>CP136055.1:91777212-93027212 GCA_032464435.1 Aegilops umbellulata
GAACAACACCAACAACATAATCACTAGCATCACATATAATTTCAAAAGTCAACTTCCAATCAGGTGGTTGAACAATAGGTGCAGAAGTTAAGGCTTTCTTCAGTGTTTCAAAGGCTTCTACACAATCATCATCAAAAACAAACGGAGCATACTTTTGTAAAAGATTTGTAAGAGGCCTAGAAATTTTAGAGAAGTATTTAATAAACCTCCTATAGAAACTAGCATGACCGAGAAAACTACGAATACCTTTGATATCTTTAGGACATGGCATTTTCTCAATTGCATCAACTTTAGCTTTATCCACCTCAATACCTCATTTAGAATTTTATGCCCCAAGACAATGCCTTCATTAACCATAAAGTGGCACTTCTCCCAATTCAAAACAAGATTAATTTGCTCATATCTCTACAAAACTCGATCAAGGTTGCTTAAGCAATCATCAAAAGAAGTTCCGTAAACAGAAAATTCATCCATGAAAACCTCAACAATCTTTTCACAAAAATCAGAGAATATAGCAGACATACATCTTTGAAAGGTACTAGATGCATTCCATAAACCAACGAGTATACGTCTATAAGCATAAGTTCCAGAAGGGAAAGTAAAGGTGGTTTTCTCTTGATCAGGTCGTGAAACGGGTATTTGAGAAAAACCAGAATATCCATCAAGGAAGCAAAAGTTTGTGTGCTTAGATAATCTTTCTAGAATTTGATCAATAAAAGGCAAAGGGTAATGATCTTTTCTAGTTTCTTTATTTAATTTTCTAAAATCAATTACCATTCTATAGCCAGTGACAATTCTTTGTGGAATAAGATCATTTTTTTCATTAGGAACAACAATAATACGTCCCTTCTTAGGGACACAATGAACGGGGCTTACCCATCTACTATCAGCTATCGGATACGTGCTTCCAGAAGTTTTAATATTTCAGTTCTTACCACTTCTTTCATCTTTGGATTCAAACATCGTTGATGATCAACAACGTGTTTGCCATCAGGTTCCATATTAATCTTGTGCTGACATAGAGTGGGACTAATGCCCTTAAGATCATTAAGAATATATCCAATAGCAGCTCGGTGCTTCTTCAGAATTTTCAATAATCTTTCTTCATCATGTTCTGAAAGTTAGCACTAATAATAGTAGGATATATCTTTTTCTCATCAAGATAAGCATATTTCAAAGTGTCTGGCAATTGTTTTAGTTCAAACACAGGATCACCTTTAGGTGGAGGAGGTCCTCCTAGAGTTTCAATAGGCAAATTATGTTTTAGCAAAGGTCGTTTTTCAAAGAAAATTTTATCTATCTCATTTCTTTCATGCATATACATATCATTTTCATGGTCTAGAAAATATTGCTCTAGTGGATCAGTAGGAGGCATGTCCATAGAAGCAAGACCAATTATTTCATCCCTATTAGGTAATTCTTTATTATGAGGTCACTAGTACAGCGAGCTCCTAAATAAACGGTTTTTAAACCCTCTCCGCGACGGCATTTGGAACCGTCGCCAAGTGAGTGTGGGCGATAGGGGGGTCCTTCCCACACGACCCAGAAACCGTCGGGGATATGCCCTCCTGGCACACACGTTCGGCAAAATGAGGTCTTGTGCAACCGGCGAGCGCTCAAATACGGAAATACATACAGTAGAGCTAAAAAATACAATTATACGACAAAATTGTTTCCAGTCACAAGTACATCCCACACAGTCAATCCCCGCTAAAAGTTTCCGTTCGTATGTACATCCCACACAGTCGCTCCAAGGAAAACGTTTCCGTTCAGAGGTATATCACACACAATTTTTCCCGTTAAATCGCTTGTGTTATTGAATATATCACACATGGTCCATGGAAGAAACTGTGTGGCAAAGGCTGTTCATCACACACAGTTTTCATGTGGTAAACGTTTGCGCAAGGTGGCCTAGCGCAAACAGTTTTCAAGAGAAAGTCATGTGTGATTGTTCATTGATCCAACACGGTTTATTCCTAGAAACTGTGTGCGTTGCCTGAGGTCATCGCCCATGGTATTTTTTCAACAACCATTTGCAATAGCAAAATCCAATTAGCATGCTAATTATCCGATTATTCATAATCTATTTATTAATCTAATTGACAGTTCATATTAAGCACACAATATATTTCATTTTTACAATTGAAATACATCAGAGTACAACATCATATAGCTTCAGCATTCAGCTACCCTATTACACAACTACACCAGGACCAAGTTTGACATGCAACATCTATAACCTTTCGAAATTAGCATCATAGACGGTACATAGACAGATGTATCCCATCTGGAAAACTGCTGAAGCAGAAGGCGAATATTGCAGAATTTGCCTGTGGATGATTGACCGTCCATCCTTCATCCTCTTCAGGAACACTTCAATATTGAACCGTGGGTGTTGTATGAATACCTTCCTCGCCTCCTGACCATACATGTGGTTTGAGAGGTAATCATCAGTGAACTGCTTTGGAAAGGCCTGAAAACAAGGATGTGCATAAATATCTTCTCCATATTGGAAATGGGGCAAAGGAATAAAAAAGGCAAGGTATAATAGTTAGTACCATCCTGTAGTGAACTGATGTCTTCTTCATTGTGCAGACAAAGATCTTGTTGTTTTTTGTCGCTAATTTCTTTATCCTAACAATCTTTCTGAGTTTCTTGACTTGACTAATATTCATGGACAACTCATTTCCCCATATGCAAAAAGGGTCGAACAGTGGGTCAAAACCTCTGATAGCAGGACCTACATGTGCAAGACCAATTTGTTAAAAACCTAAATATTAGAATGGTTCCTGCAATTGCACAATAATGTGCTATTAGACAATGGACCATGCACGTGCTAACCTCGATTGTAAACCTCAGTGCTTCCCATTGTTTCCCTGCAACACATATAAGGTAATTAGTCATCAGGTTAAGCAAGGGTTCGCATGCTATCAGTAAAATATGTTGATGAAAAATAATCACATTGCAGATTCATCAGATTAATTGAAGCCACACAGAAAACCCATTTATCCAAACCAAGCATGATTAAGAACTAGGAAATATAGCACTTGTATATGTTTCTCATGTATTCAGTGCAGCCAAATTTGATTTATTCCTCACATGCACAACAATACAAAATTCTACCCACGACAATTGGACATCACATTGCAGAATTGAACCAAGCAGTTAACTAAACACCACAACAAATGAACCAAACATTAACTGAGCACCACATTGCACAATATAACATACTCCTAATAGAAGACCAGACAGTTAACCAAACAGTTAACTACAGCCAATTGTAGCAATTGTATTTGTTTCTCATGTATTTACTACAACCAAATTCAATTTATTCCTCACATGGTATACAATAACAGAATGCACCCAGAATTTTGTAAAGATAAATTCGATTTATTTCTCACATGGAAGACAATACAAAATTGCAGCCTGAAGAATTGAACATCACATTTGCATAATTGAACCAAACAGTTAACTGAAGGCGACAACTAATTAAAAAAACAATTAATAAGTGAGCACCACACTGCCCGACATACAGAACATATACACTAGAGTAACAAATTGCATGGTAAAATTAGATAGCACAATTCACTAGAATTTGTGAAGGAAAGGGAGGAGCAGCACACGCAACGGGTAAATCGAGCATGCTTAACCGGCGTAGCTAGGGGTCGGCACGAATGGCAGCCATCGCGACCTCATCCGCGCGTGCGGGCGCGATTTGCTTCTTCGCTGCCAAATGCTCCATGAGGTCCTGGCTATACTGCGTGCATCATGGCTTAGGCTGGCGCTTATTTGGTGGAGGGGTCGGTGATTTGGGTGGAAGGTGTCGCGCTCGCACCGTCGGTAGGGGCATGTGGGATGCAGGAGGAGGATGGGGGTCGGGTGTGGATTACCTGCCTGGATAGGCGAGGCCGAGGAGCGTGAAGAAGGGTCGCCGGCGAGGAGCGGCGGCGCTGCAAGCAAGGAGTGAAGGTTTCAACTTGGAAAGGAAGGTGGAAAGAGGGAAAATGTGGCTTTTGGTAAGGGGGAGGGGGCGGGGAGGTAGATATTTCTGCTAAAGCCGAAAATTTGGAATCGCTTCAGCCAAAAAACTGGCGCGCAAAGTGTCATCAGACACGGTCCCTTATTCAGAACTGTGTACGATATGTGAACATCACAAATGATTCAGATAGCTTAACCCGTGTGTGTTGAGTTTGAACGTAAAAAATTTTGGTTCGAATTTCCCTAGTTACAGTGGTCATCCACGTCATTGTATAATTTGGGTACACAAAGGAGACTAACTGTGTGCGATCTACTTTATTTATAGTACTATACACCGATAGTGCTCCAAGATATTTTGTGCAGCATCTCACACGGTTGGTGATAATAAATTGTGTGTGATCTACTTGATTTATCGTCTTGATCATTTGAATCACGTAATGGGGTCACAGCTACAAAGGATGGTGTTTGAATTGTTAGAACTTTTATCTGCAGTGAACATGCAACTATAGGTGTGTCGTCAAAAAATTGGAATTATTCAGGGTTCGTTTGTACATTTTTATACATTAACTTGGTTTTCCATGCATTTTATGCACATAATTTAAATTTGAACAACATACACATGTTCCAGTGCATATAAACTTATTTAAAAATCACATATGTGTCCTTGGTTGCATGCTTAGGTCCCATGCAAGAAATGGGAATGAAATTCAAACACCCTGCAACCGTCACTCAGGCCGCAAACATTGAGATACCTGGTTTTTAAATTCTAGTAAATCCAAAACTTGTCTGAAATTCATGAAACTTGGCATGCTATCATGTAGCGGCATCAACATGCCATGGTAATTTTTTTGTCCCATTTGGGGCAGGTTTGGGTATAAGCTTCTCACAAACCAGAGCTTCTCACAACAAGCGTGATGGTTTCGGTAGGGATCGTGCCACCTTTGGGGATGAAACGATATCCGCTGCCTCTTATTGCTTTCAAAAAACTTCGAGTGTCAACATAGAGCAACAAGAGTGTTTTGTTCAATTTTGGAATTTTTCGGGGTCCGTTTGGACATTTTATGCATTAACTGAGTTTTCAATGCATTTATGTGCATAATTCAAATTTGAACTACATGCACATGCTCCAGCGCATATAAATTGGTAAAAGAAATCAAATATGTGTCCTTGGGTGCATGCTTAGGTCCCATGCAAGAAATGGGAATGCATTTCAAACACGAGGGCACCGTTGATTGCCGGCAAAACATTGAGATGCCTGATTTTTAAATTCTATTAAATCCAAAACTCGTCTGAAATTCATGAAACTTGGCATGCTATCATGGAGCAGAATCAACATGCCGTGGTACAAATTTTGTCGCATTTGGGGCAGGTTTGGGTATATGCTTTTCACAAACAGGAGCTTCTCACAACAAGCGTGATGGTTTTCGGTAGGGATTGTCCCACCTTTGGGGACGAAACGATATCCATTGCCTCTTATTGCTTTCAAAATTTTCTTGTGTCAATATAGAACAACAGGAGTGTTGTGTGAATTTTTGTGATTTTTCGGGGTTCGTTTGGACATTTTTATGCATTAACTGAGTTTTCAATGCATTTATGTGCATAATTCAAATTTTAACTACATGCACATGCTCCAGTGCATATAAATTGGTTGAAAAATCAAATCTGTGTCCTTGGGTGCATGCTTAGGTCCCATGCAAGAAATGGGAATGAAATCCAAACACTAGGGCACCGTTGATTGTCGGCAAAACATTGAGATGCCTGGTTTTTAAATTCTAGGAAATCCAAAACTCGTCTGAAATTCATAAAACTTGGCATGCTATCATGGAGCGGCATCAACATGCCATGGTACAAATTTTGTCCCATTTGGGGCAGGTTTGGGTATATGCTTCTCACAAATCGGAGCTTCTAACAACATGCATGATGATTTTCGGTAGGGAACGTCCCACCTTTGGGGACGAAACGATATCCATTGCCTCTTATTGCTTTAATTTTTTTTCTCATGTCAACATAGAACAACAGGAGTGTTGTGTGAATTTTTGTGATTTTTCGGGGTTTGTTTGGACATTTTTATGCATTAACTGAGTTTTCAATGCATTTATGTGTATAATTCAAATTTGAACTACATGCACATGCTTCAGTGCATATAAATTGGTTGAAAAATCAAATATGTGTCCTTAGGTGCATGCTTAGGTCCCATGCAAAAAATGGGAATGAATTTCAAACACCATGGCACCGTTGATTGCCGACAAAACATTGAGATACCAGGTTTTGAAATTCTAGTAAATCCAAAACTCGTCCGAAATTCATGAAACTTGGAATGCTATCATGGAGCGGCATCAACATGCCATGGTACAAATTTTGTCCCATTTGGGGACGGTTTGGGTATATTCTTCTCACAAACCGCAGCTTCTAACAACAAGCATGGTGGTTTTCGGTAGGGAACGTCCCACCTTTGGGGACGAAACGATATCCATTGCCTCTTATTGCTTTCAATTTTCTTTCTCGTGTCAACATACAACAAAAGGAGTGTTGTGTGAATTTTTGTGATTGTTCGGGGTTTGTTTGGACATTTCTATGCATTAACTGAGTTTTCAATGCATTTATGTGCATAATTAAAATTTGAACTACATGCACATGCTCGAGTGCATATAAATTGGTTGAAAAATCAAAACTGTGTCCTTAGGTGCATTCTTAGGTCCCATGCAAGAAATGGGTATGAATTTCAAACAATAGGGCACCGTTGATTGCCGACAAAACATTGAGATGCCTGGTTTTTAGATTCTAGTAAATACAAAACTCGTCTAAAATTCAGGAAACTTGGCATGCTATCATGGAGCGGCATCAACATGCCGTGGTACAAATTTTGTCCCATTTGGGGCAGGTTTGGGTATATGTTTCTCACAAACCGGAGCTTCTAACAACAAGCATGATGGTTTTCGGTAGGGAACGTCCCACCTTTGGGGACGAAACGATATCCATTGCCTCTTATTGCTTTCAATTTTTCTTTCTCGTGTCAACATAGAACAACATGAGTGTTGTGTGATTTTTTGGGGTTTGTTTGGACATTTTTATGTATTAACTGAGTTTTCAATGCATTTGGGTGCATAATTCAAATTTGAACTTCATGCACATGCTCCAGTGCATATAAATTGGTTGAAAAATCAAATCTGTGTCCTTGGGTGCATGTTTAGGTCCCATGCAAGAAATGGGAATGAATTTCAAACACCAGGGCACCGTTGATTGCTGGTAAAACATTGAGATGCCTGGTTTTTAAATTCTAGTAAATCCAAAATTCTGTTAACCATTGGCATGATGCCACGTGTCTTGGTTTTAATGGCTGTAGGAGGTGCCGTGCGGACAGCTGCTTGACCTTGACTGAACGGGAGGTGTGCGAGCATCGTCCGGTGCGCAGGCTGACCGAGAGGCGTGCAAGCTGTCCTCGAGTGCGCAGGCTCACCGGGAAGCGTGGGAGCTGTACGCTGTGCAGGCTCACTGGGAAGCAAGCCCTTTGACTTCCATGGTCGCCCGCCTTGCTCGCATCCTCTCCATTAATGGCGCCCAAGCCGCAGTTTAATTCGCTTTTTAAATATAAAACACTCATCGCAAAAGTTTTAGTTAGAACACCCGTATGCAAACCGACAGCTTCCCCAGGAAGCTAAGAGAAAATGTGCCGAGCAGGATGTCTGCAACTCCTGATCGCAAATGATTTAGATAGAACACCTGTATGCAAAGTGAGAGTAGCGCAGGATTTGTTCATCCCTTCAACGCAAACGGTTGTTTAGGATGACCCGTGTGCAACCACGTACAAACAATTTGGTAAGATTTGCATCTGTCATATTGGGTATGTTGCCATTTGTCAAACTGGAAAGATTTACATTTGTTGATCTAGTAACGTTGCCATTTGTCAATCCTTGTAACATTGCGATTTGTCAAAATATGCAGCTAGAAATCATTAGCACTATGTAATTTTTGCAACTAAAATTCAGTAATTAAGCATAGATTTCATTTATAGATTAAGCAGTCGTTCTTAATTTATACAAACAGTTCAACTCGACAGCTGAACCGGCCAAACTTCTCCCTAATTGTTGCCAACCATGTACTGAAATAGCTGATTCAACTATATGTACTAGCTAATTTTAAGTACGTTGGACAGTTCGACCACACATCTATAGTCAGATGAACTGAACAAAATAGCCCCTAAATACTATTACCACCACGGTTGTGCTACTTCCGGTAGCCTCTCCTCTGCCGAGCGCGCTCAGTAAGATGCAGAGGAGGAGGAGGAGCCTACCGACGGGCTGGACAAATGCAATACGGTGCCTGCCGCAGGACGTTCAGCGATGCTCGCCAGCTCGAATGCCCACTGCCGCTCCATACGATCCCTCTCGAAGCGGCCGGACTGCTCGTAGATCTCCTGATTTCTCGCCTCTGCGTCGGCGTGTGCTGCAGCCACGGCTGCGGTAAGGCTCTTTACATGCTTGACGAGGCGCTCCTCCTCCTCCCGCAGGAACTCGATGTAGCGCGCAAGGTCGCTGACGCACATGGGGGCCTCCACCTTCGCCTCCCTCCTTCGTGCGGTGGTGGCGGAGCAGGTGATGATCCCGGCGGTCGATGGTGGGCTGGCGGCCATGATGGCCGATGATGGGGTGGTGGCCACGACCACCACTTCCCGCCTTCGGGCCGCGGTGGTGGAGCGGGTGATGGCCACGGTGGCCGGCAGTGGGGTGGCGGCCACGATGGCCACCTCCCGCCTTCGGGCCGTGCCGATAGAGGGGGAGATGGCCCTGGCTTTCGACGGCAGTGTGGCGCCAACGGCGGCCGACAACAGCTGCCGACGGGTAGCGGCGGCGGAGCGTGTGGTGGGTGTTCCGCGCACACCCAACAGGGACGCCACACGCACTACACTATGCCGGGGACCGCGCCGCCGCCGCGGTGTAGCCTCCCAGCTGGAGCTGTCCTCTGATGACAGCGGAGTGGCTGAGCGACGCCGAAGGACCGGTGCCATTGGCGATTGTGGGACACGCATACGAGATAAGCTACAGGGAGGGAGGGGAAAATGCGACGCAGGACTCGCCGGTCGTGAGGGTTTTTATAGCAGGCCGACAACCATTGGGATTTTGGGGAATTTCACCAAGTCGGGCGGGAAGCTTGCGCGGGCACCTACGAGGTTGCATGGGAACAGGCTCACCGACGATTCATTGGCGCCATCGTTTGGCCAAAAGAACGCCCCCGTGCGCTGCGTGCTACCTCTTGAGCACTGCGTTGGATTTCCTTGAAGAGGAAAGGGTGATGCAGCAGAGTAGAGTAAGTATTTCCCTCAGTTTTTGAGAACCAAGGTATCAATCCAGTAGGAGGCTACACACGAATCCCTCGTACCTACACAAAACAAATAGATCAACGCAATCAACGTGATTAGGGGTTGTCAAGCCCTTCACGGTCACTTACGAGAGTGAGATCTGATAGAGATGATAGATAATATTTTTGGTATTTTTGGTATAGAGATGCAAAGTAAAATAAAAAGGTAAAGTAAAAACAAAGCAAATAATAAAGTGATAGGAGATTGATATGATGAGAATAGACCCGGGGGCCATAGATTTCACTAGTGGCTTCTCTCAAGAGCATAAGTATTCTACGGTGGGTGAACAAATTACTGTTGAGCAATTGACAGAATTGAGCATAGTTATGAGAATATCTAGGTATGATCATGTATATAGGCATCACGTCCGAGACAAGTAGACCGACTCCTGCCTGCATCTACTACTATTACTCCACTCATCGACCGCTATCCAGCATGCATCTAGAGTATTAAGTTCAAGAAAGCAGAGTAACGCCTTAAGCAAGATGACATGATGTAGAGGAATAAATTCATGCAATGTGATAAATACCCCATCTTGTTATCCTCGATGGCAACAATACAATACGTGCCTTGCTGCCCCTACTGTCGCTGGGAAAGGACACCACAAGATTGAACCCAAAGCAAAGCACTTCTCCCATTGCAATAAAAACCAATCTAGTAGGTCGAACCAAACTGATAATTCGAAGAGACTTGCAAAGATAACCAATCATACATAAAAGAATTCAGAGAAGATTCAAATATTGTTCATAGATAAACTTGATCATAAACCCACAATTCATCGATCTCAACCAACACACCGCAAAAAGAAGATTACATCGAATAGATCTCCACGAGAGAGGGGGAGAACATTGTATTGAGATCCAAAAAGAGAGAAGAAGCCATCTAGCTACTAACTATGGACCCGAAGGTATGAGGTAAACTACTCACACTTCATCGGAGGGGCTATGGTGATGATGTAGAAGCCCTACATGGTGGATTCCCCTTCTGGCGGAGCTCCGGAACAGGCCCGAAGATGGGATCTCGTGGGTACGGAAGGTTGCGGCGGTGGAATTAGGTTTTTGGCTCCGTATCTGATCGTTTGAGGGTACGTAGGTATATATAGGAGGAAGGAGTACGTCGGTGGAGCAAAGGGGGGCCCACGAGGCAGGGGGCGTGCCCTAGGGGGGCGCCCTCCACCCTCGTGACCGCCTCCCTCCTTTCTTGACGGAGGGTCCAAGTCTCCTGGATCATATCTGTTGAGAAAATCACGTTCCCGAAGGTTTCATTCCGTTTGGACTCCGTTTGATATTTCGTTTCTTTGAAACACTGAAATAGGCAAAAAAACAGCCATTCTGGGCTGGGCCTCCGGTTAATAGGTTAGTCCCAAAAGTAATATAAAGTGGAAAATAAAGCCCAATATGGTCCAAAACAGTAGATAATATAGCATGGAGCAATCAAAAATTATAGATACGTTGGAGACGTATCAGGTATCCCTAAGCTTAATTCCTGGTCGTCCTCGAGTAGGTAAAGGATAAAAAGAGAATTTTTGATGCGGAGTGGTACTTGGCATAATTTCAATGTAATTCTTCTTAATTGTGGTATGAATATTCAGATCCGAAAGATTCAAGACAAAAGTTCATATTGACATAAAAATAATAATACTTCAAGCATACTAACTAAGCAATTATGTCTTCTCAAAATAACATGGCTAAAGAAAGTTCATCCCTACAAAATCATATAGTTTAGTCATGCTCCATATTTGTCACACAAGAATGCTCTCATCATGCACAACCCCGATGACAAGCCAAGCAATTGTTTCGTACTTTAATAATCTCAAACTTATAAACCTTCACGCAATACATGAGCGTGAGCCATGGATATAGCACTATGGTTGGAATAGAATATGATGATGGGGGTTATGTGGAGAAGACCAAAAAGGAGAAGATCTCACATCAACGAGGCCAATCAATAGGCTATGGAGATGCCCATCGATTGATGTTAATGCAAGAAGTAGGGATTGCCATGCAACGGATGCACTAGAGCTATAAATGTATGAAAGCTCAACAAAAGAAACTAAGTGGGTGTGCATCCAACTTGCTTGCTCACGAAGACCTAGGGCATTTGAGGAAGCCTATCATTGGAATATACATGCCAAGTTCTATAATGAAAGTTTCCCACTAGTATATGAAAATGACAAAACAAGAGTGGAAAAAAGGATTATGGTGGAAAATTATGGTGCTACTTTGAAGCACAAGTGTGGAAAAAAGGATAGTAGCATTGCCCCTTTTTTTCTTTCTTTCTTTTTTTCTTTTTTTGGGCCTTCTTATTTTTTTCTTTGGCCTTTCTTTTTTTTAGTGGTACTTGTCGTTAGGCGTTGCGGCGCACTCTGTCCGGCAGCGCCCCAATGGAGTTCGGCGAGCATAGAGTGGAGACCCACGCGAGGGAGACAGATCTCTCGATGGTTTACACCATCGACCTGGCCATGGTGAACGACTACATCAACAGTGTTGAGCAGTTGCTTGCTGGAGACAAGTACAAGGTGGTCGGCATCGACCTCCAGTACACCGCCTGTCGTCCTGGCATAGATCAGAAGGTTGCCGTCGCCCAGTTGTGCGTGCGCCATTATGTCCTCATCTACCACTACTGCATGGCTACATAGCCTTGCGACCATTTCAACAGGTTTGTCAACAGCACTGACTACAAGTTCGCCACGGTGGATACCACCAACGATGTAAAAGCACTCAGTGTTACGGGCTTGGCCTGCAAGAACCTTGTCGAAATCCATGACCACTACACGGTCTGGGGCAGCACGAAGAAGGACTCCCTGGTCGAACTCGCCTGGGCCATCATCGACCCCTACTATGAAAAGATGAAGCAGGATGCCTAGAGAATAAGTCCTGTATCCTGGTGTCGGGGGATATCTGCCTCCACGAGCACCTATGGGGACGGAGCCCCTTGTCGGTTCGGCGGGGGCGGAGGATGCACAAAGAGCAGATCGAGGCGACACACGCACACAACGATTTTACCCAGCTTCGGGCCGCATGGATGCGTAAAACCCTACTGTTGCATGTCTGGTTGATTCGGGTTCTTATTCTGGAGCGCAAGAAGCTACAGTAAGTTGGAGCTGGACGTAGGCGAGGGCCTATTGGGTCCAATCCCGTCCGATCCCCTCTCTACGTGCGCATGGGCCTCCTTTTATATGCCAAGGGTTTCCCACATGGAGCGACGCAGGTGAGGGTAAAAATGGCAAGGGATTGTGTGAATAGTGGCCGCACAGTGCTATCGCACCTAACTCTCACGGCGGGGGACAAAGGCATTAAATGCCCGTCTGGATCGCCTGAACAGTGCCGAGGCGGACCGTTAGGAGCGCCTACGCTCGCCACGGGGGCGACTCTGCCAACGTCGGATGCCACCGCGCGTCTCAGGTTGCGCGGCATCCCGCCACGTGCCTCTGGGGAAGCCCCAGAGCGACGCGTGGGCAGGTGAGCTGGAGCGCGGGCCTGATGTGGTGGTTTGCCGCGGCAAGTGGCCTGCCGCGGTAGTTGCCTTGCCGCACCTGGGAGCTTGCCGCTCGCCAGGCCTTGCCGGGGCGCGCGGCGCGCCGCGGCGGGCTTCCCTTGGGGTGCCTTGGCTTGGCCGTCCCGGCGAGCTCCTCCCGCCGGGGCCTTGGTGCTTCGGCATAGTCGTCCCGACAAGCTCTTGCCGGGGCCTTGTCGCCTTGGCCCGACAAGCTCCTCTTGCCGGACCTTGCCTTCTCGACCCGGCAAGCTCCTCTTGCCGGGGCTTGGTCTTCTAGGCTCGATCATTTGGCCTTCATCCGGCCCGGAAAGGGCCGTGGAGACTCTTGTCGCTCCCCTGGCAGGCCTTGCCGCGGGAGGCTACTACTGCCCGTGCACAAGTTTGGGGTACTAAGGTACCCCTACTTTAGTACACCGACAAGAGCCCCTGGGTCTGGGCCATACACGGTGCCGAGCGTTGTTGGGCCAGGCCCTAACAGTGCACGGGCACGCGTGGCCTGGGTTGCGCTGCTCCTTAACTCCGTGTTCGTCGCGCCCTCCCCAAGTGGCGCGCGCTTATCGCGGCGTCGTGGGGGAGGCGAGGCGTGCGAGGTGTGCGTGACATGGGTGGCGTGCGCGGGGCTTGAGGCCCGCAGGCATGCGTCACGTCGGGCACGATCTCTTTTATTTGGAGAAGCGAAACGTCCGCCCCCACTTTCGAGTGGGGGGGAGAGAGGTCGCCTCATCAGTCGCCTCGGCTCTGCTCGCCCGCCATGCGTCCTCCATGCGCTTGGGGTCGCGGTGGTGGAGGCAGGAAGCCGGGCCGACGCGGGTCGAAGTAGAGGGTCGGCCCCGTCGCCTGCCCTTCCTCTGCTTTGATTGGTTGGGCGGGGCGGCCGAGCCCCCACTCCGCCCCTTTATAAGGAGCGGAAGGGGATGACGAGGGTCCGCACTCCTTCCTTCTTCCTTCTCTTAGATCCCTGGTCCCCTCTCCCCAGCTGTCATGGAGGAAGGGAACCCTGGTCCTTCTTCGGTGGCGGCAAGGGTTGCCGCCAGGCAGCGAGCCCCTCCTCCCCTTGCACCCGCGGCGGCGGAGCCAACCGTAAGGGGAAGGGGGAGGGGGCGAGGTCGCGGACGAGGCCGTGGACGGGGCCGAGGCGCTCGAGGCGGGCAGGACGGCGCGTCGGCCTCGCCTCCGCCGGCGGCTCCGTTTCCCCCGGCGGTTCATCTCGGGGACGACCCCTGCGAGTTCATCATCAGGCTGCGCCGGGCGCCTCGCCGTCGCCTCCGCCTCCCGGCCCCCTTCGCGGACGTCTTGGAGGCGGAACAACACGAGACGCTGAGGCTGCGCATGAGGGGCTGCGGGATCAGTGGTACGCGAGTCCACGTCGAGTCCCGAGCCCCCGGCGGGATGTGTCTGGGCCGAGGGTGGAAGTCGTTCGCCCGGATCCACAGCTTGACGGCGGGTTCACCCTCCATTTCAAGCTGATGGAGGGCGATCTGCTCTCCGTCAAGGTCTTCGGGGACCCCGGCACCCGGGCCCAGTGCTGCGTGGATAGCTCCTCCGACAGCGAAGGCTCCTCCTCGAGCGAGAGTGACGAGGAGGGGAGCGACAGCGACGACGAGGGCGGGCGGTCGCCGGGGTGACGGGCATGACTAGGCGCTAGTCGCAGCTCCGCGTGGCACCGGCGGCCCCCATCGTCCGCGTCGCTGGCGCCGTGAACTCCCCGGGGTCGTCTCCTTGGGCGGCTGGCGTAGGGAGGATGCGGAAGAGGAAGAGGACAGGCGGCAAGGCCGCTGCCTCGTCTTCCAACCTCCCCCCAGACGCCGTCACCACCCCTGCTCGCGGCGACGACCACCGGGGTCTTCTCTCCGGCCCGGCAAGCTCCTCTTGCCGGGGCTTCGTCTTCTCGGCCGGAGTGGCGAGGCTGCGGAAGAGGCTGGCGGCAAGGCCGTCAACTCGGAGTACGAGGGCCAGATGCCCTCGACAGCGTGTTGACGTCTCGCCGCCTCCTTCTCGAGCTCCGCTTCCGGCGTCGCCGTCTTCTTCCGGCCTCCGGGGCTCCGGGGTGGGGCCTCGGACGCTCTCTTGGCGTCTTCTGCCACCCGTAGCTTGTCTAGGCGCCCCTTTTGCCCTTCTCGCCTCCTTGCCGTACCTCCTGAGGAGAGAGACAAGAAAGGGATTGCGGGCACCTTATCTCTTTTTATCTTGTAAGCCCTCGGGCCTTAGTTGCATTAAAATCTTGTAATCCCATCTTTCATGTTTTTCATTCTCTCTGAACTGTACCTGAGTGGAATGTTTTTAATGAAAAGGGGTTGTTTGCCGGATCATTTGTCTCGCGGGTACATCCCGCGGCAAGGGGCGGACCCTTTGCACCGTTAAGGTAGACACTTCCCCGTCCGGCAACGGACCCTGCCGTCCCCCGCGCCCCTTGGCCCTCCTCCCGCTCTAGGCGGAGGCAGGGAGAAGGTGGGTTCTGGCCCCTCGCTTCCTCCCCTTGCCGCCGCGGCTACTATCCGAAGCGGGCCCCGGGAACGCGCTCTGGGGTTTGCCGCTTAAGAGAGCACGGCAGCTTTTTTGGAGGAAGCAAGGTTTTCACATTCCGCAGCTCACGAGAGAATGCATGATAAGGGATGTAAAGACTTATCTGAGGTTGCAGCCCCCGGCAACTCTGGCTTGTCGGGAGGCGGGTGCTGGCTCGTCCTTCTCCCTTTCTTCGTCCTTGAGTGGCTCGGCAAGGGTAGGCAGTTCCCGCGAGCCAAAGGGAAAGGACGGGAAAAAGACGCGGACTCGACCTCTAAGTTAGGGGTTAGCGACTGTTAGGCACTATCAACCCTAACCAAGGACGAGACTCGACTCAGCATGCATGCTAAAACTTGGGGGCCCCAGCGCGTAATTGCGGCCAGGGTCTGCGCCTGGCTTTGTACAAAGGATTACATGCGTCTGCGGCAAGACTTTTGTACAAAGAGTTGGTTGCCGGACGGGGTCCGACAACCGCGCCTTACGGGTAAAACTTGCGAAGATGCTCAATGTTCCAGGAATTGCTCACCGGAGTACCATCTTCGGTCTCGAGGCGGACGGCGCCGGGCCTCGTGACTCGTTTCACCCGGTAAGGGCCTTCCCACTTCGGCGTCAACTTGTTGTGTATCTTGGCCGACTGAACGCGCCGAAGAACAAGGTCGCCTTCCTCGAGGCTCCTGGCCTTAACTTTGCGGCTATGATAGCGACACAGAGCTTGCTGGTAGCGAGCGGATCGCACAGCGGCCTGGAGACGATCCTCCTCGAGGAGCAGTGCGTCATCTTCACGCGACCGCTCTTGCTCAAGCTCATCATAAGCGAGCACTCGAGGTGACCCGTATACGAGTTCCATGGGGGTAACTGCTTCTGCTCCATAGATTAGAGCAAATGGTGTCTGGCCGGTGGCTCGATTTGGCGTCGTTCTAACCGACCAAAGAACCGCCGGCAGCTCCTCGATCCAGTTCCGTCCGCGCTTGAGCAGCTTGTCAAAACTTCTGGTCTTGAGCCCGCGCAGTACCTCGGCGTTGGCCCTTTCCGCTTGACCGTTGCTCCGGGGATGAGCAACAGAAGCGAAGCAGACCTTGGTGCCGAGATCTTGGGTGTACTGCATGAAGGCGTGGCTTGTGAACTGCGTACCGTTGTCGGTGATGATCCTGTTGGGGATCCCGAAGCGGCAAACAATCGACCTGAAGAATTTGATCGCGGATTGGGCGGTCACCTTCCTCACTGGTTCCACTTCTGGCCACTTTGTGAACTTGTCGATGGCAACGAACAAGTACTCAAAGCCCCCGACGGATCGGGGGAAGGGGCCGAGGATATCGAGCCCCCAGACCGAGAAGGGCCATGATAAAGGGATCGTCTGGAGAGCTTGAGCTGGCTGGTGTATCTTCTTGGAATGGAACTGGCACGCTTCACACTTGGTTACTTGTGCAGTTGCATCCTGGAGGGCTGTGGGCCAGAAGAAGCCCTGCCGGAACGCCTTTCCGGCAAGTGCTCTGGCGCCAATGTGGTGCCCACATATGCCTCCGTGTATCTCCGCCAACAGCTTCTGTCCGTCTTCTCGGTGGATGCACTTCAATTTCACCCCATTGCGTCCTCTTCTGTACAGTGCGCCGTCGACGAACTGGTACATACTGGACTGCCGGGCTACTCTTTCAGCTTCTTCTTGTTCTTCGGGAAGCTCTCCTGTCTGGAGGAAACGGATGATCTGTTGTGCCCACGTCGGAGCCTGTGGCTCGATGACGAGGACTAGAGGCATGTCGGCGGCTGCGGGAACATCAGCTTCTACGGCGAGGACTCGGGGCTCAGCCGGAGCTTGACGTTCCTCGGCAAGCTTGCCGGGGCGTGGCTTGCCGGGAGCGCCTGCTTTGCCGGGACAAACCCTGGGGCTTGCCGAAGGGGGCAGCTCCTCAGCACTCTTGGCGTCGATCCCGGGGACTCCCTTAGCGGCGGCTTCAGGAAGCTCTGCCGGAAGGTAGTCGCTGGAGACCGATTTCCTCTTCTTGCTTGGCCCAGTCGATGGTGTCATGGATGGTTGAGTCAGCTTGAGCACAAAAGTCCCTGGTTCCACAGGTAGCTTTAGTGCGGCGCATTTGGACAGGCCGTCGGCGATGTCGTTCTCTGCTCTTGGAACGCATTCCATTTGCAGGCCGTCAAAGCGCTCTTCCAGCTTCCTCACTCCATCAACGTAAGCTTCCATCAACGGGCACTGGTAATCCTTGTTCACTTGGCGGACGACGAGCTGTGAGTCACCCCTGACAATGAGCTTCTAGATCCCAAGTTCCGACGCGATCCTGAGACCGGCGAGTAAACCTTCATACTCTGCCGTATTGTTGGTTGCTTGCTCCTTGGGAAAGTGCATCTGGACGGCGTACTTGAGGTGCTCTCCGGTGGGCGCGATGAGCAGCACGCCGGCACCGGCGCCTTCCAGCGAAAAGGCACCATCAAAGTACATCAGCCACTCTTTGGTTGCTTCCTTGCCGGGGATGCTCGTCTCGGGAATTTCTTCGTCTGGTGTCGGCGTCCACTCTGCTATGAACTCTGCCAATGCTCTGCTCTGGATGGTCGATGTGCTCTCGAACTTGAGGCCAAACATTGACAGTTCTAGTGCCCACTCGACAATCCTGCCTGTTGCATCGGGATTCTGCAGTATCCTCTTAAGCGGAAAGCGAGTGACCACGGTGATCTCGTGTGCTTGGAAGTAATGGCGCAGCTTCCTCGAGGCCATGAGGAGGCTGAAGAGCAATTTCTGCACACCAGAGTACCTCGACCTAGCCCCCTGCAAGAGGGAACTGACGAAGTAAACCGGGCGCTGCACCATCCTCTTCCTCTGCACTTCCCCTTGCGCTTGCGCGGATCCGCCTTTGCCGGGGCCAGAGCTTGTCGGGGAAGCCCCCTGCTTGCCGTCGGACGCGCTTGTCGTGACTGCTGGCTCGTCATCAGCTTCCCTCTCCGCAACTAACGCAGCACTAGCCACTTGATTGGTTGCCGCTAGGTAGAGCAGCAACTTCTCTTGTGGTCTAGGCGCGACAAGTATAGGAGCGGAGGATAGGTATTTCTTCAAGTCTTGCAGCGCAGCCTCCGCTTCCGGAGTCCATTTTACTGGACCTGCCTTTTTCAAGATTTTGAAAAACGGCAGGGCGCGTTCCGCGGACCTGGAAATAAATCTGCTGAGAGCCGCCACGCAGCCGGCAAGTCTTCGCACGTCCTTGACACGCGTTGGTGCTTCAATCTGCTCGATGGCCTTGATCTTGTCGGGGTTGGCTTCGATCCCACGCTGAGACACGAAGAACCCGAGAAGCTTGCCGGAGGTAACTCCGAACATGCACTTCTCGGGGTTGAGCTTGAGGCTGATCTTGCGCAAGTTTGCAAAGGTCTCTTCCAAGTCTTGTACCAAGGTTGCCTTGTTTCTGCTCTTGACCACAATGTCGTCCATGTAGGCCTCCACATTTCTGTGGATCTATGGATCAAAAGCAGTGTGGACAACCCTCGCAAATGTCGAGCCCGCGTTCTTCAGTCCAAAAGGCATCCGCACAAAACAGTACGTGCCGCACGGAGTGATGAACGCAGTCTTCTCTTCGTCTTCTTCGGCCATGAAGACCTGGTGGTACCCGGAGTAGGCGTCAAGGAATGAAAGCAGGTCGCATCCGGCCGTGGAGTCAACAAGCTGGTCGATGCGCGGCAAGGGAAATGGATCTTTAGGGCAAGCTCTGTTGACATCGGTGAAATCGATGCAAAGCCTCCACTTCCGGTTTGCCTTGCGCACGACGACAGGATTGGCCAACCACGTCGGATGGAGCACGCCTCTGACGAGGCCTGCCGCTTCCAACTTCTTGATTTCCTCCGCAATAAACTCTTGGCGCTCCACCGCTTGTTTCCTGACCTTTTGCTTGACGGGCCGCGCATGAGGACAGACGACAAGGTGGTGCTCAATCACTTCCCTGGGAACGCCGGGGATGTCAGATGGTTGCCAGGCAAACACATCGACATTCGCCCGCAGGAAAGCAACGAGCGCGCCTTCCTATTTGGGGCCGAGAGTGGCACTGATGGTGAAGGTACCACCAGTGCCGTCCTCCTTGGCGGGCACCTTCTTGGTCGCGGGTGGAGCAGCCGTCGTTTTCTCGTGTTCGCCGGCGGGGCTCGATGGCACGTCCTCGACGGCAGCGCAGCACTCCGAAGAGGCGCGCTTGCCGAAGTGGGCACCAGAGCATTCGGCGGGCTTGGCCTTCTTGCCGGCGGGGCTCGATGGCACGTCCTCGACGGCAGCGTAGCACTCCGAAGAGACGCGCTTGCCGGAGTGGGCGCCAGAGCATTCACCGGTCTTGGTCTTCTTGCCGGCGGGGCTCAATGGCACGTCCTCGACGGCAGCGCAGCACTCCGAAGAGACGCGCTTGCCGGAGTGGGCGCCAGAGCGTTCGCCGGGCTTGGTCTTCTTGCCGGCGGGGCTCGATGGCACGTCCTCGACGGCAACGCAGCACTCCGAAGAGGCGCGCTTGCCGGAGTGGGCGCTAGAGCACTTGCCGGACTTCTTCTTTCCCCCGGAAGCTCCAGCGGCGAGCGGACCGCGGGCCGTTGCCGCTGTTGCGTCCCGGTATAATTGGTCGGCGCAGATAAGGGCATCCTTCTTGTCGCCGGGGATAGAAATGACGCTTATCGGGCCGGGCATCTTGAGCATGTTATACGCATAGTGAGAGGCCGCCATGAACTTGGCGAGTGCTGGTCGGCCGAGGATCCCGTTGTAAGGCAACGGAAGGTCGGCGACGTCAAAGGTGACCTTCTCAGTTCGGAAATTCAGCTCGCTGCCAAATGTTACCGGCAGCGTGATCTTTCCCTTCGGCTTGCTCCTTCCCGGGTTGATTCCTTGGAATGTGCCGATTTCTTCGAGCTCGCTGTCGGGAACTTGGAGTCTCCGGAGAACAGCAGAGGAGATCAGATTCAAGCCGGCCCCGCCGTCAACTAGCATCTTAGTGACCTTGAGGTTGCGGATTGTTGGGGAAACCAACATCGGCAAGCACCCGACCGCGGTTGTGCGATCAGGGTGGTCCTCAATGTCGAAGATGATAGGCGTGCTGGACCATCTCAGGGGTCTGCGTGACTCGACGGGTGGCTCCACTGCATTGACCTCCCGCACCCACCGTTTAAGCTGGTGGTGGGAAGCGTGCAGGGAGGCACCGCCGTCCACACACAAGACCTCAGTGGCTTTCTGAAACTCCTGCTCGTTGGTCTCGGGGTCTTCCATGTCTTCGTCGTCGTCTTCGTCTTCGCTCTTGTCGCGGCCCCGGGGAGGTCTGTCTGCTTGCCGTTGCTTGTCCTTGCCGCGGCGCTCCCCCGGGCCGGGACGCTTCGCGCAGGATCCCCCGCCACCTGCTTGGGCCCTCTCCTTGTCGCGTCGTGCGTACTCGGCCTTTTGCAGGTCGACGAGTCGCTCGACTTGCTTGCAACTCTGGAGGTCGTGGCCCCTAGTGCAGTGGATCTTGCAGTACTTCTTGTCGGTACCGTCCCGCTTATCGGCAGCCGCCACCGCCCGGCAGTTGGCGCACCCGGCAACCTCCTTGCCGGGGCCTCCCGCCTGGGCTTTCTTGGCAGAGCCCTCGCTGCCGGACTTCTCGACAACCAGTACCTCTGGGTTTTTCTTCTTCTTTCCGTTCCGCCGCCGGCCTCTCCTTGCCGGGGCGGTACCTTCACTGTCGGAGTCTCCTTCTCCAACACTTCCTCCGGGGAGCCGCCTCCCCTCCTCAGCGCGTGCACACTTGTCGGCCAGGTCGTAAAGCTCGCTGACCTCCTTGATTTTGCACATCGCCATCTCCTCCCGCATCCTGCGGTTACGCACGTTCTGGTGGAACGCGCTGATCACCGCGGCGGGGTGGACGCCTGGGATGTTGTAGTGCACACGACTGAACCTCTGGATGAACTTGCGCAAAGGCTCCCCCTCCTTCTGAACAAGCAGATGAAGGTCGCTCGCCTGGCCATGGGGTTTGTGGCCGCCCGTGAAGGCGCCCACGAACTGATGGCATAGATCTGGCCAGGAGGAGATGGAGCCGTCCGGCAAGTGCATGAGCCAGGATCTGACGTTGGGTTTGAGTACCAGCGGGAAGTAGTTGGCAAGGATCTTATCGTCCCGTCCCCCGGCAGCCTGCACCGCAATGGTGTAGATGCTGAGGAACTCAGACGGATGCGACTTGCCGTCGTACTTCTCGGGCACGTCGGGCTTGAAGTTCTTTGTGCTGGGCCACTGGACTTGGCGCAGCTCGCGGGTGAACGCAGGGCAACCTACCGAATACGGCAGTTCGCCTGGTTCCCCCGGCGCGTGCATGTCTCCAGTGGGCCCAACGCGCTGGTCTGATTGACGCCGCGCCTCTCTTCTGCGCTCGATGCGGGTTCGAGCGTCTTCTTCCCTTCGTTCGTGAAGGACTTGGCATTGGTCGCGGCGAGTTCGCGGGTTCGACGACGCGGTAGAATCGTCGTCGAGGTGAGCCCGGCGAGTCGGCGACCGTGGCTTTTGGGGCGGGGAGTGCACGGTGGTCGCACCCCCGCCATGCTTGGCGCCATCGGTTCTCGCCTGGGTGACTGGCCGCGGCTGCGACGCGATGTGCTGCCGCGGAGTGTCACCGTTGGCGAAACCGATGAGGCTCTGGGTGGTTGCCCTCCAGCCGTCGAGCTTGTCCGCCGTTGGAGGGTAGTCTAGGAGCAGCTGAGCTCGCGCGAGAGCTTCCGCTGGGGTGGCGGGCAGAGGCGGCGAGCGGCGCGAGGAGCGGGATGTGCTCGAACTCCTAACCACGTTAGAAGGAGCAGCACCCGGTCCAGGCAGCCGCGCGACGCTCGCCCCGGCACGCTGGATCGCATGCCGGTCCTGAGCGCCCTGGGATCCACCAGCGTGGCTCGGGTCCAGTGAGCGTGTGGTACCATGGGTACCATGACGCTGCTGGTTTCGCGCCTCCTGAGCGGGGCGCGGGGCGAGCTCGGATGCCGCGGGAGCAAGAACTGGCTCGACGGTGCCCGTTCCTCCGCCGGCGTCCTCCCCACCACCCGTCTGCTCCATGGGCGGTGGGTTCGACGTTGACGGGCCGGTCACCTCCGGAGCTTTCTTCTTCGGCGCCATGCTGGCGCAAACGATGAGAGTCTGGCTCGCGCGGACGCCGGATCTGATTCACACAACCTCGACGCACCCCCTACCTGGCGCGCCAAAGATGTCGGGGGATATCTGCCTCCACGAGCACCTATGGGGACGGAGCCCCTTGTCGGTTCGGCGGGGGCGGAGGATGCACAAAGAGCAGATCGAGGCGACACACGCACGCAACGATTTTACCCAGCTTCGGGCCGCATGGATGCGTAAAACCCTACTGCTGCATGTCTGGTTGATTCGGGTTCTTGCTCTGGAGCGCAAGAAGCTACAGTAAGTTGGAGCTGGACGTAGGTGAGGGCCTATTGGATCCGATCCCGTCCGATCCCCTCTCTACGTGCGCATGGGCCTCCTTTTATATGCCAAGGGGTTTCCCACAGGGAGCGACGCAGGTGAGGGTAAAAATGGCAAGGGATTGTGTGAATAGTGGCCGCACAGTGCTATCGCACCTAACTCTCACGGCGGGGGACAAAGGCATTAAATGCCCGTCTGGATCGCCTGAACAGTGCCGAGGCGGACCGTTAGGAGCGCCTCTGCTCGCCACGGGGGTGACTCTGCCAACGTCGCATGCCACCGCGTGTCTCAGGTTGCGCGGCGTCCCGCCACGTGCCTCTGGGGAAGCCCCAGAGCGACGCGTGGGAAGGTGAGCTGGAGCGCGGGCCTGATGTGGTGGTTTGCCGCGGCAAGTGGCCTGCCGCGGTAGTTGCCTTGCCGCACCTGGGAGCTTGCCGCTCGCCAGGCCTTGCCGGGGCGCGCGGCGCGCCGCGGCGGGCTTCCCTTGGGGTGCCTTGGCTTGGCCGTCTCGGCGAGCTCCTCCCGCCGGGGCCTTGGTGCTTCGGCTTAGTCGTCCCGGCAAGCTCCTCTTGCCGGGGCCTTGTCGCCTTGGCCCGGCAAGCTCGTCTTGCCGGACCTTGCCTTCTCGACCCGGCAAGCTCCTCTTGCCGGGGCTTGGTCTTCTAGGCTCGATCACTTGGCCTTCGTCCGGCCCGGAAAGGGCCGTGGAGACTCTTGTCGCTCCCCTGGCAGGCCTTGCCGCGGGAGGCTACTACTGCCCGTGCACAAGTTCGGGGTACTAAGGTACCCCTACTTTAGTACACCGACACCTGGCACGGGGCCTGGATGCGGCAACTGGATGAACCCCACCTCAGGTTTGCGGCCAAGACCATGTACACATGCTATGAGATGCACATGCGGATCGTTGACATGACGAAGTGTCTCATTACCCTAATAGACGAGCCCGGATCGAGCCGCAAGCAGAGCAAGTGTCACAAGAAGTAGATGATGATCAGATGATCGTTTATGCTAGTTAATCATGCGTGTAATATATAGTTTACTTTATTGGTGTGTGTGGAAATGTCATGTGTGTAGTAGCCACCTATGTAATTATGCATGTAATAGTTTACTTTGGTTTATGCAAATGCCATGGTTGTAGTAGCCACCTATGTAAGTGGATGTTTAATTTGGTTATGCAAGCATGTCCTTATAAGTGTGTGTGAGTGTGTGTGTGTGTATATATATATATATATATATATATATATATGTTGTTGTTCTGTATGCAATCCCCTCGCACAACACACACGTCTTATTAGCAGCAACCGTCTGTGTTATTATCGGTCTTCACACACATTTCTGATTACAGACCTGTTTGCCGCGTATCACACACATCTTGTTAAGTTGAACCGTTCCTGTTCTCATGTCTCAACGCAAACAGTTCATCCGAGTGAACCACATGCCATATATCGCACACACCTTGATCTGGCCGACCGTTTCTTTTGTCTTGCCTAATCACAAATAGTTCATCCGAGTGAACCGTATGCTGTGTATCACACACGCCTTCATCTGGATGCCCGTTTCTTTTGTTCCTCCTCATCACAAACAGTTAATTAAACTGAAACGTATGCCCTTCATCGCACATGCAACTAAAACCTGAACCTTGTTTGATGCATCTGTCATCACAAACGTTTTACACATTTCTGACGGTTTTCATACAACACCGTTTGCGATTATTGCATCGCACACAGTTTCTCGAAGGGTCTCTGATCGTAGTGTCGTGTTAGCAGCATCCTGCAGTAGTGGGTTGCCTACTAAACTTGGAAAAAAATTAAATTCATGAGACTCATCACCAAAGCGAACACTGACAGATTGTTTATGACAGCCTATAGTAGCATTAACAGTGTTCAAGAAAGGTCTACCAAAGATAATGGGACAAAAGTCATCTTATGGGGAACCAAGAACTAGAAAATCAGTAGGGTATTTTATTTTCTCACACAAGACTTCAACATCTCTAACAATCCCAAGTGTTGTGATGGTGTCTCTATTGGCAAGTTTAATAGTAACATCCATGTCTTCTATTTCAGCGGGTATTATGTCATTCATAATTTCTTGGTATAGGGTGAAAGGGATAGTACTCACGCTAGCACCTAAATCACATAAACCATGATAACATTGATCTCCTATTTTGATGAGGCAACAGGCCTGCCAACAACAGGTCTATGTTTATCTTTTTCATCGGGTTTAGCAATTCTAGCAGCTTCATCATAGAAGTAAATAACATGCCCATCTATATTTTCCACCAAGATATCTTTAAGCATAGCAACACTAGGTTCTACTTTGATTTGTTCAGCAGGTTTAGGTGCTCTAATATTACTTTTATTAACCACGGTTGAGACCTTAGCATGTTCCTTTATCCTAACAGGGAAAGGTGGTTTTTCAATATAAGTAGTAGGAACAACTGGGTCAACATTGTAAATAATCACTGGTGCATGTCGGTGCTATACATACGGTTTTTAACCCCTTTCTGCGACGGCATTTGGGACCATTGCCAAGTGAGTGTGTGCGATAGGGTGTCTTTCCCACACGACCCAGAAATCGACAGGGATATGGAGCAGTGATGCAGAGTCCTTCCAAAATGTAATCGTGTGCGATGCAGCACACACTAAATTCTTTCGCACGTGGGGTATCAGTGATTAAGCGTTTCTAATGACGCAGTGAAACCATACGGTCTGTCATAACGAACCGTTTGGGAAACAGTATGTAAGGCACACGGGCCAACATATGAACTGTGTGCGATTTGTGCCCCATCGCACATGAGTTTTCTGCATAACCCGTCTGTCGTGTTAGACTCCATCTCACACATTTGCCAACAATTACCGTCTGTGATAATGTTCTATCACAAACGGTTCAGGAGCCCCTTCGCACACATACAAGTGTTGCGGACCGTTTGTGATTTGTTGGGTATCACTGACGGTTGCCGCAGGAGTGACATGTGCTTTTCGTTTGGGATCCCACACATGTCCTGAAACATTTCGACTGGGATTGTATTTTGCATTGGGCACGGTTTACTCCCAGTTCTCGTGTGCAATAACGCGATATCACAAACGGTTTCGGAGACCTTACCAACACGTAGTAGCGCTGCAAATCGTTTGCGATCTGCTGTGTATCACCGACGGTTCCGCTATGATTGACGTATGCTTTCTGATGTGGATCGCACACACTCATTTAGTTGAACCATGACCCCGAGCAATTGCCAGGTTAAAACAAAAACATCCCATTTCGAATCGGCACGCAAGCAAATTCTCCACAATATTCAATTGAACAAATAAACAAAAATATCCCATTTTGAATCGGCACGCAAAAAGCAAATTCGCCACAATATTCAATTGAACAAATAGTGTCCACAGGAAGAACATTCATCAGATTTCGCAACAATTGCAATTGAACATATGGTAGCTAAATTCCAATGATTTGTCCACACATATATGCATTACATAATCTTTACTCCTAATGGAGTAGTTGGTAGTCTCCGTTTCAGGTTTATTTTCGTCC
Organism: Aegilops umbellulata; assembly: GCA_032464435.1. Classification (NCBI taxonomy): domain Eukaryota; kingdom Viridiplantae; phylum Streptophyta; class Magnoliopsida; order Poales; family Poaceae; genus Aegilops; species Aegilops umbellulata. The sequence continues at coordinate 91,803,486 of CP136055.1, forward strand.
CACCTCTCACCACCATCTATCCCTGGTTATTTTTCGTTGGTTAATTTTCATTGGTTATTTTTCCTATGGTTTTTTTACCTCCCAACAGTCGATGCGCTCACAGGCAGCCCACAGAAACAATCCATCGCCACCCACCCACGACTCCCTCACCCTGGCTAGGGTTCCTAGCCCCTCCTCCTCAGCCGCCGCTGCATGTTCCTCGCTGGCCTCGCCCGAGCGCCTTCCGGACCTCGCCGGGAGAAGTCAGCCAGTGCCGTTCCGACCTTGCCGGGAGAAGCCAGCAGGACCCCGCCGCCATGCCTCCCTCTCCCCCTTCTCCTCTTTTCCGCTACCTATCTCTTTCCTCTGAACCTGATTGGGGCACTGCAACTGGCCTCCACTCCAGATCCGTCCGCCTTTGATCCCGTATCCTCCCTCCCGACGGGATCCGGCCTCGACCACTGCGCACGGGTGCGACGGGATCCACCACTCTAGCGAGCAGGAGTAGCACGGTGGCTGTGGTCTGCTCAGACCCCCGACCAACGACGTGAGGCGCTCGGTGGTCTGCAGCAAGGTAATCACATACACATGTAGCAGCAAGGAGCGGTAGGGATCTAGCATGTGATATACGTATTAATCTGTTTCTTGACTGATTCGTTTGTAGGATCCTTCCATGGCTGGACGCACTCTTCATCTAAATCATGTCTCTAAACATGCTGCCGTTAAGGTTGGCGCTACATAAATCATGCCTTCACGGCTGGACATCGCTGTTACATGGTCTTCTCACTTGAGATGTCATATATAACGTGTCCCTTCTATGTGAATGTTCAACTAGGAGCAGTTTCATCTCGAGCACCGCAATCATGCATGCTACTCTCATCGACTACTAACCACTTGCTACTAACGTAAATCATGCCTCCGACGCTGGACATCACTACTAAAGAGGTACTGTCGGTGAGTATCACCGTTTAGTTTTTTTATAGTCTATAGATTTATTTATATGGACAGTGCAGATTCATCTATTACTTCGACTAATGTGACTGTAGCAACATTCACTCCATTCATTTTTTGGGGAAACTACAATATTCATTTTGTTCACCTGAACATTGAATTAAGGAATGCAGAAGGTTCAGGGCTTATGCAAATTATTGAAATTTAATATTTGGGGACAATGGAGAAACACAGGCAACAGTGTTGAATTTACACCCGTTGTTGCGCCTGCAGCTCTTCGGCATCCTTAGCACGATAAGCCCAAACACGAAGATTATACGCCACCTTGGATTTGTGTGGTTGTTTACTTGTTGTCATCAAACACTTTTTTCCTTAATATGTGCAGCTTTTTTGGGGCGTCCATGGGTGCAAAGGAATCCCATGAGTACAATGTACACTGACATCATCTTCATCAAATTCTTCAAGCTCAACAAGTGTGAGGTAACTAATGCATGTGTATTATCTATTTCATCAAAGTGTAAGATTTCTCCCCTTCTCTTGTTTGTGTTCAATGGTTGTTGTGGTTTTTGGTTTTGCGTTTCAATAGTGACATGTATTCTGATTAGGCACTTGCATATGTACTGTGTAGAGCTGGAACTTCTAATAAAAAATGATCTATGCAGTAAAGCAAAGGAGAGAGACTGCAACCTTTTCAGGCTTGAATCTATCCCCATTCTTAATCTACTTGGTTATTGATTCTCATTTTCAGCATATGAAGACCACATGCTATTTTTTTCTATGCTCTCCTCTTCGGCTCTTCCATTATGATTCAGCATATGCTAACTGCTACTTTAGCTTTCATGCTTGTATCCTTGGTTATATTTTGCAGCGACCCAAATTTAGGATTTGTGTTGATATCCGAAGTTCCTAATGACGATTGGTCCTTATTAGTTTCTTTAAAGGAAGCACAACAAGTGGTTGTACTAGGAATATTACCTTCACATGGGAGTTTCTTTTTTCTAAGAACAGGGGAGTCTTTATTATTTCACTTGAAAAGATGATGTACGCATTTAAAGTGTAGAATTTCCATTTGTATATTCATATTGTGCTTAACTTTTACTTTCTAAAAATCAATATTGGCTGGCGGTTTGGCCAATTATTTAATAAATAAAAACCTCAGGTGTTGATCCCTTTGATCTCTAGCCATATGACTTCCCATTCAAGATATGACGGGGCATGGATGTGATACACCCACATACAGAGATGTTTAGGTGTAAAGTTGGGACGAGCAGGCTTGTAGATGAAGTGTTTGTACTTATGGCTCAACAAAACTGACTACTCTAGCCTTGCCACCATTAGTGTAGTGTTATTATCTTCCGTCCCATGTTTTGCTGAAAGATCTTCCAGATTCATGACCCGCCTTAAAAAAAGTACAATGCAAATACAACCATTTATCGTTACATCCGAGGGATTTAGTGTAGAAAGCTACTTTACAAGTAGTCTCAAGCTGGAGGATAACAGATTGGTTGAGACGTTAGGGATCCCCATCAATGTTATATTATTTGTCTGCAGGTATATTCTCAGCTCCAAATTCTAGATATTATAGTGAGTAGATGAGGTGAAAGTATGTGCAACATAGTTCTTTTTTTGTTTTGCACTAATTTCTGCAGAGTGTTAAACCCCATGTAGGATGATGGTGCATCGCTCGGCCCCCGACCACCCATCATACCAGGAACTACCCGATATTTTCCGCGCCTTCGCTTCTACCATGGTTTTTCCGTCATGGACGACCCAAAGAATGTCATGCAGCTGCATCTCTGGCCCGCCCAAGATGAAAAGCCCATTTTCTGTCATGATTTTTTGTCATAGAAGTAGGAGCCCACCACATCTATGATGATACCGGGTTTTGTCACAATTATCGTCATAGAAGTGTCATAAGTATGACAAAAAAATTTCGTTCAGCCCTAAATGTCACGGATGTGTCTTATTTTGTAGTGCACATCGAGGCTGGCCATAGTTCAGATGAGTCTCCATTGTGGGGAGCCACACTAACTGCGATGATATGGACTCCCGTTGCCCACAGTTATGGATCGTTCCATCTATGAAGAACAAGTGGGACTGGAACTACGAGACAGACATGTACCCAGGAGTGGACGTACGAACCTGAGTAATGTAGTGCAGTAAGTGAAGTAGAAAGGCACAAATAGTATGAACATGCCTGGCATATATGCATTTCTCTCTTACTACCACTAAATGTTGTACGTGCAATGCACGACGATGATATGGAGTACGTGCCTAAGTACTCTACTACTATATTAATTGGAGGCGCATATTAGGTTTTATATTTCTTTACGGGTATGCCCTAAGACCATCCAACTAGACGTGTCTTTCTCTTCGGGTCACACTTTGTGTCGTTCATACCACTAGTACTACTACGTGTGGTCTCCGACCCAGAAGTGGAAGAAGTGAAGACGCTCTACCATGCTATTCATGTCCCACTCCTTTCGCTGACGTGTGGGACATCCAGCACGTGCCGTGTTTGGCACTCCTTCGTCGTAAGAGTTGAAACGCTAGCATTCATCAGAAATAAAAAATAAATATAAATGAGCAGTGATACTATATCACGCGGTTTCCTTGCTCCTCGATATCGGAAAGAATACTTCCGTTCGCCGATATGTGGGACGTTGATGTGACACCCTCGATTCAATCGTACACTAATCATACACGCAAATATGTACGATCAAGATCAGGGACTCACGGGGAGATATCACAACACAACTCTAGACACAAATTAAAAAAATACAAGCTTTATATTACAAGCCAGGGGCCTCAAGGGCTCGAATACATAAGCTCGAAAACACAAGAGTCAGCGGAAGCAACAATAAGACATAAGTTAGACAAGTTTGCCTTAAGAAGGCTAGCACAAAAGCAACATCGATTGAAAAGGCAAGGCCTCCTGCCTGGGAGCCTCCTAACTACTCCTGGTCGTCGGCGGTCTCCACGTAGTAGTAGGCATCGACGGTGGCATCTGGCTCCCGGGCTCCGACATCTGGTTGCATCAACCGGAAAGAAGAAGAAAGGGGGGAAAAGGGGAGCAAAGCAACCGTGAGTACTTATCCAAAGTACTCACAAGCAAGGATCTACACTACATATGCATCGTATCAATGAAATGGGATATATCTGTGGACTGGATTGCGGAATGCCAGAAAAGAAGGGGAAAGCCTAGCCTATCGAAGACTAGCATCTTCAAGAAGCTCCAAGCATCTTGCAGCATTCAAAAGAGTATAGAATAGCATAAAGTAAAGTAGTAGTGAAGTTATCAACCTCGGCCAGAGATCCTTTCTTGACTCCCTGCGAGAAAGCAATCCCAAAGCCATACTATCCAGTTATCACCTCAAGTATCCAGTTCTAGTTGTATCGATTGGGATACAACTCCGAGTGTCCGTTACCGTAGGACAGGCTATTGATAGATGTTTTCTTCCCTGCAGGGGTGCCCCAACTTACCCACCATGCTCGATTAATGTTTTCTTCCCTGCAGGGGTGCCCCAACTTACCCACCATGCTCGATTAACTCCGGTCGGACACACTTTTCTGGGTCATGCCCGGCCTCGGCGAAACAATACGCCGCAACCCGACTTAGGCTTAATAGAGAGGTCAGCACGCCGGACTAAACCTATTCCCCTAGCGGTCATGGGCCATCGCCTCGGGAATTCCTGCATGTTGAGAACGCGGCCGGTGAGCAGACCTAGCTACCTCCTTAAAAAAAGGCAGGTGCTTACACAGTCCAACCCGGCGCTCGCCGCTTAAGCGCTGACGCCTATTAAGCTTCGGCTGATGCATACGACGCAGAACGCCCATACTATGCCCACATAATGGTTAGTGCTATCAGGCTAGAGGCCCCTCGGATCAAATATCCAAATCGTAGTGGATTAGGAACGCGCGGTAACAAGCAGAGACTCACGAAAGATGTGACCCCGTTGCCCCGTCTCGAGGACTTGCGGCAAGGGCTAAGAATGCCCGACCACGCCTCGTATTCAACTCTCGGGTACCCTCCAGGTCAACCCGTTTCCTCATCACTCGCGGGCACCCCTCAGGGTCGCCCGCCTTTCCAAGTAACAGTTGTAAAGTCGAAGTATCCGTGTGTTCAAACACCAAGGGGAAAACTCGAGGAATCACCCCCGGTGAATTCCACTCGATGTAATCATGAAGGTGAACGTAAGAGGAACCACCCTCGAGGTTCACACTTGAGTGGTTGCACGACAGAGTCGTATCGAAAGTGGTTAAGGAGGAAATCACCCTCGATGACCACGACCGAATAGCTACACTACAGAGGTCTCATCAGGAATGATGTATGAGGTTCCACCCTCGGCACTCGATCATAACTCTGCAGAGTCGAGTAACAAAAGGGGTGTGATGTGATGTGAGGTGTCGGGCTCTGGTCGTCGATCACGTTGATTGGGTCGTCGATGATGAAGCAAGGGCAACAAGGACCGGGTGGGGGTCACTGATGGATCACTAACCAACCTATACTAAGCAGTTTAGGATAAGCAGGTAGGTAACAATAAGCAGGTTACAAAAGCAGGCTATGCATCATAATAGTAGCAATCAATTATAGTAGCAAAAACTAATCTAATGCAAGCAGGAGAGAATGGAATGGGCGATATCGGGATGATCAAAGGGGGGGCTTGCCTGGTTGCTTTGGCAAGGACGAAGGGTCGTCAACACCGTAGTCGAACTGGAGGGTCACCGGCAGTCTCGGGTCTACCGGAAAGAAGTAACGTAGGGGGAACACAATAAATAACGGAGCAATCAAAGCATCACAAAGCATAACATGGCAATACGCAGTCCTAGAGGTGACATAACGCGGTACTAGGTGATACCGGCAAAGGGGGAAACATTCGGGAAAGTATCCCCGGTGTTTCGCGTTTTCGGACAGATGAACCAGAGGGGAAAGTTGCATGTTCACTAAGCTAGGGATGTGTGGCGGGCGAACGGGCTGCGTATTCGAATTCGCCTCGTTGTTCTGAGCAACTTTCATGTACAAAGTATTTTCATCCGACTTACAGTTTATTTTATAGGATTTTCCAAAGTTTTAACACTATTCTAAGATTATTATTAATTCGAAAATAATGATTAAAACACTACGGGTACCCCGCCCTGTGTACACAGATTGTACACAGAGGCTGACAGTGGGTCCAGGGGGTCCCAGTTGACCCAGTTAACAGTCCAATCAACAGTCAACCGTTTGACTGTTGACTTGTCAAACTATAGTTGGGGCCCAGGTGTCATTGGCACACACTTTAAATTAGCATATTACTTATTTTAACCTCCTGGTTTAATCTAACGCTGGGTCCCACGTGTAATAGACTGGCATTTTATTTAGAGGATAATTTAGCACTTGAGGGCCACATGTAAGAGACTCAAAGTGAGGGTGGCTAGTACTAAAGAGGGATTAGTCCCTAATTGAATTTGGGGCCGGCTTGGCGGCACAACCAGCTGTGAGGTTGTGCACACACACGCACATAGCATGGCCACGGCCATGGCCATTTGTAGCAGCTAGAGCAGCAGCTAAGTAGTGGCAGCACGAGGTAGTAGCAGCGGCAAGCAAGCAATACCAGCAGCGGCAAGCAGGTGAGGGGAGGCAGCAGCAGCAAGAGCAATACGCCGAACAACGCAGCCGGCAGAGTAGTGGCTAGCAGAGTGGGGAGCAGCGGCAGCATTAGTAGTGAGCAGCCACAGTAGCAAGGCGCGGTGTGGGAGCACGACGCTAGCAGCAGAAGCAGTGCAGGCAGCAGCCGCATGAGGAGTAGCCATCAGTGGCAACAGTAGGAAGTGGGCAATAGCAGCAGAGCTTCAGCAACAGCAGCGACAAAGCAGCAGGCAGTTGCCGCGAGCAGCAGCAGTGTGAGCATGCGGCAAGAGCAGTAGTAGACGCATGCGGGTGCGGCGAGCACGAGCATTGGCGTGCGTCGGCAGCCGGAGCAGCGCGAGCAACAAGCACACACGTATGTACGCTTACACACGAACTAGGATGAGTTCGCGATGGCAAACGACAACCAAATTGAGGTGGAGGAAGGGGGAATCCGGAGGAGAAGCTCACCAAGGAGCCGCACACGTGGTTGGGGAGGCCAGGGACGGTCGGGGTAGAGCGAATCGACGATGGCGGCCGGCGGTGCAGGATGTCGAAGACGAACTAGATGGCGGCGAATCGGTGCGGCTCCGCTCGATTTGATGCTCGGGATGGACGAAGTCGACGGTGGTTGTCCTCCTGGTCGCGGTCTCAGGGCTTGGGGAGGCCGGTGGCCGCGTCTGTGGAGGCGGCATGGCGATGGTGTCGCTCGGGCGGTGCGAGCAGAGGAGGTCGCGACACGGGGGAGAGGAAGGAGAGGCGGCTAGGGTTCGACCGGGGGAGAGAGCAGGGGCTTGGGGTGCCCTTGTAGACATCTGGGAGGCGGGGGATGGCCGCCACGCATGACATGGCCGGCAGATGGGCGCCAAAATCCCATGTGTCCTTGTAGCAGGTTGAAGGAGAGGGGAGGTGGGCTGGGCCGGCCATTTGGCTAGTTGGGCCAAAGTGCCAAGTAGAATAGGCCCTTCTCTTTTATTTATATTTTACTAGCACACATGTCCGTGCTTTGCAACGGGATAATAAAATTGCATGCCTCTAGCTCATTATAAGAATGGATCAAGACCCCCACATATCCGTATTTTTTTGTATTGGCACGTGCCCACAATTTTCAGTTATAATTACCAGCATATTCTCTTTTATTAGCACATGGAAGTCAATAAGTTATGGTGTCCTTTATTTTGAACAAGCCGACTAAGCTCGATGTGCCGGATGCGGAGCAGGCCCAGTATGGGAGTGACCGAACTCACGACTTCAAAGACCAGACCACATGTCGCTAGGCACTCAAAAAACACATCCTATTAACCAATGGTCAACGTGAATATTAAAGAATATAATGCAACATTGAAACATACTTATTTTTTTGAACTTTTCAAAAACTGATAACTATGTACTGCAAAATATACTTGGCAACGTGAACATTTTCCAAATTACGAACAGTTGTTTTTTTTTAAAATTCCATACATTTTTGCACAAAGCAACAACAAAAAATTTGAATGGAACATTTCCTGAATTTCACAAAGATTTCATTAAAACATAAACCTTTTATAAAACTACGAACATTTTTTAAGTTGTGAACAATTTTTAAAAATAGGAACATGTTTTGAAAATTCAGAAGAGTTTTAGTAATTTTTTCTTTAATGCAAACACTATTTTCAATTTTCGAACATATAGCGAAAACAAAAATATTTTTCGAATTTGGAACATTTTTAAAATGCATTTTTCTAAAAAAAAATTAAATACAGTCATTTTTATAAAGTGGGAATATTTTTTATATTTTGAAAACAATTGGCACAACAAAAAAATCCAAACATTTTTTAGAATAGGAATACATTTATGTAATTCGTAACTTTTTATGAATTTTTGAATAAAAATGAAATTGCGATTTTTTTTGAAAAATTTTAGTTTCAGAAAAGAATTAAAAAATAGACTTAGAATGGGAAAAGTAAAAAAAGAAATAGGAAACAAAAAAAGAACGAAAAATAAAAATAAAAATGGAAACAGAACACAAGCATAACTGGGCCGCTGAGTTTTGGGCGCCCTGTGTGTACCTGAAACTATTTACCGCCTTGTGCGGAAAATAGGATTTTTTGTTGCTACATGGGCAGGAAAAATGGGCTGACTTTACGGGGCCATAGTGCGCGCGGCCCATGTACGAAATTCTGCACAAATTGTTTTTCCTTTGTTAATAGACGAACATAGAAAGTTTAGTACCACCTCGGATAGAAAAATAATAATCTTTTGGCGGTGAACGGATGAAAAAATCGGTGAAACGCACCTTGCTTTATTAGTAGGTATAGATTTACTGTTTTCAATTTTAGCTACTGTTTTCTATTTAATTGTACGAGTAAATGAGTTTTGTTAGATATGAGACTTGTCACATAAAACAAGCACATTATTTATAGGAGTCACAAAAAAATTGAGTCCAAAAGGAGTTGTCTAACCATTTTTAGAAATTAAAAAGACCAATTTTAGAAGCTGCTGGACCACTAAATAATTTCCAGGGGCACTTTGGGAATCCAAAAGAGGTTGGTTTCAACATGACAAATATCCAGTGATTATTTGCCACACTTCGAACATTTTAGTTTTCGTGTTTGGCAAATTAGAATTTTTGACTTTGAAGTTGAGTTTGAACATGGAGAGTGATTTGGATCAAGTGAGGATTAGCAACAGTAATATGATGACGTGGCATCATTAGCAGGGGCTTACTGTAGTTTAATTATCTGAATGTCACAGTTGACTACCCTGGTCCACTTGCCATGCACGCAAAACTTCAAGGGAGAGTCACCCCGGTCGTCGCGCCACAGTAATAATGACTAATGAGCCGTCAAATCACAGGCCCAACATTTCCCACTGTGAAGTTGCTCGGACGAAAGAACCATCATGACTTCATTGAATTCCGCTTCTTGAGGAAAACTACTATACCAGCAGTACTGCTATCTACAGTAGTTATTCCATCAGAGGCCTCCTTTGGTTCATAAGATGGGAATTTTATAAAAATATGAAAATCATAGGAAGTGAGATGGCATGCATCTCAATTACTATAGAGAAAGAGATGTCATTGATGCATTGGATAGGAATTTTTTCATTGAGTGTAGGCTAATGTACTGGTAATTTGCTCAAAAAACTAAAGTAGTAACTAGTACTGGTACATGCTTGTAATTAATTAAACAAATGTACGACGACACAGACACACACACTAACTAATAGTACTACTACTTCTCACATGCTGGCCAGACACCGTTGTTCTCCTTCTCAGCTTTGTCAGCGACACCCCACCGTGCTTGGATCTCCGCCGACCTCTCTGGAGCAGCGCGGCGACCACTTCTTTCTGAAGGAAATATGCCCTAGAGGCAATAATAAAGTTATTATTTATTTCCTTATTTCATGATAAATGTTTATTATTCATGCTAGAATTGTATTAACCGAAAACATGATACATGTGTGAATACATAGACAAACAGAGTGTCACTAGTATGCCTCTACTTGACTAGCTCGTTGATCAAAGATGGTTATGTTTCATAGCCATAGACATGAGTTGTCATTTGATTAACGTGATCACATCATTAGGAGAATGATGTGATTGACTTGACCCATTCCCTTAGCTTAGCACTCGATCGTTTAGTATGTTGCCATTGCTTTCTTCATGACTTATACATGTTCCTATGACTATGACATTATGCATCTCCCGTTTACTGGAGGAACACTTTGTGTGCTACCAAACGTCACAACGTAACTGGGTGATTACAAAGGTGCTCTACAGGTGTCTCCAAAGGTACTTGTTGGGTTGGCGTATTTCGAGATTAGGATTTGTCACTCCGATTGTTGGAGAGGTATCTCTGGGCCCACTCGGTAATGCACATCACTATAAGCCTTCCAAGCATTGCAACTAATGAGTTAGTTGCGGGATGATGTATTACAGAACGAGTAAAGAGACTTGCCGGTAACGAGATTGAACTAGGTATTGAGATACCGACGATCGGATCTCGGGCAAGTAACATACCGATGACAAAGGGAACAACGTATGTTGTTATGCGGTTTGACCGATAAAGATCTTCGTAGAATATGTGGGAGCCAATATGAGCATCCATGTTCCGCTATTGGTTATTGACCGGAGACGTGTCTCGGTCATGTCTACATAGTTCTCGAACCCGTAGGGTCCGCACGCTTAAAGTTTCGATGACAGTTATATTATGAGTTTATGAGTTTTAATGTACTGAAGGAGTTCGGAGTCTCGGATGAGATCGGGGACATGACGAGGAGTCTCGAAATGGTCGAGACGTAAAGATCGATATATTGGACGACTATATTCGGACATCGGAAAGGTTCCGAGTGATTCGGGTATTTTTGGAGGTACCGGAGAGTTACGGGAATTCGTATTGGGCCTTAATGGGCCATACGGGAAAAGAGAAAAAGGCCTCAAAGGATGGCCGCACCCCTCCCCATGGACTGGTCTGAATTGGTCTAGGGAGGGGGCGCCCCCTTCCTTCCTTCTCCTTTTTCCTTCCCTTCTCCTACTCCAACAAGGAAAGGAGGAATCCTACTCCCGGTGGGAGTATGACTCCCCCCTTGGCGCGCCCTCCTTGGCCGGCCGCCTCTCCCCCCTTGCTCCTTTATATACGGGGGCAGGGGGGCACCTCTAGAGACACAACAATTGATCTGTTTGATCTTTTAGCCGTGTGCGGTGCCCCCCTCCACCATAGTCCACCTCGATAATACTGCAGCGGTGCTTAGGCGAAGTCCTGCGTCGGTAGAACATCAACATCGTCACCACGCCGTCGTGCTGACGAAACTCTCCCTCAACACTCGGCTGGATCGGAGTTCGAGGGACGTCATCGGGCTGAATGTGTGCTGAACTCGGAGGTGCCGTACGTTCGGTACTTGATCGGTCGGATCGTGAAGACGTACGACTACATCAACCGCGTTGTGCTAACGCTTCCGCTTTCGGTCTACAAGGGTACTTGGACAACACTCTCCCCTCTCGTTGCTATGCATCACCATGATCTTGTGTGTGCGTAGGAATTTTTTTGAAATTACTACGTCCCCCGACACTTTCTTGCACCGGCGGGCCTCTCTTTTCTTGAGTGCTTTCTGACTTTTCCGCTCCCTCTGTGCGGCTTTGGCCGCCTCTTGCTCTACCGCCCATTCGGCCTTAGCAGCTTCAAATTCCGCCCACATAGGTGTGAGGTCTTGAGCGGCGATGAACTCGGCACGATGGGATGACATCGCTTCCCTACCATTTTGTGTGCGGTCGTGGGCGGCGAGGAACTCGGCACGGCGGGATGCCATCACTTCCTTACCGGTTAGTGTGCGGCGCGGTGGCATGAACGACGCTTGGTGACAGCTCTGGGGTGGAGTGGCCGGACAACCGTATAGTGCATTGGTTTGTCAAGAGCTCAAGGACAGAAGACGAAGGAAATTTGGATTCCCCTTCCATCCTGGTCATTTATTACTAAGTAAAATGCATTGGCAGTCATCGAACTTGTCTTGATAGGTCACTTTGATCATTGTATACGAGATATGGTGATTATATGGTCACTGGCTCAGCGTATAGCTCCGTATTTGTCTGGTTGACCAGTCAAACAATCTGCATGCACCTCATCAGCTCGTGTTCTTTATCTATCTATCTATGCGGGCCTACCTGTCAGTGGAGAAAGAAATAAAAACCAAAATTATGCGTATGTGAGGAATCAAACCACAGACTCGTCGCTGCAACGCACACTCGTCAGCCAAATGAAAATGAAATACTTTGCGTTAAATGCACAAACATATTTTTTTTAATATTATACGTGATGCACACATTAGCGCACACCGTCCATAGAGGCAAGTAGCATGTACGCGTGCAGACACTCACGCTCACGCTATCAAACCATGTTAATGCATGCATGTCGCCCTCTCAATCAAAGTCCTGCTCATGGTGCAACGCAAATGGCAAGCCCGTCACCTGCGCGCCCCGACGGTGCCTGACATTATTGTTTAGACGTTTGCTGGAGGCCTCCGCGAACATGGAGCATGTATTCACCTGGCTCAACACCAACGGTCATACTCGTGACTCGGCGCCTTGCTCATGTATATCGTCCATCACAACGACAATCTGTAAAATAGTCTAGCTAGAGAGGGTACTATGGTACGGAGTATGTACTATCGTGAGCGACCGATCAATGTGCCACTGCACACGAGTGTGTGTTTGATCGATTCGTCCATCATTCGTAAGTTATGCATGGTTGTGTGGTGTCTAATGGTGGTCGTCGAAGGCTAGCTGGTGACAAGAGTGGTTGCATGGACGCCTGGTTGTCAATACGTGCCGCATACGCTTCAAAGGCTCATCATCCATGAGTTCACATTTTACCACCACGCTAGCGTCTGACCGTCCTGGCCTACCGAAACCCCTTCCATCGCTAGCGGGCGCTTCCCGCTTGAAACGGTCACCGTCTCTCCAGAACGTCAATGCCGCATTCACCGGACTTAACTGCAGGTGCAGTTGGTGTGTCACTAACATGTGGGTCAGATACCCGTTGGGCCCACATGTCAGTGACCCAACGCACTGTAGTTAAGTCACTGAAGCAGCGTCCGCATTCACGCCCGACGCGACCTCTCACTGGTGCCGGCATTGCAGCAGCGCGACGGTAGAGATAGCGCCACCCACGCGGCATCCCGATGCAAGCGACTGCTCCGCGTTAACGACATCATGACCATCCTTCCGTCTGCCGCCCACATTAATGACACGCGGCTGCCGACGAACCTACTCCAGCGCCAGCCGTCCATCCATCTACCGCGGCTCATTGCCATTCGCCCGCTATATTAACTTGAGCCCCAGCTCCCAGCCATAGCCAAAGACCCACACTCATTCTCCTCCGGTCCCTTCCTTCTGTCGGCACCACTCCAACCATGGACTCCTGGCGTTCCAAAGCTCTCTTGGATGTACTGTCGCAGGAGCAGATGTAGGTCATTGGCGGCTCCGCTCTGGGCGCGCTCCAAAGCTCTCTTGGACGTACTGTCACAGGAGCAGACGAAGGAGATCGCCGGCTCCCCCTCGGCCGCCCTCTGCTGCCACGACCACGAAGCCGGCGCGCGTGCACGGGCGCAGCCGGCAGTGAGGAAGAGCAGTACACGGTAGGTCGCCGCCGCTCTGGTCCCAGGAAGGCCACAACTCCTCCACTCAGTCGACGCCAAGCTTGGTGGGATAAACATCGGCGGCCGATTAGCCGCTTGACAGCGACGTGGAGGCGGAAATCTTCAGAACCTTGTGCTCCGGAGGAGGAGGTTATCGAGGCATATGAGGAGGAGGCAAAGGCAATGGCCGGCTTTCTCGGGTTCATGGCCGGACATGGTGGTCGGGTGCCGGCAATCATTTAGATTAGGTTTACAGTAGGTTTTAGTACGATCTGTGCGAAATATGTAATGAATTTCATCCAGTTTATAGGAAAAAATTTTGAAATGTAATGAATTCCATCTGGTTAATTTGAAATTTGCTTTGTTTGCACGAATTTCGTCTGGTTAGTTCATATAGTTGTCAAAAGGTATGCGGGCAGCATTGGATGGCATCCATCAGTGTCCTAGGACAGATGCCGGTGTAAACTTGTGGGCCAGCGCGGGAGATGCCCTTACTATCATGCTATAATCGCTAACAGTGCTCCATTATTCCGCAGGGAACAGTTAGCCCACAATCAAATCAGACCCGCCGTGTTTCGCACTCCTCCCACGTAAGAGTATAGACTCTTGCTTACATAAAAATGGACCAAGTGGACGGCACTGTAGCATGTCATGTCACTCAAACTAGCCCGCCTAATGCGCGGGAAAGCACCGCCCTCGTCATTTTGTTCTGGATTTCTACCAATCGATCGCATGAAAATGTTACGCTTTGCAAGTTCAAAAGGAAAATACGACACACTTACGACTCGTACGCGTCGCGTTCGCGTCGCACCCCGGACAGTCCGGCTCGCACGCTGCTCACCAGAGGGGACACACGTTGTCTTGCATTTTCACTAACATGTGGAACTGCAATTGAATAAACCATCGATAGCCGAAATCTAATCGCTCGGCGGGCGCCGGCTGAGAAGAGAGAGATGGGGTAGGGAGAAGAGATCGCCCGCCCACCACGCACGGACTCCAAGAAATATATGGTGATAATGTGAGGTGGGCCATGCGGGAGTCCAGACCGCTTCCAAGCCTGCTTTTGGCTGTCCTGTCCCACCAGACACCCCCCACTTCCCCGCGTGCGCTCCCCCTCAGACGCCAGCTGCCCGCATTCATAGCAAGTAGTACCAGTAAAATACTGGGCTATAAGCCCGCTTATGTGGAGGAGAGAGAGGCATTGACAATGTCAAGGAGAGGGCTCTGCAAGAGCCCGTCTCTACACGTGCTCCTAGGTATAACAAAAACTAATTCTAAAAAAAGAGGCATAAAAAACAATTGTGTCTAAAAAAAGAAAGTAAAAAACATTTGAGAGGAAATAGATAGAGAGAAAGTGAGAAAAAGTTGTAACCTTATAGCCAACCTTATATTCAACACTATGGTAGTATTACATGAGGAAGGAGGGAGTGGTGCACATGCCAAGTTCACTGGGCTGCCGTGTTTCACACTCCTCCGTCGTAACAATGGAGACAATAGCTTTCATCAAAAATAAACAATGAATACTCATTTCTCGTCCTCTATATCGGAAAGAATACTTTCATTCACCGACATGTGGGACGTCGACCATCCTGGTCCACCTGCCATGCACAAAATTATCCTGGTCCACCCCGGTCGTCGCGCAGGCCCAACCTTACCCACTATAAGTTGGTCGGACGAAGGAACCATAATGACTTCGTTGAATTCCGCTTCTTCAAGAAAACTTACTGTACCCGCAATACTACTACCACACGCGAAGACTGGACGGCATTGTACCACGTCATATCACTAAAACGCACTAGGCCAAACTAGCCTGCCTAGGATTTGTACTCCCTTCGTTTCAAAGTTAGTAGTACAAAGTTGAGTCATCTATTTTGGAACGGAGGGAGTACGTCACTGTACTGCTATGATTTGTGTTGTACGTCTATGTACTTTTGCTACGATTTTCCTACCCTATGAACCAAATGAGGCCTGAATGTATCCATGTTGACTATTGTCTGATCGATCGCTAAGCCTACAATTTTAGGAGCTTGGGCTATTGGCCGATCGACGACGGATCAGTATAAGCGTACCACGAGCTCATCAGCCCCAACGTTTCTCTTCGGTGAGTGTTTTGCAAATAGTATAGCTCGCACTGTAGCTAGCCTACTAAGACCAAGAATCATCAAACAAGCCCTGCTGATATGATAAACAGTTCAAACTTACATCTAAGCATGCCATATATTACATCAAAAGCTGGTGAGGATACATTTGTTTCCATAACTCGGAGAGGGTTCGCATGATTCACTATCAAACAAAAGTAGCAAGTATCACCCACACAAGACAATGCACTAGCCCTAAGATGGTTTGATAACACACACTGAGGGAGTCCTGGATTAGGGGGTGTTCGGATAGCCGAACTATATCTTCAGCCGGACTCCAGGACTATGAAGATACAAGATTGAAGACTTCGTCCCGTGTCCGGAAGGTTCTTTCCTTGGCGTGGAAGGCAAGCTAGGCGTGCGGATATTCAAGATCTCCTACCAATGTAACCGACTCTGTGTAACCCTAACCCTACCCGGTGCCTATATAAACCGGAGGGTTGTAGTCCGTAGGACGAACACATCATAACCATCATCATACCCACAGGCTAGCTTCTAGGGTTTAGCCTCCTTGATCTCGTGGTAGATCTACTCTTGTACTACCCATATCATCAATATTAATCTAACAGGAGTAGGGTTTTACCTCCATCGAGAGGGCCCGAACCTGGGTAAAATAAAGTGTCCCTTGTCTCCTATTACCATCCGACCTTGACGCACAGATCGGGACCCCCTACCCGAGATCCGCCGGTTTTGACACCGACATTGGTGCTTTCATTGAGAGTTCCTCTGTGTCGTCGCCTTTAGGCCCGATGGCTCCTTTGATCATCAACAACGATGAGGTCCGGGGTGAGACTTTTCTCCCCAGACAGATCTTTGTCTTCGGTGGCTTCGCTCTGCGGGCCAACTCGCTTGGCCATCTGGAGCAGATCGAGAGCTACGCCCCTGGCCATCAAGTCAGGTTTGGAAGCCTAAACTACACTGCAGATATCCCCGAAGACTTGATCTTCGACGGATTCGAGCCACAGCCAAGCGCGCCGCACTATCTCGAGGGGCATGATATAACTCTGCCTCCGAACAGTGTCCCGGAGGCCGCATACGCTCCGGCCCCGATCCTTGATTCGGAGCCCGCTGCGTTCTTTGAGGATGAACGGTTGGACATCACCTCGGGGGCTGCGATCTTAAAAGCCATTGAGCCAAATGCAAGCCCCGCGCTCCGCATGACACATGACTCCAAGGATCCGGACTCCTCTCCGAACTCCGAACCTCCCGCGCCCCTGCCAATCGAATCAGATTGGGCGCCGGTAATGGAGTTCACCGCCGCGGACATCTTTCAGTATTCACCTTTTGGTGATATTCTGAATTCTCTCAAGTCTCTCTCTTTGTCAGGAGAGCCCAGGCCGAACTATGGCCTGCGAGGATGGGATTCGGACGACGAAGAAATTCAAAGACCACCCACCGCCCACTTAATAGCCACTATCGACGATATATCCGACATGCTCGACTTCAGCTCCGAAGACTTCGACGGTATGGACGACGAAGGAGGAGACGAGCAAGAACCAGCACCTATAGGGCGCTGGACCGCCACCTCGTCATACGACATATACATGGTGGATGCTCCAAAAGATGGAGATGGCAATGGAACAGCGGAGGATGGCACTTCGAAAAAGCCTCCAAAACGCCGACGTCAGCGGCGCCGCTCCAAATCCCGCCACAGCAGAAACGGTGATTCCGGCACGGGAGATAACACTACCCCGGACAGCGCCGAAGAACACCAAAACCAGCAGGATTCGGCACAGGAAGATGGAGAAGACCGCCCTCATGAGAGAGCGGCAGAGCGAGAGGTCGAGGACGATAACTACATGCCTCCCTCCAAAGACGAGGCAAGCCTCGGCGACGATGAATTCTTCGTACCATCAGACCCCGCCGACCAAGAGCGCTTTCAACGCAGGCTTTTAGCCACGACGAACAGCCTAAAGAAAAAGCAGCAACAACTTAGAGCGGATCAAGATTTGCTAGCTGACAGATGGACTGAAGTCCTTGCGGCCGAAGAGCACGAGCTTGGACGCCCCTCCAAAAACTATCCTAAGCGCAGGCCGCTACCCCAATCAGAGGAGGAAGCCCAAGACATGGCAGATCGGCCACCTCACGGCCGCGACAGAGAAGCCTGTCGAACATCCAAACAAGCCATGCCCCGCAGCCGCTTTACCAAGGCACAGGAACACGAACCAGACCTGCGAGACGTCCTGGAGGACAAAGCAAGGCAAACAAGATCGATCTATGGATCGCGCGGACGCCCGACGACACGTGATAGTTTTCACTCCGGACACAATAAATCCGGCCGGGCCGAACACAACAGGCACAGCTCCTCCGAACTGCGTCGAGACATAGCCCAGTACAGGGGCGCCGCACACCCACTATGCTTCACAAACGAAGTAATGGATCATAGAATCCCAGAGGGTTTCAAACCCGTCAACATCGAGTCGTACGATGGTATGACAGATCCGGCAGTATGGATTGAGGACTATCTCCTCCACATCCACATGGCACGTGGCGATGATTTGCACGCCATCAGATATTTACCCCTTAAGCTTAAGGGACCAGCCCGACACTGGCTTAATAGCCTCCCCGCGGATTCGATCGGCTCTTGGGAGGACCTGGAGGCCGCATTCCTCGACAACTTCCAGGGGACCTACGTACGGCCACCGGACGCCGACGACCTAAGCCACATAAACCAGCAGCCAGAAGAATCGGCCAGGCAATTCTGGACATGGTTCCTAACAAAGAAAAATCAGATAGTCGATTGTCCGGATGCAGAGGCCTTAGCAGCCTTCAAGCATAACATCCGTGACGAGTGGCTTGCCCGGCACCTGGGACAGGAAAAGCCGAAATCCATGGCAGCCCTCACGACACTCATGACCCGCTTTTGCGCGGGCGAAGATAGCTGGCTAGCTCGCAGCAACAACTTATCGAAGAAGCAATGTAATTCAGATACCAAGGACAAAGGTGGCAGGTCACGACGGAATAAACAGAAACGCCGCGTCAGCAGCGACAGCAATGAAGATACGGCAGTAAATGCCGGATTCAGAGGCCATAAATCCGGTCAGCGGAAAAAGCCATTCAAAAAGAATACCCAGGTCCCGTCCAGTTTGGACCGAATACTTGACCGCTCGTGCCAGATTCACGGCACCCCCGAAAGGCCAGCCAATCACACCAACAGGGATTGTTGGGTGTTCAAGCAGGCAGGCAAGTTAAGAGCCGAACACAAAGACAAGGGGCTAGACAGCGATGACGAGGAGGAGCCCAGGCCGCCGAACAACAACGGACAGAAGGGGTTTCCCCCACAAGTGCGGATGGTGAACATGATATACGCGACTCATATTCCCAAGCGGGAGAGGAAGCGTGCGCTACGGGACGTATACACGATGGAGCCAGTCGCCCCAAAGTTCAACCCATGGTCCTCTTGCCCGATCACCTTCGATCGAAGGGACCACCCCACTAGCATCCGTCACGGCGGTTTCGCCGCATTGGTTCTTGACCCAATCGTTGACGGATTTCACCTTACAAGAGTCCTCATGGACGGCGGCAGTAGCCTGAACCTGCTCTACCAGGATACAGTGCGGAAAATGGGCATAGATCCATCAAGGATCAAACCCACAAGGACGACCTTTAAAGGCGTCATCCCAGGTGTAGAGGCCAATTGCATAGGCTCCACAACACTTGATGTGTTCTTCGGATCTCCGGACAACTTCCAAAGCGAAGAGTTAATCTTCGACATAGTTCCGTTCCGCAGTGGCTATCATGCTCTGCTTGGACGAACCGCATTCGCTAAATTCAATGCGGTGCCGCACTACGCATATCTCAAGCTCAAGATGCCAGGCCCTCGAGGTGTAATCACGGTCAGCGGAAACACCGAACGCTCCATCCGTACGGAGGACCACACGGCGGCCCTCGCAGCAGAGGTACAAAGCAGCCTGTTAAGGCAACTTTCGAGTCCGGCCGCTACAAAGCCGGACAAAGCAAAACGCGCCCGGAGTAACCCGCAGCAAGACCGACTGGCCCGTTCGGAGCACGCGTAGCAATACGGCCCCAACCCCAGCCATCGCTACATAGCGGAGCTAGTACCTCGAGTACACAATTACGCCCTTAAAATTCCATGGGCATAGGGGAAGGGGCAGATCAAACGGCATGCCAACAATACGGCGTCAAACGTACTAGGGGCTGTCGGATTCTTCTTTTCTTTCAGGACTCCATACTCTGGATACAGTGTTCGGCCTCGCTGCCGCCCAGATGATACAGGACCCAGGAAAGCAGACAAAACAACGCCGCGGCATGAAACTCTCAGGTGGTCTCTATTTCGAGCGATATATCTGTTTCTCAATTCCGCGGCCTGCGCCTGGTCAGGACATGTTAAATAGTCTAAAAATTTTTCTCTCACACTACTTGTATCGTTCGGCTTGAATAAACAGTCTCCTCATAAATAATGCATAGCTTTTTGTCTATTTTTTGCATTATCTTCTTTTAATATACATATGTTTATTCAAATAACATGATCGCACCCGTACACCATGGTACGGCAAGCCACGCTAGGGGCTTTATTACCGTTCTATCTGGTGTGAGAAGTCCGTCCACTTTCACAAGTGCGGCACCCCGAACTTATAGCATTATATGCATCGGCTCCGAGTCATGATTTTGGTCATATGTTGGGTTTACCCGGCTCCTATGTTTTGGTGCCTTACGTTTCGCTCTATCGGCTAAGGTAGCACTAGGAGAACCACTGCGATTGTGCCCCAGATCAGGTGGGTGAGCACCTCAGTGGAGAAAGCTAAAACAGACTGTCATGATAAGGCGCGAGACCGGTCGCTGTTCGAGAGGTTTTTCGAGTCCCTAAAGGCTTATGTCGCTTCGAGCGGAGAGCTGGTTAAGTCCGGCTAAAGGCGTGGATAGTGCCCCGAATTCGTCCTTCCGAACTAGGGGCTTCGCCGAAATTTAAAATTATAACGTT
Organism: Aegilops umbellulata; assembly: GCA_032464435.1. Lineage (NCBI taxonomy): Eukaryota > Viridiplantae > Streptophyta > Magnoliopsida > Poales > Poaceae > Aegilops > Aegilops umbellulata. Next base: position 91,824,214 of record CP136055.1, read on the forward strand.
CTATGGCTAAGTGAGAGTGTTCAAGCATTATAATCCGATTGCCTGGTTCGCTGTGCTGAGCGCCTCCCTCGAAGGACCCAACTATGGGAACAAGAGCCCTCAGGTTTATCCCGAACACCCCAGCACTAGTTGCATGGGGGCAGAAGCCGACGACTCGCCATCTCTCAGTTATTGATAAACGGCCGCACAGAAAATAATATTTTAAATTCAGAAAGCATTGCTTAAGCGCATATGAACAAGTTTTCAGCGCACAGGATACAAACGAGCGAGTTCATTGAAATATTACATCTTTGGCACACTCATCCGCGACAAGGCGAGCTCCAGCAAGAACTTCCTTGTAACAGTTCTCGGGCTTGCGATGCTCCTTCCCCTGCGGCGGCCCGTCCTTCACCAGTTTCTCTCCGTCCAGCTTGCCCCAGTGTATCCTTACACGGGAAAGGGCCCTCCGGGCACCTTCTATGCAGACGGAGCGCTTGATGACCTCAAGCCGTGGACAGGCCTCCACCAGCCGCCGCACCAGCCCGAAGTAGCTCCCAGGCAGGGCCTCTCCAGGCCACAGCCGAACTAGTAAGCCCTTCATGGCCTGTTCGGCCGCCTTGTGGAGCTCGGCCAGCTGCTTCAGCTGATCGCTCAAGGGCACAGGGTGTCCGGCCTCAGAATACTGAGACCAGAACACACTCTCCGTCGAGCTGTCCTCTTCAGCTCGGTAGAATGTGGCGGCGTCGGCTGCGCTGCGGGGAAGATCGAAGAACGCCCCTGGAGAACTCCGGATTCGGGTACGTAATAGGTATTTCACCTTTATATTCCTACTTTGCATTAAGAATGCCTTACCCGCTGCTATCTTTTTCACATCCTCCAACTCTTGGAGGGCCTTTTGGGCTTCGGCCTTGGCACTCTTGATGGTCTCAACAGCCGACGCGAGCTCGGATGCTTGCGTTTTTGCCTCAAGCTCCAAACCCTCATGTTTCTTCATGAGAGCCTGCAGCTCTTGCTGCACCTCGCCGACTTGGACCCCAAGCTTTTCTCGCTCGGCGCACTCCTCGGCCACTTTCTTCTCGGCCTCAGCCAGCGCCTGCTTCAGGGTTGCCACCTCGGTTGTGGCCCCTACAATAAGCAGTACAATCCTGTTATTTCTTTTTGCAATCAAGCCTCTCTATAGGCACCTTTTTTTAGGGGTATTTCTTACCTTCCTTTTCCACGAGCTGCCTTTTGGCAAGGTCGAGCTCTTGTTCGGACCGCTCGAGGTCCTTTTTCAGGACTTCCACCTGCGCAGTCAGTGCGGCGGTGGACAGCAGGGAAGCCTGCATACTCATATTCGACTTTTTATTATTAGACTCCTGCGAAAATTATTAGATCCCCTATTGGGCTTTTCTTTTCGAACACCGAACAGAGCATCAGGGGCTACTGTCTATGCGGTAATTAATTTAGCATATTTTTTGCTTACCTGGAAGCCTGTTAGAAGGCTAGCGCAAGCTTCATTCAGTCCGCTCTTGGCGGACTGAACCCGTTGGACCACCGCACTCATAACAGTACGGTGCTCCTCGTCGATGGTGGCGCCTTCAAGTGCCTCCAACAGACTATCCGGCGCCTCTAGTTGGACAGAGGTCGCCGGTTCAGACGGCTTACTCCTCTTGGAAGGAGTTCGCCCACCGCGAGCCAGGACGGTTGAGTCCGGCGCGGTGTCCGGCACCAAGCCGGATTGAGAGCCCTGGGGGGTTTCATCCCCTTTGCTCCTGGGGTCCTGAGGATTGCCTTGCGGCTCCTCCAGGACCACCTCCTCCCGTCCTGTTCGGCGGGACGCTGCTTCGGCGGCGTCCGCCCCGCTGGGGGAGACTGCCGGCGGGACAGAGTTCATGTCCGACGAATCCAGGGAGCCGCTCGATGAATCATCGAGTGCGGCTCGGGGCGGGCTGTGCAAATAGCATTCGACATTAGGGTAAGCTGCACACTTGAAGATACTATGAGTCATTCTGGTATGTGAATACTTACGATGTCGCCGGACGCTTGGTTCTGTCCGGCCACTCCTTTCCGCCCTCTTCGGCGTTGGGGGAGTAGTCCGGCGGAGGGGTCCTCCTTTTTCTCGACCCCTCGGCCTCCCCTGTTGGGGCGGCCTTCTTCTTTTTCGCTCCCCTCGCTGGAGGGGGAGAGCTTCCTTGTTCCTCCTCCTCGTTTTCACGAGAGGAGGGCGTCGCAGACTCGCCAGATGACGAGCTCGACACCACCACATTGCGGGCACTCTTTCGAGTCCCGGTGGTCTTCTTCTTCTTGACCTTCTTCTCCGGCACCACATAAGGCGCTGGAGCCAGCAGCTTCTCTAAGAGAGCTGGGGCTGGGTCTTCGGGCAGAGGAGCCGGACAGTTGATTGGTCCGGCTATCTTCAGCCACGCCTGTCAAAGGCAAAGGGAGTTTTTAGATCCCACATAGAGTTAATCTATGTAGAAAAGCTTAACGAACCTGTGAAAGGTATAAATAGCTTACCTCGCCAGCGTTGCGCTGCGAGCTGTATCCGCGGTCCTCGGAAGCGGATGTGGGGCACTCGGCGCCTTTGGTTAGCACCTTCCAGACGTCTTCATACGTCGTGTCGAAGAGCCTATTGAGGGTTTGGTGCTACGCCGGGTCGAATTCCCACAAAGTGAAATCCCGTTCTTGGCACAGGAGGATCCGGTGAACGAACATGACCTGGATGATGTTGACATGCTGGATGGGCTTGTTCATCAGGGACCGGATGCAAGTTTGCAGTCCGGTCACTTCTTTCTCGTTGCCCCACGACAGGCCCGTCTCTTTCCAGGACATAAGCCGCGTGGGGGGTCCGGATCGAAACTCAGGGGCTGCGACCCATTTCGGATCGCGTGGCTCGGTGATGTAAAACCACCCAGCTTGCCACCCCTTTAGGGACTCCACAAAGGAGCCATCGAACCAGAGTGCGTTGGCCATTTTGCCGGCCATAGCACCTCCGCACTCCGCCTGGGTGCCGGACACCACCTTGGGCTTGACGTTGAAGGTCTGGAGCCAGAGGCCGAAGTGGGGGCGGATGCGGAGAAAGGCCTCACACACGACGATAAACGCCGAGATATTGAGGATAAAGTTCGGGGCCAGATCGTGGAAGTCCAGGCCGTAGTAGAACATGAGCCCCCGGACAAAAGGGTGAAGTGGAAAACCCAGTCCGCGGAGGAAATGGGGGAGAAAACTACCCTCTCATGGGGCCTTGGGGTGGGAAGAAGCTGCCCCGCCTCGGGAAGCCGGTGCGGGATGTCCTTGGACAGATATCCGGCCTTCCTAAGCTTTTTGGTTTGACCCTCCGTAACGGAGGAAGCCATCCACTTGCCACCCGCTCCGGACATCACTGGAGCAGGTTGGGGAAGAAAGAGCGAACTTGGGCGCTGGAGCTTGAGTGCGCAGGAGATGGGTGGGCAAAGGAGGAAGAAGGCGTAGGTGAAAGAGGTGGATCTTTATCTCCTTATATAGGCTGATGCTGTTATGCGTCCCCACCTACCTAATAAAACTCGCTTGCCGCTCACACGCCGTGGTAAATGGCGCGGTTGGGTTACCCACGTCCGCATTAATGATAATCCCGTTAAAAGGGGCACACGATCTCTGCTTCGACAAGACGTGCCAAGGAAACCGCCTCGTTGAACGTGCTACGGTGGAACAATAAAAAATAATCCATACAGAAGGCTTGGTCGTAGTGTTATGACGCACTGCGGAATACGTCAGCAGATTTGATTTGTGTTTGTATTATTCTCTATATGGCAATACGTGGAAACTTGTTTTGCAGAGCCGGACACTATTTTTTGGTGTTTATTATCTTCTTGAAGAATTTGGAGGAGGAACCCGCCTTGCAATGCCGAAGACAATTTGCGCGTCGAACTCGTCGTCATTGAAGCCTGGTTCAGGGGCTACTGAGGGAGTCCTGGATTAAGGGGTGTTCGGATAGCCGAACTATATCTTCAGCCGGACTCCAGGACTATGAAGATACAAGATTGAAGACTTCGTCCCGTGTCCGGAAGGTTCTTTCCTTGGCGTGGAAGGCAAGCTAGGCGTGCGGATAATCAAGATCTCCTACCAATGTAACCGACTCTGTGTAACCCTAACCCTATCCGGTGCCTATATAAACCGGAGGGTTGTAGTCCGTAGGACGAACACATCATAACCATCATCATACCCATAGGCTAGCTTCTAGGGTTTAGCCTCCTTGATCTCGTGGTAGATCTACTCTTGTACTACCCATATATCAATATTAATCTAGCAGGAGTAGGGTTTTACCTCCATCGAGAGGGCCCGAACCCGGGTAAAATAAAGTGTCCCTTGTCTCCTGTTACCATCCGACCTTGACGCACAGATCGGGACCCCCTACCCGAGATCCGCCGGTTTTGACACCGACACACATCATTCTGGTAATTAAACACAATGCAAACTACCCTGAAGGATTGGCACGACCAACTATTTCTTGTCATCGATCTCTCGGGCAATGACCACAGCACGGACAGCGGCATTGGAATCGATCTCTGGGGTGATGTCCATAGGACATACCTCCACATCGGAATTGATCTCTGGGGCGATGTCCACGGGATGGACAGCGGCATCGGAATCAATCTCCGGGGCGATGTCAATAGGACGGACCGCGGCATCGAAAACGATCTCTAGGGCATTGTCCACAGGATGGGCCGCGACATCGGAATCATCAAGGATGTCCACCGGCACCTGCACAACCCTAACATATTAGCAAGCACGTTACAAATAATCAAAAACTACAACTATGGTAAGCCATTATTTTTTACCTTGTGCAGCTCACCGGGGGATCCCATCCCTTCGAGGGCCATCTCCTCGTCCTCGATGGTGGCCATCACCTTGCCAGGGGAATACTGCTTCTCAACGGCGACTATCTCCTCAAAATCGGCCTTGAGCCTCGCATAGGTGGCCATTAGAGTTTCTGGTGTAGGCATGGTGGGGCCCTTGCTGTTCTTCCAACTTTCTTTGCCAATTCGTCCACTAACGTCATCAACTCTTTGGCCAGTGCTTGCTTCTTCGAGTTCTTCGTCTCCATGGGTTGGCCCGCCAACATGGTCAACTCGTTGGTCGGTGTTCGCTTCCTAGAGATCGATGTATCCAGTGGGTTGTCCGCCGACAACTCTTTGCCTAGTGCTCCAGGATCCATTTGTAAGTGCATCTAGTGCCCCTTAGTGATTTTGGTGTGTTGAAGACTTATAGGTTAAGGGACTAATGTGTTTATGAGTGTACACAGGTCTATAAGTCTATGAGGAGTTTGATATTTACAGAGAAAGTTGACCCCTAAAAATGAAGTTCTTCGACTGAAGACTTTGGATTTCTGAAGACTTTTTGAAGACTTTGAAAGTGAAGAAATTGGTGTAACCTTGAAGACTTGGCATTCATTCGAGGAACATGAAGCCTGAAGACTTTTGTTTTCGTAGTTTCATTTTCTCCTTCTTGAGTCATAGGAAACACCGTATTGTTAAAGGCGGTCAAGGAAATACTAAGGAAAATTTTCCATGTGATGCTCAACTCAAAATCCTACACCTACCAATCCCTTTGAGTGAAGACATTGGAAATCTCATATAGTTCAGTCATATTCTTCAGTGACAGAGACGAAGTTCTTCTGGTCCCTGAGGAATTTGTTCTGACTAAGGAGTTAGGAATTCGTCAGTGCGAATTGCCTACACAGTGAGGAACATGATAGCCTTGAGGAATTTGAGCCTCAAATATCCGACCGTTGCTGTGCTATGCGCCAGCTGTCCCAAAATATCTACCCACCTAACGGTCATATCATTGATGGGCATTTATGTCTTATCATGTCGGGCTGCTCCCTAGGCTATAAATAGCCGCCCCCTACAACCACTAGCTGGTTGGCTGCTCCGAGAGAAACCAACACTTGTCATTTGAGAGCATCCTATCCTCCGAGGACTTTGAGCGAAAATCATCGAGTGAGGAAAACCCAAACCCAAACACCTACAAACCCAAAGTGATTGAGCATCACTGAAGAGATTGATCTTGCGTAGATCCGACGCTTGTTACCTTTGAAGACCGTGCTTCTTCCAGACGGTTAGGCGTCATGGTCTAGAGCATCCAAGAGGAATTGTGGATCGCCGAGTGACGGAATCTGTGAAGGTTAGGAAGTCACCTGAAGACTTATCACGAGTGATTGTGCGAGGTCTGTGTGACCTTAGCTCAAGGAGAATACGGTGAGGACTGTGTGTCCTTAGGTTTAAATACCTAGCCGCTCCAACCAGATGTACAACTAGGATAGCAGTTGGAACTGGTCTACCAAATCATTGTTTTCACCAAGCTTACTGGTTCTACTTCCTCAACTCTTCCATTTCCTCATTACAGTAGTTGTGTGCTTGTTCATATCTGTTTGAAGACTTTGACTGAAGACTTTCTCAATTTCCTGAGTTCAATTTCTTCAGTCTGTTTGTCTTCATCTTGTTTTATCCTGTGTTTACGCTTTCTGTACTCTGTGCTTGTCTTCATTTCATCATGATGACCATGCCTATGTTCTGTTATGTTTACATCTGAGTACTTATTCCACTGCAAGTAGTTCTTCCCTTAGGAATTTCCTCACCCTGAAATTCCTCAGTGAAGAATTCATAAAAATCACCTATTCACCCCCCTCTAGTCGATATAACGCACTTTCAATTGGTATCAGAGCAAGGTACTCCCTTGTTCTGTGTGATTTTGGTTTAACCGCCTGGAGTATTAGTTATGTCGACCGAAGGTATGATCAAGGTCTCTGATGGGTGTCTGATAACCCACAAGTATAGGGGATCGCAACAGTTTTCGATAAGTAAGAGTGTCGAACCCAACGAGGAGCTAAAGGTAGAACAAATATTCCCTCAAGTTCTATCGACCACCGATACAACTCTACGCACACTTGACGTTCGCTTTACCGGAAACAAGTATGAAACTAGAAGTACTTTGTAGGTGTTGTTGGATAGGTTCGCAAGAATATAAAGAGCATGTAAATAAAAGCTAGGGGCTGTTTAGATGAAGACACAACTAAATTAGTTTTAGTAGAGAACTTTTTGTTACGAGAAAGTTATTTGTCCCTAGGAAATCAATAACTTTACCGGTAATCATTATTGCAATTTTATTTGAGGGAGAGGCATAAGCTAACATACTTTCTCTACTTGGATCATATGCACTTATGATTGTAACTCTAGCAAGCATCCACAACTACTAAAGATCATTAAGGTAAAACCCAACCATAGCATTAAAGCATCAAGTCCCCTTTATCCCATACGCAAACAACCTACTTACTCAGGTCTGTGCTTCTGTCACTCATGCCACCCACCATAAGCAAATCATGAACATATTGCAAACCCTACAGCGGAGATCCCTCACGCTTGCACGACACGGAGAGCACCATAGGACAACACCAATAATAAAACATGCAACTCAAACCAATCTCGATCATCAAATAGCCCATAGGACAAAACGGATCTACTCAAACATCATAGGATAGCCATACATCATTGGAAAATAATATATAGCGTTGAGCACCATGTTGAATAGAGATTACAGCGGGTAAGAGAGAGGTTACACCGCTGCCTAGAGGGGGGAAGAGTTGGTGATGATGACGGTGAAGTTGTTGGTGAAGATTGTCGTGATGATGATGGCCACGGCGGCGTTCCGGCACCACCGCAAGAGAAGGGGAGAGGGGGGCCCTTCGTCTTCTTCTTCCTTGAGCTCCTCCCTAGATGGGAGAAGGGTTTCCCCTCTGGTCCTTGGCCTCCATGGCGTGGGAGGGGCGGGAGCCCCTCCGAGATTGGATCTGTCTCTCTGTGTCTCTCTGTTTCTGCGTTTTGTTTTCTGGCCCTCCACCGTTTCTTAAATACCAGGAGATCCGTAACTCCGATTGGGCTGAACTTTGGACACAATCTCTATCCGGATATTATCTTTCTTGAGGTGAAAGAAGGGCACCAAGTGCCTTACGGGTGGCCACGAGGGTCCAGGGCGCGCCTGACCCCCTGGGGCGCGCCCCCCTGCTTCGTGGCCCCCTCGGGCATCGTATCACGTTGATTCTTCTTCTCGAAAATCTCATATATTCCACCTCCGTTAGTTTTTATCCCGTTTGGACTCCGTTTGATATGGATTTTCTGGGAAAACAACAAATAGGAACTGGCACTGGGCACCGGATCAATATGTTAGTCCCAAAAATAGTATAAAAAGTTGCCAAAAGTATATGAAAGTTGTATAATATTGGCATGGAACAATCAAAAATTATAGATACGATGGAGACGTATCAGCATCCCCAAGCTTAATTCCTACTCGTCCTCGAGTAGGTAAATGATAAAGAAGATAATTTTTGATGTGGAATGCTACTTAGCATAATCTTGATCATGTATCTAATCATGGCATGAATATTAAGACACGAGTGATTCAAAGCAATAGTCTATCCATTGACATAAAAACAATAATACTTCAAGCATACCAACCAAGCAATTATGTCTTATTGAAATAACATAGCCAAAGTAAGCTCATCCCTACAAAATCATATAGTCTGGCTATGCTCCATCTTCACCACACAAAATATTCACATCATGCACAACCCCGATGACAAGCCAAGCAATTGTTTCATACTTTTGACGTTTCTCAAACCTTTTCAACTTTCACGCAATACATGAGTGTGAGCCATGGACATAGCACTATAGGTGGAATAGAATATGATGATGGGGGTTATGTGGGGAAGACAAAAAAGGAGAAAGTCTCACATCGACGCGGCTAATCAACGGGCTATGGAGATGCCCATCAATTGATGTCAATGTGAGGAGTAGGGATTGCCATGCAACGGATGCACTAGAGCTATAAGTGTATTAAAGCTCAAACTGAAACTAAGTGGGTGTGCATCCAACTTGCTTGCTCATGAAGACCTAGGGCATTTGAGGAAGCCCATCGTTGGAATATACAAGCCAAGTTCTATAATGAAAATTCCCACTAGTATATGAAAGTGATAACTTAAGAGACTCTCTATATGAAGAACATGGTGCTACTCTGAAGCACAAGTGTGGTAAAAGGATAGTAACATTGCCCCTTCTCTCTTTTTTCTCTTTTTTTGTTTTCTTTTTGTTTTCTTTTTTTGGGGCCTTCTATTTTTTGGCCTTTCTCTTTTTTCTTATTTTTTTTCGTCCGGAGTCTCATCCCGACTTGTGGTGGAATCATAGTCTCCATCATTCTTTCCTCACTGGGGCAATGCTCTAATAATGATGATCATCACACTTTTATTTACTTACAACTCAATATTACAACTCGATACTAGAACAAGATATGACTCTATATGAATGCCTCCGGCGGTGTACCGGGATGTGCAATGATCTAGAGTAGCAAAGATATAAAAAAAGGACAAGCCATGAAAACATCATGCTAGCTATCTTACGATCATGCAAAGCAATATGACAATAAATGCTCAAGTCATGTATATGATGATGATGGAAGTTGCATGGCAATATATCTCGGAATGGCTATGGAAATGCCATAATAGGTAGGTATGGTGGCTGTTTTGAGGAAGATATAAGGAGGTTTATGTGTGCCAGAGCGTATCATATCACGGGATTTGGATGCACTGGCGAAGTTTGCACCAACTCTCGAGGTGAGAAAGGGCAATGCACGGTACCGAAGAGGCTAGCAATGATGGAAGGGTGAGAGTGCGTATAATCCATGGACTCAACATTAGTCATAAAGAACTCACATACTTATTGCAAAAGTCTATTAGCTATCGAAACAAAGTACTACGCCCCTGCTCCTAGGGGATAGATTGGTAGGAAAAGACCATCGCTCGTCCCCGACCGCCACTCATAAGGAAGACAATCAATAAACACCTCATGCTCCAACTTCGTTACATAACGGTTCACCATACGTGCATGCTACGGGACTTGCAAACCTCAACACAAGTATTTCTCAATTTCATAATTACTCAACTAGCATGACTCTAATATCACCACCTTTATATCGCAAAACTATTGCAAGGAATCAAACATATCATATTCAGTGATCTACAAGTTTTATGTAGGGTTTTATGACTAACCATGTGAATGACTAGTTCCTGTCATCTCTCTAAATAGATATAAGTGAAGCACGGGAGTTTAATTCTTTCTACAAAAGATATGCCCACGCTCTAACAAATATAAGTGAAGCAAAAGAGCATTCTACAAATGGCGGTTGTTTATGTAAAGAGAAACAGGCAATCCAAGCTTCAAATGATATAAGTGAAGCACATGAAGCATTCTATAAAGCCATACTCAAAAGATATAAGTGAAGTGCAGAGAGAATTCTATAAATCAACCAAGGACTATCTCATACCAGCATGGTGCATAAAATAAAATGAAAACTAAATGCAAAAGACGCTCCAAGATTTGCACATATCACATGAGTGAAACGAATCCGAAAACATACCGATATTTGTTGAAGAAAGAGGGGTTGCCTTCCGGGGCATCCCCAAGCTTAGACGCTTGAGTATCCTTGAATATTTACTTGGGGTTCCTCGGGCATCCCCAAGCTTGAGCTCTTGCCTCTCTTCCTTCTTCTCACAACGAAACCTTCTCGATCATCGAACACTTCATCCACACAAAACTTCAACAGAAAACTCGGTAAGATCCGTTAGTATAATAAAGCAAATCACTACTCTAAGTACTGTTGCAAACCAATTAATATTTTGTTTTTTCATTGTGTCTACTGTAATATAGCTTTTCCATGGCTTAATCCACTGATGTAAGTTGATAGTTTCATCAAAACAAGCAAACTATGCATAAAAAACAGAACAGTCTGTAATAATCTGAACATTCACCATACTTCTAATACTTGACAAATTCTGCCAAAATTAGGAAAAATAAACAATTTGACGTTCAAAAAGAATCAGAACCATTTGACGTTCTAGTAAACACTGTAAAATCGCGCACTACAGCCAAAGTTTCTGCCTGCACCATAGAAACCAACAAGTATTGTAAACATCCTAAAGGCAAACCTTGGCACATTATTTTTATAATACAATGGAATTGTACAAGGGGATAATTATTTTTGTTGAAAAGTTTCTGTAATCAAGATTCACAAAGTTTCCGTGAGCATGAACAAAGTTCAAGGCTAGCTCCCACTTCAATAATGCTCGTCTTTCTCACTTTCGCTTTTCTTTTTGAAAAAGTTTTGGGTTCCCCTCTTTATTTTTGTTGTTTTTAAACTATATGAAAGCACTCAACAGAAATAAATGACTATCTAAAACTTCCGGGTTGTCTCCCTGGCAGCGCTTTCTTTAAATCCATTAAGCTAGGCATATAGTGCTCAAGTAGTGAATCCACCCGGATCCCAAGGTATATCAAAGCCAATTTTAATTAGCAATGATTTGTAATTTAGTAATGAGCACAAAGCAACATATATCATGCGACAACGAAGTCTAACTGTCTTCCTATGCATCGGCATGTCATAAAAGAACAACTCATGCACACAAAGTAAAGGCCAATGCATAGTATAAACGGTTTCTTGCAATTTTATCATGTTGGAAACATAGAGAGGTGGAGATATAGTTCCTCTCTCATAATAATTGCAAGTAGGAGCAGCAAGCACATGAATATTATACTCATCAAAATCATCATGTGCAGCGGTAAAAGGCAACCCATCAATATAATCCTTAATAAAAGCAAACTTCTCCGATATAGTGTAGTTGGGAGAATTCAAAAAGATAATAGGACTATCATGCGTGGGTGCAATAGCAACAATTTCATGTTTAACATAAGGAACTATAGCAAGTTCATCTCCATAAGCGTAATTCATATTGGCATCTTGGCCAAAAGCATAGCAAGCATCATCAAAAAGGGATATTTCAAAAGAATCAACGGGATCATAGCAATTATCATAGCATTCATCCTTCGGTAAGCATGAAGGGAAACTAAACAATGTATGAGTTTAAGAGTTACTCTCATTAGAAGGTGGGCACGGGTGATCAATCCGCTCTTCCTCCTTTTGTTCTTCACTCTCCTCCTCATCTTTTTCATCCAAGGAGCTCACAGTTTCATCAACTTCTTCTTCCATAGATTCCTGCAAAATATTAGTCTCTTCTTGGACAGCGGAGACTTTCTCAATAAGTGCATTAATTTCGTAATTGTATTCATAATTCTCATAACAATATTTCGGGATAGCTAAACTTTCAGGTCTATAAACAGCATCATCAAAATCTTCAAACTCTTTAAATATGTAGATTCAATTTCATAAGCACCCATAAAAGCAACAAATTCTTCTATTTGTTCCACATCATAGTAATCATATATACCATTAGCATAAGAAGCTAAGTTTTTATTATCATTAAATTTGCATAAAAAGGGGAGGTGTGGAGCCTTCATCCTAGAGCAACAAGTATAATCATAACTCAAGCATACTTGCCGAGCATACCACTTCAATATATAAATTTGATCCCATAATAGTTTCCCTTTTTGTGTCAAGCGATAATCCCTAAAGTATTCACGTTGATCCAATGTTACTCCCATTACCAAATTGAATGAGGTTTTCTCAGGATTATCAAAGTGGTACATAATATTTTTCACATATTGAGCATCGAGGGTTTTAGGAGGTTCCTCATCTCCATGAGTAGCAAGTACACCTAATTTTTTTGGTATTTTGTGTTCCATATCCATAACTAAAGATTGAGAAAAACTAAGAACAGCAAATAAAAATTACTTAGTGATAAAGCAAACAAGCACACACGAGAATATTCACCCCACGCTATGACTCCCCGGCAACGGCGCCAGAAAAAGGTCTTGATAACCCACAAGTATAGGGGATCACAACTTTTTTCGATAAATAAGAGTGTCGAACCCAACGAAGAGCTAAAGGTAGAACAAATATTCCCTCAAGTTCTATCGACCACCGATACAACTCTACGCACACTTGACGTTCGCTTTACCGGAAACAAGTATGAAACTAGAAGTACTTTGTAGGTGTTGTTGGATAGGTTTGCAAGAATATAAAGAACACGTAAATAAAAGCTAGGGGCTGTTTAGATGAAGACACAACTAAAATAGTTTTAGTAGAGATCTTTTTGTTACGAGAAAGTTATTTGTCCCTAGGCAATCGATAACTAGACCGGTAATCATTATTGCAATTTTATTTGAGGGAGAGGCATAAGCTAACATACTTTCTCTACTTGGATCATATGCACTTATGATTGGAACTCTAGCAAGCATCCGCAACTACTAAAGGTTATTAAGGTAAAACCCAACCATAGCATTAAAGCATCAAGTCCCCTTTATCCCATACGCAAACAACCTACTTACTCAGGTCTGTGCTTCTATCACTCATGCCACCCACCATAAGCAAATCATGAACATATTGCAAACCCTACAGCGGAGATCCCTCACGCTTGCACGACACGGAGAGCACCATAGGACAGCACCAATAATAAAACATGCAACTCAAACCAATCTTGATCATCAAATAGCCCATATGACAAAACGGATCTACTCAAACATCATAAGATAGCCATACATCATTGGGAAATAATATATAGCGTTGCGCATCATGTTTAAGTAGAGATTACAGTGGGTAAGAGAGAGGTTACACCGCTGCATAGAGGGGGGAAGAGTTGGTGATGATGGCAGGGAAGTTGTTGGTGAAGATTGCGGTGATGATGATGGCCACGGCGGCGTTCCGGCACCACCGGAAGAGAAGGGGAGAGGGGGACCCTTCGTCTTCTTCTTCCTTGACCTCCTCCCTAGATGGGAGAAGGGTTTCCCCTCTGGTCCTTGGCCTTCATGGCGTGGGAGGGGCGAGAGCCCCTCCGAGATTGGATCTGTCTCTCTGTCTCTCTCTGTTTCTGCGTTTTGTTTTATGGCCCTTCACCGTTTCTTAAATTCCCGAAGATCCGTTACCCCGACCGGGCTGAATTTTGGACACGATCTCTATCCGGATATTTGCTTTCTTGAGGCGAAAGAAGGGCACCAACCACCTTACGGGTTGGCCACGAGGGTCCAGGGCTCGCTTGACCCCCTGGGGCGCACCCCCCTGCCTCGTGGCCCCTCGGGCATCGTATCGCGTTGATTCTTCTTCCCAAAAATCACATATATTCAAAAAAAATCTCCGTCAGTTTTTATCCCGTTTGGACTCCGTTTGATATGGATTTACTGTGAAACAATAAACATGCAACAAACAGGAACTGACACTGGGCACTGGATCAATATGTTAGTCCCAAAAATAGTATAAAAAGTTGCCAAAAGTATATGAAAGTTGTATAATATTGGCATGGAACAATCAAAAGTTATAGATACGACGGAGACGTATCAGTGTCGTACCTTCGATGGGACGGACTACCCCTACTGGAAGAATAAGATGCGAATGCGTCTTGAGGCAATTGATAACGATCTCTGGTATGTTGTGGAAAATGGTGTTCCCTCAGTCACACCTTCTCTGAACGCTACTGATGTGATGAGATTCAAGAAACTCGATTCTCAAGCGAAGAATGGCATATGTGGCCATCTGAGCAAAGGACAGTATGGAAGAGTGAGTGCTTTTGAAACTACTAAGCTTATCTGGGATAGGCTGTCCAAAGTGAATGAAGGAGTCTCAACTCAACGTGACTCTCGTGTTGACGTTCTTCGCAATCTCCTCAACCGCTTCAAGAGACTCGACAATGAAAATGTTCAGCAAACCTTCGATCGCCTCACTGACATCTCAAATGAGCTTCAAGCACTTGGTGCCATTGACATCACCGACCATGAGGTGGTGAAGAAATTACTGAGATCGCTTGATTCCTCATTTGATACTCTGGCACTGATAATACAAGAACGTGCTGATTACAAGTCACTTGATCCCGCTGATATCCTCGAGAGGCTAAGCACTCATGAGTTCCAGCTTGCTGAGAAGATAGATCTCTATGGTTCGAGCTATGGAAGATCACGTGCCCTGAAGGCCAAGGCTGTCTCTGCATCTGAAGGTGAAGATTCTGGTAGTAGCCTTGGTGATCGTGAAGAACTGAGCTAGGAGCTAGCACTGCTCGTGAAGAAATTCCAGAGGTTCTCAAGACGTGGTCGCTTTGGAAAATCCTCAAGGAGCAATGATTCCTCATCCAGTGACTACAAGAAGAGGCTATGCCACAAGTGCAAGAAACCTGGTCACTACATTCAAGATTGTCCTCAGTGGGCAAATGAATCAAATAAGAAGAAATACAAGGAGTGCAGTTCTGATGATGCGAAGAATAAGAAGAAATCCTCAAAGTCTTCATCATCAAAATCCTCAAAGTCTTCATCTCACAAGAAGAACAGCTCCAAGAAGGCTCGGGCATTCATTGGCAAGGAAATGGACTCTATGGCTGAATCTGAGGAACATGAGGAAGAGGAGGCATCTGAGGAATCTGAGTCTGGTGTGGAGAGTCTAGATCTCACTACTCTCAAATACCCCTCCTCTGAATCAAGGTAATCAATAGAGCGTCTGACCCAACGGATAATGGGTTATCTTCAGAGCCTCGCTGATTTAAATCCTCAGATCGCCATCGGCAGACCGCTGACACCAGACCAGGAGAGACGCGTTCATCGACTAGTCAATCCGCTTCCCCCAATAGAGGAAGAGTGTGCCCAAGTACCAGAGATGTTTTCTCGGGACCCTGTCCATTTACCGTTTTCATTGTAAACGTCATAGCTATGTGTATTTATGCGTTGCAGCTTATGCGTTGTACCCAAGTTTGTGCTATGAGTAAACTCTTGGTTTCAACTAATGGGAGTATTATTTTTAAAAACAGCCCTTAGCAAATCTCGAGGACGAGATTTTTTTTCTTAAGGGGGGTAGTGTTGTGACACCCCAAAATTTTGACCTTGTTTTATTAATTAAAATTTTGCTAGGAAATTAAAATTTTCTTTCTGGATTTCCTTTTGATTTCAGAACCATTCTTTTCTTGGTTATTGTGGAGTTTTTACCCCAAGTGAAAACTTTCCAAATATATTATTGGACTTGTTTACCCTCTCAAGAAAAACATTTCTATTATCAATGGATTTATTTGCATAATTATTTCTCTCTGAGCTTTATTCTTTAAAGTGAATTTTCATTAGTTTTAGAGCTCTATTTGCACTACAACCATTTGATAAATGCATTCAAAATTTTCACCAAAATTTGGGGATGTCATGTGATGTTTTTAAATCACTTTTATGCAAAAATATCTTCTATTCATTGGAGATTTTGAGCTCTACCCCAAGTTTTCAAAACTGGTCCAGATGGTAGTATTGCACTACAACCCATTTAAATATTTCTTTAAAGCTTCCACCAAAATTTTGGGATGTCAGTGGTAGTATAAAATTCAACTTTATGCGAAAACCCAGTGATGTTCTTTGAAAAAATTGAGTAAATCAACCTCATCTTCATTGTGGTCCAGCTTGGTGATTTGTACTGCAACCATATTTTAACTTGCCCTTTTAGCTATGACTCCTTTTCCTACTTAAAGACCACCCTACAAAATCCTTAAGTCCAGGAGAGTGGACCCATTGGAGGATTTTAAGTGCATGCAATGAGGCATTTTTCTTTCTGTCCAAAACTGAAGATTTGCAAAACTTGCACTAGCAAGTTTATGGTTTTGCCCAAATGACCTTGCCATCATCACCTACACCTAGAGAGACCCCAATCTGGAAAGTTTGGCCACCCCAAGAGTTGCCTAGATGCCCATGGCATTCTGTCAAACACCTTGAGTGCATGGCCAGTTTTGGCATGACTTTTAGTTTGCATTGTGAACTTAATCCCCTGCACCAACAACCATGTCCACTAATCTTCTTGCAAACCCTAACCTAGGCCTGTTAGTCCCCAGCCTCATCCAAACCCTCTAGCACACGCTGGCATTATGCCGAACATGCAGCGTGCGTGCGCTGGGCGCGCCCAGAGCGCACGTTTTGCACGCGCGTGCACCGAGTCGCCGCGCCACACTGCCGCCTCCCCGAGCCTGCTCTGGCCCCTCCCCACTCGCAGCCAGCGCCCCGACCCTCCCTCGCTGTAGAGCCGCCCTGGGCCCCCTCCTGGCGCACCACAGCACCACCACCACATGCCGCCACCGCCGCCCCGACAACTCTGCCATGGACGGCGCCGCCCGAGCCACAACAGCGCGCCAGCTCGCTCATGGAACAGCCCGAGCTCATCCACGAGCTCGTTCGCTAGCGCCCGTCGCCGCCACGATGCCCTGCAAGCTACAGCGAAGCGGTTCGCCGAGCTTATCTCCGGCCGCCGCGGAACCGACCTCGTTGCGCTATAAAAGGAGACCCCCGAGCTCATCCGAGCACTCAGGCGACCTCAGGCCACCCCCATAGCACCCCCACAGCCAGTAATCGTCGGGGGGAAGCCGTCTTCCCCAACTCCGGCCGGTTCGGCCGCTGCCACGCCCCAGTGCCATGCGTCTCAACCAGGGCCTCCCCCGCCCATCCAGCGCCACCATTCTACTCCCCTCGACCTTGCGGAGCCGCCCACCCTCTCAAACGTGATCGGGAACCACCGCAGCCCAATCCCCCAAATCCACCCGAAGCCTCCTCCGCCACGGAGCTCGTCGCCAGTGACTCCCTCCGTCCCCGCTAGCCTTTCAACCACTGGGAGGACCGCCCTGGTCTGGCGGATCCGTCCCTGTCCTTGGATCCCCGTGGGGAGCCGCCGTTCGTCGGCAGCGATCGTCGGAGCCCCGCCCCGCTCGGACAGAGAAGGAAGAAGAGGCGCGGGCGACTGGTCAAACCTGACCAGTGGGCCCAAGGGACCCACTGTCAGTGACTAGCCCCGCCGCCACGTGGTTTAAGTGGAAGCATAAACCCCTGAAGTACGTCTCCTCTGCCTCGGAAGCGTATTCTCCCCGAAACGTTTTCTTTTTTCTGTTTTATTTAAAAACAGAATATTGACTGGCTATAATTTTTTAAATATAAGTCCAAATGACTTGATTATTTTTCTGTTGTTTCCAAAATATTGTCTAGTTTGTTTTCATTTTTATTTGAAAATTTTCCAAACAACTTTTTTGTACTGTTTTGAAAGTATGTGTTAATTCAAATTTATTTAAAATAGGATTTTGGAGAGGGAGAAGAAAACTTTCAAAAAGTTTTGGAATGCACCCTGCCTCTCTAGAACTTGAAGGCAAGCATTCTGAACCCTGGCATAATTATTTGTGATACGGTTACAACACCACCGTGACGCGGAGTATCCGTTATTTCATGTGATGATATGATCATACTCATGAGTGCATATTGATGATCTCATGCTATTGGAGTTTGACATGTTTGCGATAGTAGTCATCCTCGCATGCCTTTCATGCCTACCGGAAGGAAGCCGAGAAAGTCTCTGTCTTGGGTAGACATGAGCTTACCTCTAGTTCCTCGTCGAGACGGGTGTGTCCGGTAGGGCATGATGAGGTATGAGGAGTGGTGATTCTATCTGTTGGTTGAAAAATATTCGGTATGCTAATCATGCAGGGAATACTTAAACCTCCTGAGTCGGCCGTAGATCGAGTCTTGTTCCAGTAACCCCCATACTGGTTTCGTGCTGCCACTTGTCCCTGCCGTATGTAGGGTACGATTCAGTAAATTGTCAACCGCTGTCCTAGCACACACCATACAGAGAGGCCATGGTGGAAGATACCGGCTGCATCCGGTAGGCATGCCACTTGGTCCGGGGGCATGGGTGTTTTCGGTTGGGACCGAGAGGGGGGCACCCCTTAGAGCGCACGATATAAGTTTGATCCCATGCTAAACGAGGTTGTAGCCTCCCCACTTAGAGTTTTGCTTGACACATGTCGTGGGTGATTCCAGACACCGGTAAGTTAGGCTGGTGTGTGCGGTCAGGTGTGTTTTCGAATGAAAGACCGTAGACGGAATTAGTCCCGATGGACTAAGGAAATCAGTTGCTCGTGGGTAAAGAGTACACCCTCTGCAGAGATTATATATATTCGAATAGCCGTGTCCATGGTTAAGGACCACAGTCTGGGATGGGTCAAGCGTCGGTCTTAGTGTCGGTCTTCGGAGAAAAAACTAGTAAGCCAGAACATTGATTATGACCTGTTACTTATGATGATTATGATTACTATTATTGTGGACTAACCATTTGTATTATTTGAATTAATGAGTATCCCTAGGACGGTTCTACCTCCTGGATATTCACTGTGATTATTCTGATATAAGCCCTTTATGTGGTGTCGCCAAGACGCCCGACTGTGGCATGCTTGTTATTCATTTACCTTATAAGCCCTTTATGTGGTGTCACCGAGATGCCCGACTGTGGCATGCTTGTTATTCATTTACCTTATAAGCCCTTTATGTGGTGTCACGGAGACGCCCGACTGTGGCATGTTTGTTACTTATATACTTTATAAGCCCTTTATGTGACGTCGCTCAGACGCCCGACTGAGGCATGCTTTATATTATTATCTTTTCGAGGCGTCGCTTCAGACACCCGATCGGTGCATTTTATTTCTATCCTCGGGTTGTTTATTCATGTTATATATGAACAATTCGCTTGTGTGCATCATAAATCTTATTTCATGACTGGCGTAGTGATCATGGCATATTTCAAAGCATGATTATCACCGGCTATATTATGCCTGTGTTCTTAATGTTTGCGAGTACATTCAAAGTACTCACTGGCTTGTCCCTGGCTATTGTCTTGGCCAGATTTCTTGCGTGGAGAGGAGCGTTGCGATGACAGCCCCGGAACCCACGCGAATGGAGATAGCAGCCTCGCGAAGATAGGAGTTATCCTGGTCAGCTGTTCCTGTGGGAAATGGAGTCCCATAGACGCTGATGATCCGCAAACCGCTTCCGCCATCAACAACTAGAAACCATTTGTTGTACTCATAGGCCAGAATGGTCTTGTACTACATATCTTGTATTTTGCTTGGAGTTCTGTATCAAGTTGGTGCCTCATCAGCTAACAGTAATCCTGGGGCTGGTGAGCACAAGGGCCATTTTCTGGGAAATTATATCCCGAAAAACCCGGTCCTGACAAAACCGCACTGCATCAGACAGGTAAGAGAACTGCATGGTTTCTTTTATTCAAACGCAAATGAAGGACGAAAAGTAGAGTGCACTTCACATCGGGTGTAAATGAACCACAACACTATCAAGAAGTGAACCGCATTACTTTTTTCCGCTTCCGTAACAATTTTTTTGCACTTACGGTATGAACAACATCATACGGCCGACCGCACTGCTTCATAATGAAAACCGCACTACATCGGACGGGCAAGCGAGCTGCATAATTTCTTTTGTCGGATGTAAATTTTCTCATACGTGTTTTTGTTTTTTTTCTCAACTTTTTTTATATACAAGAGTGGACCCTAGAGACGAGGGCAAGTGAACCACGACATATATCAAAATGAACCGCATTACTATCTTGTCGTTTTGCTAATTTTTTTGCACTTTTATGTTGGGCCCAAATGAACAACGTCACTTTGGAGAGTTAACCACATCCAAGGACCAAACACACTGCAGATGTTACATTTGGTATAGTGAACCATGAAGGAGTTTTATAGCGAACCACGCGAGAGAACAAAGTGAGCTTCAAAACGTATATATCTATTCATTATTTTTACACAGCCACACACACATACATATAGACAAAATCAACACTTTCACCAGCCGAACTGGAAATGAGGACTAGACGAAATGCGTGAGACATTAAAGTGAGCTTCAAAGGATACACATATATCTGATAGTTTTACACCTGGAGACATAGTGAGCTGCATAAAAAAATCAAGCGTTTCCTTTTTTTCTGTAGTTGGCAACAGAGTGAATTGAAGTGCTGGGAGAGGGACGATCACTGCGGCGACGAAACAAATGGGCTGCATCACAAGACTATGTGTGTGTGGCTGTGTAAAAATATAAGGAACTAACAACAGTAGCAGTATTGAACCTCTAAAAATACAGAAATAAGCATGCAAACTACAGAAGGAAACTATTAGCACCACTGCGCCTGGGAACCGGCAAGCTGACAGAAGCCAGATTGCATCGCCGCGCACTCCGACGAACACCCAAGTGAACTGCAGCAAGCAATATAATTTCATTCCTGATCTCAGTTCACTTGTTCTTTTGAGATGTTTTTCCATCTGCTGCAAAACCATCAAAACTGAACTTCAAAAAAAAATTACAACGAGTAGACGCATGGGTTCTCATGTGTAGTTCCCTGGAGGCAGAAAAGAAGTGCACGCGCGTGGGAGACGAGCTGCGAACAGCACAACACCAAACCAAGCGTCCGGGGCGCACTGCACTGCACGCCATATCTGCCAGCACTGCACGGCAGCACCGCACCAAAGACCCGGGCGAATCGCAGGTGTAGAGATGTACTGCAGTACAACCGGTGTGCACTGCAAAAGGGAGAGAGCTGGACGGTGTGAACCCAGAGACTCGTCGTCACCGTGCTCCAACAAGGTTATCGCTGCGCATGGCTGGGTGGCCGTCGAACACCCTGTAGATCGACTGGCGCGTCAGATGGGGTGGCATGGTGGCACAGAGTGTGTTGCCGCGGCGGAGGTGGCTGTGTAGGGGAGGGCCTGGTGGCATGGGGGGTGGGAGCAAGGAGAGCATGCCTCGCTGGGAGCTCACCGCGTGGAGTAGGGGTGGGCCTTGAACCATTGCGAATGGCCGCCGTGATTTGAACATGGGTGTCAAGAAGAGCTCGGATCTGATGCGGTATCCATGAATTCGTGGCCGGGGTCACCGGATCGAGCAGCGTGGGTTGGGGGCGGCGCGCCGGCGCGGCGCTGGTGGTTGCCGCCCACTCCCAGCGTGAGTAGGGATTTCCCGTTCACTCCAAGCCCGGGATCCGACCTGCACAGCAGAGGTAGGTGAGCCGCCGACCATCTAGCACAGCGGCGCTAGTGGCGCCGGTCGGGAGGGAAGGGGGGGGGGGGGCGCCGGGGAGAGATGTCGGCGGGGATGACCGGTCGCGTAGCCTCCAGCACCATCATGAGATGCGCCTGCTCGATCTGGCACTGCGCAGGAGGTTGGCAGCAGGAGAGGGCGGCGCGGTGGGAAGGAGGTGGGGCTCTGCGGAGGAGAAGGATGGGCGGCGCGGGGCAAGCAGCGATGGAAGGAGGTAGATCGGGGAGTTGCTCGGGGAGAAGGTCGTGGGATGGGGGGCTCGGTGGTATGAGGTAGAAGACGAGAGCGTGGGGTGGGTGTGGATCTGATGAATGGATAAGGTGGGCTGGGCGCGTGTGTGCGTGCGGTTCGGATGGGTGAGGGGCGGTTCGCCGGTGAGGAGAGGAAGGCCGCGGGGAGAGAGGTGGTGCGTTCGTGGGGGAAGGAAGGTGGTGCGGTCGTGGGTGAGGCCGTGAGAGAGAGAGACGAAGGCAGGTGGGTGGGCACGAGGAGATGGGGAGTGTCGTGGCCTGGTGGGCGGGTGGGTTGTGGTTAGGGTGTTATCAGAATAACGACAGGGTGTTATTATCATAATAAGACTTTTAAGGGTGTTATCATAATAGATCCATATATATATATATATATATATATATATATATGAGTTTATGTCCTCTACATCATTCACTTATTGCTATTTCTTGAAGTTGGTCTTTCTACTAAGTGAATGTGATCGGACCCTTCTCCCTCTATGCTATACTCAACCAAATCTATTCACAAATTCTTCTTGTGCGTTCTATTTGAAACTCGTTCAAAATCTTCACTGTGTCCTTATAAGCTGAAGAATCTACGAACGGAACTTTTAACTTATCTAAATTTTCAGCTTTGCCGCTCAAACCGTTCCACATTCCACGATAACACTTATCTTGTTACCCACGGTCTCACACGATCGCCACCTCTCAGTACGTGGGTGACACATGTCAAGAGAATGAGAAGGGTCAGGGGCACGTTCGTCCAATTTCTTTGGGCGAACAGTTTTTCACCGTGGCTATATATACCCCTTCCCTTCCTCTCCTCACTTTTACTCCGCTCGACCTCACTCCAGCTCGAGCTTCTCAAACCCTAGCGCCGCCGCTACTTCATCGTCCCCGGTGAGGAAGAGCTTCACTTCCTCGACCTCGTCGCCGTCGTACTCGCGCCGGCTGCGGATTTCTTCACTCTGCCGCCGCCGTAGCTGTCTTCCTTAGCCAAGTTAGGGTGTGGAAGATCTGAACTGACGAACTTCACATCTACACTTCTGAGTTCATCGTGTTCTTCGTCCAGGGTAATTAAAAGTTACTTTTACTGCCATCTTTGATTCAGATAGTTTCTACAAAATCTTCGAAGGTGTTTTTTTTCAAATCCTCACACACTAAAGCACCTCACATGTTATCTGTTCTTGATCCATTTCTCTAAGCAATATATTTTTTAAGATTCCTCGGTTGTGTGGATTTATGATCTGTACAACTCTGGAACCTAAGACAAAGAACGCTTAGTGAAATTCTTCAAGACTCATCTGGTCAAATTCCTCAAACTTGTTCTTTTTGAAAAACCTCTGAGAATGCATATGACCTCTCCAAATTCCTCGCAACTATACTCTCTTCACAGGTACACATGTCCGTTGCTGAATCACTAGGTTCTCATCAACTTAAATCATTTGCAGCGTTCCTCGAAGAAAAGTTGCACACCTCTCAGAGAATTCTATTGTTCAAATTCCTCAGCTGAAGAAAATGGCTGATGGTAAGAAGCCACAGAAAGGAGGAAAAAGGCCTGAGGTCAATACAACTTTTGAGATCCCTGATGACATATACAAGGATTACTGCACTCCTGATGAGGCCAAGTTTGGCAAGGAGGACAAAAATCATCACAAGGTGCGCATCCAAAGGATAGAGAGGAGATGGGCAAGGGAGTGGCGGGAGTACAGGTATGTCACTCGCAAGTATATGACGAAATTCGCTCTAAGTCCTCCATGCCCAAGACCTCCATTGGCACCTGGCTAAGAAGAAGATCCCACCAGCCTCAAGCATGGTGAGGATTATCCTGATGAATGGGCAAAGCGCCAGGCCAAATTGGCCAGACAAGCAAGAGAAGTAGTGAGGAAATTTAACGAAGACTCTGCTGCTGCTGCTGCTGCCACTGCTGAGGCCTCTGCTATCAAGCCAAAGAAGGCCATGTAAAAGAAGCCTGCTCATAAGCCAAGTGCTTCATCTTCAATGCCCTCACGGCCAAGTTCCTCAGCAATGCCCTCACGGCCAGAAACTTCAAAGCCCACGACCAACTCCTCATGCTGCTCCTGCTCCTCCAAAGTCCTCAGCTGCTCCGTCCAAATCCCCAGCTCCTGTGCATCTCGCAACGTGCCAAAGGACTACAGGCATCTTTATTCCCTCAGGAGCTTCTGCTAGTTCCTAAGCTGCACCAAATTCTTCAACTGTCCCCTCTCTGCTGAAGACAAAGGCCACTGCTGGACGTGGCTCTCGCCTAAGTCCTCACAAGAAGCAGGTCGCCTTCCAAGTGTCGTCTGATGAAGACGAAGCTGATGATGAGGAACTTGCCGAAATCATGAGAGACAGGCAGCTCAGGGCCGCTAGAGCCAAAGGCACAAATATGCCTCTACTTTTGGATCCAAAGTTGATCCTTGATTACATTGATCTCTGGCACAAGGACCCAAACACTCCTATGCCTGATTTCAAGCTGACTCCTGGCAAAAGTTAGGTTTGTGAACTTGACTGAAAAGTTCACTTCCAATGTTGCAGCCCCAACGCAACAACAAAATCCCCAGGCTGAAGCATCTGCTCAGCCGACTGAAGAAAATGCTAGCACCGCTGATGACAATCAGGCTGCTGAAGACACTCAGAGCACCAGGGCTGATGACTGCATTCCAGCAGCTGAAGAAATTGCCAGGGCATCCACTAGTGGTGCGCCTGAACAAAATGGAGACGTCAGGGCAACTCCATCAGTTGTGCCTGAAGAAATTCAACCAAATTCCTCTGCTCCTCCTACGCCTACCCCAACTCCGGTCCTTCCATCTGCATCAGATGTGAAGAAGACCAAGGCTGCAGAGCGAGCAGCTCTGAAGAAAAGGAAAGCATCAACTTCATCAGATTCTTCAGCTCCGAAGAAGATGAAGCCATTGACCAACTCTTTCGCAAATCCAATTGATGTTGTTCCTATCTCAACCATGCCATCTAAGGACCTTGTTCCTTTTGATGAGGAATATGTGATTCCAAGTGAATCAGATGAAGAGATTCCGTCTGCTGATTCGTTAGAGCAGTTGGATGAAGAAATTGAAGCGGATGCAATCCCTTCAAGACCAATTGTCTCCTCGCCCATGCCTCAGTTCACTGCTGAAGAGGCTGGTGTTGAAGAAAAAGAAGATGAAGATGTGGACATTGGGTGTACCACACCAGTGCTGAATGATGACTTTTGGGAAAGTCAGCACCCCAACTCTCCTGTTCACACCATTGCAACAAATTCCTCAGTCCCATGTCAACACTGAAGTTCAAATGGGATCTGAAGAACCCCATGCCACTCCATCTGTCCATGAAGAGATTCCAGCCACTAGTGCTGAAGAAAATGTAAATGAAGAATTGAAGACCTAGGCTGCCACTGAAGAAGAAGCTGAAATTCCTCAGCCTGTGGAACCTGACATTGCGATTCCTGAGGTCGTGATGCAATTGACCGATACTCCTCAGCCCAAGCCAAAGGATCCATTCTCAAAGAAGCAAAAATTCAAGGCTGATGACTTCTTCGGTGAGCACGTGTTCTTCACTGACTAAAATCCCTATGACTCTGCTCGTCTTAGAAGGAAGCGCTTCTGGACTGCCAGCCAGGCCAATTTCTATTCTTCACTACTCTTCAACAAGGATAAAGTCTTCGACCACGAGCATATTCCTCACGTGGACATGGAATCACTGCCTTGCTTCACCCCTGTCCTCAGTGTGCTTCATGACGCAGGCCTCCCCAACTTTTGCACAGACATTATTGATTGGAATGAAGAACTTATTCTTCAGTTCTATGCAACCCTGCACATCACAGGCGATGCTGATGATATCAACACCTGGGTTCTGGACTGGATGACCGAAAACACTCATTTCAAAGCACCGATCTCTGAATTACTTCATGCCCTGCCAATTAGTCCTTCCCTTGAAGGAGCTCGTTGCCTGTACCAAGAGCCTGAGCTCACTACTCACTATATGCAAGTGCTTATGAAGCCTCTGAAGCCTGGTCAAGCTCCAAGGACCAAATTCTTCGTGAAGGAATTGCTCTATGTGCCAAGAACTGTCTATCACATTCTGACGAAGACTATGAGTCCAATCAAAGGACACGACTCGTCTGATGAGGAAATTGTTGGCATCATGAAGAATCTGCTATTCAACATCATACATGGCATTCCTGTCAATTATCACGATTGCTTCATGAGGACTCTGGCAAATGTTACACTCTCTCCGTTTGATTTGAAGCCTTATGCTCCTTGGATTATGAGATTCCTCAGAACAAGGTCTTCACTCAACTACAAGGCTGATTTTTAGAATCATCTCAGCTACTTGCCCCCAATCGAAGTCCTCAAGTGGACATATTCCTCAGCTGATGAAAAGGGCAAGGCACCATCTATCATTGATGAAGGCATTCGTCCATTGGATGGTCAGTTTTGCAAAGCTGCATCTTATTCCACCAATGATGACTCTGCCACTCATGATTCTGCTGCTAATGCATCCAAGCCAAATCCTCAAGCCACATCTCCAAGAGTGATGACTGACCCTGACCGTGAGCTTCTGCTTAGTCTTCACCAGAAGGTGGATCGAAACCATAAATGGGTTAAGCGTCAGTTTGGTTCTATTCTTCACAACATGACTGCTACACATAATGCAGTGAAGAAAAACCATTACTACCTTCATGAAGTCTTCGGTCGCACCTGGGCTATTCTGTCAAATCTGTATGGTGAAGAAGATCTGAAGCAAATGGGTCTCAAGGAGGACTTGACTGGTCTGCACCTCCACCGAAGAAATACAAGAAGGTCAAGGTTCCTTCCTTGGTGGCCAGCTCATATTCTTCATCGCGCGAAACCGATCAGCATGAAGACTTGGACGACACTGCGGCAGACCCTACTATGACAAACGACCCCAACAACGCTGGCGCTCCTCCATCAACATGATATTCTTCAGGGGCGTCAGTCCTCATTTTCGATCCTTTTGGTCATTCGATGACAAAGGGGGAGAAATTTGAGTTAGTCTTCAAGCGGGTCTATCTTATATGGGCGTTTTTTTGCTAAGTTACAACTCTCGCTCTTCTGAGGTTTTATTCGATCGAGTTGTAAACTTAAACTCTATGGTGGTCTGATACTTTTGCTGTGTTCTTCTGCATGCTTATTCCTCGTTAATGTTAATGCACGCATGCTGAATTACTTCAGTCACCATATTTCATCATGCATTTCAAATTCTTCATATTATATGTCAAATGCGTGTATGAATTACAAGATATAGGGGGAGATCTCCATGATTCTACTCTTCATGTGTGCATTGCTTCAAAAGCAAAATCCTCACTATGCACATCTTCAGGGGGAGTTCTTCTATATCTTGAAATCAAATTCCTCAATATCCGTATTTACACTTCATATGTTTATCCCCGTCGAAAACTCAACCTATATTGTAATCAATCACCAAAAAGGGGGAGATTGTAAGTGCATCTAGTGCCCCTTAGTGATTTTGCTGTATTGAAGACTTATAGGTTAAGGGACTAATGTGTTTATGAGTGTACACATGTCTATAAGTCTATGAGGATTTTGATATTTACAAAGAAAGTCGACCCCTAAAAATGAAGTTCTTTGACTGAAGACTTTGGATTTCTGAAGACTTTTTGAAGACTTTGAAAGTGAAGAAATTGGTGTAACCTTGAAGACTTGGCATTCATTCGAGGAACATGAAGCCTGAAGACTTTTGTTTTCGTAGTTTCATTTTCTCCTTCTTGAGTCATAGGAAACACCATACTATTAAAGGGGGTCAAGGAAATACTAAGGAAAAATTTCCATGTGATGCTCAACTAAAAATCCTACACCTACCAATCTCTTCGAGTGAAGCCATTGGAAATCTCATACAGTTCAGTCATATTCTTCAGTGACAGAGACGAAGTTCTTCTGGTCTCTGAAGAATTTGTTCTTACTAAGGAGTTACGAATTCGCCAGTGTGGATTGCCTACACAGTGAGGAACATGATAGTCCTGAGGAATTTGAGCCTCAAATATCCGACCGTTGCTGTGCTATCCGCCAGCTGTTCCAAAATATCTACCCACCTAACGGTCATATCATTGAAGGGCATTTATGTCTTATCATGTCGGGCTGCTCCCTAGGCTATAAATAGCCGCCTCCTACAACCACTAGCTAGTTGGCTGCTCCGAGATAAACTGACACTTGTCATTTGAGAGCATCCCATCCTCCGAGGACTTTGAGCAAAAATCATCGAGTGAGGAAAACTCAAACCCAAACACCTACAAACCCAAAGTGATTGAGCATCACTGAAGAGATTGATGTTGCGTAGATCCGACGCTTGTTACCTTTGAAGGTTGTGCTTCTTCTAGAAGGTTAGGCGTCATGGTCTAGAGCATCCAAGATGAATTGTGGATTGCCTAGTGACCGAGTTTGTGA
Source organism: Aegilops umbellulata (assembly GCA_032464435.1). Taxonomy (NCBI): domain Eukaryota; kingdom Viridiplantae; phylum Streptophyta; class Magnoliopsida; order Poales; family Poaceae; genus Aegilops; species Aegilops umbellulata. Next base: position 91,852,675 of record CP136055.1, read on the forward strand.
AGGTTAGGAATTCACCTAAAGACTTACCACGAGTGATTGGGCAAGGTCTGTGTGACCTTAGCTCAAGGAGAATACGGTGAGGACTGTGTGTCCTTAGGTTTAAATACCTAGCCGCTCCAACCAGATGTACAACTGAGACAGCAGTTGGAACTGGTCTACCAAATCATTGTCTTCACCAAGCTTACTGGTTATACTTCCTCAACTCTTCCATTTCCTCACTACAGTAGTTGTGTGCTTGTTCATATCTGTTTGAAGACTTTGATTGAAGACTTTCTCAATTTCCTGAGTTCAATTTCTTCAGTCTGTTTGTCTTCATCCTGTTTTATCATGTGTTTACGCTTTCTGTACTCTGTGCTTGTCTTCATTTCATCATGATGAGTGTCGGTGTCAAAATCGGCCGATATTGGGTAGGGGGTCCCGAACTGTGCGTCTAGGCGGATGGTAACAGGAGACAAGGGACATGATGTTTTTACCCAGGTTCGGGCCCTCTCGATGGAGGTAAAACCCTACTCCTGCTTGATTAATATTGATGATATGGGTAGTACAAGAGTTGATCTACCACGATATCGGAGAGGCTAAACCGTAGAAGCTAGCCTATGGTATGATTGTTTTTCTTCTACGGACTAAGCCCTCCAGTTTATATAGACACCGGAGGGGGCTAGGGTTACACGGAGTCAGTTACAAGGAAGGAGATCTACATATCCGTATTGCCAAGCTTGCCTTCCACGCCAAGGAATGTCCCATCCGGACACGGGAGGACGTCTTGAATCTTGTATCTTCATGGTCCAATAGTCCGGCCAAAGGTTAGAGTCTGGTTGTCCGGATACCCCCTAATCCAGGACTCCCTCAGTAGCCCCCGAACCAGGCTTCAATGATGATGAGTCCGACGCGCAAATTGTCTTCGGCATTGCAAGGCGGGTTCTTCTCCAAATTCCGAGTACCTGTTAAACAGTGTCCGGCTTCTTGTAAATGCTGTGCTCCTTGGCTTCCGTGTAGAATAATGGCCACCTTCCACGTGTCAAGCGAATGTGAGGAGCCATGGTGTTTTTTACATTTACCCCCCTAGCGATGCAAACGAGCTGTCTATTAAAGAGACGGGGATTCTCAGATCCAAATCACACCATCCACCCTTAGCGAGCATCCATCGGAGCGTGCCCGAAAAAATCCATTCCATCACGGCCAGTCAGCGCAACTCCTCTCGCTCCCCCAGCCCTAAGCCCGAAGATTGGGAGAGGTGTTCCGTCTCGCACAGCCAATTGGTCAAGCTTCAGACCCAGGGATTTCTCCCCCCAGCATATATTGTCCTAGTTCAAGCTGGAATCCCCACCTATAATGGTGGGGAGCAAGCGGAGAGACTTCCCAACCCCTCTAACGGAGAGCGGGTATGTCTATTCCTTTATTTGTTAAGGGGGCTCGGATTTCCAATCCATCCATTTCTCCGAGGGCTCCTGGAGTTTTACGGCCTCCAGTTGCATAGCTTACCCCTGCATGCATACTTCATATCGCTGGCTACGTAGCTCTTTGTGAGCTGTTCTTGGGCTGCGAGGCTCATTTCGCACTATGGAAGAAGTTGTTCTGCCTTGTGCCCCGCTCACAGAGAGGGTCAATATATCAAGTGGGCGGAGCCGAAGTATGGAGCGTCGCCGGGACCGGATACCTATCCGGAACCCCGAAGTAGGTGTCCAAGGACTGGCCTTTGGAGTGGTTTTATATGGAGGACGTCCCTCTTCCGGATCCTATTTGGATCGGCCTTCCCGAGTTTGATAATGCTCCTTTGAGGAAGCGCCTGAGCTGGCGACCAAGGAGCCCCCAGGAGGAAGATGACAGAGACGTCCTTTACCTGATGGACCGGGTAAAGGTATTGGCCCAATCAGGACTGACCATAACCGAGGTTATGGCAATATGCATTATGCGGGGGGTGGAGCCGCTTCAATATCGAGGCCACCCTATGTGGGATTTCAACGGGGAAGATGACGCCACCCGCTGCGGCCGCAAGGGGACGGACTCGACTGCTGCTCTGGCAAAAATCTTGTCCGGTTTGTTCAAGGGAGAAGAGGAGGAATTCCTCCGTGTCAATCCACAGGGTGGATTTTCCATGTACAATCCTCCGAGCTGGGTAGGTCAACACTTTCTATGCCCATTCGTTCCATATTCCCACAGTTAAATATTTTACCTTGCGAATTCATCGCAGGAGCTGCGTAAGGCTGTAAGGGAGATCAACAGCCCACCTCCACAACCAGAGGATCCTGAGCGGTCCCTCGACCCAGCCTTCAAGGAGGATCCGGATATATCCGTGGAGCTGATTGAGGGGGTATTTTACCAATTAAGCAGCGATGATTCCATGGTAGCCATTATGGCCGATTATCCCGGGCTGCTCCCAGCTTCGCAGGTGACTGAGACTGAAGTCCCAACATTTCGAAAAGGATTCATCCTTGCACACTTTGCTTATCGTATGCAAACAGTGTTTTACAGGGAAGGCCCTCGAGACGCCGTGCCGAGCCCGTGGGGACTAGCCTACGAGGGGCTCCGAGGCCGGACAAGATAAAAAGGAAAGCGGTCCGGACGGAGACGCCGGCACAGAGGTATGATGCAACATCTCATCCCTGATTGGCGTCTTTAAAGACATAATAACGCCTGCATTCCCCAAAAAGAAGAACGCTCGTCGGACTATATCCGAAGAGGTCGCCAACCGCGCTTCAACCAGCCGGGCTCCAGGGCCGGACACGGAAGCGGAAGCGGATACAAGGTGCGTGCCGGATGTTCCTCCGACAGAGGATGCGGATAAAATATCCGCCACAAATTCCGAAGTGGAGAGCGCCATGAACCACAAGCGTCGCCGAGCCGTTCTTCGTGACACTTGTTTCTCCCAAGAGGCATTTGATGCCATCAACTCAGGAGACGCGTACCTCCGTGCTGCTCACAATGGTCTAGCCAGAGCCACAGACCAGTATGTAAAGGACATACGGGTGAGAAAATTTGATGGTTATATATATCAGTAGCCCCTGAGACTTGAAACAGTTACAATAACTGATTTAAGGATCATTTTTTATGCAGGTTCTTACAGAAAAGAATACCCAATTGTCCCATGAGCTTGAAGAGTGCAAAGCCCAACTTTAGGCCGCACTGGCTGCAGAAGAGAAGTCCAAGAAGACCCCCTCTGGTAACACCTATTTCAATTGATAGATACCGTATAGAGTGCGGCATATGTGCAAATCTAACAACAAATATTGTAGATGATGCCGGAGGAAATCCGAATGAGCAACGTCTCTTACGCCGGCTAAAGGCTGGCGAGAGCGTGCTTACGAGGGTTAGGCATGAGAAAAATAATCTCCAGGATGCCAACACCCAGCTGGGCATGGAACTAAAAGATGTTCGTGCCCAGCTGTCGGACTCCGTGAAGGAGAATCAGCGGCTGCGACGCGACATTTTTAGTAACTGCTTGAATGAACTTGTTAAAAAGAGTTCGGCGAAGAAGCCAGCTAACAGAGTTATGTCTGTAGGTATGTTGACGGGTCATCCCGCGGATGAGATGCCCGGGTCTGCGGGTGATCTTCTACCAGAGCTTTCACAACTGCACGAACAAGTTCGACAGGTGATGCGAGGTGTTGCCCAGGCCTTATGGCCATCCGTCTCCCTGCCTGAAGGCCTTGGAGAGCTTGTGGAGAAGCTTAAGGGAGCGCAGCGGCGCTCCGATTATGGAAGATATCGGCCTGCCGACAGGGTGCCAGGGAAGCCTTGGCCATGGTGAAGACGCGGTATACCAAGGCTGACCCAAACCACATGGCCGAGGTCGGACCTGTGGGGCCCGATCGGAAAGAGATCCCCGTGAGCTTAGTGTATGGGCTAGTAGAATTGGCCGCAAAGTATTCCCAACAGGACTGTAGACTAGACAGCTTGTTGGATGGTGTAGAAGAGGAATTTAGCCAGTGAAATTGACTATGTAATTAAAGTTACATGTGTAATGCCTTCTAGCCGGATTGTAGATCATTTGTCATGGCGGACCTTTTCGCTTCAACCTCAGGACCCGATAGTCCGAAGTGTGTCCGAATACCCTCTCGGTTATGTAGGAACCGGGGCATGCATGGAGACCAGGCGTAGGGGTCATTAGTGCTTGAACAGACAAGTGCCCAATTAGTTATATATGTTATATTACATGGTTAGTAAGAAACATCTTCCAGGGAGAATAGTTCCATTAGGGGTTCCTTTCCCTGGGTACGCATGCCCTAAAGTGCATGTCCGGACTACGAAAACAGACGCAGGAAAAACATATGGGAGCACATATATAAATAAGTAAAAAATCATCTTTTGTTCATCGACCGAATATTCCCTTAAGAACGCTAGCTTTCGGCTTCACCCAGTCTGAGGTACACATCCGGCTGACCCGGGAGTACAATCGCAGAGGTGCTCCCCTTGTGCCCTGGCTGAATTAACGGGAACGTAGGGCATAAATACAAGAGCCAGGCAACCCAACTTGGCCAAAACTTAATTCATATCGATGCATATAATGGCGAAGAAAAGGTACATGCACAAGGATGACACATGTGCTGGGCATGAAGCCCGGATAAGTAAGTAAGCTTCTGTGAAAGAAGCCCCCAGGTATAATGAGTGCGGCTAGCGCGTCAATGGTGTGCCGGCAAGGCGCATGTTAGCCTTTGAAGGCCTCGGGGAAAAATAAAATAAGAAGGAGAGAAATAAAAGACAGATAATGTATATGCGAAAAATGGACAGAGGAAGGAGACGAACACAGAGTCCGGCGCTAAGCGTAGAATCTTTGGAGCCTGGCTGCGTTCCATGGGTTCGGCTCAAGTCGATTATCCGATGCATCCCGCAGACGGTATGCCCCACCGGTCAGAACTTGGTCAATAATAAAGGGACCCTCCCATTTGGGCTTGAGTTTGTCCTTTTTCTTCTCCGGCAGGCGTAGAACTAGCTCGCCAACATTATAAGTTTTGGCCCGTACTTCTCTGCTTTGGTATCTTCGAGCTTGTTGTTGATAGAATGCGGAACGAGCTTTTGCCACGTCACGCTCCTCCTCCAGGGTGTCCAAACTGTCCTGCCAATCGAGCTCGACTTCTCTTTCTTCGTACATGCGCATTCGAGGTTAGTCATGAATTATGTCGCAGGGTAGAACCGCCTCTGCGCCGTACACCATAAAGAAGGGTGTGTATCCGGTAGTGCGATTTGGTGTGGTCCACAGCCCCCAGAGTACGGAGTCAAGATCCTCCACCCAGTGCGTGTTAGATTCCCTAAGGGACCACACTAATCTGGGTTTAATGCCGCTCAAGATAAGACCATTTTCTCGTTCGACTTGACCGTTAGTTTGTGGGTGATAGACAGAAGCATAATCGAGCTTAATGCCCATGTTTTTGCACCATAGTTTTACCTCATCGGCCTTGAAGTTCGTGCCATTGTCAGTAATGATGCTATGGGGGACACCATAACGGTGTATGACCCCGGATATGAAGTCTATCACCGGTCCGGATTCGGCCGTTTTAATAGGTTTGGCTTCTATCCATTTGGTAAATTTATCCACCATGACCAGCAAATATTTTTTTCTTATGGGTTCCCCCTTTAAGGGGTCCAACCATGTCGAGTCCCCAGACCGCAAAGGGCCAGGTAATGGGGATTGTTTGGAGGGCGGTGGGTGGCATATGGCTTTGGTTTGCAAAAAGCTGGCAACCGACGCAACGTTGGACTAAGTCCTGAGCATCTGCCCGGGCCGTCGGCCAATAAAAACCTGTACGGAAGGCCTTGCTTACAAGGGCCCGGGCTACAGCGTGGTAGCCGCCGAGTCCGGCATGAATTTCTGCCAGAAGCTTCCGCCCCTCCTCTTCGGAGATGCACCTTTGAAGGACTCCGGTGGTGCTTTTCTTATAAATCTCTCCCTCATGGACCCTATAGGCTTTAGATCGCCGTACTACGCAGCGTGTCTCATTTTGGTCTTCGGGGAGTTCCTGCCTAGTTAAGTAGGCCAGGAATGGTTCTATCCACGGGGCGACGACGACCATTATTACGTGGGCTGTAGGTGTTATTTCGGTGGCAGAGCCTCCGATTATGTCAGATTGTTCGGTATCGGGCATTGCAGTTGGGTCCGGACTATTGTTACCAGTGTCGCCTTCCCATACCACGGATGGCTTGAACAGCCTCTCCAAAAAGATGTTAGGGGGGACCGCATCATGTTTTGCGCCGATGCATGCGAGGACATCTGCCGCCTGGTTGTTTTCCCGGGCTACATGGTGAAATTCGAGCCCTTCGAACCGAGCTGACATTTTTAGGACGGCGTTGCGGTAGGCCGCCATTTTCAGATCCTTGGCATCAAAGTCTCCATTTATCTGGGATATTGCAAGGTTCGAGTCCCCGCGCACCTCCAGGCGTTCGATGCCCATTGATACTGCCATCCAAAGACCGTGTAAAAGGGCCTCGTATTCTACTGCGTTGTTGGAGTATTTATACATTATCTGGAGTACGTATTGAACTATAACTCCGGTTGGGGATGTCAGAATGACGCCAGCCCCCAGACCAACCAGCATTTTGGAGCTGTCGAAGTGCATGATCCAGTTGGAATATGCGCCGTACTCTCTAGGGAGTTCGGCTTCCGTCCATTCGGCGACAAAGTCGGCCAATACTTGCGACTTAATGGCTCGCCGTGGTTTGTACGTTATGTCGAATGGGAGGAGCTCAATGGCCCATTTGGTGATCCGGCCCGCGGCGTCGCGGTTGTTTATAATATCATTAAGTGGCACTTCCGAGGCTACTGTAATTGAACACTCTTGAAAGTAGTGTTGCAGTTTCCGGGATGCCATGAATACCGCATAGGCTATCTTTTGATAATGCGGCTACCATGACTTGCATGGAGTGAGGACAGTGGATATATAATAGACCGACTTTTGAAGGGGGAATTTATGTCCGTGTCAGAACCCCGATTCCAAGTCACATTGATCTAGCTGGTAACACCTCATATCACTTTGCGGCCTCACACACGGTATTCCCACGGGTGTCGCCTTACCATGGCCCGGGACCGTTTGCACCTTTTGGCTCACGTATATGATAGTGTCGCTAGCATCCATATGATAGAGAACCCGGGCCTACATGGCTAGTCGTGAACCCAAAGCGGCACTAACCCATGGAGACAGGCATACATGAATCAACTTCGAGCATGTCGGTCAGCAGCGTGTGAATCCAGGCTGTAGCACTGGGCTAACAGGACTCCGGTAACCCGGGCTGTAGCAGGTTAGGCAGGACTCCGGATGTCACCGCGTGACATTTCCCCGAAGGGACAGACACAGGAACGAAGTGAAACACATGCCGGCCAGTCAAGTGCCCTGAGCAGTAGTGCTGGGCTAGGAGGACTCCGGTGAACCGGGCTGTAGCGGACTACTATGGCTCATGGAAGAACTAGACTGCATTTCCCCATAAGAGAGGCTGCCAAGGATAAATAACTAGATAGCCGGATCCCACACATACCAAGCATTTCAATCATACACACAATATGCTCGATATGTGTAAATACAACATGGCATCACAACATAACTGAAAGTGCAACTATCCCCAGGTGGTTTTGGTAATTCATAACAACATATAGCTCATTGAGCTAATGCTATTCCAAGACAATTATTTTAGGAAAGCTCAATGATTGGCATGGCATGGATGGTGAAAGTGGAACCCTCAAAATGCTAAGGATAAAGGATTGGCTCAAACTCAAAAGCTCAAGGCTCTTCATTTTACATTTTAGTGATCCAAGATCACATTGAGTCCATAGGAAAAGCCAATACTATCAAGGAGGGATGAGGTGTTGCTTAATGAGCTTTTTGCTTCATGTGCTTAATGATATGCTCCAAAATCCTCAGCTACTTTCCCATATCCACCAATGACCTAAACCCTAAGCCAAACTCGGACCTACCGATTCTTTCAACCCGGCGCCACCGAGTTTCACTTGCCATAAGCTACTGCCAAACCCTAGCAAATCGGTTCTACCGATAGGGATCTCGGTCTCACCGAGATGGGATTGCCTTTTTGTAACTTTTCGGTCTCACCGAAAGAGCGGATCGGTCCCACCGAGATTGCAATGTAAACTCTCTGTTTCCCTTTTGTAACTTTTCGGTCTCACCAAAAGAGCAAATCGGTCCCACCGAGTTTACCTGACCAACTCTCTGGTTAGCTAATTACCAAATCGGTCTCACCGAGTTTGTGTAATCGGTCTCACCGAGATTAGGTTATGCCCTAACCCTAATCGTATCGGTCCTACCGAGTTGCATGTCAGTCCCACCGAAAATCTCTAACGGTCACTAGGTTTACTATTTCGGACCGACCGAGTTTGTTGATTCGGTCCCACTGAGATTGGTAAATTTTGTGTAACGGTTGGATTTTGTGTGGAGGCTATATATACCCCTCCACCTCCTCTTCACTCGTGGGAGAGAGCCATCAGAACACATCTACACTTCCAACTCATATGTTCTGAGAGAGAACCACCTACTCATGTGTTGAGACCAAGATATTCCATTCCTACCATATGAATCTTGATCTCTAGCCTTCCCCAAGTTGCTTTCCACTCAAATCTTCTTTCCACCAAATCCAAATCCTGTGAGAGAGAGTTGAGTGTTGGGGAGACTATCATTTGAAGCACAAGAGCAAGGAGTTCATCATCAACACACCATTTGTTACTTCTTGAAGAGTGGTGTCTCCTAGATTGGCTAGGTGTCACTTGGGAGCCTCCGACAAGATGGTGGAGTTGAACCAAGGAGTTTGTAAGGGCAAGGAGATCGCCTACTTCGTGAAGATCTACTGCTAGTGAGGAAAGTCCTTCGTGGGCGATGGCCATGGTGGGATAGACAAGGTTGCTTCTTCGTGGACCCTTCGTGGGTGGAGCCCTCCGTGGACTCGCGCAACCCTTACCCTTCGTGGGTTGAAGTCTCCATCAACGTGGATGTAGGATAGCACCACCTATCTGAACCACAGAAAAAACATATGTGTCTCCAATTGCGTTTGAATTCTCCAAACCCTTCACTTTACATTCTTGCAAGTTGCATGCTTTACTTTCCGCTGCCTATATACTCTTTGCATGCTTGCTTGAATTGTGTGATGATTGCTTGACTTGTCCTAAAGTAGCTAAAATCTGCCAAGAACTAAAATTGGGAAAAGGTTAAGTTTTTATTTGGTCAAGTAGTCTAATCACCCCCCTCTAGACATACTTCTGATCCTACAATAACTCTACGACTCAAAGTATTTATTCATTAGGCTCCGAAGAGCCAGATATTACAAACATGGGTCTCATGACCCAACATTCAGAGCATACAAGTCAAAGCACATGCGGAAGCTTAACATGTCTGAGTACAGACATCTACAAATGAAAAAGGCTGAGAAGCCTGACTATCTACAAGACCCTGCCGAGGGCACAAGATCGTAGCTGAGGTATCAAGCTAAATGTCGAAGTCCACACGGAACTACTAGCGAGACTGACGTCTCTCTGCAAAACATAAAATAGGCAAACGTGAGTACAAATGTACCCAGCAAGACTTACATCAGAACTAACTACATATGCATCGGTATCATTAAAAGGGGGTGGTGGAGTTTAACTTCAGCAAGCCAGCTTTGACCCAGTGGCTAACCTGAACTACCACTGCAAGTAACTCCTTGAGGTGGCGCACATGAGTCCACATATTCACCATATCAATACACCACTATGGATCCGCTCCCGTCTCCCTACGAAAAGGCCATCCATAGAACTCACGCTTATCTTGCGAGTTTTAGAGTATCCACTTTCACTTGTCTATGAACTGTTATAGGCAACCCAGAAGTCCATTACCGCGGACACGGCTATTCGAATAGATGATGTTAACCCTGCAGGGGTGTACTTCTTCACACATGCTCTCACCACTCATCGCCGTTTGCACGACATGTACTCGGCAACCTTCAAGCGGAAGCCAAGCGAGGGTGTCGGCCACGGCCTACCTAAACACTCAAGTCTCTAGTCCAGGTTTATCGCCTATTCAGGTTCCATCCGCAAGGAGTCCAGCCGAGGTTTCCACATACGGCCCCGAACGATGTGTACAGGGTTCCGAGACACCAAATGGGCGGCCGGCATGCCCGGCCACGTGCCTACCGCATCACAGCCCACCCCTCCGGTCAGCGCTGCCCACGGCCTCCAGCATACTACAAACACCAGAAACTACTTGCAACTCCTGGACAGAGGACAAGGGTGATCAAGAAGCCGAGAGGGTCCATTAGTTTCGGGCCCAATGCGTGGTAGTAACTGTTTCATGGATCACAAACACAGAACTCAGTTCCTGAGGATGGCTTCAATGAGACAACCCACCATGTACTCCTACATGGCCTCTCACCACTACCTTTACCAAATCGTGTTCTCAAACTTAGATCACACACAGTAGGACATGTTCATCACTGTTCCAATTCATCCCCGATGAATCAGACCTGACACAACTCTAAGCATAGTAGGCATGCCAAACAAGCATGAATGAGTAGGCACATCAGGGCTCAAACAACTCCTACTCATGCTAGTGGGTTTCATCTATTTATTGTGGCAATGACAGGTCATGCAAAGGATAAAGGGGTTCAGCTACCGCTGCAAGTAACAGATGAATCGTTGTTGTCCTAATGCAGTAAAAGATAGAAGGAGCGAGAGAGTGGGATTGTATCGGAATGAACAAGGGGGTTTTGCTTGCCTGGCACTTCTGAAGATAACATTGAGTCTTCATCAGTGTCAACGATCACAGCGTCGGAGCACGTCTATCGAGAGGGGACAAATGCCGGCAACAGAGAAAGAGAACACAATCAATGCAGTGCACAGTATGATGCATCAGCATGACATGTCAATATGCTATGTTTTGAGCTAATGCAACTAGCAACATGTTAAATGGAGTTGGTTTGAACCCTAGGTTCAAATTCAAACTCCATATGTGAGGGTTTAAATGCCATTTATATGATTTGGCCTAAACAGCAGCCATAAGTTGTTCTAACATGCATGAAAATGGTATAGATGGATAGATTGGAATTTTTTGATCATTTTTCATATACAAATTATTTCATTCTGAGCTACGGTTGATTTTCTATGATTTTTAGAAGTTTAGGCAATTTTCTGGATTTTTCTGAATAAGAATAAATCCAGAAAAGGGCATTACTGCGTCAGCCTGACATCATCATGACGTCAACTGGTCAACGGGGCACGATCCGGGTCAAACCTGACCAGTGGGGTCCACTGGTCAGTGACAAAGTGTCAATTACAGAGGCCGACGTGTGGGTCCGGTCAATGCTGACTGGGCAGGTCAAACCTGACAGCCAGGGCCCACTGGACTTAATCTAATCCTAAACAGAAACTAATCCAGGTTAATTTAAGGGTGTGGGGCCCGTGTGTCAGTGAGCATGGGGGTTAGTTAGTGGCGTCATTAGCCGCTAATGACGACGCCACGTCGGCATGGCCGGGGTTAGGCCGCCGGCGACCACAGACCGCAGCGGCGTCGCTCGTTTCGGCGACTCCGACGGCGGGAGGAGGCGGGGTTGGGCCCTACGGCTGCGGCGCGATGAGGCGCATCGGGTGGTGGCCGTGGGCGGTGCCAGGGTGGTCAGAAACAGCAACGCGGCGAGCGAGGCGCCGGCCGGAGCTCGGGTGGGTGCGGGGTTAGCGCTGCGGCTTGCAAACGAGCCGGCTGTCGCGCTAGTTTTGCTCTACGGGACGTTGCGAGTGCAACGGACGCACGCGCGGAACCAAAAGGTCACCGGGGCTTTGCCGGCGACGAGCCCGTGCGGCGGCGGCTATGGTAAGCAAGGGGGCGACGGCTACGACGAACAAACGGAAGCAGGGTTAGAGGAGAAATGACCGGGGGCTCACCACGGTCACGAAGAGATGCTCGGCGGGCTCGTGGGAGGCCGGACGGTGACGAATCTGACGGCGGCGACCGTTGGGGCAGAGGTTGCTGACGACAGTGATGGCAACGTTCTAGGGCCTCCCGTGATGCGTGGCTCGGTGTGGAGGACGTAGAGGTCGAAAATGGAGCTCGGGGACACGTCCATGGGGCTAGGGCTGGCTGGTGGCCGTGGTGGCAGTGAACGGCGGCGACGGCTCCGCTCGGCTTCGGGAGAGAGAGCGAGAGAGGCGAGGCAGGGAGAGAGTGGAGCGGTCGAGGGGTCCAGGGGGTCTGCGTGGCAATGCCAGAGGCGTCCAGGCCCTCGGCGTCAAGCAGGAGGTGGCGCACGGCGGTGCGCGCGCATCGATCACACGCCCGTCCTCCTGGCAAGGAGGAAGACGACAGGGGGAGGGGCCAGGCGGGCTGGGCTGCGCAGGTGGGCTGGCCAGCTGGGCCGCGACAGGTAAGTCAGGTAAGTTCTCTCTCTCCTCTATTTTCTGTTTTTCGATTATTTCTGTAACTTCAGGGCTTTATTAAAAATGCCAGGGCATTTCCGAAAATCATAAAACTAATCATGGCTACTGTTTAGAATATATCCAACAGTAAACATTTTAGTTTATGATTATTTGAGCATTTAAAATATTTTATAACATTTAAATGCCCAAATGCAAATACAATATGAATTAATTCAAAAATCCAGAATGGCCTAAAAATATGTGCATCATTTTTGTCAGAGGTGCTGGACCAATTCAAAAATGATGAACATTTCTAAAGGGTATTTTGGGATTATTGAAAAGATTTAAGTATGAACCTGGTTGAATTCATTTGGTGCTAGGGTTTCAACAATCCCCATTCCAAGTTTCATGAAATTTAAACATGGTGCATGGATGCAATGCCACTAGTTGCAAACAATTTTAGGGCTGTGACAACTCACCCCCACTAAACAAGAATCTCGTCCCGACATTCAAGACGTGAGGTAAGAAGACAGAGGGGGCACAAACTATCACGGTCTTCACAATCCAGGTTGCACTTCATAAGAACGTTGATTCGATCATCATCCTTATATTTACATCTTGCTTTGAGAACTTCATCCAACACGACAATGGAAAGAGAGGGAGGCTCTACAGGATTTGATCTTCACGAAGATCAAGCAAAACATGATCAACTCACACAGTGAGATGTAGTAACATCTCTCGAACTGAGACATAAAACACCCATCAAGAGGGATGGAAGAAACAGATGGCGAAAGTTCAATTTGGTAGGCAACAATTCCACGCTAGAATAGGAGGGCGCATGGTTTCAAAGTAGCGAGGAGATTGATTGCCATGACTCCGTAACGGGGCACCTTAGGGAAGGTAACTCGTAGAATTATTCCCTTAAGTGGCAAAAAGAATTACTTTTGATACAAAGATCATTGAAACTCTCTATACCAGCCTAAGGCAATTCGCAAACGATCGTTTGAAGGAATTGGAAAGAATGGCATACTTAGTTTGGGAAGGAAACTACGGTTATAGAACAACTCGGCAAATGGAAGGCACATTTCAGTTGATACCAAAGATATAACCAAGTGACTGAGCGTGCTCTCAAGAACTTGAGCATTTCCATATTCATGAAGGTTTTACCAACATCCGTGGTAAGGATCCTGGCAACACGACATAGTGCCATGATGACTAATGATGGATGATGCGGATACAGAGGAAGATAACACCTTCTCAGACTTCCCCTTAGCGAGGCTAAGGAAACAGAATCTGGATGATCGACCGAGAGACATTTAGCATTCCGCTTCCAATGTTCTCCTCGATGTGCTAGCGTAATCCATTCATAGATATGGTTTGATATCTAGAACACCAAGTAAAAGGTTGGACTTCGGGAACACAAAAGTCCATAAGGAACAACTATTGGAATAAATTCTACGAGATCCTTATGGGGAGGTGGCCAACTTTCTCCATCAAGATACTACAATAATAAGTCTTCCAGTTGGGTGTGTTGGCCACAACATCCACTTTACCCGGTTACAGAGAGACCAATGTTATAGTTCTTGAGAAATGTTCCAACCATCATATCTGCCTGAGATTCAGATCTGGTTGGTGTCAGGATAATCCAGACTCATCGGGTCTGGAAGGGAAAATGAAATTTTGCAACACAAATCGATGAGATGACGTTGCGAGATTCTCGGGAAATGAACTATGATAGTAAGCTCCAAAACATGAGCTGGTTCTGCTACAAACCTGTGAACACGCTGTCCAAGACAAGCGTGACCACATAGTAGTCTTACAACCAAACGCTACCGAGTTCAGGTGAGGAACCATCATTAATGACATCGAAGTCTCAATGCGTGGAAGTCCAAAGAATTCACCTTAGAACAGACTCCTTTATCTTGAACAAATCAATCAGTGGCTTGGTGTGCTAGGGATGCATATGGAATGAAGATGATCAGTCTAACATACCACAGAATACTTTGCACGTGCATGGCTGACTTGGGATGACTCCAGAGGAAGCAAAAACAAGATTTCTCGAATTCACGGCGGCAACTTGCATCGATTGCACGTGAACTTAGAGGAAGTCGCTACTTTCATCCAAACATAAGCTTCATGAACGGAACATGAAGGCATTGCTTACAAAGTTTCCAACACTAGGTTGATGTTCAACATGAATTATGGGGTAGACAAAATGCTGCTGATGGGCTCAATAGAAACTCATTGGAATTTCCATATCACTGGACTTCCACCATCATGTGAACACGGTGATAGCATTGGTCAGACCAAAAGATGTAATGGTGTATGCTCGAGGGATCAACCACGAGTAAGACAACATTATGAACATCGTTGGTTCTGATTTGACTTGACGATAGCCCACACTCAAGTCAAAGTTTTGACACGGCAATAGATCCAACAACTGATCACGAGGACCCATTGATGGAGATATCATCTTTCTTCAACACACACACACACACACAAGGATATCCCTTGGTGATGAACTAAGTGGATTAAGCTTTTATCTTCCAACTCTCCAAGTTGTTTAGCTTAACCAACCAGCTCAGGGATATCCAACATGGATTCTTGGAGAAGGGGTGGTTTACAAGAAACCAACTTGATCACGAACTTAACATAGCGGTCAGGTGACAACCTGGTAGCACTTCCGAGAAGATATTCAGAAAGTCACGAACCACCGATATGTTATTAAGCTCGAGAGCAATCTTGCTTTCGAGGCAAGACGACATGATCAGAATAGCGAGGGATTGACACAGTCCTAACCCATTGATCGAAGAGTGCACCGAAAATAAGGACTAGGTAGCACGATCAATCTTAGGATGATGATTTAATAACCAACACACTAAGAATGAGAATACTGTCCATTTGCTACCAAGCAACTTGTTGCTAGGAGTACTGATTTCACACATCACGATTCACTTGTTGGTGTTCCGGTTACAATAACATGGAACCGAGGAATGAATAATGATGGCGAGAAGTATCACTGTATCAAGAGTTCATAGGAGGGTGTGCAATTCCCATGATAGTCTTAATATAAAGATGGTAATACTCCAATGTAGAACAGAACAAAAGCTGGATTAATATTTGATCTGCGGAACACAACTGCTTTGACCTAATCCTAGAAATGGATGAGGTACTGGAGTTTGTTTCTCCTAGTCATTCTGAACTAGAATGGCTTGACGGACCACAAGAATAATAAGCATCGATAACACAGATGCACAATTACTCCTGACTATCAATTGATAGATGATGGTTGGAATACAAATAAAGAGAGACAACTCAAGGGGACATATATCTTTCTGAGTTGTGGATGCATAGATTAATATGTCGAACCAAGTTCAACGGTTTTCTTCCAGATAACCCAGGCAGAAAGGTAGAACTGGCGGAATCACAATTATGGATGGAGAACTCCTCAAGAGTACTCTGATTGTGAGCTTTTGGTTCAAAGAGCTTCTGCCTTAATGGTTCATGGTATTTGGAAGAAGGAAATACCACGGACCTCGAGGACTATTACAAAGGTTACTAATATCTTAAGGGAACTAGCAAATACTAACAACATGAAGTAGGGTGAATCTCGGGTTCGAAAACCCAGGAGTAGAATACCTACTACTAAATGACATCACGAGATGCTTTCGAGAATGGTGGCCAGAATCATCACACCGGGAACACAAAACATGGCTAGATTACTAGGTGACTCCCTAAAACACCTAGGGTCATAATAATAGCTCCAACATATATGTCGAGGCAACAGAGTACCTCAACTCACCGATTAGTGTGGTTAAACTGGCCCAAAGGAACGCCGGTAATGGGAAGAAGGAATTTGCAAATGCATCAGACTAGTTAGAAACCTGGGATGACTCGGACAGCATAACGGCTGTAAATGCTCAAAAGATTTGGGACAGCCTACAGAAATGGTGGCATAACCACTCAGAAGCACAATATCAAGGTTCCGAGACCAACTATGAACACACAGAAGTAGTAGAAACTGCACTGGGGCTTAAATCCAACAATCTTATAAGTCTATGGATTAGTAACACGTCATCCTGATAGATAGATGAGAAGGCCTAGTTCTTAATCCCTGTAGAAGAGAAGAGGGTGACTCAAATCAGAAGGCCATAGGGTAAAGGAGTAAAAGAGCCTTATGTTCCATCCCACAATCAATTCCCCTAAATAACTAAAGAATTTCTAGACTGAACTTCGACCAGTTTGGCTTGGTAATCCTACAGGCAGTCAGGCTCTGATACCAAAGCTGTCAGAACCCCGATTCCAAGTCACATCGATCTAGCTGGTAACACCTCATATCACTTTGCGGCCTCACGCACGGTATTCCCAAGGGTGTCTCCTTACCATGGCCCGGGACCGTTTGCGCCTTTTGGCTCACGTATATGATAGTGTCGCTAGCATCCATATGACAGAGAACCCGGGCCGACATGGCTAGTCGTGAACCCAAAGCGGCACTAAGCCATGGAGACAGGCATACATGAATCAACTTCGAGCATGTCGGTCAGCAGCGTGTGAATCCGGGCTGTAGCACTGGCTAACAGGACTCCGGTAACCCGGGCTGTAGCAGGCTAGGAAGGACTCCGGATGTCACCACATGACATTTCCCCGAAGGGACAGACACAGGAACGAAGTGAAACACATGCCGGCCAAACAAGTGCCCTGAGCAGTAGTGCTGGGCTAGCAGGACTCCGGTCAACCGGGCTATAGCGGACTACTATGGCTCATGGAAGCACTAGACTACATTTCCCCATAAGAGAGGCTGCCAAGGATAAACAACTAGATAGCCGGATCCCATACATACCAAGCATTTAAATCATACACACAATATGCTCCATATGTGTAAATACAACATGGCATCACAGCATAACTCTACGACTCAAAGTATTTATTCATTAGGCTCCGAAGAGCCAGATATTACAAACATGGGTCTCATGACCCAACATTCAGAGCAAACAAGTCAAAGCACATGCGGAAGATTAACATGTCTGAGTACAGACATCTACAAATGAAAAAGGCTGAGAAGCCTGACGATCTACAAGACCCTGCCGAGGGCACAAGATCGTAGCTGAGGTATCAAGCTAAACGTCGAAGTCCACACGGAACTACTAGCAAGACTGACGTCTCTCTGCAAAACATAAGATAGGCAAACGTGAGTACAAATGTACCCAACAAGACTTACATCAGAACTAACTACATATGCATAGGTATCACTAAAAGGGGGTGGTGGATTTTAACTGCAGCAAGCCAGCTTTGACCCAGTGGCTAACCTGAACTACGACTGCAAGTAACTCCTTGAGGTGGCGCACACGAGTCCACATATTCACCATATAAATACACCACTATGGATCCGCTCCCGTCTCCCTACGAGAAGGCCATCCATAGCACTCACGCTTATCTAGCGAGTTTTAGAGTATCCACTTTCACTTGTCTATGAACTGTTATACGCAACCCAGAAGTCCATTACCGCGGACACGGCTATTCGAATAGATGATGTTAACCCTGCAGGGGTGTACTTCTTCACACATGCTCTCACCACTCATCGCCGTTTACACGACATGTACTCGGCAACCTTCAAGCGGAAGCCAAGCGAGGGTGTCGGCCACGGCCTACCTAAACACTCAAGTCTCTAGTCCAGGTTTATCGCCTATTCAGGTTCCATCCGCAAGGAGTCCAGCCGAGGTTTCCACATACGGCCCCGAACGATGTGTATAGGGTTCCGAGACACCAAACGGGCGCCCGGCATGCCCGGCCACGTGCCTACCGCATCACAGCCCACCCCTCCGGTCAGCGCTGCCCACGGCCTCCAGCATACTACAAACACCAGAAACTACTTGCAACTCCTGGACAAAGGACAAGGGTGATCAAGAAGCCGAGGGGGTCCAATGGTTTCGGGCCCAATGCATGGTAGTAACTGTTTCACGGATCACAAACATAGAGATCAGTTCCTGAGGACGGCTTCAATGAGACAACCCACCATGTACTCCTACATGGCCTCTCACCGCTACCTTTACCAAATCGTGTTCTCTCACTTAGCTCACACACAGTAGGACATGTTCATCACTGTTACAATTCATCCCCGATGAATCAGACCTGACACAACTCTAAGCATAGCAGGCATGACACATAAGCATGAATGAGTAGGCACATCAGGGCTCAAACAACTCCTACTCATCCTAGTGGGTTTCATCTATTTACTGTGGCAATGACAGGTCATGCAAAGGATAAAGGGGTTCAGCTACCACAGCAAGTAACAGATGAATCGTTGTTGTCCTAATGCAGTAAAAGAGAGCAGGAGCAAGAGAGTGGGATTGTATCAGAATGAACAAGGGGGTTTTGCTTGCCTGGCACTTTTGAAGATAACATTGAGTCTTCATCAGTGTCAACGATCACAGCGCCGGAGCACGTCTATCGAGAGGGGACAAATACCGACAACATAGAAAGAGACAACAATCAATGCAATGCACAATATGATGCATGATCATGACATGTCAATATGCTATGTTTTGAGCTAATGCAGCTAGCAACATGTTAAATGGAGTTGGTTTGAACCCTAGGTTCAAATTCAAACTCCATATGTGAGGGTTTAAATGCCATTTATATGATTTGGCCTAAACAACATCCATAAGTTGTTCTAACATGCATGAAAATGGTACAGATGGTTAGATTGGATTTTTCTAATCATTTTTCATATACAAATTATTTCATTTTGAGCTACGGTTGATTTTCTATGATTTTTAGAAGTTTTGGCAATTTTCTGGATTTTTCTGCATAAGAATAAATCCAGAAAAGGGCATTACTGCGTCAGCCTGACATCATCATGACGTCAGCTAGTCAACGGGGCACGGTCTGGGTCAAACCTGACCAGTGGGGTCCACTGGTCAGTGACACAGTGTCAATTACAAAGGCTGACGTGTGGGTCCGGTCAATGCTGACTGGGCCGGTCAAGCCTGACAGCCGGGGCCCACTGGACTTAATCTAATCCTAAACAGAAACTAATCCAGGTTAATTTAAGGGCGTGGGGGCCGTGTGTCAGTGAGCATGGGGGTTAGTTAGTGGCTCATTAGCCGCTAATGAGGACGCCACATTGGCATGGCCGGGGTTAGGCAGCCGGCGACCACAGACCGCAGCGGCGTCGCTCGTTCCGGCGACTCCGACGGCGGGAGGAGGCGGGGTTGGGCCCTACGGCTGCAGCGCGATGAGGCGCATCGGGTGGTGGCCGTGTGCGGTGCCGGGGCGGTCATAAACAGCAACGACGGCGAGCGAGGCGGCGGCCGGAGCTCGGGTGGGTGCGGGGTTAGCGCTGCGTCTTGCAAACAATCCCATTCCAAGTTTCATGAAATTTAAACATGATGCATGGATGCAATGCCACTAGTTGTAAACAATTCTAGGGTTGTGATAGTCCGTCCGTTTCTCGTTCGACGACGAGCACTGCGCTTACAAGTTGATGAGTTGCCGCAATGTATAGCAGCATTGGTTCGCCGATGCTTGGTGCGGTCAGGATTGGGTTGGTTGCCAGTACGGCTTTTACTTCTTCCAATCCAGCTATGGCAGCATCCGTCCACTCGAAGTGTTCGGTGCACCGAAGGAGGCGATAGAGGGGTAATGCCTTTTCTCCCAAGCGGGAGATAAAGCGGCTTAGGGCCGCCACACATCCGGCTAATTTCTGGATTTGTTTGAGGTCCCTTGGGATAGCCAACTGTGACAGAGCTCGGATTTTGGCCGGATTTGCTTCAATTCCTCTGTTGGAGACAATGAAGCCTAGGAGCTTTCCGGCAGGTACACCGAAAACGCATTTTTCGGGATTAAGCTTAATGTCGTAAGTTCGGAGGTTGTCAAATGTGAGCTTCAGGTCATCTATTAAAGAGTCGACGTGTTTGGTTTTAACGACCACATCATCTACGTATGCCTCCACTGTTTTGTCAATCTGGTTTTCTAGACATGTCTGAATCATGCGCTGATATGTTGCGCCGGCGTTTTTGAGCCCAAAAGGCATTGTGTTGAAGCAGAAGGGGGCATATGGTGTGATGAATGCCGTTGCGGCTTGGTCGGGCTCCGCCATCTTAATTTGGTGGTAGCCAGAGTATGCGTCGAGGAAACACAATGAGTCGTGTCCTGCGGTAGCATCGATAATTTGATCGATGCGAGGGAGGGGGAAGGGATCCTTTGGGCAAGCCTTGTTGAGGTCCTTGAAATGGACGCACAAGCGCCAGGATTTGTCCTTCTTTGGTACCATCACTAGGTTTGTTAGCCAGTCCGGATGTTTTATTTCTCTAATGAATCCGGCCTCCAATAACTTTGCTAGTTCCTCTCTCATAGCTTGTCTCTTAGGTTCAGAGAAACACCGAAGAGCCTGCTTGACCGGCTTGAATCCTTTAGGAAATTGAGTCTGTGCTCTGCCAGCCTGCGTGGGATTCCTGGCATATCTAAGGGATGCCAGGCAAATATGTCCCAATTCTCGTGCAGGAAATCTCATAGTACAGCGTCCACGGCGGTGCTTAACTGTTCCCCGATGGTGGCTGTTTTTGTAGGGTCCGTTGGATGGACTTGGAATTTGACTATTTCATCCGCTGGTTTAAAGGAGGTGGACTTGGATCTCTTATCAAGTATTACGTCGTTCCTGTCCACCGTGGAGCGCAGTGCAGTCAGTTCCTCGGCCGCGAGGGCTTCGGATAGTGCCTCGAGGGCCAGTGCGGCTGTCTTGTTTTCGGTGCGGAGTGCTGTGTCTGGATCGCTAGCGAGAGTGATGATTCCATTGGGCCCATGCATTTTGAGCTTCATGTACTCGCAATGGGGTATGGCTTGGAAGAATGTGAACGCCTCCCGCCCTAGAAGGGCGTGCTATCCGCTATTGAACGGAGCCACTTGGAACGTAATCTCTTCGGACCTATAATTCTCCGGTGTGCCGAACACCACATCTAGTGTGATTTTGCCTATACAGCGCGCTTCCCAACTGGGGATTATTCCTCTAAAGGTTGTGCTGCTTCGCTCGATGCGGTTCCAGTCTATTTCCATTTTTTGAAGGGTTTCCTCATAAATGAGGTTTAATCCGCTGTCGCTGTCCATGAGCACCTTGGTGAGCCGAAAGCCATCCACAATTGGACTGAGGACCAATGCAGCTGGTGCTCGGGCTGTTCGGAATTTAGGTTCATCGCTTGCATTGAAAGTAATAGCCGTGTCACTCCATGGATTTATTATTGCCACATGGTAGATTTCGGCAAGGCTGCGGAGCGTTCGCTTTCGCCTATTATTTGATGCGAAGGTCTCAAAGACTGTTAATACCGTATTGTTATCCCTGGGATGGTGCTCTGTGGCTTCTGGGATGAGAAGATCCTCGCCACTTTTGGCTACCTGCCAGAGTATCCAACATGCTCTAAGGCTATGTGTTGGTATGGCGCCTTCTGTACTATGAATTTTGCAGGGTCCATTGAGCCATCCCTCCAGTACGGTTCCATGCCCTGTAGAGGGTTTTTGCTTTTTGGTAGTTAACCCGGGTGTCTTGTGATAATGCACCCTTTTACTTCGGACTGGGTTCGTATTTAGGGCCGGATTATCCCAGAATTTTATTTCGGTTTTCCAGGCACTTTCCATCTCACAGTACTTTCATACTATGGACACCAAGTCAGCGATGCGTGATATCTCACGGTGATTTATGGCATTAAGAATTCCCTTGTCCGTGCAATTATTGCAGAAAAATAAGATTGCGTCTTCCTCGCGACAGTCCTTAACCTTGTTCATCGCAAGGAGGAATCTGGCCCAATAGTGATGTACTGTTTCCTGGGGCTCTTGCCTGATGTGGGAAAGATCACTTATGTTTGGGTGGGTGGGTGGAACTGAATCCGAACCCTTACCCGATCTGAGATCCAGGGGCCGAGGAGTTTCCAATTTTGGAAGTTCCGGTTCCAGGGTGTTGCCCGATAATCCTGGCCCGCTGCCTGACTCTAAGTTCAGGGATTGGATGCTGTCCTCTCGCAAACGGGTATCCGGCTCGGAGAGCTCAGGAATCCGGACATAGTTAGTCCTCAAGATAGAGGAGAGGTCGCCACATTGTTCCTCCACCACCGCAATATGATGGGTGACCGGTGGATAGTTAATCTCCCTTTGATCGGGTTTAAGCCCAATCCGATCATAGTCCATAGCGACTCCCAAGGCGGCGATGCGATCCAAGAGCTCGTTCAGGGAAGCGAGCTCCATTTGATTTATCTGTTCGGTGAGTTCCGATTTGACGTGGAGGCTGTTTTCGATGACCCTCATCGTCGGCGTGGCGGCCGAACAGGCGGTCATGATGAAACCGCCTAGCCGGAGAGTTTGGCCGATAGCCAAAGCTCCCCCAACAGTAGTGCCGTCTTTAAAGACGAGACGAGACATCCTTCCTTCTGGCGACGGCACAGTGGAACTCTCAATGAAAGCACCAATGTCGGTGTCAAAACCGGCGGATCTCGGGTAGGGGGTCCCGAAGTGTGCGTCTGGGCGGATGGTAACAGGAGACAAGGGACACGATGTTTTTACCCAGGTTCGGGCCCTCTTGATGGATGTAAAACCCTACTCTTGCTTGATTAATATTGATGATATGGGTAGTACAAGAGTTGATCTACCACGAGATCGGAGAGGCTAAACCCCAGAAGCTAGCCTATGGTATGATTGTTTTTCTTCTACGGACTAAACCCTCCAGTTTATATAGACACCTGAGGGGGCTAGGGTTACACAGAGTCGGTTACAAGGAAGGAGATCTACATATCCATATTGCCAAGCTTGCCTTCCACGCCAAGGGAAGTCCCATCCGGACACGGGAGGAAGTCTTGAATCTTGTATCTTCATGGTCCAACAGTCCGGCCAAAGGTTAGAGTCCGGCTGTCCGGATACCGCCTAATCCAGGACTCCCTCAATGACCATGCCTATGTTTTGTTATGTTTTCATCTGAGTACTTATTCCGCTGCAAGTAGTTCTTCGCTTAGGAATTTCCTCACCCTGAAATTCCTCAGTGAAGAATTCATAAAAATCGCCTATTCACCCCCCTCTAGTCGATATAATGCACTTTCACCATTAATGAACTGGTAAACAAAAAGCAATTGAAAGGAAACCACAATTGCAATGAAAACGGTGAAAGAATAGGCTGTGAGAATCGGTCGGTGCTTCGCAAAAAGAAGATTCTTGGAATGAAAATATAGTAGCATCACTGATTCGCCCACCTTTCCTTCGTCGGCATAGAAGAAAAATGGCAAAAGTGAGTAGCCTGGAGTTTGGTTTTCTTCAAGAAAGGGGAGAAAGGGCTTCAACAAGTGTTCCAGTGAAATGATGGTTGCTTCGTCCAGTCCAACTTCGAGGCCACTTCGAGGCCACTTTACCACTGCTGGTAAAGGTGTGGGTTTTGTGATATGACGGGTCATGACGGCCACACCGGGGTGACCGGTGAGTCTTGACTGTAGCACCTCGTTGTGATTTGGTGGATGGCATGCTGGCTCGGATTCTTTGATGCCCTACATGTAGATAGAGTGGCTAGTCATATAGGAGTACGCAATATTGTGCACCGTGACCAACGCGAAGAGGAAAACGAGAGAACTACGTATTTATTTACGGTGTAGATTCACTCATTTTGCTCCATATTTACTACTACTACTCATTTAGGGTGTATTCTAGTCACTTGTTGAAATCTCTAGAAAGGCAAATACTCCTTTCCGGTTTACAAGGCTATACTAGCAAGTAGTACTACAACAGTGGGCTCAAATAGCAATTTTTTCTCCTGCAAGAGCCTGACAATATGCGTGCTCCAAGGCACCGCACCACGACCCACCCCTACATAAAGACTGCCATGCGAGCATTCGCAACTGCCACGTTCGGGTTGCCCTTGGCTCTTCGCCTCTTCGAGAAGACGAACAATGATGTTACTACTGCTACTTCTACAGTATCGAATCATCTGCTGCATGTCCGTCCATCGCGTGCGGGAGGGATAGCTTGTTGTAGTATAAGCAAAAGCATGTCCTCGTCTGTGAGCCACCGTGCGCATGGGCGAGGGAGAAGGCGTGTAGTTGTAAAACCAAGCTTCTCCTCGTTGTACGAGTTGATGCGACACATCATAGCACTGGCCCCACATGGTTGCCTTAAACTTGGCTGAAAGACCCGCAGTGTACAATATATTTGCTACAACATCTAACATTTACCCCACCACAAATTAAAACATATATTACTATCTTGACCAGATGAGCATGCAAACTACAATCACCTAGATGATTGGTAGGGCCAGAAGATTATTTTAATAAAAAATCTTCAAGACGGCCTCATAGCATGGAGCCGACCCCAATGATTTTAAGCTTACAGGCACGATACACGCTATCCTAGACTAATCTACACATGAAACTGCCGCACAAGCGTCCGGGTTGCGCTTGGCTCTTCGCCTCTTCGGGAAGTCGAACAATGATGAAGTACGACTGCAGTGGAGGAGTACTACAGTATGCTTCTGGCCATCTGACGCAGAATGAACTGCTGCATGTCCATCGCGTGAGGGAGGGAGAGCGTGTAGCGAAAGCTTCTCCTAGTCCGGCCAGCCATCACGCTCATGGGCGAGGGAGGGACGTAGCTTCATTGACTTACTCTCCTGACTTTGTGTGTATGATAGGTGGGCCCAACAGGTGCGTGGCCCACCTGTCATACAGCCAGAGGCAGGTGCAGTTAGGGCACCAGAGCTCAGTCCGCGAGGGAGAGGGCATTGTAGTAATCAAACTTCTCATTGTTGTATGAGTTGACGCGACACATGAAAGCACTACACTCGATATATTTCAATAATTTCCGTTTACCGATGCATTAATTACAATGCATGCATGCATGCCGTGACTTTCCTTTTGATACTTGCATGTGTTGATTTAATGCACCTTGCCAAATTTTCACTATAAATTTAACTAACCAAATGTTCATGCATGTCCCAAAAAATTACATCATTGAAAACTATTTTCAATTACGAATCAAACAATATAATTTTTGTTAACATGCACTAACATTTTGTTAGTTAAATCTTTGGTCAAAATTTAGCACCAATTACAAAGGGGCCCAATAAATATTGTACTCTCACTTTTTTTGAGGATACTCCCACATAGAAAATATAAATAATAATGCATGTTGGGGCAGCCCATGTTTCCGATAATTTTAGCTGTGGGCTTGTTCACAAATTTTATGAGGGGGTGGTTGTTCATTTAATGGAGGGTCTTGTACCAGACTTGAACGATACAAAGTGCGACCTGGCACACCGCAACACCACTTGGAATAAGCGGGTAACTATCTCAAAAAACAATCAACAACTCAAAAAAAAACAGCGACCTGGCACTTACACAATTTTAAACCATTGTTTTGATGGTGTGAAAAAGGAAAACTACTCCACTACGTATATATAGGCCGGAGCCTCCGCGCTTGCTTGCTAGGGTTGTTCTATTCACACACTCTCATCCTCTCCAGATCTAAACAAGATAGCGGTGGTAACACTGTCTTTTTCCCTTCAAAAACAATGTCTTTCTATCCTCACCACTGGTTACAGATCCGGACGTATCCCCCTCCGCTGGTGAAGGGGAGGAGGGGCAGGGGTTAGACTATCATCGAGAGCGAGGGAGGAGACCCACTGCCAGCCGCACGTTCTCTTTGTCCGAGCGCCGGCGTGGGAGGTCCTCCAATCCCTTCGTCGTTGCCCTAGTGTGGGCGGATCCGGCCTCCCGCCGCCCACCTATCCACATCCCGACGACCTTCAGGTATATCTTCCTTCAAAACCGCCCTACCTCTACTTCCCCAACTCGCTACGTTGCTACATGTGCATCAATTTTTACCTCTCAGCCCCTCTTGATCGGATGGTCCAACGTCACCTAATTTTTTTCTTGTATTGTTAGAGGTAAAGCAACTTCATGGAGTCGAATCTTGTACTTGGTTGAAACAAGAAATAAAGTGGGGGTGGGGGAATTTAGTATGTACATCGGACTTGGTACAAACTGGAAGGAAAGGGGGTGAAAGTAGTACAGACTAGTCATCCAATCGGTCTCTTGGTCAAAAAGGGAACTATAGGGGAAACGCCGAACACAGTAGTATGACTAGGACTAGATTTGCTATTCACACATAGGAGTAGGTGGCTAGAGTGAACAAAAATGGGACCAACCCAGATATGTTTCTTGTATGTTTGTTCCTCGGGGCAACAAACTCTGAATCACCAGTTTATGCCCCGGTTTAGGTACATGGTGCTGGACTGCTGGTGCACCCACTGTCCCATGCCCTTATACCAAATATTTAGCTGTTCTTAATCTAATGCCCCTAGTAAAATGAAGCCATGCCACTATTATAAGCCATGACAAGTTTAGCCAAATGTTTTTGCCTGTAATTGTTTGAGACTCTGACTATTTCCTTTGTAGCTTTTTGTGCAAACATGGATATCCATTTCACCCGGTTGCTATTGTGACCTTTTGGTGCACTGCACAAAACACTTCTTAAAAGAAGTGAATTTTGTGTTGTTTAACTGGAATGTCAGAATGGAACAGTTGGTTCATTTCGGTGGAACTGCACAAAGGGAGATCTGTGTTCCAATCCTCATCATCCATATTGGCACCATAACCTTCCTTTAGGTAAGAATGATATTTAATGCATATGTTCATCTCTATTTTGCGGCTGCCATGAGAAAATAATGCTATTGTTCACTACTACACTTGTACTCCCTCACTGGCAAAACCAATTCTGAAATAGAAGGCCAATCATGTACTTGGTTTCACCAACTGGTGATGAGAGAGAGAAATAGAGCATGAAGAGGAAGAAGAAGACGAATAAACAGTGCCAAGGTAATCTTGCTGAAGCCCAAGGTCTCAATCGAGGCCATTCAATTGCTCCGGCAACGTCTACCTTACATGTGAGACGATCCTCCAGGGAGCCCTTCCACTTCTGCTGTCTCTCCTGCAAGGTCACTTAGTTAATTAGTAGTACTTAAGTACCACCAATTTATTGTTGCCTAATTTTCCTGTCGGAGTTAAACAAATCTTTAGTAGCACCCTATGCTGAATCATGTACGTGTGTATGTTTGTCTGTGGAGGTGAATCTTGTGGTGGAGAAGGGAGGGAATCTTAGTAGTGTCATGACATAATAGTGCTATTGTTTTGCGTGTCAATTTATTGCCATTGGTTCAATGAGGCAATGTTTTTCGTATTGTCCATCATGAATTTGATGCTACTGCTAGAGTAATATGCTAATGTCTTTCTATCCTTTCTCACTAAGCTAACGAAGGTTTCACCTTGTTCTTGCTTGTGCAAACAGGGATCATGTTGTGCCAAACATACATTTTAGTAGAACTACACAAGACAATACAATGAACTGTATCCCAGCCAATGTTTTAACTCTGCTGGAAGTTCTTGATAATCTTTCGATATAATCTCAGCACTGGTAAACAAGAGTGATTTCAACCATACATTTGAAGTGCACAAAAATATATACTATTGAGTGATTCCAGTGAGTGCTTTATCATCTCTTCTAGGACTACATGAATAAGCTTTTTTTCCCAGGTTGGTACCGGCCTAAGGCCTGCATCCATATTAGTTTGCTATCATCTCTATTTGTATCGTTCTACTGTCATGAGGAAATCCTTTATCTTTGCACGTTAAAGTTTTGCAACCTATGATACATGGCAATGCTTTGAGTGTTGAGCTAATTGGCACTGATTAAACAAACTAAAACCTCTCTTTAAGCAAGACTACTATGTTGCTAACTTTACCCATTAAGATAATGAGGGTGCTTCTATTTGTTAGTGTATGTTTCATCAACTAGTCCCACTATTACAGTAATCTCACTCTCTCAATATATGTGCCAACAGGGATGCTCGATTTTGGTGGAACTGCACAAAACTTTGGGTGCTTCATTGCCTCGACAGCTTCCTTCCTTTCCTGTCAGTCACTAATCTGGGCTTGCTTCCTTCCTTTGCGGTCAGTCGCTTCACTTATCTCGGCTTCCAGTCAAAGGAAATAGTAATTGATATGCTACCTCACACAGGTTGGTACTGGTCTTTATCCTGATTATTGTGCTTGTCATATGTATTGGTAATTTGGTATTGTGCTACTGTTTGCCAATTTCATAAAGGAGTAACTTGGAGCCTGAACTCGTAGGCAAATCATTACATTGGGTGATTTCAGTAGAACTGAACAAAACGATCAGATGGACAGATACTTATGCTGCTGCTATGTACTCCAAAGTTCACTCAGACAAGCATCAATGTTGACAAGAAGAAGTTCCTTAATTAATTCGAGTATCAACCGACGTCAACCAATTGTCAAACTCCAAGTATTAGTAGAGTGAACACCAAAAATATTGCTTGGTGCATAGCCTAGAAAAACGCAGTCCAGTCTTTGGTCCCAACTTGTGCCTTTTGGTTATCGGCACATATGGTAGCGAACTATATGGCATGGAGTCTAAAGATTCCAGACAATTTGGTTGATGCATATATTCATCTCGCACTTACTCAGTCTGCATGCCAGGGATGCTCCATTTCATTTGAACTGCACAAAAAATATGGGTGGTTCATTTTCTCAACCGCCTCCTTTCTTGTCTGCAATGTAGAATTTTGGTGAGCTACAGGACCAAGATGAGCCAGTAAAATAGTTGGATGAAAGTAGTGTCCAAGTTTCTCAAACCTCCGTCGGCACGAGGCCACTATTTGAGGATAAACCTACAAGCAAAGTTCAGATTGTCTATGTTGCCTCTTATGTACTCAAAAGTTTACTTATACAAGCATTAATTTTAGCAAGAAGCACCTCCGACTGAACACCATTTACGGTCAGATTATGGTTTCCGGCAAAATTCTTGAGGTTCGAACACTGGGGTGCGCACGAAGATCTCTCCTCCCCCTAGATCACACCCTCAACGCGATCTCAAAGCTCAGCGCGCCGAACTCACAGAACAAGGGACACAAGGTTCATACTTATTCGGGCCACCGATGTGGTGTAATACCCTACTCCTGTGTGGTGTGGTGGATTGCCTCTTGGGCTAGGGATGAACAGGTACAAGGGAAGAACAGCCTCCTGAGGAGAGGTGTCCTTGAGCTCGATGAGCGTGTGTGGTTGAGGATGATCTGAATGGCCCAAGATCAGTTGCCTCCTACCGTGGTGGCCAGTCCTATTTATAGAGGCCCTGGTCCTCTTACCAAATGTAGGCGGGAAGGGATCCAACAACGGCCAAATTTGAAGGGAGACAACTAGTACAAGTTATCCTCACTAAAGGTGGTCTTCACCTGCCAAAGGCTCTGGTGGTGACACCATCCTGGGCTCCACGATGACCTCCGTCCTGCCGTCCTGCGGGTCTTGGTCTTGTTGCACCGATATGGAAACCTTTGCCTGATGCCTCGGGACTCCTCGCCTGCGCTTGCCCCTTTAGCACCAAAGAGGAAGCGAGTACTCTGCGCGCTCTGGCGCCCACCTGGCGCCCGCCTGGCCTTGGTCGTCATGGCTTGCGTTACAGGAACCTCGTGAGGTGCCCCTCGTCTTGATCTCTCCGCCCCTCGCGAGCCAGCCTGGTGAGGCTGTCCCCGAGGAGGTCTCGTGTCGTCCGCCTCACGAGGCTTGGCCCCTCGCGAGGGTCTTGAATGTTTGCTGAAGAAGATGGGACATACAAGGATGCTGGAGGAGCCACGTGATACGTCTATTTTGCATCATGCTTTTATATCAACATTGATTGCATTATGGGTTGTTATTTCACATTATGTCACAATACTTATGGCTATTCTCTCTTATTTTACAAGGTTTACATAAGGAGGGAGAATGCTGGCAGTTGGAATTCTGGGCTGGAAAAGGAGCAAATATTAGAGACCTATTCTGCACAACTCCAAAAGTCCTGAAACTCCATGGAATATCTTATAATAAATAATAAAAAATCCTCGCCAAAGATGAAGACCAGGGGGCCCACACCCTATCCACGACGGTGGGGGCGCTCCCCTAGGGCATGCCCCCTACCTCGTGGGCCCCTTGGTGGCTCTCCGATGCCCATCTTCTGCTATAGGAAGTCTTTTGCGGATAAAAAATCTAGAAGCAACCTCTCGGGACGAGACTCCGCCGCCACGAGGCGGAACCTTGGCGGAACCAATCTAGGGCTCCGGCAGAGCTGTTCTGCCGGGGACACTTCCCTCCGGGAGGGGGAAATCATCACCAATGCTCCTCTCATCAGGAGAGGGCAATCTCCATCAACATCATCACCAGCACCATCTCATCTCAAAACCCTAGTTCATCTCTTGTTTCCAATTCTTGTCTCCAAGTCCGGGATTGGTGCTAGTAGGTTGCTAGTAGTGTTGATTACTCCTTGTAGTTGATGCTAGTTGGTTTACTTGGTGGAAGATCATATGTTCAGATCCTTTATGCATATTATTACCCCTCTGATTATGAACATGAATATGCTTTGTGAGTAGTTATGTTTGTTCCTGAGGACAAGGGAGAAGTCTTGCTATTAGTAGTCATGTGAATTTGGTATTTGTTCGATATTTCAATGAGATGTATGTTGTGTAGCCTCTAGTGGTGTTATGTGAACGTTGACTACATAACACTTCACCATTATTTGGGCCTAGAGGAAGGCATTGGGAAGTAATAAGTAGATGATGGGTTGCTAGAGTGACAGAAGCTTAAACCCTAGTTTATGAGTTGCTTCGTAAGGGGCTGATTTGGATCCATATGTTTCATGCTATGGTTAGGTTTACCTTAATACTTTTGTTGTAGTTGCGGATGCTTGCAATAGAGCTTAATCATAAGTGAGATGCTTGTTCAAGTAAGAACACCACCCAAGCACCGGTCCACCCACATATTAAATTATCAAAGTACCGAACGCGAATCATATGAACGTGATGAAAACTAGTTTGACGATATTCCCATGTGTCCTCAGGAGCGCTTTTCCTTATATAAGAGTTTGTTCCGGCTTGTCCTTTGCTACAAAAAGGATTGGGCCATCTTGCTTTACTTTATTTACTTTTGTTACTTGTTGCTCGTTACAAATTATCCTATCACAAAACTATCTGTTACCACTTATTTCAGTACTTGCAGAGAATACCTTGCTGAAAACTGCTTATCATTTCCTTCTGCTCCTCGTTGGGTTCGACACTCTTACTTATCGAAAGGACTACGATAGATCTCCTATACTTGTGGGTCATCGCCACGCCGTGGGCCGCAGGCAGGCAAGTCTGGAGACCCCCATTCCCAGGATGCCGACAGTAGCCCCCAGGTCAAAGGCGCGCTCGGACTTGGCTTCGAGGCGAAGCCAAGGGGCAAGTGCGGAGCGCCACAGGCCCCAACAGCCTGCGGCCTCGGTTGACGCGTGGCGATTGATGGGATGTGGGCATCTCCGCTTCCCCACGCTGCTTCCGCTACTACCCAACTGACAAAAGACCCGCGCGGGCTGCATTTGCCTTCATTTCCTTCCTTCGTCTTGCTCCATATCCCCTTTCTCGCTAAGGAGAAGTGGTTTAAATATCATCCTCCCATAGAAGTAAAATTAGCTGCACCAATTAAAGTTGAAGAAAAGACTGTCACTTATAATGATCCTATTGTTCCTACTTCTTATGTTGAGAAACCACCTTTTCCTGTTAGAATAAAGGATCATGCTAAAGCTTCAAGTGTGGTTCGTAAAAGCAATATTAGAACTTATACACCTCCTAAACAAGTTAAAGTTGAACCTAATGATGCTATTGTTAAAGATCTCTTGGCTGATAATATTGATGGGCATGTTATTCAATTCTGCGGTGAAACTCCTAGAATTGCTAAACCTTATGCTAAAGATAAACATAGACCTGTGGTAGGCGTGCCTGTTATTTCTATTAAAATAGGAGATCATTGTTATCATGGCTTATGTGATATGGGTGCTAGTTCTAGTGTTATACCGCATACTTTATACGAAGAAATTAAGCATGAAATTGCACCTGCTGAGTTAGAAGATATTGATGTTACAATTAAACTTGCCAATAGAGATACTATATCCGCAGTGGGAATTCTTAGAGATGTTGAAGTCTTGTGTGGGAAAACTAAATATCCTGCTGATTTCCTTGTTCTTGGTTCCCCACAGGATAACTTTTGTCCCATTATATTTGGTAGACCCTTTATGAACACTGTTAATGCTAAGATAGACTGCGAAAAGAATGTTGTTACTATTGGCTTGGATGATATGATTCATGAGTTTAATTTCTCTAAATTTAGTAAACAATATCGTGAAGAAGAATTACCTAGTAAGGATGAAATTATTGGTCTTTCTTCTATTGCCGTACCTCCTAGTGATCCTTTAGAGCAATATTTGCTAAACCATGAGAATGATATGTTTATGAATGAAAGAAGGGAAATAGATTAAGTATTCTTTAAACAAGAACCTATTCTGAAACACAATTTGCCTGTTGAAATCTTAGGGGATCCTGCCCCTGTCGGTGTACTAAAGTAGGGGTACCTTAGTACCCCGAACTTGTGCACGGGCAGTTGTAGCACCCCGCGGCAGGGCTTGCCAGGTGACCACCAAAGATCATCGTGGTTCCTTTGGAGCCATTCAAGAACAAAGTATTCAAGCCAAGAAGACAAGGTCCCGACAAGAGGAGCTTGTCGGGAAGGCCATTTAAGGCACCAGGCCCCGGCAAGAGGGGCTCGCCAGGAAGGCCCCGGCAAGATGAGTTTGCCGGGATGGCCGCCCGAAGCACAAAAGGCCCCGGCAAGAGGAGCTTGCCGGAGGGGCCACTCAAGGAGACAAGGACCCGGCAAGAGGAGCTTGCCGGGACGACCGCGGCAAGCTACTACTCCGCTGCCCGCGCTCCAGCTCATCCACCAACGTGTCGCTCTGGGATCATTCCAGGATACGTAGCGAGAAGCTGTGCAGCCGGGGGCATGCGGTGGCGAAGCGACGCTGACAGGATAGCCATCATGGCAAACGGTGGCGCCCCTGACGGCCACTTTTCGCACTGTTTGAGGCGACACAGACGGGCATTTAATGCCCTTGTCCCCTGCCGTCAGGGTTAGGTACGATAGCACTGTACAAGCAGCTGTACCCAACACAGCACTTTGCCATGTTTACCCTCACCTACGTTGCCACCTGTCGGTGACCCCTTTAACATATAAAAGGAGGCCCATGCGCACGTAGGAGGGGAGGAGGGGGAACACTCACGCGGGATCTGGCCAGCGGCTCGTGAGTACTGTAGCACCTTGCGCTCCCGAGCAAGAACACAATACAATCCACAAAAGCAGCAGTAGGGTTTTACGCATCTGTGCGGCCCGAAGCTGGGTAAACCCCTTGTGTGCATCGCCTCGATCCGCTCTTCGTGCGACCTTTGCTCCCCGCCGAATCAGAAAGGGGCTCGGTCCCTATAGGTGTTCGTGGAGGCAGATCTCCCCCGACATCTTTGGCGCGCCAGGTAGGGGGCGTCGAGGTTGCGTGAACCTGATCCGACGTTCGCACGAGCTAAATCTTCATCATCTTCGTCATCGACATGCCACCGAAGAAGAAGGCTCTGGAGGTGGCTGGTCCGTCCGCGTCGAACCCACCGCCCCTGGAGCAGGCGGGTGGTGGGGAAGGCGCCGGCGGAGGAACGGGCGTCGGCGAAGAAATCCCCAATGCCGCGGCGTCCGAGCATGCACCGCGCCCAACTCAAGAGGCGCAGGACCGGCAGCGCCATGGTACTCACAGTACCATACGCTCGCTGGACCTAGATCGAGCTGGCGGATCTCGGGAACGTTCAAGGCCAGCATACGCGCCAACATGCTGGCCCAAGCGAGGTGCGGTCGCCTGGACGGGGGATTGCTCCTTCTAACGTAGTTAGAAGTTCGAACACACCCCGCTCCACGCACCGTTCACCACCGTTGCCCGCCACCCCAGCGGAAGCTTTGGCACGAGCTCAACTGCTCCTGGATTACCCTCCAACGACGGACAAGCTCGACGGCTGGAGGGCCACCATTCAGAGTCTCATCGGCTTCGCCAACGGCGACACTCCACGGAAGCTGAGTGCGTCGCAGCCGCGGCGAGCCAGTCAGGCACCGGCCGGTGGCGACAAGACCGGTGGGGGTGCGACTACCGTGCACTCTCCACCCCAAAGGCCAAGGTCACCGACCCGCCGAAACCACCACGACAACGACTCCACTGCGTCGTCAGATCCGCGAACTCGTCGCGATCAACACAAAGTTCTTCACGAACGAAAGCAAGAAGACGCTCGTACTCGCATCGAGCGTCGAAGAGAAGCGCGGCGCCAAATAGACCAGCGCGCTGAGCCTTCTATCGACATGCATGCGCCAGGGGGACCAGGCGACCTGCCGTACTCGGTGGGCTGCCCTGCGTTTACCCGTGAGCTGCGGCAAGTCCAGTGGCCCAGCACAAAGAATTTCAAGCCAGCCGTACCAGAGAAGTACGACGGCAAGTCGCATCCGTCGGAGTTCTCAGCATCTACACCATCGCGGTGCAGGCTGCTGGGGGGCGGGACGACAAGATCCTTGCCAACTACTTCCCGCTGGTACTCAATTCCAACGTTAGATCCTGGCTCATGCACTTGACGGACAACTCCATATCCTCCTGGGCAGACTTGTGCCATCAGTTTGTTGGCGCCTTTACATGCAGCCACAAACCTCATGGCCAAGTGAGCGATATCCATCTGCTCGTGCAGAAGGAGGGAGAGCCCCTGCGCAAGTTCATTCAGAGATTCAGCCGTGTGCACTAGAACATCCCTGATGTCCACCCTGCCGCGATCATCAACGCGTTCCATCAGAACATGCGTAACCGCAGGATGCGGGAGGAGATGGCGATGTGCAAGATCAAGGACGTCAGTGAGCTGTATGCCTTGGCCGACAAGTGTGCACGTGCTGAGGAAGGGAGGAAACTCCTTGGAGAGAATGTAGGAACAGGAGGATCTGACAGCGAAGGTACTGCCCCGGCAAGGAAGAACCGGCGGCGGAACAACAGGAATAAGAAGGGCAAAGATGTACTAGTTGTCGAGCAGTCCGGCAGCGAAGGTGGCGCCAAGCAAGCCAAGGCTGGCGGCTCCGGCAAGGAGGTTGCCGCTTGCGCCAACTGCCAGGCTGTGGCGGCCGCCGACAAGCAGGACGGCACCAACAAGCAGTACTGCAAGATCCACCGTACCAAGGGCCATGACCTCCAGAGCTGCAAGAAGGTCGAGCAGCTTGTCGAGCTGCAAAAGGCCGAGTACGAGCGACGCGACAAGGAGAAAGCCCAAAGGGGTACTGGAGGGTCCGGCATGAAGCGTCCTGGCCCGGGAGGACGCCGCGGCAAGGAAATGCAGCGGCAAGGAGACAGGCCTCCCCGCGTCCGCGACAAGGATGGAGATGACGAAGACGACGAAGACGTGGATGATGACGAAACCAGTGAGCAGGAGTTCCAGAAAGCCACAGAGGTCTTGTGCGTTGACGGCGGTGCTTCTCTGCATACTTCACACCGCCAACTCAAGCAATGGGTGCGGGAAGTCAGTGCAGCAGAACCACCCATCGAGTCACGCAAGCTTCTGAGATGGTCCAGCATGCCTATCATCTTTGATATTGAGGACCACCCTGATCGCACAACCGCGGTCGGGTGCTTGCCGATGTTGGTTTCGCCAACTATCCGCAACCTCAAGGTCACTAAGATGCTAGTTGACGGCGGGGCCGGCTTGAACCTGATCTCCTCCGCTGTGCTTCGGAAACTCCAAGTCCCTGAAAGCGAGCTCGAAGAGACCGGCACATTTCAAGGAATCAACCCGGGAAGGAGCAAGCCGAAGGGGAAAATCACGTTGCCGGTAACATTCGACAGCGAGTTGAACTTCAGGACTGAGAGGGTCACCTTTGACGTTGCCGATTTTCCATTGCCTTACAATGGGATTCTCGGCCGTCCAGCGCTCGCCAAGTTCATGGCGGCCTCTCACCACGCGTACAACATGCTCAAGATGCCAGGCCCGATAAGTGTCATTACTGTCCCTGGTGACAAGAAGGATGCCCTTATCTGCGCCGACAAGATTTACCGGGAGGCAGTAGCCACAACTAATCGCGAGACACTTGCCGCTGAAGCCCCCGGGGGGAAGAAGAAGACCAGGTCCGGCAAGAGCTCTGGTGCCCACTCTGGCAAGCGCACCTCTTCGAAGTGCTGCGCTGCCGTCGAGGACGCACCATCGAGCTCCACCGGCAAGTGCAAGAAAAATATGGCAGCTCCGCCAACGACCAAGAAGGTGCCCGCCAAGGAGGACGGCGCTGGTGGTACCTTCACCATCAGCGCCACGCTCGACCCTAAATAGGAAAGCGCGCTCGTTGCTTTCCTGCGGGCGAATGTCCATGTGTTTGCATGGCAGCCATCTGACATCCCCGGTGTTCCCAGGAAAGTAATTGAGCACCACCTTGCCGTCTGTCCTCACGCGCGGCCCGTCAAGCAGAAAGTCAGGAAGCAAGCGGTGGAGCGCCAAGAGTTCATCGCAGAAGAGATCAGGAAGTTGGAAGCAGCAGGCCTCGTCAGAGGAGTGCTCCATCCTACGTGGTTGGCCAATCCTGTAGTCGTGCGCAAGGCGAACGGGAAATGGAGGCTTTGTATTGACTTCTCTGATGTTAATAAAGCTTGTCCCAAAGACCCATTTCCCTTGCTGCGCATTGACCAGATTGTTGACTCCATGGCCGGATGTGACTTGCTTTCATTCCTGGACGCATATTCAGGATACCATCAGATCTTCATGGCAGAAGAAGATGAGGAGAAGACCGCATTCATCACTCCATGTGGCACGTACTGTTTCATACGGATGCCTTTCGGACTGAAGAATGCTGGTTCAACCTTTGCAAGGGTAGTCCATACCGCTTTTGAACCACAGATACACAGAAATGTGGAAGCCTACATGGATGATATAGTGGTCAAGAGCAAGGACAAGTCAACCCTAATTCAAGATCTAGAAGAGACTTTTGCAAATCTGCACAAGATCAGCCTCAAGCTCAACCCCGAGAAGTGTGTGTTCGGAGTCCCTTCCGGCAAGCTTCTCGGGTTCTTCGTGTCTCAGTGAGGGATTGAGGCTAACCCCAACAAGATCAAGGCCATCGAGCAAATTGAAGCACCAAAGCGCGTCAAGGATGTACGAAAACTTGCCGGTTGCGTGGCAGCTCTCAGCAGGTTTATCTCTAAGTCAGCTGAGCGCGCCTTGCCGTTTTTCAAAATATTGAAAAAGGCGGGTCCAATGCAATGGATTCCGGAAGCGGAGGCTGCGCTGCAAGACTTGAAGAGGTACCTGTCCTCCACTCCAATACTTGTCGCGCCTAAGCCACAAGAGAAGTTGCTGCTATACCTGGCGGCAACCAATCAAGTGGTTAGTGTTGCGTTAGTAGCGGAGAGGGAGGTAGATGATGAGCCCGCAACCCCGGCAAGCACATCCGGCGACAAGCAGGGGGCTTCCCCGGCAAGCTCTGGTCCCGACAAGGATGGATCTGCGCAGGTGCAAGAGGAGATGCAGAAGAAGAGAATGGTGCAGCGCCCAGTTTACTTTGTCAGCTCCCTTCTGCAGGGGGCTAGGTCAAGGTACTCTGGTGTGCATAAATTGCTTTTCGGCCTTCTCATGGCCTCGAGAAAGCTGCGCCATTACTTCCAAGTACATGAGATCACTGTTGTCACTCGCTTTCCGCTGAAGAGGATACTACATAATCCAGAGGCAACAGGCAGGATTGTCGAGTGGGCTTTGGAACTGTCAAGCTTTGGCCTCAAGTTTGAAAGCACTTCAACTATCCAAAGCAGAGCACTGGCAGAATTCATTGCAGAGTGGATGCCAACACCAGACGAAGAAATTCCAGAGACGAGCATCCCCGTCAAAGAAGCGAGCCAAGAGTGACTGATGTACTTTGACGGTGCCTTCTCGCTGCAAGGCGCCGGTGCTGGCGTGCTGCTTATCGCGCCCACCGGAGAGCACCTCAAGTACATAGTCTAGATGCACTTTCCCAAGGAGCAAGCAACCAACAATACTGCAGAGTATGAAGGATTGCTTGCCGGTCTCAGGATCGCGGCAGAACTTGGGATCAAGAAGCTCATTGTCAGGGGAGACTCGCAGCTTGTCGTCTGGCAAGTGAACAAGGATTACCAGAGTCCGTTGATGGAAGCATACGTTGATGAAGTGAGGAAGCTAGAAGAGCGCTTTGACGGCCTGCAAATAGAACATGTTCCAAGAGCTGAGAACGACATTGCCGATGGCCTGTCAAAGCGCTCCGCACTTAAGTTACCTGTGGAACCAGGGATCTTTGTGCTCAAGCTGACTCAACCATCCGTAACACCATCAACTGGACAGAGCAAGAAGAGGAAATTGGTCTCTGGCGACTATCTTCCGGCAGAGCTTCCCGAAGCCGCCGCCAAGAGGGTCCCCAAGATCAACGCCAAAAGTGCTGAGGAGCAGCCCGCTCCGGCGAGCCCCAGGGTTCGTTCCATTGAAGCAGACGCTCCCGACAAGTTTTGCTCTGGCAAGCTTGCCGGGGAACATCAAGCTCCGGCTGAGCCGCAAGTTCTCGCCGTGGAAGCAGGTGTTCCCGCAGCGGCAGATGTGCCTTTAGTCCTTGTCGTCGAGCCGCAGGCTCCGGCATGGGCACAACAGATCGTCCGATTCCTTCAGACAGGGGAACTTCCCGATGAGCAAGAAGAAGCAGAAAGAGTAGCCCGACAGTCAAGTATGTACCAGTTTGTCGATGACACACTGTACAGAAGAGGACGCAACGGTGTGAAATTGAAGTGTATTCCCCGGGAAGGCGGACAAGAGCTGTTGGCAGAGATACATGGAGGCATATGTGGTCACCACATCGGCGCAAGAGCACTTGCCGGCAAAGCGTTCCGGCAAGGTTTCTTCTGGCCGACGGCCCTCCAGGATGCAACTGCACAAGTAACCAAGTGTGAAGCGTGCCAGTTCCATTCCAAGCAGATACACCAGCCAGCTCAAGCTCTCCAGACAATCCCTTTATCCTGGCCATATTCGGTCTGGGGGCTCGACATCCTCGGCCCCTTCCCCTGAGCTATCGGGGGCTTTGAGTACTTGTACGTCGCAATCGACAAGTTCACAAAGTGGCCGGAAGTGGAACCGGTGAGGAAGGTGACAGCACAGTCAGCAGTCAAGTTCTTCAGGTCGATTGTTTGCCGCTTCGGGATCCCCAACAGGATCATCACCGACAACGGTACGCAATTGACGAGCCGCACCTTCATGCAGTACGTCCAAGATCTCGGCGCCAAGGTCTGCTTCGCTTCTGTTGCTCACCCCAGAAGCAACGGTCAAGCGGAGAGGGCCAATGTTGAAGTACTGCGCGGGCTCAAGACCAGGACTTTCGACAGGCTGCATAAGTGCGGAAGAAACTGGATCGAGGAGCTGCCGGCGACTCTTTGGTCGATCAGAACGACGCCAAATCGAGCCACTAGCCAGACACCATTTGCTCTAGTCTATGGAGCAGAAGCAGTTACCCCCACGGAACTCGTATACGGGTCACCTCGAGTGCTCGCTTATGATGAGCTTGAGCAAGAGCGGCTGCGTGAAGATGACGCGCTACTCCTTGAGGAAGATCGTCTTCAGGCTGCTGTGCGGGCTGCTCGCTACCAGCAAGCTTTGCGTCGCTATCATAGCCGCAAAGTTAAAGCCAGAAGCTTCGAGGAAGGTGACCTTGTTCTTCGGCGCGCTCCGTCCGCCAAGAATTCCAACAAGTTGACGCCAAAGTGGGAAGGCCCTTACCGGGTGAAACGAGTCATGAGGCCCGGCGCTGTCCGCCTTGAGACCGAAGATGGCATTCCGGTGAGCAACTCCTGGAATATCGAGCATCTTCGTAAGTTTTACCCGTAAGGCGCGGGGTCCGACAACCACCCTTTTGTACAAGTCTTGCCGCTGTTGCATGTAATCCTTTGTACAAAGCCAGGCGCAGACCCTGAGCATCAGTAAATGAAGCACTGGTGCCCTAAGTTTTAGCATGCATTATGAGTCGAGTCTCGTCCTTGGTTAGGGTTGATAGTGCTTGGCAGCGGCTAACCCCTAGCTTAGAGGTCGAGTGTGCGTCCTGTTGCTGTTCTTTCGTTTCCTTTGGTTCGCAGCGTTTGCATATCCTGGCCGGACCGCTTGAGGACGAAGAAGAGAAGAAGGGCGGACCAGCATCTGGTCCCCGGCAAGCCAGTGTTGCCGGGGGCTGCAAGTACAAAGATTTACCCGCGGCAAGCCAGAGTTGCCGGGGGCTGCAATCTCAGATAAGTTTTTCATCCCTTGTCATGCGTTCTCTTATGGGCTGAGGAATGCGAAAACCTTGTTTCTTCCTAAAAAGCTATCGTGCTCCCTTAACTCTAGGCCCCAGAGCACGTTCCTGGGGCCAGTTTTGGTAGTAGCCGCGGTAGCAAAGGGATGAAACGAGGAGCCCGAACCCGCCTCATCCCTGCCTCTGCCAAGAGCGTGAGAAAGGTCGAGCGACGTGGGAAGACGACAGGGCCTGTTGCCGAGCAAAGAAGTGTCTATCTTAACAATACAAAGGATCCGCTCCTTGGCGCGGGTTCCACCCGCGAGACAAGTGGCCCGGCAAACATCCCCTTTTCACTAAAAACATTCCACTCAGGTACAGCTCAGAGAGAATGAAAAACATGAAAGATGGGATTACAAGCTTTAAAATGTTGGGGAACGTAGTAATTTCAAAAATTTTCCTACGCACACACAAGATCATGGTGATGCATAGCAACGAGGGGAGAGTATGATCTACGTACCCTTGTAGATCGCAACGGAAGCATTTGACACAACGTAGAGGAAGTAGTCGTACGTCTTCTTCCCGGTCCGACCGATCCAAGCACCGTTACTCCGGCACCTCCGAGTTCTTAGCACACGTTCAGCTCGATGATGATCCTCGGGCTCCGATCCAGCAAAGCGTCGAGGAAGAGTTCCGTCAGCACGACGGCGTGGTGACGATCTTGATGTACTACTGACGCAGGGCTTCACCTAAGCACTACGACAATATGACCGAGGTGGAATTTGGTGGCAGGGGGCACCGCACACGGCTAAGGAAAGATCTCAATGATCAATTGTGTGTCTAGAGGTGCCCCCTGCCCCCGTATATAAAGGGGCAAAGGGGGAGGGGTGCGGCAGCCATAGGAGGAGTCCTACTCCCGCTGGGAGTAGGACTCCCCTCCAATCCTATTCCTAATAGGACTCCCCAAGTGGGGAAAGAGAGAGGGGCTGGCCGGCCACCTTCCCTAGTCCTAATAGGACTAGGGGAAGGGGGGGAGGCGCGCAGCCCATGAGGGCAGCCCTTTCACCTTTCCACCAAGGCCCATGTTGGCCCATTTGGCTCCCGGGGGGTTCCGGTAACCCTCCCGGTATTCTGGTAAAATCCCGATTTCACCCGGAACACTTCCGATGTCCAAACATAGGCTTCCAATATATCAATCTTTACGTCTCGACCATTTTGAGACTCCTCGTCATGTCCGTGATCACATCCGAGACTCCGAACAACCTTCGGTACATCAAAATGCATAAACTCATAATAACTGTCATCGTAACGTTAAGCGTGCGGACCCTACGGTTCGAGAACAATGTAGACATGACCGAGACACATCTCCGGTCAATAACCAATAGCGGGACCTGGATGCCCATATTGGCTCCTACATATTCTACGAAGATCTTTATCGGTCAGACCGCATAACAACATATGTTGTTCCCTTTGTCATCGGTATGTTACTTGCCCGAGATTCGATCGTCAGTATCCAATACTTAGTTCAATCTCGTTACCGGCAAGTCTCTTTACTCGTTCCGTAATACATCATCCCGCAACTAACTTATTAGTTGCAATGCTTGCAAGGCTTAAGTGATGTGCATTACCGAGAGGGCCCAGAGATACCTCTCCGACGATCGGAGTGACAAATCCTAATCTCGAAATACGCCAACCCAACATCTACCATTGGAGACACCTGTAATACTCCTTTATAATCACCCAGTTACGTTGTGATGTTTGGTAGTACCCAAAGTGTTCCTCCGGCAAACGGGAGTTGCATAATCTCATACTCATAGGAACATGTATAAGTTATGGATAAAGCAATAGCAACATACTAAACGATCGGGCGCTAAGCTAATATAATGGGTCATGTCAATCAGATCATTCAACTAATGATGTGACCTCGTTAATCAAATAACAACTCTTTGTTCATGGTTAGGAAACATAACCATCTTTGATTAACGAGCTAGTCTAGTAGAGGCATACTAGTGACACTCTGTTTGTCTATGTATTCACACATGTATTATGTTTCCGGTTAATACAATTCTGGCATGAATAATAAACCTTTATCATGATATAAGGAAATAAACAATAACTTTATTATTGCCTATAGGGCATATTTCCTTCAGTCTCCCACTTGCACTAGAGTCAATAATCTAGATTACACTGTAATGATCCTAACACCCATGGAGTCTTGGTGCTGATCATGTTTTGCTCGTGGAAGAGGCTTAGTCAACGGGTCTGCAACATTCAGATCCGTATGTATCTTGCAAATCTCTATGTCTCCCACCTGGACTAGATCCCGGATGGAGTTGAAGCGT
The DNA here is from genome assembly GCA_032464435.1 of Aegilops umbellulata. Lineage (NCBI taxonomy): Eukaryota > Viridiplantae > Streptophyta > Magnoliopsida > Poales > Poaceae > Aegilops > Aegilops umbellulata. The sequence goes on from CP136055.1 coordinate 91,895,496, forward strand.
CTCTTGATGTGTTTGGTCCTTTTGTGAAATCTGGATTCCTTTCCCAAGGCAATTGCACCAGTATTGTCACAAAAGATTTTCATTGGACCCGATGCACTAGGTATGACACCTAGATCGGATATGAACTCCTTCATCCAGACTCCTTCGTTTGCTGCTTCCGAAGCAGCTATATACTCTGCTTCACATGTAGATCCCGCTACGACGCTTTGTTTAGAACTGCACCAACTGACAGCTCCACCATTTAATGTAAACACGTATCCGGTTTGCGATTTAGAATCGTCCGGATCAGTGTCAAAGCTTGCATCAACGTAACCTCTTACGGTGAGCTCTTTGTCACCTCCATATATGAGAAACATATCCTTAGTCCTTTTCAGGTATTTCAGGATGTTCTTGACCACTGTCCAGTGATCCACTCCTGGATTACTTTGGTACCTCCCTGCTAAACTTATAGCAAGGCACACATCAGGTCTGGTACACAGCATCGCATACATGATAGAGCCTATGGCTGAAGCATAGGGAACATCTTTCATTTTCTCTCTATCTTCTGCAGTGGTCGGGCTTTGAGTCTTACTCAATCTCACACCTTGTAACACAGGCAAGAACCCTTTCTTTGCTTGATCCATTTTGAACTTCTTCAAAATCTTGTCAAGGTATGTGCTTTGTGAAAGTCCAATTAAGCGTCTTGATCTATCTCTATAGATCTTTATGCCTAATATGTAAGCAGCTTCTCCAAGGTCTTTCATTGAAAAACTTTTATTCAAGTATCCCTTTATGCTATCCAGAAATTCTATATCATTTCCAATCAGTAATATGTCATCCACATATAATATTAGAAATGCTACAGAGCTCCCACTCATTTTCTTGTAAATACAGGCTTCTCCGAAAGTCTGTATAAAACCAAATGCTTTGATCACACTATCAAAGCGTTTATTCCAACTCCGAGAGGCTTGCACCAGTCCATAAATGGATCACTGGAGCTTGCACACTTTGTTAGCTCCCTTTGGATCGACAAAACCTTCCGGTTGCATCATATACAACTCTTCTTCCAGAAATCCATTCAGGAATGCAGTTTTGACATCCATCTGCCAAATTTCATAATCATAAAATGCGGCAATTGCTAACATGATTCGGACAGACTTAAGCATCGCTACGGATGAGAAAGTCTCATTGTAGTCAATCCCTTGAACTTGTCGAAAACCTTTTGCGACAAGTCGAGCTTTGTAGACAGTAACATTACCATCAGCGTCAGTCTTCTTCTTAAAGATCCATTTGTTCTCAATTGCTTGCCGATCATCGGGCAAGTCAACCAAAGTCCATACTTTGTTCTCATACATGGATCCCATCTCAGATTTCATGGCTTCAAGCCACTTTGCGGAATCTGGGCTCACCATCGCTTCTTCATAGTTCGTAGGTTCATCATGATCTAATATCATGACCTCCAGAACAGGATTACCGTACCACTCTGGTGCGGATCTCACTCTGGTTGATCTATGAGGTTCAGTAGTATCTTGATCTAAAGTTTCATGATCATCATTAGCTTCCTCACTTATTGGTGTAGGTGTCGCAGAAACAGTTTTCTGTGATGTACTACTTCTCAATAAAGGAGTAGGTACAGTTACCTCGTCAAGTTCTACTTTCCTCCCACTCACTTCTTTCGAAAGAAACTCCTTCTCTAGAAAGTTCCCGAACGTACCAACAAAAGTCTTGCCTCGGATCTGTGATAGAAGGTGTATCCAACAGTTTCCTTTGGATATCCTATGAAGACACATTTCTCCGATTTGGGTTCGAGCTTATCAGGTTGAAGATTTTTCACATAAGCATCGCAGCCCCAAAATTTAAGAAACGACAACTTTGGTTTCTTGCCAAACCATAGTTCATAAGGCGTCGTCTCAACGGATTTAGATGGTGCCCTATTTAACGTGAATGCGGCCGTCTCTAGAGCGTATCCCCAAAACGATAGCGGTAAATCAGTAAGAGACATCATAGATCGCACCATATCTAGTAAAGTACGATTACGATGTTCGGACACACCATTACGCTGTGGTGTTCCGGGTGGCGTGAGTTGCGAAACTATTCCACAATTTTTCAAATGTACACCAAACTCGTAACTCAAATATTCTCCTCCACGATCAGATCGTAGAAACTTTATTTTCTTGTTACGATGATTTTCAACTTCACTCTGAAATTCTTTGAACTTTTTAAATGTTTCAGACTTGTGTTTCATTAAGTAGATATACCCATATCTGCTTAAGTCATCTGTGAAGGTGAGAAAAGAACGATATCCGCCACGAGCCTCAATATTCATCGGTCCACATACATCGGTATGTATGATTTCCAACAAATCTGTTGCTCTCTCCATAGTACCGGAGAACGGTGTTTTAGTCATCTTGCCCATGAGGCACGGTTCGCAAGTACCAAGTGATTCATAATCAAGTGGTTCCAAAAGTCCATCAGTATGGAGTTTCTTCATGCGCTTTACACCGATATGACCTAAACGACAGTGCCACAAATAAGTTGCACTTTCATTATCAACTCTGCATCTTTTGGCTTCAACACTATGAATATGTGTATCACTACTATCGAGATTCATCAAAAATAGACCACTCTTCAAAGGCGCATGACCATAAAAGATATTACTCATATAAATAGAACAACCATTATTCTCTGATTTAAATGAATAACCGTCTCGCATTAAACAAGATCCAGATATAATGTTCATGCTCAACGCTGGCACCAAATAACAATTATTTAGGTCTAATATTAATCCCGAAGGTAGATGTAGAGGTAGCGTGCCGACCGCGACCACATTGACTTTGGAACCGTTTCCCACGCGCATCGTCACCTCGTCCTTTGCTAGTGTTCGCTTATTCTGTAGTCCCTGTTTTGAGTTGCAAATATTAGCAACAGAACCAGTATCAAATACCCAGGTGCTACTGCGAGCATTAGTAAGGTACACATCAATAACATGTATATCACATATACCTTTGTTCACCTTGCCATCCTTCTTATCCGCCAAATACTTGGGGCAGTTCTGCTTCCAGTGACCAGTCTGCTTGCAGTAGAAGCACTCAGTTTCAGGCTTAGGTCCAGACTTGGGTTTCTTCTCTTGAGCAGCAACTCGCTTGCCGTTCTTCTTGAAGTTCCCCTTTTTCTTCCCTTTGCCCTTTTTCTTGAAACTAGTGGTTTTGTTAACCATCAACACTTGATGCTCCTTCTTGATTTCTACCTCCGCAGCTTTTAGCATTGCGAAGAGCTCGGGAATAGTCTTGTTCATCCCTTGCATATTATAGTTCATCACGAAGCTCTTGTAGCTTGGTGGCAGTGATTGGAGAATTCTGTCAATGACGCAATCATCTGGAAGAGTAACTCCCAATTGAATCAAGTGATTATTATACCCAGACATTTTGAGTATATGCTCACTGACAGAACTGTTCTCCTCCATTTTGCAGCTATAGAACTTATTGGAGACTTCATATCTCTCAATCCGGGCATTTGCTTGAAATATTAACTTCAACTCCTGGAACATCTCATATCCTCCATGACGTTCAAAACGTCGTTGAAGTCCCGGTTCTAAGCCGTAAAGCATGGCACACTGAACTATCGAGTAGTCATCAGCTTTGCTCTGCCAGACGTTCATAACTTCTGGTGTTGCTCTAGCAGCAGGCCTGGCACCTAGCGGTGCTTCCAGGACGTAATTCTTCTGTGCAGCAATGAGGATAATCCTCAAGTTACGGACCCAGTCCGTGTAATTGCTACCATCATCTTTCAACTTTGCTTTCTCAAGGAACGCATTAAAATTTAACGGAACAACAGCACGAGCCATCTATCTACAATCAACATAAACAAGCAAGATACTATCAGGTACTAAGTTCATGATAAGTTTATGTTCAGTTAATCAAATTAATTAAGAACTCCCACTTAGATAGACATCCCTCTAATCCTCTAAGTGATCAAGTGATCCAAATCAACTAAACCATAACCGATCATCACGTGATATGGAGTAGTTTTTAATGGTGAACATCGTTATGTTGATCATATCTACTATATGATTCACGCTCGACCTTTCGGTCTCTGTGTTCCAAGGCCATATCTGCATATGCTTGGCTCATCAAGTATAACCTGAGTATTCCGCGTGTGCAACTGTTTTGCACCCGTTGTATTTGAACGTAGAGCCTATCACACCCGATCATCACGTGGTGTCTCAGCACAAAGAACTTTTGCAACGGTGCATACTCAGGGAGAACACTTCTTGATAATTTAGTGAGAGATCATCTTATAATGCTACCGTCAATCAAAGCAAGATAAGATGCATAAAAAGATAAACATCACATGCAATCAATATAAGTGATATGATATGGTCATCATCATCTTGTGCTTGTGATCTCCATCTCCGAAGCACCGTCATGATCACCATCGTCACCGGCGCGACACCTTGATCTCCATCGTAGCATCGTTGTCGTATCGCCAATCTTATGCTTCCACGACTATCACTACCGCTTAGTAATAAAGTAAAGCATTACATCACGATTGCATTGCATACAATAAAGCGACAACCATATGGCTCCTGCCAGTTGCCGATAACTCGGTTACAAAACATGATCATCTCATACAATAAAATTTAGCATCATGTCTTGACCATATCACATCACAACATGCTCTGCAAAAACAAGTTAGACGTCCTCTACTTTGTTGTTGCAAGTTTTACGTGGCTGCTACGGGCTTAAGCAAGAACTCATCTTACCTACGCATCAAAACCACAACGATAGTTTGTCAAATAGACTCCGTTTTAACCTTCTCAAGGACCGGGCGTAGCCACACTCGGTTCAACTAAAGTTGGAGAGACAGTCTTCCGCAAGCCATCTATGTGCAAAGCACGTCGAGGGAACCGGTCTCGCGTAAGAGTACGCGTAAGGTTGGTCCGGATCGTCTCGTCCAACAATACCGCCGAACCAAAGTATGACATGCTGGTAGGCAGTATGACTTATATCGCCCACAACTCACTTGTGTTCTACTCGTGCAAATAACATCAAACCATAAAACCAGGCTCGGATGCCACTGTTGGGGAACGTAGTAATTTCAAAAAAAATCCTACGCACACGCAAGATCGTGGTGATGCATAGCAACGAGGGGAGAGTATGATCTACGTACCCTTGTAGATCGCAACGGAAGCATTTGACACAACGTAGAGGAAGTAGTCGTACGTCTTCTTCCCGGTCCGACCGATCCAAGCACCGTTACTCCGACACCTCCGAGTTCTTAGCACACGTCCAGCTCGATGATGATCCTCGGGCTCCGATCCAGCAAAGCGTCGAGGAAGAGTTCCGTCAGCACGACGGCGTGGTGACGATCTTGATGTACTACTGACGCAGGGCTTCACCTAAGCACTGCGACAATATGACCGAGGTGGAATTTGGTGGCAGGGGGCACCGCACACGGCTAAGGAAAGATCTCAATGATCAATTGTGTGTCTAGAGGTGCCCCCTGCCCCCGTATATAAAGGGGCAAAGGGGGAGGGGTGCGGCATCCATAGGAGGAGTCCTACTCCCGCTGGGAGTAGGACTCCCCTCCAATCCTATTCCTAATAGGACTCCCCAAGTGGGGAAAGAGAGAGGGGCTGGCCGGCCACCTTCCCTAGTCCTAATAGGACTAGGGGAAGGGGGAGAGGCGCGCAGCCCATGAGGGCAGCCCTTTCACCTTTCCACCAAGGCCCATGTTGGCCCATTTGGCTCCCGGGGGGTTCCGGTAACCCTCCCGGTATTCTGGTAAAATCCCGATTTCACCCGGAACACTTCCGATGTCCAAACATAGGCTTCCAATATATCAATCTTTACGTCTCGACCATTTTGAGACTCCTCGTCATGTCCGTGATCACATCCGGGACTCCGAACAACCTTCGGTACATCAAAATGCATAAACTCATAATAACTGTCATCGTAACGTTAAGCGTGCGGACCCTACGGTTCGAGAACAATGTAGACATGACCGAGACACATCTCCGGTCAATAACCAATAGCGGGACCTGGATGCCCATATTGGCTCCTACATATTCTACGAAGATCTTTATCGGTCAGACCGCATAACAACATATGTTGTTCCCTTTGTCATCGGTATGTTACTTGCCCGAGATTCGATCGTCAGTATCCAATACTTAGTTCAATCTCGTTACCGACAAGTCTCTTTACTCGTTCCGTAATACATCATCCCGCAACTAACTTATTAGTTGCAATGCTTGCAAGGCTTAAGTGATGTGCATTACCGAGAGGGCCCAGAGATACCTCTCCGACGATCGGAGTGACAAATCCTAATCTCGAAATATGCCAACCCAACATCTACCATTGGAGACACCTGTAATACTCCTTTATAATCACCCAGTTACGTTGTGACGTTTGGTAGTACCCAAAGTGTTCCTCCGGCAAACGGGAGTTGCATAATCTCATAGTCATAGGAACATGTATAAGTTATGGATAAAGCAATAGAAACATACTAAACGATCGGGCGCTAAGCTAATATAATGGGTCATGTCAATCAGATCATTCAACTAATGATGTGACCTCGTTAATCAAATAACAACTCTTTGTTCATGGTTAGGAAACATAACCATCTTTGATTAACGAGCTAGTCTAGTAGAGGCATACTAGTGACACTCTGTTTGTCTATGTATTCACACATGTATTATGTTTCCGGTTAATACAATTCTAGCATGAATAATAAACCTTTATCATGATATAAGGAAATAAATAATAACTTTATTATTGCCTCTAGGGCATATTTCCTTCATAAATGCAATTAAGGACCGAGGGCTTACAAGTTAAAAAGAGATAAGGTGCCCGTAATCTCAGGAGGTAGGACAAGGAGGCGAAAAGGGCAAAAGGGGCGCCTAGGCGAGCTACGGGTGGCAGAAGACACCAAGAGAACGTCTCGGTGGTCATCCGAAGGCTGATGGGGATGGCGGCGCCGGAAGTGGAGCTCGAAGGTGAGGCAGCGGGACGTCAGCACGCTATCGAGGGCGTCTTGCCCTCGTACTCCGAGTTGACGGCCTTGCTGCCTGCCCTCTTCCTCTTCCGCAGCCTCCCTACGCCAGCCGCCAAGGAGACGACCCCGTGAAGCTCAAGGAGCCGGCGACGCGGATGATGGGGTCGCCGGTGCCACGCAGAGCGGCGACCGATGCCTAGTCGGACCCGTCATCCCGACGACCGCTACCCTCGTCGTCGCTGTCGCTCCCCTCCTCGTCACTCTCGCTCGAGGAGGAGCCTTCGCTGTCGGAGGAGCTGTCCACGCAGCACCGAGCCCGGGTCCCGAAGCACCCGAAGACCTTGACGGAGAGGAGATCGCCCTCCATCAGCTTAAAATGGAGGGTGAACCCCTCCATCAAGCTGTGGATACGGGCGAACGTCTTCCACCCTCGACCAAGATACATCACGCCGGGGGCTGGGGACTCAACGTGGACTCGCGTGCCGCTGATCCCACAACCCCTCATGCGCAGTCTCAGCGTCTCGGGCTGTTCCGTCTCCATCACGCTCGCGAATGGAGCCGGGAGGCGGAGGCGACGACGAGGCGCCCGGCACAGCCTGATGAAGAACTCGCAAGGGTCGTCCCCAATATGGACCGCCGTGAGAAGAGGAGCCGTTGGCGGAGGCGAAGCCGGCGCACCGCCCCGTCTGCCTCTTCCCCGAGCGCCTCGGCCTCGTCCTCGACCTCGCCCACGGCCTCGCCCCCTTCCTCTTCCCCTTACGGCTGGCTCTGCCGCCACGGGTGCATGGGGAGGAGGGGCGCGCTGCCTAGCGGCAACCCTCGCCGCCACCGATGAAGGACCAGGGTTCCCTTTCTCCATGGCGAATGAGAGAGAGGGGATCAGAAGCTTAAGGGAAGAAGATATGAAGGAGTGCGGATTTCCGTCGCCCCCTCTCGCTCCTTATAAAGGAGCGGAGTGGGGGCTCGGCTGCCCCGCTCAGCCAATCAAGGCGCAGGAAGAGCAGGCGACTGGGACCGACCCGCTGCCTCGACCCACGACGGCCCGGCTTCCTGCCTCCACCGTCGCGACCCCAGGCGCATGGAGGCCATGTGGTAGACGCGCAGAACCGATGCGACGAGTCAGGCGACCTCTCCCCACCCCGTGATCGTGGGGAGCGGACGCCTTGAAAACCGCGCCTCGGCCCCGTCCAGTAAGCAAACCATGCCTCCACGCCTCCCTCCATTTATGGGGAAGGCACGAACCACCTCTTTACTACGACGTGACGCATGCATGCAGGGCTCTGCCCCATGCACGCCGCCCACGTCACCCACGCCTCTCTCCACTATGCCGCGTTCGACGCGTGCCGTTCGGGGAGAGCATGGTGGATCCAGAGCAAGATGCGGTGTGGCCCAGGCCACGCGTGCCCGTGCACTGTTTAGGGGCCTAGCCCAACAGCGCTCGGCACCGTGTATGGCCCAGGCCCGGGGGCTCCTATTGGTGTACTAAAGTAGGGGTACCTTAGTACCCCGAACTTGTGCACGGGCAGTTGTAGCACCCCGCGGCAGGGCTTGCCAGGTGACCACCAAAGATCATCGTGGTTCCTTTGGAGCCATTCAAGAACAAAGTATTCAAGCCAAGAAGACAAGGTACCGACAAGAGGAGCTTGTTGGGAAGGCCATTTAAGGCACCAGGCCCCGGCAAGACGGGCTCGCCAGCAAGGCCCCGGCAAGATGAGTTTGCCGGGATGGCCGCCCGAAGCACAAAAGGCCCCGGCAAGAGGAGCTTGCCGGAGGGGCCACTCAAGGAGACAAGGCCCCGGCAAGAGGAGCTTGCCGGGACGACCGCGGCAAGGTGCTTGCCACGGCAAGCTACTACTCCGCTGCCCGCGCTCCAGCTCATCCACCAACGTGTCGCTCTGGGATCATTCCAGGATACATGGCGAGAAGCTGTGCAGCCGGGGGCATGCGGCGGCGAAGCGACGCTGACAGGATAGCCATCATGGCAAACGGTGGCGCCCCTGACGACCACTTTTCGCACTGTTTGAGGCGACATAGACGGGCATTTAATGCCCTTGTCCCCTGCCGTCAGGGTTAGGTACGATAGCACTGTACAAGCAGCTGTACCCAACACAGCACTTTGCCATTTTTACCATCACCTACGTTGCCACCTGTCGGTGACCCCTTTAACATATAAAGGAGGCCCATGCGCACATAGGAGGGAAGGAGGGGGAACACTCACGCGGGATCTCGCCAGTGGCTCGTGAGTACTGTAGCACCTTGCGCTCCCGAGCAAGAACACAATACAATCCACAAAAGCAGAAGTAGGGTTTTACGCATCCGTGCGGCCCGAAGCTGGGTAAACCCCTTGTGTGCATCGCCTCGATCCGCTCTTCGTGCGACCTCCGCTCCCCGCTGAACCAGAAAGGGGCTCGGTCCCCATAGGTGTTCGTGGAGGCAGATCTCCCCAACACCCCCACCTAAGGGTGATCCCGTGTTTGAGCTTAAACCGTTGCCTGATAATCTTAAATATGCTTATCTTGATGAAAATAAGATATATCCTGATATTATTAGTGCTAACCTTTCAGAGCATGAAGAAGAAAGATTATTGAAAACTCTGAAGAAGCACCATGCTGCTATTGGATATACTCTTGATGATCTTAAGGGCATTAGTCCCCCTCTATGTCAACATAAAATAAATTTGGAGGCAGGCGCCGAACCAGTTTGTGATCCTCAAAGACGTCTGAATCCTAAAATGAAAGAAGTGGTAAGAAAATAAATACTAAAGCTTCTGGAGGCAGGTATAATTTATCCCATTGCTGATAGTCAGTGGGCAAGTCCTGTCCATTGTGTCCCTAAGAAGGGAGGTATTACTGTTGTTCCTAATGATAAAGATGAATTAATTCCACAAAGAATTAGTACAAGTTATAGGATGGTAATTGATTTTCGCAAATTAAATAAGGCTACTAAGAAAGATCATTACCCCTTACCTTTTATTGATCAAATGCTAGAAAGATTGTGCAAACATACACACTACTGCTTTCTAGATGGTTATTCTGGTTTCTCTAAAATACCTGTGTCGGCTAAAGATCAATCAAGGACTACTTTTACATGCCTTTTTGGTACTTTTTCTTATAGACGTATGCCTTTTGGTTTATGTAATGCACCTGCTACCTTTCAAAGATGCATGATGGCTATATTCTCTAACTTTTGTGAAAAAATTCGTGAGGTTTTCATGGACGACTTTTCCGTCTATGGATCCTCTTTTGATGATTGCTTAAGCAATCTTGATCGAGTTTTGCAGAGATGTGAAGAAACTAATCTTGTCTTGAATTGGTAAAAGTGCCATTTTATGGTAAATGAAGGTATTGTCTTGGGGCATAAAGTTTCCAAAAGAGGCATTGAAGTTGATAAAGCCAAGGTTGATGCTATTGAAAAGATGCCATGTCCCAAGGACATCAAAGGTATAAGAAGTTTCCTTGGTCACGCCGGATTTTATAGGAGGTTCATTAAGGACTTCTCAAAAATTTCTCGGCCTCTGACCAATTTATTACAAAAAGATATACCATTTGTCTTTGATGATGATTGTGTAGAAGCATTTGAAATACTTAAGAAAGCATTAGTCTCTGCACCTATTGTTCAGCCACCTGATTGGAATTTACCCTTTGAAATTATGTGTGATGCTAGTGATTATGCTGTAGGTGCCATTCTAGGGCTAAGAGTTGATAAGAAATTAAATGTTATCCATTATGCTAGTAAGACTCTAGACAATGCTCAAAGAAATTTTGCTACTACTGAAAAAGAACTCTTAGCAGTTGTATTTGTTTGTGATAAGTTCAGACCTTATATTGTTGATTCTAAAGTAACTATCCACACTGATCATGCTGCTATTAAATATCTTATGGAGAAGAAAGATGCTAAACCTAGACTTATTAGATGGGTTCTCTTGCTACAAGAAATTGATTTACATATTGTTGATAGAAAAGGAGCTGAGAACCCCGTTGCAGACAACTTATCTAGGTTAGAGAAAGTTCTTGATGACCCACTACCTATTGATGATAGCTTTCCTGATGAACAATTAAATGTCATAAGTACTTCTCGTAGTGCTCCTTGGTATGCTGATTATGCTAATTACATTGTTGCTAAATTCATACCACCTAGCTTCACATACCAACAAAAGAAAAAGTTCTTCTATGATTTGAGACATTACTTTTGGGATGACCCACATCTTTATAAAGAAGGAGTAGATGGTGTTATTAGACGTTGTGTACCTGAGCATGAACAGGAATAGATCCTACGCAAGTGCCACTCCGAAGCTTATGGAGGACACCATGCGGGAGATAGAACTGCACATAAGGTATTGCAATCCGGTTTTTATTGGCCTACTCTCTTCAAGGATGCCTGTAAGTTTGTCTTGTCATGCGATGAATGTCAAAGAATTGGTAATATTAGTAGACGTCAAGTAATGCCTATGAATTATTCACTTGTTATTGAACCTTTTCCTGCCTCTAATGGATATACACATATTCTAGTTGCCGTTGATTACGTTACTAAGTGGGTAGAAGCTATTCCAACTAGTAGTGCTGATCATAACACTTCTATTAAAATGCTCAAGGAAGTTATTTTTCCGTGGTTCGGAGTCCCTAGATATTTAATGACTGATGGTGGTTCACACTTTATTCATGGTGCTTTCCGTAAAATGCTTGCTAAGTATGACGTTAATCATAGAATTGCATCTCCTTATCACCCATAGTATAGTGGTCAAGTAGAATTGAGTAATAGAGAGCTCAAATTAACTTTGCAAAAGACTGTGAATAGGTCTAGAAAGAATTGGTCCAAGAAACTTGATGATGCATCATGGGCCTATAGAACAGCATATAAAAATCCTAAGGGCATGTCTCCGTATAAAATGGTATATGGAAAAGCATGTCACTTAGCTCTCGAACTAGAACATAAGGCATATTGGGCTATTAAAGAGCTCAACTATGATTTCAAACTTGCCGGTGAAAAGATGTTATTTGATATTAGCTCACTTGATGAATGGAGAACCCAAGCTTATGAAAATGCCAAGTTGTTTAAAGAAAAAGTTAAAAGATGGCATGAAAAAAGAATACAAAAGCGTGAGTTTAACGTAGTAGATTATGTATTGCTATACAACTCTCGTTTAAATTTTTTTGCAGGAAAACTTCTCTCTAAATGGGAAGGCCCCTACGTTATCGAGGAGGTCTATCGTTCCGGTGCCATAAAAATCAACAACTTCGAATGTACAAATCTGAAGGTGGTGAACAGTCAAAGAATTAAACATTATATCTCAGGTAATCCCATAAATGTTGAAACCAATATTATTGAAACCGTAACCCCGAGGAATACATAAGAGACACTTTCCAGAACGTTTTAGACTCCGAAAAGGAATAGGTATGTGGTACGGTAAGTAAACCGACTCCAAAATAATTTTTAAGGCAATATTTCTCCGTTTTGGAATATTTAGAAAAATAGAAAAATAAGTAGTAGTCCGGGAAGGACACGAGGGCCCCACGAGGGTGGAGGGTGGGCCCTACCCCCTGGGCGCGCCCCTACCTTGTGAGCACCTCGTGTGCCGTCCGGACTCCGTTTTCTTGCACAATACATATTTCAGTCGGGAAAATTCATTATATATTCTCCCAAAGGTTTTGACTCCTCTATCATGCAAATACCCTCTGTTTTCTTTTCGAGCTGTTGTTGCTGCAGATTAGAGCAAGATGTCTTCTCAAGAGTCAGCCGGGGAGAGCCGGGTATCTAATCCGGCACCGGAACCAAGGGCAAACAGTGACGCTGACCACTTTGGGCCAGCAACGGAGGAAGTGATGGAGGCTGACTTGATGAGGGTATATGCCATGGAGGATCAAGAAGTCACTTCTTGCTTCCGAGCTGGGTTCACGATGGGGGGACTACAGAGCTCAGCTATCCCCAACTCGGTTATCCCTTCCAATGTTAGATTTCTTTCTTATGAAAATATGAAGAGGAGTGTCACTTGTTCTCCTGCAGCTATGCAACACCCCTGGGTGCAAGGAGCTTTGGCCATTACAGGAAATCTTCGTAAGGAAATAATGGACCTCAAGCATCAAGTCAATAAGCTCGAGGAGGAGAACCGCATCCTGAGGGGAATCATCGCCAAGAATATTACACCAACAACAAAGAAGGAGACATAATCACATGGGTATGGGCACTCCCCTTGGCAACTGCCAAGCTTGGGGGAGGTGCCCCGGTATCGTATCACAATCACAACTCCTATGTTTACCGTTTTCCTTAGTTCGATCCTATTAGTAGTATTTTGATCTAGTATAATAAAGTTTATGGCATGATCTAGTTTTGAGTTTTGCTTTATGATCTCTCTATGTAATCGAGTCCGTGAGCTATATAATAAAGATTAGCGTTGAGTTAAGGGCTTGATAATTTTGCCATGATCTTGGGTGAATAAAAGAAAAGAAGAAAAATAATAAAAAGACACAAAGAGTTCATATTGATCTTATTGAGAGTAATGACTTCACATAGAAAGGGTATGATGATTAAAAGTTGTTGGGAGTTGGCAGACATAGCTTTGGTCATTGTTGCAATTAATAGGAAGTAATAAGGAAAGAGAGGATTCACATATAAATATATTATCATTGACATATTTTATGATTGGGAGCACTCATTAAAATATGACATGCTAAAGAGTTGATGTTGGACAAGGAAGACAACGTGATGAGTTTTGTTTTCTTATATCTGAGATAAAGTATGTTGTCATGGATCCTCCAACATGTTGAGCTTGCCTTTCCCCCTCATGCTAGACAAATTCTCATCACCAAGTAGAGATACTACTTGTGCTTCCAAATACCCTTAAACCAGTTTTGCCATGAGAGTCCACCATATCTACCTATGGATTGAGTAAGATCCTTCAAGTAAGTTGTCATGGGTGAAAAGCAATAAAAATTGCTCTAAATATGTATGATTGATTGGTGTGGGAGAAATAAGCTTTATACGATCTTGTGATGTGGAAGTAATAAAAGCAACGAACTGCATAATAATGGTTCATATCACAAGTGCCAATATAAAGTGACGTTCTTTAGCATTGAGATTTTATGCATCCAACCATAAAAGCGCATGGCAACCTCTGCTTCCCTCTGCGAAGGGCCTATCCTTTATTATTATCTTCTACCTTATGCAAGTGTCACGGTGATCTTCACCTTTCCTTTTTCATTTTATCCTTTGGCAAGCCCAGCATGTTGGAAAGAACCTAATATATATATCTAATTGGATGTAGGGGAGCATGCGTTATTATTGTTGACATTACCCTCGAGGTAAAAGGTTGTGGGGCAAAACTATAAACCCTATCTTTCTCTGTGTCCGATTAAAACTTCATAACCACAAGTATTGCGTGAGTGTTAGCAATTATGAAGGACTAGATGATAGTTGAGTATGTGGACTTGTTTTTTAGCTCTGACATAGACTCTTTCTGATGTTATGATAAATTTTAATTGCTTCAATGACTGAGGTTATAGTTTGTTGGTTCTCAATAAGGTTTCTGATTCATACTTTTGCATTGTGGATAGATCATCACTTAAACATAAGTAATCATATCACAATATCTATATATGTTGTTGTTATGAGAATAATCATGATGCCCTCATCTCCGTATTTTATTTTTATCGACACCTCTACCTCTAAACATGGGGACATATTTATCGTTATCGGCTTTCGCTTGAGGACAAGCAAGGTCTAAGCTTGGGGGAGTTGATACGTCCATTTTGCATCATGCTTTTATATCAATACTTATTGCATTATGGGCTGTTATTTCACATTATGTCACAATACTTATGGCTATTCTCTCTTATTTTACAAGGTTTACATAAGGAGGGAGAATGCTGGCAGCTGGAATTCTGGGCTGGAAAAGGAGCAAATATTAGAGACCTATTCTGCACAACTCCAAAAGTCCTGAAACTCCATGGAATATCTTATAATAAATAATAAAAAATCCTCGCCAAAGATGAAGACCAGGGGGCCCACACCCTATCCACGACGGTGGGGGCGCCCCCCTAGGGCATGCCCCCTACCTCGTGGGCCCCTTGGTGGCTCTCCGATGCCCATCTTCTGCTATAGGAAGTCTTTTGCGGATAAAAAATCTAGAAGCAACCTCTCAGGACGAGACTCCGCCGCCACGAGGCGGAACCTTGGCGGAACCAATCTAGGGCTCCGGCAGAGCTGTTCTGCCGGGGACACTTCCCTCCGGGAGGGGGAAATCATCACCAATGCTCCTCTCATCAGGAGAGGGCAATCTCCATCAACATCATCACCAGCACCATCTCATCTCAAAACCCTAGTTCATCTCTTGTTTCCAATTCTTGTCTCCAAGTCCGGGATTGGTGCTCGTAGGTTGCTAGTAGTGTTGATTACTCCTTGTAGTTGATGCTAGTTGGTTTACTTGGTGGAAGATCATATGTTCAGATCCTTTATGAATATTATTACCCCTCTGATTATGAACATGAATATGCTTTGTGAGTAGTTATGTTTGTTCCTGAGGACAAGGGAGAAGTCTTGCTATTAGTAGTCATGTGAATTTGGTATTTGTTCGATATTTCAATGAGATGTATGTTGTGTAGCCTCTAGTGGTGTTATGTGAACGTTGACTACATAACACTTCACCATTATTTGGGCCTAGAGGAAGGCATTGGTAAGTAATAAGTAGATGATGGGTTGCTAGAGTGACAGAAGCTTAAACCCTAGTTTATGAGTTACTTCGTAAGGGGCTGATTTGGATCCATATGTTTCATGCTATGGTTAGGTTTACCTTAATACTTTTGTTGTAGTTGCGGATGCTTGCAATAGAGGTTAATCATAAGTGGGATGCTTGTTCAAGTAAGAATAGCACCCAAGCACCGGTCCACCCACATATCAAATTATCAAAGTACCGAACGCGAATCATATGAACGTGATGAAAACTAGTTTGACGATATTCCCATGTGTCCTCGGGAGCGCTTTTCCTTATATAAGAGTTTGTTCTGGCTTGTCCTTTTCTACAAAAAGGATTGGGCCATCTTGCTGCACTTTATTTACTTTTGTTACTTGTTGCTCGTTACAAATTATCCTATCACAAAACTATCTGTTACCACTTATTTCGGTACTTGCAGAGAATACCTTGTTGAAAACCGCTTATCATTTCCTTCTGCTCCTCGTTGGCTTCGACACTCTTATTTATCGAAAGGACTACAATAGATCCCATATACTTGTGGGTCATCACCACGCCATGGGCCGCAAGCAGGCAAGTCTGGAGACCCCGGTTCCCAGGATGCCGACAGTAGCCCCCGGGCCAAAGGCGCACTCGGACTTGGCTTTGAGGCGAAGCCAAGGGGCAAGTGCGGAGTGCCACAGGCCCCAACCGCCTGCTGCCTCGGTTGACGCGTGGCGATTGATGGAATGTGGGCATTGCCGCTTCCCCACGCTGCCTCGGCTACTGTCCAACTTACAAAAGACCCACGCGGGCTGCATTTGCCTTCATTGCTTTCCTTCGTCTTGCTCCATATCCCCTTTCTTGCTCCTTGCTTCCAGAGACTCCGGATCCGCCCAGGTCCTCCTTCAAGCTTGCCCCCAATGGCACCCAAGAAAGCCCGGGCCGCTCCCTCATCGTTGTGGTACGAGCCGACGCTTGATGCGCCGAGAGTTTCGAAGAAGAGCCTCGCCGCTATGCTCCTGATGACAGCGGAGGGTGATAAGACCGTGCTCCGGGTTGGCTCCGCCGAGTCGGAGGCCCCTGACAGCACTTTCTACCCCTTCTTCATGAGCAGCATCGTCGCCGGGTTGGTCCCCCCTTTATCGGATTTCTTCTACTCCATCTTCAGTCACTACAAGATCCAGGCCCTCCATCTTCATCCCAACTCCATCCTCCTCATGTTGATCTTTGTCTTTTACTGTGAGGCATATGTTGAGCGATGCCGTCCGTGGCGCTGCTGCGCCACTTCTTCTTCCTCCGGATCAAGGAGGGCCATTGCTATAGGTGTGTTGGCTTCGTCATGGCCAACAAAACCAACGCTATCTCCAAGGCCTGGAAGAAGGCCGAGGGCTTCAGGAGCAAGTGGGTCTTGATGGACGCCAAGTGCTCCCACCCTCAGCTGGTGTTGCCGACGGAGACACCCGTGCCCCAAGAGGGGTGGCTTCGCGCGAAGCTCACCGACTCCCGGGTGGCGCAGGTGCTTGAGAGGATGACCGCCGACCTAAGGCCCGGTGACTCAAGGGCGGTGAAGCTGACGGGGGCCATGATTGTCAAGGAGTTCATGGCGCAGCACGTAGCTCCCCTCCAGGCATGCCCGCGCCCCTTGTGGAAGCTTGGAGATGAAGGGGCGACCTCCGCCTGCGCCCGGAGGCCCTTTCTATTGATGAGTTGCGCTTGGCCCTCCGTTCCTTGGTCGGGGACGACTAAGGGTACCCGCTGGACTCCTTCGTCCCCTTCTTCCACCACTCAGACGGGGTAGAGGCTGACGCTTCCATGCCCATCTTCGACGGGCGCAGGCTCGTGCCGCCTGCGCCCACAAACGTCCCGGTGGCGACAACTCCAGTGGACGTGTCTACCGACGAGTCTCGCTAAGGAAGAGGAGGAAGAAGAGGAGGAGGAGGAGCGCGACTCGGAGGCGACCCGCGAAGGGGCGGGGGAGACCTCCGCTTTGCACAAGGCCGACATCCTCCGCACCCTGCCTGATGACGATGACGAGGTCGACGTCCTCCTGGGAAGGGGGAGCTTCATACGACAGGTGGCTCCTCGAGATCCAAGGCCAGTCCTTGGAGGAGATCACCGGTCGAGGTTCCGACGAGGGGAAGGTTGGCGTTGATCTCCCGAGATGACGCCCCTGTCCTGACGCTACCTGGAGGTGCTTCCGGCGTATCTGCTGCTCCCTCTTCTGCACCTGGAGCTCTCGCGCCTACGCCTCAGGCTGCGAGGCTCTCAGGTTTCAAGCTCAGGAAGCGGAGGGACTACGCCACGGTGGACCAGTAAGTATTCTTGTCTTGCCTTGTTCTTGTTTCTGCTGATGATTCTTGGCGCTTTTCTGTTGCTCAATTAGGCGACGCCCGCGGCGAAGAAGAGGAAGGAGGAAGCGGTGGTACTGCTCGGGACCAATTCGCCTGCGGCGGCCGCATCCTCCTCCGCAGGGAAGGGCAGTGATGGTGCTCACACTTACCCGGCCCGATCGTCCTCACTAGACTTGGGGGAGCGTCCTCCGGAGGAGGCAGCCCCTGTAGCCCCGCTGGCTCTAGAGGTACCGACGTCTGGCTCGGTTGCTGGGGTCTCCAAAGCTTAGGAGGCCCCAGCCTCCCAGGCCATAGTGACGACGTTGTCTCCTCCTTCTCCCGCTGGGCTGCTGACCCCGGATCCTTCCGCCTCCCCTGACATCCTGGAGCGCGCTCTTTCTGCGCTGACCCTGCTGCGGGGAGGATCTTCAAGGCGCCGACCATCGCCTGGTGGCCGGGCACCTGGAGCTGATCTCTTGCTGGCTTCACTCCGATGTGTCCGTCTGGGCGGCACTGAGCCGGGCTGCGGTGGACTCTGAGAAGGAAAAGCAGGCCGTCGCCCAAGCTGCGACTGCCCGCGAGGTGGCGCTGAAGGATGCCGGGGCCGCCCAGAATCGCTGCCGGTTGCTGGAGGCGAACTGAAGACCATGTGCAGTGAGCGTGCAGACAAAGCTCCGGGCCGCAAGGCGGAGGAAGAGAAGATGAAGGCCTGGGAGGACGCCGTCAGGGGCCGCGACGCCGAGCTGGAGCAGTTGGCGAAGGCACAGGCTTCGTAGCGCAGCCGGCTGGAGAAGCTGGAGCAGAAGGTGGTGGCGGAGAAGGCCGAGCTGGAAGCCAAGGTGAAGGTTCTGGCTGAAGACCGCGCGACCTTTAATTCCCTCGAGGAGAGGTTCCGCGTGGTGCTGCGGGCACTCTACGAGAAGGGCTTGGAGGAGCCGCTGTCTATAGACGACGAGGGCCCCACCCAGCTGCTTCCTCATTTGGTCGCGGCGCTTGAGGAAGTCGTGGGCGGTATCAGCCCCTTGGTGGAGGGAGAAGCCCGCACTCTTTCCTCGGCCGCGCTGACGCGTGTCTTTAGCCACCTCCATCTTCGCGATCCTGCTACCAACCTCGACGAGCTACTGGAGCCTGTGGATGACGAGCGCTGCGCAGCTGCTGCCAATGCCGTGGAGGACCAGGTGGAGGCTTTGCTGAAGAGGTTCCGCGCCTTCGATCCCGCACCCTCAACTGGCGGTGCTGCTGAACCAGCAACTCCGGTGGGCGGTGAAGGTGAGGGCAACACTGCTGTGGAAGAAGCACCCCTTGCAGGTGACGGCAGCGTCCGGGGATGACGAGATGACTTGCTGGCGGATCCTTTCTTGTTTAGCTTCTGCAATGTGCACCATGCCTCATGGAGGCGTTTAAACTTGTGTTTGGTACTGGGAGAACAATAAGTCTTTTAATATTTGTTTGAAATTTTGCGATTTCCTTCCCATTTGGTTCATGTTCTATGTCGGCAGGGCCCGACCTCGCGCATACCTCAGCCACCGTTGGGTCGTCTGGATCGCCAGGACGAAACCAAGGGGTGAGGGGTCATGTCACCAGTTAGGCTCCTGAGTCGCGATGCTCAGGAGTCCCCCTTGACACGCAAACAACTTACAGAAAGGAGATGTAGAAGTAGGCCTAGCGTTCTATGTCGGCAGGGCTCGGCCCCGCGTGTACCTCAGCCACCGTTGGGTTGTCCGGATTACCAGGACGAGACCAGGGGGTGAGGGGCTACGTGGCCAATTAGGCTCCTGAGTCGCGATGGTCAGGAGTCCCCCTTGACGCTCAAACGACCTTCATACATTTTTCCTTGTCGAGGCTCCGCTCGGGAGGGCGCACGACGACCAGGCCCAAGGGACCTGGCGGGGTGGCGAACGCTTGGGCGTGACCCGAGCGTAGCCCCCGTGCCCAGCCCCCTCGCGCGACTCTCCCGAGGGGAGGTGTTGCGATGAGGCCAGACACTGAGCTTGGAGGCTCCCTGAGGTTGATACGGCCACGGGGCCGCCCTGAGTTGTTTATCACCAGCGCGGAGCATAGCGCTTCCGCACTTGCACAGGCATAACCGCTCCTCGGCCGTGTCGACTGCCAGCGTGGAGCATGGTGCGTCCACTGGTGCGTGGGTGAGGGCTCCCTCTGAGTGGAGCCCCTGGGGCGTGTACAGCCCCGCCCTTGTCGGCGTCCTGGGAACAGGGGTCCCCAGACTTGCCTGCTTGCGGCCTGTGGCGTGGCTCGAAAGGGGGCCTAGCATGGCCCATCTTCATCAACACGAGACCCAAGACACTCGCGAGGGGCCAAGCCTCGTGGGGCGGACGACATGGCGCTTCCTCAGGCACGACCTCGTCACGCTGGCTCACGAGGAGGCGGAGAGATCAAGGCGGGGTACCTCACGAGGTGCCCATGATGCAAGCCATGACGACCAAGGGTGCCAGGCGGGCGCCAGCCCGCGCAGTGTCTCCCTTTCCTCTTTGGTGCAAAGGGGGCAAGCGCAGGCGGGAGGATCAAGCAAAGGTATCCATTTCGGTGCAACAAGACCAAGACCAGTCCAACGGTGGGAAGGAGGTTGTCGGTGTCAAAACCGGCGGATCTCGAGTAGGGGGTCCTGAACTATGCGTCAAGGTCGGATGGTAACAGGAGACAAGGGACACTTTATTTTACCCAGGTTCGGGCCCTCTCGATGGAGGTAAAACCCTACTCCTGCTAGATTAATATTGATGATATGGGTAGTACAAGAGTAGATCTACCACGAGATCAAGGAGGCTAAACCCTAGAAGCTAGCCTATGGTATGATTGTGTATGATGATGGTTGTCCTACGGACTACAACCCTCCGGTTTATATAGACACCGGATAGGGTTAGGGTTACACAGAGTCGGTTACAATGGTAGGAGATCTTGAATATCCGCACGCCTTTCTTGCCTTCCACGCCAAGAAAAGATCCTTCCGGACACGGGACGAAGTCTTCAATCTTGTATCTTCATAGTCCTGGAGTCCGGCTGAAGGTATAGTCCGGCTATCCGAACACCCCCTAATCCAGGACTCCCTCAGTAGCCCCTGAACTAGGCTTCAATGACGACGAGTCCGGCGCGAAAAATTGTCTTCGGCATTGCAAGGCGGGTTCCTCCTCCAAGTTCTTCAAGAAGATTATAAACACCAAGAATAGTGTCCGGCTCTGCAAAAAAGTTTCCACATATTGCCATATAGAGAATAATATTAACACAAATCAAATCTGCTCACATATTCCGCAGTGCGTCATAACACTGCAACCAAGCCTTCTGTATAAATTATTTTCATCGTTCCACCTCGGCGCGTTTAGCGAGGCGGTTTCCTTGGCACGTCTTGTCAAAGCAGAGATCGTGTGCCCCTTTTAACGGGATTCTCATTAATACGGATGTGGGTAACCCAACCGCGCCATTTACCGTGGCGCTTGAGAGGCAAGTGAGTTTTATTAGGTAGGTGGGGATGCATAACCGCATCAGCCTATATAAGGGGATAAGGATCCACCTTTTTCACCCACGCCTTCTTCCTCCTTTGCCCATCCATCTCTCGCGCACTCAAGCTCTAGCGCCCAAGTCCGCTCTTCCTTCCTCAACCTTCTCCAGGAATGTCCGGAGCGGGAGGCAAGTGGATGGCTTCCTCTGTCACGGAGGCTCAAATCAAAAAGCTCAGGAAGGCCGGATACCTGTCCAAGGACATCCCGCACCGGCTTCCTGAGGAGGGGCAGCTTCTTCCTACCCCAAGGCCCCATGAGAGGGTAGTTTTCCTTCCCCACTTCCTCCGCGGACTGGGTTTTCCACTCCACCCTTTTGTCCAGGGGCTCATGTTCTACTACGGCCTGGACTTCCACGATCTGGCCCCGAACTTCGTCCTCAATGTCTCGGCGTTTATCGTCGTGTGTGAGGCCTTTCTCCGCATCCGCCCCCACTTCGGCCTCTGGCTCAAGACCTTAACCGTCAAGCCCAAGGTGGTGTCCGGCACCCAGGCGGAGTGCGGAGGCGCTATGGCTGGCAAGATGGCCAACGTTCTCTGGTTCGATGGCTCCCTTGTGGAGTCCCTAAAGGGGTGGCAAGCTGGGTGGTTTTACATCACCGAGCCACGCGATCCGAAATGGGTCGCAGCCCCTGAGTTCCGATCCGGACCCCCCACGCGGCTTATGTCCTGGAAAGAGACGGGCCTGTCGTGGGGCAACGAAAAAGAAGTGACCGGATTGCAAACTTGCATCCAGTCCCTGGTGAACAAGCCAATCCGGCTTGTCAATATAATCCAGGTTATGCTCGTCCGCCGGATCCTCCCGTGCCAACAACGGGATTTTACTTTGTGGGAGTTCGACCCGGCGTAGCACCAAACCCTCAGCAAGCTCTTCGACACGACGTATGAAGACGTCTGGAAGGTGCTGACCAAAGGCGCCGAGTGCCCCACATCCGCTTCCGAGGATCGCGGATATAGCTCGCAGCGCGACGCTCGCGAGGTAAGCTATCTATACCTTTGACAGGTTCGTCAAGCTCTTCTTCATAGATTGACTCTATGCGGGATCCAAACTCCCTTTGCCTTTGACAGGCGTGGCTGAAGATAGCCGGACAAATAAACTGTCCGGCTCCCCTGCCCGAAGACCCAGCCCCAGCTCTCCTAGAGAAGCTGCTGGCTTCGGCGCCTTATGTGGTGTCGGAAAAGAAGGTCATGAAGAAGAAAACCACCGGGACTCGAAAGAGTTCCCGCAACATGGTGGTGTCGAGCTCGTCATCTGACGAGTCTGCGACACCCTCCACTCGTGAAAACGAGGAGGAGGAGCAAGGAAGCTCTCCCCCCCAATGAGGGGAGAAAAGAGGAAGAAGCCCACCCCAACGGGGGAGGCCGAGGGGTCGAGGAAAAGAAAGACCCCTCCGCCGGACTACTCCCACGACGCCGAAGAGGGCGGAAAGGAGTGGCCGGACAGAACCAAGCGCCCGGTGATATCGTAAGTGTTTACATACCAGAGTAACTCATGATATTTTCCAATGCGCGGCTTTCCCTAATGTCGAACGTAATTTATGCAGCCCGCCCCGGGCCGAACTCGATGATTCATCGAGCGGCTCCCTGGATTCGTCGGACATGAACTCTGTTCAGCCCGCTGTCTGCCCCAGCGGGGCGGACGACGCCGAAGTGGCGCCCCGCCAAACTTCAGGGCAGGAGGGGATGGTCCTGGAGGAGCCGCAAGGCAATCCTCCAGACCCCAGGAGTAAAGGGGACGAAACCCCCGAGGGCTCCAAGTCTGGCTTTGTGCCGGACACCGCGCCGGACTCAACAGTCCTGGTCTGCGGTGGGCGAACTCCTTCCAAGAGGAGTAAGCCATCTGAGCCGGTGACCTCTGTCCAACCAGAGGCGCCGGACAATCTGCTGGAGGTGCTTGAGGGCGCCACCATTGACGAGGAGTACCATACTGTTATGAGTACGGTAATTCAAAGGGTTCAGTCCGCCAAGAGCGGACTGACTGAAGCTTGCGCTAGCCTTCTAACAGGCTTCCAGGTAAACAGAAATGTGTTAAATTATTTACCGCATAGATAGTAGCCCCTGATGCTCTATTCGGTGTTCGCAAAGAAAAGCCGAATAGAGGATCTAGTAATTTTCGCAGGAGTCTAACAAAAAAAGTCAAATATGCGTATGCAGGCTTCACTGCTTTCCACCGCCGCACTGACTGCGCAGGTGGAAGTCCTTAAAAAGGACCTCGGGCGGTCCGAGCAAGAGCTCGGCCTTGCCAAACGGCAGCTCGAGGAGAAAGAAGGTAAGAAGTACCCTAAAAAAAGGTGCCTATAGAGAGGCTCGATTGCAGAAAGAAATAACAGGATTGAACTGCTTATTGTAGGGGCCACAACCAAGGTGGCAACCCTGAAACAGGCGCTGGCTGAGGCCGAAAAGAAAACGGCCGAGGAGCGCGCCGAGCGAGAAAGGATTGGGGTCCAAGCCGGCGAGGTGCAGCAAGAGCTGCAAGCTCTCATGAAAAAACATGAGGGTTTGGAGCTTGAGGCGAAAACGCAAGCATCCGAGCTCGCGTCGGCCATTGAGACCGCCAAGAGTTTCCAAGGCCGAAGCCCAAAAGGCCCTCCAAGAGTTGGAGGAGGTGAAAAAGATAGCAGCGGGTAAGGCATTCTCAATGCAAAGTAACAATATAAAAGTAAACTACCTATTACTTACCCGAATCCGGAGTTCTCCAGGGGCGTTCTTCGATCTTCCCCGCAGCGCATCCGCCGCCGCCGCGTTCTACCGAGCTGAAGAGGGCAGCTCGACAGAGAGTGTGTTCTGGTCTCAGTATTCTGAGGCCGGACACCCTGTGCCTTTGAGCGATAAGCTGAAACAGCTGGTCGAGCTCCACAAGGCAGCCGAACAGGCCATGAAGGGCTTACTAGTTCGGCTGTGGCCTGGAGAGGCCCTGCCTGGGAGCTATTTCGGGCTAGTGCGGCGGCTGGTGGAAGCCTGTCCACGGCTTGAGGTCCTCAAGCGCTCCGCCTGCATTGAAGGTGCCCAGAGGGCCCTTGCCCGTGTAAGGGTACACTGGGGTAAGCTGGACGGAGAGAAGCTGGTGAAGGACGGTCCGCCGGCGGGGAAGGAGCATTGCAAGCCCGAGAACTACTACGAGGAAGTTCTTGCCGGAGCTCGCCTTGTCGCGGATGAATGTACTAGAGATGTAATATTTGAATGAACTCGCTCGTTTGTATCCTGTGCGCTGAAAACTTTTTCATATGCGCTAAGCGATGCTTATTGAATTTAAAATATTATTTTCTGTGCGGTTGTTTATCAAAAATTGAGAGATGGCCAGTCGTCGGCTTCTGCCCCCATGCCACTAGTGCTGGGGTGTTCGGTATAAACCTGAGGGCTCTTGTTCCCATAGTTGGGTCCTTCGAGGGAGGCGCTCAGCACAACGAACCAGGCAATCGGACTATAATGCTTGAACACTCTCACTTAGCCATAGAACGTTATAATTTTAAATTTCGGCGAAGTCCCTAGTTCAGAAGGCCAAATTCGGGGCGCTATCCACGCCTTTGGCCGGACATAACCAGCTCCTCGCTCGAAGCGGCATAATCCTTTAAGGACTCGAAAAACATCTCGAACAGCGACCGGTCTCACGCCTGATCATGACAGTCTGTCTTAGCTTTCTCCACTGAGGTGCTCAACCTACCTGAACTGGGGCACAATCGCAGTGGTTCTCCTAGTGCTACCTTAGCCGATATAGCGGAACGTAAGGCACCAAAACATAGGAGCCGGGCAAACCCAACATGTGACCAAAATCATGACTCGGAGCCAATGCATATAGTGCTATAAGTTCGGGGTGCCGCACTTGTGAAAGTGTACGGACTTCTCACACCAGATAAAAGGGTAATGAAGCCCCTGGCGTGTTTTGCCGTACCATGGTGTACGGGTGCGATCATGTTATTTAATAAACATATATATTAAAAGAGGATAATGCAAAAAATAGACAAAAAGCTATGCATTGTTTATAAAGAGGCTATTTATCAAAGCCGAACGATACAAGTGGTGCGATAAGCAAAAAAGATACTAGACTATTTAACATGTCCTGACCAGGCGCAGGCCGCGGAATTTAGAAACAGATATATCGCTCGAAATAGAGACCACCTGAGAGTTCCGTAATGCGGCGTAGCTTTGTCTGCTTTCTTGGGTCTTGCATTGTCTGTGCGGCAGCAAGGCCGAACAGGTTATCCAGAGTATGGAGTCCTGAAAGTAAAAAAATAAAAAATCGGCAGCCCCTAGTACGTTTGACGCCGTATTGTAGGCATGCCGTTAATGTGCCCCTCCCCCTGTGCCCATGGAATTTTAAGGGCGTAATTGTGCACTCTAGGTACTAGCTCCGCTATGGTGCGATGGCTGGGGTCGGGGCCGTATTGCTATGCTTGCTCCGAACATGCCAATCGGTCTTGTTGCAGGTTACTCCGGGCGCGCTTTGCATTGTCCGGCTTTTTAACGGCCGGACTGGAGAGTTGCCTTAAAAGGCTGCTTTGTACTTCCGCTGCGAGGGCCGCCGTGTGCTCCTCTGTCCGGATGGAGCGTTTGGTGTTTCCGCTGACCGTGATTACTCCTCGAGGGCGGCACCGCATTGAATTTAGCGAATGCGGTTCGTCCAAGCAAGGCATGATAGCCACTACGGAACGGGACTATATCGAAGATTAACTCTTCGCTTCGGAAGTTATCCGGAGATCCGAAGACCACATCAAGTGTTATCGAGCCTGTGCAATTGACCTTTACACCCGGGATGACGCCTTTAAAGGTCGTCCTTGTGGGCTTGTTCCTTGATGGATCTATGCCCATTTTATGCACTGTATCCTGGTAAAGCAGGTTCAGGCTGCTGCCGCCGTCCATGAGGACTCTTGTAAGATGAAATCCGTCAATGATTGGGTCAAGAACCAATGCGGCGAAACCGCCGTGACGGATGCTAGTGGGATGGTCCCTTCGATCAAAAGTGATCGGGCAAGAGGACCATGGGTTGAACTTTGGGGCGACTGGCTCCATCGCGTATACGTCCCATAGCGCACGCTTCCTCTCCCGCTTGGGAATGTGGGTCGCGTATATCATGTTCACTGTCCGCACTTGTGGGGGAAACCCCTTCTGTCCATTGTTGTTCACCGGCCTGGGCTCCTCCTCGTCGTCGCTATTCAGCCCCTTGTCTTTGTGTTCGGCTCTTAACTTGCCTGCCTGCTTGAACACCCAACAATCCCTGTTGGTGTGATTGGCTGGCCTTTCGGGGGTGCCATGAATCTGGCACGAGCGGTCGAGTATCCGGTCCAAACTGGACGGGCCCTGGGTATTCTTTTAAAATGGCTTTTTCCACTGACCGGATTTATAGCCTCTGAATCCGGCATTTACCGCCGTATCCTCGTTGCTGTCGCTGCTAACGCGGCGCTTTTGCTTATTCCGACGTGACCTGCCACCTTTGTCCTTGGAATCCGAATTACCGTGCTTCTTCGATAAGTTGTTGCTGCGAGCTAGCCAGCTATCTTCGCCCGCGCAAAAGCGGGTCATGAGTGTCGTGAGGGCTGCCATGGATTTCGGCTTTTCCTGTCCCAGGTGCCGGGCAAGCCACTCGTCGCGGATGTTATGTTTGAAGGCTGCTAGGGCCTCTGCATCCGAAAAATCGACTATCTGATTTTTCTTTGTTAGGAACCGTGTCCAGAATTGCCTGGCCGATTCTTTTGGCTGCTGAATTATGTGTCTTAGGTCGTCAGCGTCCGGTGGCCGCACATAGGTCCCCTGGAAGTTGTCGAGGAATGCGGCTTCCAGGTCCTCCCAAGAACCAATTGAGTCCGCTGGGAGGCTATTAAGCCAGTGCCGGGCTGTTCCCTCGAGCTTAAGGGGTAAATATTTGATGGCGTGCAAATCATTGCCACGTGCCATGTGGATGTGAAGGAGATAGTCCTCAATCCATACTGCCGGATCTGTCGTACCATCGTACGACTCGATGTTGACGGGTTTGAAACCCTCTGGGATTTTATGATCCATTACTTCGTCTGTGAAGCATAGTGGGTGTGCGGCGCCCCTGTACTGGGCTATGTCATGACGCAGTTCAGAAGAGTTGTGCCTGTTGTGTTCGGCCCAGCCGGATTTATTGTGTCCGGAGTGAAAATCATCACGTGTCGTCGGGCGTCCGCGCGATCCATAGATCGATCTTGTTTGCCTTGCTCTATCCTCCAGGACGTCTCGCAGGTCTGGTTCGTTTTCCCGTGCCTTAGTTGAGCGGCCCCGGGGCATGATTTGTTTGAAGGTTCGACATGCCTCTCTGTCGCGGCCGCGAGGTGGCCGGTCTGCCATGTCATGTGCTTCCTCCTCTGATTGGGGTAGCGGCCTGCGCTTAGGATAATTTTTGGAGGGGCGCCCGAGTTCATACTCTTCGGCCGCAAGGACTTCAGTCCATCTGTCAGCTAGCAAATCTTGATCGGCTCTAAGCTATTGCTGCTTTTTCTTTAGGCTGTTCGCCGTGGCTAGAAGCCTGCGTTGAAAGCGCTCTTGTTCGGCGGGGTCTGATGGTACGCCGAATTTATCGTCGCCGAGGCTTGCCTCGTCTTCGTAGGGAGGCATGTAGTTATCATCCTCAACCTCTCGCTCTGCCGCTCTCTCATGAGGGCTGTCTTTTCCATCTTCCTGCGTCGAATCTTGATGTTTTTGGTGTTCTTCGGCGCTGTCCTTGGTAGTATTGTCTCCCGTGCCGGAATCACCATTTCTGCTGTGGCGGGATATAGAGCGGCGCCGTTGGCGCCGGCGTTTTGGCGGCTTTCTCGAGGTGCCGTCCTTCGCTGTTCCATCGCCATCTCCATCCTTTGGAGCGTCCACCATATATATGTCGTATGATGAGGTGGCGGTCCAGCGCCCTACAGGTGCTGGTTCTTGTTCGTATCCTCCTTCGTCGTCCATACCGTCGAAGTCTTCGGAGCCGAAGTCAAGCATGTCGGTTAAATCATCGACAGTGGCTATTAAGTGGGTGGTGGGTGGGCTTTGAATTTCTTCGTCGTCCGAATCCCAACCTCGCAGACCATAGTCCGGCCTGGGCTCTCCTGACAAAGAGAGAGACTTGAGAGAATTCAGAATATCACCGAAAGGTGAGCACTAAAAGATATCCGCGGCGGTGAACTCCATTACAGGCGCCCAATCAGATTCGATCGGCGGGGGCACGGAAGGCCCGGAGTTCGGAGAAGAATCCGGCTCCTTGGAGTCATGGGCCATGCGGAGTGCGGGGCTGACGTTCGGCTCGATCGCCTTTAAGATCGCAGCCCCCGAGGTGACGTCCAACCGTTCATCCTCAAGGGACGCAGCGGGCTCCGAGTCGAGGATCAGGGCCGGAGCGTGTGCGTCCTCCAGGGCACTGTTCGGAGGCAGAGCTATATCATGCCCCTCGGGATAGTGCGGCGCGCCTGGCTGTGGCTCGAACCCGTCGAAGATCAAGTCTCCGCGGATATCTGCCGTGTAGTTTAAGCTTCCAAACCTGACTTGATGGCCAGAGGCGTAGCTTTCGATCTGCTCCAGATGACCAAGCGAATTGGCCCGCAGAGCGAAGCCGCCGAATACGAAGATTTGTCCGGGGAGGAAAGTCTCACCCTGGACCTCATCGTTGTTGATGATCAAAGGAGCCATCGGGCCTAAAAGCGACGACATAGAGGAACTCTCAATGAAAGCACCAATGTCAGTGTCAAAACCGGCGGATCTCGGGTAGGGGGTCCCGAACTGTGCGTCAAGGTCGGATGGTAACAGGAGACAAGGGACACTTTATTTTACCCAGGTTCGGGCCCTCTCGATGGAGGTAAAACCCTACTCCTGCTAGATTAATATTGATGATATGGGTAGTACAAGAGTAGATCTACCACGAGATCAAGGAGGCTAAACCCTAGAAGCTAGCCTATGGTATGATTGTGTACGATGATGGTTGTCCTACGGACTACAACCCTCCGGTTTATATAGACAACAGATAGGGTTAGGGTTACATAGAGTCGGTTACAATGGTAGGAGATCTTGAATATCCGCACGCCTTTCTTGCCTTCCACGCCAAGAAAAGATCCTTCCGGACACGGGACGAAGTCTTCAATCTTGTATCTTCATAGTCCTGGAGTCCGGCTGAAGGTATAGTCCGGCTATCCGAACACCCCCTAATCCAGGACTCCCTCAGAGGTCATCGTGGAGCCCAGAACGGCGTCACCACAGGGCCTTTGGCAGGCGAGGACCAACTTTAGTCAGGATAAGTGTACCAGATGTTCCCCTTCAAATTGGCCAATTGTTGGCGCCCTTCCCGCTCAATTTTTGGGAAGAGGCCGAGGGCCTTTGCCTATAAATAGGACTAGCCACCCACAGGGTAGAGGATCATCGAGAAACTAGTTAGAAAGACTCAGGCAACAGAGAGAGAGAGAGAGAGAGAGAGAGAGAGAGAGAGAGAGAGAGAGAGAGAGAGAGAAGGGCGGCTGAACTCCTCCTAGCAGTTCATCCCCCTAGCCAAGAACAGACCCTCGCGAGGCTGTTCTTCCTTGTATTGTTCATCGTCATCAGCCCAAGAGGCAATCCACCCACCACAAACTAGGGTAGGGTATTACACCACAATGGTGGCCCGAACTAGTATAAACCCTGTGTCTCTTGTGTTGTTCTTTCCATAGTTAGATCTTTGCGAGACGGAGACATAGAGGGCATAATCTCCGTGCTCACCCCAGAGTCCGAAGCTTAAGGGTCCGCCGGAATCCGAAATCCGATAGTTGGCGCGCCAGGTAGGGGTGCGCCGGAATTTGTCTTTCACCGCTCCGTTCTCCTCCGGCCGTAACGTCCATGTCCGACGCTCGTCGGGCCCGCGCCGGGCTGCCATCGCTTCCCGCGTCGCCCAGACGGCCCCCGTCGGTGGGCGACCTCGTCGTTCCCCGTCGCCCTCCATCAACGCCGCCACCGGCCCGGGGAACGGGCAGCAAGCGTCGTCTCAGCATCCGTCCGTGCGGCAAGACGGCTGCACCTCTACTCCATTGCTCACACCAACTGGCTCTTCGTCCCGCGCGCTCCGTGCACCCTTGGAGGCTCGAGCTGCACTCATCGCGGCAAACGAGCTCCTGCGCTACCGTCCCGTCGACGACGTCTACGATGAGTGGCTCGACCGCGTGGCCGAGCTCGTCCCCGCCGCAGGGGGCTCTCCTGCGCCGTCTGCTCCGCTGCGCCGCACCCCGCCCCGCGCGGGCAATGAAGCTCCTGGGGCGTACCAGCCACCTCCTCTCCAAGAAGACGCCATGGCTCCAAGGCCCGTGGCCCCTGGGCAGAACCCGCTCCGTCAGGTGCCAACCCAGCAAGAACGGAGCTGCCAAGAAGTCCCTCGACGGCAAGAGGCTGCCCGGGCGCTCCCTGCTCTGGCTCGTCGTGACCCTGCTCCAGCTCTGTCACGTCAAGACCCCGCGCTGCTCCCAGCTGCAGCGCATGGGGACCCGCAAGGCCAAGCTCTCCCTCAACCGAAGCCTCCCGTGGCCACCGCAGGCTGTCGCGCCTACACCACCGAGCTGCGCAGCGTCGCGTGGCCCGACAAGTTCAAGCCAGACCTGCCTCCTCGTTACGACGGCACTACCGACCCTGCAGAATTCCTCCAGCTCTATGAGCTAGGCATCGAAGCTGCCAGTGGAGACGAAAAGGTCATGGTGAACTAGTTCCCCATGGCGCTCAAGGAGGGAGCTCGAACCTGGATCCTAAACCTGGCTCTAGGCACGATCTCTTCCTGGGACCAGATGCGCACCCGCTTCATCGCCAACTTCCAAGGTACTCGCGACCGGCCGCCCGCCGTGAGCGACATGCGCCGCATCAAGCAACAACCCGGAGAGACCCTGCAAAAGTACATCCAGCGTTTCAACAGTGCGCGCCTCAAGATCCCCAAGGTGTCCGAGGAAGCCATCATCTTAGCCTTCTCCGATGGTGTGCGCGACGTCAAGATGAAGGAGGAGCTGGCGATGCATGAAGACCTGTGCACCTCCCTGGAGCTGTTCAACTTGACGACCAAGTGCGTCAGGGCTGAGGAAGGGCGTCTCTCCCTCCTCGAGCTGCCCATCGCAGACCCAGAAGAGAAGAAGCCCAAGGCCAAGGACGTGAAGCGCAAGGGGGCTGCCGTGCTCGCGGTGGAGCCGGACAGTAAGCGGGGCAAGGATCTGCCCGAATCCTCCAGGGGCAGCCGGTACTGTGTGTACCACGACCTCCACACCCACAACACCAATGAATGCCAAGAGCTCCGCGCCGTGCGAGAAGGAAGGATCGGCCGTCGACCTGACCGCGCCGAGCGGGGCTATGGCCGAGGAGGAGGAAGAAACGCAGGACGCTGGGAAGACCGCGGCCCGCGCCAAGGGTGGCGTGATCAACCTCGCGAGGACCGCTGGCGAAACCTGCCTCGCGAGGGGGACTGGCGGGATCTGCCTCATGAGGATCGCCCGCAGGGCAACGCAGGCCTCCCCCCACTGCCGCCTCAGCCGAGGAGGAACGAGGACCGCCATCAAGACGAGGGGGCTGGGGGCTTTGAGGAGCCGCGCGCAATCGCCTGCATCCTGGGCGGAGCTCAAGCCCCAGCCTCTCAACGCATCTTCAAGCAGTTTGCCCGCGAAGTGAATGTAGTCCTCCCCAAGCTCGAAGCAACGCGCCCACTCAGGTGGTAGGCGTGCGCCATCACGTTCAGCTCAAGTGCGCGGCCACAGTCGGAGTCCTCCCGAAGCTTTGCTCCTCAGTCATCAACAACGTACTGGTCACCAGGACCCTCATCGATGGTGGAGCAGGGCTCAACGTCCTGGCCATAGAAACATTCAACAATCTCCAAGTGCCCTATGACCAGCTTCAGCCAACCAAGCCTTTCTCCGAGTCATCGGCGGTTCCACGATCCCGATCGGGCAGGTCCGCCTCCCTGTCACCTTCGGGGCCCGCAGAAACTACCGCACCGAGCTCATCGACATTGACGTCGCCCACATCCGCCTGCCATACAACGCCATCCTCGTGTACCCAGCGCTGGCCAAGTTCATGGTCGTAACTCATCATGGCTACAACGTCCTCAAGATGCCAGGAAGTGGCGGAGTCATCACGGTGCCATGTGAAGAGAAGGATGCAGTGTGTTCCCTGGAGCGAGCCTTTCAGGCCGCATCACTAGAAGACCCGGATCGCGGAAGCAGGAGGCCTCCCGAGACCACCCCCAAGAAGAAGAAGACATCGTCAGGCTCAGCCCCTCAGGAGGCAGGCCCCTCAGGGCCCGCGCCTGCCCAAGGGGAACCTCCTTCCATTGCATAGGAAAGCGCGCCCGGCGCCCTCCTCAGGCAGGGCTCGGGGGCTCTCACCTGGAGGGCCACCGACCTGGCCAAGGCCACGAGGGAGGCGCTTGGGCACCACGTGGAGGCGTGCTTCGAAGCACGTTTCCCTCAAGAAGGAGCGGGGTAAGGAAGGTCAGACCAGCAGGAGTTCGTTAACAAGGCCGTTCAAGAACTACAGGAGTCAAGAATCATGAGAGGTCGCCGCCGTTCACCGGCTGTGGCTCCCCATCCAGGCGAGGATGGTGGGCTGCGTGTCTGCATCGACGTACCAGGGCTCAATTAGGTCGCCACGACGGAACGCCTCTGGCCCTAGCAAGTGGGGCGTTGTGGAGGTCCACCCCACAGCTACGTTCGCATCCTTACGGCTTGCCGAGCGTGGCTGCTGCGTACCAGCGCCTCATGAGGGGCATCATGGAGACTCAGGAAGACAGGCGTTCCGCAGTCCTGGCGGAGATGGAGATGATTCGCAAGGAGCCACCAGCGCCTCCGGAGCCTCCTGAGGCCCCTGGGCCTGGGGGCTCGTGAGGATCGGCTTCCGCAGCCCACCGAGTCTGCTGCACCAACACCAGTTCATCCTCGACATCTTCAGGTGACATCTTTCAAGCTTCATTTCCAGCTGGGAGCGCCCTCCCAGGGCTGCATCATTCCCAGGCCGCGTGGGTCCGTCCCTGCGACATGTATCCCTTTTTATTTTTCGGTCCTTAGCTTGCTTTGTTGGGGGCGCCCCTCGGGCTGCATCATCCCCGGGCCGCTCGGGCCAGGCCCAGTGGCGTGTATCTCCCTTGCGTTTATTTCCAGCTATGCATTCGCCTATCATGCTTGATTACTTGATGCCTATCCACGGCACCTCTTCTTCTCCATGTCGACCACTTGCACATTAAAGGGGGGGGGGGTACCTGAGCATCGCGACTCAGGGCTCTTACTGGCTCTCCAGCCCTCACCCTCTGGCCTTGTCCACGGCATCGCGACCTGGCATACCAGCGACGGCTGAGACAAGCTCGAGGGCCGGGACCCGAGGACGTAGAGTGCCGGCATCTAACCAAATTTGCAGGAACACATCTCAAGATACGGCCCAGTGCCAAGCGCAACCCGCCTAGAGGTAGGGCCCCGTGAGTCCCGCGCTGGCTCACGGGTGCCCAGATACACCTCACCTAGCCCTACCGTGCCGGCCACATGTCAGGGCGGGGCTGTACACGCCCCGGGGGCTCCTCCCGGAGGGGAGCCCCCTCCCACGTACCAGTGGAAGCACCATGCTCCACGCTGGCTGACGACACTGCCGAGGAGCGGCTATGCCCGTGCACATACGGAAGCGCTATTCTCCGCGCTGGTGATAAACAACTGAGGGTGGCCTCCGGGCCGCATCAACCTCAGGGAGCCCAGAGCTCAATGTCTAGCCTCATCGCAACGCCTCCCCTCGGGAGTGCCGCGCGAGGGGGCTAGGCACGGGGGCTACGCCTGGGTCACGCCCAGACGTACGCCACCTAGCCAGGCCCCTCGTGCCTGGTTCGTCGCGCGTCTCTCCCCGAGCGGAGCCAAGGTATGAAGGCCGTTTGAGCGTCAAGGGGGACCCCTGAGCATCGCGACTCAGGGGCCTAACTGGTCCCGTAGCCCCTCACTCGTTAGTTCCGAAAGGCTATGCTGGGTAAGGTACGCGCGGGGCAGGGCTCTGCAGAAGAACGGTAGTCCCGCTTGCATCTCACCTCATCGCTCGCTGTTTGCGCGTCAAGGGGGACTCCTAAGCATCGCGACTCAGGAGCCTAACTGGCTCCGTAGCCCCTCACTCCTTAGTTCCGAAAGGCTATGCTGGGTGAGGTACGCGCGGAGTCGGGCTCTGCAGACGTAGAACGGAAGATCC
The DNA here is from genome assembly GCA_032464435.1 of Aegilops umbellulata. NCBI lineage: Eukaryota > Viridiplantae > Streptophyta > Magnoliopsida > Poales > Poaceae > Aegilops > Aegilops umbellulata. The sequence goes on from CP136055.1 coordinate 91,930,099, forward strand.
ACCTGCATCACACTTCCCTACTTGTTGTTCGTGCGCCAAGGGGGACTCCTGAGCATCGCGACTCAGGAGCCTAACTTGTCACGTAGCCCCTCACTCCTTTGGTCTCGTCCTGGTTTCCAGTCGGGGCTAATGCTGGGTGAGGTACGCGCGGGGTCGGGCTCTGCCGGCGTAGAACACAAGCAAGTAGGGAGGAAAAGCATAAAACTCAAGGAATTTAAAAGCAAATATTACAGTCCATACTGTCGTCTCAGTACCAAACGCAAGTTTAAATGCCTCCCCGAGGCGTGATGCATGTGCAGGAATTAAAAGAAGAACAGGAGCGGTAGCGGAGTCACTTGTCGGCGGTGGAGCAGCGCGGAGTGGCTTCGCCTCATGGAGCAGCAGGGCTGGCAGCGCCTTGCTTCGGCTTGGTGCTGAAGGCCCGGAACTTCCCCAGCAGCGCCTCTGCGCGCCCCTTCACGGCTTCGACAGCGGCGGCAGCACCCTCGCCACTCACCGTCTCCAACAGGCTGTCGAGGTCGGTGCTGGGATCGCGAAGGTAGATGTGGGTGAAGACCCGCGTCAGCACAGCAGAAGACAGGACACGTGCCTCGGCCTCGGCCATGGGGCCAAGGCCAAGGGCGACATCCCCAAGGGCACGAACCAGGAAGGGAAGCAGCTTGGCGGGGCCGTCCTCGGCGCCGGTCAGCGGGCTCTCCAGGCCGCTCTCATAAAGCGTCTTCAGCGTAGCACGAGCCTCCTTCTCCATGTCTGTGAAGGCCACGCGATCCTCGGCAAGGACCTGGCCTTTGCCGTCCAGCTCAGCCTTCGTCACCTCCAGCTCCTTCTTCAGCGTGCCTAGACGGTCATGGCGCTTCTTAAGCTTGGGGTCCTGGCCCTTGATGGCCGCCTTGCGAGCCTTCATGCCTTCTTCCTGCTCCTGGCAAAGGCGGACCTCCTTCGCAAGCTGGTCTCGCAGGCCTTGCATGTCACAGCCCTAGCATTATCCTTGCTTGTCTTTGCATCATCATCTTGCATCATGTTTAAATTCCATTTAAATTTGAAATGGGGATGACAAACCCTAGCACCAAATGGAATGCAATTAGGATCAAAATAAAAATATTTTCAATGATCCCAAATGCCCTTTAGAAAAGTTCATGATTTTTGTTAAAGGTGAAAACCTCTTCCAAAAATGATGAACATATTTATAGGTCATTCCTGGATTTTTGAATTAAATCTTAAACTATTTGACTTTGGGTAATTAAACACTATAAATAATTTAAATGCTCAAATAATGTTGGAACTATTTGTGGGCCACTGGAATAATTCAGAAAGTGCTCATGAATATTTTCAGGATTTATAAAATTGATTTGGTTTTTAAACTGGATAAAAAACAAATTGCAAATTAGAAAAAAGAAACAAAAAAATAGAAAGGACAGAAACCTACCTAACTTACCTCCAGCCCATCTGGCGCCCCAGCTGGCCCAGCACACTGCGGCTCACTGGCCCACAGTGCCTGTCATCAGCAACCTCCTGCCAGAGCAGGCAGGCTACTGCCTGTCGCCCGTGCGCCGCCCCTGGCCACCTCCTGCTTGCCGCCGACGCCCTGGATGCCTCTGTGCACGCCACGCACTTCCCCCTGGACCCCCTGTACCTCTCCTCCCTCTCCCTCGAGCGCTCTTTCCTCCTCTGCCTCTCTTCCACGGCCGCCCGAACGAGCCGGAGCGCGCCGCCGCAAACACCGCAGCCACCGGCCACCACCTCGCCTCTCCGACGCGTACCCGAGCTCCGTCGTGCCGCCCTCGTCCTCCCCGTCGTCTCACGTGACCGGAAGAGTCCCAACGCGTCGCCATCGTCGTCATCATCACCGACGGCCACCGGAGATCCCCCTCGCCACTTCGCTCGCTCCGGTGCTTCCCCGAGCCATCCGACACCGCCAAACGAAGCGCTGTGAGCCTAGACGCCTTTTCCCCCCTGTTCTCCCGCGCTCGTGCGTCCCCTATGTCGTACCTGCCACCGCGCCCGTGGCTCCGGCCGCCGCACTTGCCCTCGCCGCCGTCGCTATAGGGCACCCCAGCTGCTGCCGCTGGCCGCTTTGGATGCGCGCGAGCCTAGGCGTCTCGTAGAGCCCCTCCGCCGCTCTTTTGGTCGCCGGAGGGCGAGTTCCGACGCCCTCCTCCATCCCTGGCGTCGCCGGCAACGAGCCGCGGGTCAACTCCGGCGAGTTGACCTGGGGGTTTGACCCGCTGACCAGGGGTTTAACCTCCCCAAGCCCCTGCTTAATTTGCATTAGGTTTAATTAGTGTTAAATTAACTTAGTTAATTAGATGATCCACTCACATGTGGGCCCAGGCCCTAATTAACCTAGGTTAGTGCTAACCTAACACTAACTAACTCTGTTAGTTAGTTGTTACACCGACATGTGGGTCCCAGCCGTCAGGTTTGACCTGGGCTGGCGCCTTTGACTTGCTGACGTCATGATGATGTCAGGCTGACGCAGTAATACCCTTTTCTGGATTTATTCTGATACAGGAAATTCTAGAAAATAGTGCTAACTTAAAAATTCATAGAAAATCAACCGTAACTCCAAATGAAATAATTTATATATGAAAAATGATCAGAAAAATCCAATCTATCCATCTGTACTAGTTTCATGCATGTTAAAGCAACCTAACGTTGTTCTATAGATGAAACATGATAATGCACTTATACGAGTTCATAGTTTAGGCTTGTATTTGAATCCTTGATTCAAATAAGCTCAAAACCTTCTGATTGTAGTTGCATTAGCCCAACACACCCATTTTACCATGTCATGATCATGCATCATATTGTGCATTGAATTTATTGTGTTTCTTTCTCTGTTGCCGGTATTTGTCCCCCCCTCGGTAGACGTTGTTCCGACGCTGTGATCGTTGACACTGATGAAAACCCAATGCTATCTTCAGAAGTGCCAGGCAAGCAAAACCCCCTTGTTCATTCCGATACAATCCCACTCTCTCGCTCCTGCTCTCTTTTACTGCATTAGGACAACAACGATTCAACTGTTACATGCTGCGGTAGTTGAACCCCTTATCCTCTGCATGACCTGTCATTGCCACAGTAAATAGATGAAACCCACTAGTATGAGTAGGAGTTGTTTGAGCCCTGATGTGCCTACTCATTCATGTTTGTTGTCATGCCTGCTACTGCTTAGAGTTGAGTCGGGTCTGATTCATCGGGGATGAGTTGGAAAGTGGTGAACATGTCCTATTGTTGAGAGCTAAGTGCATGAATACGATTTGGTAAAGGTAGCGGTGAGAGGCCATGTAGGAGTACATGGTGGGTTGTCTCATTGAAGCCGTCCTCAGGAACTGAGTTCTGTGTTTGTGATCCATGAAACAGTTACTACCACGCATTGGGCCCGAAACCAATGGACCCTCTCGGCCTCTTAATCACCCTTATCCTCTGTCCAGGAGTTGCAAGTAGTTTATGGTGTTTGTAGTATGCTGGGGTCCGCACGCAGCGCTGACCGTCGGGGTGGGCTGTGTTGTGGTAGGCACGTGGCACGGTGTACCGGGCGCCCGTTTGGTGTCTCGGGAACCCTGCTCACATCGTTCGGGGCCGTATGTGGAAACCTCGGCCGGACTCCCTGCGGATGGAACCTGAATAGGCGATAAACCTGGACTAGAGACTTGAGTGTTTAGGTAGGCCGTGGCCGACTCCCTCGCCAGGCTTCTGCTTGAAGGTTGCCGAGATACACGGCGTGTACATGGTGGTAAGTGGCGAGAGCGTGTGAAGAAGTACACCCCTGCAGGGTTATAATGATCTATTCGAATAGCCGTGTCTGCGGTAATGGACTTCTGGGTTGCCTGTACAGTTCATAGACAAGTGAAAGTGGATACTCTAAAACTCGCAAGATAAGTGTGAGTGCTATGGATGGCCTTCTCGTAGGGAGACGGAAGCGGATCCATAGTGGTGTATTGAAATGGTGAATATGTGGACTCGTGTGCGCCACCTCAAAAGAGTTACTTGCAGTCGTAGTTCAGGATAGCCACCGAGTCAAAGCTGGCTTGCTGCAGTTAAACTCCACTACCCCTTTGTTGATACCGATGCATATGTAGCTAGTTCTGATGTAAGTCTTGCTGGGTACATTTGTACTCACGTTTGCCTATTTTATGTTTTTTCAGAGAGACTCCAGTCTCGCTAGTAGTACCGCTTGGACTTCGACGTTAGCTTGATACCTCAGCTATGATCTTGTGCCCTCGGCAGGGTCTTGTAGATAGTCAGGCTTCTCAGCCTTTTTCATTTGTAGATGTCTATACTCAGACATGATAAGCTTCCGCATGTGCTTTGCCTTGTATGCTCTGAATGTTGGGTCATGAGACCCATGTTTGTAATATCTCGCTCTTCGGAGCCTAATGAATAAATACTTTGAGTCGTAGAGTCTTTTTTGGATGCCATGTTGTATTTACACATATCGAGCATACTGTGTGTATGATTGAAATGCTTGGTATGTGTGGGATCTGACTATCTAGTTGTTTATCCTTAGCAGCCTATCATATGGGGAAATGTAGTCTAGTGCTTCTGAGCGACAGTAGTCCGCTACAGCCCGGTTCACCGGAGTCCTGCTAGCCCAGCACTACTGCTCGGAACACTTGACTGGCCGGCATGTGATTCACTTCATTCCTGTGTCTGTCCCTTCGGGGAAATGTCACGCGGTGACTTCCGGAGTCCTGCCTAGCCTGCTACAGCCCGGGTTACGGGAGTCCTGTTAGCCCAGTGCTACAGCCCGGATTCACACATTGATGACCGACATGCTCGATGTAATTCATGTATGCCTGTCCTCATGGGTTAGCACCGCTTTGGGTTCACGACTAGCCATGTCGGCCCGGGTTCTCTGTCATATGGATGCTAGCACACTATCATATACGTGAGCCAAAAGGCGCAGACGGTCCCGGGCCAGGTAAGGTGGCACCCGTGGGAGTACCGTGCGTGAGGCCGCAAAGTGATATGATGTGTTACATGCTAGATCGATGTGGCTTAGGATCGGGGTCCTGACAGCGTTGGTATCAGAGCCTGACCGCCTGTAGGATTACCAAGCCAAACTGGTCGAAGTTGAGTCTAGAAATGCTTTAGTTATATAAGGGAATTGATTGTGGAAGGGAACGTAAGGCTCTTTTTACTCCTTTACCTTATGCCCTTCTGATCTGAGTCAACCTCTTCTCTTCTACGGGGATTAAGAACTAGGCCTTCTCATCTATCTATTAGGATGACGTGTTACTAATCCATAGAGTTACAGAATTGATAGTTTCAAGCCTCTGTTCAGTTTCTTCTACTCCCATGTGTTCTTAGTTGATCTCAGAACATTGATATTGTGATGTTGAGTGGTTATGCCACCATTTTGCAGGATGTCCCAAATCATTTTGAGCATTTACAGCCGTTATGCTGTCCGAGTCATCCCAGGTCTCTAAATAGTCTGATGCATTTGCAAATCCTTTCTCTCCGTTCCCGATGTCCTTTTTGGTCAGAATAAGCACACTAATCGGTCTGTTGAGGTACTCCGTTGCCTTGACGTATATGTTGGAGCTACTATTATGACCCTAGGTGTGTTATGAAACCATCTAGTAATCTGTCCATGTTTTGTGTTCCCAGTGTGATGAATCTGGCCACCATTGTCGAAAGCATCCCGTGATGCCACTTAGTAGTAGGCATTCTATTCCTGGGTTTTGAACCCGAGATTCACTCTACTTACCTCATGTCGATAGTGCTTGCTAGTTCCTTTGGGATATTAGTACCCTTTGCATTAGTCCCCGAGGTCCGTGGTAGTTCCTTCTTCCAAATACTACGAACCGCTTATGGCAGAAGTTCTTTGAACCAAAAGATCACAGCCAGAGTGCTCTTGATGAGTTCTCCATGCTATGTTGTGACTCTGCCAGTTCTACCTTCTGCATGGGTTATCCGGAAGAAATATGTTGAACTCGTTCGACATACTAACCTATGTATCCACAACTCAGAGAATCAGATGTTCTTTGAGTTGTCCCTCTTTAGTTGTGTTCTGACCCTCGTCTACCAATTGATAGTCAAGAGTATGTGTGCATTTGTTCATCGATACCTATTACTCTTGTGGTCCGTCGAGCCGTTCTATTTCAGAATGACTAGGAGAAACAAACTCCAGTGCCTTATCCATTTCTAGGATTGGGTCAAAGCAGTTGTATTCCGCAGATCAAAATGCTAATCCAGCTTTTGTTCTGTTCCAACTTGGAGTATTACCATCTTTATGTCAAGAATGTCATGGGAATTGCACACCATCTTATGAATTCTTGATAAAGTGATACTTCTCGCCATAATTATTCATTCCTCTGTTCCGTGTTGTTGTAACCGAAATACCGACAAATGAATTGTGATGTGTGAAATCAATACTCCTAGCAACCTCGTTGCTTGGTAGTTAATGGACAATATTATCATTCTTAGCGTGTTGGTTATTGAATCATCACTCTAAGATGGATTGTGCTACCTAGTCCTTATTCCCGGTGCACTTTTCGATCAATGAGTTAGGATAGTGTCTATCCTTGCTTATTGATCATATCGTCTTGCTCTAAAAAGCAAGATTGTTCTCGAGCCTAGTAACATACCGGTGGTTCGTGATTTTCCGAATATCTTCTCGGAAGTGTTACCAGGTTGTCACCTGACCGCTATGTTGAGTTCGTGATCATGTTGGTTTTCCTCCGAACCACCCATTCCCAAGATTCTGTGTTGGATATCCCTGAGCTAGTTGGTTAAGCTAGACAACAACTTGGAGAGTTGGAAGGTAAAAGCTTTGCTTAACTAAGTTCATCTCTAAGGGATATCTTCTCTGTGTGTGTGTTGAAGAAAGATGATATCTTCATCAACTGGTCCTCATAATCAGTTGTTGGACCTATTGTCTTACCCAATCTTTGATTTGAGTATGGGCTATCGTCAAATCAAATCAGAACCAACGATGTTCGAAATGTTGTCTTACTCGTGGTTGATCCCTCGGGTATACACCATATATCTTTTGGTCCGACCAATGCTATCACCGTGTTCACATGATGGTGGAAGTCCAGTGATATGGAAATTCCGATGAGTTGTTGTTGAGCCCATCAGCAACATCTTGTCTCCTCCATGATTCGTGTTGAACATTAAGCTAGTATTGGAAACTTTGTAAACGTTGCCCTCGTGTTCCGTTCATGAGGTATATGTTTGGATAAAAGGTGGCTTCCTTTGATTCACGTGCATTAGATGTAAGTTGCCGCCGTGAATTCGAGAAAGTTTGTTTTTGCCTCCTCTGGAATCATCCCAAGTTAGTCATGCACGTGTGAAGTGCTCTATGGTTTGATAGGTTGGCCGCCTCCATTCTATATGTGCTCGTAGCACACCAAGCCACTGATTGATTTGTTCAAGGAAAAGAAGTTCCTTCTTAAGAGCAAGACTTATAGAAGGACTTCGATATCCTCGATGATGGTTCCCCACCTGAACTCGATAGTTTTTTTAATTCTAAGACTACTATGTGATCATTCTTGTCTTGGACAACATGTTCACAGGTTTGTAGCAGAACCAACTCATGTTTTGGAGCTTGCTATCGTAGTTCATTTCCCGAGAATCTCGCAACGACATCTCGTCGATCTGTGTTGCAAACTTTCTTTTCCAGACAGGCTGTCTGAAATATTCCGTTACCAACCAGATCTGAATCTCAGGCAGATGTGATGGGTGGAACTTTTCCAAGATCTATTATGTAGGTCCCGACAAGGTTGATGTCTGGCCGACACACCTAGCCGGAAGATCTATCATGGTAGTATCTTGATTGAACTAGTTGACCATCTTCTCCATGAGGATCTCGTGCGACTTATCCTAGAAGTTGCTTCCTATGGATTCTTGTGTTCTTAGTTCTTCGATTATGCTATAACCATTCGAACGGTGGAATCACCCTCGTTGAGTTATTCCCCGTTACCAGAATCATTCCCAGCATTTGCATTTTGTTACCAGCTTGCACCTCAGCAATTACTGTTTAGGATCATTTTCAAAAGTGGTCCTGTCATGGTCCCATCCATTTCCAGTGATAAGCAAAAGTCATCCATTGCGTTGTCTTCAACAAGGTAGTCCACATCATCCACTTTAGTTTGAGTATGCCACTCTTTTGAACTCCATCAAATAATCGTTTGTAAATTGCCTTAGGCTGGTAAGCAGAGTTCCAATGATCTCCGTATCAAAAGTAATTCTTTTTGCCACTTAAGGGAAAAGTTCTACGAGTCACCTCCCCCAAGGTGCCCCGTTATGGAATCATGGCAATTATTTCCTCGCCACCTTGACACCATCCACCATCTCTCTAAGCGTTGAATTGTTGCCCACCAAATCAAACCTCGTTGTTTGTTCCTCCGCCCCTCTCGATGTGTTTTGTGTCTCAACTCGAGATGTTCCAACATCTCATTCCACGAGTTGATCTTGAATGCTCGATCTTCGAGGAGATCGTTTCCTATAGAGTTTCTTTCTGTCGCCATCGTGTTGGATGAAGATCTCAAAAGCGAGGACGTCAAGATCAATATGATGCAATGAAGCTACCTCTTCGAGAAGGGCAGTTGGATCGAGAAGATTGTGATAGCTTGCGACCCCTCTGTCTTCTTACCTCACGACTTGAATCTCGGGACGAGATTCTTGTTTAGTGGGGGTGAGTTGTCACAACCCAAGCATTATCCTTGCTTGTCTTTGCATGATCATCTTGCATCATGTTTAAATTCCATTTAAATTTGAAATGGGGATGACAAACCCTAGCACCAAATGGAATGCAATTAGGATCAAAATAAAAATATTTTCAATGATCCCAAATGCCCTTTAGAAAAGTTCATGATTTTTGTTAAAGGTGAAAACCTCTTCCAAAAATGATGAACATATTTATAGGTCATTCCTGGATTTTTGAATTAAATCTTAAACTATTTGACTTTGGGCAATTAAACACAACAAATAATTTAAATGCTCAAATAATGTTGGAACTATTTGTGGGCCACTGGAATAATTCAGAAAGTGCTCATGAATATTTTCAGGATTTATAAAATTGATTTGGTTTTTAAAACTGGATAAAAAACAAACTACAAATTAGAAAACAGAAACAAAAAAAAATAGAAAGGACAGAAACCTACCTAACTTACCTGTAGCCCATCTGGCGCCCCAGCTGGCCCAGCACTGTGCGGCCCACTGGCCCACAGTGCCAGTCATCACCAACCTCCTGCCAGAGCAGGCAGGCTGCAGCCTGCCGCCCGTGCGCCGCCCCTGGCCACCTCCTGCTTGCCGCCGATGCCCTGGATGCCTCCGTGCACGCCACACACTTCCCACTGGACCCCCTGTACCTCTCCTCCCTCTCCCTCGAGCGCTCTTTCCTCCTCTGCCTCTCTTCCACGGCCGCCCGAACGAGCCAGAGTGCGCCGCCGCAAACACCGCAGCCACCGGCCACCACCTCGCTTCTCCGACGCGTCGTCCTCCCCATCGTCTCACGTGACCAGAAGAGTCCCAACGCATCGCCATCGTCGTCATCATCACCGACGGCCACCGGAGATCCCCCTCGCCGCTTCGCTCGCTCCGGTGCTTCCCCGAGCCATCCGACACCGCCAAACGAAGCACTGTGAGCCTAGCCACCTTTTCCCCCTGTTCTCCCGCGCTCGTGTGTCCCCTATGTCGTACCTGCCACCGCGCCCGTGGCTCCGGCCGCCGCACTTGCCCTCGCCGCCGTCGCTGTAGGGCACCCCAGCTGCTGCCGCTGGCCGCTTTGTATGCGCGCGAGCCTGGGCGTCTCGTAGAGCCCCACCGCCGCTCTTTTGGTCGCCGGAGGGCGAGTTCCGACGCCCTCCTCCGTCCCTGGCGTCGCCGGCGACGAGCCGCAGGTCAACTCCGGCGAGTTGACCTGGGGGTTTGACCCGCTGACCAGGGGTTTAACCTCCCCAAGCCCCTGCTTAATTTGCATTAGGTTTAATTAGTGTTAAATTAACTTAGTTAATTAGATGAGCCACTGACATGTGGGCCCAGGCTCTAATTAACCTAGGTTAGTGCTAACCTAACACTAACTAACTCTGTTAGTTAGTTGTTACACCGACATGTGGGTCCCGGCCGTCAGGTTTGACCTGGGCTGGCGTCTTTGACTTGGTGACGTCATGATGATGTCAGGCTGACGCAGTACCCTTTTCTGGATTTATTCTTATACAGGAAATTCCAGAAAATAGTGCTAACTTCAAAATTCATAGAAAATCAACCATAACTCCAAATGAAATAATTTATATATGAAAAATGATCAGAAAAATCCAATCTATCCATCTGTACTAGTTTCATGCATGTTAAAGTAACCTAACCTTGCAGTATAGATGAAACATGATAATGCACTTATATGAGTTCATAGTTTAGGCTTGTATTTGAATCCTTGATTCAAATAAGCTCAAAACCTTCTGATTGTAGTTGCATTAGCCCAACACACCCATTTTACGATGTCATGATCATGCATCATATTGTGCATTGCATTGATTGTGTTTCTTTCTCTGTTGCCGGTATTTGTCCCCCCCTCGGTAGACGTTGTTCCGACGCTGTGATCGTTGACACTGATGAAGACCCAATGCTATCTTCAGAAGTGCCAGGCAAGCAAAAAGCCCTTGTTCATTCCGATACAATCCCACTCTCTCGCTCCTGCTCTCTTTTACTGCATTAGGACAACAACGATTCAACTGTTACATGCTGCGGTAGTTGAACCCCTTATCCTCTGCATGACCTGTCATTGCCACAGTAAATAGATGAAACCCACTAGTATGAGTAGGAGTTGTTTGAGCCCTGATGTGCCTACTCATTCATGTTTGTTGTCATGCCTGCTACTGCTTAGAGTTGAGTCGGGTCTGATTCATCGGGGATGAGTTGGAAAGTGGTGAACATGTCCTATTGTTGAGAGCTAAGTGTATGAATACGATTTGGTAAAGGTAGCGGTGAGAGGCCATGTAGGAGTACATGGTGGGTTGTCTCATTGAAGCCGTCCTCAGGAACTGAGTTCTGTGTTTGTGATCCATGAAACAGTTACTACCACGCATTGGGCCCGAAACCAATGGACCCTCTCGGCTTCTTAATCACCCTTGTCCTCTGTCCAGGAGTTGCAAGTAGTTTATGGTGTTTGTAGTATGCTGGGGGCCGCACGCAGCGCTGACCGTCGGGGTGGGCTGTGTTGCGGTAGGCACGTGGCACGGTGTACCGGGCACCCGTTTGGTGTCTCGGGAACCCTGCTCACATCGTTCGGGGCCGTATGTGGAAACCTCGGCCGGACTCCCTGCGGATGGAACCTGAATAGGCGATAAACCTGGACTAGAGACTTGAGTGTTTAGGTAGGCCGTGGCCGACTCCCTCGCCAGGCTTCTGCTTGAAGGTTGCCGAGATACACGGCGTGTACATGGTGGTAAGTGGCGAGAGCGTGTGTGAAGAAGTACACCCCTGCAGGGTTATAATGATCTATTCGAATAGCCGTGTCCGCGGCAATGGACTTCTGGGTTGCCTGTACAGTTCATAGACAAGTGAAAGTGGATACTCTAAAACTCGCAAGATAAGTGTGAGTGCTATGGATGGCCTTCTCGTAGGGAGACGGAAGCGGATCCATAGTGGTGTATTGAAATGGTGAATATGTGGACTCGTGTGCGCCACCTCAAAAGAGTTACTTGCAGTCGTAGTTCAGGATAGCCACCGAGTCAAAGCTGGCTTGCTGCAGTTAAACTCCACTACCCCTTTGTTGATACCGATGCATATGTAGCTAGTTCTGATGTAAGTCTTGTTGGGTACATTTGTACTCACGTTTGCCTATTTTATGTTTTTGCAGAGAGACTCCAGTCTCGCTAGTAGTACCGCTTGGACTTCGACGTTAGTTTGATACCTCAGCTACGATCTTGTGCCCTCGGCAGGATCTGGTAGATAGTCAGGCTTCTCAGCCTTTTTCATTTGTAGATGTCTGTACTCAGACATGATAAGCTTCCGCATGTGCTTTGCCTTGTATGCTCTGAATGTTGGGTCATGAGACCCATGTTTGTAATATCTCGCTCTTCGGAGCCTAATGAATAAATACTTTGAGTCGTAGTGTCTTGTTGTGATGCCATGTTGTATTTACACATATCGAGCATATTGTGTGTATGATTGAAATGCTTGGTATGTGTGGGATCCGACTATCTAGTTGTTTATCCTTGGCAGCCTATCATATGGGGAAATGTAGTCTAGTGCTTCTGAGCGACAGTAGTCCGCTATAGCCCGGTTCACCGGAGTCCTGCTAGCCCAGCACTACTGCTCGGAACACTTGACTTGCCGGCATGTGATTCACTTCGTTCCTATGTCTGTCCCTTCGGGGAAATGTCACGCGGTGACTTCCGGAGTCCTGCCTAGCCTGCTACAGCCCGGGTTACCAGAGTCCTGTTAGCCCAGTGCTACAGCCCGGATTCACACGTTGATGACCGACATGCTCGATGTGATTCATGTTGTCCTGTCCTCATGGGTTAGCGCCGCTTTGGGTTCACGACTAGCCATGTCAGCTCGGGTTCTCTGTCATATGGATGCTAGCGACACTATCATATACGTGAGCCAAAAGGCGCAAACGGTCCCGGGCCAGGTAAGGTGGCACCCGTGGGAGTACCGTGCGTGAGGCCGCAAAGTGATATGATGTGTTACATGCTAGATCGATGTGGCTTAGGATCGGGGTCCTGACATTGCAGCTCGTCCTCCAGCTCCTTGTAGCGACCACGGACTTCAACCACCTCCCCCAGGGCCACGTCTCGAGCAGCCTTTGCCTCGAGGGTGGCCTCCCTCTCTCCATCACAGGTCGTCGAGGCCTGAATCAGCACCGCCCGAATCGAGGCGTCGGAGCGAATCCACCCCGAAGCCAGCTCCAGGCGCCCGACCACCAGGCGAGGGTCGGTGCCAAGAAGATCCTGCCGCAGCCGGTCTAGTTCAGCAACAGCACGCTCCAGAACGGCAGAAGGGGACGGAGAAACAACAGCCGGAGGAGCAGGAGGAGAAAGCAGCGGCGGCACAACCATAGCGTCCCGAGGCGGAGTCTGCTGCGCCCCGACGGTCGTGGTGGCGGTGGCAGACAAGGGCACCTCGGGAGTCACTTGGGCCATGGGGGCTGAGCTTGCCCCAGCCAGCTCAGCCAGGCCTTGCAAAGGCGACCGGGCAGGAGAGGCCCGTGCATCACGATCACCATCCCCCACGGGCACAGGCGCTGCCGTGATCGAAACCTCAGGAGCCCCCTTTGGCTTCTTCGCCGCGGGCGCCAGCCTGTTCAAAAAGGGCGGACGTCAAGCCTGAGCAGCAGAACAAGAAATAAAGACAAGGATCGAGCACTTACGGGTCGTCGCTGGAGAGCTCAAGCAGCCTACGGCCATACTTGAAGCCAGAAAGCCGGCTAGAAGTATCGCCCTCAGGAAGCCCAGAAGCAGGAGGCGTGTCTGCGGTACGCCTTGGGGCAGGGACAGACCCGCGGGAGAGCAGCCCGGTCCTGTCCTTCTTCGGGATCGGGGGCAAGCTCCTGCCGACCTGCTCATCATCCTTGTCATTGTCACTCGAAGAGAGGCGGAGAGAACGGGGTCTGCGCCGGGGAAGGGGAGCCCTCGACTCTCCGTCGGTTGCCTCGGAGTCATGACCCTTCTCCCGCCCCTCTTCGCCCTCCTCTTCGCTGGAGTCGCCGGAGGACGCGTCCACCAGTCCATCGGGAGCCGCCACGGGCACGGGCCCATCCCTGTTGAAGACGGGCATGGACTCCACCACCTGCTCCCAGTCGTCACGAAGGAACAAGGGCGCGGGCGCGCCCTCCAACCTTGCCACCTCGCCCTCGACCAGAGATTGGAGAACCGCGGTCAAATCCTCGTCACCCAAGGCCGCAGGGCTCGGATGAGGCCTCCACATCAGAGGTGAGTACTGCCGAAGCGGAGCCAATTGGTGCTCCAGGAACTCCCTCAGCAGCGACGCGCCGGTCAGCTTCGCCGCCGCCATGCTGGCCGGCTTCAGGTCCGCGTCCATCTTCTCCAGTACCGGCTTCGCGCGGGGGTCCGTGAGCTCCACTCGGCACCAGTCGCTGGACTCGCGGGCTGCTCCGCGGGCAGGATTAGCCGAGGGTGGATGCGCCCGACGTCTACCAAGACCCACTTGCTCCTAGAGCCCTCAATACTCTTCCCGAGATTCGAAATGGCAATGGCGCCGTCGTACGCGACGAAGCTCGCGCATGCGGAAGGAGAACCGCGGGTGACCCAGAGGGAGAAGTAGTGGCGCAGCAAGGCCACTAAGGGCTGCACCCCCAAATGAGCCTCGCAGTAGTAGGCGAAGATCGCCAGAAGAAGGATGGAGTTGGGGTGGAGATGCAGAGCTTGTAAGTTGTAATGGAGGAGGACAGAGAGGAAGAACTCGGAGAAAGGAGGCACCAGGACCGCAGTAATGGAGCTTACAAAGAGAGGGTAGAAGGTGCTCCCTCGGCCCTCAGGGGTGGCGGTGCCGACATTGAACACCTGCGCCCTGTCGATGCCCTGCGCTGCCGCCATCTGGCGCAGCCGGGCAAGGCTCGCCTCCGACACATTTGGCAAGTCCAGAGCAGGCGAGAACCAAGCTTCGGCCGGAGGCTGACGAGGCGCCATGTCTTCCTAGGTCACACGGGTGGAGCAGATCTTGGAATTTGGAGGAAGGAAGGAGAGGCGCAAGAAAGGGGATCTGAGCAGCGACCGGAGAAAGAGAAGAGCAGAGCCTGGGTAGACGCCGCACCATTAATAACCTGCGCGGTTGCTGAAGCACTCGCGTCCAATCAACCGCCATGCGGCGCCCAAGGCCGTAGGCTATTAGGGCCCGCGGCGCTTCGCCCTTGCCCTTTCGCCTCTCAGCACGGCCAAGCCCATGCGCGCCTTGGGCCCGGGGGCTACTGTCGGCGTCCTGGGAACAGGGGTCCCCAGACTTGCCTGCCTGCGGCCTGCGGCGTGGCTCGAAAGGGGGCCCAGCGCGACCCATCTTCATCAACACGAGACCCAAGACCCTCGCGAGGGGCCAAGCGTCGCGGGGCGGACGACACGGCGCTTCGTCACGCACGGCCTCGTCAGGCTGGCTCATGAGGAGGCGGAGAGATCAAGGCAGGGTACCTCACGAGGTGCCCACGACACAAGCCATGACAACCAAGGGTGCCAGGCGAGCGCCAGTCCGTGCAGTGTCTCCCTTTCCTCTTTGGTGCAAAGGGGGCAAGCGCAAGCGGGAGGATCAAGCAAAGGTATCCATTTCGGTGCACCGAGACCAAAACCAGTCCAACGGTGGGAAGGAGGTCATAGTGGAGCCCAGAACGGCGTCACCACAGGGCCTTTGGCAGGCGAAGACCAACTTTAGTCAGGATAAGTGTACCAGATGTTCCCATTCAAATTGGCCAATTGTTGGCGCCCTTCCCGCTCAATTTTTGGGAAGAGGCCCAGGGCCTTTGCCTATAAATAGGACTAGCCAGCCCCAGGGTAGAGGATCATCGAGAAACCAGTTAGAAAGACTCAGGCAGCAGAGAGAGAGAGAGAGAGAGAGAGAGAGAGAGAGAGAGAGAGAGAGAGAGAGAGAGAGAGAGAGAAGGGCGGCCGAACTCCTCCTAGCTGTTCATCCCCCTAGCCAAGAATAGACCCTCGCGAGGCTGTTCTTCCTTGTATTGTTCATCATCATCAGCCCAAGAGGCAATCCACCCACCACAAACTAGAGTAGGGTATTACACCACAATGGTGGCCCGAACTAGTATAAACCCTGTGTCTCTTGTGTTGTTATTTCCGTAGTTAGATCTTTGCGAGACGGAGAGGTAGAGGGCATAATCTCCGCGCGCACCCCAGAGTTCGAACCTTAAGGGTCTGCCGGAACCCGAAATCCGACAGCCCTGACACGTGGCTTGCATGGCGGGGCTAGATGAGGTGTGTCTGGGCTCTCGTGAGCCAGCGCGGGACTCACGAGGCCCTACCTCAAGGCGGGTTGCGCCTGGTCTTGGTTCTTGTTGACTGTGGTGGTCCTGCGAGATGGCCAGGCAACCTGCACCAAATGAATCTCCTGAGGTTATCGCATGAGAAGGCCAAGCACCAACGACCCCAGGAGGTGACGTGAACGGGGCTACCCCGCCAGACAGAGCTTAGCCATTGGGTTTATCAACGCTGCAGGGATGGACCCGAGCACATGAGCCATGCCTAGCCTTCTTATGCAAAGGATCTTGAAGAAAGACGATCGACGTGTGGCTCCCATGGTGGGTGATAATCAAGCAAGTAATAACCATAGATAGCTTATGCAAGAGACAAACTGGCTTAGATAAATGCAAGAACGCTAAATGCCACTGGGTTGGACCCGAGCGGCCTGGGGATGATGCAGCCCGAGGGGCACCCCCAGCAGAGTAAGCTAACGACGTAAAAGGATACATGCCGCAGGGACAGGCCCACGCGGCCTGGGAATGATGCAGCCCGGGGGGCTCTCCCAGCTAAAATAAACTTGGAAAATGTCACCTGGTTCTGTTGTCGAAGGGATATCGGGGTAGCTGAAGATGCACGGCGAAGGGGCCGCCCCTCATGAGCCTCCAGGGCCCTGAGCCCCGGGAGGCTCTCGGGGCTCAGGCGGTTCCCTGAGAACCGTCTCCATCTCCGCCAGGACCGCATGATGCCTGGCCTCCTGGGTCGCCAGGACGCTCGGCAGGTTGCGTTGGAAGGCGGCCGCCATACTCGGCAGGCCGAACGGCATGCAGACATAGCTGTGAGGTGGACCCTCACACCGCCCAACGCGTGAAGGCCAGAAGCGCTCCTAAGATGCGGCTATGTTGATCCCTGGGATGTCGATGCAGATGCGCAGCCTGTCATCCTCGATTGGATGGGGGGATGCGCTTGGTGGGCGGCGGTCTCCGCGCATGGCTCTTGCATCCTTTAGCCCCTAAGTGGTCTCGGTGATGAACTCCTGAGCACCGGGCGCTCCTCTCCCATAGTCCTCCTGAGGGAAACGTGCCACAAAGCACGCCTCCACGTGGTGTCCGAGCACCTCCCACTTGATGTTCGCTAGGTCTGAGGCCCTCCAGAAGAGAGCCCCCGAGCCCTGCCCGAGGAGGGTGCCAGGCACGCCTTCCTATGCGAGGGAGGGAGGCGCCCCAGGTGCGGGTGCCGATCCTGATGTGGCTCCGCTAGAGGCGTCGCTCCCCTGAGGCCCTATACAGATGTGGGGACCCCGACTCATAAGTCGTGATCACCGAATGCACGTGTACAGTGATCCCAGAGATCAATGCTCACTGAACACGCAGAAGCTGAATAATAGGAGTCCTACATCCATACATATCGTCTTACACAAATTATGACCATTATGGTCAAGTCTTACATAGATAAAGCCTTAAGGGTTGAACATCAATGAAACACAAGCAGCGGAAATCTTCGTCAATAAGTAGAACCCATGCCATCTGCCTTAACCCTACAGGCATTCTGACTGGGAAACGTCCTAGTTCCCATGTTCGTCTCCAAAGAACTCTTCTTCGAACTCCGGTTCTTCCATGCCTGGCCAATTAAATAACCAGTGGCAAGCCAATGAGTACTTTGAATATACTCGTAAGTAACCCATGTTTTGGTTCAAGATACAACAATGCATGATATAGGTAAATTTTTGCGGAAAGCTAGTTTTGAGTGCAATGATATGTTCAACAACTTGTAAGACATGCATCAGGAGAATTCAAGTAACCATGAGGACATGTTACAGATATTAACATAAATAGAGTGGGCACCAACCCAACTCAGTCATGCCAAGTCCCTGGCTTGGCCCAAGTAGTTATTCCCACACACACACTGGTTGAAAACGAGTGGACGTAGTTTAAGCAGCACCGCCCAACTGTCCTTGACCGTGGACACGGCTATTCGAATAGTTTAACACTCTACAGAGGTTGCACACTTTACCCACAAGATCCAGGGAACTTCCGTGTCATCCACGACCCGCGATACCTCAAGTACCCGGGGTAAGCACCCGATCACTACCTTTCCCTAGACGACACTAACAAGGAGTCCACTCATTGTTCCGTATCCTCACGATGTATATCATACGAGACTCACTCGAGATCGTAACATCCGAGAGGGGACACAACGGTGTATCCGGTGCCCTGTAAAGACAGTCATGGCCGCCCTACCTGGCACGACCCCGTCCCGAGAGAGAGCACCAACTCTCCCCCGTCACTAGTAATGCGGGCTCCAAGCTAGTATTGGCCTAGGTAATCAATAATGCCCTTTCCCATATAAGGGTAGAGTGGTTGCGCATGTAAGGTTGGGACAGTCAACAAATCTTAAATATAATCCGTTTTCGAAAACAACACACACACTTGCCTCGGTACACCACTTTGTCATCAAGTGGCTACCCATCTCATCATCTCCCTCGGGCATAAGTGGCACCCGATGGGGTTTTCGAAAAGTCCTTTGAAAATACTTTGTCTCCATCACCATGCATATTCCCGTCCCTTTTTGCGTAGCACTACCTTAGCATCCTATCTACTCCCACCGGCATAACCCTCATAAGGAGGTAGGGTCATGCACAATGCAAGTATCAATGAGGAAGTAACGGAGGCAACCCATCAAAGTGGCTACCACCTCATCATGATTTCGAGGCAACACTAATAAAGTGCTATATGACATGCATAAAAAGGGTTTCATAGACATGGTCAAAGGGTTGCTTGCCTGGCTCAGCAAAGTCTTCTGGGTCTTCAAAGTCTTCTGGTCCAACTCCTTCGTCAGCAACGCAATCTATCGTCGCAAAATAATAACGAGAAAATAAGGCAATAATAAAACAGAAAAACCAAAGTGCTCAGAAAAATGTCAACTCATTTTTGTAAAATACTAGGTTGAAAACTAAGAAGGGGAAAATTCTTAGTTTTGGATTTGGAGTTAAATAAGAGGGGATATGGATTTCCAAACAGAGATAAAACTGCTCAAATTTGAATTTAAATTTGAATAGTACATAAAAGTTGGTTGGAATTGAATGAAAGCTCCACCATCAAATAGGTTGCAATATTCTAGGAATTTAGGAATTGGAATTGTTGCATTTGGATTATTATTTAATCCTGTGGAATTTTTGGAATAGCATCAGAAAAAGAAAAAGTGGCGCTGTGCCACTAGGCCAGAGAGGGCACGGGCAGCAGGCCCAGAGGGGAAATCAGCCCGCGTGAGGCCGCCATGTCGAAGGCGTAAAGGCGGGGTACGCCTTCTGCCGACGGGCGAACCGGTGCGTGCGCGCGTGCGTTTAAACCTGAGGCAGGGCCCACGGCCGTCGTCGTCTACCTCCGTCCAGAGGCAACGGCGAGCTCGTCGGCGGTGATATAGGGCACGAGGAGATGCATGGGTGGTACCTTTGGACTCGGGAGGTGGTCGCCGTTCGGGCGGTGGTGGAGACGGTCGCCGGAGCAGCCTGGGTCGCCGACGACGAGGTCACGCGGTGGAGGTGCTTCGGGTGTCGACGGCTCCGGCCGTTTCCGGCTGCAAAAGAGAGGAGAAACGGAGGGGAAATGGTCAGGGAGGTGTGGAGGGTTCAGATCGAGAGAGAGGAGGGGCGGAGGGAGCCTGTACCCTGAGATCGACGGCGATCCGAGGAGGCGGAGCTCGAGCTTGATCTCGAGCTCGGGCTGCTCTGGGGAGGAACTAGGGGTGTAGGGGAGCGACTAGGGGAGTGAGAGGGCGAGTGCCGAGGAGAGAAGGGCTCGGGAAGGCCCTTAAATAGGCGAACGGCGGTCCACCATGGGCTCGTGCGCCGGCGGGCTCGTGCTCGTCGCTACGGGCCTCGGGAGGGTGCTACGCCGTGTCTAGGGTGCTTGTGGGGGTCGACTACGCCCAGGGGAAAGAAGAGAGGGAGCGGGGAGAGGTCAGAGACGCGCGCGTGTGAGCTCGCTCATTGGAGCTTTCGGGCGGCCATGGTGCGCGTGCGAGCAGGGGCAGGGGAGAGAGAAGGAGGAGGGGGCCGACCCGCTGCCGTGTTGCGGACGTCGAGGAGCATCGGCTGGCGTGAGGGGGAGAGCCGAGGTGGCTGGAGGCAGTTGGAAGGGGGCGGCTACAGTGCGGGATCGCACTGTAGCGCGCTCCAGAGCGCCCAAATGGCCGGCATGGCCATTCTTTATGCATGGTGAGTGCGTCCTTCGGTGTCTAGCAGGTCTAGGGGGGAGTAAAGAAGTAGGAGATGGCCTTGGATGCCCTGGGTGGCCAGTGGAGTGAGGGGAGAGGAAGAAGAAGTGTGCAAATGGGCTGACCAGAGAGAGGAAGTGGGGTTTTACCCATCCAATAAGTGAGATATGGACTTGCCATTGTTACTGGAGGTGAAAGGTGACTAGGAGGGGCTGTGGTAAAAAGTGGAGCTCAAGGAGATTAGTGCAAGGGGTCAAAATGGTGTTTTTAGAAAAATGGCAGAAGGTGTTTGTTGTTGGTTTGGGCAAGAAATTGAACTCCAATTGCCATGATACTTAACAGGATGGAATGACACTTAGAAATAGGGTGTGCCACCAAATTTGAGCTTATTTGGGCAAAGTTGCCAATGCAACTTTTGTAAACCCTAGAAATGAGCAGAAATAGACTTGTGTAGATCTAGTTGAACATAACACTTCTCCTTGATGCACCACTTGGTGTAGTGGCCTCATTTGGTCATGTGAACATGCTCACAAAAGTTGGGGTCAAGGGGAGAAAGTTGGTAGTACAAACTTGTTCAAATATGGTTCTAGTCAGAGAGGGGTTTGGGGCATTTTGGTGAATCAAAAAGACTTTAATTGACATGAGGCTTTGCAAGGTGATCACAATATGCATTTGTGACCTTATGGATTTTTCCTGGATTTTTATGAAAATATTTCCTGTAGAAATATTTCAAATCCTAGGAATGGGCAGAAATGGTTTTGGGAGGTTTTGTCCAATATTTTGATCATAACCATGTGTTGAAACTCATATCTATGGAAAATATATGTCCATTGAGTCTCCCTAATTTTTCTCAAATATTTTTAAAGCTTTTAAATAATTTTAACCTATTTAAGACCATTTCTGGCCTTAAGAAAAATCCTTTAAATAAAATAGGAAAATAACTTTTAAAATTATATTTTTGTGGTTCCTGGGTATCTTATATCTAATAGGAGTCAAATATATTTTTGAAAATATATTTACTTCCCTTAATTGAGTACTTGCAGTGCAAACCTCAATCCAGTGGTTTTTGGAAAACTAATTTTTGAAAATACTTTTTGGCCAAATTATTTTTGTAAGAAAATACTATATTGCTCTATACACACGGCATGATCATTGAGCAGAAGTTTGGGACAAGGAGATGAAGTATAGAAGGTGGAGTAGTTGACTATAAAGAGCACTTGAAAAACCACACAGAGAAAACCAACTTCAAAATAAAAGCCAAATAATGCAAAAGTTTTTGTTGGTCCAAATTTTCATGCTTTATTAATGCAAATAACATGTTACAAAAAGCAGGGTGTGACAACAGAGTAGTTGCTTCTTCTTCTTGGGGATGGCCTCAGGAGGGTACTCCACGCCATAGTTGTCGGGGTCTTCGATTGCTGCGGCTTGGAAGGCGCGCTCGAGGGAGCACACCGCATCTCTTTCTTCGCAGGGGACTATGATGATCCCGCCGCTTCCTGGCATCTTGAGGACGATGTAGCCATGGTGGGTCATTGACATGAACTTGGCTAATGCAGGATACCCGAGGATGGCGTTGTATGCCAGACGGATGTGGGTGACGTCAAAGTCGATGAGCTCAGTGCAGTAGTTGTCGCACTGGCCGAAGGTGACAGGGAGGTGGACCTGCCCTATCGGGGTGGTGGAGCCATCGGTCACTCCTGAGAAGGGCTTGGTAGGCTGTAGATGATGGTATGGCACTTGGAGGCCATCAAATGTCTCGACAGACAGGACATTAAGCCCTGCGCCACCGTCGATGAGGGTTTTGGTGACTTGGACGTTGCTGATGATGGGTGAGCACAACATCCGGAGGGCGCCTGCGGTCGCCGCGCACTTGAGCTGGTCCGCCGAGCTGAAGGTGATGGCACACTTGGATCACCTGAGCGGGCGCGTAGCTTCGAGCCGGGGAAAGGCTGCATTCACCTCGTGAGAGAACTGCTTGAAGATGCGCTGGGATGCTGGGGCCTGAGCTCTTCCCAAGATGCAGGCGATAGCACATGGTTCCTGGAAGCCCCCAGCCCCCTCGTCCTGATGATGGTTGTCATTCCTTCTTGGCGGTGGCGGCAGTGGAGGGAGACCTGCATTGCCCTGAGGGCGCTCCTCGCGAGGCTGATCCCTCCAGGTGCCCTCACGAGGTTGGTCCTGCTAGCGGTCCTTGCGAGGCCGGTCGCGCCACTCCTGGCGGTGGCTGCAATCGTCCCAGTGTCCTTCGCCTCGTCCTCCTCCTTGGCCGTAGCCCCGGTCGTTGCGCTCGGGGCATCGACCGAAGCGTCCATCTTGAATGGCCCTGAGCTCCAGACAGTCATTGGTGTTGTGGCTGTGTATGTTGTGGAAGGCGCAGAACGGACGACCGCTCTTGGATGACTCGGGGTGGTCCCGACCATGCTTCGTGTTAGGCTCCGTCGCGAGCACGGACACCCCCTTGTGCTTCATGTCTTTGGCCTTGACTTTCTTCTGCTCCGGGCCGGTAGCTCGAAGCTCGAGCAGGGAAAGGCGCCCCTACTCGGCTCTCACGCACTTGATTGCCATGTTGAATAGCTCCAGAGCCGTGCATAGCTCATTGTGGATGGCGAGCTCCTCCTTCATCTTGACGTCGTGGACGCCATCAGAAAACGCCGAAATGATGGGCTCGTTCGTCAACTTGGGGATCTTGAGACGAACGCTGTTGAAGCGCTGGATGTACTTCTGCAAGGTCTCTCCTGGATGCTGCTTGATGCGGCGCAAGTCACCCGCAGCCAGAGAGCGGTCGCGAGTGCCCTGGAAGTTGCCGACGATCCCTCCAGGTGCCCCCACGAGGAGATCGAGCCCGGGGGCAGGTTCAGGAGCCATGAGCAAGCACCATCCTTGAGAGCCATGGGGAACCAGTTTGCCATGACTTTCTCGTCACCGTTGTCCGCCTCGATGCTCAGTTCATAGAGCTGCAAGAACTCTGCAGGTCGGGGGTGCCGTTTTAGCGAGGAGGCAGGTCTGGCTTGAACTTGCCCGACCAGACGATGCTACGCAGCTCCGGAGTGAAGGCGCGACAGCCTGCTGTGGCCACCGGGGCCCTTTGCTGATGTGGAGCCTTCCCCCGATGTCCGCGCGCCGCCACTGCAGGCGGCACGCGGTCTTGTCGTGGTGGCGCTGGGAGCGCAGGAGCGTTTTCCTGCGGCCGAGGAACCTCTTGGCAGCTTCCTTCTTCCTGCGCGGGCACCCGACGCGGTGGGTCACGCTGAGGGGCCACGTGCCTTGGCGCCAGGGCACCGTCTTGATGCGGAGGTGGTGGAGGTCCTCCGTGAGCTACTGAAGGAAATATGCCCTAGAGGCAATAATAAAGTTATTATTTATTTCCTTATTTCATGATAAATGTTTATTATTCATGCTAGAATTGTATCAACCGGAAACATGATACATGTGTGAATACATAGACAAACAGAGTGTCACTAGTATGCCTCTACTTGACTAGCTCGTTGATCAAAGATGGTTATGTTTCCTAGCCATAGACATGAGTTGTCATTTGATTAACGGGATCACATCATTAGGAGAATGATGTGATTGACATGACCCATTCCGTTAGCTTAGCACCCGATCGTTTAGTATGTTGCTATTGCTTTCTTCATGACTTATACATGTTCCTATGACTATGAGATTATGCAACTCCCGTTTGCCGGAGGAACACTTTGTGTGCAACCAAACGTCACAACGTAACTGGGTGATTATAAAGGTGCTCTACAGGTGTCTCCAAAGGTACATGTTGGGTTGGCGTATTTCGAGATTAGGATTTGTCACTCCGATTGTCGGAGAGGTATCTCTGGGCCCTCTCGGTAATGCACAGCACATAAGCCTTGCAAGCATTACAACTAATGTGTTAGTTGTGAGATGATGTATTACGGAACGAGTAAAGAGACTTGCCGGTAACGAGATTGAACTAGGTATTGGATACCAAGGATCGAATCTCGGGCAAGTAACATACCGATGACAAAGGGAACAACGTATGTTTTTATGCAGTGAGGGAGTCCTGGATTAGGGGGTGTTTGGATAGCCGGACTATACCTTCAGCCGGACTCCAGGACTATGAAGATACAAGATTGAAGACATCGTCCTGTGTCTGGAAGGTTCTTTCCTTGGCGTGGAAGGCAAGCTAGGCGTGCGGGTATTCAAGATCTCCTACCAATGTAACCGACTCTGTGTAACCCTAACCCTATCCGGTGGCTATATACACCGGAGGGTTGTAGTCCGTAGGACGAACACATCATAACCATCATCATACCCATAGGCTAGCTTCTAGGGTTTAGCCTCCTTGATCTCGTGGTAGATCTACTCTTGTACTACCCATATCATCAATATTAATCTAGCAGGAGTAGGGTTTTACCTCCATCGAGAGGGCCCGAACCTGGGTAAAATAAAGTGTCCCTTGTCTCCTGTTACCATCCGACCTTGACGCACAGTTTGGGACCCCCTACCCGAGATCCACCGGTTTTGACACCGACATTGGTGCTTTCATTGAGAGTTCCTCTATGCCGTCGCGATCAGTAAGGATGCCTTTTCCCGTCTTTAAAGACGGCGCCATCACTGAGGGAGCTTTGGCTATCGGCCAAACCCTCCGGCTGGGTGGTTTTCTCATGACCGCCCGTTCGGCCAAACCCTCTTTGGTCATCGAAAGCGATCTCCGCATCAGCTCGAAATTGGCCGAGCAGCTAGATCCGGTGGAGCTCTCTTCCATAAACGAGCTCCTGGATCGCATCGTCGCCTTGGGGGTCGCTACAAACTACGACCAGGTTGGGCTTAAACCCGATCTAAGGGAAATCAACTCCCCCCAAGCCACCCACCATGTTGCTATGGTGGAGACACAATGCGGTGACCCTTCATCAATCTTAAGGACCAGTTACGTCCGAATTCTGGAACCCTCCATGCCGGATATCCACGGAGGGGAGGATACAATCCAAGACCTGGGCTTGGAACCAGGCAAACCGGAAAACATACAAGACTCCGGATCTCAGAATCCGGAGGTCGTTCGGCCTCCGAACAGCAAACCGGGCGAAGTATCAGATCTAATGAATTCCGCCCGTCCGATCTTAAGCGATCTCTCCCAAATCAAGCAGATGCTCGAAGAAACAGTACATCATTACTGGGCCAGATTCCTCCTACTTATGAACAGGATAAAGGACTGCCACGAGGGAGACGCGATTTCAATCTTCTGCAGTAACTTCGGGTTTTCTACAACCGGGCATTAACAAATTCCCATCTGCCACATAACCGCGGGCACGGCTTTCGAAAGTTCAAACCCTGCAGGGGTGTCCCAACTTAGCCCATGATAAGCTCTCGTGATCAACGAAGGATATTCCTTCTCCCCGGGAAGACCCGATCAGTCTCGGAATCCCGGCTACAAGACATTTCGACAGTAATAAAACAAGTCCAGCAAAGCCGCCTGATTATGCCGACAAATCCTGATAGGAGCTGCACATATCTCGGTCTCAGGGCACATCCGGATGAGACATCCTACGAGTAAAACCAAGCCTCGAGTTTCCCCGAGGGGCCCCAGCAGTCTGCTCGTTTTGGACCAACACTTAACACTTAGCCAAGCATTGGCCCGGGGGGGGGGGCTAAATAAAGATGACCCTCGGGTTAGCTACTCCCAAGGGAAAGGTATAGGTGGTGAGGCAAATGGTAAAACCAATGTTGGGCCTCGCTGAAAAAGTCTTATTCAAAGCGAACTGTCAAGGGGGTCCCATAAATCACCCGACCGCGTTAGGGACGCAAAATCCGGGAACATAACACCGATATGACGAAAACTAGGGCGGCAAGAGTGGAACAAAACACCAGGCATAAGGCTGATCCTTCCACCCTTTACCATGTATATAGATGCATTAATTAAATAAGATATATTGTGATATCCCAACAAGTAAGCATGTTCCAAACAAGGAACAACATCTCCATGTTCCAAAAAGGAACAAACTTCATCTTCACCTGCAACTAACAACGCTATAAGAGGGGCTGAGCAAAGCGGTAACATAGCCAAACAACGGTTTGCTAGGACAAGGTGGGTTAGAGGCTTGGTTTAACAATATGGGAGGCATGATAAGCAAGTGGTAGGTATCATAGCATAGGCATAGCAAAAGAGCGAGCAATCTAGCAAGCAAAGATAGGAGTGATTTCGAGGGTATGGTCATCTTGCCTGAGATCCCGCAAGGAAGAAGAACGAGTCCATGAAGAAGACAAACGGACGTAGACGAACGGATCCTCACAATCGCAACGTTATCGAAACTAACCCGAAGAAGCAACACCGGAAAGAAGCAAACAACAAAGTAAACAACCAACACATAAACATGGCATGATATGCGAGATGTGGTATGCAATGCATATGCATGCTTCGGAAGGAAAAAGATGAACCAGGAACAATCTTGGCAAACCAAGTATGCCACTGGAAAGGTGAGATGATTTCGGTTGAAATCGATATAAAGATCACCGGAATCGGATGCATGGTTTGCAAATGACAAGCAAAACAAGAATGACAAGAATCTGCCATTAACAGCATGATGCTACTTAGCATGCAACAAGAATATAATATGCAGCACCCAAACATATCAACAAAGCATATGACAGTAATCTACTCAATATGCTTGACAAAAGATGAACACTGAGCTACGGCTAAATCACATCATAACAGGTTCAAACAAGCATGGCAAAAGTGCAAAAGATAACAGGTTCTCAGACTTGGTGAAAATACTATCATGCCAGAAATTAACATCAGGATGACATGTTTAGAGCAATGAAACCACATGCTACAGGAACACAATATAGCATAGCAAGGCATTGCATGAATCTAGTCAAAGCACTTAACAAAAGTCCCTTACTGACCATAAGCCAAAAAGGATCAGAAAATATGGTTACACCCATGTCAATTAAGCAAGTTTCGTCACAGGTTTCAGACTTAGCAGAAAACTGGACATGTCAAAAACAGATAACAAGTAGGCATGTTCATGAGCTCAATGCACTCACTACAGGGCATTACATGATAAAATAAGCATACATACATCAATAAGACATGGCATAGAAGCTATACATGCCAAGAACAACAATATATCATGCAACGAACAACCAGAACAAGCTTGGCAAAATCGAATAACATGTAAACAATTTGCCATTAACATTTTATAGCAAAAGTAGAGCTCGATTGACTCAAGCTATGGCACTCCATTATTACAAACAAAGGCATGTATGGATAGAGAAAATCCATATGCTCAAAAAACCTTTACTGATCATGCTCAAAATATGCATAGATCTCTCGGAAACAACATGAGCACATGGCATGAAAATAACAGCAGTCAGGGACTTAGTGAAATTACTAAGTCTCTGGAATCAGCAACATCAAGTACCCTAGTTTGCATGCTTGTGCTAGTCACCACAAAGATCACAAAAATACATGGCATAATTCTATGGAAAGGTAACATGGCATATTACAAAACTTATGTAGGACTCAACTCCATATGATGCACACATCAATCATGGCAAAAATAACAAAAGTGCATGTTCTGATAAGAATCAGGAACTAACATCACATAGCCCTCTTCTAACAACATTTCGAGCATCAAGATGACCACAAATGAAAATGATGCAATGGAATAAAATGATGTACTCATCGAGGCTAACAATTTGATATATTACGCGCACAAAACGGAGCAGTATGCAGAGAGTTATGATGCTATGAACATGACATGATTAAGTGGCAGATCCGAGGACTTGGGCAAAATTTACCTCCGCGAAAAGTCAACGCGGGACGGAACCATGCGGGATGGAGGGATCCGGGTTGGAGGGGCCGCGTTTGGATCGCAGGACGGGTGGATCTCGTCTACCCGCCCGGATCTGGCCGGTGCGGGACGCGGCGGCGGAGATGGCGGCGCCGGCGAGGGCGGCACCGGGCGACGGGGCCGCGAACTCGGGTGGCGCGCAGGCGGGAGGAGGCGAGCGGCGCGGGCGAGCGCATGCGGCGGCGGCGAGACGGCTCGGTGGCGTGGGGCGCCGGAGCAGGAGAGCGGCGCGCGGGGTCGGCGGGCGCCGGGCGCGGCGGCGGCAGCCGGCGAGCAAGCGCGGGAGGGCGGCGGAGGCGGCGGAGAGACGGCGAGCGCCGCGGGCGAGCGGGCGGCCGCGCGGGGCGCCTGGGCGAGCGGCGGCGGCGGGCGGGCCGCGCGGGCCGGCGGCGGCGGAGGAGAGAGGAGGCGGGCCGGGAGGCTGACGTGGCGGCGGGGGATTGGTCCGGGCGGCGGCGGCGCTGAGGTGGTGGCTCCGGATTGGCTGGAGTGAGGTGGCGGTGGGCGGTGGACACGTCCGGCCGGTGGGAAAAATGTCCGGCGGCGCGCGGGGAGCGGGGCTAGGGTTTCATCTGCCCGAAAAATCCGAGGGGAGCACATATTTATAGGTAGAGGGGGCTAGGAAGCTCCAAATGGAGAGCGGATTTCGGCCACGCGATCGTGATGGAACGACCGAGATGATGGAAGAGACTTAGATGGGTTTTGGGCCACTTAGAAAGGGGTGTTGGGCCGCACACCAAAGAGGCCTTTGCGGATACCCGGTTAACCGTTGGAGTATCAAACGGACTCCGATTGACCCGAAACTTGACAGGCGGTCTACCGGTGCTATACCAAGGCCGCTTGACAAACCTCGGTCCATTCCGAGACCGTTTAATACCCGCTCACGGGAAAAGGTAAAAGGGGACGCCGGGGAACAACGGAGTGCCGGATTGCAAAACGGACAACGGGGAAAAAGCTCGGATGCATAAGATGAACACGTATGCGAATGCGATGCACATGATGACATGATGTGAAATGCAGATGATGACATGGAAAAGGGCAAGACGCAAGCACATGTCATGGCAACGATGGCGAATAACTGACGGACAACTGGCACATCGGATCCGGGGCGTTACAACACTCCACCACTACGAGAGGATCTCGTCCCGAGATCTAGAAATGGCACCGGAGAGACAACGAAAAAGAAAGAGAGGAGGTAAAACTAAGTTGCTCCTTTGACAAACGAGTGAAACCACGAGCCTTGAGAGATTGAAAAGTTGAAAGAAAGAACACAACGAAGATGAACACAGTTGAAAACACTTCGTTAGAAAAGAGGCACATGGGATACGACGAGAACCAAGAGGTTTAGTGATAAGATAGATATTGAAACCACTCCGGTTAAAACAAGATAGGAAGGAATAAGAATGATATAATTTGGGCAGCACTCCGACTGGAAATGGAAGGGATTTGAACATGAACTTGACAAGATGAGAGGATACTTGCTGAAAACAACAACACACTGCCTCCGGGACAAAAGAAAGAGTGGAATCAAGAGAACAGAGAAGAGAACAACAACTTCCATCACAATTGAATTTGAAAGAGCCTCCTTAAAATAAGGATTGAACGGAGTTGTTGGAGAACCAACAACGAAACGAATAAGCTTGTAGTGGGTATATGGAAGCATCTCAAAATTATAAGGTGAGCTTCTGCCACCAACGGAAACAAATGATTGGACTGATATCAACAAGGAGACGAGAAACTTATTTCACCGGGAGGACAAATGAAGAACTTGGGTCATTTAAAAGCACCATAATTAGCAACAATCCTTAGGGAAAGCTTTAGGTGAAATATAACCCAAGATAACTCCAATGAAGAGATTGATGGATTTAAATATCTCATTCTTCACAACATGTGAATCATGAAGCATGAACTCAAATTATCAAGAATGACGTAATACCACCTCGAATGATACGGTTGAAAGGATTGCACTTTAAAATGCAAGATAAAGAATACTCGAGCTCCTCTGAAAATAATCTCGATGAACACTTCGAGAAGGAATTAAATCCTTGATGAACCATCATGTAGAGCCTCCATGAAGAACTCCGGTAATAAAAGAATGATCAGGTGAAATGAAGGATGAAAAGAATAAGGTTGAAGCCTTTCAATGATTAGATAGATCTCCGTGGTGATATAATTGCGAGAGCTTGGAACTCCGGAAAGAAAGATGAACAGATGAAAATCAAGAATTTTGATAAACCTCCGGAATAGG
The DNA here is from genome assembly GCA_032464435.1 of Aegilops umbellulata. Lineage (NCBI taxonomy): Eukaryota > Viridiplantae > Streptophyta > Magnoliopsida > Poales > Poaceae > Aegilops > Aegilops umbellulata. The sequence continues at coordinate 91,960,248 of CP136055.1, forward strand.
GAATAGCATTTACTCGATGAAACAATAATAAGAATTACATTATGCTTATCCTTCACCAATTTAGATTGATGACAAGCAATGGATTTGGCATACTACTTATTCTCGTAGAAAGGATTAAGATAGATATGGCGCAAACTTGGGACGGTATTGATGGAACCACCGGTGGAATTGGAAAGAATGAATGAATTGGTATGATAACAACGGAAGAGGAATGTTGAACGAAACACCGTAAGAATTTAAAATGGACGAAGAAAAGATAAAGAAACACCGGGAAGAATTAGAAAATGAACGAAGAAACGATAAAAACACCAGGAGGAAATTAGAAAATGATGTTGATACTTGAGGGAATTTAGATACAAATGAACGTAGAGATCACGAGCTGGTTAGAGAAAACTTGAATGATGCACCGGTATGATTTGGAGAACGATAGACAAAGCTGAGAATGAATAATTCTGGGATGATGGACTCCGGAGAATCAAACTGAAAAGACTCCTGAAATGCTCCGGATGGGTGAAAAGAATTCTCGCAATCGAAAACAATTATGAGAGGATGTCATCAAGCTAGAACCATGAATCTTGAAGAGAATGGAGCAAGATTAAAGAGAAACTCTTCTTCGGTCCTCAAATGTTGAGAATGACGATGAGAAATACCACCATGAATTGTTGAGGCACTCCGGAATGAAAATTAGAAAGGTTGAACCAACGATGAAAAGAATTTGAAAGCGATCTTGGAGAAGGAATATGACTGATGATAAATCATTCTTACGTCAAACTTGGAAAAGAATTTGGGAATAGCTTCAGGATGATTAGAAGAGTCAGGTAAGATCCTGGGAAAAGACCTGTGGGTTAGGGCCCACTCAAAAGATACACCGTTGAACGATTACTTGAAAGGGAGAACACCCCGGTTGATTTAAATGGCTAGCATGAGATAACAGCCTCGAAATTGGTTGAACTGATCTTGAAAGACAAGACGAGCCTTCTGAGCTATCTTCAGCACTCCCGAACAAATGAATAGCGAGAAGTGATAGATTAAGAGGTGCACCGGTACGAGAAAACATTAGAAACGAGGAAAAGATATGATCGATAAAGCTTGAATTGGAACCACTGGAGAAGAAAAGAATGACGACTGATGAACTTGAAACTCCTGACCATCTTCATGATAATCACCGGATAAGAACATTGACGGAAAAGAATGGAGAGACTTCTCGTCAATAAAATGGACACTTGATCAAGAAATATACGTCCTTGAAGAAATAAGGGTGGGAGGGCGGGAAAAACAAAGAGAACTTGGAACGGATGAAGCAAACACCGTTAATAAGAACTGATAATTGATCTTGCGAATGTTGAAGTGATCGGATCCACTTGAACAGAGACACACCGGTTGAAAAAGAATTGGCAGGATAATCTTGATGATCAAGAAGGATTGGTATCCACATAGGAATATGAGAACACCGCTTGGAAAAGGTATGGAATCAACACTTGACATTGAAGCAACTCGAATACCACGAATAAAACAAAACAAAGGATTTGGCTTGCAGAATAAGCCGGAAACAAACATATGATAGATCCCATATCGTATCATGTGTCTGTTGGAAAGAATTCCTACGTGATACTTGAATTCCCACTTATAAACTCCCGAAACTTTCTGGTTATGCAATCAGGTGTTGGGGATACAGGGGACACAAAATATATTACCCAAACTAACAATACCTAGATCCAGCTGTATCCATCCTTCAACACATAACCAAGAAACCTTCGGAAATCATCTACCTCAACCTTCGAAAAGTATCCGTTATACGAGTCATGGCAATACTCCCGCACTCGCCTCAGTACTGGGCTATCAGGGTTATCTCACCAACAACTGTACAAAAGAGATTTTCGATGTCGGCGTACTAAACTCAGGTATTCCAGAACTGCAACGATAAAATTATGACGACAACACCTCGGATCTCAACTCCCCGGGACACCTCCACTAAAACCCCTGCTGACGGGAGGCAACCAAGACAATGTTGTCATCATAAAACCATCGGAACGATTCTAAGATACCCGAGTGATCCTAAATTTTTTTTAGTGAAATTTGAGAAGAGAAGAGTCAAAACTCTACGTCAGGATGCCTTACCAGAGGGATGAGGAGACTGGGAAGTAAAAAAAAATTCCTAAACTCTGCGATATATAATTCCTAAATGACTCAAAACATTTTTCTATACAAAACTCGTCCGCTTAAAACGATCAATCAGTGGGGGCTCCTAAGGTCGGGGAAGGCTATGATACCAACTTGAAACACCCTCGATGCGGCTATATCTCACACGTGTCGAAGCACGACTTAGAGGCATAACCGCATTAAAAGCAATGTCGCAAGTGAGGTAATCTTCACACAACCCATGTAATACATAAGGGAAAAAGATACATAGTTGGCTTAGAATCGCCACTTCACACAAATACATGAATAAAACATTACATCATACAGTTACAATCAGGGCCCGACTACGGAGCCAAAATAAAAGAAGAAACCCCAAAAGCGACAAAGGTCCACGATCGACCCCAACTGGGCCCACTACTGATCGACTAGAACGAAACAACATAAAGGACAAGATCTTCATCGAACTCCTCCTTGAGCTCGAGTGCGTCACCTGCTCGGTCTCATCGGCACCTGCAAACTGGTTTTGGAAGTATCTGGTGAGTCACGAGGACTCAGCAATCTCACACCCGCGAGATCAAGACTATTTAAGCTTAAAGGTAGGGTAAAAGGTATGAGGTGGAGCTGCAGCAAGCGACTAGCATATATGGTGGCTAACATACACAAATGAGAGCGAGAAGAGAAGGCAAAGCATGGTCGAAACAAGTATGATCAAGAAGTGATCCTGAACTACTTACGTCAGACATCACTCCAACAACCGTGTTCACTTCCCGGACCCCGCCGAGAAGAGACCATCACGGTTACACACGCGGTTGGTGTATTTTATTTAGGATCAACTTCGGGTTTTCTACAACCGGACATTAACAAATTCCCATTTGCCACATAACCGCGGGCACGGCTTTCGAAAGGTCAAACCCTGCAGGGGTGTCCCAACTTAGCCCATGATAAGCTCTCGCGATCAACGAAGGATATTCCTTCTCCCCGGGAAGACCCGATCAGTCTCGGAATCCCGGCTACAAGACATTTCGACAGTAATAAAACAAGTCCAGCAAAGCCGCTTGATTGTGCCGACAAATCCTGATAGGAGCTGCACATATCTCGGTCTCAGGGCACATCCGGATGAGACATCCTACGAGTAAAACCAAGCCTCGAGTTTCCCCGAGGGGGCCCCAGCAGTCTGCTCGTTCCGGACCAACACTTAACACTTAGACAAGCATTGGCCCGGGGGGGCTAAATAAAGATGACCCTCGGGTTAGCTACTCCCAAGGGAAAGGTATAGGTGGTGAGGCAAATGGTAAAACCAATGTTGGGCCTCGCTGGAAAAGTCTTATTCAAAGCGAACTGTCAAGGGGGTCCCATAAATCACCCGACCGCGTTAGGGACGCAAAATCCGGGAACATAACACCGATATGACGAAAACTAGGGCGGCAAGAGTGGAACAAAACACCAGGCATAAGGCTGAGCCTTCCACCCTTTACCATGTATATAGATGCATTAATTAAATAAGATATATTGTGATATCCCAACAAGTAAGCATGTTCCAAACAAGGAACAACATCTCCATGTTCCAAAAAGGAACAAACTTCATCTTCACCTGCAACTAACAACGCTATAAGAGGGGCTGGGCAAAGCGGTAACATAGCCAAACAACGGTTTGCTAGGACAATGTGGGTTAGAGGCTTGGTTTAACAATATGGGAGGCATGATAAGCAAGTGGTAGGTATCATAGCATAGGCATAGCAAAAGAGCGAGCAATCTAGCAAGCAAAGATAGGAGTGATTTCGAGGGTATGGTCATCTTGCCTGAGATCCCGCAAGGAAGAAGAACGAGTCCATGAAGAAGACAAACGGACGTAGACGAACGGATCCTCACAATCGCAACGTTATCGAAACTAAACCGAAGAAGCAACACCGAAAAGAAGCAAACAACAAAGTAAACAACCAACACATAAACATGGCATGATATGCGAGATGTGGTATGCAATGCATATGCATGCTTCGGAAGGAAAAGGATGAACCAGGCATAATCTTGGCAAACCAAGTATGCGACTGGAAAGGTGAGATGATTTCGGTTGAAATCGATATAAAGATCACCGGAATCGGATGCACGGTTTGCAAATGACAAGCAAAACAAGAATGACAAGAATCTGCCATTAACAGCATGATGCTACTTAGCATGCAACAAGAAATTAAGATGCAGCACCCAAACATCTCAACAAAGCATATGACAGTAATCTACTCAATATGCTTGACAAAAGATGAACACTGAGCTACGGCTAAATCACATCATAACAGGTTCAAACAAGCATGGCAAAAGTGCAAAAGATAACAGGTTCTCAGACTTGGTGAAAATACTATCATGCCAGAAATTAACATCAGGATGACATGTTTAGAGCAATGAAACCACATGCTACAGGAACACAATATAGCAGAGCAAGGCATGGAATGAATCTACTCAAAGCACTTAACAAAAGTCCCTTACTGACCATAAGCCAAAAAGGATCTGAAAATATGGTTATACCCATGTCAATTAAGCAAGTTTCGTCACAGGTTTCAGACTTAGCAGAAAACTGGACATGTCAAAAACAGATAACAAGTAGGCATGTTCATGAGCTCAATGCACTCACTACAGGGCATTACATGATAAACTAAGCATACATACATCAATAATACATGGCATAGAAGCTAGACATGGCAAGAACAACAATATACCATGCAAGGAACAAGCAGAACAAGCTTGGCAAAATCGAATAACATGTAAATAACAGCAGTCAGGGACTTAGTGAAATTACTAAGTCTCTGGAATCAGCAACATCAAGTACCCTAGTTTGCATGCTTGTGCTAGTAACCACAAAGATCACAAAAATACATGGCATAATTCTATGGAAAGGTAACATGGCATATTACAAAACTTATGTAGGACTCAACTCCATAGGATGCACACATCAATCATGGCAAAAATAACAAAAGTGCATGTTCTGATAAGAATCAGGAACTAACATCACATAGCCCTCTTCTAACAGCATTTCGGGCATCAAGATGACCTCAAATGAAAATGATGCAATGGAACGAAATGATGTACTCATCGAGACTAACAATTTGATATATTACTCGAGCAGTATGCAGAGAGTTATGATGCAATGAACATGACATGATTAAGTGGCAGATCCGGGGACTTAGGCAAAATTTACCCCCTCGAAAAGTCAACGCGGGACGGAGCCATACGGGATGGAGGGATCCGGGTTGGAGGGGCCGCGTTTGGATCGCGGGACTGGTGGATCTCGTCCACCCGCCCGGATCTGGCCGGTTCGCGACGCGGCGGCGGAGATGGCGGCACCGGCGAGGGCGGCGCAGGGCGACGGGGCCGCGGGCTCGGGTGGCGCGCAGGCGGGAGGCGGCGAGCGGCGCGGGCGAGCGCATGCGGCGGCGGCGAGACGGCTCGGTGGCGCGGGGCGCCGGAGCAGGCGAGCGGCGCGCGGGGTCGGCAGGCGCCGGGCGCGGCGGCGGCAGCCGGCGAGCAAGCGCGGGAGGGCGGCGGAGGCGGCGGAGAGACGGCGAGCGCCGCGGGCGAGCGGGCGGCCGCGCGGGGTGCCTGGGCGAGCAGCGGCGGCGGGCGGGCCGCGCGGGCCCGACGCGGGCCCCGCGGGCCGGCGGCGGCGGAGGAGAGAGGAGGCGGGCCGGGAGGCGGGCCGGGAGGCTGACGTGGCGGCGGGGGATTGGTCCGGGCGGCGGCGGCGCTGAGGTGGCGGCTCCGGATTGGCTGGAGTGAGGTGGCGGTCGGCGGTGGACACGTCCGGCCGGTGGGAAAAATGTCCGGCGGCGCGCAGGGAGCGGGGCTAGGGTTTCATCTGCTCGAAAAATCCGAGGGGAGCACATATTTATAGGTAGAGGGGGCTAGGAAGCTCCAAATGGAGAGCGGTTTTCGGCCACGCGATCGTGATCGAACGAACGAGATGATGGAAGAGACTTAGATGGGTTTTGGGCCACTTATAAAGGGGTGTTGGGCCGCACACCAAAGAGGCCTTTGCGGATACCCGGTTAACCGTTGGAGTATCAAACGGACTCCGATTGACCCGAAACTTGACAGGCGGTCTATCGGTGCTATAGCAAGGCCGCTTGACAAACCTTGGTCCATTCCGAGACCGTTTAATACCCGCTCACGGAAAAAGGTAAAAGGGGACGCCGGGGAACAACGGAGCGCCGGGTTGCAAAACGGACAACGGGGAAAAAGCTCGGATGCATAAGACGAACACGTATGCGAATGCGATGCACATGATGACATGATGTGAAATGCAGATGATGACATGGCAAAGGGCAACACGCAAGCACATGTCATGGCAACGACGGCGAATAGCTGACGGACAACTGGCACATCGGATCCGGGGTGTTACACTCCGGCAGGTGGCCAAAATTGGCGAGGACCTCCTAAATCCAGAGGTCGAAGGAAACCAGCCCGAGAATTTCAGCACCATTCTCACAATCTCCGAGACTTTCGCATCAAATAACATGCGAAAAAGAACACTTCGCAGCCTCGCCGAAGTCTACCAAGTAGCGACAATAAATCCATGGAGCAATACTGCTATTACCTTCAACACGAGCGATGAACCCAAATTTCGAACAGCCAGAGCACCAGCCGCATTGGTTCTCAGTCCCATAGTGGACGGTTGTCGCCTCGCAAAGGTACTTATGGACGGAGGCAGCGGATTGAACCTCATCTATGAGGAAACCCTCCAAAAGATGGAAATAGACTGGAACCGCATTGAGTGAAGCAGCACAACCTTTAGAGGAATAATCCCTAGTCAGGAAGCGCGCTGCACCGGAAAGATCACACTAGATGTGGTATTCGGCACACCGGATAATTACAGGTCCGAACAAATCACGTTCCAGGTGGCCCCGTTCAAAAGCGGATATCACGCTATAGTAGGACGAGAGGCATTCACAGTTTTCCAAGCCATACCCCATTACGGGTACATGAAGCTTAAGATGCCTGGGCCAAACGGAATTATCACTCTCACTAGTGATCCGGACATAGCACTCCGCGCCGAAAACAAGACAGCCGCATTGGCCCTCGAGGCACTATCTGAAGCCTTAGCGGCCGAAGAGCTGACGGCGCTGCGATATACGGTTAACAAGGATGATGTGTTACTCGATAAGAGATCCAAATCCACATCCTTCAAACCAGCGGACGAAATAGTCAAATTCTAGGTCCACCCAACGGACCCCAATAAAACAGCCTCCATCGGGGCACAATTGAGCCCTGATGTAAACGCCGCACTGCGCGAGTTCCTATGAGAGAACTAGGACATTTTCACTTGGCACCCCTCAGATATGCCAGGAATCCCACGCAGGCTGGCCGAGCACAGCTTAAATATCCAGAAAGGATTCAAACCTGTCAAACAAACCCTTCGGCGTTTCTCTGAACCAAAGAGACAGGCCATGGGAGAGGAGCTAGCCAAATTATTGGAGGCCGGATTCATTAGAGATATCAAACACCCGAACTGGCTAGCAAACCTGGTAATGGTACCAAAGAAGGACAAATCCTGGCGCCTGTGTGTCGACTTCAAAGACCTTAATAAGGCCTGCCCAAAGGATCCCTTTCCCCTCCCTCGAATTGATCAAATCATCGATGCCACTGCAGGACACGATTCCCTGTGTTTCCTCGATGCATACTCCGGTTACCATCAAATAAAGATGGCAGAATCCGACCAAGCTGCAACAGCATTCATCACGCCATACGGCCCATTCTGCTTCAACACAATGCCCTTTGGGCTCAAAAACGCCGGCGCGACATATCAGCGCATGATTCAAACATGTCTGGCAAACTAGATCGGCAAAACAGTGGAGGCGTACGTATACGATGTGGTCGTTAAATCAAGACAAGTCGAATCTCTAGTAGACGACTTGAGACTTACATTTGACAACCTGCGAAAATACGACATCAAGCTCAATCCGGAAAAATGTGTTTTCGACGTCCCAGCCGGAAAGCTCCTGGACTTCATTGTATCCGGCAGACGAATTGAAGCAAATCCAGCTAAAATCCGAGCTCTGTCGCAATTGGATGTCCCAAAAGATCTCAAGCAAATTCAGAAACTCACCGGATGCGTGGCGGCCTTAAGCCGCTTCATCTCCCGCTTGGGAGAAAAGGCACTACCCCTTTACCGCCTCCTTAAGCGCACCGAACACTTCGAGTGGACGGACGCTGCCACGGCCGAACTCGAGGAAATAAAGGCCATCTTGGCAACAAACCCCGTCCTGGCCGCGCCGAATACCGGCGAACCCATGCTATTGTACATTGCCGCAACCCATCAAGTTGTTAGCGCAGTACTCGTCGTCGAACGGATAACGGACGGACACAAATTACCCCTTCAAAGGCCGGTTTACTACGTGTCCACTGTCCTCACTCCATGCAAATGACGGTACCCGCACTATCAAAAAATTGCATACGCGGTATTCATGGCATCCCGGAAGCTACGACACTACTTTCAAGAGTGTTCTATTACAGTAGCCTCGGAAGTACCACTCAACGATATTATCAACAACCGCGATGCAACGAGCCGGATAGCAAAATGGTCCATAGAGCTCCTCCCGTTCGATATAACCTACAAGCCACGGCGAGCAATTAAATCGCAAGTCCTAGCCGACTTCGTCGCCGAATGGACAGAGGCCGAACTCCCTAAAGAGTACGACACATACTCAAACTGGATCATGCATTTCGACGGCTCCAAAATGCTGGCCGGACTGGGGGCTGGCATCGTTTTGACGTCCCCTACAGGTGATACAGTCCAATATGTACTCCAGATTATGTACACGGACTCCAACAATGCAGCCGAATACGAGGCCCTTCTACATGGCCTCCGGATGGCGGTATCCATGGGCATTCAACGCCTGGAAGTACGCGGGGACTCAAACCTCGCGATATCCCAAATAAATGGCGACTTCGACGCCAAAGACCCAAAAATGGCAGCTTATCGCAATGCCGTACTAAAAATGTTAGCTCGGTTCGAGGGACTGGAGTTCCATCACATAGCCCGAGAAAATAATCAGGCAGCGGACGTCCTGGCACGCATCGGAGCAAAACGAGACGCAGTCCCCCCCAACATCTTCTTAGAAAGATTATTCAAACCATCCGTAACTTGGGAGGGGGAACCCTCGGATAATAGCCCGGGCATAACCGCACAACCCAATGCCGAACAATCAGACATAATCGGCGGCCCCGCCACCGAAATGAGACCCTCAGCCCACGCAATAATGGCGGTCATCGCCCCGTGGACGGAACCATTCCTAGCCTACCTTACTAGGCAGGAACTCCCGGAGGACCAAAACGAGGCACGCTGCATAGTGCGGCGATCTAAAGCCTATAAAGTCCACGAGGGAGAGCTATACAAGAAAAGCACTACAGGAGTACTTCAAAGGTGTACCTCCGAAGAGGAAGGGCGGAATCTCTTGGCTGAAATTCATGCCGGACTCGGTGGCCATCACGCCGCGGCTCGGTCCCTTGTAAGAAGGCTTTCCGTACGGGTTTCTATTGGCCGACGGCTCGAGCAGACGCTCAGGACCTAGTCAAACGGTGTGTCGGTTGCCAGCTCTTTGCCAACCAAAGCCATATGCCACCCAACGCCCTCTGAACTATCCCCATCACTTGGCGTTTTGCGGTCGGGGGGCTCGATATGGTGGGACCCCTTAAAGGTGGAACTCACAAGAAAAAATACTTATTGGTCATGGTGGATAAATTCACCAAATGGATAGAAGCCAAGCCTGTCAAGACGGCCGAATCCGGACCTGTGATAGACTTCATATCCGGGGTCGTACACCGTTACGGTGTCCCCCATAGCATTATCACCGATAACGGCACAAACTTCACCTCTGATGAAGTAAAGCTGTGGTGCAAAAACATGGGCATTAAGCTCGACTATGCTTCTGTCTATCACCCACAAACTAACGGTGAGGTCGAACGAGCTAATGGTCTCATAATGAGCGGCATCAAACCCAGACTAGTGCGGTCCCTCAAGGAATCTGATATGCACTGGGTAGAGGAGCTCGACTCCGTACTCTGGGGGCTGCGAACCACGCCAAATCGCACCACCGGATTCACACCATTCTTCATGGTGTATGGCGCTGAGGCGGTTCTGCCCTGCAACATAATTCATGACTCACCTCGAGTGCGCATGTACGAACAAAGAGAAGCCGAGCTCGATCGGCAGGACAACCTAGACGCCTTAGAGGAGGAGCGAGACGTGGCTAAATCCCGTTCCGCATTCTATCAACAGCAAGCTCGAAGATATCAAAGCAGAGAAGTATGGGCCAAAAATTACAATGTTGGTGAACTAGTTCTACGCCTGCCGGATAAGCAAAAGAACAAACTCAAGCCCAAATGGGAAGGTCCCTTCATAATCGACCAAGTCCTAACTGCTGGAGCGTACCGCCTGCGAGATGCGTCGGACAACCGACTCGAGCCGAACCCATGGAACGCCACACGCCTCCGAAGATTCTACGCCTAGCGCCGGACTCTGTGTTTGTCTCCTTCCTCTGTCCATTTTTTACATTTATACTTTTTCTTGCTTTGTCTCCTACTCTCTTCCTTTCTAGCCATTAAAGGCTCATTATGTGACGCGCTATCCGCGCTCTTTAAACCTGGGGGCTTCTTTAACAGAAGCTTGTTTATATGGGTTTCACACCCAACGCATGCGTCAGACTTCCGCATGCACCTTTTCTTCGCCATTATATGCATCGATATGACTTAAGTTTTGGCCAAGCTGGGTTGCCTGGCTCCTTTGCTTACCCCTACGTTCCCGATTGTTCAGCTAGGCGGTAAAGGGAGCACCTCTGCGATTGCTACTGCCGGATAAGCCGGATGTGTACCTCAGACTGGGTGAAGCCGAAAGCTAGCGTTCTTAAGGGAATATTCGGTCGGTGAACTAAAGATGAACCTTTTTATTTTATACATGCCCCCAGATGATCTTCTGCATTTGCAGTCCGGACGTGCACTTTAGGGCACGCCACCCCAGCGAAAGGAACCCTTAACGGAACTATTCTCTCTGGAAGATGTTTCTTACTAACCATGTAATATAACATAACTAGTTGGGCACTTGTCTGATAAAGCACTAATGACCCCTACGCCTGGTCTCCATGCATACCCCGGCTTTTATATAGCCGTTATGGTATTCGGACACGCTCCGGACCGTCAGGTCCCGAGGTCGAAGCGAAAAGGTCGGCAACGACAAACGATCTACAATCCGGCTAGAAGGCATTACACATGTCAATTATAAATTACATAGTCATCTTAACTGATCGTATTCCTCCTCTATACCATCTAACAGGCTGTCTAATTTACAGTCCTGCTGGGAATACTTTGCGGCCAGCTCTACCTAGCCATACACCAAGCTCACAGGGATCTCCTCCCCGTCAGGCCCCACTGGTCCGATCTCGGCCATATGATTGGGGTCAGACTATGTAAAGCGGGTCTTCACCATGGCCCAGGCCTCCCTCGCGCCTTGTCGGCAGGCTGATATCTTCCACAACTGGATGCGCCGCCGTGCTCCCGTCAGCTTCTCCGCAAGCTCTCCAAGGCCCTCGGGCGTGGAGTGGGCAGGCCATAAGGCTCGGGCAACCCCTTGCATTGCCTGCCGAATTCGTTCGTGCAGTTGCAGGAGTTCGGGGAGAAGGTCACCCGTAGAACCGGGCATCTCCTCTGCAGGACGACCTGTGAGCATACCTACAGACATAATTCTGTTATTCGTCTTCCTCGCCGAACCCCTTTTTCAAGAGTTCGCTCGAGCACTTACTAAATATGCCGCGTCGAAGACGCTGATTCTCCTTCGTGGAGTCAGATAGCTGGCCACGAACGTCTTTCAGTTCCACATCCAGCTTGGTGTTGGCATCCTGAAGATCATTCTTCTCTCGCCTCACCCTTGTCAACGTACTCTCGCCAGCCTTTAACTGGCGTAAGAGTTGTTGCCTCTCCGGATCTAGTCCGGCACCATCTGCAACATTAATTGTCAGATTCGCACATAAGCCGCACAATACTAATCTCTCAAAGTATATCGTACCTGAGGGGGTCCCTTTGGGCTCCCCTGTTGCGGCTAGTGCGGCCTCTAGTTGGGCCTTGCACTTTTCCAGCTCCTGGGACAACACGGTGTTCTTCTCAGTAAGAACCTACATATTATATGATCCTTAAATTAGTTAGTTTAACTGTTTCAAGTCTCGGGGGCTACTGGTATATATATATTTAAATTTTCTTACCCGTATGTCTTTCACATACTGCTCCGTGGCTCTGGCTAAACCATCTTGAGCAGCATGAAGGTACGCATCTCCCGAATTGAAGGCGTCTAAGGCCTCTCGGGAGAAACAAGCGTCGCGTAGAACTGTCCGGCGACGCCTATGGTTCATGGCGCTCTCCACTTCTGAATTTGTGGCAGATAGCCGGTCCGCGTCCTCTGTTGGAGGAGCGTCCGGCGCAAGCCTGGTGTTCGTCCCCGCCTCCGGACCATACGTTGGAGCCTGGCTGGTAGAGGCGCGGTTTGCGGCCCCTCCGGATATAGTCCGGCGAGGCCTCTTCGTCCTGGAAACAGTACGGATGTTAACATGCCCTGACAGAATAACGCCAGGAAGACAGAGGGCGCGTTATACCTTTGTGCCGAACTCTCAGTCCGGACTTCATCCCTTTTTACCCCACGGAGCCCGGCGGCTCCTCGTTGGCTAGCCGCCGCAGGTTCGGCCTCCCTCCTCGGAAATCTCCCCTGTAAAATACGGTTGTCATCAGAAACGCCGGAATATGTGAGGACGGAATCTCTCTTGCGGGAATAAACGCTCCGGTTTCTGTCACCTGGGAGGCCGGGATTAACCCAGGGTAATCAGCCGTAATGGGTACCAAGGTATTATCCTTGCTCAATTGATGGAACACCCCGTCGATAAGCTCCACTGCTATGTCCGGATCCTCTTCGGAGTCCGGATTGTGGGACCTCTCTGGGTCCTCGGGCTGTGGAGGGCGGCTGTCGATGTCCTTCACTTCCTGTCGCAGTTCCTGCGCTAAAGGTTGTCAGACTGCACGTCTAAACATGGGAATATTAAAGCAAACTGGCAGGTGTAATTATTCACTTACCCAACTTGGAGGTTCGTACATAGAGAATACGGCCCGCGGGTTGATGCGGAGGAAATCCTCCTTTTCTCCCTTGTACAAAGATGTTAATATCTCTACCAAAGCGGCAGCTAAAGTTGGTCCTTTACGGCCATAACGGGTAGCGTCATCCTCCCCATTGAAATCCCACATGGTATGGCTTCTATATTGAAGCGGCTGCACCCCCCGCATAATACATGCGGCCATGACTCCAATCATGGTTAGTCCGGAATGAGCCAACAGTCTTATCCGGCCCATCAGGTAAAGAACATCTCTGTTGCTTTCTCTCTGAGATCTCCGCGGACGCCAACTTAAGCGTTTCTTTAAGGGAGCCATGCTGAACTCAGGGAGGCCGACCCGAACAGGGTCCGGCAGCGGGATGTCGTCTATGTAGAACCACTCTGAAGGCCAGTCCTCGGACGCCTTCTTTGGGGTTCTGGATAGGTATCTGGTCCCGGCGATGCGCCATATTTTGGCTCTGCCCACTTGGTATATAGACCCCTTCTAAGAACGGGGCACCAAGCAGAACAACCTCTTCCACAGTGCAAAATGAGCCTCGACGCCTAAAAATAGCTCGCAAAGGGCAACGAAGCCTGCAATATGTAGTACGGAGCCGGGCGTGAGATTGTGCAGCTGGAGGCCATAGAACTCCAGAAGCCCGCGGAGGAATGGATGAATTGGAAATCCCAGTCCCCTTAATAAATAAGGGACGAGGCACACCCGCTCTCCTTTAGAAGGATTGGGGGTGCTCTCCGCTTGCTTTCCACCGTTGTAGGTGGCGAGTCCGGCTCGGACCGGGACCATATATGCCTGGGGAAGGAATCCCTTGGCCTGCAGTGAAACTAGCTCGCTGTGTGGGATGGTGCAACTCTCCCAGTCTCCGGATTTGGGGCTGGAGGGGCGAGGGGAGGAGCTACGACGGCTGGCCATGTTGGAATGGACCTCTGCTGGAGACGCTCTGATGATAACTCGCGGAGAGGAGAAGATGTGGTTTGGATCTAGATCCCCATCCCGTTAAATAGGCGGCTCGTTTATATGACTAAGGGTGTGAATATAAAAACACCCCCGGGCTTTTCGCATTCGTTCAACACGTGGAAGACGACAATTATTGGGCACGGAGACCGAGGAGCGCTACGTTACAAAAATCGGACATTATTCATACATGTACACAAGATTCGGAGGAGGAACCCGCCTTGCAATGCCGAAGACAAATTTGCGCGCTGGACTCGACGTCATTGAAGCCTGGTTCGGGGGCTACTGAGGGAGTCCTGGATTAGGGGGTGTTCGGATAGCCGGACTATACCTTCAGCCGGACTCCAGGACTATGAAGATACAAGATTGAAGACTTCGTCCCGTGTCCGGAAGGTTCTTTCCTTGGCGTGGAAGGCAAGCTAGGCGTGCGGATATTCAAGATCTCCTACCAATGTAACCGACTCTGTGTAACCCTAACCCTATCCGGTGTCTATATAAACCGGAGGGTTGTAGTCCGTAGGACGAACACATCATAACCATCATCATACCCATAGGCTAGCTTCTAGGGTTTAGCCTCCTTGATCTCGTGGTAGATCTACTCTTGTACTACCCATATCATCAATATTATTCTAGCAGGAGTAGGGTTTTACCTCCATCGAGAGGGTCCGAACCTGGGTAAAATAAAGTGTCCCTTGTCTCCTGTTACCATCCGACCTTGACGCACAGTTCGGGACCCCCTACCCGAGATCCGCCGGTTTTGACACCGACATGCGGTCTGACCGATAAAGATCTTCGTAGAATATGTAGGAGCCAATATGGGCATCCAGGTCCCGCTATTGGTTATTGACCGGAGACGTGTCTCGGTCATGTCTACATTGTTCTCGAACCGTAGGGTCCGCACGCTTAAGGTTTTGATGACAGTTATATTATGAGTTTATGAGTTTTGATGTACCGAAGGAGTTCAGAGTCCCGGATGGGATCGGGGACATGACGAGGAGTCTCGAAATGGTTGACACGTAAAGATCGATATATTGGACGACTATATTCGGACTTCGGAAAGGTTCTGAGTGGTTCGGGTATTTTTTAGAGTACCGGGGAGTTACGGGAATACGGGGGAGAAGTATTGGGCCTTATTGGGCCATACGGGAAAGAGAGAGGGGCTGCCTAGGGCAGGCCGCACGCCCCCCAAGGCCTAGTCCGAATTGGACTAGGGGGAGGGGCTGCGCCCCCTCCTTCCTTCCCTTCTCTTTTCCCCTTCCTTGTCTCCTACTCCTAATACTTGGAAGGACTCCTAGTTGGACTAGGAAAGGGGGAATCCTACTCCCGGTGGGAGTAGGACTCCCCTAGGGCGCGCCATAGAGAGGGCCGGCCTTCCCCTCCTCCACTCCTTTATATACGGGGGCAGGGGGCACCCCATAGACACACAAGTTGATCTTCGTGATCGTTCCTTAGCCGTGTGCGGTGCCCCCCTCCACCATATTCCACCTCGGTCATATCGTTGCGGTGCTTAGGCGAAGCCCTGCGTCGGTAGAACATCAAGATCGTCACCACGCCGTCGTGCTGACGAAACTCCTCCCCGAAGCTTTGCGGGATCGGAGCCCAGGGTGCGTCATTGAGCTGAACGTGTGCCAAGAACTCAGAGGTGCCGGAGTAACGGTGCTTGGATCGGTTGGACCGGGAAGACGTACGACTACTTCCTCTACGTTGCGTCAACGCTTCCGCTTCGGTCTACGAGGGTACGTAGACAACACTCTCCCCTCTCGTTGCTATGCATCACCATGATCTTGCGTGTGTGTAGGATTTTTTTTGAAATTACTACGTTCCCCAACAGTGGCATCCGAGCCTAGGTTTTTATGGTTTGATGTTATATGCACGAGTAGAACACAAGTGAGTTGTGGGCGATATATGTCATACTGCCTACCAGCATGTCATATTTTGGTTCGGCGGTATTGTTGGATGAAGCGGCCCGGACCGACATTACGCGTACGCTTACGCGAGACTGGTTCTACCGCCGTGCTTTGCACACAGGTGGCTGGCGGGTGTCAGTTTCTCCAACTTTAGTTGAACCGAGTATGGCTACGCCCGGTCCTTGCAAATGTTAAAACGGAGTCTATTTGACAAACTATCGTTGTGGTTTTGATGCGTAGGTGAGATTGGTTCTTGCTTAAGCCCGTAGCAGCCACGTAAAACTTGCAATAAACAAAGTAGAGGACGTCTAACTTGTTTTTGCAGGGCATGTTGTGATGTGATATGGTCAAGACATGATGCTAAATTTTATTGTATGAGATGATCATGTTTTGTAACCGAGTTATCGGCAACTGCCAGGAGCCATATGGTTGTCACTTTATTGTATGCAATGCAATCGCCCTGTAATGCTTTACTTTATCACTAAGCGGTAGCGATAGTCGTAGAAGCATAAGATAGGCGAGGCGACAATGATGCTATGATGGAGATCAAGGTGTCACGCCGGTGACGATGGTGATCATGACGGTGCTTCGAAGATGGAGATCACAAGCACAAGATGATGATGGCCATATCATATCACTTATATTGATTGCATGTGATGTTTATCTTTTATGCATCTTATCTTGCTTTGATTGATGGTAGCATTTTAAGATGATCTCTCACTAATTATCAAGAAGTGTTCTCCCTGAGTATGCACCGTTGCGAAAGTTCTTCGTGCTGAGACACCACGTGATGATCGGGTGTGATAGGCTCTACGTTCAAATACAACGGGTGCAAAACAGTTGCACACACGGAATACTCAGGTTATACTTGACAAGCCAAGCATATACAGATATGGCCTCGGAACACGGAGACCGAAAGGTCGAGCGTGAATCATATAGTAGATATGATCAACATAGTGATGTTCACCATTGAAACTACTCCATCTCACGTGATGATCGGACATGGTTTAGTTGATGTGGATCACGTGATCACTTAGAGGATTAGAGGGATGTCTTTCTAAGTGGGAGTTCTTAAGTAATATGATTAATTGAACTTTAATTTACCATGAACTTAGTCCTGGTAGTATTAGCATATCTATGTTGTAGATCAATAGCTCGCGTTGTTGCTTTCATATGTTTATTTTGATATGTTCCTAGAGAAAATTGTGTTGAAAAATGTTAGTAGCAATGATGCGGATTGGATCCATATTCTGAGGTTTATCCTCATTGCTGCACAGAAGAATTATGTCCTTGATGCAACGCTAGGTGACGGACCTATTGCAGGAGCAGATGCAGACGTTATGAACGTTTGGCTAGCTCAATATGATGACTACTTAATAGTTTAGTGCACCATGCTCAACGGCTTAGAATCGGGACTTCAAAGACGTTTTGAACGTCATGGACCATACGAGATGTTCCAGGAGTTGAAGTTAATATTTCAAGCAAATACCCGAGTTGAGAGATATGAAGTCTCCAACAAGTTCTATAGCTAAAAGATGGAGGAGAATCGCTCAACTAGTGAGCATGTGCTCAGATTGTCTGGGTACAACAATCGCTTGAATCAAGTGGGAGTTAATCTTCCAGATAAAATAGTGATTGACAGAATTCTCTAGTCACCATCACCAAGTTAGTAGAACTTCGTGATGAACTATAATATGCAAGGGATAACGGAAAAAATTCCCAAGCTCTTCGTGATGCTAAAATCGACGAAGGTAGAAATCAAGAAAAACATCAAGTGTTGATGGTAGGCAAGACCACTAGTTTCAAGTAAAGGGCAAAGAAAAAAAGGGAACTTCAAGAAGAACAGCAAGCAAGTTGTTGCTCAAGTGAAGAAACCCAAGTCTGGTCCTAAGCCCGAGACTAAGTGCTTCTACTGCAAAGGGATTGGTCATTGGAAGCAGAACTACCCCAAGTATTTGGTGGATAAGAAAGGATGGCAAAGTAAACAAAAGTATATTTGATATACATGTTATTGATGTGTACTTTACTAGTGTTCATAGCAACCCCTCAGTATTTGGTACTAGTTTAGTTGCTATGATTAGTAACTCGAAACGGGAGTTGCAGAATGAACAGAGACTAGTTAAGGGTGAAGTGACGATGAAAGTTGGAAGTAGTTCCAAGATTGATATGATCATCATCGCACACTCCCTATACTTTCGGGATTAGTGTGGAACCTAAATAAGGGTTATTTGGTGTTGAGCATGAATATGATTTGATCATGTTTATTGCAATACAATTATTCATTTAAGTAAGAGAATAAATTGTTGTTCTGTTTACATGAATAAAACCTTCAATGGTCATACACACCAACAAAATGGTTTGTTGGATCTCGATCGTAGTGATACACATATTCATAATATTGAAGCCAAAAGATGCGAAGTTAATAATGATAGTGCAACTTATTTGTGGCACTGCAGTTTAGGTCATAAAGCGCATGAAGAAACTCCATGCTGATGGGATTTTGGAATCACTTGATTAGGAATCACTTGATGCTTGCGAACCATGCATTATGGGCAAGATGACTAAAGACTCCGTTCTCCGGAACAGTAGAGCGAGCAACTGACTTATTGGAAATAATACATATTGATGTATGCGATCCGATGAGTGTTGAGGCTCACAGCAAGTATCATTATTTTTTGACCTTCACAGATGATTTAAGCAGATATGAGCATATCTACTTGATGAAACATAAGTCTGAAAAGTTCAGAGTATTTCAGAGTGAAGTGGAGAATCATCGTAACAAGAAAATAAAAGATTTTACGATATGATCGTGGAGGAGAATATTTGAGTTACGAGTTTGGTCTTCAATTAAAACAATGTGGAATAGTTTCACAAACTCATGCCACCTGGAACACCACAGCATAATGGTGTGTCCGAACGTCATAACCGTACTTTATTGGATATAGTACAATCTATGATGTTTCTTACCGATTTACCAATATCGTTTTGGGATCATGCATTAGAGACAGCTGCATTCACGTTTAAAAGGGCACCATCTAAGTCCGTTGAGATGACACAATCTGAACTGTGGTTTAGCAAGAAACCAAAGTTGTCGTTTCTTAAAGTTTGGGACTGTGATGCTTATATGAAAAAGTTTCATCCTGATAAGCTCAAACCCAAATCGGAGAAATATGTCTTCATAGGATACCCAAAGGAGACTGTTGGGTACACCTTCTATCACAGATCCGAAGGCAAGACATTCGTTGCCAAGAATGGATCCTTTCTAGAGAAGGAGTTTTCTCTCGAAAGAAGTGAGTGGGAGGAAAGTAGAACTTGATAAGGTAATTGTACCTTCTCCCTTATTGGAAAGTAGTTCATCACAGAAATCTGTTCCTGTGACTACTACACCAATTAGTGAGGAAGCTAATGATGATAATCATGTAACTTCAGATCAAGTTACTACCGAATCTCGTAGGTAAACCAGAGTGAGATCCGCACCAGAGTGGTACGGTAATCCTGTTCTGGAGGTCATGTTACTAGACCATGACGAACTTACAAACTATGAGGAAGCGATGATGAGCCCAGATTCCGCGAAATGGTTTGAGGCCATGAAATCTGAGATGAGATCCATGTATGAGAACAAAGTATGGACTTTGATTGACTTGTCCAATGATCGACAAGCCATTGAGATTAAATGGATCTTCAAGAGGAAGATGGACGCTTATAGTAGTGTTGCTATCTACAAAGCTAGAATTGTCGCAAAAGGTTTTCGACAAGTTCAAGGTATTGACTACGATGATAGTTTCTCACTCGTATCTATGCTTAAGTCTGTCCGAATCATGTTAGCAATTGCCGCATTTTATGAAATCTGGCAAATGGGTAAACAAAACTGCATTCCTTAATGGATTTATTAAAGAAGAGTTGTATATGATGCAACCAGAAGGTTTTGTCAATCCTAAAGGTGCTAACAAAATATGCAAGCTCCAGCGATCCATCTATGGACTGGTGCAAGCATCTCGGAGTTGGAATATACGCTTTGATAAGTTGATCAAAGCATATAGTTTTATACAGACTTGCGGTGAAGCCTGTATTTACAAGAAAGTGAGTGGGAGCACTACAACATTTCTGATAAGTATATGTGAATGACATATTGT
Organism: Aegilops umbellulata; assembly: GCA_032464435.1. Taxonomy (NCBI): domain Eukaryota; kingdom Viridiplantae; phylum Streptophyta; class Magnoliopsida; order Poales; family Poaceae; genus Aegilops; species Aegilops umbellulata. The sequence goes on from CP136055.1 coordinate 91,980,508, forward strand.
TGATCGGAAATAATGTAGAATTATTCTGCAAAGCATAAAGGAGTGTTTGAAAGGAGTTTTTCAAAGAAAAACCTCGATGAAGCTGCTTACATAATGAGCATCAAGATCTATAGAGATAGATCAAGACGCTTGATAAGTTTTTTCAATGAGTACATACCTTGACAAGATTTTGAAGTAGTTCAAAATGGAACAGTCAAAGAAAGAGTTCTTACCTGTGTTACAAGGTGTGAAATTGAGTAAGACTAAAAACACGACCATGGCAGAAGATAGAAAGAGAATGAAAGTCATTCCCTATGCCTTGGCCGTAGGTTCTATAAAGTATGCCATGCTGTGTACCAGATCTATTGTATACCCTACACTGATTTTGGCAAGGGAATACAATAGTGATCTAGGAGTAGATCACTGGACAACGGTCAAAATTATCCTTAGTGGAATAAGGATATGTTTCTCGATTATGGAGGTGACAAAAGGTTCGTCGTAAAGGGTTACGTCGATGCAAATTTTGACACTGATCTAGATGACTCTAAGTCTCAATCTGGATACATATTGAAAGTGGGAGCAATTAGCTAGAGTAGCTCCGAGCAGAATATTGTTGTCATAGAAATTTGCAAAATACATACGGATCTGAATGTGGCAGACCTGTTGACTAAGATTCTCTCACAAGCAAAACATGATCACACCTTAGTACTCTTTGGGTGTTAATCACATAGAGATGTGAACTAGATTACTGACTCTAGTAAACCCTTTGAGTGTTGGTCACATGATGATGTGAACTATGGGTGTTAATCACATGATGATGTGAACTATTGATGTTAAATCACATGACGATGTGATCTAGATTATTGACTCTAGTGCAAGTGGGAGACTGAAGGAAATATGCCCTAGAGGCAATAATAAAGTTATTATTTATTTCCTTATTTCATGATAAATGTTTATTATTCATGCTAGAATTGTATCAACCGGAAACATGATACATGTGTGAATACATAGACAAACAGAGAGCCACTAGTATGCCTCTACTTGACTAGCTCGTTGATCAAAGATGGTTATGTTTCCTAGCCATAGACATGAGTTGTAATTTGATTAACAGGATCACATCATTAGGAGAATGATGTGATTGACATGACCCATTCCGTTAGCTTAGCACCCGATTGTTTAGTATGTTGCTATTGCTTTCTTCATGACTTATACATGTTCCTATGACTATGAGATTATGCAACTCCCGTTTCCCGGAGGAACACTTTGTGTGCTACCAAACATCACAACGTAACTGGGTGATTATAAAGGTGCTCTACAGGTGTCTCCAAAGGTACATGTTGGGTTGGCGTATTTCGAGATTAGGATTTGTCACTCCGACTGTCTGAGAGGTATCTCTGGGCCCTCTCGGTAATGCACATCACATAAGCCTTGCAAGCATTACAACTAATGTATTAGTTGTGAGATGATGTATTACGGAACGAGTAAAGAGACTTGCCGGTAACGAGATTGAACTAGGTATTGGATACCGACGATCGAATCTCGGGCAAGTAACATACCAATGACAAAGGGAACAACGTATGTTGTTATGCGGTCTGACCGATAAAGATCTTCATAGAATATGTAGGAGCCAATATGGGCATCCAGGTCCCGCTATTGGTTATTGACCGGAGACGTGTCTCGGTCATGTCTACATTGTTCTCGAACCATAGGGTCCGCACGCTTAAGGTTTCGATGACAGTTATATTATGAGTTTATGAGTTTTGATGTACCGAAGGAGTTCAGAGTCCCGGATGGGATCGGGGACATGACGAGGAGTCTCGAAATGGTCGAGACGTAAAGATCGATATATTGGACGACTATATTCGGACTTCGGAAAGGTTCTGAGTGGTTCGGGTATTTTTCGGAGTACCGGGGAGTTACGGAATACGGGGGAGAAGTATTGGGCCTTATTGGGCCATACGGGAAAGAGAGAGGGGCTGCCTAGGGCAGGTCGCGTGCCCCCCCAAGGCCTAGTCCGAATTGGACTAGGGGGAGGGGCTGCGCCCCCTCCTTCCTTCCCTTCTCTTTTCCCCTTCCTTGTCTCCTACTCCTAATACTTGGAAGGACTCCTAGTTGGACTAGGAAAGGGGGAATCCTACTCTCGGTGGGAGTAGGACTCCCCTAGGGCGCGCCATAGAGAGGGCCGGCCCTCCCCTCCTCCACTCCTTTATATACGGGAGCAGGGGGCACCCCATAGACACAGAAGTTGATCTTCGTTATCGTTCCTTAGCCGTGTGCGGTGCCCCCCTCCACCATATTCCACCTCGGTCATATCGTTGCGGTACTTAGGCGAAGCCCTGCGTCGGTAGAACATCAAGATCGTCACTACGCCGTCGTGCTGACGAAACTCCTCCCCGAAGCTTTGCTGGATCAGAGCCCGGGGTGCGTCATCGAGCTGGACGTGTGCCAAGAACTCGGAGGTGCCGGAGTAACGGTGCTTGGATCGGTTGGACCGGGAAGACGTACGACTACTTCCTCTACGTTGCGTCAACGCTTCCGCTTCATTCTACGAGGGTACGTAGACAACACTCTCCCCTCTCGTTGCTATACATCACCATGATATTGCGTGTGCGTAGGAATTTTTTTGAAATTAGTATGTTACCCTTCAGCTACGTCGCCCGCAGCTGGCAGAGGGCGAGGCGGCGAGAGGGACGGTGCGGGAGAGCCCTCGGCGACACTGACGAGCTCGGCGATGCGGTCAACCAGTCCTCGTAGAGGTCGTCGACCGAGCGGTAGCGCAGGAGCTCGCGTGCCATGAGCAGCGCAGCCTGCGCGTCCATGGGAGCACGACGAGCGTGAGACGATGAGCTCACTGGGGTTAGCGATGGAGTGGCGGTGCGGCCGTCCCGCCACACGGAGGGGTGCAGCGAGGACGCTTGCTGCTCATTTCCCACCGGGCCGGTGGCGGCGTTGGCGGCGGGCGACGGAGAACGACGGGGAGGCCTGCCGACAGGGGCCGTTTGAGTGACGCCATGGATGCGGTGGGACGGTGGAACGCGGATCGGCAGAAGGAAAGCTTCGGCGCACCCCTACCTGGTGCACCGAATGTAGGATTACGGGTTCCGACAAAACCCTCGAGGTTCGGACACTGGGGTCCGCACGAAGATCTCTCCTCCCCCTAGCTAACACCCTCACCGCGATCTCAAAGCTCAGCGCGTCGAACTCACAGAACAAGGAACACAAGGTTTATACTGGTTCAGGCCACCGATGTGGTGTAATACCCTACTCCAGTGTGGTGTGGTGGATTGCCTCTTGGGATAGGGATGAATAGGTACAAGGGAAGAACAACCTCCTGAGGAGAGGTGTCCTTGAGCTCGATGAGCTTGTGTGGTTGAGGATGATCTGAATGGCCCAAGATCAGTTGCCTCCTATTGTGGTGGCTAGTCCTATTTATAGAGGCCCTGGTCCTCTTCCCAAATGTAGGCGGGAAGGGATGCAACAATGACCAAATTTGAAGGAAGACAACTAGTACAAGTTATCCTGACTAAAGTTGGTCTTCGCCTGCCAAAGGCTCTGGTGGTGATGCCGTCCTAGGCTCCACGGTGACCTCCATACTGCTATCGTGCGAGTCTTAGTCTTGTTGCACCGATATGGAAACCTTTGCCTGATGCCTTGGGACTCCTCGCTTGCGCTTGCCCCTTTAGCACCAAAGAGGAAGCGAGTACGCTGCATGCTCTAGCGCCCGACAGGCCTTGGTCATCATGGCTTGCGTCACAGAAACCTCGTGAGGTGCCCGTCGCTTTGATCTCCTTGCCCCTCGCGAGCCAGCCTGGCGAGGCTGTCCCCGAGGAGGTCTCCCATCCTCCGCCTCACGAGGCTTCGCCCCTCGCGAGGGTCTTGAGTGTTTGCTGATGAAGATGGGCCATACAGGACCGCTGGAGGAGACACGCCATGGGCTGCAGGCAGGCAAGTCTAGGGACCCCCGTTCCCAGGATGCCGACATTTACGAGTCTGTACCCTAGGTAATTAAAGTTCATCCATGGATAATATTGGCTGTGATCTCAATCAATTTGATGCATAAACATACTTACCATGTGTATATCTCAATCTTTTCGTGAATTAACTATAAAATTGTCGTGTGATCTATCAATCATTTGGACGTATAGACATGCTGAACTTGTGTATATATGAATCTTTTGAGTTGTTGATTGTGAATGTTGGCTATGAATATGAACGTGCCTAGTGAACCTAAGTTTGATACGAATGTTTACCTTTTCTGTTGTACTTGTGTGTGAACTTGTTAATATGTCTACTGTGGGATTTGTGACGTGTGCGAAGAATTGCACCTGCTTTGTTATGGTAGCAATAGCGCATCGGCTCTTTTTAATATTTTTGCTCTGTCTCCCCCCTCCCCCCCTCAACCCCTTCCGTAATGTTTTCGGCCTCAGAAGAAACATAGTACTGTGTTGTTTTTAGGGCTTGATGAAAAATCGAGTGCTGGTTTCTGTAGGTTGGCCCGCCCAGCAAATGGGCTGCTGGTCCACCACGGACTGGGAGGCTAAAAATACAAGTTGTATGGTGCAGAGGCAAGTAAAAAAGCCATTGAGAGCCATCCACTAAAGAAAAAAATCGCGTATGATGTGCTTCTTCAGTCGCGTCGCGGACCCCCTCTTTAATCCAGTTCGCTCGGGGATCTAGCTGGTATCATTTTTTTCCAGAGGGCGAACAAGTATCCGCTAGGCCTAGGTTTTTTAACATGCGTAGCCCATGACATCCAGAGACAGTGGTTTCAACTTATTTTTTGAGGTCCATACCGGCCTATGGGCCTCCCAGCGTAGGTTTTACTTTTTCTTAAAGATCGGCAGCCCATTGTATTTTTTTAACAAAACGCAGATCTCTCTTCTATTTATCTATATATAAGGATAATAATGATGTGTCCAATTATGTTTCCCTTCTAACCACATCATATATATTTATATTATTACTATTATTGTATATTTTATAGAGACTTATATATACATTATAAAAACATCCCATGTGTTATTAACTTATAAAAGTAAATGTTCAACAGAAGTTGGCAAGGAAAATCCTGGTTGTTTTTGACTCACAGGCAAGGAAAATCCTGGTGATTGCGTACAAAAGCTTGCGAAGATTTTAAGGACCAATGTAATAATAACGCGCTCATTTTTATTTTGAGCAATAACTCGCAAATTTGTTAATTTTATATATAAAAAATGTGTCGCTCCGCTTTATTTTTTGATATTAGTTTATCCTTCTAACCAAACATTATATATAGAACGAGCCCACCTAATTCGTGTATTACAAGAAAGTGCAAATGGGCCGGGATTTCTTAGAAAATATTAAATGGGCCGCATTGACGCGAAATTATTTGTTCACCCAGCCCAGCAAATGGACTGTACATTCTAGAACACATGGGTTAAATATATGCCACATTTTTGCAGGCTGACATGTGGGCCAATAGGTCGAAGCCTACGCAGAGCCTTGTCAACTTGGTCAACAAATGATTATGGCATCCACAGCCATTGGATTTATATCCAACGGCCGACATGCATGTTCAATCTCTTGCTTCTTCCTCCAGCGATGCCGGGACCGCCTGGTCCGACCTCCGGCGGTGAGCGGCTCTGCTTAGAATGCATCGCTACGAAGCGCTACCCCACCGCTGGCCTGGCTATCCCTCCACCTCTCCACACTTCCTGTAATTCTCCACCGACTGCAGCCCCATGCCGCACCAGAACCAGTTATAACCCTTGTACTCCTCTCAGTCTACGACTCCACTACCGCGTCTTCCCATCTCCAGGTCGTTCCCGTCCGGGGCCACGCCTTCGTCCACCGCCTCGCTGCGCTCGGTGCGGCGTGGTCAACAAACGAGAGTCATCGAAACAGGACTGTACGTGGAGAGCCTGACGGCTGGGACCCACGAGGTCCATGGTCAGACGCAAGGAAAGTTCCTCCTTATTAACCTGAAAAAAATGTTTCCTCCCCCTGACAGTTGGGACCAACCGGCTGTATCTTCGCACGGAAGGAAGTGCCTCCTTGTTATGCGAAAAAAACTGTTCCTCCCATTGACAGCTGGGACCTATCAGATTTGGTGGCTGACTTGTGGGCCTACTAAGGGGACGTGTACGCAGGGCTTTGTCAACTTAATCAACAAATGATTCTAGTAGTTGGACCGTTGGATGTTAAACCAACAGCCGTGCTCCTTCTTAAACCTATGTTCTTGCTCCTGTCTCCCGTGGGATGCACCGTGGCAGTGCTGCCGCGCACCCGAACTAGTCAAGTTTCCCACTCCTCTCCATCTGCGACTCCACTGCCGCGCCTTCCCCATCTCCGAGTCGTTCCAGTCTGGGGCCTCGCCGTTGTCCACTTGCCTTGGTGCGCTCGGCACGATGTGGTCAACATGGTCAACAAACGAGAGTAATCGGAAGATGACTGTACGTGAGAGGCTGACAGTGGGGACGCACCATGCCCATGGACGCATGCATGCAAATGCATCCTTTTTACCCTGAAAAATAATGTTTTCTCCCCCTGACTGCTGGGACCCACCAGCTACATCTTCGCATGCAAGGAAGTGCGTCCTTATTACAGGCAAAAAATATCCACCCTGATAGCTGGGACCCAACAGCTATATCTTCGCGCGCAAGGAAGTGCGTCCTTATCCTCCCTCATAGCTAGGACCCACCTGGTCGAAGCGTACGTACCGTTGTCTGTCTTGTCAGAACATGCACGTACATACTGGTCGATCGGTCGCTCTGCAACGATGAACCGTGGCCAAGTAAGTAGCGACACATGTCATAGTAGAGCCCCCCGTGAAGCAGTTCAGGCTGTCCCGTATAAACCGTGTACACGTACATACAACCACATGCCAAAAAATACGGGCACGTACGTACATACGGGCAGGGTCTCGAACGCCTACTCGGGCATACGTATGGCCAAGTCTCATGTACAAACCAATTCACGACTTTGATGTGGCATATATGACTCACAAAACACTGGTACAACTGTTGTTATACAAACGGTTTTTAACCCCTTTCCGCGAGGGCATTTGGAACCATTGTCAAGTGAGTGTGGGAGATAGGGTGGTCCTTCCCACACGACCTAGAAACCGTCGGGGGTAGGCCCTCCGGCCGCACACGCTCGGCAAAATGAGGTCGTGTGCGGCGGGCGAGCGATCAAATGCAATTATACATACAGTTGTATTAAAAAATACAGTTATACAGGCCAAATTCACTACTCCAGGATGCTGCTAACGCAACACTATGATCAAAGACCCTTCGATGAAACTGTGTGTGATGCAATAATCACAAACGATGGTGTAAAATAACCTTCAAATAAGGTGCAAAACGTTTGCGATGGAGGATGCATCAAACACGGTTCAGATTTTAGTTGCGCGTGCGATGCAGGGCATAGGGTTCAGTTAAATTAATTGTTTGCGATGAGGAGGAACAAAAGAAACGGGCAGCTAGATGAAGGCATGTGCGATATACAGCATACGGTTCACTCGGATGAACTGTTTGTGATTAGGCAACACAAAAGAAATGGTCAGCCAGAGCAAGGTGTGTGCGATGTACGACATGCAGTTCACTTTGATGAACTGTTTGCGTTGGAACAAGAGGACAAAACGGTTCAACTTTACAAGATGTCTGTGATCCACAACAAACAGGTTTTAATCGGAAACGTGTGCGAAGACCGATAACAACATAGACGATTACTGCTAACAAGCCATGTGTGTTGTGAGCAAACGATCGCTGGTATACAATTGTGAGTGATTGATGAAAACATCACCGACGGGTTCCATTGTTTAGTCCGTGTGCGATGTGATTCTCTTTGTCCGCACAACATCTACGATCTTTCTACAGAGCATCAACATATATACTTAAAAAGAGAGCATTGCATAACCAAATTAAGCATACAATTACACAAGTGACTACACACATAACATTTCCACACACCAAAGTAAGCAATTACATGCATACTAAAGTAGGAGAAACGAGGATCTAACCATCTACTTATTGTTGCAACGACACTTGCCATTGCTCTTCTTCCGGCTAGATCCCTCGCCGTTTTGGGGAAGGAGGCACTTCCTCATGTCAACGATCTGCCTGTACATGTCGTAGCTCGTGTACGCCTCCTTGGCTGTGTACACGATGTGAGCTTTGTCGAGTTTCTCCATCCAGGCCGAGTGCCAGGCATGCTTGTCCTTGTTGCACGAATCCTTCATGTCTCTGTAGTAGGGGTCGATGTTGGCCTCAGCGAGGTGAACTGGTGAGTCCTTCTCATCCTCCTTGCTGCCCCAGATCTTGTATTGGCCATGGATGTTGACATGATTCTGGCAGGCGATGCTCGCATTCTCGAGCGCCTTTACATCATTGGTGATGTCCACTGTAGCGAACATGTAGTGGGGGCTATTGACAAACCTAGGGAAATGCTCGCAAGGCCTTGTGGCCAGGCAGTACTTGAAAGCACAAGTTCTCCCTGGGTGATTTTGGTAATTAATGTCAACATATCTCTTGTTGGACAAATACTTTCATCTAGTATATTTTAGATAAGTCCAACAGTGGAGTGGCATCGACAAGAGCATGTGGAACCCCTTCAAGATGATAAGGACAAAGGATTGGCTCAAGCTCAAAGCTCAGGACTCTACATTTTTCATTTTAGTGATCCAAGATCACATTGAGTCCATAGGAAAGCCAATAATATTTAGAGGGGATGAGGTGTTGCTTAATGGCTTGCTTGCTCAAAGTGCTTAGTGATATGCTCCAAAACCCTCAACCACTTTCTCATATCCACATATGTCCCAAAACCAAAAGTCAAACTTGGCCCCACCAAAACTTTTCATCCGGCGCCACCGAGTTCACTTGACATAGCCACTGCCAGAAATACTAGTCTTTTCGGTCTCACCGAGATGGGCTTGCAAACTCTTTGTTTCCTATTGCATTAATTTCTGTCTCACCGAAATATGAAATTGGTACCACCAAGTTTGCTTGGCCAACTGTCTGTTTTGCTTATTAAACAATTCGGTCCCACCGAGTTTGTGTAATCGGTTAAACCGAGATGAGGCTCTAACCCTAGCACATCGGCCCCACCGAGTTGATCTTGTCGGTCCCACCGAAAATCCTAACGTTCACATTTTGAACTAAATCGGTCTGACCGATTTTTCTGATTCGGTCCCACCAAGTTTGGTGATTTGTGTGTAACGGTTAGATTTTATGTGGAGGCTATATATACCACTCCACCCACTCTTCATTCGTAGAGAGAGCCATCAGAAAGTGCCTACACTTCCAACATACATTTTCTGAGAGAGAACCACCTACACTTGTGTTGAGACCAAGATATTCCATTCCAACCACATAAATCTTGATCTCTAGCCTTCCCCAAGTTGCTTTCCACTCATATCATCTTTCTACCAAATCCAATCCTATGAGAGAGAGTTGAGTGTTGGGGAGACTATCATTTGAAGAACAAGAGCAAGGAGTTCATCATCAACACACCATCTATTACCTCTTGGAGAGTGGTGTCTCCTAGGTTGGTTAGGTGTCACTTGGGAGCCTCCGTCAAGATTGTGGACTTGAACCAAGGAGTTTGTACGGGCAAGGAGATCGCCTACTTCGTGAAGATCTACCCTAGTGAGGCAAGTCCTTCATGGGTGGTGGCCATGGTGGGATAGACAAGGTTGCTTCTTCATGGATCCTTCGTGGGTGGAGCCCTCTGTGGACTCACGCAACTGTTACCCTTTGTGGGTTGAAGTCTCCATCAACGTGGATGTACGATAGCACCACCTATTGGAACCACGGATAAAAAATATTGCGTTTGAACACTTCAATCCCATCCCTTTACATTCTTGCAACTTGCATGATTTACTTGCCGCTGCTCATATACTCTTGTCATTCTTGCTTTATATGTATTGTGAATGTTTGAACTTGTGCTAAAACTCCAATTCAACTTAAAGATTTTAAAAACTGCAACTTTTCTTGCTAAGAGTCTATACACCCCCTCTAGACACCTCTTCTTGATCCTTTCAATTGGTATTAGAGCATTGGTCTCCATTGCTTTGGTTTAAACACCTTTTGAGGAAGATGGATGAGTCTACGTTGGGGAGTCTTAGACATAGAGTACCTATACTTGATGGAGAGTACTTTCATGAGTGGAAAAATGAGATGCTTCAGATTTTCAATGAATATCATTTGACCAAATACATTACTATTCCTGGTGCTCGCATTGTTGATCCTTTGCATCCCACACCCGATGAGGATCTTGACATGATTCACAATCTTAGAACCATCAATCTTATTGTAAAAGGATTGCCTAAAAATTTGATTGCTAGCTTACCTACTCTAGATTGTTCTTACACCATATGGAGATTTCTAGAGGAACGATTCCCAAATTATTCCTTGAAAAATCTAGATGAGATTCTTCATAAGTCTATTGCCTTGAATAGGATGAGTACTAGTGAACCTAAGTTTGATGATTGTCTATTTGAGCTTCGTGATCTCGTGCGTGCCAAAGGAGATGTTGGAATTATTAGCAATATCATTTCCGAAGTCATTAGAATTCATAGAGATGAACATTGTTACGGTCATACTTCTAATGAATTACCCTCTCTAGGAATTGATCAATCACAAGACGATGTTGAACATGGATACTATGATGAGGATGATGATAGTGACTATGATCTTGATGATGCGATGAGACACTTTGGTCTTATGGCCAATCTTCGTGGCTACATGGCTGGAGGAAAGAAATGGGTCCTTGATAGTGGATGTACTGATCATATGACCGAAGACAAGGATATTTTTCGTGAGCTTGCTGAAAACGACGGCCCTCGAAAGTATGTAACTTTTGGTGATAAATCAAAGGGTTAGGTGGTTGGCCTGGGTAAGGTGGCCATCTCACATGATAGCTCCATACAAAATGTTATGCTCGTTGAATCGCTTGGCTACAATTTACTTTCCGTATCTAGACTTGCTGACTTTGGTTTCAACGTCCTATTTACTGAAGTAGATTGCCAAGTGTTTCATAGAGATAATCATAAAATGGTCTTTACCGGTATCCGTAGAGGTGATGTTTACATTTTGACTTCACTAAAAAGGCTCAACCTAGAACTTGCTTAATTGCTAAATGCTCAAAAGGCTGGTTGTAGCATAGAAGGTTAGGTCATGTGGGCATGCGATATCTTGACAAGCTTATTAAGGGTGATCATATCCTTGGAGTGAAAGATGTTATATTTGACAAGGATAGACTTTGTAGTGCTTGTCAAGCAGGAAAACAGGTTGGAGGAAGTCACCCCGTGAAGAACATTATGACCACGAGAAGACCGCTCGAGCTACTTCATATGGATCTCTTTGGTCCCAATGCCTACAAGAGTCTCGGTGGTAACTCATTTGGTCTAGTCATAGTCGATGATTTTTCAAGATTTACGTGGGTGTTCTTTCTTGATGATAAATCGCAGGTCCAAAAGATCTTCAAAAACTTCGCTAGGAAGGCCCAAAATCAATTTGAAGTGAAGATCAAGAAGGTTCGCAGCGATAATGGAACAGAGTTCAAGAACGCAAATATGGACACCTTTCTTGACAAATAAGGTGTAACGCCCTCGATGCGGCTATATCTCCCACGTGTCGAAGCACGACTTAGAGGCATAACCGCATTGAAAGCAATGTCGCAAGTGAGGTAATCTTCACACAACCCATGTAACACATAAGGGAAAGAGATACATAGCTGGCTTACAATCGCCACTTCACACAATACGTGAGTAAAGCATTACATCATACAGATACAATCAAGGTCCGACTACGGAACCAAAATAAAAGAAGACTACCCCAAATGCTACACAGATCCCTGATCGACCCCAACTGGGCTCCACTATTGGTCAACTGAAACGAAACAACACAATGAACAGGATCTTCATCGAGCTCCTCCTTGAGCTCGCGTGCGTCACCTGCACAGTTTCATCGGCACCTGCAAACTGGTTTTGGAAGTATCTGTGAGTCACGGGGACTCAGCAATCTCACGCCCGCGAGATCAAGACTATTTAAGCTTAAAGGTAGGACAGGGTAGTGAGGTGGAGCTGCAGCAAGCGACTAGCATATCTGGTGTCTAACATACGCAAATGAGAGCGAGAAGAGAAGGCAAAAGCACGTTCGAACAACTATGATCATGAAGTGATCCTGAAACTACTTACGTCAAGCATAACTCCAACACCGTGTTCACTTCCCAGACTCCTCCGAGAAGAGACCATCACGGTTACACACGCGGTTGGTGTATTTCACTACTAGAAAAAAGGCTATTAGTGGCGCACCCAATATTGCCATTAGTGGCGCACCATGGGTGGGCCACTAATACCACGCCACTAATAAGGAATACTAATGGCGCACCTCTGATGCGCCACTGTTAATCCAAATAACAGTGGCGCACCACTGGTGCGCCACTGGTATGCCACCTAGTGCGCCACTGGTATTCATATGGGTGCGCCACTGATATTCATATGGGTGCGCCACTGATATTCGTATGGGTGCGCCACTGATATTCATATGGGTGCGCCACTGTTATTTAACTGGGTGCGCCACTAATGTGCAAGATGGTGCGCCACTACTATTAATTCTAGGAATTTTTTTTGCATTTCTGGTATTTGCACAGGTTACAAAATACAATACATCACAGAATATAAACAGCACATAATACAAATCATCACATTAGTCTCCGAATTCGAAATAGCGAACAAAGTTCAAATATTAGACAAGTTTAGGTCTCGAGACCGAGTAGCGAGTTTGTCGTCACATTACAAAGTTGATATCATCTAAACTACCATCACATAGAAGAGAGCTGCGGTCACGATGAGCATCATCGCGATGAAACTAGTCTTCATCCGGTTCCTCCTCCGCTCCCTCCTCTCTCCCTCTAGATAGCGCTCGTATCTAGCTTCCGCCTCCGCCCTAGTGGTGCACCCTTTGTAACTGTTACCGCTGAAATGGTGAACCTGTCTCCGACACTCCTCCCAGTCGTCATAGACTCCGGGAACCCTACCCTTGTACACGACATACGACGGCATCTCTATGCACTAGACAAACAAAACGTTAGTAGCAATTCACAGATAATATATAAGTATGCAACAAAAGGATCGGAAGAGAAAAGCAACACATTAATAGCACGGTTCATGGTCCTACTAATAAATAGCATCGATTACATATAAGTTGAACGACTGTCCAAACTAAAGAGACATACAAGTTCATTAAAGTTTAATTACAACACGAGCTAATCGACATTTCAGAACTACATACCATCAATACTTTCTTCGACTCGACTCAGGGACCGGAGCGTGGATGAAGCCGCCGTCATCCGTCGGCGTCATGAATGTGCGGTAGTTGTCAGCCTGCATTTGTAGCGTTGTTTCTATTTCACTGTTGGACGGTTGATATTTGAGGTGGAACTGCCCCGAGGTACGAAGGACATCTTGACAGATGATTTCCGCAAACTCCGACTGGATGCGAAAGAATTCTTGTCTGATGTCCATGTCCTGGATTGCCGACAAGCGTGCGGCCCAATCTTGGAGACCCTTTGGTAGCATAAGGTGATTATGGTCCCGTACGATCGCCCGCATGTGATGGAGGGCGTAGTAGGCATCCTTCTGACTGCTAGGTGGCTGCTTGACGCAGGGGAACGTCGTTACGTGGGTGAACACGTGCTTGCCGTACCTACACATTTCCTTCCTGAAGGTGCCTCCAGATTTGGCGTAGCCGGGGAGAGCATCATCAAGAACTTTCTTGATATTTGTGTAGTCTTTCTTCGACTGACGGTCCGAGTCGAAATACGTGGCCGTGGAATATTTCGGGCTTAAGAGGATGAGTGTGCAACGTGTGTCACTGCACAAAATACGGAATGTTAGAAAAAAAAAAGAACGATCGAAATCTAAGAAATCATATGTTACGGGGCGGTGAGGGGATGACTTACTCGGGAAAGTAAGGCACGAGGAAGGTATCCTTATCTTTGTTCGCCATAATGACGGCTTCGAGGTATGAACTCGCGATTTGCCGGTCCCCAGCGCTGTCCAAGTGCTTGGCACGCATGTAGAAGGGGTCGACTATCACGATGTCCGGGGTCTTGTCTCTAATGATCTGCATCTCCATATTGAGCGAAAATAGCCGAATGAAGGTGTAGTGCAGCGGATGAAGGTTAAACATAGCGAAGATGTCATCAAACCGCAGGACGATCATACTCCCGATGGTGCCATCGACAAAGCCCTTGCCCTCTGGCACCTTGGCCACGAAAACCGGGTATGAGTCATCTTTCTCGGAGAGACGCCGCTTCTCCATAGAAAGAACACTGTCATGCAGACTCCGCATAGCACCGGTTGCAGCCTTGAGCAGATTAGCCGGTAGCATCGGCCTACCCGCCACATGCACCGCCCTCATGATATCCTTAGGTATTGGTGGCCCGTCCTGAGCACGGATCGTACTCGGTGCCGGCTGGCTCGCACCCTTGTTAGTTTTTCTTTTCCGTCCCTTCTTTGGCTTCTGCTGATGTAATGGGATCGAGGTTTGCTCAGAGACCACCTTCTTGAGTGTGGTGGGGCTGATAATATTTCCCACCTCGGCTGCTTGAGTCTCGGTGAAGCCGGCAGCTGGAGGCGTCTCCTGAGAACCGAACAGACGACGCCTGTTGCAATTGGGTTTCTCCGCGGTACCAGCAGCGATCGACTTTTGCAGGGTTGGGTTCTTGAGAAGGAGGCGCCAAGAATTCGTCACCGTACCCACCATGTTCGTTGAAGTAGTCATCGACGTTGACAAATGTACCGTCGTCGACGTCCGGATCCTGTGCCATATGCATGCCCGGATCAACTGACGGCGGTAGCGTTGCGGCGGTCTTGCCATGGCTTGGCGCCGGCAGGACTGGCGGTGTTGTCTGTGGGGTGGTGACCCCCGCCCCCAAACGAATCTGGCTCTTCGGCCAAAGCAATGGCCAGTTGAAGCAGGCGCCGAGGGTCATCACATCCTCTTCGTCGGCCCCATGGGGTCGATACGGAGGTAACAAGTCGTCGCAGCCCCGCAGCACCCGAACCAGTTGAACCCTATACACGGTGGGTGGCATCGGATTATGGTGGAACACGCGGTTGCCCGGTTCAACGATTTTGGCCTTGGCGACATCGATCAACTTGCCGTCCACGAAGTGCAGGAGAGTGCATGGAACTTCGTTGGCGGCGCCCTGCGAAAACATGTAGGGCGTCAGGGATGCCCAGTCAAAGGCAAGGAGATGAAGTCATCGGCCGAGGCTTAGTTACCGTGATGGCGTCGAGCTCGGCTAATGTCGAGGCACCGCCAACGGCGGGCGTGCAAGTGACGGAGGGGCCGCTTGCTGCCGAGGTGCCGGCCGGCGTATTCTTCCCACACCCGGGTGCATCAAGCTCCAATGCCGGCGCCGGCACCGGAGACACCAATGACGCCTCCGCCGGAGACACCACTGTCGGCGCGTTGTGCGAGTTGCTGCCCGTCAAGCTGGGAATCGGGGGCGGCCCCTGTTGGCCGCCCACAAACCACCCCCGCAGCCCCTCAACCAAGGTAGGCATAATGGCGGTGATCGTCGCTCCCAGTTGGTCTCGCACTTGGTCTCGCACTTGCTCTTCGACTATCTGAGGAATCTGCGCCACTTTTGCCTTGAGTTCTTTAACCTCCTGGCTTTCCAAGCTGGTCTTTCTCTCCTTTCGCCCAGTCTTATAGTATTCCGACCATTTCATGGACAAGCCTTCGCCGGCCACACGACCAGCTGACGTCGGCTTAGCTAACTTATCCTTATGTTTCATTACATTCAACGCCCTATTTAAAGTGGTGTCCCAAGGGGCAGACGGGGAGCTCTGAGACCCCGCGCTACTGCTTTCAGTTTCCTGCGGAAGGAACGTGAACCATTTAGAAATTTGGCTTCATTAATTAGAATGCAACCATATGGAGCTAATTACGCGGGGGTGTATTCCTTACCAGAACAAGCTCAAGCGCCTTCACCTTCGGATCCGTGGTAAGCTCCTTTGTTACCGGGTCCTCCTTGTACCGGGCTCTGATATAGTTCCTGGTCTGCTTTTCATGGCGGTATTTATCGAAGAGGGGCGGTAGGCCTTGCTCGACACGCTCCGCGTCCTCCTTGTCCCATTTAGGTTCCGCCACTCTGTAACCGCCGGGACCGAGTTTGTGGACCCCTAAGTTCAATTCCCGCATTTCTTTCCCCCACTGACTTGATTCCATGGATGCGTTGCTCTCGCACTTGGTCTTGAACTCCAGGTAGTCAGCTTTGCTGATCGAAGGATTTTTCTCCTTGATCTTCTCATAACTATCACCTCTTTCAATCATTTTCTTCACCCGGGCTCTCCAAGAAGCCAGGGCCGTGCTCATCTTCGTGAGGGCGGCACTGTTCACTTTATTCCCTGAGAGGCGTGTGTTTGCGAAGTCACCGGGGAACTTGTATCGTTCGTGCAGCTTCGTGAAGAGGAGGATCCGCAAATTCCCTCGTTCACGATGCCTTAGGTTCTCGGTGTTGATCGTGACGGTGCTCCGGACAATGCACCCGATTTGTCCCGCGTACCCACTGACTAATTCTTTGGGCGCCGTTGGATGCCCACTGGAGGACACTTCAGTAAATTCCTCCTTGACGGTGCCGAGCACGTTCGGGCGCCGGTCCTTCCGTTGCCTCTTCGGTTGGCTGCCATCTGTGCGTTCGCTGCCATCATCAGTGGTGGCATCCCCGGCGGCACCATCAGTGGTGTCATCCCCGACGCCACTAGGGGTTGTGTAGTCGGGATCGGTGTCTTCCGCGGCGTCCTCATAGCGGTGAGGGTATTCCTCCATCTCCTGGGACAGCTCCCAGAATGGCTTGCCGCCCGAACCGCCGGCCTCATCGTTGTCGGCCATGTTCGCTCTAAATAGGAAAAAAGTTTGGTCAAAAAGTTGGTTATTGTCAAGGAACAAGATCTCATCATTTAGGGTTTGTGAGGAATTATCATGGTCTCATCACTTAGGGTTTGTCGACACCGAGGCATCCTAAAAGCTACGGTTTTATCATTTAGAGTGCCGTTGATAGAAGCTATTCAGAACTAGTCCTACTTAATTCTTGATCCTACTTAATTAAGTACTAAGATACCCCGGCCCATGCATTAGTCGCAAGTACCCCATATGTCCTATTTTTAGCAAAGTCATGCTAAAATTCACGGAAAATTTCAGCATGACCTTTGCTGAAAATAGGACATATGGAGTACCCGAACTTGCCGGAACGGAAGTTAATCGACATTCCGGCAAACTCAAGGGCCTCTCGGGGTACCTGCAAAATCATCACGACATGATGGTCGGAGACAAAACCCAGCAAACTAGCACCACAATGTGCCTCTACTTTCATATGGATGAAAAGGCCACAGACCATATGGTCCTCTGCTTTCATATGGACAAAAAAGGCCTACATATAGGCACAACAGAGCAGCAAGCCCATCACTCTTTTGGTGAACAGAAGCATATGCAAAAAAAAGTGGTTGTTATTCACAGTACATATACAGGATTTGGTTGTTATGCACAGTACATGTCAATTTCCATCAGAGAAATTTAAAAGCTACTTCACATTGCTACTTGTAAATTTCCATCAATACATACTTTAGATTTGCTACTTGCCAATGTCAATTTCCATGCTTGTCATTGAAATTCAAAACAATACACAGTACATGTCAATTTCCATCAGTATAATTCGAAAACTACTTGTCATTGCAGAGAAGCATCAAACAATATTTACATGCTTTCACTGTACAGTTTTCTTCAGATCTTATATTAAGAGATAACAAGCACAGTACTGAATTAAGAGATAACAAGTACAATATTTACATGTCAATTTCGTTTTTTCCACTGTTCAACCACAGAAATAAGAAAAATAACTAGACCCGAGTAATAGCAGTAGAATCACCTATTGCTCTTTTACCACTAGAATGACCGAAGGCTAACTAATCACAAATACCTACTGATATACCACTAGAGTGGCCTGGCCTTTCAATGAGATAGATACCTTCGATTTTTGGAGGTGATCATTATGATCCAGGCTACTTTCCAAGAGGACTGATTAGCCAAGCAACCGTTGAACCAACCCCTGAGATGTTATCAGCCTTTTCCCAAAACCATGATGGCCTAAATATTAGAGTATGTTCATGCAAGAGATGGAAGAACCCAGTAGAACAAGCTAACAAGCAATCTCAGAATTGCATACATATAGATTTAGGATTGTCTAGGGTTACAAGTAGAGCTTAATCTGCTGGTTTAGCCAACTGAAAAGAAGATAAATGCACTAGTTTCACAAGCAACACTAAACTGAATTAAAAATAACTAAGTCTTACATATGGAGCCCCCTCCTTTTATAGCCAAAATGTCCTATGCCACATTGTATGTAATTACAGTGCAACTGACAACAACTAATCCGCTAATTTCAAATGGATCCTATTTAATTAATCTGGCTCTAAACATTGGCAATTATATTCAAAGATTCAGGCCATATTCAGTTGTAATCATTTCAATTCAATCAACAACGCAGCAGAGCAGCTCTGCATCAACAGAGTGGAGTGAGCAGATCTGGCGGAGCTCACCTTGGGAGAAGGGGAGCGCGACGGCGGCGTCGAGGAAGGGGGCGACGGTCGGCTCGGAGTAGGTGGCCGCGGGGAGGGCGGACTCGGGGGAGGGCGACGGTGAGCTCGCGGCAGTGGACGGCGGTGAGCTCGAGGGGAACGGGCTGCGCGGGCGGCGCTCCTCCCTGGCCTGCGCGGGCGGCGCTCCTCCTCAATCTGCGGCGGACCTCCTCCCTGGCCCGCGCGGCGCTTGCAGCAGCAGCTTCCCGGACCTCCTCCTCAATCCGGGGGAGCGGCGACCGGCGACCTGGGTGCAGCTAGGCTAGCTAGCTAGCAAGTGAAATGAGTTATGGACAGAACTACATTTCAATGGTGGGGCAGCGCTAACAATGGCGCACCCATCGCAGGTGCGCCATAAACAGAGCATTTCAATGGCGCATCTCTGGTAGTGCGCCATTACTACTCGTAGTAATAGGTTAAAACTGTCCGCGTCTGTGTTATGGACAGAACTACTGCCATGGCCTAGTGGTTGGACCCTTGATGCATAACCCAGCCAGCCAGGGTTCGAATCCTGGCGGCCCCATTTTTTTCAATCTTTTAAAAAAATGTTTTTGATGTATATATGTCTATTGGTTACACTAGTCCGGTCTTTAAACATTTTTTTACCTTTTTCTGTGTTTTTTCTTTACTGTTTTTGTCAGTTCTTTTTTAGTTTTCTATTAAATATATTTGAATATTGAATGTATTTGAATGTAAATATTGTTAAACAACATACATTTGAATGTAAATATTGTTAAACAACATACATTTTAATGTATTTGAATATTTCCTATTAAATATATGTACATCTTTTAGGACAATATACGTGTGCTTATGTGTTTAGATTTAAGATTTGAATCATTGTGATAATTTAAGATTTGAGATAAAAGAATAGGAAAATGCAAATGGAGTGATAAAACCATTGTGCAAAGATTTAGAATTAGATGACATGGTTGAAATCAAGTGATACATGTAATAATTTAGCTATCACGCACACACACACGCGGTTGAAAACAACATGCCACTGACACACACACACACGCAACCGACACGTCGTGATTCAATCTTAGCTATCTTTTCACAATCTTCTTGCCCTTCTTCCTCGCGGTTGAATAATTTAGCCTCGGAACCCCTTGAATTGATCTTCTCTTGAACGGACGTCCTTTAGGTAGGGTGGTCCTGCTTCTTCTTGTGGTGTATGGTACTTCATCGTCGTCGTCATCTTCCATCTTCGGGTCGCCGTACTTGTCAAAGTCTTGCTCATTGGCGACTCCATCCATTCCGATGATGTTCCTTTTGCCTCTCCTCACGACAACACGACTGGGCTTTGACGGGTCGGTAATGAAGAAGCATTGGTCCACTTTGGAAGCCAGTACCCATGGCTCATTTTTCGCGGTGACGTTTGCGCCCGCGGTCTTGGATTTGGCTTCTGGTATAACCATGGTGGTGAAATACCGGTCTTCTTTTAGGACGCTCTTGGCCCATCTGACACGGAACATCGGGACCTTCTCTCCAGCGTAGCTCAGCTCCCAGATCTCCTCGATCCTTCCGTAGTATCTGTCCTTGTCGTTACCGGTGTAGGATTCCATCGTTACCCCGGAGTTCTGATAATCGCTCTTCATGTCCTTTTCCTCGGTGTAGAATGTGTAGCCGTTGATATCGTACGCCTCATAGGTCATCAGGTTGTGCTCGGCGCCCTGTGACAAGGCGAATATGAGTTTTTCTTCCGCGGAAGAATCCTCATGTAAAGGGTACGATAGAAGCTTCTCCTTGAACCAACGCGTGAAACATGAGTTGTGCTCTTTGATTATAGCTCCCTCCGTCCTCTGTTGGCCTCGGTCATTGTACGTCTTCTCAATAAAGATTTTGTGCTCTACCACCCAAGGATCGACCACGTCTATGTGTTGTAGCGCGACTAGGTTTGCTCTTTCAAAGTCGGCGAGTCGACCCATGAAGTCGACATGCATTTCGCGGTGACCCTCGCGGTGACCCCATCCAGCGAGCCTGCCGAGGTGCCTGTTGACGGGCAGACCAACGGGGTTCTCGATGCCTAGATAATTCGTGCAGTACGAGATGCACTCTTCGGTCAGAAAGCCCCTGGCTATGCTTCCCTCTGGACGTGACATGTTGCGAACGTATCCTTTGATGACACCATTCATCCTTTCGAACGGCATCATGCTGTGCAGGAACGTCGGCCCGAGTTGGATGATATCCTCCACTATATGGACCAGCAGATGCACCATAACGTCGAAGAATGCGGGCGGGAAGTACATCTCAAGCTCGCATAGTATCACCATGATCTCTTCCTGTAGCCTTCTGAGTTGCCTCACGCCAACCGACTTCCGAGAGATGACGTCGAAAAAGTTGCATAAGCCAAAAAGCGTGTCACGGACGTGCGCGTCCATGATCCCACGGATTGCAACTAGAAGTATCTGCGTCATCAGCACGTGACAGTCGTGAGACTTCATCCCGCTGAACTTCTTCTTCGCTGAGTCTAGGTATCTGCTTATCTTCCCCGCGTAACCGTAAGGAAGTTTTACTCCTACGAGGCAGGTGAAAAACTGCTCGATCTCCTTCTGACTTAGAGTGAAGCACGCGGGAGGGTAGTCATATTCGATCTTCTTGGCCCTTTTGCCTTTGCGATGACTTTTCGTGTCCTTCGCCTCATCATCATCATCATCATCATCATCATCATCATCATCATTAGGGCGCCAGAGCTCCTCCCTGATGCCCATTTTTTGCAAGTCTGCCCTTGCTTTCGGCCCATCTTTGGTCGTCTCTGGCATGTTGAGCAGGGTACCAAGAAGACTCTCGCACATGTTCTTCGTGATATGCATGACATCAAGGCTGTGAGGCACACGGAGGATCTTCCAGTACGGCAAGTCCCAGAAAACAGACCTCGTTTTCCATACCTTCAGCAGCGGCTCTGGCGCCTTTCGCTTCTTTCCCGGCGGTGGGCACTCTTTCCAATTTTTCAACAGCTTGTCTATTTCCTCGCCGCTCCTCGTACGTGGGGGTCTTCGGGGTTCGGTTTCACCATCGAACAGATCCTTGCGTTTTCTCCATGCGTCATCGTCGCGAAGCCACCTTCGATGTCCCATGAACACGGTTTTCGAAGACCCGGGATCTCTATCTAGCTGGCGATACGTTGTGTCATCCATGCACCGTACGCATCCAGAAAATCCATGGACTACCTGCCCCGCGAGATATCCGTAACCGAGATAGTCGTGCACCGTCGTGAGCAGTGCGGCTCTCATAGGGAAATATTCTTTCTCTGCGGCGTCCCACGTATTGGCTGGCGTTTTCCACAGCGTGTCTAGCTCCTCCTTCAGCAGCCTCAGATACAGATTGATGTCATTCCCTGGTTGTTTCGGCCCTTCAATTAGCATACTCATGTGAATGTACTTCCTCTTCATGCACAACCAGGGGGGAAGGTTGTACATCCACACAAACACAGGCCAGGTGCTATGTGTGCTTCTCTGGCTGCCAAACGGATTGACTCCATCGGTGCTCGCGCCGAGCACGATGTTCCTTGGATCCTTCCCAAATTCTGGGTATTCAAAATTCAACGCTTGCCACTGGCTCGCATCCTTAGGGTGACTCAGCATCTTGTCTTTTTTATCTATCTCCGGATCATTTGCGTCATCTTCTCGCTTCTTCTCCTCCCTATCCTTGTGCCAACGCAGGAGCTTTGCTACCTTAGGATCCGCGAAATACCGCTGCAGACGAGGAGTGATCGGAAAGTACCACACCACTTTTCGAGGAGCTTTCTTCCTCTTCTTGTATCGAGTGACGCCGCACACCGGACATATGGTAGACTCCGCGTGCTCGCCCCGATAAATGATGCAATTGTTCATGCAGACATGGTATTTCACGTGCGGTAAATCCAGAGGACACACGATTTTCTTCGCCTCCTCCAAACTGGTCGGGCACTTGTTCCCCTTCGGAAGACGTTCGTGCCAGAATGACATGTTCTCGTCGAAGCATGCGTCCGTCATTTTGTGTTTTACCTTCATCTCCAGAGCCATGAGCGTTACTTTCAGGCGGGTATCCTCAGGCCTGCATCCTTCATACAATGGAGTAACCGCGTCTGTCTCCAGTTGATCCAGCTTGGCTTTCTCTCAGGCGGCAGCTCTTGC
The DNA here is from genome assembly GCA_032464435.1 of Aegilops umbellulata. Lineage (NCBI taxonomy): Eukaryota > Viridiplantae > Streptophyta > Magnoliopsida > Poales > Poaceae > Aegilops > Aegilops umbellulata. The sequence continues at coordinate 92,003,230 of CP136055.1, forward strand.
GTTACCCGTCTGCTTGCGAAGCAGCTCTTGAATATGAGGGTCATGCACCCAGCCCATCGATGGTCCATCGTCGTCTGCTCCGGCATCTTCATCTTCATGATGATGCCCTTCGTCTTGATCTTCCTCATCATCATGTCCGGCATCTTCTACATGATGACCGTGTCCTGCATCTACTTCGTGATCATGTCCTGGAGATTCTTCGTCTTCTCGCCCGCCCTCGCCGCTATTGTCTTGCTGCCCTTCCTTTTTTCTGCTTGCCCGGCCCCCATGGATGACTTCATAGTCATCTTCATCACCTTGCCACCGATAGCCATCCATGAAACCACGCAAGAGCAAGTGGTCCCGCACCTGCCCGGAATCCGGGTCCGCAATAAGGCTCTTCAGCTTGCATCTTCGACACGGACATCTTATCTACGTCTCGTTCTTTTGAAGCATCTCGGCCTTCGCGGAGCTCAAAAACCTATTTACGATGCCTTCGGTCATCGTGCGGACCATGGTCGCCTGCGGGGTAGAGCAAAATGATATTTTAGAACAAAAAAAATTTTGGCATGACTTTGCCTAAAAATAGGACCAAAAAGAATGCATATAGTGCCAAATTCTCGCCGAAACGGAAATTAATCAACATTCCGGCAAAATATTGGCAACTATCGCATTTCAAATACCGGTACCTGCAAACACAAACATATGCAACACCACAAACATACGTAGATCTCTAGGCCATAAAAAGTGTGTACGTTGTTGGAGACGGAGAGAAAAGTAGATCTAGAACATAAAGAAAGCTTTCCCCTTACTTACCTATCAAAAAAAAGGAAATTTAACCACTTAATTTGGGTGAATCTATGGTGCAAATGAGGTGAGGAGGAGGAGCAAGACGACCAAATCTGTTTTGGTGGAGGGGGGAAAGTGAGTGTGTGGTAGGTGTGGCTGCCTAATTATAGCTACTGCTCCCAGGTTACCAGTGGCGCACCCCTTCAGTGGTGCGCCACTAGTAGCCAGCAATACTAGTGGCGCACCAGTGAAGGGGTGCGCCACTGCTATGTTTTTTTTTGGACCACCATGCCCAGCTTTACCAGTGGCGCACCAGGGCAAGGTGCGCCACTACTATCAAAAATAGTAGTGGCGCACCTTGGCCTGGTGCGCCACTGGTAATCCTGGGCATGGCTGGCTACTGTTCAAAAAAAATAGTAGTGGCGCACCAGGGCAAGGTGCGCCACTACTATCAAAAATAGTAGTGGCGCACCTTGTCCTGGTGCGCCACTGGTAAGCCTGGGCATGGCTGGTTACTGTTCAAAAAAATAGTAGTGGCGCACAGGACACCTGGTGCGCCACTAGTAACGTCACTATTAGTGGAGCACCTGTTTGTGGTGCGCCACTGCTATATAGTAGTGGCGCACCACATCTCTGGTGCGCCACTAATAGTGATATTACCTATAGCCGTTTTTCTAGTAGTCACTACTAGAAAAAAGGCTATTAGTGGCGCACCCAATATTGCCATTAGTGGCGCACCATGGGTGGGCCACTAATACCACGCCACTAATAAGGAATACTAATGGCGCACCTCTGATGCGCCACTGTTAATCCAAATAACAGTGGCGCACCACTGGTGCGCCACTGGTATGCCACCTAGTGCGCCACTGGTATTCATATGGGTGCGCCACTGATATTCATATGGGTGCGCCACTGATATTCGTATGGGTGCGCCACTGATATTCATATGGGTGCGCCACTGTTATTTAACTGGGTGCGCCACTAATGTGCAAGATGGTGCGCCACTACTATTAATTCTAGGAATTTTTTTTGCATTTCTGGTATTTGCACAGGTTACAAAATACAATACATCACAGAATATAAACAGCACATAATACAAATCATCACATTAGTCTCCGAATTCGAAATAGCGAACAAAGTTCAAATATTAGACAAGTTTAGGTCTCGAGACCGAGTAGCGAGTTTGTCGTCACATTACAAAGTTGATATCATCTAAACTACCATCACATAGAAGAGAGCTGCGGTCACGATGAGCATCATCGCGATGAAACTAGTCTTCATCCGGTTCCTCCTCCGCTCCCTCCTCTCTCCCTCTAGATAGCGCTCGTATCTAGCTTCCGCCTCCGCCCTAGTGGTGTACCCTTTGTAACTGTTACCGCTGAAACGGTGAACCTGTCTCCGACACTCCTCCCAGTCGTCATAGACTCCGGGAACCCTACCCTTGTACACGACAAACGACGGCATCTCTATGCACTAGACAAACAAAACGTTAGTAGCAATTCACAGATAATATATAAGTATGCAACAAAAGGATCGGAAGAGAAAAGCAACACATTAATAGCACGGTTCATGGTCCTACTAATAAATAGCATCGATTACATATAAGTTGAACGACTGTCCAAACTAAAGAGACATACAAGTTCATTAAAGTTTAATTACAACACGAGCTAATCGACATTTCAGAACTACATACCATCAATACTTTCTTCGACTCGACTCAGGGACCGGAGCGTGGATGAAGCCGCCGTCATCCGTCGGCGTCATGAATGTGCGGTAGTTGTCAGCCTGCATTTGTAGCGTTGTTTCTATTTCACTGTTGGACGGTTGATATTTGAGGTGGAACTGCCCCGAGGTACGAAGGACATCTTGACAGATGATTTCCGCAAACTCCGACTGGATGCGAAAGAATTCTTGTCTGATGTCCATGTCCTGGATTGCCGACAAGCGTGCGGCCCAATCTTGGAGACCCTTTGGTAGCATAAGGTGATTATGGTCCCGTACGATCGCCCGCATGTGATGGAGGGCGTAGTAGGCATCCTTCTGACTGCTAGGCGGCTGCTTGACGCAGGGGAACGTCGTTACGTGGGTGAACACGTGCTTGCCGTACCTACACATTTCCTTCCTGAAGGTGCCTCCAGATTTGGCGTAGCCGGGGAGAGCATCATCAAGAACTTTCTTGATATTTGTGTAGTCTTTCTTCGACTGACGGTCCGAGTCGAAATACGTGGCCGTGGAATATTTCGGGCTTAAGAGGATGAGTGTGCAACGTGTGTCACTGCACAAAACACGGAATGTTAGAAAAAAAAAGAACGATCGAAATCTAAGAAATCATATGTTACGGGGCGGTGAGGGGATGACTTACTCGGGAAAGTAAGGCACGAGGAAGGTATCCTTATCTTTGTTCGCCATAATGACGCCTTCGAGGTATGAACTCGCGATTTGCCGGTCCCCAGCGCTGTCCAAGTGCTTGGCACGCATGTAGAAGGGGTCGACTATCACGATGTCCGGGGTCTTGTCTCTAATGATCTGCATCTCCATATTGAGCGAAAATAGCCGAATGAAGGTGTAGTGCAGCGGATGAAGGTTAAACATAGCGAAGATGTCATCAAACCGCAGGACGATCATACTCCCGATGGTGCCATCGACAAAGCCCTTGCCCTCTGGCACCTTGGCCACGAAAACCGGGTATGAGTCATCTTTCTCGGAGAGACGCCGCTTCTCCATAGAAAGAACACTGTCATGCAGACTCCGCATAGCACCGGTTGCAGCCTTGAGCAGATTAGCCGGTAGCATCGGCCTACCCGCCACATGCACCGCCCTCATGATATCCTTAGGTATTGGTGGCCCGTCCTGAGCACGGATCGTACTCGGTGCCGGCTGGCTCGCACCCTTGTTAGTTTTTCTTTTCCGTCCCTTCTTTGGCTTCTGCTGATGTAATGGGATCGAGGTTTGCTCAGAGACCACCTTCTTGAGTGTGGTGGGGCTGATAATATTTCCCACCTCGGCTGCTTGAGTCTCGGTGAAGCCGGCAGCTGGAGGCGTCTCCTGAGAACCGAACAGACGACGCCTGTTGCAATTGGGTTTCTCCGCGGTACCAGCAGCGATCGACTTTTGCAGGGTTGGGTTCTTGAGAAGGAGGCGCCAAGAATTCGTCACCGTACCCACCATGTTCGTTGAAGTAGTCATCGACGTTGACAAATGTACCGTCGTCGACGTCCGGATCCTGTGCCATATGCATGCCCGGATCAACTGACGGCGGTAGCGTTGCGGCGGTCTTGCCATGGCTTGGCGCCGGCAGGACTGGCGGTGTTGTCTGTGGGGTGGTGACCCCCGCCCCCAAACGAATCTGGCTCTTCGGCCAAAGCAATGGCCAGTTGAAGCAGGCGCCGAGGGTCATCACATCCTCTTCGTCGGCCCCATGGGGTCGATACGGAGGTAACAAGTCGTCGCAGCCCCGCAGCACCCGAACCAGTTGAACCCTATACACGGTGGGTGGCATCGGATTATGGTGGAACACGCGGTTGCCCGGTTCAACGATTTTGGCCTTGGCGACATCGATCAACTTGCCGTCCACGAAGTGCAGGAGAGTGCATGGAACTTCATTGGCGGCGCCCTGCGAAAACATGTAGGGCGTCAGGGATGCCCAGTGAAAGGCAAGGAGATGAAGTCATCGGCCGAGGCTTAGTTACCGTGATGGCGTCGAGCTCGGCTAATGTCGAGGCACCGCCAACGGCGGGCGTGCAAGTGACGGAGGGGCCGCTTGCTGCCGAGGTGCCGGCCGGCGTATTCTTCCCACACCCGGGTGCATCAAGCTCCAATGCCGGCGCCGGCACCGGAGACACCAATGACGCCTCCGCCGGAGACACCACTGCCGGCGCGTTGTGCGAGTTGCTGCCCGTCAAGCTGGGAATCGGGGGCGGCCCCTGTTGGCCGCCCACAAACCACCCCCGCAGCCCCTCAACCAAGGTAGGCATAATGGCGGTGATCGTCGCTCCCAGTTGGTCTCGCACTTGGTCTCGCACTTGCTCTTCGACTATCTGAGGAATCTGCGCCACTTTTGCCTTGAGTTCTTTAACCTCCTGGCTTTCCAAGCTGGTCTTTCTCTCCTTTCGCCCAGTCTTATAGTATTCCGACCATTTCATGGACAAGCCTTCGCCGGCCACACGACCAGCTGACGTCGGCTTAGCTAACTTATCCTTCTGTTTCATTACATTCAACGCCCTATTTAAAGTGGTGTCCCAAGGGGCAGACGGGGAGCTCTGAGACCGCTACTGCTTTCAGTTTCCTGCGGAAGGAACGTGAACCATTTAGAAATTTGGCTTCATTAATTAGAATGCAACCATATGGAGCTAATTACGCGGGGGTGTATTCCTTACCAGAACAAGCTCAAGCGCCTTCACCTTCGGATCCGTGGTAAGCTCCTTTGTTACCGGGTCCTCCTTGTACCGGGCTCTGATATAGTTCCTGGTCTGCTTTTCATGGCGGTATTTATCGAAGAGGGGCGGTAGGCCTTGCTCGACACGCTCCGCGTCCTCCTTGTCCTATTTAGGTTCCGCCACTCTGTAACCGCCGGGACCGAGTTTGTGGACCCCTAAGTTCAATTCCCGCATTTCTTTCCCCCACTGACTTGATTCCACGGATGCGTTTCTCTCGCACTTGGTCTTGAACTCCAGGTAGTCAGCTTTGCTGATCGAAGGATTTTTCTCCTTGATCTTCTCATAACTATCACCTCTTTCAATCATTTTCTTCACCCGGGCTCTCCAAGAAGCCAGGGCCGTGCTCATCTTCGTGAGGGCGGCACTGTTCACTTTATTCCCTGAGAGGCGTGTGTTTGCGAAGTCACCGGGGAACTTGTATCGTTCGTGCAGCTTCATGAAGAGGAGGATCCGCAAATTCCCTCGTTCACGATGCCTTAGGTTCTCGGTGTTGATCGTGACGGTGCTCCGGACAATGCACCCGAGTTGTCCCGCGTACCCACTGACTAATTCTTTGGGCGCCGTTGGATGCCCACTGGAGGACACTTCAGTAAATTCCTCCTTGACGGTGCCGAGCACGTTCGGGCGCCGGTCCTTCCGTTGCCTCTTCGGTTGGCTGCCATCTGTGCGTTCGCTGCCATCATCAGTGGTGGCATCCCCGGCGGCACCATCAGTGGTGTCATCCCCGACGCCACTAGGGGTTGTGTAGTCGGGATCGGTGTCTTCCGCGGCGTCCTCATAGCGGTGAGGGTATTCCTCCATCTCCTGGGACAGCTCCCAGAATGGCTTGCCGCCCGAACCGCCGGCCTCATCGTTGTCGGCCATGTTCGCTCTAAATAGGAAAAAAGTTTGGTCAAAAAGTTGGTTATTGTCAAGGAACAAGATCTCATCATTTAGGGTTTGTGAGGAATTATCATGGTCTCATCACTTAGGGTTTGTCGACACCGAGGCATCCTAAAAGCTACGGTTTTATCATTTAGAGTGCCGTTGATAGAAGCTATTCAGAACTAGTCCTACTTAATTCTTGATCCTACTTAATTAAGTACTAAGATACCCCGGCCCATGCATTAGTCGCAAGTACCCCATATGTCCTATTTTTAGCAAAGTCATGCTAAAATTCACGGAAAATTTCAGCATGACCTTTGCTGAAAATAGGACATATGGAGTACCCGAACTTGCCGGAACGGAAGTTAATCGACATTCCGGCAAACTCAAGGGCCTCTCGGGGTACCTGCAAAATCATCACGACACGATGGTCGGAGACAAAACCCAGCAAACTAGCACCACAATGTGCCTCTACTTTCATATGGATGAAAAGGCCACAGACCATATGGTCCTCTGCTTTCATATGGACAAAAAAGGCCTACATATAGGCACAACAGAGCAGCAAGCCCATCACTCTTTTGGTGAACAGAAGCATATGCAAAAAAAAGTGGTTGTTATTCACAGTACATATACAGGATTTGGTTGTTATGCACAGTACATGTCAATTTCCATCAGAGAAATTTAAAAGCTACTTCACATTGCTACTTGTAAATTTCCATCAATACATACTTTAGATTTGCTACTTGCCAATGTCAATTTCCATGCTTGTCATTGAAATTCAAAACAATACACAGTACATGTCAATTTCCATCAGTATAATTCAAAAACTACTTGTCATTGCAGAGAAGCATCAAACAATATTTACATGCTTTCACTGTACAGTTTTCTTCAGATCTTATATTAAGAGATAACAAGCACAGTACTGAATTAAGAGATAACAAGTACAATATTTACATGTCAATTTCGTTTTTTCCACTGTTCAACCACAGAAATAAGAAAAATAACTAGACCCGAGTAATAGCAGTAGAATCACCTATTGCTCTTTTACCACTAGAATGACCGAAGGCTAACTAATCACAAATACCTACTGATATACCACTAGAGTGGCCTGGCCTTTCAATGAGATAGATACCTTCGATTTTTGGAGGTGATCATTATGATCCAGGCTACTTTCCAAGAGGACTGATTAGCCAAGCAACCGTTGAACCACTGAGATGTTATCAGCCTTTTCCCAAAACCATGATGGCCTAAATATTAGAGTATGTTCATGCAAGAGATGGAAGAACCCAGTAGAACAAGCTAACAAGCAATCTCAGAATTGCATACATATAGATTTAGGATTGTCTAGGGTTACAAGTAGAGCTTAATCTGCTGGTTTAGCCAACTGAAAAGAAGATAAATGCACTAGTTTCACAAGCAACACTAAACTGAACTAAAAATAACTAAGTCTTACATATGGAGCCCCCTCCTTTTATAGCCAAAATGTCCTATGCCACATTGTATGTAATTACAGTGCAACTGACAACAACTAATCCGCTAATTTCAAATGGATCCTATTTAATTAATCTGGCTCTAAACATTGGCAATTATATTCAAAGATTCAGGCCATATTCAGTTGTAATCATTTCAATTCAATCAACAACGCAGCAGAGCAGCTCTGCATCAACAGAGTGGAGTGAGCAGATCTGGCGGAGCTCACCTTGGGAGAAGGGGAGCGCGACGGCGGCGTCGAGGAAGGGGGCGACGGTCGGCTCGGAGTAGGTGGCCGCGGGGAGGGCGGACTCGGGGGAGGGCGACGGTGAGCTCGCGGCAGTGGACGGCGGTGAGCTCGAGGGGAACGGGCTGCGCGGGCGGCGCTCCTCCCTGGCCTGCGCGGGCGGCGCTCCTCCTCAATCTGCGGCGGACCTCCTCCCCGGCCCGCGCGGCGCTTGCAGCAGCAGCTTCCCGGACCTCCTCCTCAATCCGAGGGAGCGGCGACCGGCGACCTGGGTGCAGCTAGGCTAGCTAGCTAGCAAGTGAAATGAGTTATGGACAGAACTACATTTCAATGGTGGGGCAGCGCTAACAATGGCGCACCCATCGCAGGTGCGCCATAAACAGAGCATTTCAATGGCGCATCTCTGGTAGTGCGCCATTACTACTCGTAGTAATAGGTTAAAACTGTCTGCGTCTGTGTTATGGACAGAACTACTGCCATGGCCTAGTGGTTGGACCCTTGATGCATAACCCAGCCAGCCAGGGTTCGAATCCTGGCGGCCCCATTTTTTTCAATCTTTTAAAAAAATGTTTTTGATGTATATATGTCTATTGGTTACACTAGTCCGGTCTTTAAACATTTTTTTACCTTTTTCTGTGTTTTTTCTTTACTGTTTTTGTCAGTTCTTTTTTAGTTTTCTATTAAATATATTTGAATATTGAATGTATTTGAATGTAAATATTGTTAAACAACATACATTTGAATGTAAATATTGTTAAACAACATACATTTTAATGTATTTGAATATTTCCTATTAAATATATGTACATCTTTTAGGACAATATACGTGGGCTTATGTGTTTAGATTTAAGATTTGAATCATTGTGATAATTTAAGATTTGAGATAAAAGAATAGGAAAATGCAAATGGAGTGATAAAACCATTGTGCAAAGATTTAGAATTAGATGACATGGTTGAAATCAAGTGATACATGTAATAATTTAGCTATCACGCACACACACACGCGGTTGAAAACAACATGCCACTGACACACACACACACGCAACCGACACGTCGTGATTCAATCTTAGCTATCTTTTCACAATCTTCTTGCCCTTCTTCCTCGCGGTTGAATAATTTAGCCCCGGAACCCCTTGAATTGATCTTCTCTTGAACGGACGTCCTTTAGGTAGGGTGGTCCTGCTTCTTCTTGTGGTGTATGGTACTTCATCGTCGTCGTCATCTTCCATCTTCGGGTCGCCGTACTTGTCAAAGTCTTGCTCATTGGCGACTCCATCCATTCCGATGATGTTCCTTTTGCCTCTCCTCACGACAACACGACTGGGCTTTGACGGGTCGGTAATGAAGAAGCATTGGTCCACTTTGGAAGCCAGTACCCATGGCTCATTTTTCGCGGTGACGTTTGCGCCCGCGGTCTTGGATTTGGCTTCTGGTATAACCATGGTGGTGAAATACCGGTCTTCTTTTAGGACGCTCTTGGCCCATCTGACACGGAACATCGGGACCTTCTCTCCAGCGTAGCTCAGCTCCCAGATCTCCTCGATCCTTCCGTAGTATCTGTCCTTGTCGTTACCGGTGTAGGATTCCATCGTTACCCCGGAGTTCTGATAATCGCTCTTCATGTCCTTTTCCTCGGTGTAGAATGTGTAGCCGTTGATATCGTACGCCTCATAGGTCATCAGGTTGTGCTCGGCGCCCTGTGACAAGGCGAATATGAGTTTTTCTTCCGCGGAAGAATCCTCATGTAAAGGGTACGACAGAAGCTTCTCCTTGAACCAACGCGTGAAACATGAGTTGTGCTCTTTGATTATAGCTCCCTCCGTCCTCTGTTGGCCTCGGTCATTGTACGTCTTCTCAATAAAGATTTTGTGCTCTACCACCCAAGGATCGACCACGTCTATGTGTTGTAGCGCGACTAGGTTTGCTCTTTCAAAGTCGGCGAGTCGACCCATGAAGTCGACATGCATTTCGCGGTGACCCTCGCGGTGACCCCATCCAGCGAGCCTGCCGAGGTGCCTGTTGACGGGCAGACCAACGGGGTTCTCGATGCCTAGATAATTCGTGCAGTACGAGATGCACTCTTCGGTCAGAAAGCCCCTGGCTATGCTTCCCTCTGGACGTGACATGTTGCGAACGTATCCTTTGATGACACCATTCATCCTTTCGAACGGCATCATGCTGTGCAGGAACGTCGGCCCGAGTTGGATGATATCCTCCACTATATGGACCAGCAGATGCACCATAACGTCGAAGAATGCGGGCGGGAAGTACATCTCAAGCTCGCATAGTATCACCATGATCTCTTCCTGTAGCCTTCTGAGTTGCCTCACGCCAACCGACTTCCGAGAGATGACGTCGAAAAAGTTGCATAAGCCAAAAAGCGTGTCACGGACGTGCGCGTCCATGATCCCACGGATTGCAACTGGAAGTATCTGCGTCATCAGCACGTGACAGTCGTGAGACTTCATCCCGCTGAACTTCTGCTTCGCTGAGTCTAGGTATCTGCTTATCTTCCCCGCGTAACCGTAAGGAAGTTTTACTCCTACGAGGCAGGTGAAAAACTGCTTGATCTCCTTCTGACTTAGAGTGAAGCACGCGGGAGGGTAGTCATATTCGATCTTCTTGGCCTTTTTGCCTTTGCGATGACTTTTCGTGTCCTTCGCCTCATCATCATCATCATCATCATCATCATCATCATTAGGGCGCCAGAGCTCCTCCCTGATGCCCATTTTTTGCAAGTCTGCCCTTGCTTCCGGCCCATCTTTGGTCGTCTCTGGCATGTTGAGCAGGGTACCAAGAAGACTCTCGCACACGTTCTTCGTGATATGCATGACATCAAGGCTGTGAGGCACACGGAGGATCTTCCAGTACGGCAAGTCCCAGAAAACAGACCTCGTTTTCCATACCTTCAGCAGCGGCTCTGGCGCCTTTCGCTTCTTTCCCGGCGGTGGGCACTCTTTCCAATTTTTCAACAGCTCGTCTATTTCCTCGCCGCTCCTCGTACGTGGGGGTCTTCGGGGTTCGGTTTCACCATCGAACAGATCCTTGCGTTTTCTCCATGCGTCATCGTCGCGAAGCCACCTTCGATGTCCCATGAACACGGTTTTCGAAGACCCGGGATCTCTATCTAGCTGGCGATACGTTGTGTCATCCATGCACCGTACGCATCCAGAAAATCCATGGACTACCTGCCCCGCGAGATATCCGTAACCGAGATAGTCGTGCACCGTCGTGAGCAGTGCGGCTCTCATAGGGAAATATTCTTTCTCTGCGGCGTCCCACGTATTGGCTGGCGTTTTCCACAGCGTGTCTAGCTCCTCCTTCAGCAGCCTCAGATACAGATTGATGTCATTCCCTGGTTGTTTCGGCCCTTCAATTAGCATACTCATGTGAATGTACTTCCTCTTCATGCACAACCAGGGGGGAAGGTTGTACATCCACACAAACACAGGCCAGGTGCTATGTGTGCTTCTCTGGCTGCCAAACGGATTGACTCCATCGGTGCTCACGCCGAGCACGATGTTCCTTGGATCCTTCCCAAATTCTGGGTATTCAAAATTCAACGCTTGCCACTGGCTCGCATCCTTAGGGTGACTCAGCATCTTGTCTTTTTTATCTATCTCCGGATCATTTGCGTCATCTTCTCGCTTCTTCTCCTCCCTATCCGCGTGCCAACGCAGGAGCTTTGCTACCTTAGGATCCGCGAAATACCGCTGCAGACGAGGAGTGATCGGAAAGTACCACACCACTTTTCGAGGAGCTTTCTTCCTCTTCTTGTATCGAGTGACGCCGCACACCGGACATATGGTAGACTCCGCGTGCTCGCCCCGATAAATGATGCAATTGTTCATGCAGACATGGTATTTCACGTGCGGTAAATCCAGAGGACACACGATTTTCTTCGCCTCCTCCAAACTGGTCGGGCACTTGTTCCCCTTCGGAAGACGTTCGTGCCAGAATGACATGTTCTCGTCGAAGCATGCGTCCGTCATTTTGTGTTTTACCTTCATCTCCAGAGCCATGAGCGTTACTTTCAGGCGGGTATCCTCGGGCCTGCATCCTTCATACAATGGAGTAACCGCGTCTGTCTCTAGTTGATCCAGCTTGGCTTTCTCTCGGGCGGCAGCTCTTGCGTTACCCGTCTGCTTGCGAAGCAGCTCTTGAATATGAGGGTCATGCACCCAGCCCATCGATGGTCCATCGTCGTCTGCTCCGGCATCTTCATCTTCATGATGATGCCCTTCGTCTTGATCTTCCTCATCATCATGTCCGGCATCTTCTACATGATGACCGTGTCCTGCATCTACTTCGTGATCATGTCCTGGAGATTCTTCGTCTTCTCGCCCGCCCTCGCCGCTATTGTCTTGCTGCCCTTCCTTTTTTCTGCTTGCCCGGCCCCCATGGATGACTTCATAGTCATCTTCATCACCTTGCCACCGATAGCCATCCATGAAACCACGCAAGAGCAAGTGGTCCCGCACCTGCCCGGAATCCGGGTCCGCAATAAGGCTCTTCAGCTTGCATCTTCGACACGGACATCTTATCTCCGTCTCGTTCTTTTGAAGCATCTCGGCCTTCGCGGAGCTCAAAAACCTATTTACGATGCCTTCGGTCATCGTGCGGACCATGGTCGCCTGCGGGGTAGAGCAAAATGATATTTTAGAACAAAAAAAAATTTGGCATGACTTTGCCTAAAAATAGGACCAAAAAGAATGCATATAGTGCCAAATTCTCGCCGAAACGGAAATTAATCAACATTCCGGCAAAATATTGGCAACTATCGCATTTCAAATACCGGTACCTGCAAACACAAACATATGCAACACCACAAACATACGTAGATCTCTAGGCCATAAAAAGTGTGTACGTTGTTGGAGACGGAGAGAAAAGTAGATCTAGAACATAAAGAAAGCTTTCCCCTTACTTACCTATCAAAAAAAAGGAAATTTAACCACTTAATTTGGGTGAATCTATGGTGCAAATGAGGTGAGGAGGAGGAGCAAGACGACCAAATCTGTTTTGGTGGAGGGGGGAAAGTGAGTGTGTGGTAGGTGTGGCTGCCTAATTATAGCTACTGCTCCCAGGTTACCAGTGGCGCACCCCTTCAGTGGTGCGCCACTAGTAGCCAGCAATACTAGTGGCGCACCAGTGAAGGGGTGCGCCACTGCTATGTTTTTTTTTGGACCACCATGCCCAGCTTTACCAGTGGCGCACCAGGGCAAGGTGCGCCACTACTATCAAAAATAGTAGTGGCGCACCTTGGCCTGGTGCGCCACTGGTAATCCTGGGCATGGCTGGCTACTGTTCAAAAAAAATAGTAGTGGCGCACCAGGGCAAGGTGCGCCACTACTATCAAAAATAGTAGTGGCGCACCTTGTCCTGGTGCGCCACTGGTAAGCCTGGGCATGGCTGGTTACTGTTCAAAAAAATAGTAGTGGCGCACAGGACACCTGGTGCGCCACTAGTAACGTCACTATTAGTGGAGCACCTGTTTGTGGTGCGCCACTGCTATATAGTAGTGGCGCACCACATCTCTGGTGCGCCACTAATAGTGATATTACCTATAGCCGTTTTTCTAGTAGTGAGTGTTTTAATTAAGATCAACTTCGGGTTTTCTACAACCGGACATTAACAAATTCCCATCTGCCACATAACCGCGGGCATGGCTTTCGAAAGTTCAAACCCTGCAGTGGTGTCCCAACTTAGCCCATGATAAGCTCTCGCGATCAACGAAGGATATTCCTTCTCCCCGGGAAGACCTGTTCAGTCTCGGAATCCTGGCTACAGGACATCTCGACAATAATAAAACAAGTCCAGCAAAGCCGCCCGATGCGCCGACATCCTGATAGGAGCTGCACATATCTCGTTCTCAGGGAAACACCGGATGAGCAGTCCGTACAACTAAAACCAGCCCTCAAGTTTCCTTGAGGTGGCGTTGCAAAGCGCTCTAGTTCGGACCAACACTTAGACAAGCATTGGCCCGGGGGGGCTGAATAAAGATGACCCTCGGGTTAGCTACTCCCAAGGGAAAGGTATAGGTGGTAGGCAAATGGTAAAACCAATGTTGGGCCTGCTGGAAAAGTCTTATTCAAAGCGAACTGTCAAGGGGGTCCCATAAATCACCCGACCGCGTTAGGGACGCAAAATCCGGGAACATAACACCGATATGACGGAAACTAGGGCGGCAAGAGTGGAACAAAACACCAGGCATAAGGCCGAGCCTTCCACCCTTTACCAAGTATATAGATGCATTAATAATATAAAAGGTATTGTGATAACCCAACAAGTAAACATGTTCCAACAAGGAACAACATCTCCATGTTCCAACAAGGAACAAACTTCATCTTCACCTGCAACTAACAACGCTATACGAGGGGCTGAGCAGAGCGGTAACATAGCCAAACAACGGTTTGCTAGGACAAGGTGGGTTAGAGGCTTGGTTTGACAATGTGGGAGGCATGATAAGCAAGTGGTAGGTATCGCAGCATAGGCATAGCAAAAGAGCGAGCAATCTAGCAAGCAAAGATAGAAGTGATTTCGAGGGTATGGTCATCTTGCCTGAGATCCCGCAAGGAAGAAGAACAAGTCCATGAAGAAGACAAGCAGACGTAGTCGAACGAATCCTCACAAACGCGACTTTATCGGGACTAACCCGAAGAAGCAACACCGAAAAGAAGCAAACAACATAGTAAACAACAAACACATAAGCATGGCATGATGCGCAATCAAGTATGATGCATGTCCGGTTTAATGATTCATGGCATGGCAAATGCAACAACCAACACTACGAATTAAGTGTAGCTCAATATGCAATGAGTTGCATATTGACTAAACACCACATTTAATTATTTAGCTCACTCCTGGTTTTGTACCCGACAACATTAAATGTTATTAAACATGTCAAGAGGTGAAGCTTATATAAACTATCTATTTAGGCAAGTTTAAATGAGGCCGGAACAACAAACAACAATTCCGGAAACTCCTCATGTGCATAATATGAATTTGGCACTGTTCTGTCCTAAACCACATTTTAATGTTATTAAACAGCAAAATAACGTGCACCATGTTAAACTAGGCATTTTTCTACCCCATTCACATATATAAATTATTAAATCCCGAGTTACGGCTATTTAGTTATGAAATAAATCATTTTAACATGGCATTTATGCAAATTTAAACAAACAGCATTTTAAACATTTTAAACATATATGAAAGTTGCATATTATGAAACTAGATGAAATTCTAAGCACTTTTCATATATAAATCATTTACATATGATGCACTGTTAATGAGTTATTATATGCATGAAGTTTGAGGGTTTTTCTGTAAAACTGCAGTTCTCCGGATAATTAGACAAATTCATAGGGCATGGAAAAAAACATAGGCGGGCTGAATCTGGGCGGACTGGGGAGCTGCTCACATTGGGCCTTCGAGGCCTTGGGCCCGTGGAGCGGCTTGCAGCAGAGGCTGGCTTGGTGCGGTCCAGCCGCGAGGTGAGGAGGCGCTGGGCCTGATGCGCGCTTGCGGCCCAAGCATGGTCAGCGAGCAGTCAACGAGCGCGGCGGCAACCAGCTTGTTCTCTACTCGAACGAGGACGAGGCAGAAGACAGGGGGCAATGCAGAAGACGGCAGAGGCGCGATGCAGGCGCAGGGGACCAGCGGGTGCGGCGAACTCGGGTAGTCCGAGGATCCGGGAGGCAGTTCCCGGCGACGAGGAACTCCGGCGGCAGCACTTCTCTTGAGGGCGGCCACGGCAGATCAAGGCGGCAGCTGTTCCTACAGAGGACGCCCATGGCGGTCAGGACAGTGAAGAGAAAGAGAAAAAGGAGGCAGGGGAAAAGAGAGAGGAGGGAGCAGGGCGGCAACTACTGGCCTGCTGGGACACCGGGACCAGAAGCAGAGGAGCGGGCGCTGCTCCGGCGGTGAGGCGGCGAGCCGGCGAGAACCGAGGTGAGGCAGGGGCGCGAGCATCCTCCTTCTGCTCGATGCAAAAGCAGAGGAACAAGGCGCGGTGGCGCAGAAACTTGGCGGACCGAGGCGAGCAACGCTGGGCGTCAGGAGGTGCGGGGAAGGCCGGGACGGTCCCGATCTGGGAGGACCCGAGGCGGATGAGCGGTTCCTGGTGGTGGCTTGAGCATCGGGCGGCCATGGAGCTCCATGTGCTCCTGTGTTCCCTGCGAGAGAGAGGAAGCAGGGAGATGAGAGGGAGAGAGAGAAAGCGAAGGGAAGGGAGAAGGGACAAGGGCGTGGGGTGAGGGGGGGCCGGCCTGGAGCTGCTGCTGTGGTGGCGCTCGACGGCGGCGGAAGGGCGGCTGCACTCCAGTGGTTTGGACGCCGGTGACGTGACGACGGGTGAGGACGATGGGGGAGGAGGCAGGGCTTGGGCAGGAGAAAGCACATGAGGAGCTCCTCTCTTGTGGGCTTGATCGAGGCAAGGAGGAAGATTTGGTGGTGGCTGGCTGGTGGATCGGGAGGAGGATGCGGGATTGGACCGATGGAAAATTCGGGGAGAGGAGGTGGGTGCATCGGGATGGATCCCGAGGAAGATGCGGCGGCGGCGGGGCAAGAGACAAATGTCCTCGATTTTAGGGTTGGAGTTAGGGAGTGGACTACTATATATACTAGGATGTAGATAGAAGGGGGATTTTGGACCATCCGATTAAAATTGGACGATCGGAGATGAATAGGTTGGAGGAGTCCAACAAATAAATGAAGATGTTTAAGGGTTGTTTGAGGATGAACCGGACCCATCAGTCACGACTGCCCGGTTTGGGTTCGGGAGAAGTTTTCGGACTAGGTTGCGAAGGTGGTCGGTGGCTGTGCAGAGAGGCTCAAACAGTCGGACAAAAAAGAACGGTTGGTCTCGAAAGAGGCAACAACAAAGGCATCGAGGAGAAGTCGGAACTAGAAACGGATGCAAGCTTTATGAAAACATGCAGATGCAATGCGCATGATGCGATGATGAATGCAACAAACAAATAAATAACACCACTGACCCGCAAAACATGGAAGGCATCTGAAGCGTCGGTCTCGGGACGTTACATAAGGGCTTTCACACGAGTTCTCGTCCACGTACACGCCTCAACAAAATGGAGTTGTTGAGAGGAAGAACCGGACTCTTATTGAGATGGCAAGAACGATGTTTGATGAGTACAAGACTCCAAAACACTTTTGGGCAGAAGCGGTTGAGACAGCTTGTCATGCAACAAATCACTTATATATTCACAAGCTACTCGGCAAGACGGCATATGAGCTCCTCATCGGTAACAAACCCCAAGTTGGATACTTTCGAGTATTTGTCTCAAAGTGTTACATTCTTGATAAGCATCGTCGTTCTAAATTTGCTCCTAAATCTCATGAGGGTTTCCTACTTGGCTATGGCTCAAACTCTCACACACTTACTGTGTGTACAATAGTTTCACCCGAAAGGTTGAAGAGACGGTAGATGTGAAGTTATGAATGTAACAGCTCGCAAGTAGAGCAATTGCCAATTGATGTAGGAGATAAAGATCCTTCAGAAGCAATCCAAGACTTGTCTATTGGCAAGATTCGTCCAACGAAGGTGAAGGAGAGTACCTCATCTGTCCAAGTGGAAGCTTCTACCTCACGACAAGGTGAACCAAGAGTTGATACGGAAGAATCCACAAGTGGGACACACCAAGATGAAGAGAATGAGGAAATACACCAAGATGAACATCATCAACCTCCTTCTCCACCACGACAAGAGAACGACAACATCAACAATGAAGAAGGCCAAGAAGAAGGACAAGATGAAGAAGATGTTCCACCCCGACCCAAGAAAAAGCTCTCACGAGTTAGAGCAAGAGTCGCCAGAGACCATCCCGTCGAGCAAATCTACAATGACATTCAAACCGGGAGAATGACTCGCTCTAAATCTCGTTTGGCTAATTTTTGTGAACACTATTCATTCATCTCTAGCATTTAACCTATGAAGGTTGAAGAAGCATTGGATGATCCGGACTGGATAAACGCCATGCAAGAAGAGCTACACAACTTTGAAAGAAATCAAGTGTGGACATTGGTTGAGAAGCAAAAGAATAACCATAACATCATCGGTACCAAATGGGTGTTTCGCAACAAGCAAGATGAAGATGGACAACTAGTTTGCAACAAAGCACGTCTCCTCACCCAAGGCTACACTCAAGTCGAAGGTATGGACTATGGTGAGACGTATGCCCCTGTTGCTAGACTTGAGTCCATCCGCATCTTACTTTCCTATGCTAATCACCATGATATCACCTTGTACCAAATGGACATTAAAAGTGCTTTTCTAAATGGTGAAATTGAGGAGGAAGTTTATGTTAAACAACCCCCCTGCTTTGTCAATCCTAAGAAACCCGATCATGTTTACAAACTTTACAAAGCTCTTTATGGTATTAAGCAAGCTCCTAGAGTGTGGTATAAATGCTTGACCAAGTTCCTTATTGAAAAAGGCTTTGAGATTGGAAAGATAGATTCTACTCTTTTCACTAAAAGGGTTAATGGTGAATTATTTGTATGCCAAATTTATGTTGATGATATCATGTTTGGTTGTACTAACCCTCATTTTAGTGAAAAGTTTGGAAAGCTAATGTCGGAGAAGTTTGAGATGTCTATGATGAGTGAACTCAAGTTCTTTCTTGGGTTGCAAATCAAGCAAACTAAGGAAGGCACCTTTGTTTCTCAAACAAAGTTCACCAAGGACTTATTCAAGAAGTTCAACATGCAAGAAAGCAAAGGTATGAAAACTCCCATGCCTACTAGTGGACATCTTGACTTGACTAAGGATGGTAAACCGGTTGATCAAAAGGTTTATCGCTCTATGATTGGATCATTGCTATATCTATGTGCCTCTCGTCCTGATATTATGCTAAGCGTGTGCATGTGTGCACGATATCAAGCGCCCCCCAAAGAATGTCATCTTAAGGTTGTGAAAAGGATAGTGAGGTACTTAATACATACACCAAACTTTGGCATTAGGTATCCTAAGAGATCCTCTTTTGATCTTGTTGGCTATTCTGACTCGGACTATGCCGGAGACAAGGTTGATAGAAAGTCCACTTCGGGTAGTTGTCAATTTCTTGGTAGATCTCTTGTGTCTTGGTCCTCCAAGAAACAAAACTCAGTATCCTTATCCACCACCGAATTGGAATACATTGCCGCTGGTTCATGTTGTGCTCAGTTACTTTGGATGACCCAAACTCTTAAAGATTATGGGATATATGTGAAACATGTTCCTTTGCTTTGTGACAATGAAAGTGCTATTAAGATTGCTCACAACCCCGTGCAACATTCTCGAACTAAGCATATTGAAGTTCGTCATCATTTCATTAGACATCATGTTGCTAAAGGGGACATTGATCTTAAGCATATTCGTAGCGATAAGCAATTGGCGGATATATTTACCAAACCGCTTGATGAGAAAGTCTTTTCCCAGTTGAGAGGTGAATTGAACATCATTGATGCTTCCAACTTGGAGTAGGAACTCCGTTTGGATACATGCAAGGCATGAATCTATGACTAATCCTTGATATTTCTCTTATGATGATATTCATATGTCTTGGATATACTTGCACCCTTGCATGCTATCTAACCGTTGTAGGTACTTGGATGAATCTAAATCTATGAGATTGCAACTCACTCACATCTTGAGCAATCTCTACATCACCAAGTCGCTACAATGTGGTGGTTGATGACAAGGAAGCACGAAACCCTTCAACATATCCTTTGACAAATTCTATATATCAAATTTCATTTGGTATCAAGTTTCATGATTGTCATTTTGGATACACATGTGCTATTCCTTGCAAGAATAACCCATGTAGGTAGATGAACTCAAATTATAAGTGGTGCTCCCAACTCTTGATGAGCTACATCAACTTTGAGCATCCAACACAAGTTCAACTACATGATCAAGATCAACACCACCACCCAAGGTATGGTATTCCATCTTAGATAAGCTTTACTCCAAGTCATGGGCCAAAGCAACTCAACAAGATGTGAATACATCAAATTTCTTAAATGAGAAATGGTAACCCCATTTTGAGCTTAAATGATGAGTATGACCCATGATCAAGTGCCCTCACTTGACTCCTAAGTCAATATACTCTAACATAGGTGACTTTGTCACTGCCCATTTCTAGATGAAGTTCTCTTGTGTGTTTCTCCGTGTTCTTGCATTTGTCTCATGCATGTTTGTTTTCCCTTTAAAAAAACTTCATCTAGATTTTCATTTCTCTGTTTTGTTCTGCATTTCTTGCATCCAATTCCTTGCAAATTTTTCAGTTAATTCGTTGCAAATCCTTGTGAGATCTTTCTTCCTAGTGAGCTGAGGTGACAAGTGTTTTGTCTGTGATGAACTCGGTCACACTGATGTGTTGCTCTCGGTCCAACCGAATCCTTTCGGTGCAACTGAAGCACACACCTCGGTGCCACCGATTTCCCTGCAGACAAAATAACTTGCCACTTGATCCTGCATTCCTTTTTACTCAGCTCCACTCAATGATTCTTGTCCTCTACCAGCATCACATTTTATACGTTGCTTTGCTCTGTGACTCAAGGACCAAACCTATTTTGACTCACGCTCCAGAGGATCCCTTCTTGGAAATTGATGTCAAAGGGGGAGAGAGAGTTCACATCAAAGATTAATCCTTAAAAACAGGTAGAGAATGCTTCAAACAGGGGGAGAGAAGAATTACATACCCCAGATGCTTGGTGTTCAAGAGGAGAGAAGTCACACGTCTTTAGAGGGGAAAGACATGTTCATGTTGTTTGTGTATTTTCTTTGCCCTGTTCTTCTGTTCCCTATCTTCTCCCAGTATCCCATATAAGATTCAGGGGGAGCAAGACATCTAAGGGAAGAAAATCTTCGAATTCGTTGCACATCTTTACCTTTGGGGACATGTCTATATCTAATAGAGTATCCAGTGCTCACACTCTACATGTCATCCCAATCTTGGTACTCTTGTGGTTCTTTTTGTTTGCTTTGTCTAAGTAGATGTATCTGCGTTATCTAACCTTGTTTACTCAGGTTCATCCCTTGCTAAGCCAACTCAAGACCACAAGGTAAGTATATGCATCACACTCATGTGCATGAGGATTTCCTGCCGATGTACATACTGTTTGCAAGAAGGACTCATGAGCATGAAGGTACATTTCCTATATTCACATCTTTTGCTCTGATGCATATAGCCAAGATACATGTAACAAATTGCTTGCTCTGTCATGATTATGCACTCATATGCTCTTATGTTCCATATTCACATGATTGCATACATGTAGGGGAAGCCTATACATGTTACATGTCTTTCCAAAGCTTTACCTATTATTCTCTATATCTTTATCTAAAGCTTTGATATATGTTGTCATCAATTGCCAAAAAGTGGGAGATTGAAAGCACAAGTGCTCCCTGGGTGATTTTGGTAATTAATGTCAACATATCTCTTGTTGGACTAATACTTTCATCTAGTATATTTCAGATAAGTCCAATAGTGGTGTGGCATGGAAAGAGGATGTGGAACCCCTTCAAGATGATAAGGACAAAGGATTGTCTCAAGCTAAAAGCTCAGGACTCTACATTTTTCATTTTAGTGATCCCATATCACATTGAGTCCATAGGACAGCCAATACTATTAAGAGGGAATGAGGTGTTGCTTAATGGCTTGCTTGCTCAAAGTGCTTAGTGATATGCTCCAAAACCCTCAACCACTTTCTGATATCCACATATGTCCCAAAACCAAAAGTCAAACTCGGCCCCACCAAAACTTTTCATCTGGCGCCACCGAGTTTACTTGACATAGCTACTGCTAGAAACCCTATTCTTTTGGTCTCACCGATGGGATCTCCATCTCACCGAGATGGGCTTGCAAACTCTCTGTTGCCTATTGCATTAATTTCGGTCTCACCAAAATATGAAATCGGCACCGCCGAGTTTGCTTGGCCAACTCTCTGTTTTGTTTATTACCCAAATCGGTCCCACCGAGTTTGTGTTAGCGGTCAAACCGAGATGAGGCTTTACCCTAACCCTAGCACATCGGTCCCACCGAGTTGATCTTGTCGGTCCCACCGAAAATCCTAACGTTCACATTTTGACCTAAATCGGTCTGACCGAGTTTTCTGATTCGGTCCCACCGATTTTGGTGATTTGTGTGTAACAACTAGATTTTGTGTGGAGGCTATATATACCCCTCCACCCACTCTTCATTCGTAGAGAGAGCCATCAGAACGTGCCTACACTTCCAACATACATTTTTTGATAGAGAACCACCTACACTTGTGTTGAGACCAAGATATTCCATTCCAACCACATAAATCTTGATCTCTAGCCTTCCCCAAGTTGCTTTCCACTCAAATCATATTTCTACCAAATCCAATCCTATGAGAGATAGTTGAGTGTTGGGGGGACTATCATTTGAAGCACAAGAGCAAGGAGTTCATCATCAACACACCGTCTATTACCTCCTGGAGAGTGGTGTCTCCTAGATTGGTTAGGTGTCACTTGGGAGTCTCCGTCAAGATTGTGGAGTTGAACCAAGGAGTTTGTACGGGCAAGGAGATTGCCTACTTCGTGAAGATCTACCCTAGTCAGGCAAGTCCTTCGTGGGCGATGGCCATGGTGGGATAGACAAGGTTGCTTCTTCATGGACCCTTCATGGGTGGAACCCTCCATGGACTCGCGCAACCGTTACCCTTCATGGGTTGAAGTCTCCATCAACGTGGATGTATGATAGCACCACCTATCGGAACCATGGATAAAAAATCTACGTGTCTCAAATTGCGTTTGCACACTTCAATCCCATCCCTTTACATTCTTGCAATTTGCATGATTTACTTTCCTCTGCTCATATACTCTTGTCATGCTTGCTTGATATGTATTCTGAATGTTTAAACTTGTGCTAAAACTCCACTTCAACTTAAAGATTTTAAAACCTGCAACTTTTCTTGCTAAGAGTCGATTCACCCCCCTCTAGACACCTCTTCTTGGTCCTTTCAGTAGTGGTAGACGAGGACATGGTGGCGCACGCACATCTGGGTGATGGCGTCCTTGGGACGAGACACGACACGAGCGCGGGTGTACTCGAGGTCGAACCTGACCACCTTGTACTTCTCCTCGGCAAGCAACAACTCCATGATATGGATGGAGTGCTCCACCCAAACCGGGTCATTGGTGTACACCACCGAGAGGCCCATGAACCTTCCGTGGGTGTCTACCATGGCACGCATGGTGAACTACTGCTCATCGTCGGCAGCCGCTCGGAGGGCCATTGGAGCCGCGCAGGATACCCTCTAAGAATTTCTTGTGGTGGGTGTGCTTCTTGCAATGGTGGCGCGCGATCGAAAGGTTGAAGAGACACAAGGGTTAAATGGCCGTTGTAATAAATGGGGGCGGGCCGGCCTGTAATCGTCATGTCTTGTCACGGCGTTCATCGCGGAGGATTCCAGTGCACGCTTGACAACACCGCATCACAAGCGTGGGCTCGAAGAGGCGCCAAATGTATCGTCGGTGAGCCTGTTCCCGTGCTACCACGCAAATTACCGCCCAAGCTTCCCGCCTAGCTAGTTTGGCCACGCGTCGGCTAGAAGAAGGACAAATCATGGGCGTTTTTTGGCAAAAAGCTTTGTAAAAACAAAGTGTGTGGAATGACTTCGGTCATAAGTTTACCCGTGGGTGGTGAGGTCAAAGTTACACAGAAGGGTGATGATGGACACTCGAGTGCGATAATTAATTCTGCGCTCTACAGGGCACACCGTGGAAGAAACCAACTGTGTGAAATAATGTCGAAGATCGCAGTCGAGTTAGCTATATAGATCGTGTGCTGTGAGATCGACAAGGTAAACAGATTCGAGAATGGTTAACAAAATCTAAGACCATTGCATATTAAGGTCAAAATTGTGCTACCAATATACGAGTCTCATACGATGCCATTTCAACGATTGTACCAGAAAGCTCGAAATGTTACAAGGTTCAAATTCCAGAGTTATGTGGCTCAAATTCGCAGTTTACAAGGTTCAAACTAATATTAGAAATGATATTCAGCTCATCCGCTGCAAACGCTCGTGCTGATCCGCTGAACATGGATATCAGAGAGGTTCAAACTAATATTACCACTTCTAAGTCTGGTTTCGAAACCTCACAATTTTTGCAAAGGGGTCAGCCACTCAGAAGTCATGCATGGGGTTGACACGATGACTTCCGATTACTCTTCATCTGAAGTTCCAAAATGAAATTAAGCATTTTTGCGGCCTATTCCATTCTGCCGCAGGCGCCTGCGCTGATCAACAAACCATTCATTTTTGCGAAATAAATGCAGGGCAAACCTCATTTCCTTCAGCACCCTTGCTTTGAGAACAAAGAACCTGGGGAATATAATCTCCGCTAAGGTCCCTCGGTAGGAGTTCAAAGTAATTTCCGAGAGATGCAGATCTAGGCATTCGACGTGATTGTTATATTGTATCACATTATCCACCATCGGGCCTAATCTTATCTGCAAAAGAAGAAAATGTGTTAGTGCCTACATGCAGTTTTGGACATTACTACAGGCCTATTTGGTTTGCAGGATTTGTAAAATGCACTAACATGCCATCTTTGATCTAACATGATTAACATGGGCATTTGATTACATTCTAGAAAAATGTAGCCTTCTTCACAAGAGGTTGGAGTTGATGAAAAGTTCCCTAACAAAACTAGTACATATGAATCCAAAGGAGAAATCCTCCAAAAGAGTCCTTCAGAAATCATAGTACATTGTCATTGTAAACTTGGAAAAAGGTGTCACAAATTGAACTCCCTTATGGTTAACATTTAACAGGAAAGGAACATCACCTCGATATATAGCTTCTCCAGGCACGGAAAGAATCTCAGGAAACTGACAACTTGCTCCAGGTTGGGGCCGATAGTTTCGGGGTCAAGCTTGTTGGAATCATTTTTTGAATGACAGACAAACAAACATCTTAAAAATTAGAAATAATGTTAATTTGTAGAAGGAGAGGTAAAATGCAGTTGTTGTACCTGAATGGGTGTGGATCCAATAACCAGTTCGGGTATTTGCCAGACGAGTAGCCCACCATTGTCAATTTCTGCGTAGAAATGACTTTGATTCTTGTTGGACCTTCTTGATCAACTACAAGTAATCTCTCAAGTGCAGGTGTGTCCTCAATGACCATACTGTGGTACACATCTTGTGATGTCTTCCTGCCGCACCAGCAACAAACATAAATAGTCCGGAGAGTCACGGATGTGATGTGGAAGGAACCCAACCCATTGATCGCCTAAGGACAAAGGTACTCGATTGCAGTACAGCCATGGAGTGGGCGCTCCATGTCACCGTTTGAGAGGCAGATGGCGACGAGCTCAAGGTGCTTCAATCGTGGTAGAATAAGAGAGGGCGCGTCATTAAGGGGGATGGCAGTTCCTGAACTTGGCGATGCATAGCGTGGGTGTGATGCGGAGTGCGGAAATTGGCAGCTACCGCATATGCCCATCATCAAAAGTGAGCTCTTCGAGCTGATCAATGGCGGGGGATCGGAACTAGTCATCAAGCTTGGCTCTGTCCTTGCCGTTGGAATGGAACTTGCCCATTCTAAGGGCTCTGGTTGGGCCAAGGTGACTACCGAGGATCTTGGAGAACGCATCCAAGCTTTTGTGATAGCCATGGCAAAGCTCGTGGGTGTCGATGAGGTCGAGAGGGCTAGAGTTCCATAGGGGGCACCACCGCCGGGAAAGGACGGTTGTCCGTGCCCCATATTTGATTGGGAGGAGGGAGATGATGACTGTCAACATACCATAGGGGAGGCTGCTGATGAAGTCTAGGCCTGCTAGAGTCAGTTGCAGTTCTAGCTCGCCCCGCTCCGCTTGTTGGCAGCACCATTCTCCAGCTCCGGAGTCTTCTTGTCAGCGGCGCTTTCTGATAGAAACGGGAGTACAGGGAATATTTAGTTAAAATAGGGCAATAGAAAAGTGTATTGGTAACTAGAAGTTATTAGGTAGGTGTTGGGGAACGTAGTAATTTCAACAATTTTCCTACGCACACGCAAGATCATGGTGATGCATAGCAACGAGAGAGGAGAGTGTCGTCCACGTACCCTCATAGACCATAAGCGAAAGTGTTATGGCAATGCGGTTGATGTAGTCGTACGTCTTCACGATCGACCGATCCTAGTACCAAACGTACGACACCTCCGCGATCTGCACACGTTCAGCTTGGTGACG
This sequence comes from Aegilops umbellulata, assembly GCA_032464435.1. Lineage (NCBI taxonomy): Eukaryota > Viridiplantae > Streptophyta > Magnoliopsida > Poales > Poaceae > Aegilops > Aegilops umbellulata. Next base: position 92,029,223 of record CP136055.1, read on the forward strand.
TCCCATGAACTCACGATCCATTAGAGCTTCGAGGGAGAGTTCCGTCAGCACGACGACGGTGATGACGGTGTTGATGAAGCTACCGATGCAGGGCTTCGCCTAAGCACCGCTACGATATGACCGAGGTGGATTATGGTGGAGGGGGGCACCGCACACGACTAAAAGATCAATGATCAACTTGTGTGTCTATGGGGTGCCCCCTCCCCCGTATATAATGGACTGGAGGGGGTGCTACCTCTTGAGCACTGTGTTGGTTTTTCCCTTGAAGAGGAAAGGGTGATTCAGTAAAGTAGTGTAAGTATTTCCCTCAGTTTTTGAGAACCAAGGTATCAATCCAGTAGGAGGCTACACTCGAGTCCCACACACCTACACAAAACAAATAAGAACCTCGCAACTAACGCAATAAAGGGGTTGTGAAAGTGCAACTATCCCTGGGTGGTTTTGGTAATTCCTAACAACATATAGCTCATTGAGCTAATGCTATTCCAAGATAAATATTTCATGAAAGCTCAATCATTGGCATGGCATGGATTAGAAAGTGGACTCTTCAAAATGCTAAGGACAAAAGATTGGCACAAGCTCAAAGCACAAAACTCTACATTTTCTATTTTAGTGATCCAAGATCACATTGAGTCTATAGGAAGGCCAATACTATTAAGAAGGGATGAGGTTCTTGCTCAAAATACTTAGTGATATGCTCCAAAACCCTCCACTACTTTCTCATATCCACATATGTCCCAAACCAAAAAGTTCAACTCGGCCCCACCGAAATTTCATATCCGGAGTCACTGAGTTTCAGATGACATAGCCACTGCCAGAAACCCTAGACTTTTCGGTCCCACCGATTGGGATCTCGGTCTCACCGAGATGGGATTGTAATCTCTCGGTTTCCCTTCGTAACGTTTCGGTCAAACCAAGAGAGCGATCGGCCCCACCGAGATTGCAATGCAAACACTCTGTTTCCTTTTCGTAACGTTTCGGTCCAACAGAGATGAGCGAATCAGTCCCACCGAGTTTGCCTGACCAACTCTCGATTTGTCTGTTACCAAAATCGGTCTCACCAAGTTTGTGTAATCGGTCTCATCGAGATTACGTTATGCCCTAACCTTAATGAAAACGATCCCACCGAGTTGACTTGTTGGTCCCAACAAAATACCTAACGATCACATTATGAACCAAATCGGTCTGACCAAGTTCTCTGAATCGGTCTCACCGAGTTTGGTGATTTGTGTGTAACGGTTAGATTTTGTGTGGAGGCTATGTATACCCCTCCACTCACTCTTCATTCGTTGAGAGAGCCATCAGAACATGCCTACACTTCCAACACATATTTTCTGAGAGAGAACCATCTACACTTGCGTAGAGGTCAAGATATTCCATTCCAACCACATAAATCTTGATCTCTAGCCTTCCCCAAGTTGCTTTCCACTCAAATATCCTTTCCACCAAATCCAAATCCTGTGAGAGTGAGTTGAGTGTTGGGGAGACTATCATTTGAAGCACAAGAGCAAGGAGTTCATCATCAACACACCATTTGTTACTTCTTGCAGAGTGGTGTCTCCTAGATTGGCTAGGTGTCACTTGGGAGCCTCCGTCAAGATTGTGGAGTTGAACCAAGGAGTTTGTAAGGGCAAGGAGATCACCTACTTCATGAAGATCTACCCTAGTGAGGCAAGTCCTTCATGGGCGACGGCCATGGTGGATAGACAAGGTTGCTTCTTCGTGGACCCTTCGTGGGTGGAGCCCTCCATGGACTCGCGCAACCGTTACCCTTTGTGGGTTTAATTCTCCATCAACGTGGATGTACGATTGCACCACCTATCGGAACCACGGATAAAAAATCTCCGTGTCTACATTGCTTTTGCTCCCTCAATGTCATCCCTTTACCTTCATATGCAATTGTCTTACATTCCGATGCTATACTCTTACAATTGCATGTGTAGGTTGATTGCTTGACTTGTGCTAAGTTGCTAATATCTGCCAAGAACTAAAATTGGGAAAAGGCTAGACTTTTATTTGGTCAAGTAGTCAAATCACCCCCCTCTAGAGATACTTTCGATCCTACAGATTGTCAATACCTTCACGGTCACTTACCAAAGTGAGATCTGATAGATACGATAACATAATATTTTTGGTATTTTTATAATAAAGAATAAAAGTAAAGAAAGCAAAATAAACGGTGCAAGAAATAGCTTGTTGACGGGAAATTAATATGATGGAAAATAGACCCGGGGGGCATAGGTTTCACTAGTGGATTCTCTCAAGAGCATAAGTATTACGGTGGGTGAACAAATTATTGTCGAGCAATTGATAGAATTGAGCATAGTTATGAGAATATCTATGTATGATCATGTATATAGGCATCACGTCCGTGACAAGTAGACCGACTCCTGCCTGCATCTACTACTATTACTCCACACATCAACCGCTATCCAGCATGCATCTAGAGTATTAAGTTCATAAGAACAGAGTAACGATTTAAGCAAGATGACATGATGTTGAGGGATAAACTCATGCAAATGATATAAACCCCATCTTGTTATCCTTGATGGCAACAATACAATACGTGTCCTTTACCCTACTGTCACTAGGATCGAGCACCGTATGATTGAACCCAAAGCTAAGCACTTCTCCCATTGCAAGAAAGATCAGTCTAGTAGGCCAAACCAAACTAATAATTCGAACAGACTTGCATAACCAATCATACATAAAAAAATTCATAGAATATTCAAATATTGTTCATAGATAAACTTGAGCATAAACCCACAATTCATCGGTCCCGACAAACACACCGCAAAAGAAGATTACATCAAATTGATCTCCACGAGAATCGTGGAGAACTTTGTATTGAGATCCAAAGAGAGAGAAGAAGCCATCTAGCTAATAACTATGGACTCGAAGGTCTGAGGTAAACTACTCACACGGAGAGGCTATGGTGTTGATGTAGAATCCCTCCGTGATCAATGCCCCCTCCGGCAGGACGCCGGAAAAGGCCCCAAGATGGGATATCACGGGTATGGAAGGTTGCAGCGGTGGAATTAGGTTTTTGTGGATGCCTCTGATGGTTTGGGGGTACGTAGGTATATATAGGAGGAAGAAGTACGTCGGTGGATCAACGTGGGGCCCACGAGGGTGGAGGGCGCGGCTGGGGGGGGGGGGGTAGGCGCGCCCTTGCCTCGTGCTCTCCTTGTTGATTTCTTGATGTAGACTCCAAGTCCTCTGGATCATGTTTGTTCCGAAAATCACGTTCCCGAAGGTTTGATTCCGTTTGGACTCCGTTTGATATTCTTTTTCTGCGGAACACTGAAATAGGCAAAAAAACAGCAATTTGGGCTGGGCCTCCGGTTAATAGGTTAGACCCAAAAATAATATGAAAGTGTATAATAAAGCCCATTAAACATCCAAAACAGAATGCAATATAGCATGGAACAATAAAAAATTATAGATACGTTGGAGACGTATCAAGCATCCCCAAGCTTAATTCCTGCTCGTCCTCGAGTAGGTAAATGATAAAAACATAATTTTTGATGTGGAATGCTACTTGGCATAATTTTCAATGTAATTCTCTTAATTATGGTATGAATGTTCAGGTCCGAAAGATTCAAGACAAAAGTTTAATATTGACATAATAATAATAATAATTCAAGCATACTAACTAAGCAATTATGTCTTCTCAAAATAACATGGCCAAAGAGAGTTATCCCTACAAAATCATATAGTCTGGCTATTGTCGGTGTACTAGAGTAGGGGTACCCTAGTATCCCGAACTTGTGCACGGGCGGTCGCAGCACCCCGCGGCAAGGCTTGCCAGGTGGCCGCCAAGGTCCTCCGTGGTTCCTTTGGAGCCATTCAAGAACAAAGTATTCAAGCCAAGGAAACAAGGCCCCAGCAAGAGGAGCTTGCCAGGAAGGCCACTCAAGGCACAAGACCCCGGCAAGAGGAGCTTGCCGGGAAGGCCAACCAAGGCATCTCAAGGAACTTGCCGCGACGCGCCACGCGTCCCGGCGAGGCCCGGTGAGCGGCAAGCTCCTGGACGCGACAAGACAACGACCGCGGCAAGGCGTTTGCCGCGGCAAGCAACCACTCCGTACCCACGCTCCAACACATCCACCAACGTGTCGCTCTGGGACCCTTCTAGGCGTATGTGGCGGAAGGCTGTGCAGCCAGCGGTATGCTGTGGCAAGCGGCGCTGACAAGATTGCCATCATGGCGAACGGTGGCGTCCCTGACGATCCCTTTTTGCACTGTTTGGGCGACGCAGACGGGCATTTAATGCCCTTGTCCCCTGCCGTCAGGGTTAGGTATGATACACTGTACAGGTAGCTGTACCAACTGCAGCACCTTTCCATTTTTACCCTTGTCTACGTTGCCACCTGTCGGTGACCCCTTGAGCATATAAAAGGAGGCCCATGCGCAACGTAGAGGGGAGAGGAACAGAAACACACTCACGCTCGGTCTCGTTAGCTGTTGGTGTGTACTGTAGCACTCAGCGCTCCCGAGCAAGAACTCAATACAATCCACAAAGCAGCAGTAGGGTTTTACGCATCCGTGTGGCCCGAAGCTGGGTAAACTGCTCGTGTGCTTCGCCTCTGCTCTTCGTGCGATCTCCGCCCCCCGCCAAACCGAAAGGGGCTCGGTCCCCATTGGTGCTCGTGGATCAGTTTCCCCGACAGCTATGCTCTATCTTCATCACACAAAGTATTTAATCATGCACAACCCCGATGACAAGCCAAGCAATTGTTACATACTTTTGGTGTTCTCAAACATTTTCAATCTTCATGCAATACATGAGCGTGAGCCATAGACATAGCACTATATGTGGAATGGAATGGTGGTTGTGGAGAAGACAAAAAGGGAGAAGATAGTCTCACATCAACTAGGTGTATCAACGGGCTATGGAGATGCCCATCAATAGATATCAATGTGAGTGAGTAGGGATTGCCATGCAACGGATGCACTTGAGCTATAAGTATATGAAAGCTCAACAAAAGAAACTAAGTGGGTGTGCATCCAACTCGCTTGCTCACGAAGACCTAGGGCATTTTGAGGAAGCCCATCATTGGAATATACAAGCCAAGTTCTATAATAAAAATTTCCCACTAGTATATGAAAGTGACAACATAAGATACTCTCTATCATGAAGATCATGGTGCTACTTTGAAGCACAAGTGTGGTAAAAGGATAGTAGCATTGTCCCTTCTCTCTTTTTCTCTCAATTTTTTTCTTTGGCCTTTTTTCTTTTTTTATGGCCTTTCTCTTTTTTTAGTCCGGAGTCTCATCCTGACTTATGGGGGAATCATAGTCTCCATCATCCTTTCCTCACTTGGGACAATGCTCTAATAATGATGATCATCACACTTTTCATTTTCTTACAACTCAAGAATTACAACTCAATACTTAGAACAACAATATGACTCTATGTGAATGCCTCTGGCGGAATACCGGCATATGCAATGAATCAAGAGTGACATGTATGAAAGAATTATGAATGGTGGCTTTGCCACAAATACTATGTCAACTACATGATCATGTAAAGCAATATGACAATGATGGAGCATGTCATAGCAAACGGAACTGTGGTAAGTTGCATGGCAATATATCTCGGAATGGCTATGGAAATCCCATGATAGGTAGGTATGGTGGCTATTTTGAGGAAGGTATATGGTGGGTTTATGATACCGGCGAAAAGTGCGCGGTATTAGAGAGGCTAGAAATGGTGGAAGGATGAGTGTATGTATAATCCATGGACTCAACATTAGTCATAAAGAACTCATATACTTGTTGCAAAAATCTATTAGTTATCAAAACAAAGTATTACGCACATGCTCCTAGGGGGATAGATTGGTAGGAAAAGACCATCGCTCGTCCTCGATCGCCACTCATAAGGATGACAATCAATAAATAAATCATGCTCCGACTTCATCACTTAACGGTTCACCATACATGCATGTACGGGAATCACAAACTTTAACACAAGTATTTCTCAAATTCAAAACTACTCAACTAGCATGACTCTAATATTACCGTCTTCATATCTCAAAACAATTATCAAGCATCAAACTTCTCATAGTATTCAACACACTCATAAGAATTTTTTCTTCACTAATCTTAGATGCCTATCATGTTTAAAGCAAATTACCATGCTGTTTTGTAGGACTCTCAAAATAATCTAAGTGAAGCATGAGATAACAATAGTTTCTATAAAACAAATCCATCACCGTGTTCTAAAAGATATAAGTGAAGCACTAGAGCAAAACTATATAGCTCAAAAGATATAAGTGAAGCACATAGAGTATTCTAACAAATTCCGAATCAAGTGTGTCTCTCTCAAAAGGTGTGTACAGCAAGGATGAGTGTGGCAAACTAACAAATAAAGACTCAAAGCATACAGGACGCTGCAAGAAAAACACATATCATCTGGTGAATAAAAATATAGCTCCAAGTAAATTTACAGATGGATGAGGACGAAAGAGGGGATGCCTTCCAGGGCATCCCCAAGATTTGGCTTTTAGGTGTCTTTAGATTAACTTGGGCTGCCATGGGCATCCCCAAGCTTAGGATCTTGCCACTCCTTGTTCCATACTCCATCAAATCTTAGTACAAGCTATCCTAACAAAAGTGGTCTTCGCCTGCTAAAGGATCTGGTGATGACGCCGTCTTGGGCTCCATGGTGACCTCCGCCTTGTCGTCCTGCTCGTCTTGGTCTGGTTGCACTGATATGTAAACCTTTTCTAGATGCCTCGGTACTCTGCGCATGCGCCTGCCTCCTTAGCACCAAAGAGGAAACAAGGACGTTGCGCGCCCTGGCGCCCGCCTAGCGCCTGCCTGGTGTCGATCGTCATGGCTCACGTCACGAGAGCCTCGGGAGGTTTGCCCCACCTTCATATCTCTGCTCCTCGTGAGCCTGCTTGGCTAGGCCGCTCCTGAGGAGGTCTTGCGTCGTCTGCCTTGCGAGGCTTGGCCCCTCGCGAAGGTCTTGATTGCCTTGCTGATGAAAATGGGCCGTACGGCCCGCAAGCTTGGCCACGCCATGGGCCGCAGGCAGGCAAGTCCGGGCACCCCCGTTCCCAGAACGCCGACAGAGGCGGACGTGAAAGAGTCCAATCTCCTCGCTGAGTTCGAGACCGAGCGCTCCGCCTAGGCTGACAAGGAGGCATTGCTGACTACCGGCTTTGGCAGGATTGAAGATATGGTTTATGGTAAGCTTTCTTCTTCTTATTTCCTTGGGCTGTCGGCCGCTGATCGAGCCGGCTTCTAGCTTCTGACTTCTTTGCTTTCTGCCTAAGTAGACTTCTTCCCCGGCCACTCTGGCGCCGCCACCGAGGCTATTGAGGCTTATTTGAGGAACGGAGGGCTGAAGGTGCGCAGATCGCCGCCAACGCCCCCCGGACCCTTAGCGAACAACTTCTCAGCATCCAGGCCTGCCTTCGGCCGGCTTGTCGGATGCTGCGCCATCTTCAGCGTGTCGAGGCCCAAGCGATCTCCGTCCTGTGGCTAGACATGCCGACTTCGCGCACTCCCAGTCGGACTACCGACTGGCTGGAGGTGGCGGCCAGCCGTCTGGAGGCTTGGAAGGGTTCCTTGGCCCGGGCTGGACCGCGTCGGGCCTTGGAGTTCGTCAAGGCGTGGTACCCTGGGCTAAATCTAGCCCAGTTGACCATGTTTCAGCAGGAGGCCCAGGAGGAGCTGGTGGCGGTGGAGCGTGACCTTGTCAAACGGGCGGCGGCGATCACAGAGTATACCAACACCAACATCTTAATCCCTGAGCTGGCTGAGAATGGTGCCGAGGCGCCATCGGAGTTGTTCGGGCTGAACCCGGAGGACGACGAGGACTCGGCCAAGATGATCGACTCCAGCGACAAGGGAGAAGACGAGGAGGACAAGGAAAGCGGAGAAGATGCGCCAGAGGTCAGAATGGACGGCTAGCCTCATCTTGACCGTGCCTCGAACAACGAGCCGCGCTCGAGCGCGCCGACTGCTGCTGGAGGCGACCAAGCGGAGACTGACAAGCCGTCCACTCCGCCAACCGGCACCACTGACTCCGCCACCCAGCCGGACCCCTCTATTGCTCCCTAGGATGTCGACTTATCTCTATTTTTCCTGCGTTATCAGTCTCGACAAACTTTGTTAAATTTGCACAATTCCACCCGCGGGGTGTATTTCAAACTCCGTTGAATGCTGGCCAATGGGCCTTTTGGCATGTAAATATTCTTCCACACGAGGTGTGCTTTTGCCGAGTTCTGACTTTTTCATGCTTTCTTCTCCTTGGCTTTTTTCCTTTGCCGCCCTCCCTTGGCTGCCATCTTGCCAGCCAAACAGCCGCTCTGCGGACTGCGGCTCGGTCAAGTACTTAGCTACTTTCGGGAGAGCAAGTACTGAGCTGACTAGAGCGTTAGCAAGTTAAGTAGAAGCTGGCTGGCCCGCTGCTCAGCAGCCGGTCGATGAGGCAAGAAGCCGGCCTGACCTATGTGCATGCTTTGGGTCCTTAGCCATTTTTCATGCGGACACCCTTTCTCTGCTTTGACCATTGCCCACCAGACAGTCGCTTTGCGAGCTGCGGCTTCGGGTAGGAGAAGGTTTAGGTGCCAACACACTACTTGTCCGACTGCGGGAAGCACCACATAGTACAAGGCGGCGAGCCCCCGGGCCGACTGGTCGAGCCCGGTGCCCGGTGGAATAATAAAATGACACATTTATAGGCGTAAAACTTATCATATAGATAAAAGAGGGTAGTCCCCGAGATCTTCTCCGGGGACCCGGAGTCTTCGTACTTAATGCAAAACGTAGCATGGTACATACGACGTCAACTGTAAAATCTTCGAAGGAGGTTTGCATTCCATGGTCGCTCTGTCTCCTTGCCGGAGTCGTCTCTCTTACGTGCTCTTGCTTCTGAGTGTCGATCAGGTAGTAGGAGTCGTTGCCCAAAACATTGCTGATGATGAAGGGGCCTTCCCAAGGTGCCGAGAGCTTGTGCTGACCGGCTATTGGCTGGATCAGCCGGAGCACAAGGTCTCCCTCTTGGAAGGATCTTGGCTTGACCTTCCGATTGTAATATCGGCGTAGGCTCTGCTGGTAGATGGTGGACCGGCTGAGTGCCAACAGCCAACCCTCTTCCAGCAGATCCATGCCGTCTTCTCATGCTTCTTTTGCCTCCTCTCCAGTGTACATGGTGACTCGAGGGGAGTCAAATTCTATGTCCGCCGAGATGACGACTTCGGCACCATAGATGAGGAAAAAAAAGGCGTGAAGCCGGTTGACTTGTTCGGAGTTGTGCGCAAGCTCCAGAGGACGGCCGACAGCTCATCGAGCCAACAGCCGGCCGAACGCTCCAGAGGCTCGACCAGTCAGGGCTTGATGCCGGACAAAATAAGGCCGTTTTCTCGCTCCACCTGGCCGTTTGACTGCTGATGGGCAACAGACGCTAAGTCCAATCGGATGCCCTGCGTCGCGCAGAAAAGAGCCAAGGTGCCTTTGGCAAAGTTTGTGTCATTGTCGGTGATGATGCTGTGTGGTATGCCATACTGAATGGTGATGTCAGCAATGAAAGTCAAAGCAGTTGGACCGTTCAAGTTCTTGATTGGCTTCGCTTCTATCCACTTGGTGAATTTGTCCACGGTGATAAGCAGATGAGTCATGCCACTGCGAACTGTCTTGAATGGTCCCACCATGTCCAATCCCCAGACGGTAAAGGGCCAGGCAATGGGAATGGTCTTGAGTGCAGAAGCCGACAAATGTGGCTTGGAACGGAACTTCTGGCACCCTTTACACTTCTGGACCAAATCTTTGGCATATTCTAAAGCAGTCGGCCAGAAAAAACCATGGCAGAAAGATTTTGCATCAAGTGATATTGAAGCCACGTGGTGACCACACTCGCCTTGGTGGATATCTTTGAGGATTGCTTGGTCTTTCTCCGGCTCCACGCAGTGCTGGTACACACCAGTGACACTGCGCCTCACAAGCTCTCTATTGATGATGGTGTATGCTGCCGCCCGACGTTGCACTTGTCGGGCCAAGATCTCATCAGTCGGCAGCTCTTTGTTCACCAGAAAGTTGAGGATGGGCTGCGCCCATGAAGGTGCTACTATTTCTTCGACTGCTAGAACTACAACTTGCAAGAGGGCAGTTGGGCTGGGAGGTGGCGGGTTGGAGTCGGCTACCGCTTGCTCAGTCGATGAAGTCCTCGGGCCGACTGCTGCAGTCCCCGGGCCGGGTTCTGAAGTCCCCTGGCCGGGTGCGACTGCTGCAGTCCCCGAGCCGCCTGCCGAAGTCCCCATGCCGGCTTCTGGGGTCCTCAAGTTGGATCGGACTACTTCAGGAGGAGCCGGCACAAAGATGGAGTCTGATTCTCGCGACGGCTTACACACGGTTTGAGGAGGCGTTGCAGGGCGACACCGGCTAGTATTGCTTGCGGGGTGGAGCTAATCCGTGCCAAAGCATCAGCTTGCTCATTGTCATTTCGTGGCACATGGAGGAACTCGCACCGTTCAAAGTATCCACTGAGTTGCTGGGTGAGGAAGTGGTAGCTTGCCATATTTGCATCCTTGGCGTCCCAGTCGCCCGACGACTGCTGGACCACCAAGTCGGAATCACCATAGCACAGGATCGGATACGGCGAATGCCGAGTTCCTTGGCAAGCCGGGGCTCGTGTATGAGTGCTTTGTATTCAACTACGTTGTTGGAGGCGGCAAAGTGAATTTGCAGCACATATCTAAGCTTCTCGCCTTTGGGAGAGGTGAGGACGATGCCGACTCCCAAACCGGTGCGCATCTTGGAACCATCAAAGTGCATTCGCCAATGGTTGGAGTCCGGTGCTAGCGGCAGATACTGGGTCTCGGCTAGTCGACGAGGAAGTCGGCCAGTGCTTGGGACTTGATGGCGCTGCAAGGCTGGTAGTAGATGGTGTAGGGGCCAAAATTATGGCCCATTTGGCTACTCAGCCCGAAGCATCTCGGCTTCCAATGATCTCGGCAAGTGGAGCAGTGCAGACCACAGTGATTGGGTGCTCTTGAAAGTATGGCTTCAGCTTCTTGGTGGTGAAATGCACGCCGTAGCACATCTTCTGATAGTGGGGGTAGTTCTGCTTAGAGGCGGACAACACTTCACTCAGGTAATACACCGGCCTCTGGACAGGTAACGCTTTGCTGTCTTCCTTGCACTCCACAACTATGACAGTGCTGACCACCCGGCTGGTGGCAGCGATGTAGAGAAGCATGGGCTCCTTAGCAGCCAGAGCCGTGATACGTCTCCAACGTATCTATAATTTTTTATTGCTCCATGCTATATTATCTTCTGTTTTGGACATCACTGAGATTTATTATTCACTTTTATATTGTTTTTGGGACTAACCTATTAACTGGAGGCCCAGCCCAGAATTGCAGTTTTTTGCCTATTTCAGAGTTTTGCAGAAAAAGAATATCAAACGGAGTCCAAACAGAATGAAACCTTCGGGAACGTGATTTCCAGAACGAACATGATCCACAGGACTTGGACCCTATGTCAAGAAAGCTACCAGGAAGCCACAAGGTAGGGGCGCGCCTACCCCCCAGGCACGCCCTCCACCCTCGTGGGCCCCACATTGCTCCACCGACGTAGTCCTTCCTCCTATATATACCTACGTACCCCCAAACGATTAGATACGGAGCCAAAAACCTAATTCCACTACCGCAACCTTCTGTACCCACGAGATCCCATCTTGGGGCCTGTTCCGGAGCTCCGCCGGATGGGGCATCCATCACGGAGGGCTTCTACATCAACACCATAGCCTCTCCGATGAAGTGTGAGTAGTTTACCTTAGACCTTCGTGTCCATAGTTATTAGCTAGATGGCTTCCACTCTCTTTTTGGATCTCAATACAATGTTCTCCCCCTCTCTCGTGGAGATCTATTCGATGTAATTTTCTTTTGCGGTGTGTTTGTTGAGACCGATGAATTGTGGGTTTATGATCAAGTTTATATCTGAACAATATTTGAATCTTCTGAATTCTTTTATGTATGATTGGTTATCTTTGCAAGTCTCTTCGAATTATCAGTTTGGTTTGGACTACTAGATTGATCTTTCTTGCAATGGGAGAAGTGCTTAGGTTTGGGTTCAATCTTGCGGTGTCCTTTCCTAGTGACAGTAGGGGCAGCAAGAAACGTATTGTATTGTTGCCATCTAGGATAACAAGATGGTTTTTTTATCATATTGCATGAATTTATCCCTCTACATCATGTCATCTTGCTTAAAGCGTTACACTGTTCTTATGAACTTAATACTCCAGATGCATGATGGATAGCGGTCGATGTGTGGAGTAATAGTAGTATGTGTAGGCAGGAGTCGGTCTACTTGTCTCGGACGTGATGCCTATATAGATGATCATACCTAGATATTCTCATAACTATGCTCAATTCTGTCAATTGCTCAACAAACTTGTTCACCCACCGTAAAATACTTATGCTCTTGAGAGAAGCCACTAGTGAAACCTATGGCCCCCGGGTCTATTTTCCATCATATTAATCTTTCAACACTTAGTTATTTACGTTGCTTTTATTTTACTTTGCATCTTTATCATAAAAATACCAAAAATATTATCCTATCATATCTATCAGATCTCACTCTCGTAAGTGACCGTGTAGGGATCGACAACCCCTTATCGCATTGGTTGCGGGGATTTATTTGTTTGTGCAGGTGCGAGGGACTCATGCGTAGCCTCCTACTGGATTGATACCTTGGTTCTCAAAAACGGAGGGAAATACTTACGCTACTTTGTAGCATCACCCTTTCCTCTTCAAGGGAAAACCAACGCAGTGCTCAAGAGGTAGCAAGAAGGATTTCTGGCGCCGTTGCTGGGGAGGTCTACGCCAAAGTCAATATACCAAGTACCTATCACAAACCGTTATCTCCCGCATTACATTATTTGCCATTTGCCTCTCGTTTTCCTCTCCCCCACTTCACCCTTGCCGTTTTATTCGCCCTCTCTATTCCGTTCGCCTTCTTCTTTCCTTTTTGCCCCTCACTCTTTCTGCCGTTATGTCTAAATTATTGTTGATATGGACAATAATAATATCATGGAAAATTCTGATGCTCCTGCTGAAGAACCCCCTACCTTGCATACAAAAAGATTTCGAATTGGTAGTGGTAATATTATTGGAAAAGGATTTATTCAAGATTTCTTTACTGGTGCCGGTGCTTTGCCTTCTATGGGTAGTTCCATTCTTCATAGAACTAGCAGTCTTGCGGACGCTATTAACATGCTTATAGTTGAACTTGAAAGGCAATTTATGCACTTGCACCCTTGCATACAAAGGATTTTCCTAGAATTTTATAATGTAGAGCATTCTTCTGTTAAGCGTGCCGCTACTATCTTTTTGGCTTATGAGTTTAGATTTATAATAAAAGAGGCCAAAGAAATCTTTGTGCATTACAGGGTGGACGCTAGCCGTCCTCACATAGAGGCTATCCTCTTTGATCAAGAAGAAATAATGCGTTTTCAATCTCTAGACTATGTTGCTTTCAATGAAAACCTTAGAAAAAACGTCCCTGCCAATGTTCTAGTTGATAGAATTTCTGAACTTAATGATGATTTGGCTATTCGAAATAATGAGCTAGGATATTCTCTTGAGTATAGGCTCACAAAGTTCTGTCAAAAGAATGCTTACAATGATGAATTGGGTGTGCAATACGAAGGGCCGAAGGAGGAACCTATACCTCCTAAAATTGATCTTGGGGACTTTTGTCCCATTAAATTTAGCCTTTTTGATTACTTTTGTTTGCCTCAAAGGAAACTTGCTGCTGAACGTAGAGAATACGAAATGATTTTTTAATGATCCATCCTATTACTATGGCACTACCTAGATCTATCCTTGCCTTTATGCCTAGCTAGGGGCGTTAAACGATAGCGCTTGTTGGGAGGCAACCCAATTTTATTTTTAGTTTTTTGCTTTTTGCTTCTGTTTAGGAATAAATTTTTGATCCAGCCTCTGGTTAGATGTTTTTTATGTTTTAATTAGTGTTTGTGCCAAGTTAAACCTATAGGATCTTCTTGGATGATAGTTATTTGATTTTGCAGAAAATTCCAGAAACTTTCTGTTCACGAAAATAATTGTTAAAAATCACCAGAACGTGATAAAATATTGATTCCAATTTCTGATGATCAATAAACAAATTTCCTACTTGGTCCTATTTTTTCTGATTTTTTGTAGTTCCAGAAGTTTGCGTTAGTTACAGATTACTACAGACTGTTCTGTTTTTGACAGATTCTGTTTTTCGTGTGTTGTTTGCTTATTTTGATGAATCTATGGCTAGTAAAATAGTTTATAAACCATAGAGAAGTTGTAATACAGTAGGTTTAACACCAATATAAATAATGAATGAGTTCATTACATTACCTTGAAGTGGTCTTTTGTTTTCTTTCGCTAATGGAGCTCGCGAGATTTTCTGCTAAGTTTTGTGTTTTGAAGTTTTCAAGTTTTGGGTGAAAGATTTGATGGATTATGGAACAAGGAGTGGCAAGAGCCTAGGCTTGGGGATGCCCATGGCACCCCCAAGATAATCTAAGGACACCAAAAATCCAAAGCTTGGGGATGCCCCGGAAGGCATCCCCTCTTTCGTCTACTTCCATCGGTAACTTTACTTGGAGCTATATTTTTATTCACCACATGATATGTGTTTTGCTTGGAGCGTCTTGTATGATTTGAGTCTTTTTTTTAGTTTACCACAATCACCCTTGCTGTACACACCTTTTGAGAGAGACACACATGATTCGGAAATTATTAGAATACTCTATGTGCTTCACTTATATCTTATGAGTATATAGTATTTGCTGTAGTACTTCACTTATATCTTTTAGAGAACGGCGGTGGATTTGTTTTATAGAAACTATTGATCTCTCATGCTTCACTTATATTATTTTTAGAGTCTTAAATAGCATGGTAATTTTCTTAAATAATACTATTATGCTAGGTATTCAAAGAATAGTAAAAACTTTCTTATGAGTGTGTTGAATACTAAGAGAAGTTTGATACTTGATGATTGTTTTAAGACATTGAGGTATTGATATTAAAGTTGTGCTAGTTGAGTAGTTGTGAATTTTAGAAATACTTGTGTTGTTTGCAAGTCCCGTAGCATGCACGTATGGTAAACGTTATGTAACAAATTTGAAACATGAGGTGTTCTTTGATTGTCCTCCTTATGAGTGGCGGTCGGGGATGAGCGATGGTCTTTTCCTACCAATCTATCCCCCTAGGAGCATGCGTGTAGTGCTTGGTTTTTGATGACTTGTAGATTTATGCAATAAGTATGTGTGTTCTTTATGACTAATGTTGAGTCCATGGATTATAGACACTCTCACCTTTGCATCATTGCTAGCGTCGTCAGTATCGTGCATTGCCCTTTCTCACATTGAGAGTTGGTGCAAACTTCGCCGGTGCATCCAAACCCCGTGATATGATATGCTCTTTCACACATAAACCTCCTTATATCTTCCTCAAAACAGCCACCATACCTACCTATTATGGCATTTCCATAGCCATTCAGAGATATATTGCCATGCAACTTTCCACCATTCCGTTTATCATGACACGTTCATCATTCTCATATTGCTTTGCATGATCATGTAGTTGACATAGTAGTTGTGGCAAAGCCACCGTTCATAATTCTGTCATACATGTCGCTCTTGGTTCATTGCATATCCTGGTACACCGCCGGAGGCATTCATATAGAGTCATACTTTGTTCTAGTATCGAGTTGTAAATAAATAGAAGTGTGATGATCATCATTTTCTATAGCATTGTCCCAAGTGAGGAATAAAAAAAAGGAGAAAGGCCATATATATATAATGAGAGAAAAAGAGAGAAGGAACAATTCTACTATCCTTTTCCACACTTGTGCTTCATAGGAATAAAAAAACGAGAGAGAAAGGCCATAAAAAAGAGAAGGCCCAAAAAAAGAGATAGAAAAAGAGAGAAGGGACAACATTACTATCCTTTTACCACACTTGTGAATTGTGATTCAAAGTAGCACCATAATCTTCAAGATAGAGAGTCTCTTGTTTTGTCACTTTCATATACTAGTGGAAAGTTTTCATTATAGAACTTGGCTTGTATATTCCAACAATGGGGCTCCTCAAGTGCCCTAGGTCTTCGTGAGCAAGCAAGTTGGATGCACACCCACTTAGTTTCTTTTGTTGAGCTTTCATATATTTATAGCTCTAGTGCATCTGTTGCATGGCAATCCCTACTCCTTGCATTAACATCAATCGATGGGCATCTCCATAGCTCATTGATTAGCCTCATTGATGTGAGAATTTCTCCTTTTTTGTATTCTCCACATAACCCCCATCATCACACTCTATTCCACCCATAGTGCTATATCCATGGCTCACGCTCATGTATTGTATGAAGGTTGAAAAAGTTTGAGATTACTAAAGTATGAAACAATTGCTTGGCTTGTCATCGGGGTTGTGCATGATGAGAGCATTCTTGTGTGACGAAAATGGAGTATGACTAAACTGTATGATTTTGTACGGATGAATTTTCTTTGGCCATGTTATTTTGAGAGGACATAATTGCTTAGTTAGTATGCTTGAAGTATTATTATTTTTATGTCAATATTGAACTTTTATCTTGAATCTTTCGGATCTGAATATTCATTCCACAATTAAGAAGAATTATGTTGAAATTATGCCAAGTAGAATTCCACATCAAAAATTCTGTTTTTATCATTTACCTACTCTAGGACGAGCAGGAACTATGCTTGGCGATGCTTGATATGTCTCCAACGTATCTATAATTTTTTATTGCTCCATGCTATATTATCTTCTATTTTGGACATCATTGGGCTTTATTATTCACTTTTATATTATTTTTGGGACTAACCTATTAACCAGAGGCCCAGCCCAGAATTGCTGTTTTTTGCCTATTTCAGAGTTTCGCAGAAAAAGAATATCAAACGGAGTCCAAACGGGATGATACCTTCGGGAACGTGATTTTCTGAACGAACATGATCCAGAGGACTTGGACCCTACGTCAAGAAAGCTAGAAGGAAGCCACGAGGTAGGGGGCACGCCTACCCCCCCCAGGCACGCTCTCCACCCTTGTGGGCCCCACGTTGCTCCACTGACGTACTCCTTCCTCCTATATATACCTACGTACTCTCAAACGATCAGATACGGAGCCAAAAACCTAATTCCACCGCCGCAACCTTTTGTACCCACGAGATCCCATCTTGGGGCCTGTTCCGGAGCTCCGCGGGAGGGGGCATCCATCACGGAGGGCTTCTACATTAACACCGTAGCCTCTCCGATGAAGTGTGAGTAGTTTACCTCAGACCTTCGGGTCCATAGTTATTATCTAGATGACTTCCTCTCTCTTTTTGGATCTCAATAAAATGTTCTCCCCCTCTCTCTTGGAGCTCTATTCGATGTAATCTTCTTTTGCGGTGTGTTTGTTGAGACCGATGAATTGTGGGTTTATGATCAAGTTTATCTATATTTGAATCTTCTAAATTATTTTATGTATGATTGGTTATCTTTGCAAGTCTCTTCGAATTATCAGTTTGGTTTGGCCTAGTAGATTGATCTTTCTTGCAATGGGAGAAGTGCTTAGCTTTGGTTCAATCTTGCGGTGTCCTTTCCTAGTGACAGTAGGGGCACCAAGGCACGTATTGTATTGTTGCCATCGAGGATAACAAGATGGGGTTTTTATAATATTGCATGAATTTATCCCTCTACATCATGTCATCCTGCTTAAAGCGTTACTCTGTTCTTATGAACTTAATACTCTAGATGCATGATGGACAACGGTCGATGTGTGGAGTAATAGTAGTAGATGCAGGCAGGAGTCGGTCTACTTGTCTCAGACGTGATTCCTATATACATGATCATACCTAGATATTCTCATAACTATGTTCAATTCTGTCAATTGCTCAACAGTAATTTGTACACCCACCGTAAAATACTTATGCTCTTGAGGGAAGCCACTAGTGAAATCTATGGCCCCCGGGTGTATTTTCCATCATATTAATCTTTCAATACTTAGTTATTTACGTTGCTTTTATTTACTTTGCATCTTTATCATAAAAATACCAAAAATATTATCCTATCATATCTATCAGATCTCACTCTCGTAAGTGACCGTGTAGGGATTGACAACCCCTTATCGCGTTGGTTGCGAGGATTTATTTGTTTGTGCAGGTGCGAGGGACTCGCGCATAGCCTCCTACTGGATTGATACCTTGGTTCTCAAAAACTGAGGGAAATACTTACGCTACTTTGCTGCATCACCCTTTCCCCTTCTAGGGAAAACCAACGCAATGCTCAAGAGGTAGCAAGCCGCCAGGACTGGCGGAGTGGTCAACATCTTCTTGAGCTGGAGAAAAGCTTCATCTGCCTTATCATTTCACTCGAAAAAGTGGTCTTCTTCATGAGCTGGTACAGGGGAAGAGCCTTCTCACCCAGCCGACTGATGAAACGGCTGATGGATGCCAAGCAGCCGGTGAATTTTTGCATGTCCAACAGTCGGGTGGGCACCTCCATCCTCTCGATGGCCTTGATCATCATGGGGTTGCACTCTATGCCGCACTCTGAGACCAGGAAGCCAAGAAGCTGGCCGGCTGGTACTCCAAAGACACATTTCTCTGGGTTGAGCTTGATTTGAAACCAGCGCAAGTTTTCAAAGGTTTCCTTGGGGTCTTCTAGCAGCGTGCCATGGTTCTTCGTCTTCACCACAATGTCGTCCACATAGACGTGGGCGTTCTTGACGAGTTGCTTGAGTTGACACTTCTGCATGCAACGCTGAAACATGGCGCTGGCATTCCTCAAGCCGAACGTCATGGTCAGGTAGCAGAAGGCTCCGAATGGTGTGATGAAGGCGGTCTTCATCTTGTCGGACGGGTTCAGCTTGATCTGATGATACCCTGAATATGCATCCAAAAAACAAAACAGCTCGCATCCGGCTATGGAGTCTATCACTTGATCTATTCTTGGCAAAGGAAAGGGATCTTTGGGGCAAGCCTTGTTGAGGCTAGTATAGTCGATAGACATGCACCACTGCTTATTCTTCTTCAGTACAAGGACTGGGTTGGCTAACCATTCTGGGAAGAACACTTCCATAATGAAGCCGGCTGCTAGAAGCCGGGCTATCTCTTCTCCAATGACTCTTCTCTTCTCCTCTGACAGGCGGCGCAAGGGCTGCCTGACTGGCTTGGCATCAGGAAGAACATGTAGGTTGTGCTCGGCGAGTTCCGTCGGAACACCTGACATGTCCTTAGGAGACCATGCAAAGATTTCCCGATTCTCACGGAGGAAATCGACGAGCTCACTTTCCTATTTGCTGTCCAGGTTGTACCTATGATAGCATTCCTCTCCGGGTGCTCCGGGTCCAAGGGTATCTTCTTTGTTTCTTTTTCCGATTTGAACGAGCCCTCAGCTTCCGACTCCTTGGGGTTTGGTGACATTTACGGCTGCTTGCCTGCCATTTCCACAACCCGGTCAAGGAGCCGCTTCTCCGCTGCAATCACGAGGGACTCGGCTAGCCGGCTCCTGTCTGCCGCATAGGCGGATGACTTATTGTAGTCTCTGACTATGGTTAGGATTCCCTTGGTGCTTGGCATCTTCATCTTGAGGTAGGCATAGTGTGGGACCGCCATGAACTTGGCCAGAGCAGGATGGCCAAGTAGCGCATGATAGGGGCTCTCAAGGTCCGCCACCTCAAACCAGACTAGCTCTCGGCAGAAGTGATCTTTGTCTCCGAAGAGGACATCTATCTAGATCTTGCCGATTGGTGATCAGGAAAGACCAGGAACTATGCCATGGAATACAGTCCGACTGGGATGAAGCTGCCTCTGCTTGATTCCCAATTTCTCCATAGTGTCACGGTATAGGATGTTGATGCTGCTGCCGCCATCTATCAGGACTCGGGAGAAGCGAGTAGCCCGCCTCTCCGTTGTGAAGGTGGCATCTAAGACCAAGGAATATGAACTAGGAGAGGGCATCACCTCCAGGTGGTCAGCTCTGCTCCAGCTGATAGGCTTCTCAGACCAATGCATGAACTCGGGGGTCTCTGATGCTACTGCATGTACTTCTTGCTGCCGCTGCCGTCTGCTATGCTTGTCGTCGGCCACGCTGGTGAACACGACATAAGCTCCATGCTCTTCAGGATACTCATCTTGTATTGCGCTGACCGGCCGAAGCGCCGGCTACTGGGGAGGAGGAGGTGGTGGGCCGGCTGGCGGAGCAGGCAGGAGTCCGTCACCCTTGGCGATCCTGGTGAGCCAATGGCATTTCCGAGTGGTGTGGTTGGATGGCTTCGCTCCGCTGTCAAACTTGCAGGATGCATTGAGGGTCTGCTCGTACGAGAAGGCGGGCAAGCAGTTGGGCTTGCCACCCTTCTAACGCTTGGGAAGAGGCTGCCCTTCCGGATGTTGGTCTTCAACTGTCGCCACTCACCGGCTTATGGAAGCCGGCTACGTGGCCTTGCGCTTGTTGTCATTCTGTTGCTGACGCCGACTGGTGTCACTAGACGGAATCCGAGGAGCATGAGGAGCCACTTTGCCAGATGCGTCAACTTGGATCTCCGCCTTCATGGAGGAGTCGGCCGTGGCGTACTTGTCTGCTATGATCAGCAGTTCGTCGAGGGTCGCCGGCTCGTCGCAGAGAAGTCGGTGCTTGAGTAGGGTGCTTTCTCGGCACCCGGCAGTGAAGTACTCGATGCCCTGCACCTCGTGCACACCTTCGCAAGAGTTGCACAGCTCGGGCCAACGCATGAGGTAGTCGCGAGTTGATTCGTTGGGACCTTGGACGCACAAGGAGAGCTGGCGAGGCTTGGGCGACCGCTTGTACGTGTTGGTGAAGTTGCGGACGAAGGCTTCGGTGAAACCTACCCAGCTGTTGATGCTGCGGGGCTTCAGGCTGTTCATCCATGTCCGAGCTGTGCCCTGGAGCATGAGCGGGACGTACTTCACGGCAACTCGCTTGTTGCCGTATGCTATGCTGACTGCCGTGGAGTAGTCGACTAGCCAATCTTCCGGCTTCACGGAGCCAGTGTACTTGGGCGTATCTCTTGGGAGCGTGAACCCTTTGGGGAAGGGTTCATCTCGGATGTGGGGGCCAAAACATGGCAGACCCAATGCGTATTCTTCTTCTAGCGCCAGGGATCGGTTGAGGCGGTCGATCCGGTGGCGGGCATCGTTTTCTCCGACTCCTTCCAGGCGGCCAAGGCAGTCGCCGAGTGTCGGGTGGTCAACAGGCGGCGGGGAAATGCGCCTCTCCTTGCGGGGAGGGGGAGGCGGACAGTCGTCCCGTCATTCCATTGCTCTTGGGCGGCCGTCTTGGTCGCGCTCGATGGTGATGCGAGTCCGGCTGCGGCTGGCAGCCGACTCCTTGTATCTTCTATCACGGACGCCACCAGTCGGCGTCCGGGAGGTCGCGCCTTGATCTCGGCGAGGAGGCGGGTCGTCGTTCCGCCGGTTGGGCGCTTCAGTGTGGCAGCTGGCCTCATGCTGCTCAGCAGCCGCATCAATGAGCCGTTGGACGTGCTCCGTCTTGAGGGGACGCTCGTCGCCCTCGAGCTTGTCCAGCTCGTCTGCTACCGCCTGGGCAGCTTGTATATTCTCTGCAGGCGTGGCGTAGACAGGGCGATCTGCCCCGAACATGCTGGAAATGGCCGTGCCGCGCAGCTGGACCATGCCGATGCGGCTAGTCCCACCAAGAGCCGGTGTGCCGCCAACGGCGCGGTCCGTCTCGCGCTAGTAAGCCTCCGAAAGGCGTCTCCTGCTGGCTAGCTTCTTGGCGCTTTCAACGAGCTGGACGCGGCGTGCTTCCAGCGTCTCAGCGTCGACGTCTTCTGGGATGGGCGCAGACAGGTCCAGCAATGCTACCTCGAGCGGGTCTCGAGCATCGTCCCCGCCCGAGCGCTCGCAAGGCTAATGACTATAACTTCTGTGACGGCGCTTCCGCCACTGTTCTCGCGAGGAAGCGGCTCATCGTAGACCACCACGTTGGTGGGGAATGCGTCGAGCGACACCGTGTCGGAGTCGACAAGCATTTGGTCGGTGGAACCAACCAACTCCAAGTCCACAACAGGCATGCTGACGACATGGAGCCGCGTCAGATGTAGGCTCGTCGGAGAGGCGAATCTCGCCAACAAGATTGGCGAGGCACCTCGCCGCGCAGGCGACCTCCGCTCCGTGCAGCACGCCGAGGCAGACGCCATCTGGCGTGCCGGGCTAGCTGTGCTCACCAGGAAGGAACAGGGTTCCCGTCGAGAGCAGGTCTCTGGATGACGGTGCACCTCGCCCCACAATGGGCGCCAAATGTCAGGGTTTGGGTGCGACATATGCCAAAGGATGGCTTATCATGGTGGGAGCGAGTAGAACGTCACCGGTGCCCGGAAGCGGGATGAGGCGTAGACACGAACGTAGGCGTACTTTACCCAGGTTCGGGGTTCTCCTAGGAGATAACACCCCTAGTCCTGCTCTGCAGGGTCTCCGCATGATCACTAAGGCACTAGTGAGTACAATGGTGCTCCTCGAGTTGTATGCTAGAGGTAGGAGAAAGCAAGGCTAGCTCTCTCCTCTCCCTATATATGGGTCTAGGTCTAATAGGTTGGGAACCCTTTGCATGGGTGCCCTGGGGGGTTTATATAGGCCTAACCCCCAGGGGTATAATGCTAATCTTGCCAGGTGTTGGCCCCGGCTGTTAGTGTCTCTGGTCGCCGGTTGCTGGGGCCCGCCACCTGGTGAGCCCCGCCCACTGGTCTGGTAACGAGCCGACATGCTGCCCCGGCCGCTTGCGGGTATGGTCGGCGGCTTGTTACTGTAGCCGCCGCTTGCAGGTCTGGTCAGGGGGGGGGGGCTACAATCGCGCCGTCTGGTGGGAGATCACTGTAGCCACTCCGTGTCTCGTCTAGTTAATGGCGCACGGACACCGAGGGAGGAGCGGGCCACCTGCTAGAAGCCGGTCTCCCTTTGGTCTGACTGGTTGAGCTTTGCCGCCCTTCGGTAGGGCCCGCCACCTTCAGGCCATACCGACAGGCCATCCTGGGAGCAGGGCTCCGCCTGACAGGGGTGATGTCAGGGGTGGAATGACAACAGTGCCGCGTCGTGCGGAAATCTCTGCCTGTACGGGGCACTGTGGCCACGCCGTGCCTTGGGTATGGGGGTGATGGGCTACACCATGGCCACATCCTGTCTTGTCTTCTTAATGGGGGCGCAGTCTTTGAGGGCATCGTGGGCCGCCTGCTAGCAGTCGGCCTCTCTGGAGGCTGCCTGCTAGGAGTTGGCCCGTCTTGGTGCCGTCTTCTGGTGCTTAGCTGTCTTCTGGCAGCCGGCCTCTTGAGCCAGCCGGCCACCAGAAGGCGGCGCTTCACGCTGGATGCTTGAGGGGCGTAGCGAGCCCAATGTTTTGAAATGCTCAGGGACTCGGGTTAGGCTACCCGTGGCCCATTACTCCAACATTTTTCAATATTTCCGGCCGAGCCACGACGCCCAGATGTTTGAATTTCACTCCCATCTCTTGCATGGGACTTAGAAATTCACCCAACGACACACATGTGATTTTTCAAACAACTTTGGTGGACTGGAGCATGTTCTTGTAGTTCAAATTTGAATTATGCACATTGAATGCCCAGAAACTCAATTAATGTATAAAAAAGGCCAAATGAACCCGGAATAATTCCAAAATTTGGCACGCTACTTCTATTTGGTGTAATCTGGCTGTGTAAAAAAATAAGGCGAGAGAAGGCAGTGTACGTATGTCGTTTCACACACGGAGGTGGCACGTTCCCTCTCAGAACCACGAGCCTTCTTGAGGGAAGCTCCGGTTCGCAAGAAGCTTACACCAAAGCTTGTCCCAATTCGGCCAAAAATATTACCGTAGCATGTTGGTGCCATGTCATGACACCATGCCAAGTTTCATGATTTTCAGGCGTGTTTTCTAATTACAGGAAGTAAAAAACCAAGTTTCTCAATCTTTCTGGCGGAGCCACGATGCCCAGATGTTTGAATTTCACTCCCATCTCTTGCATGGGAGCTAGAAATTCACCCAAGGACACACATGTGATTTTTCAAACAACTTTGGTGCACTGGAGCATGTGCTTGTAGTTCAAATTTGAATTATGCACATTAAATGCCTAGAAACTCAATTAATATATAAAAAAGGCGAAATGAGCCCAGAGTAATTCCAAAATTTAGGATGGTACTTCAATTTGGTCTAATCTGGCTATGTAAAAAAATAAGGCAAGAGAAGGCAGCGTACGTATGTCGTTTCGCACACGGAGGTCACACACATCCCCTCTCGGAACCACGAGCCTTCTTGAGGGAGCTCTGGTTTGCAAGAGGCTTACACCAAAGCTTTCCCCAATTTGGCCAAAAATATTAGCGCAGCATGTTGGTGCCATGTCATGACACCATGCCAAGTTTCCTGATTTTCAGGCGTGTTTTAGAATTACAGGAATTAAAAAACCATGTTTCTCAATATTTCTCGCCGAGCCACGACGCCCAAATGTTTGAATTTCACTCCCATCTCTTGCATGGGACCTATAAATTCACTCAAAGACACACATGTGATTTTTCAGCAAACTTTGGTGCACTGGAGCACGTGCTTGTAGTTCGAATTTGAATTATGCACATTAAATGCCCAGAAACACAATTAACGTATAAAAAAGGCGAAATGAGCCCGGATTAATTCCAAAATTTAGCACGGTACTTCTATTTGGTCTAATCTGCTTGTTTAAAAAAGTTAAGGCGGGAGAAGGCAGTGTACGTATGTTGTTTCGCACCCGCAGGTGACACGTTCCCTCTCGGAACCAGGAGCCTTCTTGAGGGAAGCTCCGGATTGCAAGAAGCTTACAACAAAGTGTCGGTGTACTAAAGTAGGGGTACCCTAGTATCCCAAACTTGTGCACGGGCAGTCGCAGCCTCCCGTGGCAAGGCTTGCCTGGTGACCGCCAAGGACCTCCATGGTTCCTTTGGAGCCATTCAAGAACAAAGTATTTAAGCCAAGGAGACAAGGCCCCGGCAAGAGGAGCTTGCCGGGAAGGCCACTCAAAGCACAAGACCCCGGCAAGAGGAGCTTGCCGGGAAGGCCAACCAAAGCATCTCGAGGAACTTACCGCGACGCGCCACGTGTCCCGGCAGGGCCCGGCGAGCGACAAGCTTCCGGACGCGGCAAGACAACGACCGCGGCAAGGTGTTTGCCGCGGCAAGCAACCACTCTGTACCTGCGCTCCAGCACACCCACCAACGTGTCGCTCTGGGACACTTCCAGGCGTACGTGGCGGGAGGCTGTGCAGCCAGAGGTACACTGTGGCAAGCGGCGCTGACAAGATTGCCATCGTGGCGAACGGTGGCGGCCCTGACGGTCCCTTTTCTGCACTGTTCGGGCGACGCAGACGGGCATTTAATGCCCTTGTCCCCTACCGTCAGGGTTAGGTATGATACACTGTATAGGTAGCTGTACCAACCGCAGCACCTTTTCCATTTTTACCCTTGCCTACGTTGCCACCTGTCGGTGACCCCTTAAACATATAAAAGGAGGCCCATGCGCAACGTAGGAGAGAAAGAAACAAGGAGAACATTCACGCTCGGTCTCGTTAGCTGCTTGAGTGTACTGTAGCACTCAACGCTCCCGAGCAAGAACACAATACAATCCACAAAGCAGCAGTAGGGTTTTACGCATCCGTGCGGCCCGAAGCTGGGTAAAAACCGCTCGTGTGCTCCGCCTCGATCCGCTCTTCGCGCGACCTCCGCCCCCCACCGAACCGAAAAGGGGCTCCGTCCCCATAGGTGCTCGTGGAGCCAGTTTCCCCCGGCATCTTTGGCGTGAGAAATCTGTAGGCCGACAAAGTGCTCTTCTAGCTTTCTCACTTCATCAACATAAGCTTCCATCAACGGACTCTGGTAATTCTTGTTCACTTGGCGGACGACAAGCTGCGAGTCACCCCTGACAATGAGCTTCTTGATCCCAAGGTCTGCCGCGATCCTGAGACCGGCAAGCAAACCTTCATACTCCGCAGTATTGTTTGTTGCTTGCTCCTTGTGAAAGTGCATCTGGACTACGTACTTGAGTTGCTCTCCGGTGGGTGCGACAAGCAGCACGCCAGCACCAGCGCCTTGCAGCGAGAAGGCACCGTCAAAGTACTTAAGCCACTCCTTGCTTGCTTCCTTGACGGGGATGCTCGTTTCTGGAATTTCTTCATCTGGTGTTGGCGTCCACTCTGCTATGAACTCTGCCAATGCTCTGCTTTGGATAGTTGAAGTGCTCTCAAACTTGAGGCCAAAGCTTGACAGTTCCAGTGCCCACTCAACAATCCTGCCTGTTGCTTCCGGATTCTGCAGTATCCTCTTCAGCGGAAAGCGAGTGACAACTGTGATCTCATGTGCTTGGAAGTAATGGCGCAGCTTTCTCGAGGCCATGAGAAGGCCGAAAAGAAATTTCTGCACACCAGAGTACCTTGACCTAGCCCCCTGCAGAAGGGAGCTGACAAAGTAAACTGGGCGCTGCACCATTCTCTTCTTCTGTATCTCCTCTTGCGCCTGCGCAGATCCATCCTTGTCGGGACCAGAGCTTGTCGGGGAAGCCCCCTGCTTGTCGCTGGATGCGCTTGCCGCGGTTGCTGGCTCATCATCTGCCTCCCTTTCCGCTACTAACGCAGCACTAACCACTTGATTGGTTGCCGCCAGATACAGCAGCAACTTCTCTTGTGGCTTAGGTGCGACAAGTATTGGAGTGGAAGATAGGTATCTCTTCAAGTCCTGTAGCGCAGCCTCCGCTTCCGGAGTCCATTTCATTGGACCTGCCTTTTTCAATATTTTGAAAAATGGCAGAGCGCGCTCAGCTGACTTGGAGATAAACTTGCTGAGAGCTGCCACGCAACCGGCAAGTTTCCGTACATCCTTGACGCGCTTTGGTGCTTCGATCTACTCGATGGCCTTGATCTTGTCGGGATTGGCCTCGATTCCCCGCTGAGACACGAAGAACCCGAGAAGCTTGCCGGAAGGGACTCCAAACACACACTTCTCGGGGTTGAGCTTGAGGCTGATCTTGCGCAGATTTGCAAAAGTCTCTTCTAAATCTTGAATCAGAGTTGACTTGTCCTTGCTCTTGACCACTACATCATCCATGTAGGCTTCCACATTTCTGTGTATTTGTGGCTCAAAATCGGTATGGACTACCCTTGCAAATGTTGAACCAGCATTCTTCAAACCAAAAGGCATCCGTATGAAACAGTACGTGCCACACGGAGTGATGAATGCGGTCTTCTCCTCATCCTCTTCTGCCATGAAGATCTGATGGTATCCTGAGTATGCATCAAGAAATGAAAGCAAATCACATCCGGCCGTGGAGCCAACAATCTGGTCAATGCGCGACAAGGGAAATGTATCTTTGGGACAAGCTTTGTTAACATCAGTAAAGTCGATGCAAAGCCTCCATTTCCCGTTTGCCTTGCGCACGAATACAGGATTGGCCAACCACGTAGGATGGAGCACTCCTCTGACAAGGCCTGCTGCTTCCAACTTCTTGATCTCTTCTGCGATGAATTCTTGGCGGTCCACTACTTGCTTCCTGACTTTTTGCTTGACGGGCCACGCGTGAGGACAGACGGCAAGGTGGTGCCCAATTACTTTCCTGGGAACACCGGGGATGTCAGACGGTTGCCATGCAAACACATTGACATTCGCCCACAGGAAAGCAATCAGCGCGCTTTCCTATTTAGGGTCGAGAGTGGCACTGATGGTGAAGGTACCACCAGTGCCGTCCTCCTTGGCAGACACCTTCTTGGTCGCTGGCGGAGCTGCCATCGTCTTCTTACACTTGCCGGTGGAGCTCGATGGTGCATCCTCGACGGTAGCGCAGCACTCCGAAGAGGCGCGCTTGCCGGAGTGGGCATCAGAGCTCTTGCGGGACTTGGTCTTCTTCTTCCCCCCGGGAGCTTCAACGGCAAGTGTCTCGCGATCTGTTGCGGCTGCTGCTTCCCGGTAGATCTTGTCAGCACAGATAAGAGCATCCTTCTTGTCGCCATGGATAGAGATGACACTTATCGGGCCTGGCATCTTCAGCATGTTGTACGCGTAGTGAGAGGCCGCCATGAACTTGGCGAGCGCTGGACGGCCGAGAATTCCATTATAAGGCAATGGAAAATCGGCAACGTCAAAGGTGATCCTCTCAGTCCTGAAGTTCAACTCGCTGCCAAATGTCACCGGCAACGTGATCTTCCCCTTCGGCTTGCTCCTTCCCGGGTTAATTCCTTGGAATGTGCCGGTCTCTTCGAGCTCGCTGTCAGGGACTTGGAATTTCTGGAGCACAGCGGAGGAGATCAGGTTCAAGCCGGCCCCGCCGTCAACTAGCATCTTAGTGACCTTGAGGTTGCGGATAGTTGGTGAAACCAACATCGGCAAGCACCCGACCGCAGTTGTGCGATCAGGGTGGTCCTCAATATCAAAGATGATAGGCGTGCTGGACCATTTCATAATCTTGCGCGACTCGACGGGTAGTTCTGCCGCATTGACTTCCCGCACCCACTGCTTGAGTTGGCGGAGTGAAGTATGCAGAGAAGCACCGCCGTCAACGCACAAGACCTCTGTGGCTTTCTGAAACTTCTGCTCACTGGTCTCGTCATCATCCACGTCGTCGTCGTCATCATCTTCATCCTTGTCGCGGCCACGGGCAGGTCTATCTCCTTGCCGCTGCTTGGTCTTGCCGCGCCATCCTCCCCGGGCTGGGCGCTTCGTGCCAGATCCTCCAGCACCTCCTTGGGCTTTCTCCTTGTCGCGTCGCTCGTACTCGGCCTTTTGCAGCTCGACAAGCTGCTCGACCTTCTTACAGCTCTGGAGGTCGTGGCCCTTGGTGCGGTGGATCTTGCAGTACTGTTTGTTGGTGCCGTCCTGCTTGTCGGCGGCCGCCACAGCCTGGCAGTTGGTGCATGCGGCAACCTCCTTGCCGGAGCTACCAACCTTGGCTGTCTTGGCGCCACCTTCATTGCCGGACTGCTCAACAGCTAGCACCTCTTTGCCTTTCTGCTTCCTGTTGTTCCGTCGCCGGTTTTTCTTTGCCGGGGCAGCATCATCGCTGTAAGATCCTGCTGCTCCTGTATTTTCTCCGGGGAGTCTCCTCCCTTCCTCAGCACGTGCACACTTGTCGGCCAGGGCATACAGCTCACTGACGTCTCTGATCTTTCACATCGCCATCTCCTCCCGCATCCTGCGGTTACGCACGTTCTGATGGAACGCGCTGATAACCGCGGCAGGGTCGACATCTGGGATGTTGCGTTGCACTTGGCTGAATCTCTGGATGTACTTGCGCAGAGGCTCTCCTTCCTTCTGGGCGAGCAGATGAAGATCACTCTCCTGGCCATGAGGTTTGTGGCCGCCTGTAAAGGCGCCGACAAACTGATGGCACAAGTCTGCCCAGGAGGATATGGAGTTGTCCGGCAAGTGCATGAGCCAGGACCTGACGTTGGGCTTGAGCACCAGCAGGAAGTAGTTCGCAAGGATCTTGTCGTCTCGCCCCCCGGCAGCTTGCACCGTGATGGTGTAGATGCTGAGGAACTCCGACGGATGCAACTTGCCATCGTACTTCTCTGGTACGTCTGGCTTGAAGTTCTTTGTACTGGGCCACTGGACTTGCCGCAGCTCAGGGGTAAACGCAGGGCAACCTACCGCGTAGGGCAGGTCGCCTGGTTCCCCTGGCGCATGCATGTCGACAGTGGGCCCAGCGTGCCGGTCTGATTGACGCCGCGCTTCTCTTCGATGCTCGATGCGAGTACGAGCGTCTTCTTGCTGTCGTTCGTGAAGAACGTGGTGCTGATCGACGTGAGCTCGCGGATCTGACGAAGCAGTGGACTCGCCGTCGTGGTGGACCCGGCGAGTCAGTGATCTTGGCCTTTGGGGCGGAGAGTGCACGGTAGTCGCACCCCCACCAGTCTTGTCGCCATCGGCTCGCGTATGGCTGGCTCGCCGCGGCTGCGATGCACTCGGCTGCCGTGGAGTGTCGCCGTTTGCAAAGACAATGAGACTCTGGATGGTGGCCCTCCAGTCGTCGAACTTGTTCGGCATTGGAGGGAAATCTAGGAGCAGCTGAGCTCGAGCCAAAGCTTCTGCTGGAGTGGCGGGTAGCGGTGGCGAACGGTGCGAGGAGCGGGATATGCTCGGACTCCTAACTGCGTTAGAAGGAGCAATATCTCGTCCAGGCGACCGTGCCTCGCTCGCGCCAGCATGTTGGCCTTGAGCGTCCCGAGATCCGCCAGCTCGTTCCGGGTCCAGCGAGCGTATGGTACCGTGGGTACCATGACGCTGCCGGTCCCGCGCCTCTTGGGATGGGCGCGGTGCATGCTCGGATCTTCATCGTCTTCATCGACATGCCACCGAAGAAGAAGGCTTCGGAGGCGGCTGATCCGTCCGCGTCAAACCCACCACCGCCGGAGCCAACGACTGGTGGGGTAGGCGCTAGTGGAGGAACGGGCGTCGGCGAGGAAGTTCACAATACCGCGGCATCCGAGCATGCACCGCGCCCATCCCAAGAGGCGCGGGACCGGCAACGTCATGGTACCCACGGTACCATACGCTCGCTGGACCCGGAACGAGCTGGCGGATCTCGGGACGCTCAAGGCCAACATGCTGGCGCGAGCGAGGCACGGTCGCCTGGACGAGATATTGCTCCTTCTAACGCAGTTAGGAGCACGAGCATATCCCGCTCCTCGCACCGTTCGCCACCGCTACCCGCCACTCCAGCAGAAGCTTTGGCTCGAGCTCAACAGCTCCTAGATTTCCCTCCAATGCCAGACAAGATCGACGACTGGAGGGCCACCATCCAGAGTCTCATTGGCTTTGCCAACAGCGACACTCCACGGCAGCCGAGTGCACCGCAGCCGCGGCGAGCCAGCCAGACGCGAGCCAATGGCGACAAGACTGGTGGGGTTGCGACTACCGTGCACTCTCCGCCCTGAAGGCCAAGATCGCCGACTCGCCGGGTCCACCACGACGGCGACTCCACTGCTTCGTCAGATCCGCGAGCTCGCCGCGATCAGCGCAACGTTCTTCACGAACGACAGCAAGAAGACGCTCGTACTCGCATCGAGCGTCGAATAGAAGCGCAGCATCAATCAGACCGGCGCGCTGGGCCCACTGTCGACATGCATGCGCCAGGGGAACCAGGCAACCTGCCCTACGCGGTAGGTTGCCCTGCATTTACCCCTGAGCTGCAGCAAGTCCAGTGGCCCAGTACGAAGAACTTCAAGCCAGACGTACCAGAGAAGTACGACGGCAAGTTGCATCCGTCGGAGTTCCTCAGCGTCTACACCATCGCGGTGCAAGCTGCCGGGGAGCGAGACGACAAGATCCTTGCCAACTACTTGCTTCTGGTGCTCAAGCCCAACGCCAGGTCCTGGCTCATGCACTTGCCGGACAACTCCATATCCTCCTGGGCAGACTTGTGCCATCAGTTTGTCGGCGCCTTAACAGGAGGCCACAAACCTCATGGCCAGGAGAGTGATCTTCATCTGCTCGCCCAGAGGGAAGGAGAGCCTCTGCGCAAGTACATCCAGAGATTCAGCCAAGTGCAACGCAACATCCCAGATGTCCACCCTGCCGCGGTTATCAGCGCGTTCCATCAGAACGTGCGTAACCGCAGGATGCGGGAGGAGATGGCGATGTGCAAGATCAGAGACGTCAGTCAGCTGTATGCCCTGGCCGACAAGTGTGCACGTGCTTAGGAAGGGAGGAGATTCCCCGGAGAAAATACAGGAGCAGCAGGATTTGACAGCGATGATGCTGCCCCGGCAAAGAAAAACCGGCGACGAAACAACAGGAAGCAGAAAGGCAAAGAGGTGCTAGTTGTTGAGCAGTCCGGCAACGAAGGTGGCGCCAAGACAGCCAAGGTTGGTAGCTCGGGCAAGGAGGTTGCCGCATGCACCAACTGCCAGGCTTTGGCGGCCGCCGACAAGCAGGACGGCACCAACAAACAGTACTGCAAGATCCATTGCACCAAGGCCACGACCTCCAGAGCTGCAAGAAGGTCGAGCAGCTTGTCGAGCTGCAAAAGGCCGAGTACGAGCGACGCGACAAGGTGAAAGCCCAAGGAGGTGCTGGAGGATCTGGCACGAAGCGCCCAGCCCGGAGAGGACGCCGCGGCAAGACCAAGCAGCGGCAAGGAGACAGACCTGCCCGCGGCCGCGACAAGGATGAAGATGACGACGACGACGAAGACATGGATGATGACGAGACTAGTGAGCAGGAGTTTCAGAAAGCCACAGAGGTCTTGTGCGTTGACGGCGGTGCTTCTCTGCATACTTCACGCTGCCAACTCAAGCAGTGGGTGCGGGAAGTCAATGTGGCAGAACCACACGTCGAGTCGCGCAAGATTCTGAAATGGTCCAGCACGCCTATCATCTTTGATATTGAGGACCACCCTGATCGCACAACTGCGGTCGGGTGCTTGCCGATGTTGGTTTGACCAACTATCCGCAACCTCAAGGTCACTAAGATGCTAGTTGACGGTGGGGCCGGCTTGAACCTGATCTCCTCCGCTGTGCTCCAGAAACTCCAAGTCCCTGACAGCAAGCTCAAAGAGACCGGCACATTCCAAGGAATTAACCCGGGAACGAGCAAGCCGAAGGGGAAGATCACGTTGCCCGTGACATTTGGCAGCGAGTTGAACTTCAGGACTGAGAGGATCACCTTTGACATTGCCGATTTCAGCATTGCCTTATAATGGAATTCTCGGCCGTCCAGCGCTCGCCAAGTTCATGGCGGCCTCTCACTTCGCGTACAACATGCTGAAGATGCCAGGCCCGATAAGTGTCATCTCTGTCCCTGGCGACAAGAAGGATGCTCTTATCTGTGCCGACAAGATCTACCGAGAAGCAGCAGCCGCAACAGATCGCGAGACACTTGCCGCTGAAGCTCCCGGGGGGAAGAACAAGACTAAGTCCGGCAAGAGCTCTGATGCCCACTCCGGCAAGCGCGCCTCTTCGGAGTGCTGCGCTACCGTCGAGGACGCACCATCGAGCTGCACCGGCAAGTGTAAGAAGACGATGGCAGCTCCGCCAGCGACCAAGAAGGTGTCCGCCAAGGAGGACGGCACTGGTGGTACCTTCACCATCAGTGCCACTCTCGACCCTAAATTGGAAAGCGCGCTCATTGCTTTCCTGCGGGCGAATGTCGATGTGTTTGCATGGCAACCGTCTGACATCCCCGGTGTTCCCAGGAAACTAATTGAAAAAGGCAGGTCCAATGAAATGGACTCCGGAAGCGGAGGCTGCGCTACAAGACTTGAAGAGATACCTATCTTCCACTCCAATACTTGTCGCACCTAAGCCACAAGAGAAGTTGCTGCTGTATCTGGCGGCAACCAATCAAGTGGTTAGTGCTGCGTTAGTAGCGGAAAGGGAGGCAGATGATGAGCCAGCAACCGTGGCAAGCGCATCCGGCGACAAGCAGGGGGCTTCCCCGACAAGCTCTGGTCCCGACAAGGATGGATCTGCGCAGGCGCAAGAGGAGATACAGAAGAAGAGAATGGTGCAGCGCCCAGTTTACTTTGTCAGCTCCCTTCTGCAGGGGGCTAGGTCAAGGTACTCTGGTGTGCAGAAATTGCTTTTCGGCCTTCTCATGGCCTCGAGAAAGCTGCGCCATTACTTCCAAGCACATGAGATCACAGTTGTCACTCGCTTTCCGCTGAAGAGGATACTGCAGAATCCGGAAGGAATAAGCAGGATTGTTGAGTGGGCACTAGAACTGTCAAGCTTTGGACTCAAGTTTGAGAGCACTTCAACTATCCAAAGCAGAGCATTGGCAGAGTTCATAGCAGAGTGGATGCCAACACCAGGAAGAAATTCCAGAAATGAGCATCCCCGTCAAGGAAGCAAGCAAGGAGTGGCTTATGTACTTTGACGGTGCCTTCTCGCTGCAAGGCGCTGGTGCTGGCATGCTGCTTGTCGCACCCACCGGAGAGCACCTCAAGTATGTAGTCCAGATGCACTTTCCCAAGGAGCAAGCAACAAACAATACTGCAGAGTATGAAGGTTTGCTTGCCGGTCTCAGGATCGCGGCAGACCTTGGGATCAAGAAGCTCATTATCAGGGGTGACTCGCAGCTTGTCGTCCGCCAAGTGAACAAGAATTACCAGAGTCCGTTGATGGAAGCTTACGTTGATGAAGTGAGAAAGCTAGAAGAGCACTTTGTCGGCATACAGATGGAACACGTTCCAAGAGCTTAGAACGACATTGCTGACGGCCTATCAAAGTGCGCCGCACTTAAGTTACCTGTGGAACCAGGGATCTTTGTGCTCAAGCTGACTCAACCATCTGTTACGCCATCAACTGGACATAGCAAGAAGAGGAAGTTGATTTCTGGTGACTATCTTCCGGCAGAGCTTCCCGAAGCCGCCACCAAGAAGGTCCCCAAGATCGACACCAAGAATGCTGAGGAGCAGTCTGCTCCGGCAAACCCCATGGTTTGTTCCGTTGAAGCAGACGCTCCCGACAAGTTTTGCTCCGGCAAGCTTGCCGGGGAACATCAAGCTCTGGCTGAGCCGCAGGTTCTCGTCGTAGAAGCGGATGTTCCCGCAGCAGCAGAAGCGCCTTTGGTCCTTGTTGTCGAGCCGCAAGCTCCAGCATGGGCACATCAAATTGTCTGTTTCCTTCAGATAGGAGAACTTCCCGAAGAGCAAGAAGAAGTGGAAAGAGTATCCCGGCAGTCAAGTATGTACAAGTTTGTCGATAACACACTGTACAGAAGAAGACTCAACGGTGTGAAATTGAAATGTATTCCCCGGGAAGACGGACAAAAGCTGTTGGCAGAGATACATGGAGGCATATGTGGTCACCACATTGGCGCAAGAGAACTTGCCAGCAAATCTTTCCGGCAAGGTTTCTTCTGGCCGACAGCCCTCCAGGATGCAACTGCACAAGTAACCAAGTGTGAAGCGTGCCAGTTCCATTCCAAGCAGATACACCAGCCAGCTTAAGCTCCCAGACGATCCCTTTATCCTGGCCATTTTCGGTCCGGGGGCTCGACATCCTCGGCCCCTTCCCCCGAGCTGTCGGGGGCTTTGAGTTCTTGTATATTGCAATCGACAAGTTCACAAAGTGGCCGGAAGTGGAAGTAGTGAGGAAGGTGACAGCACAGCCAGCAGTCAAGTTCTTCAGGTCGATTGTTTGCCGCTTCGGGATCCCTAACAGGATCATCACCGACAACGGTACGCAATTCACGAGCCGCACCTTCATGCAGTACATCCAAGATCTTGGCGCCAAGGTCTGCTTCGCTTCTGTTGCTCACCCCAGAAGCAACTGTCAAGCGGAGAGGGCAAATGCTGAAGCATTGCGTGGGCTCAAGACCAGGACTTTCGACAGGCTGCACAAGTGCGGAAGAAACTGGATCGAGGAGCTGTCGGTGGTTCTTTGGTCGATCAGGACGACGCCAAATCGAGCCACTGGCCATACACCCTTTGCTCTGGTCTATGGAGCAGAGGCAGTTATCCCCACGGAACTCGTATACGGGTCACCTCGAGTGCTCGCTTATGATGAGCTTGAGCAAGAGCAGTTGTGAGAAGATGACGCGCTGCTCCTTGAGGAAGATCGTCTTCAGGCTGCTGTGCGAGCTGCTCGCTACCAGCAAGCTTTGCGCCGCAACCATAGCCACAAAGTTAATGCCAGAAGTCTCGAGGAAGGCGACCTTGTTCTTCGGCGCGCTCAGTCCGCCAAGAGTTCCAACAAGTTGACGCCGAAGTGGGAAGGCCCTTACAGGGTGAAACGAGTCACTAGGCCTGGCGCTGTCCGCCTTGAGACCGAAGATGGCATTCCGGTGAGCAACTCCTGGAATATTGAGCATCTTCGTAAGTTTTACCCGTAAGGCGCGGTTGTCGGACCCTGTTCCGGCAACCACCCTTTTGTACAAGTCTTGCCGCTATTGCATGTAATCCTTTGTACAAAGCCAGGCGCAGACCCTGTGCATAAATAAACCTCATGCGCTCCGCACATCTTGTCAATTTCATGCTTTTTATTTTTGCATAAGTTATCTGACACTTTGTGCAGCGCCAAACCCTGGTAAGCAATAACGAGCCACAAGGCTCCATATCTTTATTTTCTCTTCTTTCTTCTCAAGGAAAGCAAGTTCCCTCGCCCACAAGTTTGCCAGGGGGGAAGGAGAAGATAATGGTATGGACCAGGCGTCGTTCAAGAAAAGTTGCGCCTTGCCGGAAAGAAAAGCCAAGTTGCCAATGTTTGAGCAATCAGATTTTTAAAATTTTTAAATTATCTTCCTTGAACGACCATGCTTTGTATGGAAAACCTGTGCGCAGAGGAACCAACTCATGGCTAGTTGCGCCCTTACTTTGTTTCGAGTTTGCTCAACAACTTAAGTGTGCTGCAACTAGAGTTGCGCCCTTACTTTGTTTCGAGTCCGCTCAACAATTTAAGTGAGCTGCGACTAGTTGTGACAAGGTTTCTTGTCGGTAACGGCACCGCCAGCAGGCTGCTGATGTCCCGCACTCAGCGCTCGCGGCAAAGGTGCCTACACCGACAAGTTCCCTAAAAAGCGTAGGGCAAAAACATACAAAGGAAGGAATCAAGTAAAGGAAATAACGTTGCCATCATGCCCAAAATAAAGTTATATATTACAAGATAGCTTGTCGCAGCTCTAATAGATTGTTTTCATGACACGACCAGCAGCGACAAGGAAAGAAGAAAATAGGCAGCCTAGTCCACACGGTCGCCCTCAACCCTCTTGATCCCGCTCACCCTGTCCACAATGGGTGCGACGAGGGCCTCGAGCTCCTCCAGATCAGCTTCCGGCGGCAGGGACCTGAGGATGTTGGTGAGGCGGAGGCCCGGGTTGCGGAAGGCCACCTTCATCAGCACCTTTTGGAGAGCTCCCGCGCAAATCTCGCGCGACTCGTGGGCCAGCTGCTTTGGGATCCTATCCTGGAGTTGCTGGAGGGCCGTCGCCACGCCTTTGAAGAACAGGGTAAGCTTGGCGCTGGAATGGAGGTTCTCGTCGGAGGGATACCCGAGATCCTCCACTCCCAGCAGCGCCAACTCCATGTCGATTTCTGCGGCAGCATTCACAAGACCCTCCGTCCACTGCTCCATAGTCTCTCTGAAGGTGTTCTGGGTGGTAGCAACGCTCTCCAGCAATGCCTTGTCGGCCTTGATCTCCCTCTTCAAGGCCGCCTCCTGCTCCCTGGCGCCGTCCAGCGTCTTGGTCAGGGCATCCAGCTTCAGCTCAAGATCGGCGTTGGAGTCCTTGGTGGTGCTGAGCTCCTTGACCTTCTCGGCGAGACGACCCTGCAGCTCACCAAAGGTGTAGGCGTCCTTCTCGCGCTCCTGCTTGAGCGCGGCAAGCTCTTCACCGCTCGCCTTGAGATCGATCTCCAGCTGCGCCACCTTCGTCTCCAGCTCCTTCTTGGCGGCCTCGGCAGCTGCGGCAGCGTCCTCTGCTTCCTTGAGAGCCCCGCCAAACGTTTGCTTGCGCGCAGCAAGCTCCTCCTTGTGGCTGTCCAGGCTGGCCTTCAGCTGCGCCAACTCACCCTCCTGCGCAGATAGCTTCTCAGCGGCAAGCCGTTGTTGCTCTTCAGCTTCTGCCTTCTCGAGGATGAAGGCCTTCTGCGCCTCGACATGCTGCGCCCGCTCCTCCGCCAGCGACCGGAGAGCTACCTGGTTGAGGCCTCGGAGCTCCTCCGCACGCTTCTCCATATCCACTCCCACCTTCGCGACAAGCGCCTCGCGGGACTCCAGCTTGGCTTGCCGGGCGCGGTAGAGCAACACCAGCTTCCGGAGCAGCAGCTCCTCCTCAGACTCACTGCTGCTGCTGCTCGACGCATCAACTAGCGTCAGCCCAGCGGAGGCGAGCACCTCTCCATCCAAGATCTCTCCTTCAACCGGCGCCCTGGAGCTCGACTCCCAGGGGAGCTTGATGAATACTTCATCGCCGGCCTTCAAGTAGGCGCCGGGCAAGGGCTCTTTAGGGCC
The DNA here is from genome assembly GCA_032464435.1 of Aegilops umbellulata. Lineage (NCBI taxonomy): Eukaryota > Viridiplantae > Streptophyta > Magnoliopsida > Poales > Poaceae > Aegilops > Aegilops umbellulata. The sequence continues at coordinate 92,067,157 of CP136055.1, forward strand.
TGACGCTGCGGCAGAGGCGGGGGGATTGGCGGTCAGCGCAGCGCCTGTCGCTCCTGCGGCCCCAGGGTCGTCAGTACGATCGCCAGAACCCTCGTCAGCTGCTGCGGCGGCAGCCTTGGCGGCCTCTTCGCCGGTGGGATCATCATTACCGGCCGTCTCTTCGGTGGCAACGGCGTCATCAACAGTGACCTCGGTCTCCATCGGATCCGCACCAGATGCATCTGACGGCCGGAAAAGGAATAAAAAGTCAAGCAAAAAGAAGATCAAATGAAGAAGAACCCAAGGGAAGTTTCGAAGCAAGAGGTTTACCTGGCTCTGCGGTTGTGGTCTCCGCCGTCGGGGGGACGCTGGTGCTGTCCCTTGCCGGAGACTCATCCCTTGCCGGAGACTCCTCCCTTGCCGGAGAGCTCTCCCTTGCCGGAGGATCCTCCCTTGCCGGAGATTTCTCCCTTGGCGGTGTAGTCGAAGCAGGTGGCGTGTTGGGGGCGGTCTCCGGACGTTCCTGGTGGGGCTGCTCTGCTCCTACACAAATCAACAATCAAAATCAGCAAACAGAGAGTATCCATGCGCGCCTAGCAGCAGGAAGTAAACCATATACTTACGCTGGGGGCTGCGCTGGGGGCTGCTCTGAAGATCAGTTGCCGGGTCCTGCAAGGTCGTCTCAGGCGCACCCCCTGCTGTCATGGTGGGCTCGTCATCAAGGACAACCAACGGGACCTTGGCTCTCTTTGCCGCTCTCTGGGACAGAGTCCTAAGAAGGACTAAGTTCAGAGAAAAGCAAATGAGATACAAGATGAAACAACAAGAATTGAAGAAGTACAAGTACAACAAGGGGCTTACTCATCTTCTTCTTCCTCGTCGGAGCTAAGCGCGGAGAAGTCAAAGCCTGGCTAGCCTTCGGCGCGAGGGCGCGGAGGAGTAGGTTCCCTTGGCCGCTTGGCAGGAGGAGAAGCGGCAGTCTGGGAAGACCCCGCTCCAGTTGCCGCGACGGCATGAGGTGCTCCCGTGGCGGCAGAACTTGCCGCGGTGGAGCGCGTCGCGTGGCGCGGCGGCTGTTGACCCGGCGGCCGCTCCGCTAAGTCCCTGGCCTTGCGAAGACGCTTTCTTTGTGGAGCCGGGGGCTCTGCTTGCAATGAGCTGCCCAAAAGGGGGGCAGAAGAGGAGTCTATCTCCGGCAAGCCACTGGTATCCTCAACGGGCTCGCCCGACTCGGCGTCGTGCCCGGCGGGCTCCTCCTCGCCGGTGAGCTCCACTCGCTCGACAAGACTTGCCGCCTCCGCTGCCTCTGCCTCCACCACGGTGAACCCGAACTCGCCCGCGGCTGCGGCTGCCGCCGCCTCTTCCATCCTGGTAGCAATGATCTGCATCTCCTCGTCGGTGGTGTCGCGAGTTGTCACGACCGGTTTTCCAATAAAAATATTTATTGAGAAACGAATCTTTAGAATCCAGTTTGAGATGAAACCTCCTCACTGGTAGACAAACTTTTGATACAATAAGCCAGTATCATTAAATATATTACAGGGTTGAGCTGACGATGCTCAACAATTTATTACAAGCGTGCCAATAATTATACATAAAGGCGATTATGACTCAAGGGAGTGGTGGCATACTACTGACTCGCAAATATGGTAGTGGTGGAGTAACACAGTGGGGAGTGGATATGTGACTCTCAAACTAACAACCCATCGAGCGTCGAGGTGAGGCTCGATGAATTTATTTGGGTTGCGGAAGCGGGTATAAAATAGTTACCAAGTCCAGGGTCGCACGAGACTGACTGGGACTCCTCTAGGCGTCAGATTCGCTATTGAACTCTTCATCCATGAGATCACCTTCGTCAGCATCTGGCCAAATCAACAAGCCAGTGAGTACTTTGAAAGTACTCGCAAGACAGTTCGGACGTAAGATATAACAAATGCATGCATGAGTGCGTCATGATTAAATCTCCAATGCATACTTGAAATGTAGCAGGCAAGTCAAGTAAATGAAAAGGGAAACGGCGGTAGCCCGCCTGAAATCCCAACAGTAAAGTAATGGAAAACAATCGAGTGTCTAGAGCGACGCCACGAAGGTAAATTAATAAAAGAAAGAAAATTCATGCCACAGTCGGGCATCTTAGCGACACCTCATAAAGGGCTTTTAAAAGAAATGCCACAGTCGGGCGTCTGAGCGACACCACATAAAGGGCTTTTAAAAGAAATGCCACAGTCGGGCGTCTGAGCGACACCACATAAAGGGCTTTTAAAAGAAATGCCATAGTCGGGCGTCTGAGCGACACCACATAAAGGGCTTTAAAAGAAATGCCACAGTCGGGCGTCTGAGCGACACCACATAAAGGGCTTTTAAAAGAAATGCCACAGTCGGGCGTCTGAGCGACACCACATAAAAGGCTTTAACTGATAAAGAAATAATATATTCATCATAAATATATTCAACTCATGAAATTAAACGGGTTAGTCCATCCACAAGAATAAACATTTAACCGGTCTTAGTGCTCATGTGTCCCACCGGGTAATCTGTCACCAAAACTGGCACATGTCAGTTAGCGGGGAACTTGGATATAGATAAGATGATTTGAAGATATAGAGCTCTGCAGAGTTTGTACAAAAATTCCCCACAGTCGACGGATTTCCGTAGTCACAAGGACTAGATCCATTTACGGTATTTCAGAAGGAAACACAGCTAACCAGTACACACCCAACCAACCTCTCGATGCCAGGAGTCACCCTCAACATCGTCCAAGAAAAACTTTTGATACGGGGAGATCACAATCTCAAATAGCATGGGATCAAATTTATATACGCGCGCTCTAAGGGGTGCCCCCCTCTCGGTCCCAACCGGAAACACCCATGCCCCCTGACCGGATGCCTGGCTTTAATCCAGGGCCATGGAACCATCATCCCGGCCTCTCCTTTTTGGTGTGTACCAAGAAAGCGGTTTGCGACTTACTAAACCATATCCCTTTCGGGAAACATGTGGTAGTACAGGGAGGGGAGATGGATACGAGCCCAACCGATACGGGTTGGTACTGAAGTAAACTTGGATGGCATAAGACTGGCATGCTACCACACTACCATCTTACCCACCTTCATGCCAACACATGGCCTTGCATACTCACATTCAACAAGGCATGAATCATCGAACTTACTTGTCTCAACAATGCATAATACATAGTTCATCGGTATGCTCCACAACATGCCATGAAACTAACTAAATGCAAAACATGCCAAGACACTCATCATATCAAAAGTTCAAACATGCTTGCCTGGTTCAGAATAGTCGGAGCCTAGCTCGGTGAAGTTCGCGGCCCCGTCACCTTCTTCGGTATCTACGGTATAGAGAAAACATACGCGCTAACGTGAATACCGAGAGGTGCACAAAAAGTATTGCAAATATTTTTCAAATAAATCTGATAAAAAACTAGACAAAATTTTGAAGAGAACAGAAAACGAATCACTCAAAAATATGCTCCTGTTAAAAAGATATAAAGGTTTTTGTCCAGGGACCTATCTGTAATGAAACAGAAACTTCCCAGGGCTTTTATTATAAAAACAGAAAACGTTTCGATAGCAACTATGCGGCCCAGAGGGAAAGCGTACTCTGGCAAAAGACGTTTTCAGAAAACGATTCGTTTAAAACGAGTTGAGAGGCTGACGGGCGGGTCCCTCCCGTCAGGTTTAAATTCAAAAGAGGCGGGTCGGGGCTCGCTGGCGCCCGAGAGCCGCGGTGGTCGCCGGCGGCGATCCACGGCGAGGTAGGGAGATCGGAGAGTACCAACGTGTTCAGGGCGCCATTCCGCGTCGGTTGTTGGTGGTGGTGGTCGCCGGTGAGCACCACGTCGACAGTGGCTCCTGCTCCGGCGAACGACGGTTCAGGTGGTTGTGGACCTTGCCGGAGAGGGCTGCAATGATCAAATTGACGAGGGGGTTAGAGTACTAGGTGTGGAAGAAGGCTGCAGACGGGATTTGGGCGCCGGAGATGGCCTCACCGCAGTGAACGCTGCTGGAGCCCGAGGCGGACGGAGGTGGTCGGAGTCGAGGAAGAAGGGCTCCTCGAGGTCCCTCCAGTGGCCAGGCGGGGTGTAGTGAGGTGGTGGAGTCGTGCGGGAGTGAGAGCGGGCTCGGGGGTGCTATATATAGCCGGCTTGAGGCGGTTACCGCGGACGGGATAAGTCCGGCGAGGGATTACGGTGATGCAGAGCATTGGTCGGGTGGTTTAGGCGTTGAGCGCCGTCGTGAAGGTCCATTGGGTCCGTTTAGGTGTTGAACAAGCTGGGATTCGAAGCCTTGGGGGAACTCGACGGAACGGAGCAGTGCGGCCACGTCGGCGGCAGAGAGCACGCTCTGTGCGTGTCGCGCGACGACGACGGTGCTGCAAGCGTGCGCTGGCCGGGAGTTGGCCACGCGGAGCCACCAGGAGGTTTGGGCGGCGCCGAACGGCGTTGAGCCACCGTTCTGCTCCCTTGTCGGCCGTTACGGTGGTTCTGTCGCCGCGGGACGCGCCGGCGCAGGCGGGCCAGGGCGCCACCGACGCCAGGAAGGCGCCAAGCACGCATGCGGGGCTCCGGACAAGCAAGCCAGGTGGCGAGCAACGTGCCAAGGGCACTGTGATCATGTGACTGATCTTAACTGACGAAGATCGACACTGAATTCTGAATTTGACTGAAAGTGATAGAAACAGTGCATGCAAGGTGTTCGACAGAATGATCCAGGCATGTAGGGATTTTTCCTTGGGCTGATTTTTGGTGGAGTGACTTCTCATTGCTCCAGTAGGCTGCCTGATTTTTGGTGGAATTTTTGGAGAAGTGTAGTTATGAATTTCACCAAATTTGACAAATCTGGTCCAAATTGCAGGGAGTGTAAGTTGAAAATTTTGAAAAGAAGATGAGTGGATCAAGATGGTTCTGGGTTGTGGGTACAAAGGACTAGCCAGAAGAGTTGGTTTGAAGTCAAATCTCAATTGCAATGGGGTACTTGCTTTGAAAATCCATCAGGCTCAAAATAATTGACAGAAAATATTTGAGAGATGAAACAATCAAAATAAAATCCAAAACTTGTTTGGATGAGTTGGGACAGGGAACTTAGGTTGATCACAAAGAGGAGAGGAGGTTTTGGAGTGGTTTTACCTCATGGGAAAAAATACAAGGTCATGGGTGGTTTCCAATAGAATGAAAATCCCAAATTTTCATAGAGTTTTTCTTAAAAAGAAAAGATTAAAGTCCCAAAAATTAAAATTTGAGAAGAGAAACAACAGAGAAGGAGTTTTAAAAAGGTCAAACCCAAAGTTTGAAGAAGGACACAGAAATAACAATCCTAGCCGAAGAAAAGGATTTTTAAGAGGATTGCTTTTTCTGAAATTTTTTTTGAAAGGCCTCAATCCACAAAAGAAAAACCAGCAAGGTTTTTGCTAAACCCAAATAAAATTTTTGGAGTGTCACAACACCTACCCCCTTAGGAAAAATCTCATCCCCGAGATTTCAGCTGTCCCTCAAATAAGTGCGGATGCTCTGCTCGAAGAAAATCCTCTCTTTCCCAAGTTGCTTCGTTGTGACTGTGATTGCTCCACTAAACTCTGAAAAATTTAATGGTCTTTTGTCGGGTCCTCCTTTCAGACTCCTCTAGTATCTTCACTGGACGTTCCTGATAAGTGAGGTCTTGTTGCACGTCAATGTTCTCATGGGATACTTGTTTCTCTGGGTTGCTTATGCACTTCCTTAACTGTGAAACGTGGAACACGTTGTGGATATCTGACAGTTCCTTAGGTAAGTCTAGTTGGTATAAGACCGTGCCTCTTCGTGCCAATATACAGAATGGTCCGATAAATCTTGGCGCTAGCTTTCCTTTTATTTTGAATCGTTGTAATCCCCTCATAGTGGATACTCGTAGGTACACAAACTCTCCGGGTTCGAAGCTGACCCCACGATGCTTCTGATCGTAATAACTCTTCTGTCGACTTTGGGCGGTCTTGAGTCTATTTCTGATTAGTTTGACTTTCTCCTCGGCTTCTTTGAGCATGTCTGGCCCGAAGATGCGGCTGTCTCCGGTTTCTGACCAATTCAACGGGGTACGACATCTTCGTCCATACAAAGCCTCAAATGGTGCCATTTGCAGGCTGGCCTGGTAACTGTTGTTGTATGCGAACTCGGCATATGGCAGACTTTCTTCCCAACTGGTTCCATATGTGAGGACACATGCTCTCAGCATGTCTTCTAAGATCTGGTTTATGCGTTCCGTGTGCCCATCTGTCTGGGGGTGGTAAGCTGTACTGAAGGCTAGCTGAGTCCCCAGTGCCTGTTGTAAGTGATCCCAAAATCTTGAAACGAACTGAGTGCCCCTGTCGGATATTATAGTCCTTGGGACACCGTGTAGACGAACTATGCGGGAGAGCTAAATCCTGGCAAGCTTCTGAGTGGTGTGGGTTGTCTTTACTGGAATAAAATGTGCTACCTTGGTTAACCTATTGGTGATGACCCATATAGCATCATTCCCGTGTCGTGACCGAGGTAGTCCGATCATGAAATCCATCCCTATTTCATACCATTTCCACTCAGGTATTTTGTTTGGCTGCAGTAGTCTGGCTGGTCTCTGATGTTCAGCTTTTATGCGTTGACATGAGTCGCAACATGCAATGAAGGTAGCGATGTCCCTCTTCATACCGTGCCACCAAAATCTTTCTTGAATATCTTTATACATTTTGGTCCCTCCAGGGTGAATTGAATATGGGGCGGTGTGGGCTTCAGCCAAAATTTGCTGTTTAAGATCTTCTATGTTTGGTACGCAGAGTCTTTCCCCGTACCATAGTATTCCTCCATTGTCTATGACGAATTCTGAGGCTTTGCCCTTACTCACCTTTATTTTTATACCTTCTATACTGGGGTGACCCGGCTGAGCTTCTTTAATTTTCTCTACAAGGTCGGGTTGCATCTCCAAATTTGATATGGTGCCTTCCGCTACCATCAATAAATTAAGTCTGGCAAATTCTTGTTGGAATTAGGATCTCAAGCCGTGCAGACTGCTTTCGTTGGAGCTGGGGTTTCGACTAACAGCATCGGCCACTACATTTGCTTTACCTGGATGGAAATGGATACCGACATCATAATCCTTTACTAATTCCAACCAGCGTCGTTGCCGTAAATTTAATTCTGGCTGCGTGAAAATATATTTGAGACTTTTGTGGTCTGTATATATTTCACATCGGTTTCCAAGTAGGAAATGCCTCCATTCCTTAAGTGCATAAATGACTGCTGCCATCTCTAAGTCATGAGTGGGATAATTCTCCTCATGCTTGCGAAGTTGCCTTGAAGCATATGCGACAACCTTGCCTTCTTGCATCAACACGCATCCGAGACCTTTCCTGGACGCGTCACAATATACTTCAAAATTCTTGTGTTTGTCTGGCATAATTAATACTGGTGCTGTTGTTAATCTCCGCTTTAGCTCTTGGAAACTTTTCTCGCAGGCCTCTGTCCATTCAAACTTCTTTTCCTTCTTGAGTAACTGTGTCATAGGTTTGGCTATGGTGGAGAATCCTTCAATAAATCTGCGGTAATATCCTGCCATTCCCAGGAAGCTCCGGATGTCTGTCACGCTGGCTGGTGACTTCCAGCCAAGTACGGCTTTTACTTTCTCTGGGTCTACGGCGATACCGTCTTGGGTCAGCACGTGGCCTAGAAAGCCTACTTGCTTTAGCCAAAATTCGCACTTGCTGAATTTGGCGTATAATTGATGTTTCCTGAGTTCTCCTAGTACAATTCTGAGATGTTCAGCGTGCTCTTCCGGTGTCTTGGAGTACACCAGAATGTCATCGATGAATACCACAACGAACTTGTCCATAAATTTCATGAATACTTTGTTCATGAGGTGAACAAAATATGCAGGAGCATTTGTTAACCCAAAAGGCATTACTGTGAACTCATACAGTCCATATCTGGAGGTAAAAGCTGTCTCGGGGATATCTTCTGTTCGTACTTTTAATTGATGGTATCCTGACCTTAGGTCAATTTTTGAGAATACCTTGGCCTTAGCGAGCTGATCGAATAAATCATTTATTCTTGGCATCGGGTATTTGTTCTTGACCGTGACCATGTTAAGTGCTCGGTAGTCAATACACAATCGCAGTGTTCCATCTTTCTTTTTGGCAAATAAAATTGGTGATCCCCATGGTGAGGAACTGGCCCGAATGTATCCTTTGTCTAGCAATTCCTTTATTTGCTTCTTCAGCTCAACTAACTCGGACGGTGCCATTCTATACGGTTTCTTGTATATGGGGGTGGTTCCTGGTGCAAGCTCAATGCTGAATTCTATTTCTCGGTCTGGTGGCATGCCTGGTAGCTCTTCGGGGAATACATCTGGAAATTCACATACTACTGGAACCTTGCTTAGCTCAGAAACATCTACCTTATTCAGTCTTGGTCGCCTGGGTATTTTCCTTTCCTTGGTGGATACCCTTATCGTCTTCCCGAGGTGATGCGTGAGTATTACGGTCCGGTTGAAACAGTCCATGAAACCTTTATTTGTGGTTAGCCAATCCATCCCAAGGATGACATCTAGTCCCTTATTTTCCAACACAATAAGGTTTGCATAAAACTTCAGCCCTTCGAACTCAATAATCACATCTTGACAGTAATTCTGAGTAACTTGCTGAATCCCAGGGGACTTGATGATCATGGATTTCTCCAAAGGAAGCATCGAAAAATTATTTTGCAAGGCAAAACTTTTCGAAACAAAAGAGTGAGAAGCTCCAGAATCAAACAAAACCATTGCAGGTATTGTGTTGACAGGAAACGTACCGAGTACGATATCCGGAGCATTTTGTGCCTCCTCCTTGGTTACGTGGTTCAGATGACCCTTCCTGTGGTTGTTGTTGGGATTGAAATTGTTTCGCTTGGGCGCTGAATTGTTGTTGCCGTTGTTCGGCTTTGGTGCTGAGTTTCTAGGCTTGGGACACTGCTTGGCATAATGTCCTTCCTCTCCGCAGGCATAACAAGTAACGCCGGGGCGATATGTGAACTCCTTGTCCCTTGCATGAAAATTATTGATTGGGCGTGAGACGTTGGACGGGGATTTGTGTGTCCCACCCTTTTGGAAGTCTGTCTTGCTTCGGTGATTGCGAGCCTGGTTAGTCTGGTCCCTTTTTCGCTTGCGGATATCTTCCAAACTGCGTCTTTCATTTTCCAGAGTAATGGCTTTATCCACCAGCGTCTTAAAATCTGGGAAAGTGTGTATGACTAGTTGGCATTTAAGCGCGGGCGCTAGGCCGTCAAGGAATTTCTCCATTTTCTTGCTTTCAGTCATACGTTCTTCGTTTGCGTTGCGAGACAATAGAGTAAACTGACTGTTGTAATCCGATACTGTCATGTTCTGTTGTTTGAGGTCATCGAATTCCCTCTTCTTGATTTTCATAATACTTTTAGGAATATGCGCGCCACGGAAACCTTCTTTGAAATCATCCCAGGTTATATCATTTTCGTTGGGATGCATGTGCAGGAAATTCTCCCACCAGGATGCGGCTGCTCCCGTGAGATAATGCGGTGCGTACAGTACCGTTTCTGGGTCTGAGCATTTTGCAATAATTAATTTTCTCTCCATATCACGAAGCCAGTCTTCGGCCTCAAGCGGCTTGTCAGTGTGAGAAAATGTCTGGGGACGTGTCTTCTGTAGTTCGGATAATTTAGAATGCTGTTGATACTGTCCATGGTGATTCCCCATGTTGATGACTTGGTTCATCATTTCACGATGTTGTTGCTGACTTTGTTCATAAAGGCGGCATATTTGAGATAGTGCCGTCTCACTGCCCTATTGACTTGATTGACCTTGAGTGAAATTGTTGCCTGGTTGATTGTCATAAAATTGGTTCGACTGCCCTTGTGCAAAATTGTTGTCTGCTTGAGTGCCATAATTTTCCTCTGGCGGAGCTGGCATGGAGCGAGTCCAAGGATGAGACATTTTTCACTCTGGGGATATACATTGCGAAGCCCATAAGTAAACGAAAATAAATCCATAAAAGCACAAGGTTGGCAGAGAAACCAAATAGCCAAGATTACTAGGGAAAACCATTTAATTTGCGCACGGAGAAAGACTGCTCATTACGTATCTTACACGCGGGCGATAATTATACAATACATCACTCAGGATAGGCGTACATATCCTGACATGTTATTTAGGCTAGTGTACTTCTCCAGATCCTACATGATGCGCAAACAGGCTACTTCCCATATCTTACATGGCGGTACAACGCGCGATGGCTAAGCGTACTTAGTCGGAGATGTTGATGATGTCCTTGGCCCTGCCAAGGGTGAGGCGTAGCGAGGCTGGAGACTCAACTTCCTCCTCGCTAATGGGCTCCATACGAGTAGTGCTGCGCCGAGTTGATGGAGCGGGTGCCAGGGGTGGAATAACACGAATAGGAGTCGGCGTGAGGGGCGGTGCAGTGCGCGCTGGAGTGGGCGCAATGACCTGGTTGAACTCCTCAGTAGAAGGCAGGCGACGAGCTGGTGCATAGGATGCTGATGATGAGGCATAAGTCAGTGGCGGTGCTGTGGGCAGGAGCTCCCTCCTGTTGGCAGCACAGCCATGGACTGAGTCCATGCGGGCGGCCACAAGGTCGTCCACCAAGTTGTCGAAGGCAGCCTCTAGAGCCCGAAGATACTCAATAAGCATCTCAAAGGCCTCGTCTCGTTCTCCTCTGGGGCAGGAGTATGCGTAGTGATAGGTGTAAGGCACGTGGCATGGAAGATAGCGGTAGCGACGAGCCTTCATCACGGGAAGGACATCCCTGAGGCGAGCTATTGACTCGCGGGCTGCCATCTGGATAGCGTGCTTCTCCGTGGGCATGGCTCTTCCCACGAACCGGAAGCGGCGTAACTCACCACGCCCTCCCCTGAATTGCACCGAGGCCTGGTGCATAGTCAGACTGTCGTTGACTTTGTGCTGGCAGAGTGAGACGACCGGGCGCACAGATGGCCCCATCGCAACCTGAACGACGAAGGATAGAAGCTTGACGAACCCATCGGGCATGTTGGCAAAGGTCTGAGACTCGCAGCTGTTGTCGGCCATCTACAAAAAGTAGGCAAAAATTTCTGAAGCGTCAGATCATAAATATATGCTGACTGTCAGAAAAATGTCGACAATTGTAAAAACATAACAGGGCTCTAATATGCTAATAACCGATTAGCTATCGCACCTAGTGGCTTCCTATAGTCAGCCTGGCTCTGGTACCAAGCTTGTCACGACCGGTTTTCCAATAAAAATATTTATTGAGAAACCAATCTTTAGAATCCAGTTTGAGATGAAACCTCCTCACTGGTAGACAAACTTTTGATACAATAAGCCAGTAGCATTAAATATATTACAGGGTTGAGCTGACGATGCTCAACAATTTATTACAAGCGTGCCAATAATTATACATAAAGGCGATTATGACTCAAGGGAGTGGTGGCATACTACTGACTCACAAATATGGTAGTGGTGGAGTAACACATTGGGGAGTGGATATGTGACTCTCAAACTAACATCCCATCGAGCGTCGAGGTGAGGCTTGATGAATTTATTTGGGTTGCGGAAGCGGGTATAAAACAGTGACCAAGTCCAGGGTCGCAGGAGACTGACTGGGACTCCTCTAGGCGTCGGATTCGCTATCGAACTCTTCATCCATGAGATCACCTTCGTCAGTATCTGGCCAAATCAACAAGCCAGTGAGTACTTTGAAAGTACTCGCACGACAGTTCGGACATTAGATATAACAAATGCATGCATGAGTGCGTCATGATTAAATCTCCAATGCATATTTGAAATGTAGCAGGCAAGGCAAGTAAATGAAAAGGGAAACGGCGGTAGCCCGCCTGAAATCCCAACAGTAAAGTAATGGAAAACAATCGAGTGTCTAGAGCGACGCCACGAAGGTAAATTAATAAAGGAAAGAAAATTCATGCCACAGTCGGGCGTCTTAGCGACACCTCATAAAGGGCTTTTAAAAGAAATGCCACAGTCGGGCTTCTGAGCGACACCACATAAAGGCTTTTAAAAGAAATGCCACAGTCGGGCGTCTGAGCGACACCACATAAAGGGCTTTTAAAAGAAATGCCACAGTCGGGCGTCTGAGCGACACCACATAAAGGGCTTTAAAAGAAATGCCACAGTCGGGCGTCTGAGAGACACCACATAAAGCGCTTTTAAAAGAAATGCCACAGTCGGGCGTCTGAGCGACACCACATAAAGGGCTTTTAAAAGAAATGCCACAGTCGGGCGTCTGAGCGACACCACATAAAGGGCTTTAACTGATAAATAAATAATATATTCATCATAAATATATTCAACTCATGAAATTAAACGGGTTAGTCCATCCACAAGAATAAACATTTAACCGGTCTTAGTGCTCATGTGTCCCACCGGGTAATCTGTCACCAAAACTGGCACATGTCAGTTAGCGGGGAACTTGGATATAGATAAGATGATTTGAAGATATAGAGCTCTGCAGAGTTTGTACAAAAATTCCCCATAGTCGACGGATTTCCGTAGTCACAAGGACTAGATCCGTTTAGGGTATTTCAGAAGGAAACACAGCTAACCAGTACACACCCATCCAACCTCTCGATGCCAGGAATCACCCTCAACATCGTCCAAGAAAAACTTTTGAGACGGGGAGATCACAATCTCGAATAGCATGGGATCAAATTTATATACGCGCGCTCTAAGGGGTGCCCCCCTCTCGGTCCCAACCGGAAACACCCATGCCCCCTGACCGGATGCCTGGCTATAATCCAGGGCCATGGAACCATCATCCCGGCCTCTCCTTTTTGGTGTGTACCAAGAAAGCGGTTTGCGACTTACTAAACCATATCCCTTTCGGGAAACATGTGGTAGTACAGGGAGGGGAGATGGATACGAGCCCAACCGATACGGGTTGGTACTGAAGTAAACTTGGATGGCATAAGACTGGCATGCTACCACACTACCATCTTACCCACCTTCATGCCAACACATGGCCTTGCATACTCACATTCAACAAGGCATGAATCATCGAACTTACTTGTCTCAACAATGCATAATACATAGTTCATCGGTATGATCCACAACATGCCATGAAACTAACTAAATGCAAAACATGCCAAGACACTCATCATATCAAAAGTTCAAACATGCTTGCCTGGTTCAGAATAGTCGGAGCCTAGCTCGGTGAAGTTCGCGGCCCCGTCACCTTCTTCGGTATCTATGGTATAGAGAAAACATACGCGCTAACGTGAATACCGAGAGGTGCAGAAAAAGTATTGCAAATATTTTTCAAATAAATCTGATAAAAAACTAGACAAAATTTTGAAGAGAACAGAAAAAGAATCACTCAAAAATATGCTCCTGTTAAAAAGATATAAAGGTTTTTGTCCAGGGACCTATCTGTAATGAAACAGAAACTTCCTAGGGTTTTTATTATAAAAACAGAAAACGTTTCGATAGCAACTACGCCAGCCCAGAGGGAAAGCATACTCTGGCAAAAGATGTTTTCAGAAAACGATTCATTTAAAACGAGTTGAGAGGCTGACGGGCGGGTCCCTCCCGTCAGGTTTAAATTCAAAAGAGGCGGGTCGGGGCTCGCTGGCGCCTGAGAGCCGCGGTGGTCGCCGGCGGCGATCCACGACGAGGTAGGGAGATCGGAGAGTACCAACGTGTTCAGGGCGCCATTCCACGTCGGTTGGTGGTGGTGGTGGTCGCCGGTGAGCACCACGTCGACGGTGCCTCCTGCTCCGGCGGACAGCGGTTCGGGTGGTTGTGGACCTTGCCGGAGAGGGCAGCAATGATCAAATTGATGAGGGGGTTAGAGTACTAGGTGTGGAAGAAGGCTGCAGACGGGATTTGGGCGCCGGAGATGGCCTCACCGCAGTGAACGCTGCTGGAGCCCGAGGCGGACGGAGGTGGCCGGAGTCGAGGAAGAAGGGCTCCTCGAGGTCCCTCCAGTGGCCAGGCGGGGTGTAGTGAGGTGGTGGAGCCGTGCGGGAGTGAGAGCGGGCTCGGGGTGCTATATATAGCCAGCCCGTGGCGGTTGCCGCGGACGGGATAAGTCCGGCGAGGGATTACGGTGATGCAGAGCATTGGTCGGGTGGTTTAGGCGTTGAGCGCCGTCGTGAAGGTCCATTGGGTCCGTTTAGGTGCTGAACAAGGTGGGATTCGAAGGCTTGGGGGAACTCGACGGAACGGAGCAGCGCGGGCACGTCGGCGGCAAAGAGCATGCTCTGTGCGTGTCGCGCCATGGCGACGGTGCTGCAAGCGTGCGCTGGCGGGGAGTTGGCCACGCGGAGCCACCAGTAGGTTTGGGCGGCGCCGAACGGCGTTGAGCCGCCGTTCTGCTCCCTTGTCGACCGTTACGGTGGTTCTGTCGCCGCGGGACACGCCGGCGCAGGCGGGCCAGGGCGCCACCGACGCCAGGAAGGCGCCAAGCACGCGTGCGGGGCTCCGGACAAGCAAGCCAGGCGACGAGCAACGTGCTAAGGGCACTGTGATCATGTGACTGATCTTAACTGACGAAGATTGACACTGAATTCTGAATTTGACTGAAAGTGATAGAAACAGTGCATGCAAGGTGTTCGACAGAATGATCCAGGCATGTAGGGATTTTTCCTTGGGCTGATTTTTGGTGGAGTGACTTCTCATTGCTCCAGTAGGCTGCCTGATTTTTGGTGGAATTTTTGGAGAAGTGTAGATATGAATTTCACCAAATTTGACAAATCTGGTCCAAACTTGCAGGGAGTGTAAGTTGAAAATTTTGAAAAGAAGATGAGTGGATCAAGATGGTTCTGGGTTGTGGGTACAAAGGACTAGCGAGAAGAGTTGGTTTGAAGTCAAATCTCAATTGCAATGGGGTACTTGCTTTGAAAATCCATCAGGCTCAAAATAATTGACAGAAAATATTTGAGAGATGAAACAATCAAAATAAAATCCAAAACTTGTTTGGATGAGTTGGGTCAGGGAACTTAGGTTGGTCACAAAGAGGAGAGGATGTTTTGGAGTGGTTTTACCTCATGGGCAAAAATACAAGGTCATGGGTGGTTTTCAATAGAATGAAAATCCCAAATTTTCATAGAGTTTTTCTTAAAAAGAAAAGATTAAACTCCCAAAAATTAAAATTTGAGAAGAGAAACAACAGAGAAGGAGTTTTAAAAAGGTCAAACCCAAAGTTTGAAGAAGGACACAGAAATAACAATCCTAGCCAAAGAAAAGGATTTTTAAGAGGATTGCTTTTTCTGAATTTTTTTTTTGAAAGGCCTCAATCCACAAAAGAAAAACCAGCAAGGTTTTTGCTAAAACCAAATAAAATTTTTGGAGTGTCACACGAGTGAGGCCCTTCTGCTCGTCGGGGCGGATGGGCACTTCTACCAAGCCATCGAAGAACGCCTGCACGGCGTCATCCGCCGGCTCTTGCCACGTTGCGTCAATTCCGTGCGAGTCGCACAGCGGCATCATTGCACGGATGCGGCTGAGCGAGGAGTTGTTGCATAATGGAACGACACCTTGCGACAGCCTGAACCATTCGGGATGATCAGGGTCGTGCTTGAACAGCTCCTTGAGCATCGCGTCGAGTTCCAGGACAGTAAAGTTGAAGTTGAGGCCCGGACGGAACCTCTTGATGTCCGCCGCGTTCCTGAACTCCCAAGCTGGTCGCCTCCTCTCCTGCAGGGGGGCGATGCGGCGGCGAAGGAAGTCTGCGCCAACGGCACCTACAGTTAGTCCGGGAAGCCTGAGGCGGTGGATCCGGGCGGTAGCGATCTTCAGCTTATTGTCGTCAGGGGCCACGTTGCTACAATCGCTGCCGCGCACCACTGCGGTTTGGCGCAGGGCAGTGAACGGCTGCGGGTCCTCCTCGACAATCCAGCACCAGTCAGCTCTCCGTTCTTCCCACTTGCTGCAGAACTCTCCCTCCAGATAGGCCTCCTTCTTGCTGGTCTTTGAGATCCAGGCGATTCCGCCGGACAAAGGCTCTCCTCTCTCAATTCGAGGTGTAAAGAAGTGGCGAAAAAGGGCTACGTTGGGGTGGACTCCGACAAAGTTTTCGCAGAGATGTGCGAAAACTGCCATGGTCAGGACAACATTGGGGGTGAAGTCAAGGAGGCGAAACCCGTAGGTGTTCATGATGTCGCAGAAAAATTCAGAGAAGGGCGGGCAGAGCCCGCAGTAGAAGAACAAGGCGAAGAAAGGGTGGAAGTACCTTCATACGCGAGTGCGCCCGCGTCTCCGTCGACCAGAAGAGGTAGAAGTCCTCCCTCAGCTCCCTCGCGGCGAGCCTGGGGGGGGGGAGATTGCCCGCTCCTTTCGCAGCGCCTCAAGCCGCTCCGCCTCGGCTGACTTCACGTCTTTCCCCTTCTCCGACGCTTTTGGAGCCATGGCGGAGGTGGTGAGGGAAGTCGACGGCGTCGGTGGAGCTGGTGGTGATGGGGGTGGAGCGCTGCTCTCTTTCGGTATTGGGAAGAAGGGAGCGGTGAAGGTTTTCGAGGAAGGAATAGCAACGGGCACATGAACGAACTGCCCCTGTTTCCCCTGCTTATAAGGAGAGAGGGGGCGGACTATAACGCCCTCGATGCGGCTATATCTCCCACGTGTCGAAGCACGACTTAGAGGCATAACCGCATTGAAAGCAATGTCGCAAGTGAGGTAATCTTCACACAACCCATGTAGTACATAAGGGAAAGAGATACATAGTTGGCTTACAATCGCCACTTCACAAAATTACAAGAGTAAAATATTACATCAAACAGTTACAAACAGGGCCCGACTACGGAGCCAAAATAAAAGAAGAAACCCCAAAAGCGACAAAGGTCCACGATCGACCCCAACTGGGCTCCACTGCTGATCGACTAGAACGAAACAACATAAAGGATAAGATCTTCATCGAACTCCTCCTTGAGCTCGGGTGCGTCACCTGCTCGGTCTCATCGGCACCTGCAAACTGGTTTGGAAGTATCTGGTGAGTCATGAGGACTCAGCAATCTCACACCCGCGAGATCAAGACTGTTTAAGCTTAAAGGTAGGACATGGTAGTGAGGTGGAGCTGCAGTAAGCGTCTAGCATATATGGTGGCTAACATACGCAAATGAGAGCGAGAAGAGAAGGCAAAAGCACGGTCGAACAACTATGATCAATAAGTGATCCTGATCTACTTACGTCAAGCATAACTCCAACAACCGTGTTCACCTCCCGGACCCCGCCGAGAAGAGACCATCACGGTTACACACGCGGTTGGTGTATTTTAGTTAAGATCAACTTCGGGTTTTCTACAACCGGACATTAACAAATTCCCATCTGCCACATAACCGCGGGCACGGCTTTCGAAAGTTCAAACCCTGCAGGGGTGTCCCAACTTAGCCCATGATAAGCTCTCGCGATCAACGAAGGATATTCCTTCTCCCCGGGAAGACCCGATCAGTCTCGGAATCCCGGCTACAAGACATTTCGATAGTAATAAAACAAGTCCAGCAAAGCCGCCCGATGCGCCGACATCCTGATAGGAGCTGCACATATCTCGTTCTCAGGGCAACACCGGATGAGCTGTCCGTACAACTAAAACCAGACCTCAAGTTTCCTTGAGGGGGCGCTGCAAAGCGCTCTAGTTCGGACCAACACTTAGACAAGCATTGGCCCGGGGGGGGGGCTGAATAAAGATGACCCTTGGGTTAATTACTCCCAAGGGGGAAATAGGTGGTGGTGAGGCAAATGGTAAAACCAAAGTTGGGCCTTGCTGAAAAAGTCTTATTCAAAGCGAACTGTCAAGGGGGTCCCATAAATCACCCGACCGCATTAGGGACGCAAAATCCGGGAACATAACACCGATATGACGGAAACTAGGGCGGTAAGAGTGGAACAAAACACCAGGCATAAGGCCGAGCCTTCCACCCTTTACCAAGTATATAGATGCATTAATTAAATAAGATATATTGTGATATCCCAACAAGTAAACATGTTCCAACAAGGAACAACATCTCCATGTTCCAACAAGGAACAAACTTCATCTTCACCTGCAACTAACAACGCTATAAGAGGGGCTGAGCAAAGCGGTAACATAGCCAAACAACGGTTTGCTAGGACAAGGTGGGTTAGAGGCTTGGTTTGACAATATGGGAGGCATGATAAGCAAGTGGTAGGTATCGCAGCATAGGCATAGCAAAAGAGCGAGCAACTAGCAAGCAAAGATAGAAGTGATTTCGAGGGTATGGTCATCTTGCCTGAGATCCCGCAAGGAAGAAGAACGAGTCCAAGAAGAAGACAAACGGACGTAGTCGAACGAATCCTCACAACTCCGGAACGCAACCGAAGCTAACGAGAGAAGCAACCCGGAAAGAAGCAAGCAACATAGTAAACAAACCTCACATAAACATGGCATGATGCACAATCAAGTATGATGCATGTCCGGTTTAATTAGCATGGCATGGCAAAGTGCAACAAACAATACTACAAGTTAAGTGGAGCTCAATATGCAACGAGTTGCATATTGATGGAACACCACAACAATTATTTAGTTCTCTCTCGTTTAGGTACCCATCAATATTAAATGTTGATAAACATGGCAAGGGGTGAAGCTTAATTAAACTAACTATTTAGGCAAGTTTAAATGAGGCCGGAACAACAAACAACAAGTCCGGAAAATCCTCATGTGCATACTTTTGATTAGGTACTGATCTGTCCTAAAGTATATTTTAATGTTGTTAAACAGCAAAATAAAGTGCACCATGTTAAACTAGGCATTTTTCTACCCCATTTACATATAAAGTTTATTAAAATCGGAGTTACGGTTATTTAGTTATGAATTAAATCATTTTAACATGGCATTTAAGCAAATTAATGCAAACATCAATTTAAACATTTTAAATGTTGTTATCATGATGCGGATGACAATTTCAAGTTTTATGCAATTTTATGAAAATGTTAACATGAGCATATCATGAAGCATTTGGTCACCATGGCGGAACGAAAGGGGTGCCACGGCAACGAATCCGAAAATGGTGCCACGGCAACATATCGGTTCCGATAACTCGATTGAGATACCGGTGCAAAAGGAAGCGTGCGGATGCGAGTTGGGCAAGATGCTGGGGTGATCCCGGATACCGGGTTCCCGCGGGTCAACGGCATGGAAACAAGTGACAATTCGCACACGGTGCAAATGGTGCATCTCATAGAACATATGCATTCGGTCTCGGACAGTCATCTTGGTGGTTATACCTTTGAAGCGTGCATTTCGGGGCCGATGGGTTCGAAGCGGTGTAGAGGAAGTAGTCGTTCACGGGTCGTTGTGGAAAGTAGTTGTTCACGTGGCGACGGTAATGGAAGTAGTCGTTCTCGTGACGGTAGTGGAAGTAGTGGTACACGTTTCGTAGTCGAACTTGAACCAATGTCCTCGAGGGTAGTCGTGGTACTTGGGGTCTTCGGACTTGCCGGTCTCGGTTCGTGCGACGGTAGTCGTACATCTTGTAGTGGAACTTGGTGCATCCAAGGTCTTTGGTGTAGTGGTACGCGTTCTAGAGATGTTCGGGCGGCGGTAGTGGTACACAGTGTCGAAGAGGTGCTTGACGAATCCAGTGTCCGGGGTCGTCGCGGTACTTGGTACTTTTGTAGAACTGCACGGTTCGTCATCGTACTTGCGGTCTCGATCGGGGCAGCAAAACGTAGTCGAACTTGGCGTGGTCTTGGACTTGGCGGACATCGGGTCGAACAGCAACAAGCACCGCAGGTGCATATAGGCAGAGGCGGCGACCTTGAAGCAGAGGAAGCAGGGGATCGAGGCAGAGGCGCGGTCAACGGAGCGGCTGAATCGAGCGGGACTGCTACTGCTTGCTCGGGTGGCCGGCGGCCATCGGCGCGAGGAGGGGCATGGAGGAGCTCCTCTCCTCCGGATCGAACAGGGAGGAGAAGGCAGCGGGGCGCTGGCAGCGGGTCTCGGCGCGAGGTTGCAGGGGACGGAGGACGGAGGAGCTTGGGGACGAGGCGCCGAGGGCGAGGCAGGGAAACAGCGGCCTGGTGGCACTCCGGCGAACTTGGCCGCAGGAACGGCGGATCCGCGACGAGGACCACCGGATCCGGGCGGGGCGAGGCGAAACGGGGCCGGCGGGGTCGCGCACGAGGAGAGGCAGGGGTCGCGCGAGGCCATGGCAGGGAGGCGACGATCTTGGCGCGCCGGAGGTGGAGACGGGGCCCTGCCGGCGGGTTCCGGCCGGGAATGGGCCAGGGCGGCGGAGGCGAAGAGGATGAAGGGGAGATCTCGCGAGAGGAGGGGGGATCGAGCGAGTGGGCATCTCTCGCTCCTCTCTGGGTGCGCGGCGCAGGAGGAGGATGAAGGGGAGAGAGGGGATCGGGCAAGGGGGTTTCGGGCTAGGGTTAGGAGGGAGCAGATGGGCCTTGGAGGCTGGCCCAGAATAGAGGGGGGGCTCCGCCTAGGGGGAGGGCGCTGGCTGGGCCTTGGGCCACTTAGGCTGCGGGGAAGGATGGGCCGGCTTGGCTGACTGCTCTCTCTCTCTCTCTCTCTCTCTCTCGTCTAAAACTATTGCAATAACAGGAAAAAAACAAAGAAAGAAAGGAGAGAGAAGAAAAAGGAAGGAGATGTTAGGGGAAGAAGTTGGACGTGCGGATAATTATCCCGGACTCACAAAAAAGAGTTTGATCCAAGAAAATAGAAGTTGGCGCGAAAGCAAGATTTAAATTCAAACTCATTTGAATTAAATTCAAATGGGTGAATAGGAAGTGGAGGTTTGGAAGGTCCCAAAAATGTTGAGAAATTAGGTGGAGCTCCGGAAAATGATGAAAAGATAAATGGCACAGTTAGAGGTCAAGAATTGAGATAACAAAGGCATTGGGATTTTGCAAATGTGTTATGGTGAATTCCAAAATGGAATATTTTATTATAGCTCTCTAAATATCGAGAGGATATGTTTTAAAGAGAACTCACCATGTGAATTCCCTCAATTTAAATGGACCGAAGATCCATGCAATTTATTTAGTTAAGTTGCAAAAGATTTATGAGATGATGGCATGCAAAAATAAAAGGGCAGGCACAAATGAAACACACGGCGAAACCCGGAATATATGGAAGGCATCTGAAGCTCCGGTCTTGGGGCGTTACACGGACGTTCCACATTTCCGAATAAAGAAACCACCCACGACCTCTCCCACGACACCGCGATCGACGCGTGCCGTTCGGGGAGGGTGCGGTGGGTGCGGAGTCGGGTACGGCGTGACCCAGGCCGCGCGTGCCCGTGCCCTGTTTTGGGCCTGGCCCAACAGCGCTCGGCACCGTGTATGGCCCAGGCCCGGGGGCTCCTGTCGGTGTACTAAAGTAGGGGTACCCTAGTATCCCGAACTTGTGCACGGGCAGTCGCAGCCTCCCGTGGCAAGGCTTGCCAGGTGACCGCCAAGGACCTCCGTGGTTCCTTTGGAGCCATTCAAGAACAAAGTATTTAAGCCAAGGAGACAAGGCCCCGGCAAGAGGAGCTTGCTGGGAAGGCCACTCAAAGCACAAGACCCCGGCAAGAGGAGCTTGCCGGGAAGGCCAACCAAAGCATCTCGAGGAACTTGCCGCGACACGCCACGCGTCCCGGCAAGGCCCGACGAGCGACAAGCTTCCGGACGCGGCAAGACAACGACCGCGGCAAGGCGTTTGCCGCGGCAAGCAACCACTCTGTACCTGCGCTCCAGCACACCCACCAACGTGTCGCTCTGGGACACTTCCAGGCGTACGTGGCGGGAGGCTGTGCAGCCAGAGGTACACTGTGGCAAGGGGCGCTGACAAGATTGCCTTCGTGGCGAACGGTGGCGCCCCTGACGATCCCTTTTCTGCACTGCTCGGGCGACGCAGACGGGCATTTAATGCCCTTGTCCCCTGCCGTCAGGGTTAGGTATGATACACTGTATAGGTAGCTGTACCAACCGCATCACCTTTTCCATTTTTGCCCTTGCCTACGTTGCCACCTCTCGGTGACCCCTTAAGCATATAAAAGGAGGCCCATGCGCAACGTATGAGAGAAAGAAAGAAGGAGATCATTCACGCTCGGTCTCGTTAGCTGCTTGAGTGTACTGTAGCACTCAGCGCTCCCGAGCAAGAACACAATACAATCCACAAAGCAGCAGTAGGGTTTTACGCATCCATGCGGCCCGAAGCTGGGTAAAAAACGCTCGTGTGCCACGCCTCGATCCGCTCTTCGCGCGACCTCCGCCCCCCGCCGAACCGAAAAGGGGCTCCGTCCCCATAGGTGCTCGTGGAGCCAGTTTCCCCCGGCACAAAGCTTGTCCCAATTCGGCAAAAAAATTTACTACAACATGTTGGTGCCATGTCATGACACCATGCCAGGTTTGATGATTTTTAGCCGTGTTTTGGATTTACAAGCATTAAAAAACCAAGTTTCTCAATCATTCCGGCTGAGCCACGACACCCAGATGTTTAAATTTTATTCACATTCCTTGCATGGGACCTATAAATTCACCAAAATACACACATGCGATTTTCAAGCAAACTTTGGTGCATTAGAGCATGTGCTTGTAGTTCAAATTTGAATTATGCACATTAAATGCCCATAAACTCAATTAATGCATAAAAATGCCAAACGAACCCGGAATAATTCCAAATTTAAACACGACACTCATGTGCTAGTTGCACGTTCACTGTACCTGAATGTTCTAGCAATTCAAACACCATCCTTTCCCTCCGTAACACCATTTTGTCTTTCAAAACATAATGAAAAAATCAGGTATACCACAAACAGTTTACTAGAAAGAATCATGTGGGATGCGATATGCAATATCTTGGCGCACCGTCTTGTCTGACTTACGCAGGAAGCTTCGTCGTCTACAGTCCACCGCCCCCGCTTGAACCACACTTGCGCGCCAGTTTCTCGCGGCACCGAGCGAATTTGTTTTGCCACCATGGAAATATCTATCTCCCCGCCCCCTCCCTCCTACCAAAAGCCACATTTCCACTGTTCCTCCTTGCTTTCCAAGTTCAAAACTTCATTGCTGCTTACTCGCAGCTCAGCGTCCTTGTCGGCGACCCTTCTTCTTGCAACGCCGCCTCCTTGTCGACTACCCTTCTTCTTGCAGCGCCTCCTCCTCGCCGGCGACCCTTCTTCTTGCTGCATGGCCTCCTAGCAGCCAACCCTTCTTCTTGCTGCCTGGCCTCGTCCATATGGTCTGGTAATCCACACCACACTCACAACATCCTCCTCCTTTCCCGTCCCACATGCCCCGACTGACGGAGCGACACCTTCCACCGAAATCACTGACCCCTCCTCCAATTAAGCGCCGCCCACAGCCATTTTACACGCAGTATAATGTGGAGCTGAGTAGCATGCGGCCGCACGCATGAACGAGGTCGCTATGGCTGACATGCGTGTCGACCGCCAGATCATGGAGGAGCACCTCGTCTTCGAGGCCACCGTTGACACCGCCGCGCGGTTGTCTACTTTAAAATACAGTTCGTGATGTTTTCTCGAGGCCACCGCCAATGCCTTCTAATGATTTGTCCTCTGTAATGTTAATATGCAATCTGATGTTCAGTTAAGAGTTTGGTCCTCTCAAATGTAATGTTCAGTTAACACTTTGGTCCAACAATTGCTACATTTCGTAGTACTGTTCTCAAGCATTCTTGTTTTGTTAACTGTCTTATCTTCTAGTACATGTTTCTATTCTGCAATGTCGTGCTCAGTTAACTATTCTTTTTCATTTGGTCTCCTGTCCATTTAACTGTTTGGTTCAGTTATGCAATTTGATTTTCATTTGCTATGGGTACAATTTTGTATTGTTATGCATGTCACACCAATCGAATTTGGCTGTACTCAATACATATTCTATTGATAGTATGGCAACTCTCAGTTAACCTGATCAAGATCTTCCTTATGTGGGTTGCAGGGAAACAATGGGAGACACTGTGGTTTACCATCGAGGTTTGTTCAAGAAGGGTCCTTTGGCTAATAGCACATTATTGTGCAGTTGAAGGAATCATTTCTAATAGTTTGTAACATCCCAAATTTTCAATTTCGAATGTTATACATTAGATCATCATTGCATATCATATTTTATTTGCTTTTGGTTTTGATCCAAGAAATTCTAAGCAACTCAAGGACCCACGGAGAGAGTTGGGGATTTCGTTATTTTCATATTTGAGATTTCTCAAATTTTGAGAATAGGATCATTTGATTTTATTTATTTTATCATCAGTTATTTCTATTACAAAATATGCATGTAGTATAGTCTTTCATTACTCTCCATGTGTTACATTGCCAGCATATTCCATGTGCTGACCCGTTTCGGGCTGCAACGTTTCATGTTGCAGACTTTTCAGACGACGAGTAAGGTGTCGTAGTTCTATACTCAGTGATGCCGTTGGATTTGATGGACTCGCTTATCTTCCAAGCCTTCCGCTATTATCGTTATTAGATGGCCTTAAGCCATATTTTATTGTAATAAGATCTCTTTGAGACATTCGATGTAATAAGTGTGTGATTGCTACTCTATTATAAATCCTTCAAAGTATTATGTGGTGTCAGCATTACTGATCCAGGGATGACACCTGAGCACAGAGGTCAGACTATTTGAGGTCTAGTCGCTACAGAGATGGTATCAGAGCACACGCTGACTGTAGGACACGACCACTAAGCAAAAGCCCTAGATCACTACTCTCTTCTCATTTCTGACTCCTTATCTTTTCTACTCTTTTAGGATGACGGAAGCGAGGATCAAGTTCACCCAGCCGGATGAAGATACACCTTTTGGACGACACCTGAAGGAAGTCACTAAGTACCTGAACATTGGAATACCAAGCTTCACCGGGACCTACAACGCCACTTTACCCGAAGAGGAGCGTTGGAAGATTCAAGCTCAAGTTCCCGGAAGGATGTTCGCGCCAATCACGGAGCCCATAGAGTGTGTTTTTAATGCACCAACCTGGAGTCTGGGAAAGAGCATGGCAGCTCACATAACCATGGGACGCATTGGAGAAGTCTACCAAGAAGACCTCAAGGATACTATCTACCAGATTTGCGGACGCCGAGATGAACAATGGGAGATAGTTAGCACTAAGAAGGATAGATCCATTGTAGCTTTTATCCATGAGTTAAACCAGCACATTCGACGCCAGGAGAACCAGATGTGCGCAGACATGATGGAGTTGAAGAAAGCAAAAGCCAAGACTATCGAACTAGAAGGAGAACTGAAGGCCACTCGCAAGGACTACATGGATGAGATAGTAGCTCTAGTGAGACAAAACGGCGACCTTAAGCAGAAGATTGAAGAACTCATGGGGAATTCAGCACCCGGAGGAGAAGATGAAGATTGCACCTGTCTAGATAACTACATCATCATCGACGACACTGATTCCGATCCTGGTGATGATGATTTTGAAGACGAAGCTGGAGCAGATATCATGGAGTCTTCATCGGAGCAGTTTTTTTTCTAGTAGACTACCATAACAGTAGTAGTGTTCCACCATGTACATATTATAGTCCATCCACTTTTGCGATAGTTCTAGACTGATTGTATGCCCTTGTTTGATTAAATGAAGTGATTTTGTGTGCATTTGTCTCATGTGCATTTGGGTAGTGTTTTCTCCTTAGACCTCATTCTATTCTTCAATCTCATCTTTTCTAAACCCTCAGATGCCTCCGAGACGTGACAATGGTTTTGCTTTCCCACCGGAGCTCACTCAGTTGATCCAGCAGCAGAATGCCTTGATGCAGTTGCTAGTCCAGAACCAGAACAACAACAACCCACCGCCGCCGCCACCAGTTGATCACTTAACCCGTTTTCTTAGGCGGAATCCGCCAGTGTTTTCCAGCAGCACCGAGCCGATAGTAGCAAATGATTGGCTCCGCAAGACAGGGAGGGAGTTGACCACTGCAGGATGTACAGATGGGGAAAAAGTGAAGTTTGCCGCACATCAGCTTGAAGGACCCGCAGCAGCATGGTGGGAGAATTTTACAGACACTTACCCTGTGGACACTATCACATGGGATCAGTTTCAGCTAGTTTTCCGCACTGCCCATGTTTCAGCAGGAGCTATGGCCATGAAGAAGCATGAGTTTCGCAACTTGCGCCAAGGAGGACGGACAGTTGGCCAGTATGTGGATGACTTTAGTAAGCTAGCACGTTATGCCCCGGATGACGTTGCTATGGATGCAGCTAAACAGGAGAAGTTTCTGGAAGGACTGAATGACGAGCTGAGCATGCAGTTGATGGTAGCAAGTTTCAACAACTACCAGGAGCTGGTAGATCGTGCTCTTATGATTTAGGGGAAGCAGCGGCAGATTGAAAATCGCAAGAGGAAGTATGGACAGGGGAAGTATAATTCAGGAGCTCAACAGAAGCCCCGTCTTACCCCTAAACCGGGAGTTCATTTTCAGCATACCCATGGAGGAGGTAGCTCACACAACCATAATGGCTCCAAGAATGGTAATGGGAATGGAGGAAGCAACGGCCAGAAACGTACCACCCCATCAACCCCAGCCAAGAGAGACCTGAGCCAAGTCACCTGTTTCAAGTGTTCAAAGACCGGACATTATGCCAATGAATGTCCTGAAGGCCAGAATGGCAATGGAAGCTCGGAAAAGAAGCTGGACCATTTCAACAGGGGACAGGTGAACCACGTTAACGTGGAGGAGGTTGAAGCTCAGCCTGATGCAGTAATCAGTAAGTTTTTGGTTAAGTCATTTACTGCACTCGTTCTTTTCGATGCTGGTGCATCGCATTCATACATATCAAGGGGATTTGTGGATAAGTATAACCTGCCAACCCAAGCCCTTAGGTCACCCATGTTAGTAACCTCGTTTGGAGTAGAGTATATGGCTAGTCGATGGTGTGATCGGTTACCGTTAAGGATTGGTAACTATGGGTTTCCCTCGGACCTAATAGTATTGGAATCTCAAGGACTGGATGTGATATTAGGCATGGATTGGTTGTCAAAATATGAAGGGAACATTAAATGTGCCAGTAAGACAATTTTGCTTACAACGCCAGAAGGAAGAAGGATCAAGTATGTATCACGGCATGTGCCAAAAAGGATTCAAGCAAATTCCTTGACAGGAGTTGTGCAGGAGGAAGTACCAGTGGTAAAGGATTTCCCTGATGTATTTCCAGAGGCGTTGCCAGGCATGCCACCGGATAGAGATATTGAGTTTTTGATTGAGCTTTTGCCAGGCATAGGGCCAATATCGAAGAGACCATACAGGATGCCCGCAAAGGATTTGGTGGAGATTAAGAAGCAAATTAAGGAGTTACTGGAGAAAGGTTACATTCGCCCAAGTTCTTCGCCTAGGGGATCACCAGTACTTCTAGTGGAGAAGAAGGATGGATCATTAAGGATGGTTGTTGATTACCGAGGATTGAATGAAGTAACGATCAAGAACAAGTACCCACTACCAATGATCAATGATCTGTTTGATCGTTTGCAAGGAGCTAAAGTGTTTTCCAAGATCGATTTGCGATCAGGGTACCATCAGCTGAAGATTCGAGAGCAAGACATACCTAAGACAGCGTTCACCACAAGATATGGATTGTATGAGTGCACCGTTATGTCATTTGGTCTGACTAACGCACATGCCTATTTTATGAACATGATGAACAAAGTGTTTATGGAGTTTTTGGATAAGTTCGTCGTGGTGTTCATTGATGATATTCTGGTTTACTCAAATAATGAAGAAGAGCATACGGAACATTTGCGATTGGTACTTGAGAAGCTCAGAGAACATCAGTTATATGCCAAGTTCAGCAAATGTGAGTTTTGGTTGAAGGAAGTAGGATTTCTCGGACACGTTATATCCGGAGAAGGAATAGCAGTTGATCCCACAAAGGTTATCACCGTGACCAATCGGGAAGCACCAACAGTAGTTGGAGAGATCCGGAGTTTTCTTGGACTCGCAGGATACTACCGGAGATTTATTGAGAATTTCTCAAAGATTGCAAAGCCTATGACTGTCGGGGGGAATCGGCCACCTCGAACACCTATGGGGACAGAGCCCCTTCTCGGTTCGGCAGGGAGCGGAGGCTGCGCAAAGAGCAGATCGAGGCGACACACGTACACAACGATTTTACCCATCTTCGGGCCGCACTGGTGCGTAAAACCCTACTGCTGCTTGTCTGGTTGATTTGGGTTCTTGCTCGAAAGCGCGAGATGCTACAGTACACTCGAGCTGCTTGCGAGGCTGGACGCGAATGGGTTCCTCTTTCTCTCCGTGCGCATGGGGTCTCCTTTTATATGCCAAGGGATTGCCCACAGGTGGCAGCGTAGGTGAGGGTAAAAATGGAAAAGAGCTATGTGCACAGTGGCTGCACAGTGCTATCGCACCTAACTCAGCCGGCGGGGGACAAGGGCATTAAATGCCCGTCTGGGTCGCCCGAACAATGCTGAGGCGGACCGTTAGGGGCGCCCCCGTTTGCCACGAGAGCGGCCTTGTCAGCGTTGCATGCCATCGCATGCTTCTGGCTGCGCGGTGCTCCGCCACGTGCCTCTGGGGAAGCCCCAAAGCGACGCGTGGGCGGGTGAGCTGGAGCGCAGTCCTGAGGTGGTGGTTTATCGCGGCAAATGGCTTGCCGCGGCTGCTGTCTTGCCGCGCCTGGGTACTTGCCGTTCGCCGGGCCTTGCCGGGGCGCACGGTGCACCGGGGCGAGTTTTCCCTGAGTTGCCCTGGTGGGCTTCCCTGGCGAGCTCCTCCCGCGAGGGTCTCTTGTGCTTCTGCTTGGTCGTCCTGGCAAGCTCCTCTTGCCGGGGCCTTGTCTCTCTAGCCCAGCAAGCGCCTCTTGCCGGGGTCTTGCCTTCGTACTTTGTTCTTGAATGGCCAAAAGAGGGCCATGGAAGGTTTTGGCGTTCCCCTGGCCATCCTTGCCGCGGGCCGCGGGGGGGGGGGGGGGGGGGGGGCTGCGACTGTCCGTGCACAAGTTCGGGGTACTAAGGTACCCCTACGTTAGTACACCGACAGGAGCCCCCGGGCCTGGGCCATACACGGTGCCGAGCGCTGTTGGGCCAGGCCCAAGACAGTGCACGGACGCCCGTGGCCTGGGTCGAACTGCATCTTAACTCCGAGCCCCACGCACCTTCCCCAGATGGCACGCGTCGAACGCGGCACTGTGGGGGAGAGGCGTGCGGGACGTGGGCGGCGTGCGCGGGGTTGTGCCCCGTAGGCATGCGTCATGTCGCAATAAAGGGGACGATTCGTGCCCACTCCACAAGTGGGGGGAGATGTGGAGGCGCGGTTCGACGAACGAATGGGGCCGAGGCGCGGTTTTCGAGGCGCCTGCTCCCGGCGATCACGCGGTAGGGATAGGTCGCCTCACCCGTCACCTCGGCTCTGCGCATCTGCCACGCAGTCTCCATGCACTCGGGGTCGTGGCGGTGGAGGCAGGAGGCTGGGCCGTCGCGGGCCGAGACAGCGGGTCGGCCCCAACCGACTGCTCCTCTTCCGCCTTAATTGGCTAGGTGGGGCGGCCGAGCCCCCACTCCGCTCCTTTAAAAAGGGTGATGGGGGGAACGAAAATCCGCACTCCTTCATCTCTTCTCCTCTTCGGCTTCTGATTCTCCCCCCATTTGTTATGGAGGCAGGGAATCCTGGTCCTTCGTCGGTGGCGGCGAGGGTCGCTGCTAGGCAGCGCGCCCCTCCTCCCCTTGCGCCTGCGGCGGCGGAGCCGACCGTGAGGGGAAGGGGGAGGGGGCGAGGTCGTGGACGGGGTCGCGGACGTGGCCGAGGCGCCCGGGGACGAGGTGGACGGGGTGACGCGCCGGCCTCTCCCCCGCCAGCGGCTCCTCTTCTCACGGCGGTCCACCTCGGGGACGACCCCTACGAGTTCATCATCAGGATGCACCGGGCGCCTCGCCGTCGCGTCCGCCTCCCGGCTCCCTTCGTGAGCGTGTTGGAGGTGGGGAGACCAGAGACGCTGAGACTGCGGATGAGGGGCTGCGGGATCAGCGGTACGCGAGTCCACGTCGAGTCCCGAGCCCCTGGCGTGATGTATCTTGGCCGAGGGTGGAAGTCGTTCGTCCGCATCCACAGCCTGATGGAGGGGTTCACCCTCCATTTCAAGTTGATGGAGGGCGACCTTCTCTCCGTCAAGGCCTTCGGGGACTTCGGCACCCGGGCTTCGTGCTGCGTGGATAGCTCCTCCGACAGCGAAGGCTCCTCCTCGAGCGAGAGTGATGAGGAGGGGAGCGACAGCGACGACGAGGGTAGTAGTCGCCGGGATGACGGGTCCGACTAGGTGCCGGTCGCAGCCCCGGGTGGCACCGGCGACCCCATCATCCGCGTCGCTGGCTCCATTAACTCCCCGGGGTCGTCTCCTTGGGCGGCTCGCGTAGGGAGGCTGCGGAAGAGGAAGAGGGCGGGCGGCAAGGCCGCGAAGTCGGAGTACGTGCCGTCTTCGCCAGCTTGCCGGCATCCCGCCGCCTCATCTTCCAGCTTCGCCCCAGACGCCGTCATCACCCTTGCTCTCGGCGACGACCACCGAGGTCTTCTCTCCGGCCCGGCAAGCTCCTCTTGCCGGGGCTTTGTCTTCCCGGGCGGCTGGAGTGGCGAGGCTGCGGAAGGGGAAGAGGCTGGCGGCAAGGCCGTCAACTCGGAGTACGAGGGCCATATGCCCTTGATAGCGTGTTGACGTCCCGCTGCCCCATCTTCGAGCTCCGCTTCCGGCGCCGCCGTCACCATCCAGCCTCCGGAGCCCCCGGACGGAGCCCCGGATGTTCTCTTGGTGTCTTCTGCCACCCGTAGCTCGTCTAGGCGCCCCTTTTGCCCTTCTCGTCTCCTTGCCCTACCTCCTGAGGAGAGAGACAAGAAAGGGATTACGGGCACCTTATCTCTTTTTAACTTGTAAGCCTTCGGGCCTTAGTTGCATTTAAATCTTGTAATCCCATCTTTTCATGTTTT
This sequence comes from Aegilops umbellulata, assembly GCA_032464435.1. Taxonomy (NCBI): domain Eukaryota; kingdom Viridiplantae; phylum Streptophyta; class Magnoliopsida; order Poales; family Poaceae; genus Aegilops; species Aegilops umbellulata. Next base: position 92,098,016 of record CP136055.1, read on the forward strand.
CATTCTCTCTGAACTATACCTGAGCGGAATGTTTTTAATGAAAAGGGGATGTTTGTCGGATCTTTTGTCTCATGGGTACCACCCGCGGCAGGGAGCGAATCCTTTACATCGTTAAGATAGACACTTCCTTGCCCGGCAACAGGCCCTGTCGTCTTCCCGCGCCCCTCGACCTTTCTCGCGCTCTTGGCGGAGGCAGGGAGAAGGTGGGTTCAGGCCCCTCGTTTCCTTCTTTTGCCGCCGCGGCTACTATCAAAAACGGGCCCTAGGAACGCGCTCTGGGGCTTGTCGTTTAAGAGAGCACGGCAGCTCTTAGGAGGAAGCGAGGTTTTCGTATCCCATAGTCCATAAGAGAATGCATGATAAGGGATGCAAAAACTTATCTGAGGTTACATCCCGCGGCACCTCAGGCTTGCCGCGGGTGGATCCTCGTACTTGCAATCCCCGGCAACTTTGGCTTGCCGGGGTGTAGGCGTTGGTTCGTCCTTCTCCCCCTCTTCGTCCTTGAGCGGCCCGGCTGGGACATGTAATCCCTGCGAACCAAAGGAGAGAACAGGAAAAAGGGACGCAGACTCGACCTCTAAGCTAGGGGTTAGCGACAGTTAGGCACTATCAACCCTAACCAAGGACGAGACTCGACTCAGCATGCATGCTAAAACTTAGGGCGCCAGCGCTTCATTATCTGCTGCCAGGGTCTGCGCCTGGCTTTGTACAAAGGATTACATGCAGCTGCAACAAGACTTGTACAAAAGGTTGGTTGCCGAACGGGGTCCGACAACCGCGCCTTACGGGTAAAACTTACGAAGATGTTCAATATTCCAGGAGTTGCTCACCGGAGTTCCATCTTCGGTCTCGAGGCGGATAACGCCGGGCCTCGTGACTCGTTTCACCCGGTAAGGGCATTCCCACTTTGGTGTCAACTTGTTGTGATTCTTGGCCGACTGAACGTGCCGAAGAACAAGGTCGCCTTCCTCGAAGCTCCTGGCTTTGACTCTGCGGCTATGGTAGCGACGCAAAGCTTGCTGGTAGCGAGCGGCTCGCACAGCAGCCTGGAGACGATCTTCCTCGAGGAGCAGCGCGTCATCTTCACGCGACCGCTCTTGCTCAAGCTCATCATAAGCGAGCACTCGAGGTGACCTGTATACGAGTTCCGTGGGGGTAACTGCTTCTGCTCCATAGACTAGAGCAAATGGTGTCTGGCCAGTGGCTCGATTTGGTGTCGTTCTGATCGACCAAAGAACTGCTGGCAGCTCCTCGATCCAGTTCCGTCCGCGCTTGTGCAGCCTGTCAAAACTTCTGGTCTTGAGCCCGCGCAGCACCTCGGCGTTGGCCCTTTCCGCTTGACCATTGCTCTTAGGATGAGCAACAGAAGCGAAGCAGACCTTGGCGCCGAGGTCTTGGATGTACTGCATGAAGGCATGGCTCGTGAATTGCGTACCGTTGTCGGTGATGATCTTTTTAGGGATCTCGAAACGGCAAACAATCGACCTGAAGAATTTGATCGCGGACTGGGCCGTCACCTTCCTCACTGGTTCCACTTCCGGCCACTTTGTGAACTTGTCAATGGCGACGTACAAGTACTCAAAGCCCCCGACAGCTCGGGGGAAGGGGCCAAGGATATCGAGCCCCTAGACCGAAAAGGGCCAGGATAAAGGGATTGTCTGGAGAGCTTGAGCTGGTTGGTGTATCTGCTTGGAGTGGAACTGGCACGCTTCACACTTGGTTACTTGTGCAGTTGCATCCTGGAGGGCTGTCGGCCAGAAGAAACCCTGCCGGAACACTTTGCCGGCAAGTGCTCTTGCGCCAATGTGGTGACCGCATATGCCTCCATGTATCTCCGCCAACAGCTTCTGTCCGTCTTCCCGATGGATGCACTTCAATTTCACCCCATTGCGTCCTCTTCTGTACAGTGTGCTGTCAACAAACTGGTACATACTGGACTGCCGGGCTACTCTTTCCGCTTCCTCTTGCTCTTCGGGAAGTTCTCCTGTCTAAAGGAAACGGACGATGTGCTGCGCCCATTGCGGAGCTCATGGCTCGACGACAAGGACCAAAGGCATGTCTGCGGCTGTGGGAACATTAGCTTCTACGACGAGAGTCTGGGGCTCGGCCGGAGCTTGTCGTTCCCCGGCAAGCTTGCTGGAGCAGAGCTTGTCGGGAGCACCTGCTTCAACGGAACAAACCCTAGGGCTTGCCGGAGCGGGTTGCTCCTCAGCACTCTTGGCGTCGATCTTGGGGACTCTCTTGATGGCGGCTTCGGGAAGCTCTGCCGGGAGATAGTCGCAGAAGACCAACTTCCTGTTCTTGTTCTGCCCAATTGACGGTGTCACGGATGGCTGAGTCAGCTTGAGGACAAAGGTTCCTGGTTCCACAGGTAACTTTAGTGCGGCGCACTTTGACAGGCCGTCGGCAACGTCGTTCTCAGCTCTTGGAACGTGCTCCATTTGTAGGTCGTCAAAGCGCTCTTCTAGCTTCCTCACTTCATCAACGTAAGCCTCCATCAACGGACTCTGGTAATCCTTGTTCACTTGGCGGACGATGAGTTGCGAGTCACCCCTGACAATAAGCTTCTTGATCCCAAGTTCTGCCGCGATCCTGAGACCGGCAAGCAAACCTTCATACTCTGCCGTATTGTTGGTTGCCTGCTCCTTGGGAAAGTGCATTTGGACGACGTACTTGAGGTGCTCTCCGGTGGGCGCGACAAGCAGTACGCCAGCACCGGCACCTTGCAGCGAGAAAGCCCCATCGAAGTACATCAGCCACTCTTTGTTTGCTTCCTTGCCGGGGATGCTCGTCTCTGGAATTTCTTCGTCTGGTGTCGGCGTCAATTCTGCTATGAACTCTGCCAATGCTCTTCTTTGGATCGTTGAAGTGCTCTCGAACTTGAGGCCAAAGCTTGACAGTTCCAGTGCCCACTCGACGATCCTGCCTGTTGCTTCGGGATTCTGCAGTATCCTCTTCAGCGGAAAGCGAGTGACAACTGTGATCTCGTGTGCTTGGAAGTAGTGGCGAAGCTTTCTCGGGGCCATAAGGAGACCGAAAAGCAATTTCTGCACTCCAGAGTACCTTGACCTAGCCCCCTGCAAGAGGGAACTGACAAAGTAAACTGGGCGCTGCACCATTTTCTTCTTTTGCACCTCCCCTTGCATCTGCGCAGATCCATCTTCGCCGGGGCCAGAGCCTGTCGGGGAAGCCCCCTGCTTGCCGTCGGATGTGCTCGCCGCGGTCGCTGGCTCGTCATCTGCCTCCCTCTCCGCTACTAACACAGCGCTAACCACTTGATTGGTTGCCGCAGGTACAGCAGCAACCTCTCTTGTGGCTTCGGCACGACAAGTATTGGAGCGGAGGACAGATATTTCTTCAGGTCCTGCAGTGCAACCTCCGCTTCCGGAGTCCATTTTACTGGACCTGCCTTCTTCAAAATTTAGAAAAATGGCAGGGCGCGTTCCGCAGACTTGGAAATGAACCTGCTGAGAGCCGCTACGCAGCCGGCAAGCCTTCGTACATCCTTGACACGCGTTGGTGCTTCAATCTGCTCAATGGCCTTGATCTTGTCGAGGTTGGCTTCAATTCCCTGCTGAGCCACGAAGAACCCGAGAAGCTTGCCGGAAGGGACTCCAAACACACACTTCTCGGGGTTGAGCTTGAGGCTGATCTTGCGCAGATTTGCAAAGGTCTCTTCTAAGTCTTGGATCAGGGTTGCCCTGTCCCGGCTTTTGACCACAATATCATCCATGTAGGCCTCCACATTCCTGTGGATCTGCGGCCCAAAAGCGGTATGGACAACCCTTGCAAATGTTGAACCAGCATTTTTCAGTCCGAAAGGCATTCGTACAAAACAGTACGTGCCACATGGAGTGATGAATGCGGTCTTCTCTTCGTCTTCTTCAGCCATAAAGATCTGGTGGTATCCGGAGTAGGCGTCAAGGAATGAAAGCAGGTCGCATCCGGCCGTGGAGTCAACAATCTGGTCAATGCGCGGCAAGGGAAATGGGTCTTTGGGGCAAGCCTTATTGACATCGGTAAAATCGATGCAAAGCCTCCATTTCCCATTTGCTTTACGCACGGCAACAGGATTGCCCAACCACGTCGGATGGAGCACGCCTCGGATGAGGCCTGCCGCTTCCAACTTCTTGATCTCTTCCGCGATGAACTCTTGGCGCTCCACCGCCTGCTTCCTAACCCTCTGCTTGACGGGCCGCGCATGAGGACAGACGGAAAGGTGGTGCTCAATCACTTTCCTAGGAACACCGGGGATGTCAGATGGTTGCCAGGCAAACACATCGACATTCGCCCGCAGAAAAGTAAGGAGCGCGCTTTCCTATTTGGGGTCCAACGTGGCACTGATGGTGAAGGTACCACCAGTGCCGTCCTCCTTGGCGGGCACTTTCTTGGTCGCTGGTGGAGCTGCCATCATCCTCTTGCACTTGCTGGCCGAGCTCGATGGTGCATCCTCGACGGCAGCGCAGCACTCCGAAGAGGCGCGCTTGCCGGAGTGGGCATCCGAGCACTTGCCGGGTTTGGTCTTCTTGCCGGTGGAGCTCGATGGTGCGTCCTCGACGGTAGCGCAACACTCCGAGGAGGCGCGCTTGCCGGAGTGGGCACCAGAGCATTCTTCGGGCTTGGCCTTCTTCCTTCCCCCGGGAGCTTCAGCGGCAAGTGGACCGTGGGCCGTTGCTACTGCTGCGTCCCGGTAGATCTCGTCGGCACAGATAAGGGCATCCTTCTTGTCGCTAGGGACAGAGATGACGCTTATCGGGCCTGACATCTTGAGCACGTTGTACGCATAGTGAGAGGCCGCCATGAACTGGGCGAGCGCTGGACGGCCGAGGATTCCATTGTAAGGTAATGGAAAATCGGCGACATCAAAGGTGATCCTCTCGGTCCTGAAATTCAACTTGCTGCCAAACGTCACTCGCAGTGTGATCTTCCCCTTCGGCTTGCTCCTTCCCAGGTTGATTCCTTGGAACGTGCCGGTCTCTTCGAGCTCGCTGTAAGGAACTTGGAGTCTTCGGAGAACAGCGGAGGAGATCAGGTTCAAGCCGGCCCCGCCGTCAACTAGCATCTTAGTGACCTTGAGGTTGCGGACCGTTGGGGAAACCAACATCAGCAAGCACCCGACCGCGGTTGTGCGATCAGGGTGGTCCTCAATATCAAAGATGATAGGCGTGCTGGACCACTTCAGAGGCCTGCGCGACTCGACGGGCGGTTCCACTGCATTGACTTCCCGCGCCCACTGTTTAAGCTGGCGGCAAGAAGTGTGCAGAGAGGCACCGCCGTCCACACACAAGACCTCTGTGGCTTTCTGAAACTCCTGCTCGCTGGTCTCTGGGTCTTCCATGTCTTCCTCGTCGTCGTCGTCTTCATCCTTGTCGCGGCCTCTGGGAGGTCTGTCTGCTTGCTGCTGCTTGTCCTTGCCGCGGCGTTCCCCCTGGCCGGGACGCTTCGTGCCGGATCTCCCGCCGCCTGCTTGGGCTCTCTCCTTGTCGCGCCGCTCGTACTCGGCCTTCTGCAGCTCGACGAGCCGCTCGACCTGCTTGCAATTCTGGAGGTCGTGGCCCTTGGTGCGGTGGATCTTGCAATACTTCTTGTCGGTGTCGTCCCGTTTGTCGGCGACCGCCACTGCCTGGCAGTTGGGGCACCCGGCAACCTCCTTGCCGGAGCCACCGGCCTGGGCTTTCTTGGCGGTGCCCTCACTGCCGGACTGCTCAACAACCATCACTTCTTGGCTCTTTTTCTTCTTGTTATTCCGCCGCCGGCTTTTCCTCGCCGGGGTGGTGTCGTCACTGTCAGATCCTCCTGCTCCGATGCTTTCTCCGAGGAGTTTCCTCCCCTCCTCAGCGTGCGCACACTTGTCGGCCAGGGCATATGGCTCGCTGACGTCCTTGATTTTGCACATCGCCATCTCCTCCCGCATTCTGCGGTTTCACACGTTCTGATGGAACGCACTAATGACCGCAGCGGGGTGGACATCTGGGATGTTGTAGTGCACGCGGCTGAATCTTTGGATGAACTTGCGCAGAGTCTCTCCTTCCTTCTGAACGAGCAAGTGAAGGTCACTCGCCTAGCCGTGGGGTTTGTGGCCGCCCGTGAAGGCGCCGACAAACTGATGGCACAGGTCTGGCCAGGAGGATATGGAGTTGTCCGGCAAGTGCATGAGCCAGGATCTGACGTTGGGTTTGAGTACCAGCGGGAAGTAGTTGGCAAGGATCTTGTCGTCTCGTCCCCCGGCAGCTTGCACCGCAATGGTGTAGATGCTGAGGAAATCCGACGGATGCGACTTGCCGTCGTACTTCTCGGGTACATCAGGCTTGAAGTTCTTTGTGCTGGGCCATTGGACTTGCCGCAGCTCGCGGGTGAACGCAGGGCAGCCTACCGAATACGGCAAGTCGCCTGGTTCCCCCGGTGCGTGCATGTCGCCAGCGGGCTCAGCGCGCTGGTCTGATTGACGCCGCGCTTCTCTTCTACGCTCGATGCGAGTTCGAGCGTCTTCCTCCTTTCGCTCGTGGAGGACTTGGCGCTGGTCGCGACGGGTCCGTGGATTCGACGACGCGGTAGAGTCCTCGTCGCGGTGGGTCCGGCGGGTCGGCGACCGTTGCCTCTAGTGTGGGGAGTGCACGGTGGTCGCACCCCCACCAGTCTTGGCGCCATCGGTTCTCGCCTGGGCGACCTGCCGCGGCTGCGACGCACCAGGCTGTCGCGGCGTGTCGCCGTTGGCAAAACCGATGAGACTCTGGATGGTGGCCCTCCAATCATCGAGCTTGTCCGACGCCGGAAGGTAATCCAGGAGCAATTGGGCTCGTGCAAGAGCTTCCGCTGGAGTGGCGGGCAGTGGCGGCGAACGACGCGTGGAGCGGGATGTGCTCGAACTCCTAACCACGTTAAAAGGAGCAGCACCTGGTCCAGGCAGCCGTGCTACGCTCGTGCCAACACGCTGGTGCGCCTGCTAGCCCTGAGCGTCCTGGGGTTCGCCTGCTCGATCTGGGTCCAGCAAGCGAATGGCACCGTGGGTACCAAGACGCTGCTGATTCTGCGCCTCCTGGGAGGAGCGCGGAGCGATTTCGGACGCCGTGGTACCACGAACTGGTTCAACGACGCCCGTTCCTCCGCCAGCGCCTTCCCCACCACCCATCCGCTCCAAGGGCTGTGGGTTCAGCGCGGACGGGCCAGCCACCTCCGGAGCTTTCTTCTTCGGTGGCATGTCGATGAAGGCGATGGAGATCTAGCCTGTGCGGACGCCGGATCAGGTTCGCACAACCTCGACGCCCCCTACCTGGCGCGCCAAAGATGTCGGGGGGAATCGGCCTCCTCGAACACCTATGGGGACAGAGCCCCTTCTCGGTTCGGCGGGGAGCGGAGGCTGCGCAAAGAGCAGATTGAGGCGACACACGTACACAGCGATTTTACCCAGCTTCGGGCCGCACTGGTGCATAAAACCCTACTGCTGCTTGTCTGGTTGATTTGGGTTCTTGCTCGAAATCGTGAGATGCTACAGTACACTCGAGCTGCTTGCGAGGCTGGACGCGAATGGGTTCCTCTTTCTCTCCGTGCGCATGGGGTCTCCTTTTATATGCCAAGGGATTGCCCACAGGTGGCAGCGTAGGTGAGGGTAAAAATGGAAAAGAGCTATGTGCACAGTGGCTGCACAGTGCTATCGCACCTAACTCTGACGGCGGGGGACAAGGGCATTAAATGCCCGTCTGGGTCGCCCGAACAGTGCTGAGGCGGACTGTTAGGGGCGCCCCCGTTTGCCACGAGAGCGGCCTTGTCAGCGTTGCATGCCATCACATGCTTCTGGCTACGTGGTGCCGCGCCACGTGCCTCTGGGGAAGCCCCAAAGCGACGCGTGGGCGGGTGAGCTGGAGCGCAGTCCTGAGGTGGTGGCTTATCGCGGCAAATGGCTTAAAGCGGCTGCTGTCTTCCCGCGCCTGGGTACTTGCCGTTCGTCGGGCCTTGCCGGGGCGCATGGTGCACCGGGGCGAGTTTTCCCTGAGTTACCCTGGTGGGCTTCCCCGGCGAGCTCCTCCCGCGGGGGTCTCTTGTGCTTCTGCTTGGTCGTCCCGGCAAGCTCCTCTTGCCGGGGCCTTGTCTCTCTGGCCCGACAAGCGCCTCTTGCCGGGGTCTTGCCTTCGTACTTTGTTCTTGAATGGCCAAAAGAGGGCCATGGAAGGTTTTGGCGTTCCCCTGGCTAGCCTTGCCGCGGGGGGGGGGGGGGGCTGCGACTGTCCGTGCACAAGTTCGGGGTACTAAGGTACCCCTACTTTAGTACGCCGACAATGACGGAGCTGTTGAAGAAGGATACTAAGTTCATATGGACTGAGGACTGTGAGGCTGGTTTCCAGGAATTGAAGAAACGTTTGGTTACCTCACCAGTGTTGATTTTGCCAGACCAGACCAAGGATTATGAGGTGTATTGCGACGCTTCACGTCGAGGACTTGGAGCAGTGCTTATGCAGGAGGGAAGAGTTGTTTCGTATGCTTCACGACAACTGAAGCCCGATGAATTGAATTATGCCACGCATGATTTGGAGTTAGCAGCCGTAGTGCATGCATTGAAAACATGGAGACATTTCCTCATTGGAAATCATTGTGAAGTGTACACGGATCACAAGAGTTTGAAGTACATTTTCACGCAGAAGGAGTTGAACCTCAGACAAAGGAGATGGTTGGAGCTCATCAAGGATTATGATATGAGATTGCATTACCACCCCGGAAAGGCCAACGTAGTAGCTGACGCATTGAGCCGTAAGAGCCATGTCAATACACCAATAACGGGAGAAATACCAAAGGAGTTAGCCGAGGATCTTCGTGAGCTATGTTTGGAAATAGTTCCAAGAGGCTATGTAGCAACATTGGAGGTTCAGTCAACTTTGATGGAAAGGATCAGAGAAGCTCAGAAGACTGACAAGGAGATTGCCTCTATATAGGAGAAAATGAGCGAAGGAAAAGCTAAAGGATTTCATGAGGATGAGCACGACACCCTATGGTTTGAAGACCGTGTTTATGTGCCCAATGACCCGGAGATCAGGAAGTTGATTCTGCAAGAGGCACATGATTCACCCTATTCGATTCACCCAGGAAATACCAAGATGTATTTGGATTTGAAGGATACTTTCTGGTGGACCGGAATGAAGAAAGATATTGCGGAGTATGTAGCAGTTTGTGATGTATGTCAGAGAGTAAAGGCAGAACATTAGAAGCCAGCATGATTATTGCAGCCATTGCCGATACCCGAATGGAAGTGGGATAAGCTAGGCATGGATTTTATCACGGGATTACCAAGGACTCGTTCCGGCTATGACTCGATTTGGGTTGTAGTTGATCGGTTGACGAATGTAGCTCATTTCATCCCAGTAAAGACCACTTACACCAGTGCTAAGTTGGCAAAGATATATATGACCAGGATCGTATGTCTGCATGGAGTTCCGAGCAGTATCGTATCAGATAGAGGAACCCAGTTTACCTCAATGTTCTGGAAGCAGTTGCATGAGACTTTGGGTACTAGGCTAGAATTCAGTACAACTTTTCATCCTCAGACAGATGGACAGACCGAGAGAGTCAATCAGATTTGGAGGATATGTTGAGAGCTTGTGCGCTAGATTATGGATCTAGTTGGGACAACAATTTTCCATATGCAGAGTTCACTTACAACAACAGCTACCAGACTAGTTTGAAGATGGCCCCTTTCGAAGCCTTGTACGGAAGGAGGTGCAGGACACCGTTGTCATGGGATGAAGTTGGAGACCGCCAGTTGTTTGGACCTGATTTGATTAAGGAGTCTGAACAGAAGGTGAAGTTGATTCGCGATAGGCTCAAGGTAGCACAGTCCAGGCAGAAGAGCTACGCAAATTCTAAACGCAAGGAGACAGTTTACGAAGTCGGAGACAGAGTTTATCTTTGAGTATATCCACTTCGAGGGATTAAGAGTTTTGGAGTTAAAGGAAAGTTAGCGCCACGATTTGTAGGACCATATCGAGTTTTGGAGCGTATGGGAGAAGTGGCCTACAAGTTGGAATTGCCCGAAGGATTGTCAGGAGTTCATGATGTGTTCCACGTTTCTCAGTTGAAGAAGTGCCACGCGGAGATGGCTGACATACCTTTGAGAGACACAGTGCCATTGGAAGCAATTCAGTTGGATAACAATTTGACCTATGAGGAGAAACCAGTCAAGATTCTCGAGTTTGCCAGCCGAGTCACTCGCAGCAAGGTTATCAAGTTTTGCAAGGTTCAGTTGAGCCACCACACGGAGGATGAAGCCACCTGGGAGCGAGAGGAAGATTTGCTTAAGGACCACCCTCACCTATTTTCTAGCCAACCCGAATCTCGAGGCCGAGATTCATCTTAAGGGGGGTAGGTATGTAACCTCCCAAATTTTCAATTTGGAATGTTATACATTAGATCATCATTGCATATCATATTTTATTTGCTTTTGGTTTTAATCCTAGAAATTCTAAGCAACTCAAGGACCCACGGAGAGAGTTGGGGATTTCGTTATTTTCATATTTGAGATTTCTCAAATTTTGAGAATAGGATCATTTGATTTTATTTATTTTATCATCAATTATTTCTATTACAAAATATGAGAGAGGGAATAAAATGACTTTACCAAAATAAATAAATATTGAGGATTTAATAATAAAATCAAATAAGATTTTATTTCGGAGTTTTTCAATATTTTTATTTGAATTTAGGAAAAATATGCGTTTCTCAAAATTGCATTTAGGCCCCAAATAAATGTTCACTTCGTCGGGCTTGATTTTAGAAGTCCGGGAAAATTTATTTCAGGATTTTTGGAGTCCGTTTAGTATTCCTTTTTATTTTTCTTCTGCCCGTAATTATTAAAAAAAAACGAACCGACCTACGGGCCGTGTCCGACCGAGACTCCGGCCCGAGGTGAGTTTATAAGCCGGGGCACCCGTGGCCCGAAGGCCCAGCCGCCGCCGCCCAACCCTAGCGCCTCCCCGCCCGCGCACCGCCACCGCCGCCACCGCACGCGCCGCCGCCCGCCGCCCGAGGTTCGTCTCGCCTCATTTTCCGTGCTGTCGGTTTTTAAAAAAAGAAACCGATTTGTTTTCGTCGGTTTTTCCGGCGGTTTTTTTAGTTTCCGTTTTTTTGATCAGTTTTATTTTTCGGTTTAGGTTAAATAGCGAGTGTTCGCTCGTTTGTTCGTTTTAATGAACGTGTTCATCGTTTAGATCTGGATAACGAACGTTCGTTCGTTAATCCGTTCATCGTTTTTCCTTTTCTCGGATTTTCCGCGGTTATTTTCTGATCGCGATTTCTGATTCGATTTTCGTTTTAGTATAACTTTTCGCTCGTTTATCAGAATTAGGCGATTCAAGCGCCTGGAGTTTCGTCTCGAAACCCTCTATCCGTTTAACCAACTTAAACAAGTTTTTGCTTCTGTAAAATTTGACTTAGGTCCAGATTAGTAGAACAAAGTTGTTTTCTTTCGCCGTTTGACTTTCATTGCTTCGTTCGATTTGATTCTTTTTGCAAACCGGAGTTATTAAATTGAACTTTCTGGTTAGATCTCTTATATAAGTTCTACCTGTGCATTAGATGAGTACTTATTGTATGCTTTTTTTTTGTCTGCGATAGAATACCCGGAGTGCGCCGCCTTTTACTTCGAATCTCTAGGTTTCGCGGATCATCGGCAAGGCAAGTAACACTTTGATCATACCTCTTTTACTACCCAGTTTTATTGCATTAGATCAATCCTCAAACATTGCATGATTAGGATCCAATTAAATTGTGGGATGGGAAGTAGTTGAGGTAGTACCTATTACCTGTTTTATTATCAAACCTTTGGGAGTTACTTCTACGTTTGCTTATTATGCCATGCTATGCTAGTAGACATGGATTGGGTGAGTGATATCCATGACAGATGTGAGTTTATTAATTTTAGCGGTTTATCTAAGGTGGCAACTTAAACACACATCTGGGTGGATTGAGGTACCTGGGTATTCCAGGATTGCCTGTTGTTTGCTTCATGGACCGCCACCTAGGCTCAAAGGGATCATGAGATTATTCAAACTACAAACTTCCGTGTGCAGCCACAAGCCATTATGGGCTCTGGCATAGCTGACTAAATCGTGCGAACTCTTACAGTGGTAGACTAGCAGATGTAGGGGTTGTAGGTTGGTACGGTCTATCACATCGTAAGGTGCTAGCGCTTCTGAAAGACTATGTATCGGTCATCCATTTCTCAAACACCATGTAGTGCGAGAAATCCAACAGAGGCGATCGAGTCTTGTGGGAAAAAGTGCGCAAACCTCTGCAGAGTGTACAAACTAATCATGGTTAGCCGTGTCCCCGGTTATGGACGTTTTGAGTATCTAGTACTTGGATATCATGTGAATCTCATCATGTTACCCTAAATTAATTTTGTTGGGTTTTAATGATGAATACTTTAATTGGGATTGAGGATGCTGTAAACCATTCTCAATGTTTAACAACCACCTTGATAGTTAAATAAATTTATTCCTTTGTAGTAGGGGAAAATAGGCTTTACGCAAAACTGTAACCATATAGCTTTCCACCAGCCATATATGCATGTAGTATAGTCTTTCATTACTCTCTATGTGTTACATTGCCAGCATATTCCATGTGCTGACCCGTTTCGGGCTGCAACGTTTCAGGTTGCAGACTTTTCAGACGACGAGTAAGGTGCCTTTAGGTCGTGGTTCGATACTCAGTGATGCCATTGGAGTTGATGGACTCGCTTATCTTCCAAGCCTTCCGCTATTATCGTTATTAGATGGCCTTAAGCCATATATTATTGTAATAAGTTCTCTTTGAGACATTCGATGTAATAAGTGTGTGATTGCTACTCTGTTATAAGTCCTTCAAAGTACTGTGTGGTGTCAGCATTACTGATCCAGGGATGACACCTGAGCACAGATGTCAGACTGTTTGAGGTCTGGTTGCTACATATTTAGGTTTCTTACAATTTGGTCTTGCACATGTAGGTCCTGCTGTCAGAGGCTTAGACCCACTGTTCGACCCATTTTGCATATGGGGAAATGAGATGTCCATGAATATCAGTCAAGTCAAGAAACTCAGAAAGATTGTTAGGTTGAAGAAACTTGCGACGAATAATAGCAAGATCTTTGTTTGCACAATGAAGAAGATATCAGTCAACTATAGGATGGTACCAACTCTTTTACCTTGTTTTTACCCCTTGCGCCATTTCAAAATTTACAACAGCGATTTATGCATAGTTTTGTTTTCAGTACTTTTCAAAGCATTTCACAGATGATTACCTCTCAAACCACCTGCATGGTCAAGAGGCGAGGAAGGTATTCATTAAACACCCACGGTACAATATTGAAGTCTTGCTGAAGAGGATGAAGGTTGGGCGACAATTATCCATAGCCACTGGCCTAAAGTCACAAGGACATTCAACATCATTGATGGCTCGGTATTTGCCTTCCGCTTCTGCTGTGTAATGGTGTAACTGAGTGTCGAAGCTATCTGATGTAATTCGATTATCAAATCCTGGTTGGTTTTATATGGATATGAAATATCTGGCGTGTTTTATAAGAAATATCAGTTTGATTAGTACATGGATTATCAATAATAGGCTAATTACCCTACTTATTGGGGTTTTCTATTGCAAACGGTTACTCAAACAACACCGTGGGCGATGAACTCAAACAACCCGCACGGTTTCTAGAAAGTAGGCGTGTTCGATCAACTAACAATCACACACGGCTTCCGGCAGCGAACTGTTTGTGTTAGGCCACCATGCACACACGTTTCCACTCAAAGAACTATGTGGGATGTACATACCTATGGAAATGATTTTCTGGGATTCACCGTGTGGGATGTACATACCTACGGAAATGATTTCTGGGATTCACCGTGTGGGATGAACATACCTACGGAAATGATTTCTGGGATTCACCATGTGGGATGTACATACCTACCGAAATGATTTCTGGGATTCACCATGTGGGATGTACATTCCTACAGAAATGATTTCTGGAATTCACCGTGTGGGATGTACATACCTATGGAAATGATATGTGGGATTCACTGTGTGGGATGTAGATATCTACGGCAATTATTGGGTTTCCATGCCTCGCCCGATCGCACATGGCCCCATCCTTGGTCCCACGAGAGCCTATCCCCAACGATTTCTGGGTCGTGTGGGAAGGACCCCCCTATCGCCCACACTCACTTGGCGCCGGTTCCAAATGCCATCGCAGAAAGGGGTTTTAAACCGTTTGTTTAGGACTGACACGCACCAGTGCATGCTATTATATTATCCATCTTGGATGTTTATATGCATTTATATGCTACTTTATATTATTTTTGGGACTAACCTATTAACCTAGAGCCCAGTGCGAGTTTCTGTTTTTGACTTGCATTTGAGTTTCGTAGAAAAGGAATACCAAAGGGAGTCCAAATGACCTAAAAATTTACGGTGATTTTTATGGACCAGAAGAAGCCCCCGAAGCAAAAGAGGTTGGCCAGAAGAGCCATGACGCCTCCACAAGGATGGAGGGTCCGACCCCCTAGGGCACGCCCTCCGGTCTTGTGGGCTCCTCATGGACCCCCCTGACTTGTTCTCGATGCAAAAAATTCCTATAAATATAGAAACCCCCAGAAATAAACCAAGATCGGGAGTTCTGCCGCCGCAAGCCTCTATAGCCACGAAAAACCTCTCGGGACCCTGTTCTGGCACCTTCCGGGTGGGGGAATCCATAACCGGTGGCCATCTTCATCATCCCGACGCTCTCCATGACGAGGAGGGAGTAGTTCACCCTCGGGGCTGAGGGTATGTACCAGTAGCTATGTGTTTGGTCTCTCTCTCTCTCTCTCTCTCTCTCTCTCTCTCTCTCTCTCTCGCACTCTCTCTCGTGTTCTTGATTCGACACGATCTTGATGTACCGCGAGCTTTGCTATTATAGTTGTATCTTATGATGTTTCTCCCCCTCTACCTTCTTGTAATGGACTGAGATTTCCCTTTGAAGTTATCTTATCGGAATGAGTCCTTAAGGATTCGAGAACATATGATGTATGTCTTGCATGTGCTTATCTGTGGTGACAATGGGATATTCACGTGATCCACTTGTTGTATGTTTTGGTGATCAACTTGCGGGTTCTGTGACCTTGTGAACTTATGCATAGGGGTTGGCACAGATTTCTGTCTTGACTCCCCGGTAGAAACTTTGGGGCACTCTTTGAAGTTCTTTGTGTTAGTTTGAACAAATGAATCTGAGATTGTGTGATGCATGTCGTATAATCAAACCTGCGGATACTTGTGGTGACATCGGAGTATCTAGGTGACATTAGGGTTTTGGTTGATGTGTGTCTTAAGGTGTTATTTTAGTACGAACTCTAGGGCTATTTGTGACACTTATAGGAATAGCCCAATAGATCGATCAAAAAGAATAACTTTGAGGTGGTTTGTACCCTACAATAATCTCTTTGTTTATTCTCCGCTATTAGTGACTCTTTTGTTGGGGAACGTAGCATACAATTTCAAAAAAATTCCTACAATCACGCAAGATCTATCTAGGAGATGCATAGTAACGAGAGGGGAAGAGTGTCCACGTACCATCATAGACAGAAAGCGGAAGCGTTTGACAACGCGGTTGATGTAGTCGAACTTCTTCTCGATCCGACCGATCAAGCATCAAACGTACAATACCTCTGAGTTCTGCACATGTTCAGCTCGATGACGTCCCTCGAACTCTTGATCTAACAAAGTGTCGAGGGAGAGTTCCGTCAACATGACAGCGTGGTGACGGTGATGGTGAAGTGATACGCGCAGGGCTTCGTCTAAGCACTACGTGAATATGACCGGAGGCGTAAACTATCGAGGGGGGCGCCACACACGGTTAACAAATGTTTGTTTTGTGTTGTAGGTGCCCCCTACGTATATAAAGGAGGGAGGGGACGGAGGCCAGGCCTAGATGTTCCCAAGTAGGAGGAATCCTACTTGGGCTCCTAGCTGGATTCGCCCCCCTTTCCTTTTACCGGAGGGGGAAAAGGGGAAAGAGAGAGAGAGAGAGAGGAGGAGGAGAAGGAAAGGGGGGCGCCGCCCCCTTCCCGAATCCAATTCGGAGTCCATCCCTGTGGGGGGCGTGCCACCCCTTTGTGGGCTGGTGTGCCTCCCTCCTATGGCCCATATGGCCCATATCTTCCCCCGGGGGGTTCCATTAACCCCCCGGTTCTCTGATATGTACCCAATACACTCTGGAACACTTCTGGTGTCTGAATGTTATCATCCATATATCAATCTTTACCTCTCGACCATTTCGAGACTCCTCATCATGTCCGTGATCTCATCCGGGACTCCGAACAGCATTCGATCATCAAATCACATATAACTCATATAATACAAATTGTCATCAAACGTTAAGCGTGCGGACCCTACGGGTTCGAGAACTATGTAGACATGACTGAGACAATTTTCCATTCAATAACCAATAGCTGAACCTGGATGCTCATATTGGCTCCCACATATTCTACCAAGATCTTTATTGGTCGAACCGCAATGACAACATACGTTATTCCCTTTGTCATCGATATGTTACTTGTCCGAGATTCGATCGTCGGTATCTCCATACCTAGTTCAATCTCGTTATCGGCAAGTATCTTTAATCATTCCGTAATGCATCATACCGGAACTAACTCATTAGTCACATTGCTTGCAAGGCTTATTATGATGTGCATTACCGAGAGGGCCCAGAGATACCTCTCCGATACTCGGAGTGACAAACCCTAGTCTCGATCTATGCCAACCCAACAAACACCTTCAAAGATACCTGTAGAGTATCTTTATAATCACCCAGTTACGTTGTGACGTTTGATAGCACACAAGCTATTCCTCCGGTATTCAGGTGTTGCATAATCTCATAGTCAAAGGAATATGTAGAAGTCATGAAGAAATCAATAGCAATAAAACTTAACGATCATTATGCTAAGCTAATAGATGGGTATTGTCCCGTTCATCAAATGAAAACACATGTCTATGGTTAGGAAACTTAACCATCTTTGATTAATGAGCTAGTCTAGAAGAGGCTTACTAGGTACATTGTGTTTTGTCTATGTATCCACACATGTATCAAATTTCCAGTTAATACAATTCTAGCATGAATAATAAGCATTTATCATGATATAAGCAAATATAAATAACAACTTTATTATTGCCTCTAGGGCATATTTCCTTCAGTCTCCCACTTGCACTAGAGTCAATAATGTAGATTACATTGTAATGATTCTAACACCCATGGAGTCTTGGTGCTGATCATGTTATGCTCGTGGAAGAGGCTGAATCAATGGGTCTGCTACATTCAAATCTGTATGTATTTTGCCAATCTCTATGACTCCCTTCTTGACTTGATCAAAGATGGAGTTTAAGCGTGTCTTGATGTGTTTGGTTCTTTTATGAAATATGGATTCCTTCACCAAGGCAATAGCTCCAGTGTTGTCACAGAATATTTTCATTGGACCCGGTGCACTAGGTATAACACTTAGATCGGATATGAACTCCTTCATCCAGACTCCTTCATTTGCTGCTTCCGAAGCAGCTATGTACTCCGCTTCACACGTAGATCCCTCCATGACGCTTTGCTTGGAACTGCACCAACTGACAGCTCCACCATTCAATATAAATATGTATCCGGTTTTTGACTTAGAGTCATCCAGATCAGTGTCAAAGCTAGCATCGATGTAACCATTTACGACAAGCTCTTTGTCACCTCCATAAACGAGAAACATATCCTTAGTCCTTTTCAGGTACTTCAGGATGTTCTTGACCGCTGTCCAGTGATCCACTCCTGGATTACTTTGGTACCTCCCTGCTAGAATTATAGCAAGGCACACATCAGGTCTGGTACACATCATTGGATACATGACAGAACCTATGGCTGAGGCATAGGGACTAACTTTCATTTTCTCTCTATCTACTGCAGTGGTCGAGCATTGAGTCTGGCCCAACTTCACACTTTGTAACATGTCACATCCCTAACTTTACCCTGGCCTTGGACTAGCTTGGTTGCTGCATCATGTTTAAATTCAATTGAAATTTGAATTGAGGAATTTTCCAAGCCTCAGAAAACCTCTAAAAATAACCAACATTTAAATCTCATCAAAGAAGCCCAAGAAAATGTTCCTGTTAAACCTTGAAAAATATTGGCAAGAATAAAATTCAAACCAATATTTTTGGAGGCTTTAAAATATTTATTTTGGGCCTTTGAATTAAATTAATAACATATTTGAGCTGGACTTATTCTTGTTATATAAGAGATAAAGTTCAAATAATTTTTGTAAGTTTGCATGTAGCCTTGGGCAAGTTTCCTGAGCTCACATAAAAATTTATAGAAAATTCTAAATGATTTGATGCTTCAAATCAAATCAAACAAATTACAGAAAATAGAAAACAGACAAGAAATAAAAGAGAGAGAGGAACCTCACTTGGGCTTACCTGGCAGCCCAGCAGAGGCCCAGCCCACCCCCACCTTGCCAGTCATCCCTCTCCTCGGGACAGAAGGACGTTGCGCGTGTGGCCGGTGCGCGCGAGCACGCGCAGGGACACCTCCTCTCTGCTTGCTTGCCCCCGGCCTCCCCTGAGATGCCACGCGACCCCTGGAGCCGGCTGGACCCCCTCGCTCTCTCCCTCTCCCCCGTTCCCCTTCTCTGTCTCGCTCTCTCACGCCCACCAAGCACGCCCGTCACCACTGTCACCACCGTCGCCGTCCACCGTGGCTACCGAGATCCCCTCGTCCAACCACCGTATCCCCGAGCTCCGCCGTACCACTCTTCCTCTCCTCGTCGACGCACGCAACTCCAGGAGCAGCAGAGCGCCGCCCCCGTCGTCCCCATCGCCGCCTCTGCTTCGTCACCGCCGCCGTCGATTCGCGGGCTCCAGTGCGTCCCCGCCCTTGCCACTGGCTCCGTCCAAAGCGCTGTGAGCTTCTGCTCCTCCCTATATGCTTGCCCCCTCCGTTCCCGTCCACTAGCCGCCATTTCACCGATGATCGAACTCCGGCCGCCGCTAACCTCGCCGCGGCCGTTGCAACAGGCCATCCCCGGCAGCCCAGTGGCCTCCCCTAGACGGGCACGGGCCTGGGCTTCCTCCTGGTGCCCTCGCCCGCCATCCCCGTGGCCTGCCGTGCGGGCTCCGCCCCGACTTGAGGTCGCCGGCGACTAATCGCCGGCAGTGCTGACGTGGCAAGTCATTAGCCACTAATGACGCCCTAACTAACCCTTAGAGTCACTGCCATGTGGGTCCCTGTACCTGTTTAGGTTTGTTTTATTTTCTGTTTAGATTAATTCATAAACAGTGGGACCCACGCGTCATCTTTGACCCGGCTGACGTGGCCGTTGACCAGGCCCACATGTCATCCACACTAACCAGCCTGTGTCACTGACGTGTGGATCCCACCCGTTAGGTTAGACCTGGACCCGCCTGTTGACCTGCTGAGGTCAGCATGACCTAATGCTGACGCAATAACTCATTTTCTGGATTTATTATTATTCAGGAAATTCCAGAAAATAGTTGGAACTTCTAAAAAATCATAGAAATTCAACCGTAACTCCAAATGAAAAGATTTATATATGAAAAATTATCAGAACAAATCAAGGAATCCATCTGTACCATTTTCATGCATGTTTGAACAATGTTTGTCCTCTGTTTTGGACAAAACAGGTAAAGGGCATTTAAATAATCATATACGAAGTTGGAATTTGAATCATGTATTCAAACCAACTTCATTTAAATCATAGCTAGATGCATTAGCTCAAATCACAGCATATTGCCATGTCATGATCATGCATCATATTGTTGCATTGCATTGATTGTGTCCTTCTCTGTTTGCCGGTAACCGTCCCCTCTCAGTCGACGATGTTTCCGACGATGTGATCGATGACACAGATGAAGAGCTATATTATCTTCAGAAGTGCCAGGCAAGCAAAACCCCCCTTGTTCATTCCGATACAATCCTACTCTCTCGCTCCTGCTCTCTTTTACTGCATTAGGACAACAACGATTCATCTGTTACTTGCTGCGATAGTTGAACTCCTTATCCTCTGCATGACCTGTCATTGCCACAGTAAATAGATGAAACCCACTAGCATGAGTAGGAGTTGATTGAGCCCTGATGTGCCTACTCATTCATGCTTGTTTGTCGTGCCTGCTATTGCTAGAGTTGTGTCAGGTCTGATTCATCGGGAATAAATAGGAATGGTGATGAACATGTCCTACTGTGTGTGAGCTAAGTGTGTGAACACGATTTGGTAAAGGTATTGGTGAGAGGCCATGTAGGAGTACATGGTGGGTTGTCTCATTGAAGCCGTCCTCAGGAACTGAGTTCTGTGTTTGTGATCCATGCAACAGTTACTACCACACATTGGGATCCTTAATTGACTCTCTCGGCTTCTTAATCACCCTTGTCCTCTGTCCAGGAGTTGCAAGTAGTTTCTGGTGTTTGTAGTATGCTGGGGGCCGCACGCAGCGCTGACCGTAGGGGTGGGCTGTGTTGCGGTAGGCACGTGGCACGGTGTACCGGGCGCCCGTTTGGTGTCTCGAGAACCCTGCTCACATCGTTCGGGGCCGTATGTGGAAACCTCGGCCGGACTCCCTGTGGATGGAACCTGAATAGGCTATAAACCTGGAGTAGAGACTCGAGTGTTTAGGTAGATTGTGGCCGACACCCTCGCCAGGCTTCCTCTTGAAGGTTGCCGAGGTACACGACGTGTACATGGTGGTAAGTGGTGAGAGCGTGTGTGAAGAAGTACACCCCTATAGGGTTAACATCATCTATTCGAATAGCCGTGTCCGCGGTAATGGACTTCTGGGTTGCCTATAACAGTTCATAGACAAGTGGAAGTGGATACTCTAAAATGCGCAAGATAAGCGTGAGTGCTATGGATGGCGTTCTCGTAGGGAGACGGGAGCGGATCCATAGTGGTGTATTGATATGGTGAATTTGTGGACTCGTGTGCGCCACCTCGAAAGAGTTGCTTGCAGTCGTAGTTCAGGATAGCCACCGAGTCAAAGCTGGCTTGCTGCAGTTAAACTCCACTATCCCTTTGTTGATACTTATGCATAAGTAGCTAGTTCTGATGTAAGTCTTGCTGGGTACATTTGTACTCACGTTTGCCTATTTTATGTTTTGCAGAGAGACTTCAGTCTCGCTAGTAGTACCGCTTGGACTTCGACGTTTAGCTTGATACCTCAGCTACGATCTTGTGCCCTCGGCAGGATCTGGTAGATAGTCAGGCTTCTTAGCCTTTTTTATTTGTAGGTGTCTATACTCAGACATGTTAAGCTTCCGCATGTGCTTTGACTTGTATGCTCTGAATGTTGGATCATGAGACCCATGTTTGTAATATCTCGCTCCTCGGAGCCTAATGAATAAATACTTTGAGTCGTAGAGTTATGTTGTGATGCCATGTTGTATTTACACATATCGAGAATATTGTGTGTATGATTGAAATGCTTGGTATGTGTGGGATCCGACAATCTAGTTGTTTATCCTTGGCAGCCTCTCTTATCGGGAAATGTAGTCTAGTGCTTCCTTGAGCCATAGTAGTCCGCTACAGCCCGGTTCACCGGAGTCCTGCTAGCCCAGCACTACTGCTCGGAACACTTGACTGGCCGACATGTGATTCACGTCGTTCCTGTGTCTGTCCCTTCGGGGAAATGTCACGCGGTGTTATCCGGAGTCCTGCCTAGCCTGCTACAACCCGGATTACCG
Source organism: Aegilops umbellulata (assembly GCA_032464435.1). Classification (NCBI taxonomy): domain Eukaryota; kingdom Viridiplantae; phylum Streptophyta; class Magnoliopsida; order Poales; family Poaceae; genus Aegilops; species Aegilops umbellulata. The sequence continues at coordinate 92,119,729 of CP136055.1, forward strand.
GAGTCCTGTTAGCCCTGTGCTACAGCCCGGATTTATACGTTGTTGACCGACATGCTTGATGTGATTCATGTATGCCTGTCCTCATGGGTTAGTGCCGCCTTGGGTTCACGACTAGCCATGTCGGCCCGGGTTCTTTGTCATATGGATGCTAGCGACACTATCATATACGTGAGCCAAAAGGCGCAAACGGTCCCGGGCCAGGTAAGGTAGCACCCGTGGGAATACCGTGCGTGAGGCCACAAAGTGATATGATGTGTTACATGCTGGACCGATGTGACTTAGGATCGGGGTCCTGACATAACACAGGCAACAACCCTTTCTTGGACTGATCCATTTTGAACTTCTTCAAAATCTTATCAAGGTATGTGCTTTGTGAAAGTCCAATTAAGCGTCTTCATCTATCTCAATAGATCTTGATGCCTAATATATAAGTAGCTTCACCGAGGTCATTCATTGAAAAACTCTTATTCAAGTATCCTTTTATGCTATCCAGAAATTATATATCATTTCCAATCAACAATATGTCATCCACATACAATATTAGAAGTGCTACAGAGCTCCCACTCACTTTCTTGTAAATACAGGCTTCTACAAAAGTTTGTATAAAACCAAATGCTTTGGTCACCTCATCAAAGCGTATATTCCAACTCCGAGATGCTTGCACCAGTCCATAAATGGATCGATGGAGTTTGCACACTTTATTAGCACCTTTAGTATCAACAAAACCTTTTGGTTGCATCATATAGAACTCTTCTTTAAGAAATCCATTAAGGAATGTAGTTTTGACGTCCATTTGCCAGATTTCAAAGTCATAAAATGCGACAATTGATAACATGATTTGGACACACTTAAGCATCGCTACGGGTGAGAAGGTCTCATCATAGTCAACTCCTTGAACTTGTCAAAAACCTTTCGTGACAAGTCGAGCTTTGTAGACAGTAACATTACCATCAGTGTCAGTCTTCTTCTTAAAGATCCATTTGTTCTCTATGGCTTGCCAATCATCGGGCAAGTCAAACAAAGTCCATACTTTGTACTCATATATGGATCCCATATCTGATTTCATGGCCTCAAGCTATTTTGCGAAATCTAGGCTTATCATCGCTTCCTCATAGTTCGTAGGTTCGTCATTGTCTAGTAACATGTCTTCCAGAATAGGATTACCGTACCACTCTGGTGCGGAACATGCTCTGGTTGACCTACGAGGTTTGGTACTAACTAGATCCAAAGTTTCATGATCATTATCATTAGCTTCCTCACTAGTTGGTGTAGGCATCATGGGGACGGTTTTCTGTAATGAGATACTTTCCAATTTGAGAGAAGGTACAATTACCTCAACAAGTTCTACTTTCCTCCCACTCACTTCTTTCGAGAGAAACTCCTTCTCTAGAAAGGATCCATTCTTAGCAAGAAAGATCTTGCCTTCAGATCTGTGATAGAAGGTGTACCCAACAGTTTCTTTTGGGTATCCTATGAAGACGCACTTCTCAGATTTAGTTCGAGCTTCTCAGGCTGAAGCTTTTTCACATAAGCATCGCAATCCCAAACTTTAAGAAATGACAGCTTAGGTTTCTTGCCAAACGATAGTTCATACGGTGTTATCTCAATGGATTTAGATGGTGCCCTATTTAACGTGAATGCAGCTATCTCTAATGCATAACTCATAAACGATAGTGGGAAATCGGTAAGAGACATCATAGATCGCACCATATCTAATAAAGTACGGTTATGACGTTTGGACACACCGTTACGCTATGGTGTTCCAGGTGGCGTGAGTTGTGAAACTATTCCACATTGTTTTAAATGAAAGCCAAACTCGTAACTCAAATATTCACCTCCGCGATCAGATCATAGAAACTTTATTTTATTGTTATGATGATTCTCCACTTCACTTTGAAATTCTTTGAACTTTTCAAATGTTTCAGACTTGTGTTTCATTAAGTAGATATACCCATGTCTTCTTAAATCATCCGTGAATGTTAGAAAATAACGATACCCGCCGTGAGCCTCAACACTCGTCGAACCACATACATCGGTATGTATTATTTCCAATAAGTCAGTGGCTCGCTCCATTGTTCCGGAGAACGGAGTCTTAGTCATCTTTCCCATGAGGCATGGTTCGGAAGCATTGAATGATTCATAATCAAGTGATTCCAAAAGTCCTTCTACATGGAGTTTCTTCATGCACTTTACACCAATATGACGTAAATGGCAGTTCTACAAATATGTTGCACTATCATTATCAACTTTGCATCTTTTGGCATCAATATTATGAATATGTGTATCACCACGTTCGAGATTCAACAAAAAATAGACCACTCTTCAAGGGTGCATGACCATAAAAGATATTACTGATATAAATAGAACAACCATTATTCTCTGATTTAAATGAATAACCGTATCGCATCAACAAGATCCAGAGATAATGTTCATGCTCAATGGTGGCACCAAATAACAATTATTCAGGTCTAAAACTAATCCTGAAGGTAGATGTAGAGGTAGCGTGCCGACAACGATCACATCGACCTTTGGACCATTCCCGACGCGCATAGTCACCTCGTCCTTAGCCCCTATTTCGAGTTGCAAATATGAGCAACAGAACCAATATCTATACCCAGGCGCTACTATGAGCATTAGTAAGGTACCCGTCAATAACATGTATATCAAGTATACATTTGTTCACTTTGCCATCCTTCTTATCCGCCAAACACTTGGGGCAGTTCCGCTTCCAGTGACTAATCCCTTTGTAGTAGAAGCACTCAGTTCCAGGCTTGGGTCCAGACTTGGGCTTCCTCCCGGGAGTGACAGCTTGCTTGCCATTCTTCTTGAAATTCCCCTTCTTTCCCTTGTGTCGGTGTGGAACGACACCTATGGGATCACAAGAATCCCTACTACGGTTGTCGAGGCGCAGGCTTGCGAGAAGAGCAGGATTAGTAGTCAGTAGAAGGATCGTTTACCCCGGTTCGGGCAGTGAGGATGCGTAAAACCCCACTCCTGCTTTGGTGGATGTATTGAGTGTTCTTGAGCCCTCGAACTAGCTATGATGGCTGTGTAGTTTAAAAGAGCCGAATCCCTCTCTAGTACGCCATGGGCCTCCTTTTATAGTCGAAAAGGGGCTGCCACAATGGCACACAGGAGGCGGAAAGGCCTATAGTAATATAAGCTTATTGCCCATATTACAGGACACGACACATTTAATGTGTCGCTGAGGTGTCCCTATGCTTTATCGGGGACGGGAATGGAGCCCGTCCCATCCGTCACCGCTCCTCCTCGTGTCGACACGCGCCCTGGCCAGCGATGCGTGCGGCACCATGTAGACAGGCAAGCAGCTGAGGTGGCGCGGTGGTAGGGTCTTCACGAAGGTTTGCGTGCCGCCATGCAGGCACTCGCTGATCTGGTCCGGAAGCTGCACGTTGCCACACAGGTGCCAGCCTAGATGGTCGGCCTGGCAACTGCATGTGAGTGGCGGCGGAGACTTGGCTGGTGCGGGCCTGGTGGTGGCCCTGCTGGCGTTCTCGGCAAGGGTCTTGCCGAGTGGCCCGGCAAGAGTCTAGCCAAGGGGCGTTGTCTTCTGGTCCTCATCTTGACCTCATATGTCTATGGTCTTGACAAAGATTTGCATGCCACCACAGAGGTGCCTCCCGAGCCCTGGTCCAATCGTAGCCGGTTGGGTTGGAACCCGTGGCTCGAGGGCGGCTCACTGTGTTGGTGTTTGGGCGGGCCGCCCCGACAAGGGTCTTGCCGGGGGAACTTGCTCCGTCCTTCTGCCTCTTTGTGTTCTTGGCCTTGGCGTTTCCATGATCTTCTTGTGCTGGGCTTCGGCTCCGGCTTCCCTCCTTTGCCCTGCTACGTTTGGCCGTGGCGCGTGGCTCTAACTGCCCGTGCACAAGTAGAGGGGTACAAAGGTGCGCCCCTACTTATGTACATCGACAGGAGTCCCCGGGCCTGGGCCACACATAAGTGCGACACATTGTTGGGCCAGGCCCAGAACGGTGCGCGGGCAGGAGGGGCGGATTTTACCGCGGTAATTAGTCGTCCGCTGCGCTTCCCCATGACCTACGTTGAATGCACGACGTGGAGGAGTGCGCGTGCGACGTGGGGGGCATGCGTGGGGCGGTTCCCGCACGCATGCGTCACATCGCGGTACAGGGGCGGCTCGCGCCTTCCACATGAAGAGGGAGAGGAGTAAAGGCGCGGCCCATTTACTGAATGGGGCCGGGTTGCGGTCTTCAAGGCGTCCACACACCACGATCACTGGGTGGGGACAGGTCGCTTCACCCGTCCCCTCGGTTCTGCGCGTTCGCCACGCGTCCTCCATGCGCTCGGGGTGGCAAACAGTGGAGGCGAGAAACCGGGCCATCGATGGTTGGGGCAGTGGGTCGGAATCGATTCCCTGCGCCTCCGGTGGCTGGATTGGCTGAGCGGGGCGACCGAGCCCCGACCCCTCCCTTTTATAAGGGGAGGGAAGGGGGGATGGCAACCCGCACCACTACAAAAAAAAGACACATCCGTGACATTTTGGGCCGAACAATTTTTTTTCTGTCATACATATGACACTTCTATGACGATAATTGTGACAAAACCAGGTATCAGCATAGATGTGGTGGGCTCCTACTTCTATGACAAAAAATCATGACAGAAAATGGGCTTTTCATCCTGGGCGGGCCGGAGACGCAGCTGCATGACATTCTTTGGGTCGTCCATGACGGAAAAAGGCGTGGTAGAAGCGAGGGGGAGGAAATTTTTGAGAAGTTCCCGGTTACGGTGGGAGGTCGGGGGCCGAGCGATACGCGTTTCTCTCGTACACGTACACGCGTGTGTGCGAGGCGTTGGCTCTAACTGAACCCGAGCGAGGCGTTGTGCTCTAACTGAACCCGAGCGATTGCATTGCAGGCTACGCGTTACTAAACCCGAGCGATCGATCGATGGCTGTTAACTGAACCCAATCGAGCGATTCCTTCGCTACTTCTGCTAACTGAAGCCGATCGATGGGATGAACAGTGAATGTTGCGGGGGGGGGGGGTTGGATGAACAGCGAGCGGTGGCGTTGCCTCTGGACGAACAAGACCCCGTGGTATGGTGGATAGCTGGATGAACAGTAGATGGTGGAGGGGTGCCCGTGGAGGGGTGGTTGAACAGGAACCCATGGTGTGGAGGGCTGGATGAACAGTAGACGATGGAGGGGTGCCGGTGGACGGGTGGTTGAACAAGACCCCGTGGTGTGGAGGGCTGGATGAACAGTAGACGGTGGAGGGGTGGTTGAACAGTAGCCGGTGGAGTAGTGCGCGGTGGAGGCTGGATGAATAGGAGCCCGTGGAGGCTGGATGAACAGGAGCCCGTGGAGGTTGGAGGAGGTCAACGGTGGAGAAGAACAGTATCCCGTGGAGTCTCGTTTTACTGTACGCCACACCCCTCCCGATGCACCCCCATTTCGACCGTAGGGCTCCAACACAAGTACGTTTCCTCCGTTTTGCGGTATGCCACACCCCTCCCGATCAACAGGACCCCCGCTTCGACCGTAGGAAGTCCGGTTCGTCCGTTTTGCGGTACGCCACACCCCTCTCGATCAACAGGACCCCCGTTCCGACCGTAGGAGGTCCATTTCCTCCGTTTTGCGGTATGCCACACCCGTCCCGATCAACATGATCCCGTTTCGAACGTGGCCGGTCGAACACAAGGCCATTTCCTCCGTTCCGCGGTATGCCTGGCCTCGTTTCCATCGCCTGTTCCGTCCAAGCCCTCCCGATGAACACGACCATGCATTCCGTTCCGACCCAGTCGGTTGGCTCCCACGCGTTCCGTTGCCTCCCGATGAACACGACGTATTCCGTTGCCTCCCCATGAACACAACGCATTCTGTTGCCTCCCCATGAACACGACGCATTCCGTTGCCTCCCCATGAACACGACGACGACGCTGTTTCTCCGTTCTGACCCAGCCATGTACACGAGCCCTCGCCGTACATATGCGCGAGTAGGCGTTTGAGACCCTGCCCGTATGTACGTACGTGGCCGTATTTTCTTTCTTGCACCCTGGCTGCTGTACGTACGTGTACATGCTACGTGCGCGCCTCTACTATGACACGTGCGGGCCTCTACATCCACCAGTATATATGTACATACACGTTCGCGGCCAGAATGACAACGCTACGTACGATTCGACTAGGTGGGTCCCGATTGTTAGGCACTTCCTTGTGTGCGAAGATGTAGCTGGTGGGTCCCAACAGTCAGGGGGAGAATCATTTTGTTTTTCTTTTTCCCGGACGGACTTCCTTGCGTGCGAAGGTGTAGCTGGTGGGTCCCAGCAGTAAGGGAGGAAACGTTTTTTTTTCCGCGAAATACGATGGCCCGTCCGGTGGGTCCCCGCTGTCAGGATTTGCACGTAATAAGGAAGCACTTCCTTGCTGCGGCCGTGGACCCAGCTGTCAGCCTCTCCACGTATAGTCCACGTCAGATGGAAGTCGTTCCTTGACCATGTTGACTACGCCGCGCCGAGAGCACCAGGGCGGTGGACGACAGCGAGGCCTAGGAAGGGAATGACGCGGAGCCGAGGAAGACGCGGTAGTGGATGCCCACGTGTAGAGGAGTATGAGGGTTCACTGGTTCGGCTGTGGTGTGAGGCTGCCGTCGCCGTAGAATAATAGGGGGTGTGGGTGAGTAGAGGGATGGCCTGGCCAGCGGTGGGAGTAGTAGGGGGCGGTGAGGCCTCCGCCGCATCGCAGCCGGGCACGGGAGGCAGGAGCACGAGGCACGACCGGCGCTGGTTTGGGCGGCTGGAACAAGAAGACCAGAGGTTGAAGAAGCACTACGGTCATTGGATGGACATCGTACGGTCACTTGAGGTAGAATCGTGCATATTGACTAAGTTGACAAAGCCCTCCATCCCCGTCAACTTAGTAGGCCCACAAGTTAGCCAGCCACTATTGTCACACCCAAGATGCGACCCTATCCTAAAGGAACTCGATGGTCCCACCAAGGATAGAAGCGCATCTTGAAGACACTTTTGCAAGGTGGATATCATTACATCAACATTACATAATAGATGGGGATACATACAAGGCATACAAATGCCGCAAGAATACATCAACATACATGAGAACAACATCCGACTACAGATGAAATACAAACAGGAGCTCAAATGACATCCACCCTGCTAGCCCAGGCTGCCGACCTGGAACCTATCCCCTGATCGACGAAGAAGAAGAAGAACTCCAAAACAAGTAAACATCGCTCTCACGTCATGATCATCGCATATCCTGTACCTGCAACTGTTGGTGTAGTAATCTGTGAGCCACGAGGACTCAGCAATCCCATTACCATGGGTATCAAGACTAGCAAAGCTTAATGGGTAAGAAAGGGGTGAAGTGGTGAGGTTGTAGCAGCGACTAAGCATGTATGGTGGCTAACTTACGCAAATAAGAGCAAGAAGAGAAGCAAAGCAAGCGGTCGTCAACTAGTAATGATCAAGAAGTGATCCTGAACTCCTGCTTACGTCAAACATAACCCAGAAACCGTGTTCTCCTCTCGAACAACCACGAAAAGAGACAAACATGGTTTCACACATGGTTGGTGTATTTTAGAAGAGTTTGCTTCAAGTTTACTACAACCAGATATTAACAAATTCCCATCTGCCACATAACCGTGGGCACGGCTTTCGAAAGTTCAAACCCTGCAGGGGTGTCCCAACTTAGCCCATGATAAGCTCTCGCGATCAACGAAGGATATTCCTTCTCCCGGGAAGACCCGATCAGTCTCGGAATCCCATTTACAAGACATTTCAACAAGGGTAAAACAAGATCAGCAAAGCCGCCCGATGTGCCGACAAATCCCGATAGGAGTCGCACATACCTCGTTCTCAGGGCACACCGGATAAGTCAAGCTACGAGTAAAACCAGGCCTCGAGTTTCCCCGTGGTGGCCCCGCAGGTTGCTCGATTCGGACCAACACTCAACGGAGCACTGGCCGGGGGGGGCTAAAATAAAGATGACCTTCATGCTCCGGAAACCCAAGGGAAAAAAGGGCATAGGTGAGGCAAATGGTAAAACCAATGTTGGGCCTTGCTGGAAGAGTTTTATTCAAAGCGAACTGTCAAGGGGGTCCCATAAATCACCCAACCGTGTTAGGGACGCAAAATCCAGGAACATAATACCGATATGACGGAAACTAGGGCGGCAAGAGTGGAACAAAACACGAGGCATAAGGCCGAGCCTTCCACCCTTTACCAAGTATATAGATGCATTAATATAAGAGATATTGTGATATCCCAACATAAACATAATCCAACATGGAGCAATCTCCATCTTCACCTGCAACTAGCAATGCTATAAGAGGGGCTAAGTAAAGCGGTAACATAACCAAACAACGGTTTGCTAGGAAGGGTGACAAAGGTTAGAGGTTCATGGCAATTTGGGACGCTTGATAAGCAAGTGGTAGGTAACGCGGCATAGCGATAGAACGAAGCAACTAGCATAGCAATGATAGTAGTGAGATCCAAGGTGACGGTCATCTTGCCTGAAATCCCGCTAGGAAGAAGAACGAGTCCATGAAGAAGATGAAGCCACGAAAATGAACCAATCGTAGATGAACGAATCCTCACAATCGCAACGAAACGGGAACTATCGAGAAGAAGCACACAACATGGTAAACACACCACACATGAACAAGGCATGATGCTCAACCAAGTATGATGCATGACAAGGCTACATGAGGCTACCCATGGCAAGAGATGATGCATACAAGAGCAACACATCAAAACAAGTTTAAATGAGGCCGGGAACAAGATATAACAACTCCGGTAAGTCCTCATATGCAAATTTCGAAATTGGTCCAGATCTGAATAAACCTGATGTTTAAGTTGTTAAACAGCAAGTTAAGATGCACCATGATGATCTATGCGAAAGTCTAGTCAAGTTACATATAAAGTTCATTAGATTCGGAGCTACGGCCTAGAAGATATGAGCAAAACAAGTTAAGCATGACATTGATGCAAAATGCATTCAAACATCAAGCAAACACACTATAAACATGGAAGCAACAAGGTAACATGAAACTACATGCAAAACTAAGCAAGTTTCATATAGAGCACACTCAAATCGGAGCAACGGTTCAACACACACATGAAACAAGGTTAAAGGACAATCTATCCAAAATAGCAACTAGGGATATTGCAAGCACCAAACAACATGCTACAGCACTACAACAAGTAAACAAAAGGCATGGACATGATTTAAAGGTAAAGCACGACAAAACATGTACAATGAGCTATCTCCAGAAACTAGTAGAACATGCTCAAAAGGACATGGCAAGATTGCAAATAATAACAGGTTCACAGACTTTGCAGAATTCACAGGACATGGCAGAAATAACATCAGGTTACAATGTTTAGAGCTACCAAACAACATGCTATAGGAACTTATCATGGCAACCAAGGGCATGACATGAATCTAACAATTGCATAGATCAAAAGTACCTTACTGACAACGAGCCAAAAAGGATCAGAAGATATGATGGCACCCATTGAACATATAAACCCTCCTAGACTTGTAGTCACAACCGTTGCCTCCACGTCGCCTTTAAATCGCTATGCCACTGCCTGTTAATTCAGTACCCCGCCGGGGGCATTTTCGTCATTTCATGCACCGAGTATAAAAAGGGAGCCGCTCGTGTGGAGAAGACCTAGCCGCTGCTCCTCCCGCACTCGCGCCGCCCCCTTTCCTCTTCCTCCTGCCTCACCTCCCTCTCCCCATCGACCGGTGCGTCTCCCCCGCGACCCCCGCCTCATATCCTGCTGCCGCCGCCGTCGGAGAAGCTCGCCTCCGCGTCCACAAGCCTCGGAGCGTCCGCCGCTCCCCCGTCGCGAACCAGCCGTCGCTCCCCCGCCTCCCCCCTCTTCTCCTTCCCTCCTTCCTCGTCCACGCTCGCCTCCGGCCACCTACGCCGCCAGCCCTCCTCTATATCCTCTCCATCTTCCTCTCTGTTCCATCTCCATCTCCTCTTCTCCTGTCTCCACGCACCCAGTGCCCGCGCACTTGCCACCCGCACCAGAGGAGCGAGCCGTTACAGACGCGAGGGGAGATGATGGTGGGCGACTCATCTCCTCCCTAATCCATCTGCCACAGACTCCGCCACGGGGTAGTGGCCGTCGACGCTGGTCAAGGGAGAGAGGGGCTACTACTGTATTGTGTGCTTGTGTTGTATATATGTTTGAGGCGCCCATGACCTCGACCACGGCTCCGTCGACATGCTGCACTTCCTGTTCGCCGGCGTCGGCCTTCGCCTGCCCCCGCACATGGACGCCGTCGAGTTTGCGGGAAGGAGCAGTGGCAAGCAGCAGCAGCGGTGGCAAGCAGAGGCAGCGGGCAGCAGAAGCCCATAAACATCTGCTGGGCGGCGTGAACTGTAGGTAAGCTTCTCAATCTATGAGATCCGACTCTGGTGTCTGATTTGGACTGAATTCGTGATCGTGTCATCGTCCAACACAGATCAATTGAGTGCTCGACCCGGATTTAACTTGGCTGCTATAAGATGGAGGGGTCCTTGGCCAGAATCTCCATCAATTTGCGTCCTTGGGCCATAATCTCCATCAAACTCCGTCGAAATTTGCACCAAGCGTCCAATGTCGCCACCGCGGCTACACTAGAGGTATTTATCCCCTTGAAAGCTAATCACCTCTGTCTGCGGCGATATATACTGTTATACATGCAGTTTTCTTGCCACTTACCAGTAACCGTATTTTATGCTGCATTGGCCGGTTATTAAATCCTCAATCTGTTCCTTGCAGCGTAGGGTCAGATTACCTAAACTTTTCTGCATTTTTCCTCACAGTTGCTATGTCTGAGGATCACACCAAATCAGACGCAGCACTTGAACACTATAAACAGCAGATTAGATTTGTTGTTGTCCGAATAAATGCTCAGTCATTCCCTGTTGGAACAATCAAATCTTGATGTCGGTTCCCAATTGATTTTCCTTCTATTTACTAACTTAGGTAAAGCCAGGTTAATGTTGTTTCCAGCCATTTGTTTTACACTCCATGTGAATACTAGAGCTAACAAGCAGGAGAGATAATTATTGTAGAACTCCATGCATTGGTTTTGCTGTCTTAAGTGTGTACAAAGTTCAGTCGGCGTAGTGTGTACATCATTCTAATTAATTTCAGCTAATCAAGCTGATGTGAGCTAACAAGGACAAATAATTATTGTAGAACTCCATGCATTGGTTTTGTTGTCTTAAGTGTGTACAAAGTTCAGTCGGCGTAGTGTGTATATCATTTTCATTAATTTCAGCTAATCAAGCTGATGCTGTAGCATTGGCCATTATTGATCTTAATTTGGCGTATTTATGCTCAACTTAGCTGCATGTATTCCACAGGGCCACATGAACAAGGATCATGTGGACGCTACAAAACTCATCGTGCAACACTCAACTTCTGTTAAGGTAAGTACAATATAGAGCTTACTTACATGGTATCTGGTCATGCAAGACTCTGCAAGATATACTAGAAAACAAGTTGTAGCTATATTAGTTTGTGAAACAGTTATACTATTTATCTTCTGTTCATTCCATACTTAAGTTTCTTTTTGTAACCAAATAACTGTAGTATTTTAGTTATTGGATTGTGTGTGCTCGGTCACGATGATATATTTAGTCGAAGAGAGGAATGTTTTAGTTCAAGCATATGATTTCTACTTTTGGTTCCAAACATTAGATAAAAAAGTGCAAACATCACACAGAGCTATGCAAGTCTTGACCCGGGAAAACAGGTGCACATCAAAATTTATAAACCAGTTTACCAATTTAAAAGGCAATTGGTTTTATAATGCAGTCTCTGTTCATGTGCTTAGTCTCTTGGGCACGATGAACTATTATAAATTCGATGTGCTGAGTCTGCAACATGAACACTTGGGTTCAGACTTTTAGCATTGCAATATATAGTTTGTCACAGCTAACTACTGACAGACTATGTAATGTCCGTGCTAACTACTGACAGACTATGTAATGTCTGTCTTTTTACAGTAGTAGCACATAGCACATGAGTTCTATTTTTTTTACAGTAAACACATCTATGTCTTGTATCACTCTTTCATTTTCTTGATTTTGACACTTCTATACCTTGACCAAATGTTAATGTTTCCATTTAAATATATTGAGGGATGACATATGTAAGTTATTTCAGGTGGATTTTGCTTCTATTCTGGTTCTGGATAGCCTTGCTATCAATGTGAAGATAACAACTCTCTCAAAGATTGGCTCAATTTCAGTACTTTCTACTATTGTTCATGCATAGGCATATAACTGATGAGATATATAATAACAGTAAAAATGGAGGTGACTGGGTAGCAGAGTGTTCAATATAACAACAACCAAGAGTTGGACTGACTAAGGTTGAATCCATATTCACTGTAGATTCAGCATGGTACTGCAGTAGTGCTTGTTTAGTAATTAGTAATCTTACTCCAAGCATAATAGTGGTCAATCTGCTCACCTTTTTATATTTACCTACTTGATCACTTTAGTTTACTCCCATAAAGTCTGTTTAGCCTGGCTACTATGCATGTTGTGTCCTACTGCTTAGCGAACTATCCTTCCTTCTAGCTTGGTGCAAACTGATTCTGTAGCTTGGTGCTACTTTATGGGGCATTTGGTAGTGATAAAATATCTTGCTTTTAGTTCCAAGTTTGCTTGCACCAATTATATGTGTAACAATTAGAGGGGAACTTTTGGAACTCATACATTCTATTTCAGTTAATGACCAAAGCAACTTTCCTCTGTGAATCTGATAATCTCACTGAAACCTATGTTTCATTGTGTATATTCAGTCTATCGAGTCAAGTTTCAGACTGATCATGTATCCCCTTGATATTCACTGGATAGAATCCCCTGTTTTACTTAGACTGAACCTTCTACAAACATCGGAAAAGCAACAGTAATAAAGATGGACAGAAATTCCAAAAATAAGGTTAGTTCTTTTTTGTTCTATATCATTCTCTTTACCGTTCCTTTTGGTACTATACTCCAAAAAAGAGGCAATCGGAAATATTTAGGTCTACTGAAAAGTAATTCCAGAGCTCACAGAGTCCTTATTTTTCAGATTTGCCGTAGTATTCGCTTTTGGTTTACATGATATTGGCTGTATCTCCCTGACAACTCCTGCTCTTCGGTTGGTGTAGGTGTTTTTTTATGGATGTAGTTGGTTGCGATGAAGCTAAACAAGAAATAATGCTATCACTTATTACCTTTGTCCTTCAAATTTGAGTATAGGCCTGTGAAATAATGAATATTTGTGTCTCATTACTCCAGCATGGTCAATAAAGATATGTTGACCCAGGAAATGTGGGTTTATCATAGGTTCGGTTATATGCTATCACTTATTGCCTCTGTCCTTTGCATTTGAGTATAGGCCTGTGAAATAATGGTGTATTTGTGTGTTGATCCGTTTGTTTTTCTTCATGTTCTGGTTCTAAGGCACCAGGACAGACCCAGAGTTATTTGTAAAAAAGTGCTTTCCAATGTACCAATATTTTGTATCCTTTCTAATGCTTAAAAAAGAGGCGAATAATTCTTTTAGAATATGTAATATCCAACATGTGTAACGCACCTTAAGAGACTATTAAGTTATCCTGTATAATTGGCATGCCCTACTTTTGTAGAAATAAATATATCATGTGCTGCTCCATACAGGTGATACATTGCATTTACCATAGTATTTGATTACGTATGATAACATAGAATATGTTTTTTCCTTACCGGTTCGGCACCCTTAGTGCATATAAACAGAGTATAGGCAAATTGATTAGATGCATTAGTTAAGAACACTGATTTTTTTTGGAAAGCTTCATCATGACATCGATCTTGGTTTCGCCTTACTGCCACTCAGAGGTTGGATGGAGCATCGAGAATTTCAGGCTTGGGCTGGCCACGTGTTGCAGGATAGCAGGAAGAGTTGGATGTGTTCTGCAGAGACCAGGTGATCAATGTCATTGCCGCTAGGTACCTGAAGTACAACACTTCTAAATTTGTTCGTTTATTTATCCTCATAGCTGGTTCCCTTGATACTTTTTCTTAGAAACATGATCAAAGATACAAAAAGTTTTACTTCTGAAGCAGAAGTTGCAGTATAGTGCGCATGCCCTATTGACCTGTTCATGCCAATGGTAGAAGCATCTGATTCATCCGACCTAATTCAAGTTAACTTGAGTGCAGCAGTAGATAAACATTCACTTACAAATTCCACTCCAAATGGACAGTAATAGTAGTACGTGGGCAGTGTAAAATGTGTTTTTGTTAGTTCACTGAAAATTAGAGATCAACCTGATGGTACTTCTTTTTTATTCTAATCAGCCAAATGCTATTAAGGAAATGAAGTTTCTTCCTCGATCAAGTTATCAGTCCTTGGTAAACTCTCGCCCTTTGCGCTGGATGAGACGGGGGAGGAGGAGGAGGAGGAGGAGAGTGTGGGGTCATCTGGAGAGGAGCAATGGGTGATAAGATGAGAGGGAGAGAGATAAGAGGAGGGACGTGAAGGGGAGAAGAGGGGTGTGGCAGGGCCGGACCTCCTCCCCGGACAAGGCACGCGACGGATGCGCGACGTCATTTCTTTGGTATTCTCTCCTCTCTACTACTCCCCACCCATCCTTTCTTCCAGATATCTTCTTCTCTGATGTACTCCCCTGCTGGTGAACACAAAGGGATGGATCTGGCCACTAGGTCACCTAACACTTTCTTTAACCTTGTTGATATATGTTTCTTTTGGGTTACTAACTGCTTATTTTTTCCAGGGACATGTCGGGCTTGCTTTCATCCTATATGCGCAAGATAGAAAAAACATCAGGTGGAGATATGGGGAAAATCTAGGCTTAAGAATGGTAGGCTATTTCTTCTCGTGTATGTTGTTTGCCTTGGTTGTTTATGCTTGCTAATATTTTTCTTGTATATATCTGTTTGTAGGTTGAGTTGTGGACATTTTGTTCAAAGCATTCTAGAGTAACGGAAAATCAACAAAGCGCAGACAACAGAGCTCGTTACCTCAACATGTGATGTTAGAGGCACGGAAAATCAACAAGTTCAATGCACAAATATGGTTGTTGATCAGCCTACAGGAGCTGGGAATCTTGTGAGCAATTCTGGTGATGTTTCTACATTTCTTAGAAAGGTACCTCCTAATCTTACAGAGCAAGATTTTTGTACATATGTTTTGGTGTTATTAGTTAAGTGGGTTTTATGCTTTTGCTTGGCAGCTAATTGACCAAGGAAAAGTTAGTGTTGGTGATATACAATTAGAACTGGGTCTCTCATCTGAATCGTTGGAAGCTACTCTTCAGGTAATTTGTATTGGATTAATGTACTTTATAAACTGTTTCTTTAGGTTGCATGTACATAACTTCTCCTAAACATGATTGGGTCCATTTTTCAATGTTCACTATTTGATTTTTTCCGATAAACATGATTGGTAAAATTTAACAGTCTTGTATGAAAAACATAATGGTAGAGATAGAGTTAACTCTAATTTATGATTTTGACATGTTCTGTAGTTATAAGTGATAACAAACTTATAAGTCAACTGAAGCTTAGCATAGGCAAGTGAGGGAGTCCTGGATTAGCGGGTGTTCGGATAGCCGGACTATAGCTTCATCCGGACTCCAGGACTATGAAGATACAAGATTGAAGACTCCGTACCGTGTCCGGAAGGTTCTTTCCTTGGCGTGGAAGGCAAGCTAGGCGTGCGGATATTCAAGATCTCCTACCAATGTAACCGACTCTGTGTAACCCTAACCCTATCCGGTGTCTATATAAACCGGAGGGTTGTAGTCCGTAGGACAACCATCACAAGAACCATAACCATCATCATACCCATAGGCTAGCTTCTAGGGTTTAGCCTCCTTATCATCCATCGAGAGGGTGGTAGATCTACTCTTGTACTACCCATATCATCAATATTAATCTAGCAGGAGTAGGGTTTTACCTCAATCGAGAGGGCCCGAACCTGGGTAAAATAAAGTGTCCCTTGTCTCTTGTTACCATCCGACCTTGACGCACAGTTTGGGACCCCCTACCCGAGATCCGCCGGTTTTGACACCGACATTGGTGCTTTCATTGAGAGTTCCTCTGTGTCGTCGCCTTTAGGCCTGATGGCTCCTTTGATCATCAGCAACGATGAGGTCCAGGGTGAGACTTTTCTCCCCGGACAGATCTTCATCTTCGGCGGCTTCGCTCTGCGGGCCAACTCGCTTGGCCATCTAGAGCAGATCGAAAGCTACGCCCCTGGCCATCAAGTCAGGTTTGGAAGCTTAAACTACACGGCAGATATCCGCGGAGACTTGATCTTCGACGGACTCGAGCCACTGCCAAGCGCGCCGCACTATCCCGAGGGGCATGATATAGCTCTGCCTCCGAACAGTGTCCTGGAGGCCGCATACGCTCCGGCCCCGATCCTCGACTCAGAGGCCGCTGCGTCCTTTGAGGATGAACGGTTGGACGTCACCTCGGGGGCTGTGATCTTAAAGGCGATCGAGTCGAACGCAAGCCCCACACTCCGCATGGCCCATGACTCCAAGGAGCCGGACTCTTCTCCGAACTCCGAGCCTTCCGCGCCCCTGCCAATCGAATCCGATTGGGCGCCTGTAATGGAGTTCACCGCCGCGGACATCTTTCTGTGCTCCCCATTCGGTGATATTCTGAATTCTCTCAAGTCTCTCTCTTTGTTAGGAGAGCCCAAGCCGAACTATGGCCTACGAGGTTGGGATTTGGACGATGAAGAAATTCAAAACCCACCCACCACCCACTTAATAGCCACTGTCGATGATCTATCCGACATGCTCGACTTCGGCTCCGAAGACTTCGACGGTATGGACGACGAAGGAGGAGACGAACAAGAACCAGCACCTGTAGGGCGCTGGACCGCCTCCTCGTCATACGACATATACATGGTGGATGCCCCAAAAGATGGAGATGGCGATGGAACAGCGGAGGACGGCACTTCGAAAAAGCCTCCAAAACGCCGGTGTCAGCGGCGCCACTCTAAATCCCGCCACAGCAGAAACGGTGATTCCAGCATGGGAGATAATACTACCCCGGACAGCGCCGAAGAACACCAAAAACAGCAAGATTCGGCGCAGGAAGATGAAGAAGCCAGCCCTCACGAGAGAACGGTAGAGCAAGAGGTCGAGGATGATAACTACATGCCTCCCTCCGAAGACGAGGCAAGCCTCGGCGACGATGAATTCGTCGTACCATCAGACCCCGCCGAACAAGAGCGCTTTCAACGCAGGCTTTTAGCCACGGCAAACAGCCTAAAGAAAAAGGAGCAACAGCTTATAGCTGATCAAGATTTGCTAGCGGACAGATAGAGTGAAGTCCTTGCGGCCGAAGAGTACGAACTCGGACGCCCCTCCAAAAATTATCCTAAGCGCAGGCCGCTACCCCAATCAGAGGAGGAAGCTCATGACATGGCAGACCGGCCACCTCGCGGCCGCAATAGAGAGGCCTGTCGAACCTCTAAACAAGCCATGCCCCGGCGTCGTTCAACTAAGGCACGGGAAAACGAACCAGACCTGCGAGACGTCCTGGAGAATAAAGCAAGGCAAACAAGATCGATCTATGGATCACGCGGACACCCGAAGGCACGTGATGATTTTTACCCCGGACACAGTAAGTCCGGCGGGGCCGAATACGACAGGCACAGCTCTTCCGAACTGCGTCGTGACATAGCCCAGTAAAGGGGCGCCGCGCACTCACAATGCTTCACAGACGAAGTAATGGATCATAGAATCCCAGAGGGTTTCAAACCCATCAATATCGAGTCGTACGATGGTATGTCAGATCCGGCAGTATGGATTGAGGACTATCTCCTCCACATCCACATGGCACGTGGCGGTGATTTGCACGCCATCAAATATTTACCCCTTAAGCTTAAGGGACCAGCCCGGCATTGGCTTAACAGCCTCCCAGCAGACTCGATCGGCTCTTGGGAGGACCTGGAGGCCGCATTCCTCGATAACTTTCAAGGGACCTATGTGCAGCCACCGGACGCCGACGACCTCAACCACATAATTCAGCAGCCAGAAGAATCAGCCAGGCAATTCTGGACAAGGTTCCTCACGAAGAAAAATCAGATAGTCGATTGTCCGGATGCAGAGGCCCTAGCGGCCTTCAAACATAACATCCGCGACGAATGGCTGGCCCGGCACCTGGGACAGGAGAAGCCTAAATCAATGGCAGCCCTCACGACACTCATGACCCGCTTTTGCGCGGGCGAAGATAGCTGGCTAGCTCGCAGCAACAACTTATCGAAGAAGCAAGGTAATTCGGATACCAAGGACAAAGATGGCAGGTCACGACGGCACAAACAGAAACGCCGCGTTAGCAGCGACAGCAATGAGGATACGACAGTAAATGCCGGATTCAGAGGCCATAAATCCGGTCAGCGGAAAAATCCAATTAAAAAGAATACCCAGGGCCCGTCCAGTTTGGACCGGATACTCGACCGCTCGTGCCAGATTCATGGCACCCCCGAAAGGCCAGCCAATCACACCAACAGGGATTGTTGGGTGTTTAAGCAGGCAGGAAAGTTAAGAGCCAAACACAAAGACAAGGGGCCGGACAGCGACGACGAGGAGGAGCCCAGGCCGCCGAACAACAACGGACATAAGGGGTTTCCCCCGCAAGTGCGGATGGTGAACATGATATACGCGACTCACATTCCCAAGCACGAGAGGAAGCGTGCGCTACGGAACGTATACACGATGGAGCCAGTCGCCCCAAAGTTCAACCCATGGTCCTCTTGCTCGATCACCTTCGATCGAAGGGACCACCCCACTAGCATCCGTCACGGCGGTTTCGCCGCATTGGTTCTTCACCCAATCGTTGACGGATTTCACCTTACAAGAGTCCTCATGGACGGCGGCAGTAGCCTGAACCTGCTTTACCAGGATACAGTGCAGAAAATGGGCATAGATCCATCAAGGATCAAGCCCACAAGGACGACCTTTAAAGGCGTCATCCCAGGTGTAGAGGCCAACTGCATAGGCTCCATAACACTTGATGTGGTCTTCGGATATCCGGACAACTTCTGAAGCGAAGAGTTAATCTTCGACATAGTTCCGTTCCGCAGTGGCTATCATGCTCTGCTTGGACGAACCGCATTCGCTAAATTCAATGCGGTGCCGCACTACGCATATCTCAAGCTCAAGATGCCAGGCCCTCGAGGTTTAATCACGGTCAGCGGAAACACCGAACGCTCCATCCGTACGGAGGAGCACATGGCGGACCTCGCAGCGGAAGTGCAAAGCAGCCTCTTAAGGCAACTCTCGAGTCCGGCCGCTACAAAGTCGGACAAAGCAAAACGCGCCCGGAGTAACCCGCAGCAAGACCGACTGGCGCGATTGGAGCAAGCGTAGCAATACGGCCCCAACCCCAGCCATCGCTACATAGCGGAGCTAGTACCTCGAGTACACAATTACGCCCTTAAAATTCCATGGGCATAGGGGAAGGGGCACATCAAACGGCATGCCAACAATACGACGTCAAACGTACTAGGGGCTGCCGGATTCTTCTTTTCTTTCAGGACTCCATACTCTGGATAAACTGTTCGGCCTCGCCGCCGCACAGACAATACAAGACCCAGGAAAGCAGACAAAACAACGCCGCATCATGGAACTCTCAGGTGGTCTCTATTTCGAGCGATATATCTGTTTCTAAATTCCGCGGCCTGCGCCTGGTCAGGACATGTTAAATAGTCTAATTTTTTTATTGCACTACTTGTATCGTTCGGCTTGAATAAACAGCCTCCTTATAAATAATACATAGCTTTTTGTCTATTTTTGGCATTATCATCTTTTAATATACATATGTTTATTCAATAACATGATCGCACCCGTACACCATGGTACGGCAAACCACGCCAGGGGCTTTATTACCCTTTTATCTGGTGTGAGATGTTCGTCCACTTTCACAAGTGCGGCACCCCGAACTTATAGCACTATATGCATCGGCTCTGAGTCATGATTTTGGTCATATGTTGGGTTTGCCCGGCTCCTATGTTTTGGTGCCTTACGTTCCGCTCTATCGGCTAAGGTAGGAGAACCACTGCGATTGTGCCCCAGATCAGGTGGGTGAGCACCTCAGTGGAGAAAGCTAAAACAGACTGTCATGATAAGGCGTGAGACCGGTCGCTATTCGAGAGGTTTTTCGAGCCCTTAAAGGCTTATGCCTCTTCGAGCGGGGAGCTGGTTAAGTCCGGCCAAAGGCGTGGATAGCGCCCCGAATTCAGCCTTCCGAACTAGGGGCTTCGCCGAAATTTAAAATTATAACGTTCTATGGCTAAGTGAGAGTGTTCAAGCATTATAGTCCGATTGCCTGGTTCGTTGTGCTGAGCGCCTCCCTCGAAGGACCCAACTATGGGAACAAGAGCCCTCGGGTTTATCCCGAACACCCCAGCACTAGTGGCATGTGGGCAGAAGCCGACGACTGGCCATCTCTCAATTTTTGATAAACAGCCGCACAGAAAATAATATTTTAAATTAAACAAGCATTGCTTAGCGCATATGAACAAGTTTTCAGCGCACAGGACACAAACGAGCGAGTTTATTCAAAAATTACATCTTTAGGACATTCATCCGCGACAAGGCGGGCTCCAGCAAGAACTTCCTTGTAGTAGTTCTCGGGCTTGCGATGCTCCTTCCCCTGTGGCGGCCCGTCCTTCACCAGCTTCTCTCTGTCCAGCTTACCCCAGTGTACCCTTACACGGGCAAGGGCCCTCCGGGCACCTTCAATGCAGACGGAGCGCTTGACGAGTTCAAGCCGTGGACAGGAATCCACCAGCCGCCGTACTAGCCCGAAATAGCTCCCAGGCAGGGCCTCTTCAGGCCACAACCAAACTAATAAGCCCCTCATGGCCTGTTCGGCCGCCTTGTGGAGCTCGGCCAGCTGTTTCAGCTGATCGCTCAAGGGCACAGGGTGTCCGGCCTTAGAATACTGAGACCAGAACACACTCTCCATCGAGCTGCCTTCTTCAACTCGGTAGAACGCGGCGGTGTCGGATGTGCTGCGGGGAAGATCGAAGAACGCCCCTGGAGAACTCCGGATTCGGGTAAGTAATAGGTAATTTACTTTTATATTCCTACTTTGCATTGAGAATGCCTTACCCGCTACTATCTTTTTTACAACCTCCAACTCTTGGAGGGCCTTTTGGGCTTCGGCCTTGGCACTCTTGGTGGTCTCAATAGCCGACGCGAGCTCGGATGCTTGCGTTTTTGACTCAAGCTCCAAACCCTCATGTTTCTTCATGAGATCTTGCAGCTCTTGCTGCACCTCGCCGACTTGGACCCCAAGCCTTTCTCGCTCGGCGCGCTCCTCGGCCGCTTTCTTCTCGGCCTCAGCCAGCGCCTGCTTCAGGGTTGCCACCTCGGTTGTGGCCCCTACAATAAGCAGTACAATCCTATTATTTCTTTTTGCAATCAAGCCTCTCTATAGGCACCTTTTTTTAAAGGATATTTCTTACCTTCCTTTTCCTCGAGCTGCCTTTTGGCAAGGCCGAGATCTTGCTCGGACCGCTCGAGGTCCTTTTTCAGGACTTCCACCTGCGCACTCAGTGCGGCGGTGGACAGCAGCGAAGCCTGCAAATGCATATTTGACTTTTTTTTAGACTCCTGCGAAATTTACTAGATCCTCTATTCGGATTTTCTTTTCCGAACACCGAACAGAGCATCAGGGGCTACTGTCTATGCGGTAAATAATTTAACACATTTTCTGTTTACCTCGAAGCCTGTTAGAAGGCTAGCGCAAGCTTTAGTCAGTCCGCTCTTGGCGGACTGAACCCTTTGGATTACCCTCAAGCGCCGCCAGCAGATTATCCGGCGCCTCTGGTTGGACAGAGGTCGCCGGCTCAGACGGCTTACTCCTCTTGGGAGGAGTTCGCCTACCGCGTACCGGGACTGTTGAGTCCGGCGCGGTGTCCGGCACAAAGCCGGACTTGGAGCCCTAGGGGGTTTCATCCCCTTTACTCCTGGGGTCCGGAGGATTACCTTGCGGCTCCTCCAGGACCACCTCCTCCTGCCCTGTTTGGCGGGGCGCCACTTCGGCGTCGTCCGCCCCGCTCGGGGAGACTGCGGGCGGAACAGAATTTATGTCCGACGAATCCAGGGAGCCACTCAACGAATCATCGAGTCCGGCCCGGGGCGGGCTGCACAAATAACATTCGACATTAGGGTAAGCTGCGCACTTGAAGGTACTATAAGTCATTCTGGTATGTAAATACTTACGATATCGCCGGACGCTTGGTTCTGTCCGGCCACTCCTCTCCGCCCTCTTCGGCGTTGAGGGAGTAGTCCGGCGGAGGGGTCTTCCTTTTCCTCGACCCCTCGGCCTCCCCCATTGGGGCGGCCTTCTTCTTTGTCGCTCCCCTCGCTGGAGGGGGAGAGCTTCCTTGTTCCTCCTCCTCGTTTTCACGAGAGGAGGGCGTTGCGGACTCGCCAGATGACGAGTCCGACACCACCATGTTGCGGGCACTTTTTCGAGTCCCGGTGGTTTTCTTTTTCTTGGCCTTCCTCTCCGGCACCACGTAAGGTGCCGGAGCCATTAGCTTCACCAAGAGAGCTGGGGCCGGGTCTTCGGGCAGAGGAGCCGGACAGTTGATTGGTCCGGCTATCTTCAGCCACGCCTGTCAAAGGCGAAGGGAGTTTTTAGATCCCGCATAGAGTTAATCTATGAAGAAGAGCTTAAACGAACCTGTAAAAGGTATAGATGGCTTACCTCGCGAGCGTCGCGCTGCGAGCTGTATCCGCGATCCTCGGAAGCGGATGTGGGGCACTCGGCGCCTTTGGTTAGCACCTTCCAGACGTCTTCATACGTCGTGTCGAAGAGCCTATTGAGGGTTTGGTGCTGCGCCGGGTCAAATTCCCACAAAGTGAAATCCCGTTCTTGGCACGGAAGGATCCGGCGGACGAGCATGACCTGGATGATATTAACATGCCGGATTGGCTTGTTCATCAGGGACTGGATGCAGGTTTGCAATCCGGTCACTTCTTCTTCGTTGCCCCATGATAGGCCCGTCTCTTTCCAGGACATGAGCCGCGTGGGGGGTCCGGATCGGAACTCAGGGGCCGCGACCCATTTCGAGTCGCGTGGCTCGGTGATGTAAAACCACCCTGCCTGCCACCCCTTTAAGGTCTCCACAAAGGAGCCATCGAACCAGAGGGCGTTGGCCATCTTGCCGACCATAGCACCTCCGCACTCCACCTGGGTGCCGGACACCACCTTAGGCTTGACGTTAAAGGTCTTGAGCCAGAGGCCGAAGTGGGGGCGGATGCGGAGAAAGGCCTCACACACGACGATGAACGCTGAGGTATTGAGGATAAAGTTCGGGGCCAGATCGTGGAAATCCAGGCCGTAGTAGAACATGAGCCCCGTTACAAAAGGGTGGAGTGGAAAACCCAGTCCGCGGAGGAAGTGGGGAAGAAAAACTACCCTCTCATTGGGCCTTGGGGTGGGAAGAAGCTACCCCGCCTCGGGAAGCCGGTGCGGGATGTCCTTGGACAGATATCCGGCCTTCCTAAGCTTTTTGATTTGACCCTCCGTACGGAGGAAGCCATCCACTTGCCACCCGCTCCGGACATCGCTGGAGCAGGTTGAGGAAGAAATAGCGGACTTGGGCGTTGGAGCTTGAGTGCGCAGGAGATGGATGGGCAAAGGAGGAAGAAGGCGTAGGTGAAAGAGGTGGATCTTTACCCCCTTATATAGGCTGATGCCATTATGCGTCCCCACCTACCTAATAAAACTCGCTTGCCGCTCGAGCGCCGTGGTAAACAGGCATGGTTGGGTTACCCACGTCCGTATTAATGAGAATCCCGTTAAAAGGGGCACACGATCTCTGCTTCGACAAGACGTACCAAGGAAACCACCTCGTTGAACGTGCTGCAGTGGAACAACAAAAACTAATCCATACAGAAGGCTTGGTCGCAGTGTTATGACGCACTGCGGAATACGTCAGCAGTTTTGATTTGTGTTTGTATTATTCTCTATATGGCAATACGTGGAAACTTGTTTTGCAGAGCCGAACACTATTTTGGGTGTTTATTATCTTCTTGAAGAACTTGGAGGAGGAACCCGCCTTGCAATGCCGAAGACAATTTGCGCGTCGGACTCGTCGTCATTGAAGCCTGGTTCAGGGGCTACTGAGGGAGTCCTGGATTAGGGGATGTTCGGATAGCCGGACTATACCTTCATCCGGACTCCAGGACTATGAAGATACAATATTGAAGACTTCGTCCCGTGTCCGGAAGGTTCTTCCCTTGGCGTGGAAGGCAAGCTAGGCATGCGGATATTCAAGATCTCCTACCAATGTAACCGACTCTGTGTAACCCTAACCCTATCCGGTGTCTATATAAACCGGAGGGTTGTAGTCCGTAGGACAACCATCACAAGAACCATAACCATCATCATACCCATAGGCTAGCTTCTAGGGTTTAGCCTCCTTGATCTCGTGATAGATCTACTCTTGTACTACCCATATCATCAATATTAATCTAGCAGGAGTAGGGTTTTCCCTCCATCGAGAGGGCCCGAACCTGGGTAAACTAAAGTGTCCCTTGTCACCTGTTACCATCCGACCTTGACGCACAGTTCGGGACCCCCTACCCGAGATCCGCCGGTTTTGACACCGACAGCATGTAACTAGGAAGGATCACAGTTACACATGTTTATACCTTATCTTTTAGAAGTACATATAGCTTGTCTATGTAGTGATGTCATAATATTTTACATGCTACACTGTTTAGGACTTAAATCCTACTACCTCTATAACCATTTCCCTCTGAAACCTAGGTTAGAATTGTCCCCTGTTAAGTGGTTGTACTAGCTACTAAATTAGTCACGCACACATGTTCGAACTGTTTCTTGCCTCTGAATCCCAAGTTAGGATTGTTCCTTGTTAATTCTGTGCTTGTACCCGCTGCTAAATTAATGATACACTTTCATTTTGGTTGCAGAAAATTTGGGGCAAATCATGGCTGGAGCATATGTGAACTTGGCCTCCGTTCATTTATTCAGGTTTCTGGTTTTGCTTGGGATAGTACCATGTGTTTCCCTTTGTTTACGTAAACAATCTGTATCTAATTCCTGTCAACCAGATCGTGTTTGTGAGAATAGCATGTGTTTCCCTCAAGCATGTTGCTTGCTGGTTTTAGATTATTGATTTGGTTACATACATAGACCGTTTGGATGGTTGGCTTGCCTATATGTATAAAATAAGGTGTGAACCATTTTATTGGTCGGTATATGTGTGTCAAGGAAATAAGACAGACAACATGTCTGTTCCGTTGGATATATGCTACCAAACATAAAATTCTTTTAGTTTGTTTGGGCGAAAGAAATTGTTGTTTGAGTTATACATTTTTATTGGTCGGTATATGTGTGTCAAGGAAATAAGACAGACAACATGTCTGTTCTGTTGGATATATGCTACCAAACATAAAATGCTTTTAGTTCGTTTGGGTGAAAAAAATTGTTGTTTGAGTTATACGTCTTAGCTACCTCTGCTCGCTTTCGATGTTCAGTTCACTACTTTACTGCTCTTTCCTTAATTTCGAGAGGACACAGGAGACAAAGCTACAACGGCAGGAGAAGAACGCAATGAGGTGCGGTCTTCTGTTAGATGCCAAGGGCCTGTCCGGCAGCGATTTCCTCGGTGAGTACTCCACTACACGCCTTCCGTTGAATCCGGAGAAGAACATTTATCACCACCACCATGCATGTTCTTGGCTTGGCTTGTGGTTCATCTGCTAATGGAGATTGATCTGATTTTACATGTACTTGCAGGGATGATCTAGATGATATAACAAATGGATTATATATGCGTTTGTGTGCTTCAGAAAAGGTTACTGCTACATTCAACTTTTCACCAGAAATGATTCTTATATCCTGAAGATGTTGCTAGCGTCTTGAAGGATTACTTATATTTGCTCCCTAATTTCCTGGATTATACGGAGTGAGTTGGATCATCCAAGGTTGGCGAAACTGATATTCAAATTTGTTCTGTTCTTTAGACCAGACATTAGCCCTTTCTCTCTATTTAACATAATTCAAGTTCTGATGTTACATTATAGTAAATATTCAATTCACTTCTATTTTGTAGACAGGTCATTAGCGTTTTCTCTCTATTTAACACATTTCAAGTTCTCATGTTACATCAAAAGTACGTTGGTTAGGATGTTTGCAACATGCTGTGTGTTGTAATCTTTGTCCACTGTACATGCACAGATTAAAAACTTTCATTAGTACTTTTACATATTTCAAGTTCTCATTGTTCAGTTTGTTGGTTTAATAGAGAATGTTCCCAATCCTTACTTTCATAGGTACATTTAGAAGTCACAGTAGAGAAGGTTCGTAGCCTTGGCTCCAAAGCTTCAAGCTCTTATAGAAATTAGAACAGAGGGCCTTTTAAAATGAGTCCTGCATAATAGTGTTGTTCAGTGGGATGCATAATTTTTGTTTGTCTGATCGGCTATCCTTGATGCTGTTTTACGTACTGATTTCATTATCATATGACTACAATAAAGAAGCTGTGTGTATAAATATTTCTAACTACTGATACTTTGCATCAGTGATTTCAATTCTGTTGGACCTCCTTAAGATTGCTTAGGAATGTGAGGCTTAAAAGTTTCAACCCTGTGCAATGTGCTTCTCGGGTGCGGATTTGTGTCTGACTAATTAACGGTTCTATTAATACTGATATGTCCTTGTACATTATATGGGTATTGCATCGCTTGTACTTATAGCAAGTGAAATTTTTTCTCATGTTTCAATATGTGCCCCAATAATATTAACGTGCACTCTTTTAGTACATGGCTTATTTTTGGCCTTTGCGCCATTGGCGCAACCGGTCATCTAGTGTAAACATAACAACTGATATGACAGATTCAGACTTAGTGAAAATAACAGCACAAGGCATATTGGTGAGCTTGAATCACTCAACACAAGGCATTGCATGACAAGATAAGTATAGCATCAGCAAGAACACATGTTCATAGCATGCAAGGATCAACTATAACAACCATGACAAAATTGATTAACATGTAAACAATCTGGCAAGAACATTTTATAGAAAAAGTAAAGCAAGATTAAGACATGCTAGAGTACTCTATAAATGCAAACAGGGGCATGGATGGATAGAGCATCACCATATGTCCAAAACATCATTATCAACATACTAAAAAGAAGCATGAATCTCACTGTAGCAACATGAATACATGGAATGAAAATAACAGCAGAACAAAGTCCCTGAAATCAGCAACATCACGGAGGCTAATTTGCATGCTTGTAACAAACAATACATGGCATATAATGAAGAGTGGGTTGCACCACAGCAAACACCGAATGTTGTACCTCATAACACATGTATACTTCGTGCTCAAAAGAAAATCACACAAAAAGATGCAAAAAAGACAAATGAGAAAGTTCTGTTAACAGACAGCAGACAACATTATATAGCACTCTTGCAACAATGTTTACAGCATCAAGATGAACTCAAATGAACATCACACAATGGAACAAAATGTAGATCATCTCATGGTGAACATTTCTATATATTACACGCGCGAAACGGAGCTATATGCAAGGAGATATGATGCTATGAATAGGGGACCAGAATGCAAAATATTTCGGGACTTGGGAAATTTCGGGGGTCAACCTGAGGATTCGGATCTGGATCTGGAGGGCGCGGTTCCCGAGGTTCACCGGGCCACTCGTCGGAGTTGAGGAAGGAGGCGGCCGGAGATGGTCGAGGCGGCGGATCCGGGACCGGGGAGGCCGGATCCGGTGCGGGCGGCGCGAGGAGGAGAGGACGGCGACGGCGGCGGACTCCGGTAGGCGGACGGCGAGCGGGTGGCGCGCAGGCGGCGGGGTGGAGGCGCGCGCGGGCGGCTGGGCGGCGGAGGCGCGGCGCGGGCGAGTACCAGGCGCGGGGCGGCGACGTACGGGCTCGGGGGCCCGCGGCGGGCCTGGCGGGCCGGCGGCGCGGGGGCGGCGCGGTGGACACGTGGCAGGCATCCACTGGTGCGGGGCGGCGGCGGAATTCGTCTGGCGTTGCCCGGACATGTCCGGCAGCGCGGAGGAGATGTTTTCCAGTGTTAGGGGTGGATTCATTCGCAAATTTTGGGGAAGAGGGCCTATTTGTAGGTAGAGGGAGCTAGGAGAGTCCAAATGGCCCACACGATCGTGATCAAACGACCGAGAACATGGAGATGACTTAGATGGGTTATTGGGCTGTTTTGGAGAGGTGTTGGGCTGCACACAAAAGAGGCCTTTACGGTTCCCCGGTTAACCGTTGGAGTATCAAACGGACTCCAAATGGCACGAAACTTGACACGCGGTCTACCGGTGGTGTAACAAGGCCGCTTGGCAAACCTCGGTCCATTCCGAGAAAGTTTAACACCCGCGCACGAAAAGAGGCAAAAGGAGGCGCCGGAGGACATAGGAGTGTCGGATTGCAAAACGGACAACGGGGAAAATGCTCGAATGCATGAGACGAACACGTATGCAAAATGAGATGCACATGATGACATGGAAAAATGCAACACGCGAGCAAATGACATGGCAAGGACGGCGAATAAATGAAAGACTCCTAGCGCATCGGATCCGGGGCGTTACAACTATATTGGGTCCCAGCTAACAGGGGGAGTATTCATTTTTTTGTGCGTAATAAGGAGGCACTTCCTTGCGCGCGAAGATATAGCTGTTTTGTCCGAGCTGTCAGCGGCGGTAACGTTTTTTTCGCGAAATACAGAGGCCCTTTCAGTGGGTCCCTGATGTCAGGTGGAGAATCATTATTTTGCGCGTAATAAGGAGGCATTTCCTTGCGTGCGGCCGTGGACCCAGCTGTCGGCCTCTCCACGTACAGTCCACTTCAGATGCATGTCGGTCATTGACTATGTTGACCAGGCCGCGCCGAGAGCACCAGGGCGGTCGACGACGGCGAGGCCTAGGAAGGGAACGATACAGAGGCAGGAAAGACTCGACAGTTGTTTCCCACGCGCAGGGGAGTACGACTGTACGAGGGTTTACCGGTTCGTCTGCCATCGCCGGAGAATAACAACAGATGTGGGTGAGTAGAGGGATGGCTAGGCCAGCGATGGGAGTACGGTGGGGCGGTGAGGCCTGCGCGGCAGCAGAGCCGACCGCGGGGAGGAGGGAGCAGGCAGTCCCGCTGGCGCTTGTTTGAGCAGCTAGAGCAGGAAGAGCAGAGATTGAAAAAGCACGACGGCCGTTGGATGGCCATCCAACAGTCACTGCTTATGTGTCAACCTTTTTTTAGGAAAGCCTCAAATCTGTGGAAAACAGCATACAGCCCATCTGCCATTATTTCTATTAATTTACAGCCCATTTGCTAATTATTAAGGTTTTTTTGGAACCCATATTCTTTTTGTTAGCATTACAACCCATATTGTGGCCACGGTTAAAAAATTATACGAAATTTTGCATATTTCGGTACGGTCCGAACTGTTTTTAATCCCAAAATTTCGACTCACCTCCAAACTGATTTTAAAAATAAATGTATATCAATATAAAATCCAACAAATTCTCCACGCATAAAAATTAATGTAATTTAAAATCTCGAAATGAAAAAAAGATATTTTAAACTAATTGTCGATTTGATGTTAAAAATGTACAACCCATTTCTCATTACTGATGGGCCATTTTCTCGGCCAGCCGAAGGAAAGCTCTCCTCGTCTTGAAAGATTTGCAGCCCAACAGGCCCGACAAAGCGACTTACTTGGCAAATCACAAAAAAAACTGGGATGTGGCCGTGGACCCAGCTGTCAGCCTCTCCACATACAGTACTCTTCCGATGGAAGTCGTTCCTTGACCACGTTGACCACGCCACGCGGAGAGCACCACGGCGGTGGACGACGGCGAGGCCTAGGAAGGGGACGACGCGGAGCCAGGGAAGATGCGTCAGTGGAAGCCCATGCGGAGAGGAGTACAAGGGTTCACTGGTTCGACTGCGTTGTGTGGCTGCCGTCGCCGCAGAATAACAGGGGGTGTGGGTGAGTGGAGGGATAGCCTGGCTAGCGGTGGGAGTAGTATGGGGGCGGTGAGTCCTCCGCGGCAGCACAGCTGGCCACGGGAGGCAGGAGCAGGCGGCACGACCGGCGCTGCTTTGGGTGGCTGGACCAAGAAGACCAGAGGTTGAAGAAGCACTACGGCCGTTGGACGGACATTGTATGGTCACTGAAGCTAGAATCGTTTATATTGACTAAGTTGACAAAGCCCTTGGTACGCTCCAACTTAGTAGGCCCACAGGTCAGCCTCCGAAACGGTGCGCCCCAGATGTCAGGGGGAGGAATCATTTTTTGGGCAGCCGAAGCTAAGAATATCCGAGATTGAAGAAGAAGCACGACATCCATTGGATAGACATCCAACAGCCACTGCTGCTAGAACTGTGTGTTGACTATAATAAGTTGACACAGCCTTGCATACGCGTCAACTTATTTTTTAGGGGACACGTCACTTAGTAGGCCCACAAGTGTGCGGCAGAGAACTTATAGCCCATTTGCGTTTTGTAAGAATGTACAACCCATTTTTGAATTCTAGTGGAATTTACAACAACCCATTTACAGTTTGTTAAAAGTACAACCCATTTTCTAGCTAGGACAACGATTAATAATTTCAACCAACCGTTGAAGACAGAATTCAATAAAATTTCCCACATTTTGATGGGATCCGAAATATTTTTATCCCAAAATTGCTAGTCAGATTAAATATAAATTTGTATTACGTAAGAATCAAACGAAACATTGCGCGCGCAACAATGAAAATTTAGGATTTTCAAAATCCATAAATAATATTTTATAAACTAATTTTGTGTTTGGTACATTTTTTATAGTTACTGCCCAGTTTTTATAATTACATCCCATTTATTATTTTTTAAAGCCTATTTGCTGTTAAGCCTAATGCATCCCTCCTAGGAAAGATTTGCAGCCCAGCGGGGCGGAGAATAACAAGTTGACCTTGCCTGGGTATTCCTCAAAAAGATGTATAGCTGGGCTAGCCATTTTCATCTTGAAAAAATTAGTATATGGGCTGGATATCTGGCCTCGGCTAGACGGGCCACAGCCCGCCCAGTTAATACCCTGCTCTCCTCTGAACAACAATGAAATCATCGCCAAGAAAAACTCTGCAGTGCTCACACCTCAAAAACACAAATACTGCTCGAGCTGCTTGGTCCCAGCTGTCGGCCACACCTTGTGCAATTCTCTCGTTTATATTGACTACATAGATTGACAATGGTGTGGGACCGTGATGTCAGGAAACCAGGATAAAGCAAAAAAATAGTTGTACAGAATAAGGAGGCACTTGCGTACATACGGCTATGGCCCTAGTGGGTCCCTAGTGTCATCTAGTCAAAATAAAGTCATCTCCTGAATCCTCATGTTCGTTGACGATGTTAACAATGCTCGGCGCCACGGCGAGCGCAGCAACTTGAAGGACAACGGAGAGGGCCTCGCGGGCCCTACAGATGGTCTGATACAGCGCCCGCTGCTCATTCAAGAAGCCAGGATCATCGGACACCTATGAGCACCTTCGAGAAACTGAGACGGCATGAAACGGTAAGGCTGCACTTGGGAGCTCTGGTTTATTTCAAACCTGTATTCACATACAAGTGTAATTTACTCGTCATCGGAAACAACGCGTAAAATACAGGTGTAATGAAACCGAGGGCCCGAGGTCTGTAAGTTAAACCGGCGGGTTATGCGTGTAATTTGAGAGACTAGTGTATATTTTACGAGCACTGCTATATGGACGGCATTACCAGACGATACATGCACGACGTGCGTATCATGCCATCCATGGGCAAGGCTGAAACAGCAACTAACGGCTGGATTAGCAATCGTCCGAGTGTCGTTCAGCGTTTTTATCGTGTGTGAAGTACTTCCGATATTTTACTAGTCGAAGTCGACCAACCAAGCGCCTTCGCCCGAGACCATCTGCTTTAATTTACAAGCGTCAGTTTTACGAGCGGTTTTGGTTGGAAAACGATGATCCAATCACGGCCTAATATCATGAGTTGGTCGGAAGATCATATGGTTTCACGTCTAACCTACCGACTTGTCGTATAGGCTATGAATGAAACATAAGACGATGAACTTCTTAAGCACGGAAACAACAGAAGAGGATGATCTTCTTAACAAGAAAATCACTGGCATTAGATCGACACGCAAAACAATACAAAGCATTATTCTCAGGATGCACGGTGAACACCTCATGATGCCGCATGCCACAACATTCCAAGCTCAACTTTGCAATCAAACACAAGGCCTGGCATTACATAGGCAATATTCACAACAAACTCTTAACACAGGAATATCTCAGCGGAGTAACTATTTACTTCTAAACTGAACACATGAATAGGAAAAAACACTCGACGCTGCTCACAGCAAGGGCGTCCCACTCAAAAATATCAAATGCATGTCTTCTGGCTAACATCAATGAGCAAATTTTGACAAGGTTTTCCAATTCCAATATATTAAACTAGCGTCTTCTTGCTAACATCAATGATTAAACTTTAACAAGCTTTTCCCATTCAAAATATGTAATGCCTATGATCGTGGAGTCCTATTGCTTCTTGTACTTGTTTGGGCACTTTTGCCCAGGGCACTCACGTGTTATTAAATTGCCATCGTCTCTACAGACTAGTCATGTCACCGGTGTCTAATAATACTCTGTAAAGCTTCTCGGTCATTGTTTCTGTAATGTAGCGCAAACAGTGACTGCTTCTTTCTACAAAGTGGGACGACCAACTGGACCCAGTAATGCAGCAGTTTGCCTTGGACACATTGTCTCCTTTTGTGCAGTTCAACTAAAATCGAAGTCGGAGTAAAACCGAGCTTTAATTTTGATATCCCTGTAAGCAACAATAGGTATAAGGGAAACAATTACTGAGAAATAACGGTTGATGACTTGTACTCCTAGAAGAAAAGCATCTACTGATCTACTTTATCTTAATGGGAAACAAAGCAGGAGAGTAGCAATTCTCCATCAGTGTGATTCATTCATATTAACTGAGACATTATCTTAACAATGCCTTGTTTCAACATGTATAAAGAACGACAAAGCAGAAAAGTAACATTCCTAAAACAATGCAACTGATTCATTTTAACAGAGACATTATCTTAACAATACCTTTGTTAAACATGTAGAAAGAATTACAAAGAAGGATAGTACCATTCCTAACAAGTGTTACAGTTTTGAACTAAGATTCATTAGTTAATTAATTCTGAGAGTGGAATTGCTTAATTTTACCAGCGGCATTAGATTAACGAAAAGCATAAACAGTTCCAGGGGAGAGTGGGCACAACAACAGTATGTGCTTCCATCTACTTATAAAGGGGGTGATGTAGAGTTTGTTGTAACAAAGTAACAAGCATCATGTCTGGGTTGGTCCCATTTTTGTTCACTACTTAATGGGAAAAGACAGCAATACAATAGCTTCAATTCAACCTTTATTTAAAACAGTACCAATACAAGTAGCACAACATCTCAAAGCACACTGCACAATCATGTGGATGAAGGCCTGTACTGACCTTTCATTAGACGGACAAAGATAAAATACGAATCTGCCAACACGAATAGGAAATCCAATCTCGTTTTGTGCAGTTGCACTGAAATCAAGCAAAGTGTTTCACGTAGCGAAGCAAAATGTCGCAATAGCAACAAGTTGAATAGATATCCCTATTTAAACAGAGGCAAAAAAGGAATCAATTACTGGCTAATAAAGGAGGATGAAACATGCGTCCACAAAAATGGTAATCCCGCCAATCCCTAACAAGTGTTGCAGTTTTGAAATAAGATTCAGTAGTTAATTCTGAGAGTGGCATCAATTCTTGGCTTATAAAGGGGGTGATGCTGAATTTGTTGTAACAAAGCAACAAGCATCATGTCTGGGTTGGTCCCATTTTTGTTCACTACTTAATGGGAAAAGACATACAATAGCTTCAATTCAACATTTATTTAAAACGGTACCAATACAAGTAGCACAACATCTCAAAGCACACTGCACATCATGTGGTTGAGACAAAGATTTGAAACAACTCGCCACAAAGACTGGAAACAAATCTCGATCTCATTTTGTGCGGTTCCACCAAAATTAAGCAAAGTCACCGGTGTGACATTCAAGTTGAACTGCATAAAACACTCTTAAAACATAGGTGTTTCGAGTAGCGAAGCAAAATGTCGCAATAGCAACAAGTTGAATCGATACCCCTATTTTAACATAGGCAAAAAAGGAAACAATTACCTGCCGATAAAGGAGGATGAAACAAACGGTGACTGAAAGAAGCATCTAACTTATCTTGGATGGAAAACAAAGTAGGAGAGTAGCATTTCTAAAACAGTTGCATTGATTCATATTAACAGAGACATTCTCTTGAAACAACATTCGTTAAAAAATGTTACTTACTTTTAACAGTGGCATTGCTTAAATTTTCCAGCGGCATTCTTAGATTAACAACAGCAAAATAGCTGTATGGGACATGCCAGCACCATGTGCGTCCACACGTATAAATGGGTGATGCAGAGTATGTAGCCAAGCAGCATATATGCGCTGGCCCCATATTTGTTCTCTTTGAACCTTCTTACTATGTGAGGGCAGCAAATCTAGTCCTGCACAAACTACCTAACCCCCCTGTTTCTTTCCCTTTTCAACAAAGAGATCGGTTCCTTACAGATTTGTGTACTGGGTTACCCCCCTTTTTCCCTTTTCGACCTACAAAGCGGCTGGATAGCCAGTCTATACTACTTTCCGCCCCTCCTTTCCTCATTGAACCACGTCCTAGATTCTTGCTTCAGCCCACCGCACCCTTCTTACCTCTTTGAACCAAGACCTAGATTCGACTACAGATCGAAAAAGATCCACATGCAGCTAGAGCAACGACGGTTCCAAAGAAACTTATACCTTAGGGTCGTCGGGATGTGGCAAGGCATGCGGCAGGAGGCCGGATCTGCCCACACTACGTACGACAGCGAGGAAGAAGGGGCCGGTGGCCCTCCCACACAGGCATTGGGTGAATGAGAACAGTGCAGCCGGCAGTGGATTGCTTCCCTCGCCGAAGGCGATAGAGTGAACGCTGCACCTCCGCCCCTTCCCGGTGCGACGGGATACGGACGCCTCCTTCACCAGCTGTGAGGGGAGAGAGAGAGACAAGAGGCCAACGTGATTTGACTGGTCCTTAGTGGCCCCTACACGTACTCCCCCTACGTGTATGCAACAGTCACACATACACATGGACGCAAAAAACGCACGTGACACCCTAATGCATGCATGTCCAAGCACACGACAGAATACACACGGTCACGCTCAAGTGCTCAACCTACACGTGCATGCACACACATACTCAGTCAGGGTGAGCTAGTGACCGTATAAACACCGGAAAATATATATATTAAGCGCAATGAGCGTATTATGAAGTCCACTGACCATATTTTTACAAATATACAGTGACAGACAATGTATTTATCTCATTTGAAATTAAGCCATATTAACCGGAGAGGATGCAGTATGGACTAGCATTACTTTGCGGTGTCCCGTCAACTTGTCGGACAAGGAGAAGGTTGCAGGACAGGAGAAGCTTGCGCGCGGTGGCTCGCAGGACAAGGAGAAACTTTTGACTAATGCAAGCTCTCCCTCGCTCAGCCGATGGACATGCAACAGTTAATTCGGTGTCAGATTGCCAGAAGCATACACTATACTACTAGTGCTATTATTGTTCGACTTCCCGAATAGGTGAACAGCCAAGCGCAAAGTTTACTAGGACTACTACTATAGTCTATAAAGGTACACACTATACTAGTACTAGGAAACGGATGGAGGAGCGTCTGCACTCTTATTATAATTTTAAAATATGATAAAGCAATCTTCAACACATTTGGTTCTCTTTGAGGGTTTTCGCATGTGATAATGGAAGTTGATTGCATGGAACACTCGCCACAATTCTCGCTTAATTCTGGCTCATATCCTGTTACAAATAGTAGTGCTTGGTAATATTTCCTCTTTTTTTGTTATTCAGCATGTAAACAGGTCAGCAAACCTTGCGGCGCATCTTCGTGCGAGTCGTGCTTGCTGCACTTTGAATGTGGCCGAGAGCTGGCTTGATGAAACACCTCGCTTCATACTTCTTTTTTTGCGGGGTACCTCGCTTCCTAGTGACCAGTGTCTTGGCTGATCGTCCTAATAATGCTTATATATGAATAAAGCTCTCTCATTTACCCACAAAAAAGATTAAGCCATATTAACCGGAAAGGAGGGAGTATGGACTAGCACTACGTTTTGGTATGCCCCGTCAACTCGCAGAACGAGGAGAAGCTTGCAGGACAAGGTGAATCTCGCTTATGCCTTTTGACTAATGCAACCTACCCTCGGTGGACATGCATCAGTCCATTCGATGTCAGATTGTCAGAGGCATACACTATAGTACCCAACATGCGGAGTACCATCATTGTTCGACTTCATGAAGAGGCGAAGAGCCAAGCATAGTAGTACGAGTAGTACTACTACTAGAACCGCATGGTGGAGCGTCTGTGCTCTTATTTTTTTATCTCTGATAAAGTACGCGTTTATTCCGGAGAAGGGCGGAAAACGGCAGCCCAACTTGTAATGAATGATATCGATCAACCAACCATGCTCGAATATATCTTGGCCTCCGTGCGAGCCCGTCTGTGTGTTCTCGCTCCTCGTCTCTCTCAAGGAATGGCGGGTTGGCTCTTTGCCGTCAATTGAGATCGGTTTGCTCACACTCCTGTCCCACATGTCAGTGATATGCCAAGAGAAGGTGCGTTGACCGACTGGCCATACGCGTACTCGGTTTTGCACCTTCATACTACTCCTCCCTCCGTCACAGTTTACAGGGCGCGCTTCATTATGATGCATTTCTCTCAATGCATTTCCACCACCAGAGAGACTTTAGACGCGTTTGGTTTAATGCTCAATGAATTAGGGCGTGATAACCGCAATCATGTCCACAAATTTCTCTCCATGTACTATACTACTACGGAGTCACTACAGGAAACAGGTAATTTGCCGTTTGTGGATCACAGACGGCAAAGACCTAAATCCAGACGGCAAAGATTTTGCCGTCAAGAAGCAGACGGCAAAGTCAGACGACAAAGATAAGTCGGCAAAGAAATCTTTGCCGTCAGCTTTTCATCAGACAGATGGCAAAGACTTTGCCGTCAGCCAAATCTGCTTTGCTGTGAGCCTTATAAATCACAGACGGCAAAAAAGTAGGTTTGCCGTCAGCCAGACTACATCTCTACCGTCAGCTATTCGTGTCTTTGCCGTCAACCTCGTATATCACAGACGGCGAATAAAGGGGTCAAATAAAAAAAACACGTAGGAGCATTGCTCCCGAGGGATGCTGTCAACCACCCATGCAGTGCACGGCCCATGTATCTTCTTCTTTTAACACGCAAAAGGCCCGACTATGTTTAGTGCTTTCATTCCATGATAGTCTAGTACAAAATGCAAACATGACCCCCAAAAAAACTAAAACTACAGAATAGTCCTGGAAATTAACAAAAAAAACCCTAAAAAGTAAAACTAAAAATCAATCCAGTCCTTCTCCCCTGCAGTGCTCTGTTCGCCCCGCCGCCCGGCCCCAACGCTCGCCGGACTGCTCTGCCATGCTCTCCTCGATGCGCCGTCGCCCGTCCCTGCTCAGCCGTGTCGCTCCAGCCTAGCCGCGCTCGGGAGCTGTCTCGCTCCGACGCCACGACGAGGCACGCGAGGGAGGTCGGGGATGGGTGGAGCTCGACCGGCGGAGCTCACGAGGCGGGGCGCCCGGCTTCTCTAGCCGCGGAGCTCGCGAAGCGGAGCGCACGACCGGCAGGTGAGGAGGAGCTCGAAGTCTGGACAGGCTCGGGTGCCCGGCCAGAGGAGCTGTGGTGCGCACGGCCGCCGGGTGAAGACGAGCTCGCGAGGTGGCGGATGGACGGGCTGGAGGGTGTTGGGCGCGGCGGTGGACGGACGGCGGGAGGGCACTTGCACCAGCGTGCGGTTGCTTGGGGACGTGCAGGCGCTGGGCTCAGCGTGCGGCTGCTCGGGGCGGACGGACGGGCGGGAGGGTGTTGGGCGCGGTGTGGACGGACGGCGGGAGGGCGCTGGCCGCGGCATGCAGCTGCTCGGGGGCGCTTGATGGGCGGGTGGGCGTTGCCCGGCGGCTTGTGGCTTGTCGGGTGAGAAGTAGTGAGGGAGGAGGGAGCAGGAGAGAGGTAGGCACTGGCCGGCGGTGCGCTGCTGCTCGGGGGAGAAGTAGCTAGGGAGGAGGGAGCAGGAGAGAGGAAGGCACTGGCCGGCGGTGTGCTACTGCTCGGGGTGCAGATCCGGTGGAGAGAAGAGGGAGAACGGGAGAGGAGATAGCAGTCATGCGTGGGGCAGGTACGCTCGTGGCCTCATGGGTGGGGCAGGTAGGCTCGTGGCCTCGTGGGTGGGGGCGTGTGTGGGGGTGCGTGCATCGTGGGGCGGGTGGAGGCATGCGTCCACCGGCGTGGGATGTGCGTCTGAGATAATGCCAACTCATCGATCCGTGTGACTGATCCACGTGATGTGCTTCTTCTTTGCCGTCTGCGAAAATAAATACAGACGGCGAATAGCTCACTTTGTTGTCTGCCAAAAAAACACAGACGGCAAAGAATGTTTGTCGTCTGTCAATACAAACACGGATGACAAAGATTCTTTGTCGTCTGTGATTTTTGTTGCAGACGGCAAAGTAAGCTCTTTGCCGTATGTGTTTTTTTCGCTGACGACAAAGTTTATTTTACCGTCAGTTTTTCTTTGCCGTCTACCGATGACGGCAAACCCACTCGTTGCCGTCTGCCCGATGAAAAGCTGACGGCAAAGACGCTTCCTGACGGCAAATTACCTGTTTCCCATAGTGAGTGGAGTAAGTGCATGCATGTGTGTACCCGGGGTAGAAGCACTGCATGCATGTGTGTACCCATTATTCCCTCTAGTAATAGACGCCGTGCTATAACTACCAATGCCATTTTTCAGGCCGATCGCTAGTCGCCTAGGTCCCACAGATTTTTTTTCTTTTTTTTGAAGCGCGTTGTATAAACAGTGATGGATGGAGTAGTATGAGCGGATTTAAAGAAGAGTGTATGGATGGTTGCTTCTTCAGAGCAACTTATAGTGGGAAAGGTGGGGCTTATGATTTGACTGCTCATTACTCACTATTAATGCAGCGCAACTACCGGGCTGAGTCTCCCATGCGGTTGTGCACTACCCCCTCGGTTCTTAAATATACTCCGGAGTATTTGTCTTTCTAGAGATTTCAACGAGTGACTACTCAAATATTTGTATTTTTAGATATTTCAAATGGACTGGCACATACGGATGTATATAGACATATTTTAGAGTGTAGATTCACTCATTTTGCTCCGTATGTAGTCGCTTGTTGAAATCTCTAGAAAGACAAATAAAATATTTAGGAACGGAGGGAGTACACATACGAAGCAAAATGAGCGAATCTACACTCTAAAATATTCCCGTTTGATATTTGTAAAAAGAAAAATATTTAGTAACGAAGGAGTATAATTTTGTGCATGGCACATGGACCCGGATGATGAAGAGGCTTCTGGCGATGCTATCAAGCTTTCATCATTTGTTTACATAATTGACGTACTATACAAATAATTTTCCAGCGGCATGAAATTATACAATGGTGTGAGCTTTCAGCTTTTGTTTCGCGTGTCTTGCCATCGATGCTCTTTCGGAAACAATAAAAAACTACCTTCCTTGCTAATGTACGTCAATTATTAGCAGATCAGAGGTAGTAATTACATCACAACTAAAGACAGAGTTGTGAGAAGGTGTTAAGTTAAAATTTATCCATGCTTTCATTGGCAGCAACGTCCCCCCCAGCTCTGTCTAAATCAACAAGGCATGTTGGGAAAAAAAGTAGCTGTTTGGAGCATGCAACATTCCGATCATTTTGTGCAGTTCCACTAAAATAGAGCTGAGTTGTAACGCCCTCGATGCGGCTATATCTCCCACGTGTCGAGGCACGACTTAGAGGCATAACCGCATTGAAAGCAATGTCGCAAGTGAGGTAATCTTCACACAATCCATGTAATAAACAAAGGGAAAGATACATAGTTGGCTTACAGTCGCCACTTCACACAATACATAAATAAACATTCATCATACAGTTTACACTCAGGGTCCGACTACGGTACCAAAATGAAAGAAGACTACCCCAAATGCTAAATAGATCCCCGGATCACCCCAACTGGGCTCCACTACTGATCATCTGGAAAAGAAACATAGTAACGGCCACGTTCCTCGTCGAACTCCCAAGTGAGCTCGGTCGCGTCATCTGCACTGGCATCATTGGTACCTGCAACTGTTGTGATAGAATCTGTGAGTCACGGAGACTCAGCAATCTCACACCCGCGAGACCAAGACTATTTAAGCTTATAGGTAGGGAAGGGGTTGTGAGGTGGAGCTGCAGCAAGCGACTAGCATATATGGTGGCTACAACGCAAAAGAGAGCAAGAAGAGAAGGCAAAGCACGGTCGTGAAATGAGAAGTGATCAAGAAGTGATCCTAGAACAACCTACGTCAAACATTACTCCAACACCGTGTTCACTTCCCGAACCCCGCCGAGAAGAGACCATCACGGTTACACACGCGGTTGATGTGTTTTAGTTAAGGTCAACTTCGGGTTTTCTACAACCGGACATCAACAAATTCCCATCTGCCTCATAACCGCGGGCACGGCTTTCGAAAGATAATACCCTGCAAGGGTGTCCCAACTTAGCCCATTATAAGCTGTCACGGTCAACGAAGGATATTCCTTCTACCGGGAAGACCCGATCAGTCTCGGAATCCCGGACTACAAGACATTTCGACAGCAATAAAACAAGTCCATCAAAGCCGCCCGATTGTGCCGACAAATCCTGATAGGAGCTGCACATATCTCGGTCTCAGGGCACATCCGGATGAGACATCCTACGAGTAAAACCAAGCCTCGAGTTTCCCCGAGGGGGCCCCGCAGTCTGCTCGTTTCGAACCAGCACTTAGAGAGAAGCACTGGCCCGGGGGGGGGGGCTAAAATAAAGATAACCCTCGGGCTCGCGAAAACCCGGGGGAAAAAGAGTAGGTGGTGGCAAATGGTAAAACCAATGTTGGGCCTTGCTGGAAAAGTCTTATTCAAAGCGAATTGTCAAGGGGGTCCCATAAATCACCCAACCGTGTAAGGAACGCAAAATCCGGGAACATAACACCGGTATGACGGAAACTAGGGTGGCAAGAGTGGAACAAAACACCAGGCATAAGGCCGAGCCTTCCACCCTTTACCAAGTATGTAGATGCATTAATTAAATAAGAGGGATTGTGATATCCCAACAAGTATAACATGTTCCAACAAGGAACAACAAGTCCATGTTCCAACAAGGAACAAACTTCATCTTCACCTGCAACTAGCAACGCTATAAGAGGGGCTGAGCAAAGCGGTAACATAGCCAATCAACGGTTTGCTAGGACATGGATGGTTAGGGGCTGACATGGCAATATAGGAGGCATGATATATCAAGTGGTAGGTATCGCAGCATAGGCATAGAAAAAGAGCGAGCATCTAGCAAGCAAAGATAGAAGTGATTTCGAGGGTATGGTCATCTTGCCTGCAAGGTTCTCAGAGTTGTCGAAAGCTTGGTCCTCGAAAGCATTCTCAACAGGTTCCTCGTTCACGTACTCGTCTCCCGGCTCTACCCACAACAAGAAAACAAGCAAAGAAACAAATATCAACCACGATGCAATGCGCAAGCAACATGATGCAAAACATGGCATGATATGCGAGATGTGATATGCAATGCTTATGCGTGCTTCGGAAGGAAAAGATGAACAAGGCATAATCTTGGCAAACCAAGTATTCCACTGGATAGGTGAGGTGATTTCGGTTGAAATCGATATAAAGATCACCGGAATCGGATGCACGGTTTGCAAATGACGAGCAAAACAAGAATGACAAGAAACTGCCATTAACAGCATGATGCTACTTAGCAAGCAACGAGAAATTAAGCTACTGCACCCAAACATATCAACAAAGCATATGAAAGTAAACTACTCAAGATGCTCGACAAAAAATGAACACTGAGCTACGGCTAAATCACATCATAACTGGTTCAAACAAGCATGGAAAAAGTGCAAAAGATAACAGGTTCACAGACTTGGTGAAAATAACAACATAGCAGAAACTAACATCAGGATGACATGTTCAGAGCAGTGAAACAACATGCTACAGGGTCAGAAAATAGCAAAGTAAGGCATGGCATGAATCTAAGCAAAGCACTTGACAAAAGTCCCTTACTGACCATAAGCCAAAAAGGATCATAAAATATTATTACACCCATGTCAATTAAGCAATTTTCGTTACAGGTTTCAGACTTAGCAGAAAACTGGACATGGCAAGAACAGATAACGAGTAGGCATGTTCGTGAGCTCGATGCGCTC
The DNA here is from genome assembly GCA_032464435.1 of Aegilops umbellulata. Taxonomy (NCBI): domain Eukaryota; kingdom Viridiplantae; phylum Streptophyta; class Magnoliopsida; order Poales; family Poaceae; genus Aegilops; species Aegilops umbellulata. The sequence goes on from CP136055.1 coordinate 92,162,221, forward strand.
ACTACAGAGCATTGCATGATAAACTAAGCATACATACATCAATAAGACATGGCATAGTAACTAGGAGTGGAAAGAATAACACCATAGCATGCAAGGATCAACTACACCAAGCTTGGCAAAATCGAATAACATGTAAACAATCTGCCAGCAACATTTTGAAGCAAAAGTAGAGCTCGATTGACTCAAGCTATGGCACTCCATAAATACCAACAAAGACATGGATGGATATAGCAAATCCTCAAGTTCAAAATACCCTTACTGATCATGCTCAAATTATGCATAGATCTCTCGAAAACAACATGAACACATGGCATGAAAATAACTGCAGTCAGGGACTTAGTGAAATCACTAAGTCTCTGAAATCAGCAACATCAAGTGCCCTAGTTTGCATGCTTGTGCTAGTCACCACAAGGATCACAAAAATACATGGGAAAGTTCTCTGGAAATTTAACATGGCATATTACAAAACTCATGTAGGACTCAACTTCATACGAGGTACACATCAATCATGGCAAAAATGACAAAAGTGCATGTTCAGATAAGATCCAGCAACTAACAACAACTAGCCCTCTTCTAACAGCATTTCGGGCATCAAGATGACCTGAAATGAAAATGATGCAATGGAATGAAATAATGTACTCCTCGAGGAGAACAATTTAACATATTATACGCACGAAACGGATCTACGGGTGCAAAGTTATGGCATGACGAACAAGTGATGATAACGAGAAAAATCAAAGAGGGGGAGGAAGAAGTCAACCGTGGCGCGGAAAACGAGGTACGCCGGCGCTCCGGCGTGGATCTGGCCGGAGCAGAGCCGGAGAGGACGGGGACGACGGCCGGGATCGACGGCGCGGCGAGGGGCGGCGAGGGGCGCTCCGCGGCGGCGCGGCGCGGTACCGCGGGACGGCGGAGGCGGAGGGCGGCGCTGGGCGACGGAGCTGCGGCGCGGGGTCGGCGAGAGGCGCGGCGGGACGACGGCAGCGGCGCGCGGCTCCCGGGCGGCGCGGGCGGAGGAGGACGGGTGCGGGCGGCGGCGGCTCCCGCGCGGGCTGGGAGGGCCCGGTCCGGGCCCCGGCGGGCTCGGCGAAGTGGTCGCGGGGCGGCGACGAACCGGAAGGTGCCACGTGGCCGCGGCGGAGCGACCCGGGCATGTCTGGCCTGCGGGATTTCGTCCGGCGGCGCGGGGGAAGAAGTGGACTAGGGTTAGGGTAGGAATGGACCCGTGATTTCGGAGGGGGAGGCCTTTTTATAGGTAGAAGGAGCTAGGGAGCTCCAAATGGAGAGCGGTTTTCGGCCACGCGATCGTGATCGAACGGCGGAGGACATGGGAGTGTCTTAGATGGGTTATTGGGCTGTCTTGAAGGGGTGTTGGGCTGCAACACACACGAGGCCTTCACGGTTACCCGGTTAACCGTTGGAGTACCAAACGAACTCCGATTGACCCGAAACTTGACAGGTGGTCTACCGGTGCTATACCGAGGCCGCTTCGCAAACCTCGGTCCATTCCGAGAATGTTTAATACCCTCTCACGAAGAAATGTAAAAGGGGACGCCGGGGGACATAGGAGCGTCGGATTGCAAAACGGACAACGGGAAAAATGCTCGGATTTATGGGACGGACGCGTATGCGAATGCGATGCACATGATGACATGATATGAAATGCATGACATGACCAAAATGAAAAACGAAGGGAAACCCAACCACGGAGGAAAATATCATAACACATAGCCGAAAATGGCAAGAGTTGGATTACAAATATGGCAAGTTACATCTGGGGCGTTACATGAGCGTCCCTGCTCCAAAGATATTAAGTGTGATTACAATAATAGAGGACTACTGATGAAACAATAAACACACAAATAGAAGTCGGTCACCTTTGCAGTCTTCCTTAAGACTAACTAGTTGGAGAAGATTAGGCTCGGAGTTGGATGAGGAGGATAGAGCAAAACCAATCTCCCTTTGCGCAGTCGCACTGAAATGTAGAGACGTTGCCCGGGTGACATTTTAGTACAACTGCACAAAACACTCCTAAGAAAAAAGTGATTTGTGCAGTTCACCAAAAGGTCGCAATCGCAACGAGGTGAAGTGGATATCCCTGTTTGCAAAAAAGAGGTAGAAAGGAAACAATTACTGGCCAATAACAGTTGATGACACATGCGACGACAAAAAAGAAGCATATTCCTTGTCCTAAGGGAAGATAACAACATAGTTGTGTTTGTCTGAAACGGTGTGAGGACGAGAATGCAATATGGAAAGTACGCCGGACGAGCTACGTTTTGGGCAAAGAACTATGGAAGATCCACATGCAGCAACGTTGGAAGACAGACAGTGGAGCAAGGCCGGAGGGGATACCTGGAGGTCGTCGGGATGTAACTAGGTGAGCGGCGGCAGGTGGAATCTGCGAGTAGGTGGTGTAGGCCCTGCCACGCCGGAGCTTGGTCAAAGAGAACGGCGTGTACCGCAGATCGGGACGTGCTGCCTCGGCGCCGTCGAACGGAGAAACGATGCACTTCCTCCCTTTCCCCCGGTAGACGGGATGCGGCCGGATCAGTGACCAACGGTGAGAGAGAGAGAGAGAGAGGCCACCGCACTCCCTTTCCCCCGGTGGACGGGATGTGGACGGATCAGTGACAACCGGTGAGAGAGAGAGAGGCCACCGCAGCCTTGTGTAAGATACTCTGAAGAGCGACAAACCAGGCAGGCAGGCTCCATTGTATATAGTGAGCGGACTACCTTTTTCTCCATAAAAATCGTTTTATATTCTGTGTACGTGCCATTGAGCGCTATAACTTTTTTTAAAAATAACGCGGCAACGCGTCAAGTCGAACTTTGTTTCGTGCACGCGTGGTACACGACCTCCCTAGGTAAACAACCTCTACAGGCGTTCAAATTAGCATGTGGGCTGCCATTTCATAAAGAAATGAGCTCCACCGTGTACCCGCGCAAGCATGGCTGGGCACGAAGCGTGAGTACGTGCACGGTGCACCTATTCTCTTCTTGTATACATACACCACCTACGTGGGGTTGTGTGAGAGAGATACAAACCTGGAGAGATATAGTGTGTGGGTTCTTGAGAGTTTTTTTTGGGGGGGGGGCGGTCAATCAAAAAATGTAACATATGCAATGTGTCTGAAATAGAGTCCTGGATATAATGTATATATAGAGGGGCGATCCACGAGAACAGAGTGGAGGTATCATCGGCTTGGGGTGTCCATAGAATCGAAGAGAGGGATGATGATGTGTGTGTGTGTGTGTGTGCGTGCGCGATCGATAAAGAGTGCCATCGAATTTGTGTGTGCCCACGTCAAAGATATAGAGTGGCTGGCCTACTGGAACGTGAGATGGGAGATGTGTAGTTTGTCTCTGTGGCATGGATACCTACCTGCAGCGCTCGACTATCGGTGTGTGGTGTGGGAAGAGGGAGGCCCAATTTACTATAGAGGTACAATGGCTGGTATATGTGTGGAGGAGGAGAGAGGCCTACCTCATGTATTAAGGAGATCGATCTGCCTCATGTATTAAGGGAGATCGATCGGCATCCATGCATATGTGCAGGAGAGGAATAAGGTTGCGAGAGAGACAGAGCTAGTGTGTTGGAGGGGGTGGTAGTGGAGTTGCTTCTAAGAAATGGTGGGATAGGCTTGCTAGACAAATGGAGGGCACGCCGACAATATCAATATGAGAGGAGATGGCTGCTTGTTGTTTGTGCACGTGCGTGTGAGAGACGGGTCAGGAGGCATGCACGAATGATGAGGGGGGACGATGTGGCTGTGGTAAGCAGACGTAACTACATAGGAAGATCAATCGCCCTTTGTTAGATAAAGGAGAGACATAAATTGTGATGTACATCGATCGATGGGGGGTAGTTAAAGTCGACCTAGGTATATGTTGGGAGATCGATCGATATACATGCATGTGTGTGTTACAGGCAAATGAGGCACGAGGAGAAGGATAGAGCGAGAGGGATGCATGTAGGAGGTGGTACGAGAGGCATACTATATCGAGGGGGGAGGAGTGTGCGAGTACGAGAACAATGAAAAGAGTGGTGGGAGTGAGGCATGGACGGTGACAAGAGAAGAGGGGAAACTTGTGTTTGTGCTAGGCACACCTGGCTAGAGAGACATATCGATCGATGTGTGCCGTAAAGAAGGAGCTAGGGGCCTACACACACCGTGGGTGAACGACCTAAAGTGAAAAGATGAACTTGCGCGATGGAGCTAGAGAATGCTGAGGGAGGGTGAGAGGGATGTGGGCGTGTGCATGCACAAGAGAAAATTTAGCGCTAGCTATAAAGATAAGAGGGTTGTGTGGGTGTAAAAGACGAACAGAGATCATATATACTTCATTATAAAAAGCAAATTCATATATTTGAAGAATTTATCATAGTGTTTCAAACCGACGCATGTGTGAATATATATAACGGTGATACACATGGTGTGGTTATGAACATGTTATACTACATTTAATATATTTTATCTCTACTCTTATAAAAAACGGAGTTATTGATGATGGTGTGCCTGCCATCCTACATTATAGGCCGTCCGATTTATATCTGGCGGATATCAAGGAAACTATGATGGTTGAAGTTGGCAACAATCATGATTGTATATTCTTATTGAAATAGAGAAACGAATACAAATTTAGTTTGAATTGCAGCGGTAGTATAGACATTTGGAATGCACTAAAATGTTGGTATGAGTAGGTTACATGCATTGTACAGCAAGCGAAAAAATTTAATCGGACATAACATGGATTCATACTCCCTCCTTCCATCTATATAGGGCGTAATGAGATTTTTAAGACCGTCTTTGACTATTGACAAGATTAATAGTACATGACATGCACAATGTGAAAATTATATCATTGAAAGAACCTTTCACAGACGAATTTAATGGTGTGCTTTGTGTAAGTTGCATGTCATATATCATTGCTCTAATATTTGGTCAAAGTTAGCATCGAAAAACGCATTAGGCCCTATATAGATGGAAGGAGGGAGTAGCTTTAAATAGCATTTGTATAGTAAAACGGGGCAAGACTCTCTCTTTGTGTGGTGTGAATAGTTTTATTTTTTTGTTTTCTTTTTGGTTGAGGGAAGTGTGAATTGATTTGGTACGTACAAGAACAATATTACAACACGTTAAGCTTGTACCTAAAATTCAACCCGCGTCTTGTTATATCCCGAAAATTCAGATATCGTGCTCCCAAAACTGGCGCCTTCACAACCCGTGTCTTGCTATCCCGAAATTACAGCGCGCGCGAAAACTCCCTCCAGCTGCCCAATCCCGACACGCGAAATCCCCCTTCTAACCCTGAGCTGAAAGGGACACTAGTTCAAATCGGTGGGGGGTAGTTTTGTAACACACCTTACATTTTGGACCAGCGCGTCCTTAAGTTATGCTTCACCCCTCCCATCACCCCCTTTTCACCATTCGAAATCCCAGGCCGCCATAACCTCTCCGCTCCAGCCGCGAAACCCAACCCTCCTCCGTTCGCCACGTCACCGCTGCGCAGCCGGAGCCTCTTCCCCGACAACGTCGTCCACCGCAACAGCTCGACGTCCCTCATCCACCTCCACGGATGATGATCCGTCGTCCATCTCGCTGTCCCGCCGGTTCAGCCGCCCCGTCCTCCACCTCCAAGGAGCTGGTCCGACGACCGCCTCGTCTATCGTGGCTGCTCCATCCACACAGCGTCACCTTAACCTGCTCCACCGAAACCGCAGCATCCTCACCGACTCCTCGGATGAAGCCGAGGCCTACTTGGCGCTACCAAAGAGGATGTACACTCATCGCATCACACCTTCTCCTTAACTCGACCTCCCGGCACCGACGGTGCTCCATCCCGCACCCCCATGGAGCGGCTACCTTGAAGCCGGCGCCGCGGGCGACATCTCCACGGCGGCTCTCCCCCAGTGCGAGGCCCCTTTGGCGGCGGCGTCCATACCAGCCGGATCTGCTGCTGTTGCTCAGGCTCTCGCTCGCTCGCGCTGCTGCTGCTGCTCCGGCTCTTGCTTGATCGCTCGCTAGCACAGCTGCTGCTGCTGCTCTCCCCCTCACTCGTGCTGCTGCTCTGCTCCGATTAAGCCACACTTCAGTCGACTAAATCGACTTTTGGGCCAGTCGATTTTTAGGGGTTGGGGGGCTCGCCAGAGTTAAGGAAGAACCACCCGTAGCGGGGACGGGGGCTCGCCGAAGTTAAGGAAGAACCACACGGAGCAGGGACTGGGGCTCGCCGGAGAGGTACCCCACTATCTATCTTAGGGTTCAGGGTGGGGGGCGGGGGCCAAGAGGGCTGGCCGGGGCGGTGGTGGCGAGTTGTTTCGGGGCGGCGAGGCGGCGCCGGGGCCGGCGGTTCGAACGGTGGTGGCTGGCAGCTCAGGAGGGTGCAGGTTGAAGATGAACTACAGGCCCTCCCTCAACTACATGTCAAGTGCCTCTCTGCTACCATTGCGTTCAGTCTCGACAGTAGCATTCATATTCCACAGTAAATATCAGTTTCGAAAGTTAAGTTTAGTGTCAACAGTTTTTACCTCATCTGTTGTAGTCAGGTGGTTTTTGGTGATGTTAATTTTACATCCATTTTACATCATCTATTGGAGATGCTATTATAATCCCACTTGAGATTGACGATGTCTGTCTTGTGCTGCTTCAGCCCTGACATCTTACGGCTCACCGGAGCTGCTCCAACGACAGAACGATCCATCACAAGAGAGCAGTGCCCTGGACGCCGTCTATAGATTCCTTAGATCTTCCTCCACACCTCCGACAGCCACCTCTGGCTCAACTACTTCAGCGACCAACGCAATGATGGTGAGGTCGACACGGCTACGGCAAAGAGGTTCTACACTTGTTGCATCACTTATTACTATACATTCACGTCGATCCATTAGGGCTATTTTGGTTCACCGGAAAAACGTCGATCCACTGGTTGTTACCATCACTCTAAATTTCTGCATGATCTCCTTACATAATCTCACCATATTTTTTTCGTATGCATGTCAAATATTGTACGCAGTCATGCTGAACATGTAGAGAAAAATAGAAGAGTTTTGCACGGCAATACAATGTCATGCAGACATCGCTCCATGGTGGGTTCAATGGCAAACCCTCCCCACCCCTCTCCATATTGTAATCCATAGGAAGATATCTGTTCTGAGGCAGATTCAGACGCCGCTGACCACTCCTATTGACCCCCCAAGGTGTTTGCTCTACCTTGGCATGATGATGTTAGTCATATCAAGCATATGTTGCCTTGTAGTGCCTACTTTTGACATCATATATGTCATCTGCTTAGTTTATACATGTTATGTAATGCCACCTGTTTAGTTTCTATATCATATATGGGAATTATGCAGTCTCATGTCTTTTAGCCAGCCATAATATATGAGAAATGTGCAATGCCATCCTGTTTAACCAGGCATCATATATTTGAATGATATCTTGTCCATCCTTTTCTTCATTACATTTCCATTTGTCGACAATGTTTTCACATTAAACTACTCTTCCTGTGAATCAGCCATTTGGGTGGGAGATGGAAAAATCTGGAGTGAAAACAAGCCCTTTAGAGCAGATAGTGCTACCTGTCGAAGCAGATCTCTTGTTGGGTCCTGATAGCTCCTCAGAGATGGATTCAGAGACAGATGACCAGTCCTATTCCCCCAATGAGGTGTATGCTCTAACTTGGCACGGTTATACTGCTCATATCATGCATACGGTGTCTTGCATTGCATAGTTTAGACATCATATACACAATATTCAACCCCATGTTCTTAGTTCAGACATCATATCGAATGCCCTCTGTTTAGCAAATAAATCACATATGTGAATTAAATGATGTGATCCTGATTACTTAGATAACATGTAGGTGAATTATGTCATGCGATCCTGTTTAGTTATTCATCATATCTTTGAATTATGTTATGCTATGCTATCCAGTTTAGATAGACATCATATATGTGAAATTATGTCATGCTATCCGTTTTAGTTAAACAATATACATGTCAACTATTTCATGCCCTCTTTTTTCCACACTATCTATTGCATCTGTCTCTCATACAATGTCTGTACATTCAACTATGTTTCCTGTTTATCAGCCATTTGAATTGGAGCGGGTGCCAGTATCTAGCGGACTAAAAACACGGTCTTCAAATAAAACAGTGCTACCTCTTGGAGGAGATAGCACCCCGGTTGTACATGCACAAGAACCAGCCCTACCACACATAACCCAAACTCTCGCAGAGTGTACCCCTACTGCGATGGACAGAGAACCAGCTACACCCAATGTAACCCCAACCCCAGCCGATAGTAACCCAGTTCCTCTTGACACAGCACCATCTCCACCACAGACCTCCCAAACAAGAGCAGTTAGTAAGGCAACTCCAGTGCCCAAAGGGCCAATACTATCACGGTGAACCCCAACTCCACCAGTTAGTATGCCTATTCCTATGGAGGAAGCACAACCAGCTAATCGTAGTTTAGCATCTATTGCATTTGATGTTGTTAAATCGTATGTGCGTATCTTCCTATCTTGGAAATATTATACTGAAGATGAAGGTAAATGCCAGTTGCAGGTGTTTGTCCAGGAGTTATGTGTATGTAATGTTATTCATGGCAATTACTTTGCTTCGTCCCATACATCCTACCTCCATGATAGTTATAATACAGCAAATTTTCCCATTTTCCCTATAGAGAAGGACCGATTTGTAAACTCAGGATGAGGTAACCTGTGCTAATACCTCTGCTATCTTCAAGAATGCTTGGTGGCAGTATCGGAATTACCTGAAGAAAATGTACTTCACCGGCAAAGAAACTCTTCAAATTCCCTTAGGTTCTCCTGAGACACATTTACTGGACGATGACTGGGAACGCCTCATTCTGTACTGGTCCCGAACCATGAATGTGGTATGGTCTATGAGCTCATTTTCTATTTTCAAGTATTATATTCTTGCGTCTTATTGTACTCTGTTCATGTAGAACAAGTGCCTAAACCTGAAGAACAACTATTCTAATTTAAGATTCCATTGCTATCATAGTTCAAAAAAGCGCTAGGCGTTAATTGTGCGTTTTGCCACTGCCGTGCGCTTTACTGACCAAAGCGCATGCTTATGCGCAGTTATGCACAGATTATGCATAGTTATGCACAATGCGTTTTGCCAACGCCTAGAGCCTAGGCGCGCCTTTTTGAACTATGATTGCTTTGCTCTTGTATCACTGTATTTACTCATACAAACTTATTTTTAAATTGAAGGATCTAATCGAGACTCCAATGGCACAGTAGGTATGTTCACGCATGTTTCTTTAACAGTTTTGCTCTTATCAATAGCTCTGTTGATTTCAATTTCAATTGTGTATACAGTTGACTTTCATATCATGCACGTTACTAGCATCACAACAGAGCCAGTAGTGTTGTTATACATGTAGACCCTTGGTACCAATCTGAAATCTTGTTGTGCCGTGTAGTTTCCCACGCTTTGTATTCTTTCACTACTGCTTTTGTCTTGAACTGAGTGATTTGAACCGTGTCTCTATTTTGATTTGGCAAGACAATGCAGTGACCAAAGGACATAGATATATGTTTGTTTGATGCTTTTATTATGTACTAGTACTTGGCAATAGAAGACTTGGTAGTTTAATCCTGTCCACCTTACTAATGAACCGGTTCACCGAAATGAGTTTCATATACTAGTACATGCTAATTTGTTATGTGTCTGCTTGTTTCTTCTTTTAGAGTGCTGATAGAATATTGGGGAAGAGTGCCTTATTAAGCAAAGGTAAAGGAAGTAATGCAGATAAGGTTCAGGATAGTGACACATCCTTGTGTGTCTCCAACAAAGCTTATAAAACAGCTAAGGAAGACTATCTTGAAGACAACGAGACAACCCCAAAGTCCTGTCTTGGTTCAATGTTGGAGTTACTGGCCACTACCGCTTGCACAAGCTATTTAAACTCACTGTATGAATCGGTTCGGTTTCTTGAGTCTCAACTACAAGCTGAAAAACATCGATCAGCTCTGCTGCGACAAGAAGCAGAAGGACTGCAGAAGTCCCTGGAGCATTCAGATGCATACTTTCTGGTGCAAGAGCAAGCGTTGGAGGATTTTAGCGCCAAACAGGACAAAGCTAATCAGCTTGCTAAGCTTATTGCCAGCATGGTTGATACCCAGGATAACGTTTCTTCAGCTCTACTGAAGTTGTTTCAGTTATGCTCTTGTTTTGCTGCCACGTTTATTTGCACTGGTGGCCAATTTTGATGGCCAGTGTACGTAATGTGCTGCTTTGTTCCCTATATTTGCACTGGTGGCGAACTTTGATGCCCAGTGGATGTAATATGTGTAATAGCGGTAATAGGCTAGTGTTAATTGCTTGCTTATTTATTTCCTTATTGTCTTGTTTAGTTGTTTTCTTGTAGTCACTGCAGTTCTTTTTTTGTTTTCTTCTAGTGGCCACAAAAGCCTATTTTTTTGTAACTAGGCCAAAATAATCATGGCAACACACATACTGTTGTAATAATGGGCCTCTTGCAGGCCGTATGATCCATGGGCCTTCGTCCGGCCGTAGGATCCATCGGCCTTCTATATGGGCCTTATGGTCCATGGACCCTTCTACGGGCCGTACGATCCATGGGCCTCATACAGGTCGTAGGATCCATGGGCCTTCTACGGGGCGTATCATCATTTCGCCAATCATGGGTCGTACTATTCGTGGACCATAACAGGCCGTTAATAGGCCGTATTTGATAACTCTATGAAAACAGCCCAACGGGTTTTTTTACATGAAAACGGCCCAACGTATTAACGGTCCGCAAACGGGCCGACTGTAACGACGGGCTGAATTTGGCCTACAAGTAGAAAATGACAGTAACGGGTCGTATGTAACCGAATGCTGCAAATGAGCTCAAGAATCAATGGGCCTTGAGAAGGCCGGAAGATAACTTGGGCTGGAAATGGCCCAATGGAATAATGGGCCGTTAATGGGTATAAAGTGATACACTGTTCATTACGGGCCAGTTTCACCACGGGCCGTTAATGTGCCAAGAGTTACAAAGGTCCTCATATGGGCCGAAAGAAGTCATGGGCCACACACGGGATGGAAGTTAAAATGGGCTGAATCATATTGGACGGCCCAGATGACGCTACTGGGCCTAATTCGGATAGGGCGTAACGGGCCCTGGGTTAGCGGGCTATAAATGGACTATATGCGAATAGGTCGTTAACAGGCTTTCTGTGTGCGGGCCTCCACCTTTTGACCAAGTCAAACAGGCCGGCGTTTTCACAGGAATAGGCCTCTGTTGGGCCGTTCCACGTGTCGCCGTATCATAGGCGCCTTCTGTCTAATGAGCGGATGACATCTGTCCCAACGGTGAGCCGACACGTGTTTCCTCCAGCCAATGATGATTTTACACGTGGAAAATCCCCATTGGTTGGGGCTGTTAACGGGTTATCGGATCCAAAACCCGACCCGATAGCTTAACGACGTTCCGTTACGGTGGATGCCACGTGTCAGTCACCCTTGACGAAAGCACTTCTATGACGCACGGTTTATCGTCATGGAAGTGGACACTTCCGTGATTATAATTTTGGTAATGTCATGGAACACTTCTACGACAGCACAGGTATGACTATCTTGATTATGTCATAAATTTGTGATGGATGTACATGCATGACAAAAAACGCGACCTACTGTGACAAACACGTATCATCACGGAAGTGTATTTTTTTGTAGTGCACTCTTCTATCTTATATCTCCTCCTGCTTCTGCTTCTTCTTCTCATCTGCCATGGAGAAGGGGAACCCAGGTCCCTCGACAGTAGCGGCGAGGGTCGCCGCTCGACAGCGCGCCCCTCCTCCTCCTGAGCCCGTGGTGGTGGAGCCGGCCGCGAGGGGAAGGGGGAGAGGGAGAGGCCGTGGGCAAGGCCGTGGCAGAGGTCATGGTGCTCGGGGAAGAGGAGGACGGGGCGGCATGCCGGCCTTGCCCCCGCCAGTGATGCCTTTCTCGACGGAGGGCCATGTTGGAGACCAGCCCCATGAGTTCTTTCATCAGGCTGCGCCGGACTCCGCATCGCCATCTTCGTCTTCCCGCCCTGTTTGCTCGGGAGATTGAGCGTGACCCGCCCCAGACCCTCAGGTTGCACATGAGGGGCTGCGGGAATGGGGGCACGCGGGTCGACGCTGACTTCCCGGCTCCTCGGGTCATGTACCTCCGCCGTGGATGGAAGACGTTCGCTCGCATCCACATCTTAACGGCGGGGCTCATCCTCTACTTCAAATTAATGGAGGACGGCCTGCTCTCCGTCAAGGTCTTCGGAGATTCTGGAACTCGCCTGAAGTGCTGCGTGGAGAGCTCCTCCGAAGGAGAATCCGATGATGGAAGCTCTTCCTCGAGCGAAAGTGACGGGAAGGAGAGCGGGGCAGATGATGGGTCGAGTCCGACTAGGCATCAGACACCCCGCGCCTGGGCGGACGTGGCATCAGCAGCATCTGCACCTGGCCGCTCCTCCGGCGGAGTTTTGCCAGGGGAGGGGCCAGCTCCTTGAACTTCTCTAGGCCGTATCCTTGGGCGGCTGGCGCCGGGAGGCTGCGGAAGAGGAAGAGGGCGGGTGGCAAGGCCGTCAACTCGAAGTACACGGACACCGACGCCTTCTTCGCGTGCTTGTTGACCTGCCGCCTTGTCTTCCAGCTCCTTTCTCAGCACCGTCATCACCGGCCCACCCTTGGGCAGACACCGAGGTGTTCTCTTGGTGCTTTCTGCTGCTCGTAGCTCGCCTATGCACCCCTTTGGCCCTTTCGCCTTCTTGACCTGCCTCCTAAGGAGAGGGACAAGGAAGGGATTATGGGAATCTCATCTTTCTTTTAGTCTGTAAGCCTGCGGGCACTTGTTAGATTTAAAGCTTGTAATCCCCTTGCAGTTGTTGATACCTGTATGGGACGTTTTTAATGAAAAAGGGTGCTTGTCGGGTTCTTCGTGTGTGAGCAAGGCCCATGCCAAGGATGAATCCTTGTTATTTTTATAATAAAAGTTATCGCCCGGCCACAGGCCTTGCCATTTCTCTTCTTCAGTCGACCATTCCCGCGCTTTTGGCGGAGGCAGGGGCGAAGTAGAGTTAGGCTCCTCGTTCATCTCTTCGCCATCGCAACTACTACCAAATTCCGCAGGAAGTAACTCTCGGGTATAGGAAAAAAGGGAGCACGGTGGTTTTAGATATAAACGAGGCTTCACATGTCCCAGTTCCATATGGAAACGCATAGCAGGGGGATAAAATACTTATCTGAATTCGTAGCCCCCGGCAACTTTGGCTCGCCGTGGTTGGGCCCTTACATCTTCAGCCCCCGACAGCCTTTCCTTGCCGAGGCCGGAGCGCCAGTTTGTTCTTCTTTTCCCAAGTGGCTCAGCAGAAGTGCCCTGCGAACCAAAGAAAATAGAAAGACGCACACTCGACCTTTAGGCTAGGGGTTAGTCGCCACTAAGCACTATCAACCCAAACCGAGGAAGAGACTCAACCTAGCATGCATGCTACAACTTAGGGCGCCAGCACTTCGTTTATTTATGCTCAGGGTCTATGCTTGGCTTTGTACAGAGGGTTACATGCCTTGCCGGCAAAGCTTGTACAAAAGTTGGCTTGCTGGGAGGCCCGGCAAGCCGCGCCTTATGGGTAAAACTTGCGAAGATGCTCAATATTCCAGGAGTTTCTCACTGGGACGGCATCTTCTGTATCCAGGCGGACTGCGCCAGGCCTGGTGACTCGTATTACCCGATAAGGGCCTTCCCACTTTGGTGTCAACTTGTTGGAATTCTTGGCCGACTGAACGCGCCGAAGAACAAGGTCGCAAGGCCTGCTGGTAGCGTGCAGCTCTCACAGCCGCCCGAAGATGACCTTCCCCAAGGAGCGTTGCGTCATCTTGCCGCAACTGATCTTGCTCAAGCTCATCATAAGCGATCACTCGAGGTGACCCATATATGAGTTCCATGGGGAGAACTTCCTCTGCCCGATATACTAGGGCAAAGGGTGTCTGGCTGGTGGCTCGATTTGGTGTCGTCCTGATCGACCAAAGAACTGCCGGCAACTCATCAATCCAGTGCCTTCCGCTCTTGTGCAGCCTGTCGAATGTCTTCATTCTCACGCCTCGCAACACTTCAGCGTTTGCCCTCTCCGCCTGGCCGTTGCTTCGTGGATGTGCCATGGAAGCAAAACAGACCTTGCTGTCGAGGTTTTGAATGCATTGCATGAAGGTGTTGCTCGTGAACTGTGTGCCGTTGTCGGTGATGACTTTGTTTGGCACACCAAACGGCAGACCAGTCCCTTGAAGAACTTGACGGCTCACTGTGTTGTCACCTTCCTCACCGGTTCCACCTCCGCCCACTTTGTGAACTTGTAGATTGCAACATACAAGTACTCAAAGCCCCCAACAGCACGGGGGAAGGGGCCTAGTATGTCGAGCCCCCAGACCGAAAATGGCCAGGAGAGAGGGATTGTTTGGAGGGCTTGGGCTGGTAGATGAAGCTTCTTTGAATGGAACTGACATGCTTCACACTTGGTTACTAGTGTTGTTGCATCCTGGAGGGCGGTGGGCCAGAAGAAACCTTGCCGGAACGCCTTACCGGCTAGGGCCCTCGGCCCTATGTGGGAGCCACATATGCCTCCGTTTATCTCCGCCAACAGCTCCAGTCCTTCCTCCCGGGGGATGCACTTTAATTTCACACCGTTTGGCCTTCTCCTGTACAGGACGTCATCGACGAACTGGTACAGGGCAGACCGACGGGCTACTTTTTCCGCTTCTTCCTGCTCCTCAGGAAGTTCCCCTGTTTGGAGGAATCGGATGGTACGTTGCGCCCACGCCGGAGCCTGGGGCTCTGATACGTCCATTTTTCATCATGCTTTTATATCGATATTTGTTGCATCATGGGCTGTTACTACACGTTATGTCACAATTCTTATGACTATTCTCTCTTATTTTACAAGGTTTACATAAGGAGGGAGAATGCCGGCAACTTGAATTCTGGGCTGGAAAAGGAGTAAATATTAGAGACCTATTCTTCACAACTCCAAAAGTCCAGAAACTCCACGAAAGTCATTTTTGGAAATAATAAAAATATTGAGCGGAAGAAGTTCACCAGAGGGGGACCCACCTGTCCCCGAGGGTGGGGGCGTGCCCTACCCCCCAGGGCGTGCCCCCCTACCTCGTGGGCCCCCTGTTGGCTCTCTGATGGCCATCTTCTGCTATATGAGGTCTTTCGTCGAGGAAGAAAATCATAAGCAACCTTTCGGGACGAAACTCCGCCGCCACAAGGCGGAACCTTGGCGGAACCAATCTAGGGCTCCGGCAGAGCTGTTCCGCCAGGGGTACTTCCCTCCGGGAGGGGGAAATCATCGCCACCATCATCACCAACGCTCCTCTCATCGGGAAAGGGCAATATCCATCAACATCTTCACCAGCACCATCTCATCTCGAAACCCTGGTTCATCTCTTGTATCCAATTCTTGTCTCCAAGCCCGAAATTGGTACTAGTAGGTTGCTAGTATTACTCCTTGTAGTTGATGCTAGTTGGTTTATTTGGTGAAAGATCATATGTTCAGATCCTATATGCATATTATTATCCTTCTGATTATGAACATGAATATGCTTTGTGAGTAGTTACATTTGTTCCTGAAGACATGGGAGAAGTCTTGCTATTAGTAGTCATGTGAATTTGGTATTCGTTCGATATTTTGATGAGATGTATGTTGTCTAGCCTCTAGTGGTGTTATGTGAACATCGACTACATAACACTTCACCATTATTTGGGCCTAGAGGAAGGCATTGGGAAGTAATAAGTAGATGATGGGTTGCTAGAGTGACAGAAGCTTAAACCCTAGTTTATGCGTTGCTTCGTAAGGGGCTGATTTGGATCCAAATGTTTCAAGCTATGGTTAGGTTTACCTTCATACTTTTGTTGTAGTTGCGGATGCTTGCAATCATTGTTGAGGAAATCGTTAACTGGTAGCTGCTCGGTCGGCTAGCGAGTAGGAGATTAATAGGCTAATCGGCAAGTTAATTGGCCCTTTAATCAATTAATCGGACGATTTATCAGTTTATCAGCTACTCGGTGACCCTACGAGTAGGGATTAATCGGCAAGTTAACTGGTTAATAGGACGAATTCTTGAACAGGGCTTGCAATAGAGGTTAATCATAAGTGGGATGCTTGTTCAAGTAAGAACAGCACCCAAGCACCGGTCCACCCACATATCAAATTATCAAAGTACCGAACGCGAATCATATGAACATGATGAAAACTAGCTTGATGATATTCCCATGTGTCCTTGGGAGCGCTTTTCCTTATCTAAGAGTTTGTCCAGGCTTGTCCTTTGCCACAAAAAGGATTGGGCCACCTTGCTGCACTTTATTTAGTTTTTTTACTTGTTGCTCGTTACAAATTATCTTATCACAAAACTATCTGTTACCACTTATTTCAGTACTCAGAGAATACCTTGCTGAAAACAGCTTATCATTTCCTTCTGCTCCTCGTTGGGTTTAACACTCTTACTTATCGAAAGGACTACGATAGATCCCCTATACTTGTGGGTAATCAAGACTCTTTTCTGGCGCCGTTGCCGGGGAGCGAAGCACCTTTGGTAGGTGGAATTTGGTAAGGAAAAATTTATATAGTGTGCTGAAATTTACTGTCACTTGTTACTATGGAAAGTAATTCTCTGAGGGGCTTGTTCGGGGTATCTTCACCCCGACCAGTAGAGCAAAGATTTGCTCCTCAACCTACTGAACCTACTAAAGATGAAAATGTCTACTTTGAATTTCCTTCGGGTATGTTAGAAAAACTGCTAGCTAATCCTTTTGCAGGAGATGGAACCAAGCATCCTGAAGAGCACCTAATATATGTGGATGAGGTTTATGGATTTTTTAAGCTTGCAGGTATACCCAATGATGTTGTCAAGAAGAAGGTCTTCCCTTTATCTATGAAGGGAGATGCATTGACATGGTATAGGCTATGTGATGATACGAGATCATGGAACTACAGACGATTGAAATTGGAATTTCATCAGAAATTTTATCCTATGATCTTGTTCACTGTGATCGCAATTATATATATAATTTTTGGCCTCGCGAAGGAGATAGCATCGCTCAAGCTTGGGGGAAGCTTAAGTCAATGTTATATTCATGCCCCAATCATGAGCTCTCGAGAGAATAATTATTCAAAGTTTTTATGCTCGGCTTTTTGATAACAATCGCACCATGCTCGATACTTCTTGTGCTGGCTCTTTTATGATGAAGACTATTGAATTCAAATGGAATTTATTGGATAGAGTTAAACGCAACTCTGAAGATTGGGATCTCGACGAAGGTAAAGAGTTAGGTATGGCACCTAAGTTTGATTGTGTTAAATCTTTTATGGATACCGATATTTTCCGTAAATTTAGCACTAAATATGGACTTGACTCTGAGATAGTAGCTTCTTTCTATGAATCTTTCGCTACATATGTTGATATGCCTAAGGATAAGTGGTTTAAATATCATCCTCCCATAGAAGTAAAAGTAGCTGCACCTACTAAAGTTGAAGAAAAGACTGTCACTTATAATGATCCCGTTGTTCCTACTTCTTATGTTGAGAAACCACCTTTCCCTGTTAGAATAAAGGATCATGCTAAAGCTTCAACTGTGGTTCATAAAAGCAATGTTAGAACTTATACACCTCCTGAGCAAGTTAAAGTTGAACCTAATATTGCTATTGTTAAAGATCTCTTGGCTGATAATATTGATGGGCATGTTATTCATTTCTGTGGTGAAACTGCTAGAATTGCCAAACTCTGTGCTAAAGATAAACATAGACCTATGGTAGGCGTGCCTATTATTTCTGTTAAAATAGGAGATCATTGTTATCATGGCTTATGTGACATGGGTGCTAGTGCTACTGTTGTACCTTATGACTTGTATAAAGAAATTATGCATGATATTGCACCCGCTGAGATAGAAGGTATTGATGTTACAATTAAACTTCCCAATAGAGATACTATATCAGCAATGGGAATTGTTAGAGATGTTGAAGTCTTGTGTGGGAAAACTAAATATCCTGCTGATTATCTTGTTCTAACTTCCCCACAAGACAGCTTTTGTCCCATTATATTTGGTAGACCCTTTTTGAATACTGTCAATGCTAGAATAGACTACGAAAAGAATGTTGTTACTATTGGTTTGAGTGATATGTCTCATGAGTTTAATTTCTCTAAATTTAGTAAACAACATCGTGAAGAAGAATTACCTAGTAAGGATGAAATTATTGGTCTTGCTTCTGTTGGCGTACCTCCTAGTGATCCTTTAGAACAATATTTGCTAGACCATGAAAATGATATGTTTATGAATGAAAGAAGGGAAATTGATGAAGTATTCTTTAAACAGGAACCTATTCTGAAACACAATTTGCCTATTGAAATCTTAGGGGATCCTCCTCCACCCAAGGGTGATCCCGTGTTTGAGCTTAAACCGTTGCCTCATAATCTTAAATATGCTTATCTTGATGAAAAGAAGATATATCCTGTTATTATTAGTGCTAACCTTTCAGAACATGAAGAAGAGAGATTATTGAAAACTCTGAAGAAGCGCCGTGCTGCTATTGGATATACTCTTGATGATCTTAAGGGCATTAGTCCCACTCTATGTCAACATAAAATAAATTTGGAAGAAGATGCCAAACCAGTCTGTGATCATCAACGAAGGCTTAATCCTAAGATGAAAGAAGTGGTAAGAAAAGAGATACTAAAGCTTTTGGAGGTAGGTATAATTTATCCCGTTGCTGATAGTCAGCGGGTAAGTCCTGTTCATTGTGTCCCTAAGAAGGGAGGTGTTACTGTTGTTCCTAATGATAAAGATGAATTGATTCCACAAAGAATTATTACAGGTTATAGGATGGTAATTGATTTCCGCAAATTAAATAAGGCTACTAAGAAAGATCATTACCCCTTACCTTTTATCGATTAGATGCTAGAAATATTATGCAAACATAGACACTTTTGCTTTCTAGATGGTTATTCTGGTTTCTCTCAAATACCTGTGTCGGCTAAGGATCAATCAAAGATTACTTTTACATGCCCTTTTGGTACTTTTGCTTGTAGACGTATGCCTTTTGGTTTATGTAATGCACATGCTACCTTTCGAAGATGCATGATGGCTATATTCTCTTAGTTTTGTGAAAAGATTTGTGAGCTTTTCATGGACGACTTTTCCATCTATGGATCTTCTTTTGATGACTGCTTGAGCAATCTTGATCGAGTTTTGCAGAAATGTGAAGAAACTAATCTTGTCTTGAATTGGGAAAAGTGCCTCTTTATGGTTAATGAAGGTATTGTCTTGGGGCATAAAGTTTCTGAAAGAGGTATTGAAGTTGATAAAGCCAAGGTTGATGCTATTGAAAAGATGCCATGTCCCAAGGACATCAAAGGTATAAGAAGTTTCCATGGTCACGCTGGATTTTATAGGAGGTTCATTAAGGACTTCTCAAAAATTTCTCGGGCTCTAACTAATTTATTACAAAAAGATATACCATTTGTCTTTGATGATGATTGTGTAGAAGCATTTGAAATACTTAAGAAAGCATTGATCTCTGCACCTATTGTTCAGCCACCTGATTGGAATTTACCCTTTGAAATTATGTGTGATGCTAGTGATTATGCTGTAGGTGTTGTTCTAGGGCAAAGAGTACATAAGAAATTAAATGTTATCCATTATGCTAGTAAGACTCTAGACAATGCTCAAAGAAATTATGCTACTACTGAAAAAGAATTCTTAACAGTTGTATTTTCTTGTGATAAGTTCAGACCTTATATTGTTGATTCTAAAGTAACTATTCACACTGATCATGCTGCTATTAAATACCTGATGGAAAAGAAAGATGCTAAACCTAGAATTATTAGATGGGTTCACTTGCTACAAGAGTTTGATTTGCGTATTGTTGATAAAAAGGGAGTTGATAACCCCGTTGCAGACAACTTGTCTAGGTTAGAAAATGTTCTTGATGACCCACTACCTATTGATGATAGCTTTCCTGATGAACAATTAAATGTTATAAATACTTCCCTAAAAAAATGTTATAAATATTTCTCGTAGTACTCCTTGGTATGCTGATTATGCTAATTACATTGTTGCTAAATTTATACCAATTAGTTTCACATGCCAGCAAAAGAAAAAGTTTTTCTATGATTTGAGACATTACTTTTGGGATGACCCACATCTTTATAAAGGGGGAGTAGATGGTGTTATTAGACATTGTGTACCTGAGCATGAACAGGAACAGATCCTACGCAAGTGCCACTCCGAAGCTTATGGAGGACACCACGCCGGAGATAGAACTGCACATAAGGTATTGCAATCCGGTTTTTATTGGCCCACTCTCCTCAAGGATGCCCGTAAGTTTGTCCTATCTTGTGATGAATGTCAAAGAATTGGTAATATTAGTAGACATCAAGAAATGCCTATGAATTATTCACTCGTTATTGAACAATTTGATGTGTGGGGCTTTGATTATATGGGACCTTTTCCTGCCTCAAATGGATATACACATATTTTAGTTGCTGTTGATTATGTTACTAAGTGGGTGGAAGCTATTCCAACTAGTAGTGTTGATCATAACACTTCTATTAAAATGCTTAAGGAAGTTATTTTTCCGAGGTTTGGAGTCCCTAGACTTTTAATGACTGATGGTGGTTCACATTTTATTCATGGTGCCTTCCGTAAAATGCTTGCTAAATATGATGTTAATCAGAGAATTGCATCTCCTTATCACCCATAGTCTAGTGGTCAAGTGGAATTGAGTAATAGAGAGCTCAAATTAATTTTGCAAAAGGCTGTCAATAGGTCTAGAAAGAATTGGTCCAAGAAACTTGATGATGCATTATGGGCTTATAGAACTGCATATAAAAATCCTATGGGTATGTCTCCGTATAAAATGGTTTATGGAAAAGCATGTCACTTACCTGTCGAACTAGAACATAAGGCATACTGGGATATTAAAGAGCTCAGTAATGATTTCAAACTTGCCAGTGAGAAGAGGTTATTTGATATTAGCTCACTTGATGAATGGAGAACCCAAGCTTATGAAAATGCCAAGTTGTTTAAAGAAAAAGTTAAAAGATGGCATGACAAAAGGATACAAAAGCGTGAGTTTAACGTAGGTGATTATGTATTGCTATACAACTCTCGTTTAAGATTTTTGCAGGAAAACTTCTCTGTAAATGGGAAGGCCCTTACGTTATCGAGGAGGTCTATCGCTCCGGTGCCATCAAAATCAACAACTTCGGAGGCACAAATCCGAAGGTGGTGAACGGTCAAAGAATCAAACATTATATCTCAGGTAATCCTATAAATGTTGAAACCAATGTTATTGAAACCGTAACCCCGGAGGAATACATAAGGGACACTTTCCAGAACGTTTCAGACTCCAAAAAGGAATAGGTATGTGGTACAGTAAGTAAACCGACTCCAAAATAGTTTTTAAGGCAATATTTCTCCATTTTGGAATATTTAGAAAAATAGAAAAATAAGAAGTAGTCCGGGAAGGACACGAGGGCCCCACGAGGGTGGAGGGCACACCCTACCCCCCTGGGCGTGCTCCTCTCGTGTGCCTTCCGGACTCCGTTTTCTTGCACGATACGTATTTTGGTCAGTAAAAATTCATTATATATCCCCCGAAGGTTTTGACTACCGTATCACGCAAATATCCTTTGTTTTTGTTTCGAGCTGTTGTTGCTGCAGATTAGAGCAAGATGTCTTCTCAAGAGTCAGTCGGGGAGAGCCGGGTGGCTCATCCGGCATCGGAACCAAGGGCAAACAACGACACTGACCACTTTGGGCCAGCAACGGAGGAAGAGGTGGAGGCTGACTTGATGAGGGTAGATGCCATGGAGGATCAAGAAGTCACGTCTCGCTTCCGAGATGGGTTCACGATGGGGTAACTACAGAGCTCAGCTATTCCAAACTCGGTTATCCCTTCCAATGTTAGATTTCTTTCTTATGAAAATATGAAGAGGAATGTCACTTGTTCTCCCGCACCTATGCAACACCCTTGGGTGCAAGGAGCTTTAGCCGTCACAGGAAAGGTTCGTAAGGAAATAATGGACCTCAAGCAGCATGTCAATAAGCTCGAGGAGGAGAATCGTATCCTGAGGGGCATCATCGCCAAGAATATTACACCATCACCAAAGAAGGAGACATAATCACATGGGTATGGGCACTCCCCTTGGCAACTTCCAAGCTTGGGGGAGGTGCCCCAGTATCGTATCACCATGACACTCCTATCTTTACCATTTTTCTTAAGTTTGATCCTGTTAGTAGTATCTTGATCTAGTAGAATAAAGTTTATGGCATGATCTAGTTTTGAGTTTTGCTTTATGATCGCTCTATGTAATCGAGTCTGTGAGCTATGTCATAAACATTAGTGTTGAGTCAAGGGCTTGATTGTCTTGCTATGATCTTGAGTGAATAAAATAAAAAGAATAAAAAGAAATAAAGAGTTCATATTGATCTTATGGAGAGTAATGACTTCACGTAGAAAGAGTATGATGAGTAAAAGTTGTTGGGAGTTGGCAAACATAGCCTTGATCATCGTTGCAATTAATAGGAAGTAATAAGGAAAGAGAGGTCTCACATATAAATATATTATCATTGACATCCTTTATGATTGGGAGCACTCATTAAAATATGACATGCTAAAGAGTTGATGTTGGACAAGGAAGACAACGTAATGGGTTATGTTTTCTAATATCTGAGATAAGTATGTTGTCATGGATCATCCAACATGTTGAGCTTGCCTTTGCCCCTCATGCTAGCCAAATTCTCAGCACCAAGTAGAGATACTACTTGTGCCTCCAAAAACCCTTAAACCAGTTTTGCCATGAGAGTCCACCATATCTACCTATGGATTGAGTAAGATCCTTCAAGTAAGTTCTCGTCGGTGGAAAACAATAAAAATTGCTCTCTAAATATGTATAATTGATTGGTGTGGAGGAAATAAGCTTTATACGATCTTGTGATGTGGAAGAAATAAAAGCGACGGTCTGCATAATAAAGTTTCCTATCACAAGGGGCAATATAAAGTGACGTTCTTTCGCATTAAGATTTTGTGCATCCAACCATAAAAGCGCATGGCAACCTCTGCTTCCCTCTGCGAAGGGCCTATCTTTTATTATTATCTTCTACCTTATGCAAGAGTCATGGTGATCTTCACCTTTTCCTTTTTACATTTTATCCTTTGGGAAGCACAGTATGTTGTAAAGATCCTGATAGATATATCTAATTGGATGTAGGGGAGCATGTTGGGAGGCGAAACTATAAGCCCCTATCTTTCTCTATGTCCGATTAAACCTCCATAACCACAAGTATCGCGTGAGTGTTAGCAATTATGAGAGAATAAATGATAGTTGAGTATGTGGACTTGCTATTAAGCTCTGACATAGAGTCTTTCTGATGTTATGATAAATTGCAATTGCTTCAATGACTGAGATTATAGTTTGTTGGTTCTCAATAAAGTTTATGATTCGTACTCTGCCTTGTGAATGGATTATCACTTGAGCATAAGAAACCATATGACAATATCTATATATGTTGCTGTTACGAGAATAATCATGATGCCTTCATGTCCGTATTTTTTTTATCAACACCTCTACCTCTAAACATGGGGACATATTTATCGTTATCGGCTTTCGCTTGAGGACAAGCGAGGTCTAAGCTTGGGGGAGTTGATACGTCCATTTTGCATCATGCTTTTATATCGATATTTATTGCATTATGGGCTATTACTACACATTATGTCACAATTCCTATGACTATTCTCTCTTATTTTACAAGGTTTACATAAGGAGGGAGAATGCCAGCAGCTGGAATTCTGGGCTGGAAAAGGAGTAAATATTAGAGACCTATTCTGCACAACTCCAAAAGTGCTGAAACTCCACGAAAGTCATTTTTGGAAATAAAAAAAATATTGAGTGGAAGAAGTTCACCAGAGGGGGACCCACCTGTCCACGAGGGTGGGGGCGCGCCTTACCCCCCAGGGTGTGCCCCCCTACCTCGTGGGCCCCCTGTTGGCTCTCTGATGGCCATCTTCTGCTATTTGATGTCTTTCGTCGAGGAAAAAATCATAAGCAACCTTTCGGGACGAAACTCCGTCGCCACGAGGCGGGACCTTGGCGGAACCAATCTAGGGCTCCGGCAGAGCTATTCTGCCACAGATACTTCCCTCCGGGAGGGGGAAATCATTGCCACCGTCATCACCAACGCTCCTCTCATCGGGAGAGGGCAATCTCCATCAACATCTTCACCAGCACCATCTCATCTCAAAACCCTAGTTCATCTCTTGTATCCAATTCTTGTCTCCATGTCCGGGATTGGTACTAGTAGGTTGCTAGTACTGTTGATTACTCCTTGTAGTTGATGCTAGTTGGTTTATTTGGTGAAAGATCATATGTTTAGATCCTATATGCATATTATTATCCTTTTAATTATGAACATGAATATGCTTTGTGAGTAGTTACGTTTGTTCCTGAGGACATGGGAGAAGTCTTGCTATTAGTAGTCATGTTAATTTGGTATTTGTTCGATATTTTGATGAGATGTATGTTGTCTAGCCTCTAGTGGTGTTTTGTGGACGTCGACTACATAACACTTCACCATTATTTGGGCCTAGAGGAAGGCATTGGGAAGTAATAAGTAGATGATGGCTTGCTACAGTGAAAGAAGCTTAAACCCTAGTTTATGCGTTGCTTCGTAAGGGGCTGATTTGGATCCACATGTTTCATGCTATGGTTAGGTTTACCTTAATACTTTTGTTGTAGTTGCGGATGCTTGCAATAGAGGTTAATCATAAGTGGGATGCTTGTTCAAGTATGACCAGCACCCGACCACCGGTCCAACCACATATCAAATTATCAAAGTACCGAACGCGAATCATATGAACGTGATGAAAACTAGCTTGACGATGTTCCGATGTGTCCTCGGGAGCGCTTTTCCTTATATAAGAGTTTGTCAGGCTTGTCCTTTGCTACAAAAAGGATTGGGCCACCTTGCTGCACTTTATTTACTTTTGTTACCTGTTGCTCGTTATAGATTATCTTATCACAAAACTATCTGTTACGACTTATTTCAGTACTTGCGGAGAATACCTTGATGAAAACAGCTTATTATTTCCTTCTGCTCCTCGTTGGGTTCGACACTCTTACTTATCGAAAGGACTATGATAGATCTCCTATACTTGTGGGTCATCAGGCTCCACGGCAAGGACCAAAGGCATTTGCTCCGCCATGGGAGCGGTTGTCTCCATGGCCAGGGCTCGACGCCCTACCGGAGCCAGTTGCTCTTTGGCAGACTCAGTGTCCATGGCGACATCCTTGCCGGTGGCCCCAGGGGGCTCGGCGGGGAAGTACTTGTCGGGACCTGATTTCCTCCGCTTGTTCTGCCCCGTTGATGGTTTGACGAATGGCTGAGTTA
Organism: Aegilops umbellulata; assembly: GCA_032464435.1. Taxonomy (NCBI): domain Eukaryota; kingdom Viridiplantae; phylum Streptophyta; class Magnoliopsida; order Poales; family Poaceae; genus Aegilops; species Aegilops umbellulata. Next base: position 92,187,680 of record CP136055.1, read on the forward strand.
ACCGGAGCAAAAAGGTACCTGGTTCCACAAGTAGCTTGAATGCAGCACGCTTCGACAGATAATCGGCGATGTCGTTCTCCGCTTGGGGAACGTGCTCCGAGTGGATACTGTCAAAGCGCTCCTCCAGCTTCCTCACTTCATCTACGTAGGCCTCCATCAATGGGCTCTGGCAATCCTTGTTGACTCGTCTGACGACAAGCTGCGAGTCACCCCTGACGATGAGCTTTTTCACCCCGAGGTCTGCTGCGATCCTGAGACCGGGAAGCAGCCCCTCGTACTCAGCAGTGTTGTTTGTGGACATCTCCCTGGGAAAGTGCATCTGTATCACATACTTGAGGTTCTCCCCAATGGGTGCGATAAGCAGCACACCGGCACCGGCGCCTTGCAGCGAGAAAGCCCCATCAAAGTACATGATCCAGTCGCGGCCTGCTTCCTTGCCGGGGAGAGCAGTCTCCTGGATTTCTTCATCGGGCGTTGAGGTCCATTCTGCTATGAACTCCGCCAAGAATCTGCTCTGGAATGTCGAGGTACTTTCGAACTTCAACCCAAAGCTCGACAACTCCAGAGCCCATTCAACAATCCTTCCAGTCGCATCTTGGTTATGCAGTATCTATTGCAACGAGGGGCGGGTGACGACAGTGATCTTGTGGGCTTGGAAGTAATGTCGCAGCTTACTCGAGGCCATAAGGAGGCCGAAGAGAAGTTTCTGCACACCGGAGTACCTCGACCTAGCCCCCTGCAAGAGGAAGTAGATAAAGTAAACCCGGTGCTGCATCATCTTCTTCTTCTGCACCACTTCACTTGACTTCGCGGGCACTGCCCTAGTGGCGTCAGGCTCTGCCGGGGGAATCTTTGGCTTGCCATCCGCTGGTTTTGCCGTTGCCACTGCCTCCTCATCGACCTCCCACTGTGCCACCAGTGGGGCGCTGACCACTTGATTCGTTGCTGCTAGATACAGCAACAACGACTCTTGTGGTTTAGGCACAACTAGTATTGGCGTGGAGGAAAGGTATTTCTTGAAATCCTGCAACACCGCCTCAGCTTCTGGGGTCCACTACATTGGGCCTGCCTTCTTCAAGATCTTGAAGAAGGGAAGGGAGCAATCAACGTACTTGGAGATGAATCGGCTCATGGCGGCGACGCAGCCTGTGAGCCGACGCACATCCTTGATCTGCTTGGGCGCCTCAATCTGCTCAATAGCCTTGATTTTGTCTGGGGTTGCCTCGATCCCGCGTTGAGACACAAAGAATCTGAGAAGCTTGCCAGACGGAACGCCGAAGACACACTTCTCAGCGTTCAGCTTAAGATTGATCTTGCGCAGGTTGGCAAATGTCGATTTCAGATCTTGCACAAGAGTTGCCCCTTCCTTGGTTTTGACCACTATGTCATCCATGTATGCTTCCATATTTCTATGGAGCTAAGGTTCAAAACCAATTTGGACCGCTCTTGCAAACGTCGAGCCAGCACTCTTCAACCCAAAAGGCATCCGTAAAAAGCAATACGTACCAGATGGGGTGATGAATGTTGTCTTCTCTTGATCTTATCTTGTCATGAAGATTTGGTGGTAGCCCGAGTAGGCATCGAGGAAGGACAGCAGATCACACTCGACCATGGAGTCGACAATCTGGTCGATGCGCGGCAATGGGAAGGGATCCTTAGGACAAGACTTATTGACATCTGTGTAGTGAATAGACAGCCTCCACTTCCCATTTGCCTTGCACACCACTACCGGATTGGCCAACCACGTCGGATGGAGCACTCTTTTCACCAACCCTGCCGCTTCCAACTTCCTGATCTCCTCTGTGATGAACTCCTGCCTCTCTAGAGCCTGCTTTCTGACCATCTGCTTGATGGGACGCGCATGAGGACAGACAGCTAGGTGGTGCTCAATCACCTCCCTGGGAACACCGGGGATGTCGGATGCTTGCCATGCAAACACTTCGACATTCGCCCGCAGGAAGGTGATGAGCGTGCCTTCCTATTTGCTGTCGAGGGAGGAGCCTATGGTGAAAACCCCTCCCGTGCCATCCTCCCTGACGGACACCTTCTTGGTCTGCGGTGGCTCAGCTATGGATTTCTTGCTCTTGCTGGTAGAGCTATCTGGCACGTCCTCGACGGTAGCACAACACTCCAAGGAGGTGCGCTTGCCGGAGTGGGTGCAAGAGGTCTTGCCAGGCTTCTTCTTCCCTCCCGGGGCTTCAGCGGCAGGAGAAAGTGCCCTGGCGGCAGCTGCTGCAACTGCTTCTCGGTAGAGTTGATCGGCGCAAATCAGCGCGTCCTTCTTGTCGGAGGGGACGGAGATGATGGTCAACGGCCCGGGCATCTTTAGCATGTTGTAGCCGTAGTGCGACGACGCCATGAACTTGGCCGCCGGGCGGGCGAGGATCCCGTTGTAGGGCAAGGATATCTCGGCCACATCGAAGACGATCCTCTCTGTCCTGTAGTTCGACTCTCCTCCAAACGTCACGGGCAGTGTGACCTTCCCCTTCGGCTGGCTCTTCCCCGGATTGACCCCTTGAAACGTGCCCGTTTCCACGAGGTCTCCATCAGGAATTTGCAGCCTTTTGATCACGATGGGCGAAATCAAGTTCAGGCCGGCCCCGCCGTCGACCAACATCTTGTTCACCTTGAGGTTGCGTATCGTTGGTGAGACCAACAACGGCAAATACCCGACCACGGTTGTGCTATCAGGGTGGTCCTCGGCGTCAAAGATGAGGGGCGTGCCAGACCACTTCAGCGGCTTCTGAGTGTCAAACGACGGCTGCGCTACTGTAATCTCACGCGCCCACTGCTTGAGCTGGCAGTGAGAAGTATGCAGCGAGGCGCCGCCATCAACACACATGGCCTCTGTAGCCTTCTGGAACTCTTGCTCGCCGGACTCAACGTCCTCGTCATTTTCATCGTCTTCTTGCTTCTTGTCACGGCCCCGGGCGGGCCTCTCTTGCTGGTTGTCCTTGCCGCAGCGGCCTCCTGTGCTGCTAGGCTTCTTGTCGGATCCCTCGGCACCGTCCTGACCTTTCTCCTTGTCCCGCCTCTCATACTCGGCCTTCTTCTTTTCAGCAAGCAACTCAACTTGCCGGCAGTTCTGGATGTCGTGACCCTTGGTGCGGTGGATCTAGCTATACTGCTTGCCGGAGCCCCCTGGCTTGTCGGCAGCTGCTAAGGCCCGACAGGCGATGCTCCTGGCAATCTCCTTGCCGGGGTCGTCTGCCTTGACCTTCTTGGCAGCGCCGGTGTCGTCAGATCCTTCAACGGCAAGCACGGCCTTGCCCTTACGTTTCCTGTTGCGACGCTGGCCCTTCTTCGTCGGAGCGGCGGCGTCTTTGCCAGTAGAGTCGGTTTCCGCGCTGACGTCCTCGCCGGGGTACTTCCTTCCCTCTTCAGCCCGGGCGCACCTATCTGCCAGAACATAGAGTTCGGCCACATCCTTAACCTTGGTTACCGCCAGCTCTTCGCGGATCTTGTGGTTGCGCATGTTTTGATGGAATGCGCTGATCATAACGACGGGATGAACGTCGTGGATGTTGTACTGCACCCGACTGAATCTCTGGATGTAGTTGCATAGGGTTTCCCCTTCCTTCTGGGGAATGATGTGCAGATCACTGGCCTGGCCATGAGCTTGGTGGCCTCTAGTGAAGGCGCCAAAGAACTCATGGCATGGATCTGACCAAGAAGAAAGGGAACCCGCCGGCAAGTGCATCAACCAAGACATGACATTGGGCTTTAGTGCTAGTGGGAAGTAATTGGCAAGCACCTTGTCGTCGCGAGCAACGGCAGCCTGCATCGCGATGGTGTAGATGCTGAGGAACTCCGACGGATGGGTCTTTGCAAGTGTACTTCTCGCCGACGTCGGGCTTGAACGTGCGGTGGGACGGCCACTGGAACTGCCACAGCTCGCGAGTAAAGGCTGGGCAGCCCATCCTGTAAGGTAGGCCGCTGGAGCCCCCCAGTGCTGGGTGGTCCATAGTAGTTCTCGCTCGCTTGTCCGACTGGTGGCGTGTGTCACGCCGGTGCTTGATATTGGTCCGAGCGTCTTCGTGAGCTCGTTCTCGAAGAACTTGGCGCTGGTCGCGGTGGGTCCGCTGGTCGGACGATGCTATAGAGATGTTATCACAAGCGTCGTCACGACGGGCCGACACTCGCGGCGGCTGGCGAGGAGGAGGAGGGTGCACTGTGACCGCAGCACCCCCGGTCCTCCCAGCGCTGGCATGTGGTGGCTCAGTGGAGCGCCGGTCCGAGGGTCCTGCTGGTCGCGGATCATCTTTGTTGGCGACGGCGACGAGGCTCCGGATGGTGGCCCTCCACTCGTCGAGCTTCTCCGCGGCAGTAGGGAAGTCGAGGAGCAGCTGCGCACGCGCCAAAGCTTCTGCTGGCGTGGGAGGCGGTGACAACTGTATGGATCGTGATGCGCTTCGAGTTCTAACCACGTTAGAAGGAGCTCTATCATGACCCAGCGGCTGCGCGCCATTTTCGCCAGCACTTCGACGGGCATGCTGAACTCCTTCGTCCCGCGGACGAAGCACAGGGCTCTTCGCACGGCGGTGTCCAGGGTCACCGGCGTGGTGGCACTGCTCGTCGCGCACACCATGGGAAGAGCGCACAGTGGTTGCCGGCGTGGGCGTCTTGGAGGTTGCTGCACCACACTTCTAGAGGGCCCCGCGCCGGCTGTAGGGGGCCTAGTCCCGTCTTTGTATTTGGTGGCGTGCGGCCCTTCGCCTGGCGCATGGACGGTGCTGCTCGCCACTTTCTAGCTGCCAGGGTGATGCTCGTGCTCGCGGACCACGGCCCAGGTCATGTCCGCGACCGGGCCGCTGCTCGCCCGTACTCGCACGGGCCGTTCGGCCCTCGACAAGCCGATCGCCGTGGTGGTCTTCTGATTGGGAGCCATGGCGATGAAGAACCGCTAGGCTAGCTACTAGACCAGATTCTCACAATTGTGCGCCCCTACCTGGCGCGCCAAAGATGTCGGTGTCGAACGACACCTATGGGATCACAAGAATCCCTACTACGGTTGTCGGGGCATAGGGTTGCGAGAAGAGCAGGATTAGAAGTCAGCAAAAGGATCGTTTACCCAGGTTCGGGCCGCGAGGATGCGTAAAACCCTAGTCCTGCTTTGGTGGATGTATTGAGTGTTCTTGAGCCCTCGAACTAGTTATGATGGTTGTGTAGTTCAAAAGAGCCAAATCCCTTTCCAGTATGCCATGGGCCTCCTTTTATAGTCGAAAAGGGGCTGCCACAGTGGCACACAGGAGGTGGAAAGTCCTATAGTACTATGAGCTTATCGCCCATATTACAGGACAAGATGCATTTAATGCGTCGCTGAGGTGTCCCTATGCTTTAACGGGGATGGGAATGGAGCCCTTCTCGTCCGTCGCCGCTCCTCCTCGTGTCGACACGCGCCCTAGCTAGCGATGTGTGCGGCGCCATGTAGACAGGCAAGCAGCTGAGGTGGCGTGGTGGCAGGGTCTTCACGAAGGTCTGCGTGCCGCCACGCAGGCACTTGCTGATCGGGTCCAGAAGCGGCACGTTGCCACGCAGGTGCCAGCCTAGCTGGTCGGGCTGGCAGCTGCATGTGAGTGGCGGCGGAGACTTGGCTGGTGCGGGCCTGGTGGTGGCCTTGCTGGCGTTCTCGGCAAGGGTCTTGCCGAGTGGCCCGGCAAGTCTTGCCGTGGTGCACAGTCGTCCCCGGCAAGGATCTTGCCGGGGGTCTTGTGGCTTTTCTTGGCAATGGTCCCATCGAGGGGCGCCATCTTCTGGTCCTCATCTTGACCTCATATGTCTATGGTTTTGACAAAGATTTGCATGCCACCACATAGGTGCCTCCCGAGCCCTGGTACAATCGTAGCCGGTAGGGTTGGAACCCGTGGCTCGAGGGTGGCTCGCTCTGTTGGTGTTTGGGCGTGCTGCCCTGGCAAGGGTCTTGCCGGGGCTGCTGAGGCTGTCCCCGACAAGGGTCTTGCCGGGGGGACCTGCTCCGTCCTTCTGCCTCTTTGTGTTCTTGGCCTTGGCGTTGCCTTGATTGTCTTGTGTTGGGCTTTGGCTTCTCTCCAGCTTCCCTCCTTTGCCCTACTACGTGTGGCCATGGCGTGCGGCTCTGACTGCCCATGCACAAGCAGCGGGGTACAAAGGTGCGCCCCTACTTTTGTACACCGACACCTTGCCCTTTTTCTTTAAACTAGTGGTCTTGTTAACCATCAACACTCGATGCTCTTTCTTGATTTCTACCTCCACAGCTTTGTGAAGGAAATATGCCCTAGAGGCAATAATAAAGTTATTATTTATTTCCTTATATCATGATAAAGGTTTATTATTCATGCTAGAATTGTATTAACCGGAAACATAATACATGTGTGAATACATAGACAAACAGAGTGTCACTAGTATGCCTCTACTAGACTAGCTCGTTAATCAAAGATGGTTATGTTTCCTAACCATGAACAAAGAGTTGTTATTTGATTAACGAGGTCACATCATTAGTTGAATGATCTGATTGACATGACACATTATATTAGCTTAGCACCCGATCGTTTAGTATGTTGCTATTGCTTTATCCATGACTTATACATGTTCCTATGACTATGAGATTATGCAACTCCCGTTTGCCGGAGGAACACTTTGGGTACTACCAAACGTCACAACGTAACTGGATGATTATAAAGGAGTACTACAGGTGTCTCCAATGGTAGATGTTGGGTTGGCGTATTTCGAGATTAGGATTTGTCACTCCGATCGTCGGAGAGGTATCTCTGGGCCCTCTCGGTAATGCACATCACTTAAGCCTTGCAAGCATTGCAACTAATAAGTTAGTTGCGGGATGATGTATTACGGAACGAGTAAAGAGACTTGCCGGTAACGAGATTGAACTAAGTATTGGATACTGACGATCGAATCTCGGGCAAGTAACATACCGATGACAAAGGGAACAACGTATGTTGTTATGCGGTCTGAACGATAAAGATCTTCGTAGAATATGTAGGAGCCAATATGGGCATCCAGGTCCCGCTATTGGTTATTGACCGGAGATGTGTCTCGGTCATGTCTACATTGTTCTCGAACCATAGGGTCCGCACGCTTAACGTTACGATGACAATTATTATGAGTTTATGCATTTTGATGTACCGAAGGTTGTTCGGAGTCCCGGATGTGATCACGGACATGACGAGGAGTCTCGAAATGGTCGAGACGCAAAGATTGATATATTGGAAGCCTATGTTTGGACATCGGAAGTGTTCCGGGTGAAATCGGGATTTTACCAGAATACCGGGAGGGTTACTGGAACCCCCCGGGAGCCAAATGGGCCAACATGGGCCTTGGTGGAAAGGTGAAAGGGCTGCCCTCATGGGCTGCGCGCCTCCCCCCTTCCCCTAGTCCTATTAGGACTAGGGAAGGTGGCCGGCCAGCCCCTCTCTCTTTCCCCACTTGGGGAGTCCTATTAGGAATAGGATTGGAGGGGAGTCCTACTCCCAGCGGGAGTAGGACTCCTCCTATGGCTGCCGCACCCCTCCCCCTTTGCCCCTTTATATACGGGGGCAGGGGCACCTCTAGACACACAATTGATCATTGAGATCTTTCCTTAGCCGTGTGCGGTGCCCCTGCCACCAAATTCCACCTCGGTCATATTGTCGCAGTGCTTAGGCGAAGCCCGGCGTCAGTAGTACATCAAGATCGTCACCACGCCGTCGTGCTGACGGAACTCTTCCTCGACGCTTTGCTGGATCGGAGCCCGAGGATCATCATCGAGCTGAACGTGTGCTAAGAACTCGGAGGTGCCGGAGTAACGGTGCTTGGATCAGTCGGACCGGGAAGAAGACGTATGACTACTTCCTCTACGTTGTGTCAAACGCTTCCGTTGCGATCTACAAGGGTACGTAGATCATACTCTCCCCTCGTTGCTATGCATCACCATGATCTTGCGTGTGCATAGGAATTTTTTTGAAATTACTACGTTCCCCAATAGTGGCATCCGAGCCTGGTTTTATGGTTTGATGTTATTTGCACGAGTAGAACACAAGTGAGTTGTGGGCGATATAAGTCATACTGCCTACCAGCATGTCGTACTTTGGTTCGGCGGTATTGTTGGACGAGACGATCTGGACCAACCTTACGCGTACTCTTACGCGAGACCGGTTCCCTCGACGTGCTTTGCACATAGATGGCTTGCGGAAGACTGTCTCTCCAACTTTAGTTGAACCGAGTGTGGCTACGCCCGGTCCTTGAGAAGGTTAAAACAGAGTCTATTTGACAAACTATCGTTGTGGTTTTGATGCGTAGGTAAGATGAGTTCTTGCTTAAGCCCGTAGCAGCCACGTAAAACTTGCAACAACAAAGTAGAGGACGTCTAACTTGTTTTTGCAGGGCATGTTGTGATGTGATATGGTCAAGACATGATGCTAAATTTTATTGTATGAGATGATCATGTTTTGTAACCGAGTTATCGGCAACTGGCAGGAGCCATATGGTTGTCGCTTTATTGTATGCAATGCAATCGCGATGTAATGCTTTACTTTATTACTAAGCGGTAGTGATAGTCGTGGAAGCATAAGATTGGAGAGACGACAACGATGCTACGATGGAGATCAAGGTGTCGCGCCGGTGATGATGGTGATCATGACGGTGCTTCGGAGATGGAGATCACAAGCACAAGATGATGATGACCATATCATATCACTTATATTGACTGCATGTGATGTTTATCTTTTTATGCATCTTATCTTGCTTTGATTGACGGTAGCATTATAAGATGATCTCTCACTAAATTATCAAGAAGTGTTCTCCCTGAGTATGCACCGTTGCAAAAGTTCTTCGTGCTGAGACACCACGTGATGATCGGGTGTGATAGGCTCTACGTTCAAATACAACGGGTGCAAAACAGTTGCACACGCGGAATACTCAGGTTATACTTGACGAGCCAAGCATATGCAGATATGGCCTCGGAACACAGAGACCGAAAGGTCGAGCGTGAATCATATAGTAGATATGATCAACATAACGATGTTCACCATTGAAAACTACTCCATATCACGTGATGATCGGTTATGGTTTAGTTGAGTTGGATCACGTGATCACTTAGAGGATTAGAGGGATGTCTATCTAAGTGGGAGTTCTTAATTAATTTGATTAACTGAACATAAACTTATCATGAACTTAGTACCTGATAGTATCTTGCTTGTTTATGTTGATTGTAGAGAGATGGCTCGTGCTGTTGTTCCGTTAAATTTTAATGCGTTCCTTGAGAAAGCAAAGTTGAAAGATGATGGTAGCAATTACACGGACTGGGTCCGTAACTTGAGGATTATCCTCATTGCTGCACAGAAGAATTACGTCCTGGAAGCACCGCTAGGTGCCAGGCCTGCTGCTAGAGCAACACCAGAAGTTATGAATGTCTGGCAGAGCAAAGCTGATGACTACTCGATAGTTCAGTGTGCCATGCTTTACGGCTTAGAACCGGGATGTCAGGACCCCGATCCTAAGTCACACCGATCTAGCATGTAACACATCCTATCACTTTGCGGCCTCACGCACGGTATTCCCACGGGTGCCACCTTACCTGGCCCGGGACCGTTTGCGCCTTTTGGCTCACGTATATGATAGTGTCGCTAGCATCCATATGACAAAGAACCCGGGCCGACATGGCTAGTCGTGAACCCAAGGCGGCACTAACCCATGAGGACAGGCATACATGAATCACATCGAGCATGTCGGTCAACAACGTATATATATCCGGGCTGTAGCACTGGGCTAACAGGACTCCGGTAACCCGGGCTGTAGCAGGCTAGGCAGGACTCCGGATAACACCGCGTGACATTTCCCCAAAGGGACAGACACAGGAACGACGTGAAACACATGCCGGCCAGTCAAGTGTTCCGAGCAGTAGTGCTGGGCTAGCAGGACTCCGGTGAACCGGGCTGTAGCGGACTACTATCGCTCAGAAGCACTAGACTACATTTCCCCATATGATAGGCTGCCAAGGATAAACAACTAGATAGTCGGATCCCACACATAGCAAGCATTTCAATCATACACACAATATGCTCGATATGTGTAGATACAACATGGCATCACAACAAGACTCTACGACTCAAGGTATTAATTCATTAGGCTCCGAGGAGCGAGATATTACAAACATGGGTCTCATGACCCAACATTCAGAGCATACAAGTCAAACACAAGCGGAAGCTTAACATGTCTGAGTACAGACATCTACAAATGAAAAAGGCTGAGAAGCCTGACTATCTACCAGATCCTGCCAAGGGCACAAGATCGTAGCTGAGGTATCAAGCTAAACGTCGAAGTCCAAGCGGTACTACTAGCGAGACTGACGTCTCTCTGCAAAACATAAAATAGGCAAACGTGAGTACAAACGTACTCAGCAAGACTTACATCAGAACTAACTACATATGCATCAGTTTCAATAAAGGGGGTGGTGGAGTTTGACTGCAGCAAGCCAGCTTTGACTCAGTGGCTATCCTGAACTACGACTGTAAGTAACTCTTTTGAGGTGGCGCACACGAGTCCACATATTCGCCATATCAATACACCACTATGGATCCGCTCCCGTCTCCCTACGAGAACGCCATCCATAGCACTCACGCTTATCTTGCGCATTTTAGAGTATTCACTTTCACTTGTCTATGAACTGATATAGGCAACCCAGAAGTCCATTACCGCGGACACGGCTATTCGAATAGATGATGTTAACCCTGCAGGGGTGTACTTCTTCATACATGTTTCCACCACTTAGCGTCTGCACACGACATGTGCTCGGCAGACTTCAAGCGAAAGCCGACGTGGGTGTAGACCACGACCTAACCAACCACACAAGTCTCTAGTCCAGGTTTATCGCCTATTCGGGTTCCATCCATGAGGAGATCCGGCCGGAGTTTCGCTCACAGCCCCAAACGATGTGTGCAGGGTTCCCGGAACACCAAACGGGCGCCCGGTACACCGTGCCACGTGCCTACCGCAACACAGCCCACCCCTACGGTCAGCGTTGCGTGCGGCCCCCAGCATACTACAAACACCAGAAACTACTTGCAACTCCTGGACAGAGAACGTGAGGGGTCGGTAAGTCGAGCGGGGTCATATTTCAGGGCCCAATGTATGGTACTAGCTGTTTCATGGATCACAAACACAGAACTCAGTTCCTAAGGACGGCTTCATTGAGACAACCCACCATGTACTCCTACATGGCCTCTCACCAATACCTTTACCAAATCGTGTTCACACACTTAGCTCACACACAGTAGGGCATGTTCATCACCATTCTAATTCATTCCTGATGAATCAGACCCGACTCAACTCTAAGCAGTAGCAGGCATGACAAACAAGCATGAATGAGTAGGCACATCAGGGCTCAAACAACTCCTACTCATGCTAGTGGGTTTCATCTATTTACTGTGGAATGACAGGTCATGCAAAGGATAAAGGGGTTCAGCTACCGCAGCAAGTAACACATGAATCACTGTTGTCCTAATGCAATAAAAGAGAGCAGGAGCAAGAGAGTGGGACTTTATCGGAATGAACAAGGGGGTTCTGCTTGCTTGGCACTTCTGAAGATAATATAGTTCTTCATCAGTGTCATCGATCTCATCGTCGGCACATCGTCTATCGAGAGGGGACAAACACCGGCAACTGAGAAAGAACACAATCAATGCAATGCCACAATATGATGCATGATCATGACATGTCAATATGCTGTGATTTGAGCTAATGCATCTAGCTATGATTTAAATGAAGTTGGTTTGAATACATGATTCAAAATCCAACTCCATATATGATTATTTAAATGTCCTTTATTTGTTTTGTCCAAAACAGAGGACAAACATTGTTCAAACATGCATGAAAAAGGTACAGATGGATTCCTTGAATTTTTCTGATAATTTTTCATATATAAATCTTTTCATTTGGAGCTATAGATTAATTTCTATGATTTTTCAAAGTTTTGGATATTTTCTGAATTAAACAAATCATTTAAGATTTATTTAAATTCAGAAAAGGATTACTGCGTCAGCCTGACATCATCACGACGTCAGCAGGTCAACGGGGCGCGGTCCAGGTCAAATCTGACCTGTGGGTCCCGTGTGTCAGTGTAATTAGTTTAACTAAAACAGTTAATACTAATCCTAATTAATTAGCAGGGCCGGGCCCACCTGTCATTGAGCCAGAGGGGTCAACTGGGCCCAGCCGGGGTCAAACCCGGTCAGCGGGGTCAACCCCAGGCCGGCGGGGTCAAACCCACCGGCGACTCGACGCCGGCGAGGCCCGAGACGGCGGCGCGGCTCGGAACTGCTTTACAGGGCACCATTCGATGCGCGGGTTGCACCTATGGGTTCCTGGGAGTGAGGCGCATCCATTGGTGGCGGTGGTAGGAGCTGCGGTGGTCGGGATCGACAGCGGCGACAAGTCCGGCGGCGGCCGGAGTTCGGCACCTGCGGTTTTGGCGTTGCGGTGCATGGGAGGAGGAGCCAGTGGGTTCTACGTGCTCCTGGGAGTTCACCGAGCGCGGTGACGTGCTCAGGCGCGGGCTGCGGTGACCCTGGCCACGGCGGCGAGGAACCACGGCGGCGGTGAGCTTTCAGCTCCGATGGACAGCGGGGCTAGAGGGCGCGGACGAGCACGGGGAGAGAGGGGAAAGATGTGGGAGCTCACAACGATCTCGAGGAAGGACTCGGCTGGCTCGGGGACGACCGGAAGGCGACGAATCCGTCGATGGAGTCCGGCGGCCGTGCTCGGGGAAGACGACTCGTGGCGGCGATGTGGGGCTCCCGCGGTGGCGTGGCTCGGGGTGGAAGAAAGAGGGGGTCGAGGCGGAGCCTCTGGGCTGGTCAGGGAGGCGAGAGGGAGGCAGTGGCCGCGGTGGGGCTTGTCGGCGGCGACGGACCCGCTCGGCGCGAGAGGAAGAGAGGACCAGAGGAGGGGAGAGGCACAGGAGAGAGTGAGGGGCGGTCGGGGAGGTGCGTGGCGTCGCGAGGGAGGTCCAGGGCGACGAGGGGGAGCGGCAAGCAGGAGCTGGCGCGGCTCGGCTGTGCGCCGGGCACGCAGCTGCTTCTCCTCCTGGCAGGAGGAGGAAGACAGTGCTGCCCCTGGTGGGCTGGGCCGCCAAGTGGACTGGCCAGGTGGGCTGCAGGTAAGCCAGGTAAGGCCCAGGTGAGCCTCTGTTCTTTTCCTAGTTTTATTTCTCTTTTCTATTTTTTGTAATTTGTTCTGGGCTTTATTAAAAATACCTAGACAGATCCAAAAATCATAAAACTAATCATGGCTACTGTTTAGAATAAATCAAACAGCAAACATTTTAGTTTATGATTATTTGAGCATTTAAAATAATTTATAGCATTTAAATGCCCAAATGCAAATAAAGTATGATTTAAATCAGTGACCAATTATGTCATGGAAAAATGTGCAACGCTTCTGGTTATGGTTTTAGCATTTTCCAGAAATGATGAACATTTTTAAAAGCCATTTGGATTACTAAAAATATTTTAGGTGAACCTAGTTGAATTTCTTTTGGTGCTAGGGTTTGAACATCCCCAATTCAACTTTCAAAGAAATTCAGACATGATGCATGAATGCTTGTGCAACTATTTACAATCAAATTCTAGGGCTGTGACAACTCACCCCCACTAAACAAGAATCTCGTCCCGAGATTCAAGAGGTGAGGTAAGAAAACAGAGGGGACACCAATCTAACACGATCTTCATGATCCAATTGTCTCCTCGAGGTTGTTGATTCGATCATCATCTTGATCTTGACATCCTTGCTTTCGAAAACTTCTTCCAACACGACGACGACAGAATGAAACTCTACAGGAATCGATCTTCTTGAAGATCGAGCAACTCACGATCAACTCATGGAATTAGACATGATAACAACTCTGGAACTGAGACACAAGACGCATATCAGAGGAATGGAAGAACAAACGACGGGGTTTCAAAGTAGCGAGGAAAAATTGCCATGATTCCATAACGGGGCATCTCAGGGAGGGTGACTCGTAGAATTATTCCCTTAAGTGGCAAAAAGAATTACTTTTGATACAAGATCATTGAAATTCTTTGTACCAGCCTAAGGCAATCACAAACAATCGTGTGAACGAATTTGAAGGGATGGCATACCCATACCAGAATGGATGATGTGGACTACCTTGTTGAAGACAACGCAATGGATGATTCTGCGTGTGCGTGCTCTCAAGAACTTGAGCGTTTCCATATTCATCAAGGTTCTGCCAACATCCGTGTCAAGGATCCTGGCAACACAACATACTACCATGATGAATAGTGATGGACGATGCAGATGCAAAGGAAGATAACACATTCTCAGATTTTTCCTTAGCAATGCCAAAGAAGCTACTCTGGAAGATCGACCGAGAGACATTTAGCACTCCGCTTCTAATGTTCTCCTTGATGTACTAGCGTAACCCATTTATAGGTAAGGTTTGGTATCTAGAACATCAAGTAAAAGGTCGGACTTCGGAACACAAAAATACACAAGGAATAACTATGGAAGTAAATCCTGCGAGATCCTTATGGGGAGGTGGCCAACTTCCTCAATCGAGATACTACAATAATAGGTCTTCCGGCTGGTGTGTTGGCCACAACCTCCACTTTATCGGGTTATGGAGAGACCAATATTATAGTTCTTGGGAAAACGTTCCAACCATCATATCTGCCTGAGATTCAGATCTACTTGGCGTCAGGACATTCCAGACTCATCGAATCTAGAAAGAAAAGTGAAAGTTTGCAACACAAACCGACGAGATGACGTTGCGAGATTCTCGGGAAATGAACTATGATAGCAAGCTCCAAAGCATGAGCTGGTTATGCTACAAGCATGTGAACACGCTGTCCCAGACAAGCATGGTCACCTGGTAGTCTTACAACGAAACACTACCGAGTTCGGGGGAAACCATCAACGAGGATAATGAAGTCCTAACATAAGTCATGACTAGTTATTATGAAGGAACTCCTTCTCCTTGAACAAATCAATCAGTGGCTTGATGTGCTAGAAACACATATGGAGTGGAGGTAATTAATCTACCAAACCATAGAATACTTCGCACGTATGCATGACTGATTTGGGCTGATTCCAAGGAATACAAAACAAACCTTTCTCAAACTCACGGCGGCAACTTGCACCAAGTGCACATGAATTCGAGCAAGTCACTTCTTCCATCCAAGCATAAGCTTCATGAGCGGAACATGAAGACATTGCTTATAAAGTTTCCAACACTAGGTTGATGTTCAACATGATCCATGGGGGAGACAAAATGCTGCTGATGGGCTCAACAACACCTCATCGGAATTTCCATATCACTGGACTTCCACCATCATGTGAACACGGTGATAGCATTGGTCAGACCAAAAGATGTAATGGTGTATGCTCGAGGAATCAACCACGAGTAAGACAACATTACGAATATCGTTGGTTCTGATTTGACTTGACGATAGTCCATACTCAAATCAAAGTTTTGACAAGACAATACATCCAACAACTGATCACGAGGACCAATTGGTGAAGATATCATCTTTCTTCAACACACACCACAAAAGATATCCCTTAACATGAACTAAGTCAGACAAGCTTTATCTTCCAACTCTCCAAGTTGTTGTCTAGCTCAACCAACTAGCTCAGGGATATCTAACACAGATTCTTGGAGAAAGGGTGGTTCACAAGGAACCAACTTGATCACGAGTTCAACATAACAGTCTGAGGACAACCTGGTAATACTTCCGAGAAGATATTCGGAAAATCACGAACCACCGATATGTTACTAAGTTCGAGATCAATCTTGCTGTTCAGGGCAAGACGATATGATCAAATAAGGAAGGATTGGCACTATCCTAACTCATCGATCGAAGGGTGCACCAACAAAAATGGACTAGGTAGCACGATCAATCTTAGGATGATGATTTAATAACCAGCACGCTAAGTTTGAGAATAGTGTCCATTCACTACCAAGCAACGGAGTTACTAGGAGTATTGATTTCACACGTCACGATTCATCTGTCGGCATTCCGGTTACAACAACACGGGGACCGAGGAATGACAATGATGGCGAGAAGTATTACTGCGTCAAGAACTCATAAGAGGTGGTGCAATTCTCATGACTCTCTTGACATAAAGATGGTAACACTCCAAGGTAGAGCAGAGCAGAAGCTGGATTGGCCTTTTGATCTGCGGGATACAATTACTTTGACCCAATCCTAGAAATGGATAAGGTACTGGAGTTTGTTTCTCCTAGTCATTTTGAACTAGAATGGCTTGATGGACCACAAGAATAATAGGCATCGATGAACACGAATGCACAACTATTCCTGACTATCAATTGATAGACTAGGGTCGGAATACAGCTGAGGAGGGTCAACTCAAGGAACATATAACTTTCTGAGTTGTGGATTCATGGGTTAGTATGTCAACCAAAGCTCAACATAATTTTTTCGGATAACCCATGCAGAAAGGTAGAACTGGCAGAATCACAATTATGGATGGAGAACTCCTCAAGAGTACTTTAGTTGTGATTTTTTGGTTCAGAAGAAATTCTGCCATATTGGTTCATGGTATTTGGAAGAAGGAAATACCACGGACCTCGAGGACTATCACAAGGGTTACTAAATTCCTAAAGGAACTAGCAAACACTAACAACATGAGGTAAGTAGAGTGAATCTCGGTTCAAGAACCCACGAATAGAATACCTACTACTAAGTGGCATCATGGGATGCTTTCGAGAATGGTGGCCAGAATCATCACACCAGGAACACATAGCATTGCTAGATTACTAGATGACTCCCTAAAACACCTAGGGTCATAACAGTAGTTCCAACATATATGTCGAGGCAATAGAGTACCTCAACTTACCGATTAGTGTGCTTATTCTGACCAAAAGAACATTGGAACAGGAAGAAAGGATTTGCAAATGCATCAGACTAGTCAAAACCTGGGATGACTCGGACAGCATAACGGCTGTGAATGCTCAAAATGATTTGAGACATTCACAACAGTTTGCATAGACACTCAACAACATCATATCAAAGTTCTGAGGCTAGTTATGAACATATGGAAGTAGTAGAAACTGAACTGAGGTTTGAACTCAACAATCCTAGGCAACTACGGTTTTGTAACACGTCATCCTAAGAGATAGATGAGAAGCCTATTTCTTAATCCCCGTAGAAGAGAAGAGGTTGACTCAAATCAGAAGGCCATGAGGTATAAGGAGTAAAAAGAGCCTTACGTTCCCTTCCACAATCAATTCCCTTACATAACTAAAGCATTTCTAGACACAACTTCGACGAGTTTGGCTTGGTAATCCTACAGGCAGTCAGGCTCTGATACCAACGCTGTCAGGACCCCGATCCTAAGTCACACCGATCTAGCATGTAACACATCCTATCACTTTGCGGCCTCACGCACGGTATTCCCACGGGTGCCACCTTACCTGGAACGGGACCGTTTGCGCCTTTTGGCTCACGTATATGATAGTGTCGCTAGCATCCATATGACAAAGAACCCGGGCCGACATGGCTAGTCGTGAACCCAAGGCGGCACTAACCCATGAGGACAGGCATACATGAATCACATCGAGCATGTCGGTCAACAACGTATATATATCCGGGCTGTAGCACTGGGCTAACAGGACTCTGGTAACCCGGGCTGTAGCAGGCTAGGCAGGACTCCGGATAACACCGCGTGACATTTCCCCAAAGGGACAGACACAGGAACGACGTGAAACACATGCCGGCCAGTCAAGTGTTCCGAGCAGTAGTGCTGGGCTAGCAGGACTCCGGTGAACCGGGCTGTAGCGGACTACTATCGCTCAGAAGCACTAGACTACATTTCCCCATATGATAGGCTGCCAAGGATAAACAACTAGATAGTCGGATCCCACACATAGCAAGCATTTCAATCATACACACAATATGCTCGATATGTGTAGATACAACATGGCATCACAACAAGACTCTACGACTCAAGGTATTAATTCATTAGGCTCCGAGGAGCGAGATATTACAAACATGGGTTTCATGACCCAACATTCAGAGCATACAAGTCAAACACAAGCGGAAGCTTAACATGTCTGAGTACAGACATCTACAAATGAAAAAGGCTGAGAAGCCTGACTATCTACCAGATCCTGCCAAGGGCACAAGATCGTAGCTGAGGTATCAAGCTAAACGTCGAAGTCCAAGCGGTACTACTAGCGAGACTGACGTCTCTCTGCAAAACATAAAATAGGCAAACGTGAGTACAAACGTACTCAGCAAGACTTACATCAAAACTAACTACATATGCATCAGTTTCAATAAAGGGGGTGGTGGAGTTTGACTGCAGCAAGCCAGCTTTGACTCAATGGCTATCCTGAACTACGACTGTAAGTAACTCTTTTGAGGTGGCGCACACGAGTCCACATATTCGCCATATCAATACACCACTATGGATCCGCTCCCGTCTCCCTACGAGAACGCCATCCATAGCACTCACGCTTATCTTGCGCATTTTAGAGTATTCACTTTCACTTGTCTATGAACTGATATAGGCAACCCAGAAGTCCATTACCGCGGACACGGCTATTCGAATAGATGATGTTAACCCTGCAGGGGTGTACTTCTTCATACATGTTTCCACCACTTAGCGTCTGCACACGACATGTGCTCGGAAGACTTCAAGCGAAAGCCGACGTGGGTGTAGACCACGACCTAACCAACCACACAAGTCTCTAGTCCAGGTATATCGCCTATTCGGGTTCCATCCATGAGGAGATCCGGCCGGAGTTTCGCTCACAGCCCCAAACGATGTGTGCAGGGTTCCCGGAACACCAAACGGGCGCCCGGGACACCGTGCCACGTGCCTACCGCAACACAGCCCACCCCTACGGTCAGCGTTGCGTGCGGCCCCCAGCATACTACAAACACCAGAAACTACTTGCAACTCCTGGACAGAGAACGTGAGGGGTCGGTAAGTCGAGCGGGGTCATATTTCAGGTCCCAATGTATGGTACTAGCTGTTTCATGGATCACAAACACAGAACTCAGTTCCTAAGGACGGCTTCAATGAGACAACCCACCATGTACTCCTACATGGCCTCTCACCAATACCTTTACCAAATCGTGTTCACACACTTAGCTCACACACAGTAGGGCATGTTCATCACCATTCTAATTCATTCCCGATGAATCAGACCCGACTCAACTCTAAGCAGTAGCAGGCATGACAAACAAGCATGAATGAGTAGGCACATCAGGGCTCAAACAACTCCTACTCATGCTAGTGGGTTTCATCTATTTATTGTGGAATGACAGGTCATGCAAAGGATAAAGGGTTCAGCTACCGCAGCAAGTAACACATGAATCGCTGTTGTCCTAATGCAATAAAAGAGAGCAGGAGCGAGAGAGTGGGACTTTATCGGAATGAACAAGGGGGTTCTGCTTGCCTGGCACTTCTGAAGATAATATAGTTCTTCATCAGTGTCATCGATCTCATCGTCGGCACATCGTCTATCGAGAGGGGACAAACACCGGCAACTGAGAAAGAACACAATCAATGCAATGCCACAATATGATGCATGATCATGACATGGCAATATGCTGTGATTTGAGCTAATGCATCTAGCTATGATTTAAATGAAGTTGGTTTGAATACATGATTCAAAATCCAACTCCATATATGATTATTTAAATGTCCTTTATTTGTTTTGTCCAAAACAGAGGACAAACATTGTTCAAACATGCATGAAAAAGGTACAGATGGATTCCTTGAATTTTTCTGATAATTTTTCATATATAAATCTTTTCACTTGGAGCTATAGATTAATTTCTATGATTTTTCAAAGTTTTGGATATTTTCTGAATTAAACAAATCATTTAAGATTTATTTAAATTCAGAAAAGGATTACTGCGTCAGCCTGACATCATCACGACGTCAGCAGGTCAACGGGGCGCGGTCCAGGTCAAATCTGACCTGTGGGTCCCGTGTGTCAGTGTAATTAGTTTAACTAAAACAGTTAATACTAATCCTAATTAATTAGCAGGGCCGGGCCCACCTGTCATTGAGCCAGAGGGGTCAACTGGGCCCAGCCGGGGTCAAACCCGGTCAGCGGGGTCAACCCCAGGCCGGCGGGGTCAAACCCACCGGCGACTTGACGCCGGCGAGGCCCGAGACGGCGGCGCGGCTCGGAACTGCTCTACAGGGCACCATTCGATGCGCGGGTTGCACCTATGGGTTCCTGGGAGTGAGGCGCATCCATTGGTGGCGGTGGTAGGAGCTGCGGTGGTCGGGATCGATAGCGGCGACAAGTCCGGCGGCGGCCGGAGTTCGGCACCTGCGGTTTTGGCGTTGCGGTGCACGGGAGGAGGAGCCAGTGGGTTCTACGTGCTCCTGGGAGTTCACCGAGCGCGGTGACATGCTCAGGCGCGGGCTGCGGTGGCCCTGGCCACGGCGGCGAGGAACCATGGCGGCGGTGAGCTTTCAGCTCCGATGGACAGCGGGGCTAGAGGGCGCGGACGAGCACGGGGAGAGAGGGGAAAGATGTGGGAGCTCACAACGATCTCGAGGAAGGACTCGGCGGGCTCGGGGACGACCGGAAGGCGACGAATCCGTCGATGGAGTCCGGCGGCCGTGCTCGGGGAAGACGACTGGTGGCGGCGATGTGGGGCTCCCGCGGTGGCGTGGCTCGGGTGGAAGAAAGAGGGGGTCGAGGCGGAGCCTCTGGGCTGGTCAGGGAGGCGAGAGGGAGGCAGTGGCCGCGGTGGGGCTTGTCGGCGGCGACGGACCCGCTCGGCGCGAGAGGAAGAGAGGACCAGAGGAGGGGAGAGGCACAGGAGAGAGTGAGGGGCGGTCGGGGAGGTGCGTGGCGTTGCGAGGGAGGTCCAGGGCGACAGGGGGAGCGGCAAGCAGGAGCTGGCGCGGCTCGGCTGTGCGCCGGGCACGCAGCTGCTTCTCCTCCTGGCAGGAGGAGGAAGACAGTGCTGCCCCTGGTGGGCTGGGCCGCCAAGTGGACTGGCCAGGTGGGCTGCAGGTAAGCCAGGTAAGGCCCAGGTGAGCCTCTGTTCTTTTCCTAGTTTTATTTCTCTTTTCTATTTTTTGTAATTTGTTCTGGGCTTTATTAAAAATACCTAGACAGATCCAAAAATCATAAAACTAATCATGGCTACTGTTTAGAATAAATCAAACAGCAAACATTTTAGTTTATGATTATTTGAGCATTTAAAATAATTTATAGCATTTAAATGCCCAAATGCAAATAAAGTATGATTTAAATCAGTGACCAATTATGTCATGGAAAAATGTGCAACGCTTCTGGTTATGGTTTTAGCATTTTCCAGAAATGATGAACATTTTTAAAAGCCATTTGGATTACTGAAAATATTTTAGGTGAACCTAGTTGAATTTCTTTTGGTGCTAGGGTTTGAACATCCCCAATTCAACTTTCAAAGAAATTCAGACATGATGCATGGATGCTTGTGCAACTATTTACAATCAAATTCTAGGGCTGTGACACGGGACTTCAACGACGTTTTGAATGTCATGGAGCATATGAGATGTTCCAGGAGTTGAAGTTAATATTTCAAGCAAATGCCCGGATTGAGAGATATGAAGTCTCCAATAAGTTCTATAGCTGCAAGATGGAGGAGAACAGTTCTGTCAGTGAGCATATACTCAAAATGTCTGGGTATAATAATCACTTGATTCAATTGGGAGTTACTCTTCCAGATGATTGCGTCATTGACAGAATTCTCCAATCACTGCCACCAAGCTACAAGAGCTTCGTGATGAACTATAATATGCAAGGGATGAGCAAGACTATTCCCGAGATCTTCGCAATGCTAAAAACTGCGGAGGTAGAAATCAAGGAGCATCAAGTGTTGATGGTTAACAAAACCACTAGTTTCAAGAAAAAGGGCAAAGGGAAGAAAAAGGGGAACTTCAAGAAGAATGGCAAACGAGTTGCTGCTCAAGAGAAGAAACCCAAGTCTGGACCTAAGCCTGAAACTGAGTGCTTCTACTGCAAGCAGACTGGTCACTGGAAGCGGAACTGCCCCAAGTATTTGGCAGATAAGAAGGATGGCAAGGTGAACAAAGGTATATGTGATATACATGTTATTGATGTGTACCTTACTAATGCTCGCAGTAGCACCTGGGTATTTGATACTGGTTCTGTTGCTAATATTTGCAACTCGAAACAGGGACTACAGAATAAGCGGACACTAGCAAAGGACGAGGTGACGATGCGCGTGGGAAACGGTTCCAAAGTTGATGTGATCGCGGTCGGCACGCTACCTCTACATCTACCTTCGGGATTAATATTAGACCTAAATAATTGTTATTTGGTGCCAGCATTGAGCATGAACATTATATCTGGATCTTGTTTAATGCGAGACGCTTATTCATTTAAATCAGAGAATAATGGTTGTTCTATTTATATGAGTAATATCTTTTATGGTCATGCGCCTTTGAAGAGTGGTCTATTTTTGATGAATCTCGATAGTAGTGATACACATATTCATAACGTTGAAGCCAAAAGATGCAGAGTTGATAATGAAAGTGCAACTTATTTGTGGCACTGTCGTTTAGTTCATATCGGTGTAAAGCGCATGAAGAAACTCCATACTGATGGACTTTTGGAACCACTTGATTATGAATCACTTGGTACTTGCGAACCGTGCCTCATGGGCAAGATGACTAAAACACCGTTCTCCGGTACTATGGAGAGAGCAACAGATTTGTTGGAAATCATACATACCGATGTATGTGGACCGATGAATATTGAGGCTCGTGGCGGATATCGTTATTTTCTCACCTTCACAGATGACTTAAGCAGATATGGGTATATCTACTTACTGAAACACAAGTCTGAAACATTTGAAAAGTTCAAAGAATTTCAGAGTGAAGTTGAAAATCATCGTAACAAGAAAATAAAGTTTCTAAGATCTGATCGTGGAGGAGAATATTTGAGTTACGAGTTTGGTGTACATTTGAAAAATTGTGGAATAGTTTCGCAACTCACGCCACCCGGAACACCACAACATAATGGTGTGTCCGAACGTCGTAATCGTACTTTACTAGATATGGTGCGATCTATGATGTCTCTTACTGATTTACCGCTATCGTTTTGGGGATACGCTCTAGAGACGGCCGCATTCACGTTAAATAGGGCACCATCTAAATCCGTTGAGACGACGCCTTATGAACTATGGTTTGGCAAGAAACCAAAGTTGTCGTTTCTTAAAGTTTGGGGCTGCGATGCTTATGTGAAAAAGCTTCAACCTGATAAGCTCGAACCCAAATCGGAGAAATGTGTCTTCATAGGATATCCAAAGGAAACTGTTGGATACACCTTCTATCACAGATCCGAAGGCAAGACTTTTGTTGCTAAGTTCGGAAACTTTCTAGAGAAGGAGTTTCTTTCGAAAGAAGTGAGTGCGAGGAAAGTAGAACTTGACGAGGTAACTGTACCTACTCCTTTATTGAGAAGTAGTACATCACAGAAAACTGTTTCTGCGACACCTACACCAATAAGTGAGGAAGCTAATGATGATCATGAAACTTTAGATCAAGATACTACTGAACCTCGTAGATCAACCAGAGTGAGATCCGCACCAGAGTGGTACGGTAATCCTGTTCTGGAGGTCATGATATTAGATCATGATGAACCTACGAACTATGAAGAAGCGATGGTGAGCCCAGATTCCGCAAAGTGGCTTGAAGCCATGAAATTTGAGATGGGATCCATGTATGAGAACAAAGTATGGACTTTGGTTGACTTGCCCGATGATCGGCAAGCAATTGAGAACAAATGGATCTTTAAGAAGAAGACTGACGCTGATGGTAATGTTACTGTCTACAAAGCTCGACTTGTCACAAAAGGTTTTCGACAAGTTCAAGGGATTGACTACGATGAGACTTTCTCACCCGTAGCGATGCTTAAGTCTGTCCGAATCATGTTAGCAATTGTCGCATTTTATGATTATGAAATTTGGCAGATGGATGTCAAAACTGCATTCCTGAATGGATTTCTGGAAGAAGAGTTGTATATGATGCAACCGGAAGGTTTTGTCGATCCAAAGGGAGCTAACAAAGTGTGCAAGCTCCAGCGATCCATTTATGGACTGGTGCAAGCCTCTCGGAGTTGGAATAAACGCTTTGATAGTGTGATCAAAGCATTTGGTTTTATACAGACTTTCGGAGAAGCCTGTATTTACAAGAAAGTGAGTGGGAGCTCTGTAGCATTTCTAATATTACATGTGGATGACATATTACTGATTGGAAATGATATAGAATTTCTGGATAGCATAAAGGGATACTTGAATAAAAGTTTTTCAATGAAAGACCTCGGAGAAGCTGCTTAAATATTAGGCATAAAGATCTATAGAGATAGATCAAGATGCTTAATTGGACTTTCACAAAGCACATACCTTGACAAGATTTTGAAGAAGTTCAAAATGGATCAAGCAAAGACAGGGTTCTTGCCTGTGTTACAAGGTGTGAGATTGAGTAAGACTCAAAGCCCGACCACTGCAGTAGATAGAGAGAAAATGAAAGATGTTCCCTATGCTTCAGCCATGGGCTCTATCATGTATGCAATGTTGTGTACCAGACCTGATGTGTGCCTTGCTATAAGTTTAGCAGGGAGGTACCAAAGTAATCCAGGAGTGGATCACTGGATAGCGGTCAAGGACATCCTGAAATACCTGAAAAGGACTAAGGATATGTTTCTCATATATGGAGGTGACAAAGAGCTCACCGTAAGAGGTTACGTTGATGCAAGCTTTGACACTGATCCGGACGATTCTAAATCGCAAACCGGATACGTGTTTACATTAAACGGTGGAGCTGTCAGTTGGTGCAGTTCTAAACAAAGCGTCGTAGCGAGATCTACATGTGAAGCGGAGTACATAGATGCTTCGGAAGCAGCAAACGAAGGAGTCTGGATGAAGGAGTTCATATCCGATCTAGGTGTCATACCTAGTGCATCGGGTCCAATGAAAATCTTTTGTGACAATACTGGTGCAATTGCCTTGGCAAAGGAATCCAGATTTCACAAAAGGACCAAACACATCAAGAGACGCTTCAACTCCATCCGGGATCTAGTCCAGGTGGGAGACATAGAGATTTGCAAGATACATACGGATCTGAATGTTGCAAACCCGTTGACTAAGCCTCTTCCACGAGCAAAACATGATCAGCACCAAGACTCCATGGGTGTTAGGATCATTACAGTGTAATCTATATTATTGGCTCTAGTGCAAGTGGGAGACTGAAGGAAATATGCCCTAGAGGCAATAATAAAGTTATTATTTATTTCCTTATATCATGATAAAGGTTTATTATTCATGCTAGAATTGTATTAACCGGAAACATAATACATGTGTGAATACATAGACAAACAGAGTGTCACTAGTATGCCTCTACTAGACTAGCTCGTTAATCAAAGATGGTTATGTTTCCTAACCATGAACACAGAGTTGTTATTTGATTAACGAGGTCACATCATTAGTTGAATGATCTGATTGACATGACCCATTATATTAGCTTAGCACCCGATCGTTTAGTATGTTGCTATTGCTTTATCCATGACTTATACATGTTCCTATGACTATGAGATTATGCAACTCCCGTTTGCCGGAGGAACACTTTGGGTACTACCAAACGTCACAACATAACTGGGTGATTATAAAGGAGTACTACAGGTGTCTTCAATGGTAGATGTTGGGTTGGTGTATTTCGAGATTAGGATTTGTCACTCCGATCGTCGGAGAGGTATCTCTAGGCCCTCTCGGTAATGCACATCACTTAAGCCTTGCAAGCATTGCAACTAATAAGCTAGTTGCGGGATGATGTATTACGGAACGAGTAAAGAGACTTGCCGGTAACGAGATTGAACTAAGTATTGGATACTGACGATCGAATCTCGGGCAAGTAACATACCGATGACAAAGGGAACAACGTATGTTGTTATGCGGTCTGAACGATAAAGATCTTCGTAGAATATGTAGGAGCCAATATGGGCATCCAGGTCCCGCTATTGGTTATTGACCGGAGATGTGTCTCGGTCATGTCTACATTGTTCTCGAACCGTAGGGTCCGCACGCTTAACGTTACGATGACAATTATTATGAGTTTATGCATTTTGATGTACCGAAGTTTGTTCGGAGTCCCGGATGTGATCACGGACATGACGAGGAGTCTCGAAATGGCCGAGACTTAAAGATTGATATATTGGAAGCCTATGCTTGGACATCGGAAGTGTTCCGGGTGAAATTGGGATTTTACCAGAATACCGGGAGGGTTACTGGAACCCCACGGGAGCCAAATGGGCCAACATGGGCCTTGGTGGAAAGGTGAAAGGGCTGCCCTCATGGGCTGCGCGCCTCCCCCCTTCCCCTAGTCCTATTAGGACTAGGGAAGGTGGCCGGCCAGCCCCTCTCTCTTTCCCCACTTGGGGAGTCCTATTAGGAATAGGATTGGAGGGGAGTCCTACTCCCAGCGGGAGTAGGACTCCTCCTATGGCTGCCGCACCCCTCCCCCTTTGCCCCTTTATATACGGGGGCAGGGGGCACCTCTAGACACACAATTGATCATTGAGATCTTTCCTTAGCCGTGTGCGGTGCCCCCTGCCACCAAATTCCACCTCGGTCATATTGTCGCAGTGCTTAGGCGAAGCCCGGCGTCAGTAGTACATCAAGATCGTCACCACGCCGTCGTGCTGACGGAACTCTTCCTCGACGCTTTGCTGGATCGGAGCCCGAGGATCATCATCGAGCTAAACGTCTGCTAAGAACTCGGAGGTGCCGGAGTAACGGTGCTTGGATCGGTCGGACCGGGAAGAAGACATATGACTACTTCCTCTACGTTGTGTCAAACGCTTCCGTTGCGATCTACAAGGGTACGTAGATCATACTCTCCCCTTGTTGCTATGCATCACCATGATCTTGCGTGTGCGTAGGATTTTTTTTGAAATTACTACGTTCCCCAACACTTTGAGCATAGCGAGGAGCTCAGGAGTTGTCTTATCCATCCCTTGCATATTATAGTTCATCACGAAGCCTTTGTAGCTTGGTGGTAGTGATCGAAGAACTCTTTCAATAAAACTATCATCCGGAATATTAACTCCCAGCTAAGTCAAGTGGTTATGATACCCAGACATTCTAAGTATGTGTTCACTGAGAGAACTGTTCTCCTGCATCTTGCAACTATAGAACTTGTTGGAGACTTCATATCTCTCAACTCGGGCATTTGCTTGAAATACTAACTTCAACTCCTAGAACATCTCATATGGTCCATGACGTTCAAAATGTCTTTGAAGTCCTGATTCTAAGCCGTAGAGCATGGCCTACTGAATTCTAGAGTAGTCATTGGACCACGTCTGCCAAACGTTCAAAGCGTCTATATTAGTGGGAGGGGGCTTGCAACCTAGTGGTGCATCAAGGATAATTCTTTTGTGCAGCAGTGAGGATAATCCTCAAGTTACGGACCCAGTCCGTGTAGTTGCTACCATCATCTTTCAACTTAGCTTTCTCTAGGAACGCATTAAAATTCAAGGGAACAGTAGCATGGGCCATTGATCTACAACATAGATATGCAAAAACTATCAGGACTAAGTTCATGATAAATTAAGTTCAATCAATCATATTACTAAAGAACTCCCACTTAGATAGACATCCCTCGAGTCATCTAAATGATCACGTGATCCATATGAACTAAACCATGTCTGATCATCACGTGAGATGGAGTAGTTTTCAATGGTGAACATCTCTATGTTGATCATATCTACTATATGATTCACGTACGACCTTTCGGTCTCTAGTGTTCCGAGGCCATGTCTGTACATTCTAGGCTCGTCAAATTTAACCCGAGTATTCCGCATGTGCAAAACTGTCTTGCACCCGTTGTATGTGAACGTAGAGCTTATCACACACGATCATCACATGGTGTCTCAGCAAGACGAACTGCCGCAATGGTGCATACTCAGGGAGAACACTTATACCTTGAAATTTTAGTAAGGGATCATCTTATAATTCTATCACCATACTAAGCAAAATAAGATGCATAAAAGATAAACATCACATGCAATCAAAATATGTGACATGATATGGCCATCACTATCTTGTGCCTTTGATCTCCATCTCCAAAGCACCATCATGATTTCCATTGTCACTGGCATGACACCTTGATCTCCATCATAGAGTCGGTGTTGTGTCGCCAACTATTGCTTCTACAACTATCGCTAACGCATAGTGATAAAGTAAAGCAATTACATGGCGTTTGCATTTCATAAAATAAAGCGACAACCATAAGGCTCCTTCCAGTTGCTGATAACTTCTACAAAACATGATCATCTCATACAATAACGTATATCACATCATGTCTTGACCATATCACATCACAACATGCCCTAGAAAAACAAGTTAGAAGTCCTCTACTTGGTTGTTGCAAGTTTTATGTGGCTGCTACGGGCTTCTAGTAAGAATCGTTCTTACCTAAGCATCAAAACCACAACGGTGTTTTGTCAAGTTTCCTGTTTTAACCTTCAACAAGGACCGGCCGTATTTAAACTGAATTCAACTAAAGCTAGAGAAATAGACATCCGCCAGCTGCCTTTATGCAAAACTAGTTGCATGTCTATTGGTGGAACCGGTCTCATGAACGTGGTCAAGTATGGTTGGTCCGGGCGACTTCATCCAACAATACCGCCGAATCAAAATAAGACATTGGTGGTAAGCAGTATGACTCTCACCACCGACAACTCTTTGTGTTCTACTCGTGCATATCATCTACGCATAGACCTGGCTCAGATGCCACTATTGGGGAACATAGCATACAATTTAAAAAATTTCCCTAAGATCACGCAAGATCTATCTAGGATGTGCATAGCAATGAGAGGGGAAGTGTGCTTCCACGTACCCTCGTAGACCTAAAGCGGAAGCATTTGACAACATGGTTGATGTAGTCGAACTTCTTCTCGATCTGACCGATCAAGCATCAAACGTACGACACCTCTAAGTTCTGCACATGTTCAGCTCGATGACGTCCCTCGAACTCTTGATCCAGCATAGTGTCGAGGGAGAGTTCCTTCAGCATGACGGTGTGATGATGGTGATGGTGAAGTGATCAACGTAGGGCTTCGTCTAAGCACTACGTGAATATGACCGGAGGTGTAAACTGTGGAGGGGGGGCACCACATGCTACCTCTTGAGCATGTGTTGGTTTTCCCTTGAAGAGGAAAGGGTGATGTAGCAAAGTAGCGTAAGTATTTCCCTGAGTTTTTGAGAACCAAGGTATCAATCCAGTAGGAGACAACGCAAAAGTCACCTAGTACCTGCACAAACAATCAAGAACCTTGCAACCAACGCGATAAAGGGGTTGTCAATCCCTTCACGACCACTCGCAAAAGTGAGATCTAATAGAGATAATAAAGTATTTTTTTGGTATTTTTGTTATATAGATTGGAAAGTAAAGATTGCAAAATAGTAAACGAGATGTGATGTAAATAAAAGATATGAAATATAATAGGAAAGTGACCCATGGGCCATAGGCTTAATTAGTGGCTTCTCTCAAGATAGCATGTATTACGGTGGGTGAACAAATTACTACCGAGCAATTGATAGAAAAGCGCATAGTTATGGAGTTATCTAAGGCAATGATCATGAATATAGGCATCTCGTCCGTGTTAAGTAGACCGAAACGATTCTGCATCTACTACTATTACTCCACACATCGGCCGCTATCCAGCATGCATCTAGAGTATTAAGTTCAGAAGAATAGAGTAACGCATTAGGCAAGATGACATGATGTAGAGGGATAAACTCAAGCAATATGATATAAACCCCATATTTTTATGCTTGATGGCAACAATACAATACATGCCTTGCTGCCCCTACCGTCACTGGGAAAGGAAACTGCATGATTGAACCCAAAGCTATGCACTTCTTCCATTGCAAGAAAGATCAATCTAGTAGGCCAAACTAAACCGATAATTCGAGGACACTTGCAAATATATCAAATCATGCATATAAGAATTCAGAGAAAACCAAACAATATTCATAGATAAACTTGTTCATCAATGCAAAATTCATTGGCTCTCGGCAAACACACCGCAAAAGAGTATTACATCGAATAGATCTCCAAGAACATCGAGGAGAACTTTTTATTTAGAATCAAAGAGAGAGAAGAAGCTATCTAGCTAACAACTATGGACCCGAAGGTCTGTGGTAAACTACTCACGCTTCATCGGAGAGGCTATGGTGTTGATATAGAAGCCCTCCGTGATCGATTCCCCCTTTGGCGGAGCGTCGGAAAAGGCGCCAAGATGGGATCTCACGGGTACAGAAGGTTGCGGCGGTGGAAAGGGGGTTTCGTGGCTCCCCCTATGTTTTTAGGGTGTAAGGGTATATATAGGCGATAGAAGTACGTCGTGGAGCTCCATGGGGTCCACGAGGGTGGGGGCGCGGCTATCCCCCGGGTGCGCCCTCCTGCCTCGTTGCCACCTCGTGGAGTTCCAAACTTCAACTCCAAGTCTTCTGGATTGCTTTCGGTGCAAGAAAGATCATCTCGAAGGTTTCATTCCGTTTGGACTCCGTTTCATATTCCTTTTCTGCAAAACACTAATATAGGCAAAAAAACAGAAACTGGCACTGGGCCTCCAGTTAATAGGTTAGTCCCAAAAATAATATAAAAGAGCATATTAAAACCCATTAAACATCCAAAACAGATAATATAATAGCATGGAACAATCAAAACTTATAGATACGTTGGAGACGTATCAAGCATCCCCAAGTTTAAGTCATGCTCCTCCTCGAGTAGGTAAATGATAAAAATAGAATTTTTGTTGTGGAATGCTACCTAACATAATTATCGATGTAATTTTCTTTATTGTGGCATGAATGTTCAGATCCATAAGATTCAAAATAAAAGTTTAATATTGACATAAAAACAATAATACTTCAAGCATACTAACAAGAAATTATGGCTTGTCAAAATAACATGGCCAAAGAAAGCTTATCCCTACAAAATCATATAGTCTAGCTATGCTCCATCTTCATCACACAAAATACTCAGATCATGCACAACCCCGATGACAAGCCAAGCAATTGTTTCATCCTTTAGTATTCTCAAACTTTTTTCAACTTTCAAGCAATACATGAGCGTTAGCCATGGACATAACACTATAGGTTGAATAGAGCGGTGGTTGTGGAGAATAAAAAGAGGGAGATAGTCTCACATCAACTAGCCATATCAACGGGCTATGGATATGCCCATCAATAGATATCGATGCGAGTGAGTAGGGATTGCCATGCAACGGATGCACTAGAGCTATAAATGTATGAAAGCTCAAAAAGAAAACTAAGTGAGTGTGCATCCAACTTGCTTGCTCATGAAGACCTAGGGTATTTGAGGAAGCCCATCGTTGGAATATACAAGCCATGTTCTATAATGAAAAATTCCCACTACTCTATGAAAGTGACAAAATGAGAGACACTCTATCATGAAGATCATGGTGCTACTTTGATGCACAACTGTGGAAAAAGGATAGCAACATTACCCCTTCTCTATTTTTCTCTCATCTTTTTTTTATTTGGCTTCTTTGGCCTTTCTCTTTTTTTCCTCACATGGGACAATGCTCTAATAATGAAGATCATCACACTTATATTTATTTACAACTCAAGAATTACAACTCGATACTAGAACAAAATATGACTCTATATGAATGGCTCCGACGGTGTACCGGGATGGGCAATGAATCAAGAGTGACATGTATGAAAGAATTATGAATGATGGCTTTTCCAGAAATACGATGTCAACTACATGATCATGCAAAGCAATATGACAATGATAGAGCGTGTCATAATAAATGGAACAGTGGAATGTTGCATGGCAATATATCTCGGAATGGCTATGGAAATGCCATAATAGGTAGGTATGGTGGCTGTTTTGAGGAAGGTATATCGTGGGTTTATGGTACCGGTGAAAGTTGTGCGGCACAAGAGAGGCTAGCAATGGTGGAAGGGTGAGAGTGCCTATAATCCATGGACTCAACATTAGTCATAAAGAAATCACATACTTATTGCAAAAATCTACCAGTCATCAAAACCAAGCACTACGCGCATGCTCCTAGGGGGTAGATTGGTTGGAAAAGACCATCGCTCGTCCCCGACCGCCACTCATAAGGAAGACAATCAAAAAATATCTCATGCTCCCACTTCGTTACATAACGGTTCGCCATACGTGCATGCTACGGGAGTCACAAACCTCAACACAAGTATTTCTCAAATTCACAACTACTTCACTAGCATGACTCTAATATCACCATCTTCATATCTAAAAACAATCATAAGGAATCAAACTTCTCATAGTATTCAATGCACTTTATATGAAAGTTTTTATTATACCTATCTTGTATGCCTATCATATTAGGACTAAATTCATAACCAAAAGAAAATTATCATGCTGTTCTAAAAGACTCTCAAAATAATATAAGTGAAGCACGAGAGTTCAATAATTTCTATAAAATAAAACCACCACCGTGCTTTACAAAGATATAAGTGAAGTACTAGTAAAATTATATAGCTCAAAAAATATAAGTGAAGCACATAGAGTATTCTAATAAATTCAGATTCATGCATGTCTCTCCCAAAAGGTGTGTACAACAAGGATGATTGTGATAAACTAAAAAGCAACGTCTCAAATCACACAAGACGCTCCAAGCAAAACACATATCATGTGGTGAATAAAAATATCGCCTCAAGTAAAGTTACCGACAGATCATGCCAAAATATGGGATGCCTTCCGGGGAATCCCCCAAGCTTAGGCTTTTGGTTGTCCTTGAATTTTACCTTGGGGTGTGTCGGCGTGCTGGGAACGGGGGTCCCCAGAGTTGCCTGCCTACGGCCCGTAGAGTGGTTGTGCTAGCGGGCCTGTACGGTCCATCTTCATCAACAAGGCATTCAAGACCCTCGCGAGGGGCCAAGCCTCGCGAGGCGGACGACGCAAGAGCTCCTCGGGAGCGGCCTCACCAGGTTGCCTCGCGAGGAGCGGAGAGATCAAGGCAAGGCAAACCTCGCGAGGCTCTCGTGACGTGAGCCATGACGATCAAGATCAGGCGGGCGCCAGCGCGCGCAGCGTCCTCATTTCCTCTCTGGGGCTAAGGAGGCAAGCGCAGATGCAGAGTACCGAGGCATCAAGCAAAGGTTTCCATATCAGTTCAATGAGACCAAGACCAGCAGGACGGCAAGACGGAGGTCACCATGGAGCCCAAGACAGCGTCACCACCAGAGCCTTTTGCAGGCGAAGACTGCTTTTTGTCAAGATAAGCTGTACTAGCTGTCACTTTTCAAATTGGACGTTGTTGGCTCCCTTCCTGCTCAATATTTGGGAAGAGGACTAGGGCCTATATAAATAGAACTAGCCACCGTAGTTGGGGGATCAATTCCATCCTCCATCCTCACACCCACAAGCACACCAAGCACAAGAACACCTCAACCTCGGGAGGCTGTTCTTCTCCTTGTACTGTTCATCACCAGCCCAAGAGGCAATCCACCACCACCACACTGGAGTAGGGTATTACACCACAACAGTGGCCCGAACTAGTATAAATCTTGTGTGTTTTGTGTTGTGAGTTGGTCGAGTTCGTGCTTGAGATCTTAGAAAACCTAGGGCATGGATCGGTAGGAGGGAAAGAACTTCGCGCGCACCCCAGAGTTCGAACCTTGAGGGTTTTCTCGACACCCGTGATACGACATTTCACGCGCCAGGTAGGGGTGCGTTGGAGCCTCTTCCTTGCCGATCGACCCGCCGACGCTCCGCGGTCCCGATATCCGACTTCGACCGCTAGGCAGCCTGGCCCACCCGGGCGGCGCCGCCTGCCCATGAAGACCTCAACCCCGCACTCCAGGCGGCACGAGCGCCACCCAACGCTGTTGGGTGCGGGCGGCGCGGCCAGGCGCCGTCCACCCTCACTCCACGACAAGCGCGAGCCGCTGCAAGGGCCACAAGCCACGCCGCAGCAATGGCGCCACAAACCCGGCGGGAACAGGCGAACATGCGGGTAGCACTCACGGTGGCGCGGGAGCTGCTGCAGTGTCGGCTGATGGAGAGCGACCGGGATGCATTGATGGAACATGTCGCTGAGCTGCTGGACTCGGCGGCATCAGGAGCGCCGCCCTTCTGCTATCTGCTTCCTTCTCTTGCCGCTACTGGATCTCACGGCATACGGGGCTTCGTCGACACCGGGACGGCCGGCGGCGCCGGGGGCCACGTTGCCCCCACACCACCTCCGATGAGCATGGGCACGAGCATTGCCTCCCATGGTCCCAACGAGACAGCGCACTATCATCCTCAGGATGCTGCACTAGACCGGGCAACATGGAGTGTGGGGCACTACAGTGAGGTGTTTGGGGTAACAGCACCGGAAGCCTACGTGCCCCGCATGATCGACCAAGAGTACATGCCAGAATTCGACCCTGGCTCGTTCCTCGGAGAAGGTTGGGAAGAAGAGGCGCTAGGAGTTAAGGCCTTCCAGGAGCCGATGGGGAACCACAACGACCACGCCTGCAACAACAACCATAGGGTACCGTTAATATCTCACGAGCAGGCTTATGCTAACCATGGGCTGCAAGTGAATCAGGTCACAACGTCGGCCGACGACCCTAGCGCAGCAGCCCCCCTTCTGCCAGGGGAAGCACGCTCGGGCTGCATGGAGGGAGCCAGCTGCAAGGCCCCTCCCCACGACGCGCGAAGCTAGGAGTCACACGGAGGTAGGCCCTCTAACGGGGAGGTGCCGGCGAGCCTTCCCCCGGCAGAGGACCCGTGGTCGCCAAGGGCACCGTTGGCGTCTCCTTTCCCCCCTTTGTGTCATGTTGGTTGCCGGTCGGCCCAAAGGTGGTCGAGGGTGGTGCAAGGCGGGGCCCTCGCCTGGCGATATGAAGCAAGGCCGGTACCTGTGAAGAAGGCCCAGTGCCTGTGA
This sequence comes from Aegilops umbellulata, assembly GCA_032464435.1. Lineage (NCBI taxonomy): Eukaryota > Viridiplantae > Streptophyta > Magnoliopsida > Poales > Poaceae > Aegilops > Aegilops umbellulata. Next base: position 92,222,625 of record CP136055.1, read on the forward strand.
AGATCGCCGCCCGTGACACTCTCACGTAAATAATGAGTGGGGCTGTACACGCCCCGGAGTCTCCGGAGAGCCGCCCTCGGGCCTCGGGGGCTCCCTCCCACGCCTAGTGGCAGCACTTAGCTCTGCGCTGGTGAGAAGACTAGAAGACTAGACTAGGCGCCGGACGCGGCTATTTGCTTTGGATCTCTTTTTTGTAACCTTGTCTTCTGAATTTGGATTTAAGTTGAAGTCGAATTTTAATCGATGCGCACGGGGGGTGCCTTTTCTCGTTCAAGCGATTTCTTACCATCTGGTTCTTGCCTTGTTCTGAAGCTCGCGTTTGCTGCCTCCCCCTCACGGGCCCCTCGTGAGCGGGGATGGGCACGACACACACACCGCGCGCGCCGGTCGGTGCTAGGTCATCGCGAGGCCCTCTCGGGCGGATCAGCAGACCCTTCAGGAGCTCCGCGGAAACTCTCAACCTTAAAATCTGATTTGGGACCCGCCCCAGCAAAGGTAAGCCGCAGCAGCAAAACTTGCCGCCAAACTCATGAATCCACGAAGGCGCACACTCGGCTTGGCAAAGAAGACTAAAAGTTGTGATTTGTTTACATGAGGGGCTCCCCCTCTCAAAATCCTCTCACAATCTTTAGGGGCCACGCCCGAGTTTTTGCATACAGGGTAAAACAGTAAACGAACAAGGGATTAGCCAGATATGTCGCTCGCCACATCCTCGACGTCATCTTCAGACGCACCGCTGGCATCGCTGTCACCGTCGTCGGCGCCGCCTCCACCTTCACCAACGCCGGCATCACCATCGTCAACCACGTAACCCTTCGTCCGCAGCGACCACCACCGTGTCGTCTTCAGAAGCGAAGGCTCTGACCAGCGCATCCACTTTGTCCTTCACCCACCGCGCCAGGTCGCCACGGTTGGCCTGCGGTACCGGGGCAAGGGCGGCGTCGAAGTCGAAGTCGGGGAAGGTATTCCAAAGATGGCTGAAGACATGGCAGAACGCGCGCCCGAGCAGGCCCCGGCTTCTCTCTTCCACAAGCTGGCGAGCTCCGTCGGACCGAGCTTCCAGGCGCGTCACCACGTCAGCGAAGAAGCGCAGATGACTGGCGTAGTCATTCGAGTGTGGGTGCGGAGCACTCTCATCGTAGACATGGCCCAACGCCACGTTGGCCCTGACCCTGAGGTCCAGGAGAATGGGGGCGTGCTCGCGCTCCAGCGTCCGCCGCTGAAGCACTTCCTCCTGACTCTGCGACGCAACGGACTCAGCGTCATCAACCCGCTTCTGAAGAGAGAGCAGCTCGGCACGGGCAGAGGCCAATTCTGCCTGCGCTGTGACCAGGGTGGCCGCCGTAGACTCCTCGCACCTCTCCACTTCAGCCGGCTTGGGCCTGAGGTCGGCGGCCCTACCCGCATCCTCCGTCCCCACAAGCCTCAACCTCAAGTCGTACCTATCCTCAAGATCCGCGTGAGCCTCGGCCACCCGGCGATCAACCTCCTGCTGAGCCTTGGCCTCGCGGGCACCAACGGCATCTTCCGCTTGTGAAACTTGATGCTCCCTCCTCTCCAGCTGCTCGAGGTCGAGGCTACGCTCCACGGCCTCTAGAGCCAGCGCCTCCTCCCACCTCTCGATCTCTTCTTCCTCGGTGGGCATCCCCCTCAGCGACACAAGAGCAGCTTTGTGCGCCTCCACCTGCTGCTCCAGGGATGCACTCCAGGCCTGGAGCTGCCACACGCGCTTCTCCGCAGCCTCGCGACGGTGGTCAGCCTCGCGAGCCTCCTCCAGAGCTCGGGAGCAAGCTTCGCAGGAAACCTCTAGAGACGCCTCGGCCTTCGCGTTATGTAGATCACGCTGGTAGTAGCCAAGGTTGATGGCCACCATCAGCTTACGCCGTTCCTCCACCAACCAAAGACCCTCAGCCTTGAGGCGTGCGTTGACGTCCGTAAGTTCACCGCCGAGTCGGCTCATCGCGCTCATCGCCTCCTGAAAGAGCTCGTGGTGAACGATCCTTCGCTCGCGCTCAAGCTCAAGCACGCGGTCCGCCTCGTCCTCCACCTCGGGGGCTGCAGGCAGGGCGTGAAGCGGCGCGCCCCCTCTCAGCAGGGGCTTGGGGGCTGGTGCCGCACCAGGCGCCAGCCCGACCTCACGAGGGGCAGTGACCAGTCGAGGCCCACTGCTTGAAGAGGAACTGAAGACCGAAGCCAACCAGCTACTGCCCATGACCAGAGGAGGGGTCCGGGGCACGCCCGCCAAGCTCCAAGCCAGGCCGTGGAGGAAGGACGACGGGGCCGCAGATTTGAAGTGCCATGAAGGCGATCGCACCTCCCCGGCCGTCCCTGCTCCAGGCGCGTCCTGCCGGCTCGAGACGCTCAAGGCCAGCGTGGGAGTTGAGGAAGGCGTAGGTTGCTTCTCGGGGTACACAGCGGCCCTAACGGAAGGGGTCCTAAAGAGCCAACATCAGGGAGGAATGCAGTAGTCAAGAAATCACAAGATGCAGTACTTACACGTCGATGGCGATGTAGTTTCGTCGCTTCAACGGCCCGAAGATGTCGCTGCTGCTCGAAGATCCCTTCCTATCGCGAAGCTCCTCGAAGTCCACTCAAAACCGACCGAAGCGAATGACATGGCGGCCGGCGCGGGGTGCAGTCGGAGAAGTGCTCGAGGGGACAACTTCAGGGGTGCTGGGCTGTGGAGAGCAGTCGGGCGCCATCTCACCGCGACCTCCTGAGGCCTCCGGAGCTTCAGCCTAGGGAGCCGCGTGTTGCATCGTCTCGGCGACTGACATCCCAAAGGGAGAATCACGAGTTCCTGGGGACGACGCCCCAGGAGCCCCAGGGGGCATCTGCACATCAGCGCTCGTGCCGCCAGCCTACGGTGGCGCTCGCCCCCCTGCATCCACCTTCGGGATGAGCTCGGCGCCTGTGACGAAGAAGGGAACCACGTTGACAGGGTTCTCGCAGGACCCACTAGGCCGTCCGGGCGCAGCCCCCACTCATCGAAGGGAGGCATGCTTTTTGCAAATTCAGCCTTGTTCGTGCAGCGGTACATCAGACAGCTCTTCCCAGGCATGTCGTCCGACAAAGGGACTCATGTTAGGACCTCGAGCACTGTTTTACACGTCTTAAGAGGGAGCCCGGACTCCTGAAACCTCATATGGTCCTGACTGCTGAGCAAGGCCCACATCGGGCGGGAATGGCGCTGAAGCAGAGCGACTCAGCGTCTGACGAAGTCCTTCACCACCATAGGCGCAGTCACGCAACGGTCCTTCAGCCTCCTTAGCCTGTGCCAGACGGGGACAAGACTGGGGCTCGCGAGCCTCTCGTGACCCCAACCGGAGTTAGGAATGTCAGGTGCTGACGGAGAATGGAGCAGAGGGCTGAGCACCGGAGCGTCGACGAATACCCACCGTGTCTGAAACTCGCTCATGGATGGAGGATGCTCGAAGTCCATCCCCGTGCCTGTCGGCGCTCTGGGAACGGGGGTCCCCAGACTTGCCTACCTGCGGCCTGCGGCGTGGCTGGAATGGGGGCCCAGCGTGGCCCATCTTCATCACCAGAAGACTCAAGACCCACGCGAGGGGCCAAGCCTCGCGAGGCGGACGACACAGCGCTTCCTCAGGCACGGCCTCCACAGGCTGGCTCACGAGGAGGCGGAGAGATCAAGGCAGGGTACCTCACGAGGTGCCCATGACGCAAGCCATGACGATCGGGGGTGCCAGGCGGGCGCCAGCCCGCGCAGCGTCTCCCCTTTCCTCTTTGGTGCAAAGGGGGCAAGCGCAGGCGAGAGGATCAAGCAAAGGCACCCATTTCGGTGCAACGCGACCAAGACCAGTCCAACGGTGGGAAGGCGGTCACCATGGAGCCCAGGACAGCGTCACCACAGGGCCTTTGGTAGGCGAAGACCAACTTTAGTCAGGATAAGTGTACCAGATGTTCCCCTTCGAATTGGCCAATTGTTGGCGCCCTTCCCGCTCAAATATTTGGGAAGAGGCCCAGGGCCTTTGCCTATAAATAGGACTAGCCACCCCCAGGGTAGAGAGGCAATTCGGTATCCGACCAAGCATTGAGAGCAAGCATAGAAAGAGAGAGAGAGAGAAGGGCGATCAAACTCCCCCTAGCAGTTCATCCCCTTCGCCAAGAACAGGTCCTCGCGAGGCTGTTCTCCCTTGTACTGTTCATCATCATCATCCCAAGAGGCAATCCACCCACCACAAACTAGAGTAGGCTATTACACCACAATGGTGGCCCGAACTAGTATAAACCCTGTGTCTCTTGTGTTGTTCTTTCTGTAGTTTAGATCTTTGCGAGACGGGGAGGTAGAGGGCACGATCTCCGTGCGCACCCCAGAGTTCGAAACTTAAGGGTCTTCCGGAACCCGTGATCCGACATTTGGCGCGCCAGGTAGGTGTGCGCCAGAATCTGTCTTCCACCACTCCGTTCTCCTCCGACCGTCGCATCCATGTCTGACGCTCGTCGGGCCCGCGCCGAGCGCCGGGCCGCCATCGCTTCCCGCGTCGTCCAGATAGCCCCCATCGGTGGGCGTCCTCGTCGTTCTCCGTCGCCGCCATCAACGCCGCCGCCGGCCCGGCAGGGAACGAGCAGCAGGCATCGTCTCAGCACCCGTTCATGCGGCGAGACGGCCGCACTGCTACTCCTTCACTCACCCCGGCCGGCTCTTCGTCCCACGCGCTTCGCGCGCCCTTGGAAGCTCGAGCTGCGCTCATCGCGGCGAATGAGCTCCTGCGCTACCGCCCCGTCGACGACGTCTACGAGGAGTGGCTCATCCGCGCCGCAGGGGGCTCTCCCGCGCCGTCCGCGCCGCTGCGCCGCACTCCGCCCCGCGTGGGCAATGAAGCTCCGGGGGCGTTCCAGCCGCCTCCTCTGCAAGAAGACGCCATGGCCCCGAGGCGCGCATCCCCTGGGCGGAACCCGCTCCGTCAAGCGCCAGTCCAGCAGGAACGGAGCTGCCAAGAAGTCCCACGACCGCAAGAGGCCGCCCGGGCGCTCCCAGCTCCGACTCGCCGAGACCCCGCTCCAGCTCCGGCACGTCAAGACCCCGCGCTGCTCCCAGCAGCAGCGCAAGGGGACCCGCAAGGCCAAGCTCTCCCTCAACCAAAACCTCCCGCGGCCACCGCAGGCTGCCGCGCCTACACCGCCGAGCTGCGCAGCGTCGCATGGCCCGGCAAGTTCAAGCCGGACCTCCCCCCTCGCTATGATGGCACGACTGATCCCACAGAGTTCCTCCAGCTCTACGAGCTGGGAATCAAAGCTGCCAGCGGGGATGAAAAGGTCATGGCAAACTGGTTCCCCATGGCGCTGAAGGAAGGTGCTCGCACTTGGCTCCTGAACCTGGCCCCAGGCACGATCTCCTCCTGGGACCAGATGCGTACTCGCTTCATCGCCAACTTCCAATGTACCCGCGACCGGCCTCCCGCCGTGAGCGACATGCGCCGCATCAAGCAGCAACCTGGGGAGACCCTGCAAAAGTACATCCAGCGCTTCAACAGCGTGCGCCTCAAGATCCCCAGGGTGTCCGAGGAAGCCATCATTTCAGCCTTCTCCGTTGGCGTGCGCGACGTCAAGATGAAGGAGGAGTTGGCGATGCATGAAGACCTCTGCACCTCCCTGGAGCTGTTCAACTTGGCGACCAAGTGCGCCAGGGCTGAGGAGGGACGCCTCTCCCTCCTCGAGCTGCCTGCCGCAGACCCAGAAAAGAAGAAGCCCAAGGCCAAGGACGTGAAGCGCAAGGGGGCTGTCGTGCTCGCGGCGGAGCCGGACACCAAGCGGGGCAAGGATCTGCCCGAATCCTCCAGGGGCACCCGGTACTGTGTGTACCACGACCTCCACACCCACAACACCAACGAATGCCAAGAACTCCGCGCCGTGCGAGAAGGAAGAGTCGGTCGACGCCCTGACCGTGCTGACCGGGGCTACGGCTGAGGAGGAGGAAGGAACCCGGGACGCTGGGAAGATCGTGGACCGCGGCAAGGGTGGCGCGACCAACCTCGCGAGGACCGCTGGCGTGACCCGCCTCGCGAGGGGGACTGGAGGGATCAGCCTCGTGAGGATCGCCCTCATGGAAACCCAGGCCTGCCGCCGCTGCCGCCTCAGCCAAGAAGGAACAAAGACCGTCACCAAGTCGAGGGGGCTGGGGGCTTCTAAGAGCCGTGCGCAATCGCCTGCATCCTGGGCGGAGCTCAAGCCCCAGCCTCCCAGCGTATCTTCAAACAGTTTGCCCGCGAAGTGAATGCAGTTCTCCCCAAGCTCGAAGCAACGCGTCCCCTCAGGTGGTCGGCCTGCGCCATCACGTTCAGCTCAGCAGACCAGCTCAAGTGCGTGGCCACAGCCGGAGTCCTCCCGATGCTTTGCTCCCCAGTCATCAGCAATGTTCTGGTCACCACGACCCTCATTGACGGAGGAGCAGGGCTCAATGTCTTGTTCGTGGAAACATTCAACAACCTCCAAGTGCCCTATGACCAGCTTCAGCCAACCAAGCCTTTCTCCGGAGTCACCGACGGTTCCACAGTCCCGATCGGGCAGGTCCGCCTCCCAGTCACCTTCGGGGCCCGCAGCAACTACCGCACCGAGCTCATCGACTTCGACGTCGCCCACATCCGCCTGCCGTACAACGCCATCCTGGGGTACCCAGCGCTGGCCAAGTTCATGGCTGTGACTCACCACGGCTACAACGTCCTCAAGATGCCAGGAAGTGGCGGCGTCATCACGGTGCCCTGTGAAGAGAAGGATGGAGTGTGTTCCCTGGAGCGAGCCTTTCAGGCCGCGTCACTAGAAGACCCAGATCGCGGAAGCAGGAGGCTTCCTGAGACCACCCCCAAGAAGAAGAAGACGTCGTCAGGCTCAGCCCCTCAGGAGGCAGGCCCTTCAGAGCCCGTGTCTGCCCAGGGGGACCCTCCGTCCATCGCATAGGAAGGCGCGCCCGGCGCCCTCCTCAGGCAGGGCTCGGGGGCTCTAACCTGGAGGGCCACCGATCTTTCCAGGGTCACGAGGGAGGCGCTAGGGCACCATGTGGAGGCGTGCTTCAAAGCACGTTTCCCTTGAAAGGAAGCCAGGCAAGGAAGGTCAGACCAGTAGGAGTTCATTAACAAGGCCATTCAAGAACTACAAGAGTCAAGCATCATGAGAGGTTGTCGTCGTCTACCAGCTGTGGCTCCCCATCCAGGCGAGGATGGTGGGCTGCGCGTCTGCGTCGACTTACCAGTGCTCAATCAGATCGCCACGACGGAGCGCCTCTGGCCCTCCCAAGTGGGGTGTTGTGGAGGACCGCCCCACAGCTATGTTCGCATGCCTTACGGCCTGCCGAGCATGGCTACGGCGTACCAGCGCCTCATGAGGGGCATCTTGGAGGCGTAAGAAGATAGGCGTTCGACGGCCCTGGCGGAGATGGAGACGGCTCACGAGGAGCCACCAATGCCTCCGGAGCCTCACGAGGCCCCAGGGCCTGGGGGCTCGTGAGGATCGGCTTCCGCAGCCCATCGATTCTGCTGCACCAACGCCACTTCGTCGACGACACCTTCAGGTGACATCTTTCGAGTTTCATTCCCAGCTGGGAGCGCCCTCCCAGGGTTGCGTCACTCCCAGGCCGCGTGGGTCCGTACCTGTGGCCTGTATCCCTTTTTACTTCTTCAGTCGTTAGCTTGCTTTGCTGGGGGCGCCCCTCGGGCTGCATCATCCCCAAGCCGCTCGGGTTAGGCCCAGCGGCGTGTATCCCCTCCGTGTTTATTTCCAATTATGCATTCACCTATCATGCTTGATTACTCGATGCCATCCACGACACCTCTTCTTCTCTATGTCGACCACTTGCACGTTAAAGGGGGGGGCGCCTGAGCATCGCGACTCAGGGCTCTTACTGGCCCTCCAGCCCTCACCCTCTGGTCTTGTCCACGGCATCGCGACCTGGCATACCAGCGACGGCTGAGACAAGCTCGAGGGCCGGGACCCGAGGACGTAGAGTGCCGTCATCTAATCAAATTTTGCAGGGACACATTTCAAGATACGGCCCAGTGCCAGGCGCAACCCGCCTAGAGGTAGGGCCTCGTGAGTCCCGCGCTGGCTCACGGGTGCCCAGATACACCTCACCTAGCCCTACCATGCCAGCCACGTGTCAGGGCGGGGCTGTACACGCCCCGGGGGCTCCTCCCGGAGGGGAGCCCCCTCCCACGTACCATTGGAAGCACCATGCTCCGCGCTGGCTGACGACACTGCCGAGGAGCGGCTATGCCCGTACACATACGGAAGCGCTATGCTCCGTGCTGGTGATAAACAACTGAGGGTGGCCTCCGGGCCGCGTTAACCTCAGGGAGCCCAGAGCTCAGTGGCAGGCGAAGACCAACTTTAGTCAGGATAAGTGTACAAGATGTTTCCCTTCGAATTGGCCAATTGTTGGCGCCCTTGCCGCTCAAATATTTGGGAAGAGGCCCAGGGCCTTTGCCTATAAATAGGACTAGCCACCCCCAGGGTAGACAGGCAATTCGATATCCGACCAAGCATTGAGAGCAAGCATAGAAAGAGAGAGAGAGAGAGAGAAGGGCGATCAAACTCCCCCTAGCAGTCCATCCCCTTAGCCAAGAACAGGCCCTCGCGAGGCTGTTCTCCCTTGTATTGTTCATCATCATCAGCCCAAGAGGCAATCCACCCACCACAAACTAGAGTAGGGTATTACACCACAATGGTGGCACGAACTAGTATAAACCTTGTGTCTCTTGTGTTGTTCTTTCTGTAGTTTAGATCTTTGCGAGACGGGGAGGTAGAGGGCACGATCTCCGCGGGCACCCCAGAGTTCGAACCTTAAGGGTCTGCTGGAACCCGTGATCCGATAGCGCCCGCCGTCGCGGCCACAGCCTGGAAGCTCACACACCCCGAGCTTTGCCGAGGATCCATCAGATGCAATGAGAAGAAATGGCGGAGAAGAGCCACGGAAGGAGCGATGCCCACCATGGCCTCGCACACAAAGGAGAGGACGGCAAGGAGAGTCACGGATTGGGGGTCGAGATGCAGCATGTGGATCTGGTAATGTTCAAGGACCGCGTTGAAGAAGGCGGAGAAAGGGGGAATCAGGCCGGCGCAAAGGGCATTGCTGAAGATTGGTACCTCGGTGGCTGCCCGTGCAATGCGAGCGCGAGACGCAGGCCAAGACACCATCGTTCCCCACTCGTTGAAGCTGATGGAGAGCATGGGATGCACCTTGTCCATGGCCTCGTCGTTGAGCACCAAGGATTGGCCGACTGCAGGCTCGACAGCTGGAGGCGCACTTGGCAAAGACAGGGGCTTCTTCCCCTTGTCTGCTTGTTTCACCGCCATGGCGATGAAGCAGGCAAAGCACCGGTCAGATTGGAGAGGATGGGAAGATTCTCGAGGAAGCAGAGGGATTGGGAAAGCAAGGCGTGGGCGATGGATGAATAACTGTGTAGGCAGCGGGGGCCGCATAGCCAAGCGGACTACAAGGGAGCATGGGGAAGCGGAGACGTCCACGTCCAATTAACCGCCACGCGTCGACCAAGGTCACAGGCTTTTGGGGCCCGCGGCGCCCCGCACTTGACCTTTGGCTTCGCCTCGAAGCCAAGCCCGAGCATGCCTTGGGCCCGGGGGCTATTGTCGACGTTCTGGGAACAGGGGTCCCCAGACTTGCCTGCCTATGGCCCGCGGCGTGGCTGTGCTAGCGGGCCTTGACGGCCCATCTTCATCAACAAGACATGCAATACCCTCGCAAGGGGCCAAGCCTCACGAGGCGGACGACGCAAGACCTCCTCGGGAGTGGCCTCACCAGGTTGCCTCGCGAGGAGCGGAGAGATCAAGGCAGGGCAAACCTCACGAGGCTCTCATGACGTGAGCCATGACGATCAAGATCAGGCAGGCGCCAGGCGGGCGCTAGTGCACACAGCGTCCTCATTTCCTCTGTGGTGTTAAAGAGGCAAGCGCAGGCGCAGAGTACCGATGCATCAAGCAAATGTTTCCATATCGGTGCAACGAGACCAAGACTAGCAGCACGGCAAGACGGAGGTCACCATGGAGCCCAAGGCGGCGTCACCACCAGAGCCTTTTCCAGGCAAAGACTGCTTTGGTCGGGATAAGTTGTACTAGCTGTCCCCTTTCAAATTGGCCGTTGTTGGATCCCTTCCCGCTCAATATTTGGGAAGAGGACCAGGGCCTATATATGTAGAACTAGCCACCATAGTAGGGGGATCGATTCCATCCTCCATCCTCACACCCATAAGCACACCAAGCACAAGAACACCTCAACCTCGGGAGGCTGTTCTTCTCTGTGTACTGTTCATCATCACCCCAAGACGCAATCCACCACCACCACACTGGTGTAGGGTACTACACCACAATGGTGGCCCGAACCAGTATGAACCTTGTGTCTTTTGTGTTGTGAGTTGGTCGAGTTTGTGCTTGAGATCTTAGCAAACCTTGGGCATGGATCGGTAGGAGGGAAAGAACTTCGCGCACCCTGGAGTTCGAACCTTGAGGATTTTGCCGGAACCCGTGATCCGACAGGGTGCCTTGGGCATCCTGAAGCTTAGGCTCTTGCCACTCCTTATTCCAAAATCCATCAAATCTTTACCCAAAAACATGAAAACTTCACAACACAAAACTTAAACAGAAAATCTTATGAGCTCTGCTAGTATAAAAAAAACAAACCACCACTTCAAGGTACTGTAATGAACTCATTCTTTATTTATATTTGTGTTAACCAACTGTATTACAACTTCTCCATGATTCGTACCCCCCGATACTACACATAGATTCATCAAAATAAGCAAACAACACACGAAAAACAGAATCTGTCAAAACAGAATAGTCTATAGCAATATGTAACATCTGAATACTTCTGTAACTCCAAACATTCTGATAAAATAGGAAATCCTAGATAAATTTTTTATTAATCTTCTGCAAAAAGAATCAGTATTTTATCACGTTCTGGTGACTTTTAACAATTCTATGACTGAGCGCAAAGTTTCTGTTTTTATAGCAAGATCAAATTAACTATCACTTTAGGTTATCCCATAGGTCTTACTTGGCAGAAACACTAATTATTACTAAGGAGGAGAAAAAAGAAAAGAACAAAAATAAAATTGGGTTGCCTCCCAACAAGCACTATCGTTTAACACCCCTAGCTAGCTAGGCATAAAAACGAGAATAGATCTAGGTATTATCATCTTTGGTATGAAATCCATAAGTGGCTCTCATAATAAATTCATAAGGCAATTTAATTTTATTTCTAGGAAAGTGTTCCATGCATTTCCTTAACGGAAATTGGAATCTAATATTTCCTTCTTTCATGTCAATAATTGCACCAAATGTTCTAAGTAAAGGTCTACCAAGAATAATAGGGCATGTACGATTGCAATCTATATCAAGAACAATTAAATCTACGGGCACATAATCCTATTTGAAACTATAAGAACATCATTAATCCTTCCCATAGGTTTCTTAATGGTGGAATCCGAAAGATGCAAATTTAAAGAACAATTGTCAAATTCACGGAAACCTAGCACATCACATAAGGTTTTTGGAATTGTGGAAACACTAGTACCCAAATCACACAAAGCATAGCGTTCATAATCTTTAATCTTAATTTTAATAGTAGGTTTCGTTCATCATAAAGTTTTCTAGGGATAGAAACTTCTAGTTCAAGTTTTTCTTCATAGGATTGCATTAAAGCATCAACGATATGTTTAGTAAAAACTTTATTTTTGATTTTAAGCATGAGGAGAATTTAACACGAATTGCAATAAGGAAATACAATCTATCAAACACTACTAGGAAAAGGCACCAGTTTTGGCTACTAATGGCGCACTACAGGTGCGCCACTAGCATCACGCCGTTAGAATTTTATACTAATGGTGCACTAGGAGTGCGCCACTAGCATCACGCCATTAGAATTTTATACTAATGGCGCTGGCGCACTAGGTAGTGCGCCATTAGTATATCACATGGTGCACCATTACTATCTAACTTAGTAATGGCGCACCACATAGAAGTGCGCCATTACTAACAAGTTTTTTTCAAATTTTGTTTAGAAATTTTTTTTCAATTTTTTTTCGTTTTTTTCTTAATCTTGGGTCACTATTGCTTAATCTCGGGTTAATATGCTTAATCTCAAATCAAATCGCACTAAGTGGTCAAAGTTCCCGGAAGGTCACCCATCCTCACACTACTCCAGCCCAAGCACGCTTAACTTCACAGTTCTATCCAACCCCGGCTCCACCTCACTTAGCAGGCACTTGTTGATGTATCTATCATATCAATCCTATTAAACCTTGTTGATGTCTAGGACTTTGTTCATGTTCATGAGTATGATGAAATTTTGAAAAATATTTCAAACTTCCCGGTCATATTACGTATCATTTTTTGAAAAAAAAATTAAAAAAATTCGAAACCATTTTTTTCAATTACTAGTGGCACACCTAGCAAATGGTGCGTCACTACTAAGTTTGATTTTTTTTTCATTTTTTCCACTCTAGATCTTAAAAGCCCCGTAACTTTTTTTGTTAGGTTTTTGAGGATTTTGAAAATATTTAACGGGGTTCCCCCAGTTAAATTCGGATGCAACTTTTCAAGTAGATGATTTTTCATATAAAAAACTTTTTAATTCGAGTTCGTATGCAAAAGTTATGGCCATTTTACAAATTCCAGAGAGATTTTGCAAATAAAGTCGACATTCATATTTGTAAATTTTCCCAACAAGTAGACCACATATCACATGGGAAACTTATTTCTTTTATTTTTTTGACATTTCCATCATTTTCTTTTATTTTTTTTAAAACTGAAAAGGCGGTCCACAGGGGGGGTGCATTCGGTGGATTTTTTGGGCCAAGTTAGTAATGGCGCACCGTGGGAGTGGTTCGCTATTACTAGTTCAACTAGTAATGGCGCACCACACACACGGTGCGCCATTACTAGTTTTGAAAAAAAATTAGAAAAAAATTTGAAAAAATTTTACTAGTGGCGCACCGTGGATGTGGTGGGCCATTACTAGTTTAACTAGTAACGGCGCACTATCCCCTGGTGCGCCATTACTAGTTTTGAAAAAAAAAGAAAAAAACTAAAAAAAATTGATTTTTTTACTAGTGGCGCACCATGGATGTGGTGCACCATTACTTGTTTAACTAGTAATGGCGCACTATCCCCTGCTGCGCCATTACTAGTTTTGATAAAAAAAATTGTTACTAATGGCGCACCGTGGATGTGGTGAGCCATTAGTATTTGGACACTAATGGCGCACCAACACATGGTGCGCCATTAGTATATAGTAGTGGCGCACCACATGTGTGGTGCATCATTAATGTCCATATTATCTATAGCCCTTTTCCTAGTAGTGAAAGAGCAATTATCATAATTAAATTCCTTGAAATCCAAAATAGTGGGTTCATTGCTATGTAAAGTTTTGACCTCCTCAATCCCACTTTTTTTAATATTTGCATCAAGATCTAAAAACTCTGAATCATTGGGACGCCTTTTAACTAAAGTCAACTCATCTCCAGTCCCATATTTATCAAGATTCATATTGTAAAACAAATATTTAATAGGAGTCACATCAATCAGTTTTAGATCTTCATCATTATTCTCATGAAAACTAGAAGAACACGCTTTCACAAATCAATCTTTTTTACCACGCATCCTAGTGGTTCTTTCTTTGCACTCATCAATGGAAATTCTCATGGCCTTGAGAGACTCATTAATGTCATGCTTAGGTGGGATAGATCTAAGTTTCAAAGAATCAACATCAAGAGAAATTCTATCCACGTTCCTAGCCAACTCATCAATCTTAAGCAATTTTTCTTCAACCAAAGCATTCAAATTCTTTTGCGAACTCATAAATTCTTTAAAACTAGTCTCAAAATCAGAGGGCATCTTATTAAAATTTCCATAAGATTTGTTGTAGGAATTACCATAATTATTAGAGGAATTACTAGGAAACGGCCTAGAATTAAAGTTACCTCTATACGCGTTATTACCAAAATTGTTCCTACCAACAAAATTCACATCCATAGATTCATTATTATTCTCAATCAAAGTGGACAAAGGCATATCATTAGGATCAGAAGAAACACTTTTATTATCAAACAATTTCATAAGTTCATCCATCTTTCCACTCAAAACATTAATCTCTTCAATCGCATGAACTTTTTTACTAGTGGATCTTTCGGTGTGCCATTGAGAATAATTAACCATAATATTGTCTAGGAGTTTAGTAGCTCATCCTAAAGTGATTTTCATAAAAGTACCTCCTGCGTCCGAATCTAAAAGATTTCTAGAAGTAAAATTCAATCTAGCATAAAAATTCAATATAATCATCCATAAATTCAAACCATGTTTAGGGCAATTACATATCATTAATTTCATCCTCTCCCAAGCTTGTGCAACATGCTCATGATCAAGTTGCTTAAAATTCATAATGTCGTTCCTAAGAGAGATGATCTTAGTGGGAGGAAAAATACTTAGAGATAAAAGCATCTTTGCACTTATTCCATGAATCAATACTATTTTTAGGCAAAGAAGATATCCAAGTTTTAGCAGGATCTCTAAGCGAAAATGGAAATAGCTTCAATTTAACAATATCATTATCCACATATTTCTTCTTTCGCATATCACACAAATCAACAAAGTTGTTTAGATGAGTAGCGACATCTTCACTAGGAAGGCCAAAAAATTGATCTTTGATGACAAGATTCAACAAAGAGGCATTAATCTTACATTTTTAAGAAGTTGGTCACCACTACTTCCAATTCTCTCAACATGCAACCCGTCCACATCATCATCTAGCCACCTCAGCAATTTTCAACCACGTCACATCATCGCTTCATTATTTTTTTCTTCTCCAGGCTCACGTAGCATCTTTGCTGGCATATTTCCCCTCGATGGTTTTTTACCAGCGTGTAGCTACCTCAAGCCACCATCCACTATGTACTTTCAGTTAATTCACACTATCCCACATGTTCCATAATATTAATTGAGGAGGCATTTGATGTTGGGGAACGTAGTAATTTCAAAAAAAAATCCTACGCACACGCAAGATCATGGTGATGCATAGCAACGAGGGGAGAGTATGATCTACGTACCCTTGTAGATCGCAACGGAAGCGTTTGACACAACGTAGAGGAAGTAGTCGTACGTCTTCTTCCCGGTCCGACCGATCCAAGCACCGTTACTCCGGCACCTCCGAGTTCTTAGCACACGTTCAGCTCGATGATGATCCTCAGGCTCCGATCCAGCAAAGCGTCGAGGAAGAGTTCCGTCAGCACGACGGCGTGGTGACGATCTTGATGTACTACTGACGCAGGGCTTCGCCTAAGCACTGCGACAATATGACCGAGGTGGAATTTGGTGGCAGGGGGCACCGCACACGGCTAAGGAAAGATCTCAATGATCAATTGTGTGTCTAGAGGTGCCCCCTGCCTCCGTATATAAAGGGGCAAAGGGGGAGGGGTGCGGCAGCCATAGGAGGAGTCCTACTCCCGCTGGGAGTAGGACTCCCCTCCAATCCTATTCCTAATAGGACTCCCCAAGTGGGGAAAGAGAGAGGGGCTGGCCGGCCACCTTCCCTAGTCCTAATAGGACTAGGGGAAGGGGGGGAGGCGCGCAGCCCATGAGGGCAGCCCTTTCACCTTTCCACCAAGGCCCATGTTGGCCCATTTGGCTCCCGGGGGGTTCCGGTAACCCTCCAGGTATTCTGGTAAAATCCCGATTTCACCCGGAACACTTCCGATGTCCAAACATAGGCTTCCAATATATCAATCTTTACGTCTCGACCATTTCGAGACTCCTCGTCATGTCTGTGATCACATCCGGGACTCCGAACAACCTTTGGTACATCAAAATGCATAAACTCATAATAACTGTCATCGTAACGTTAAGCGTGCGGACCCTACGGTTTGAGAACAATGTAGACATGACCGAGACACATCTCCGGTCAATAACCAATAGCGGGACCTGGATGCCCATATTGGCTCCTACATATTCTACGAAGATCTTTATCGGTCAGACCGCATAACAACATACGTTGTTCCCTTTGTCATCGGTATGTTACTTGCCCGAGATTCGATCGTCAGTATCCAATACTTAGTTCAATCTCGTTACCGGCAAGTCTCTTTACTCGTTCCGTAATACATCATCCCGCAACTAACTTATTAGTTGCAATGCTTGCAAGGCTTAAGTGATGTGCATTACCGAGAGGGCCCAGAGATACCTCTCCGACGATCGGAGTGACAAATCCTAATCTCGAAATACACCAACCCAACATCTACCATTGGAGACACCTGTAGTACTCCTTTATAATAACCCAGTTATGTTGTGACGTTTGGTAGTACCCAAAGTGTTCCTCCGGCAAACGGGAGTTGCATAATCTCATAGTCATAGGAACATGTATAAGTCATGGATAAAGCAATAGCAACATACTAAACGATCGGGTGCTAAGCTAATATAATGGGTCATGTCAATCAGATCATTCAACTAATGATGTGACCTCGTTAATCAAATAACAACTCTTTGTTCATGGTTAGGAAACATAACCATCTTTGATTAACGAGCTAGTCTAGTAGAGGCATACTAGTGACACTCTGTTTGTCTATGTATTCACACATGTATTATGTTTCCGGTTAATACAATTCTAGCATGAATAATAAACCTTTATCATGATATAAGGAAATAAATAATAACTTTATTATTGCCTCTAGGGCATATTTCCTTCAGTCTCCCACTTGCACTAGAGTCAATAATCTAGATTACACTGTAATGATCCTAACCCCCATGGAGTCTTGGTGCTGATCATGTTTTGCACGTGGAAGAGGCTTAGTCAACGGGTCTGCAACATTCAGATCCGTATGTATCTTGCAAATCTCTATGTCTCCCACCTGGACTAGATCCCGGATGGAGTTGAAGCGTCTCTTGATGTGTTTGGTCCTTTTGTGAAATCTGGATTCCTTTGCCAAAGCAATTGCACCAGTATTGTCACAAAAGATTTTCATTGGACCCGATGCACTAGGTATGACACCTAGATCGGATATGAACTCCTTCATCCAGACTCCTTCGTTTGCTGCTTCCGAAGCAGCTATGTACTCCGCTTCACATGTAGATCCCGCTACGACGCTTTGTTTTGAACTGCACCAACTGACAGCTCCACCGTTTAATGTAAACACGTATCCGGTTTGCGATTTAGAATCGTCCGGATCAGTGTCAAAGCTTGCATCAACGTAACCTCTTACGGTGAGCTCTTTGTCACCTCCATATATGAGAAACATATCCTTAGTCCTTTTCAGGTATTTCAGGATGTTCTTGACCGTTGTCCAGTGATCCACTCCTGGATTACTTTGGTACCTCCCTGCTAAACTTATAGCAAGGCACACATCAGGTCTGGTACACAGCATTGCATACATAATAGTGAAGGAAATATGCGCTAGAGGCAATAATAAAGTTATTATTTATTTCCTTAATTCATGATAAATGTTTATTATTCATGCTAGAATTGTATTAACAGGAAACATAATACATGTGTGAATACATAGACAAACAGAGTGTCACTAGTATGCCTCTACTTGACTAGCTCATTAATCAAAGATGGTTATGTTTCCTAACCATGAACAAGGAGTTGTTATTTGATTAATGAGGTCACATCATTAGTTGAATGATCTGATTGACATGACCCATTCCATTAGCTTAGCACCCGATCGTTTAGTATGTTGCTATTGCTTTTATCCATGACTTGTACATGTTCCTATGACTATGAGATTATGCAACTCCCGTTTGCCGGAGGAACACTTTGGGTGCTACCAAACGTCACAACGTAACTGGGTGATTATAAAGGAGTACTACAGGTGTCACCAAAGGTAGATGTTGGGTTGGCGTATTTCGAGATTAGGATTTGTCACTCCGATTGTTGGAGAGGTATCTCTGGGCCCTCTCGGTAATGCACATCACTTAAGCCTTGCAAGCATTGCAACTAATGAGTTAGTTGAGAGATGATGTATTATGGAACGAGTAAAGAGACTTGCCGGTAACGAGATTGAACTAGGTATTGGATACCGACGATCGAATCTCGGGCAAGTAACATACCGATGACAAAGGGAACAACGTATGTTGTTATGTGGTCTGACCGATAAAGATCTTCGTAGAATATGTAGGAGCCAATATGGGCATCTAGGTCCCGCTATTGGTTATTGACCGGAGACGTGTCTCGGTCATGTCTACATTGTTCTCGAACCATAGGGTCCGCACGCTTAACGTTACGATGACAGTTATTATGAGTTTATGCATTTTGATGTACCGAAGGAGTTCGGAGTCCCGGATGTGATCACGGACATGACGAGGAGTCTCGAAATGGTCGAGACATAAAGATTGATATATTGGAAGCCTATGTTTGGACATCGGAAGTGTTCCAGGTGAAATCAGGATTTTACCGGAATACCGGGAGGGTTACCGGAACCCCCCGGGAGCCTAATGGGCCATAGTGGGCCTTAGTGGAAAGGAGAAAAGGGGCTGCCCTAGGTGGCCGCGCGCCTCCCCCCTTCCCCTAGTCCTATTAGGACTAGGAAAGGTGGTCGGCCCCCTCTCTCCCTCTCCCCCTTGAGGAATCCTATTCCAACTAGGATTGGGGGGGGGGGAATCCTACTCCCGGAGGGAGTAGGACTCCCTGGCGTGCCACCCCTTGGCCGGCCAGACCCTCCCCCTTGGCTCCTTTATATACGGGGGCAGGGGAGCACCCTAGGACACACAAGTTGATCTACGGATCGTTCCTTAGCCGTGTGCGGTGCCCCCTTCCACCAAATTCCACCTCGGTCATATCGTTTGCAGTGCTTAGGCGAAGCCCTGCGCCGGTAACACATCAAGATCGTCACCACGCCGTCGTGCTGACGGAACTCTTCCCCGACGCTTTGCTGGATCGGAGCCCGGGGATCGTCATCGAGCTGAACGTGTGCCAAGAACTCGGAGGTGCCGGAGTAACGGTGCTGTGATCGGTCGGATCGTGAGGAGAACGTACGACTACTTCCTCTATGTTGAGTCAATGCTTCCGCTTCAGTCAACAAGGGTATGTAGACAACACTCTCCCCTCTCGTTGCTATGCATCACCATGATCTTGCGTGTACGTAGGAATTTTTTTAAAATTACTACGTTCCCCAACAGTGGTATCAGAGCCTAGGTTTTTATGGTTTGATGTTATTTGCACGAGTAGAACACAAGTAAGTTGTGGACGATACAAGTCATACTGCCTACCAGCATGTCATACTTTGGTTCAACGGTATTGTTGGACGAGACGATCCGGACCAACCTTACGCGTACGCTTACCCGAGACCGGTTCCCTCGACGTGCTTTGCACATAGATGGCTTGCGGAAGACTGTCTCTCCAACTTTAGTTGAACCGAGTGTGGCTACGCCCGGTCCTTGAGAAGGTTAAAACGGAGTCTATTTGACAAACTATCGTTGTGGTTTTGATGCGTAGGTAAGATGAGTTCTTGCTTAAGCCCGTAGCAGCCACGTAAAACTTGCAACAACAAAGTAGAGGACGTCTAACTTGTTTTTGCAGGGCATGTTGTGATGTGATATGGTCAAGACATGATGCTAAATTTTATTGTATGAGATGATCATGTTTTGTAACCGAGTTATCGGCAACTGGCAGGAGCCATATGGTTGTCGCTTTATTGTATGCAATGCAATCGCGATGTAATGCTTTACTTTATTACTAAGCGGTAGTGATAGTCGTGGAAGCATAAGATTGGCGAGACGACAACGATGCTACGATGGAGATCAAGGTGTCGCGCCGGTGATGATGGTGATCATGACGGTGCTTCGGAGATGGAGATCACAAGCACAAGATGATGATGACCATATCATATCACTCATATTGATTGCTTGTGATGTTTATCTTTTTATGCATCTTATCTTGCTTTGATTGACGGTAGCATTATAAGATGATCTCTCACTAAATTATCAAGAAGTGTTCTCCCTAAGTATGCACCGTTGCAAAAGTTCTTCGTGCTGAGACACCACGTGATGATCGGGTGTGATAGGCTCTAAGTTCAAATACAACGGGTGCAAAACAGTTGCACACGCGGAATACTCAGGTTATACTTGACGAGCCAAGCATATGCAGATATGGCCTCGGAACACAGAGACCGAAAGGTCGAGCGTGAATCATATAGTAGATATGATCAACATAACGATGTTCACCATTGAAAACTACTCCATATCACGTGATGATCGGTTATGGTTTAGTTGATTTGGATCACGTGATCACTTAGAGGATTAGAGGGATGTCTATCTAAGTGGGAGTTCTTAATTAATTTGATTAATTGAACTTTAAGTCATCAGCTTTGCTCTGCCAGACGTTCATAACTTCTGGTGTTGCTCTAGCAGCAGGCCTGGCACCTAGCGGTGCTTCCAGGACGTAATTCTTCTGTGCAGCAATGAGGATAATCCTCAAGTTACGGACCCAGTACGTGTAATTGCTACCATCATCTTTCAACTTTGCTTTCTCAAGGAACGCATTAAAATTTAACGGAACAACAGCACGAGCCATCTATCTACAATCAACATAAACAAGCAAGATACTATCAGGTACTAAGTTCATGATAAGTTTATGTTCAGTTAATCAAATTAATTAAGAACTCCCACTTAGATAGACATCCCTCTAATCCTCTAAGTGATCACGTGATCCAAATCAACTAAACCATAACCGATCATCACGTGATATGGAGTAGTTTTCAATGGTGAACATCGTTATGTTGATCATATCTACTATATGATTCACGCTCGACCTTTCGGTCTCTGTGTTCCGAGGCCATATCTGCATATGCTTGGCTCGTCAAGTATAACCTGAGTATTCCGCGTGTGCAACTGTTTTGCACCCGTTGTATTTGAACTTATAGCCTATCACACCCGATCATCACGTGGTGTCTCAGCACGAAGAACTTTTGCAACGGTGCATACTTAGGGAGAACACTTCTTGATAATTTAGTGAGAGATCATCTTATAATGCTACCGTCAATCAAAGCAAGATAAGATGCATAAAAAGATAAACATCACATGCAATCAATATAAGTGATATGATATGGTCATCATCATCTTGTGCTTGTGATCTCCATCTCCGAAGCACCGTCATGATCACCATCGTCACCGGCGCGACACCTTGATCTCCATCGTAGCATCGTTGTCGTCTCGCCAATCTTATGCTTCCACGACTATCACTACCGCTTAGTAATAAAGTAAAGCATTACATCGCGATTGCATTGCATACAATAAAGCGACAACCATATGGCTCCTTCCAGTTGCCGATAACTCGGTTACAAAACATGATCATCTCATACAATAAAATTTAGCATCATGTCTTGACCATATCACATCACAACATGCCCTGCAAAAACAAGTTAGATGTCCTCTACTTTGTTGTTGCAAGTTTTACGTGGCTGCTACGGGCTTAAGCAAGAACTCATCTTACCTACGCATCAAAACCACAACGATAGTTTGTCAAATAGACTCCGTTTTAACCTTCTCAAGGACCGGGCGTAGCCACACTCGGTTCAACTAAAGTTGGAGAGACAGTCTTCCGCAAGCCATCTATGTGCAAAGGACGTCGAGGGAACCGGTCTCGCGTAAGAGTATGCGTAAGGTTGGTCCGGATCGTCTCGTCCAACAATACCGTTGAACCAAAGTATGACATGCTGGTAGGCAGTATGAATTATATCGCCCACAACTCACTTGTGTTCTACTCGTGCAAATAACATCAAACCATAAAACCTGGCTCTGATACCACTGTTGGGGAACGTAGTAATTTCAAAAAAATTCCTACGCACACGCAAGATCATGGTGATGCATAGCAACGAGGGGAGAGTATGATCTACGTACCCTTGTAGATCGCAACAGAAGCGTTTGACACAACGTAGAGGAAGTAGTAGTACGTCTTCTTCCCGGTCCGACCGATCCAAGCACCGTTACTCCGGCACCTCCGAGTTCTTAGCACACGTTCAGCTCGATGATGATCCTCGCGCTCCGATCCAGCAAAGCGTCGAGGAAGAGTTCCGTCAGCACGACAGCGTGGTGACGATCTTGATTTACTACTGACGCAGGGCTTCGCCTAAGCACTGCGACAATATGACCGAGGTGGAATTTGGTGGCAGGGGGCACCGCACACGGCTAAGGAAAGATCTCAATGATCAATTGTGTGTCTAGAGGTGCCCCCTGCCCCCGTATATAAAGGGGCAAAGGGGGAGGGGTGCGACAGCCATAGGAGGAGTCCTACTCCCGCTGGGAGTAGGACTCCCCTCCAATCCTATTCCTAATAGGACTCCCCAAGTGGGGAAAGAGAGAGGGGCTGGCCGGCCACCTTCCCTAGTCCTAATAGGACTAGGGGAAGGAGGGAGGCGCGCAGCCCATGAGGGCAGCCCTTTCACCTTTCCACCAAGGCCCATGTTGGCCCATTTGGCTCCCGGGGGGTTCCGGTAACCCTCCCGGTATTCTGGTAAAATCCCGATTTCACCCGGAACACTTCCGATGTCCAAACATAGGCTTCCAATATATCAATCTTTACGTCTCGATCATTTTGAGACTCCTCGTCATGTCTGTGATCACATCCGGGACTCCGAACAACCTTCGGTACATCAAAATGCATAAACTCATAATAACTGTCATTGTAAGGTTAAGCGTGCGGACCCTATGGTTCGAGAACAATGTAGACATGACCGAGACACATCTCCGGTCAATAACCAATAGCGGGACCTGGATGCCCATATTGGCTCCTACATATTCTACGAAGATCTTTATCGGTCAGACCGCATAACAACATACGTTGTTCCCTTTGTCATCGGTATGTTACTTGCCCGAGATTCGATCGTCAGTATCCAATACTTAGTTCAATCTCGTTACCGGCAAGTCTCTTTACTCGTTCCGTAATACATCATCCCACAACTAACTTATTAGTTGCAATGCTTGCAAGGCTTAAGTGATGTGCATTACCGAGAGGGCCCGGAGATACCTCTCCGACGATCGGAGTGACAAATCCTAATCTCGAAATACGCCAACCCAACATCCACCATTGGAGACACCTGTAGTACTCCTTTATAATCACCCAGTTACGTTGTGACGTTTGGTAGTACCCAAAGTGTTCCTCCGGCAAACGGGAGTTGCATAATCTTATAGTCATAGGAACATGTATAAGTCATGGATAAAGCAATAGCAACATACTATACGATCGGGTGCTAAGCTAATATAATGGGCCATGTCAATCAGATCATTCAACTAATGATGTGGCCTCATTAATCAAATAACAACTCTTTGTTCATGGTTAGGAAACATAACCATCTTTGATTAACGAGCTAGTCTAGTAGAGGCATACTAGTGACACTCTGTTTGTCTATGTATTCACACATGTAATATGTTTCCGGTTAATACAATTCTAGCATGAATAATAAACCTTTATCATGATATAAGGAAATAAATAATAAATTTATTATTGCCTCTAGGGCATATTTCCTTCATTTGAGCGGCCTACCGGAGTAGTGACGTCGCCCATATTCAGAAACCAATCCTGATGGTTCCTCTTCATCTTCCCTGAATCAATATATCTCCATAAAATTTGCCTTCAAGGCTTCAAATAAAAATAGTTTTCCTTCACATCCTCGCCCCAATGTACTTCACGAGGCCGACTTCTCCCTAGCGGCATCCTCATATGAAGAGGTGACAGCGGCTTGAGGGAATCAGGCGGCGGAGGTCTGGGGACGACGGGGCGGTTCTCTCATCTCACGAAAAATCGAGTGTGCGCTTCCTCCCTCCCCTCTTGAGACTTGCGGGAGCTATGGAGCGTGGGCACACCGCACACATCAACAGCGAATGGAGGGCTTTAGCACCCGATCAAGGTGAGTCCATCTCCCGCTCTCTCTTTCTCTCTATCCAGATCCCTCTGGATGGTCTGTGTGCTCTCCGTCGTCCATGTGTGCGACCAAGAATGAACAATCAAACCTAGGTGGATGTGACTAGATGGCTGGAGGCCTTCACCGCCCACCCACACATCGGCACCACCTCCCGCGTCGTCTCCAAGTCCGTTTCCTGCCGATATGTTCTTCTTCTGTCTATTGGTATTAGTCAGTTTGTTACTTCATCATCAGGCCATCAGCCATCACTATAGATGGAGCAAAGAGGAGCATTCAGTTGTACTTTCCACAACCAGTAAATCCACCGCACAGGTCATACGGTGCCTTGCATCTGTGATATGATTGATTTGATCTGATTTTGGTCAACTTGGCTTGTTTCTTCAAACTGTATCTTGCAGGAATTGTCATAATGGAATCCGAAATAATGGGAAAAGTTTGGGTTTGTCTTCTTGATATGTGAGTCTATGAGAACCGCCCACGAGGTCTTATCAGAGCTGAAGTTCTGTATATGTCCATTCCAGTAGTTAATTTCTGTAATTGACGACAAGGAGAAGTATGCCTGTTTGGGTTGTCATCTCAACAATCCTTCCAATAGTATTTGGATATGCTCGCCTTAAATTCCAATATGTGGTTTCTTTAATTGACATGTATGCCTGTTTGGATCATCTCGACAATCCTTGCAGCAGTAATGAGTTTTTTTGGTGTGTGTGTTGTTCGCTGGTCCGGTGAGCATGCGTGTGTGTTGAACTGTTGTGTGTCGTCCGGGTGTGCATGCATGCACCAGCCGGTTGTGCTGGTGCTAATCCTCTCTCCCAGTTGATTCCAAGGGCACTGTACTAATCCTTCTCCTTTGATTGCAGGTGCACAAAAGTGAGGCCACCACCAGGAGCTAGGCGACGGTGGACTGGATAATTTCTCTATGTTAATTCCGTGTTTCTCTAAATATGTTTCTCTCTATACTCTCTGTGTTAACTCTCTCTCCCTCTCTCTTAGTTAATCCACTATGAATAATCAACAAATTGTAAATTTCAGACTTTGTGTGAAAGCAACGGGTTCAGTGGGCATGCGTGACTGTGTCCTACTGATGCATTTAATCTATGTAATTGAGCTATTTTAGGCACTCAAAGTGAGCGATTGTTCAGAACAAGTTGCATAATGACAGTTTTTTATTTTCTTTCTGTAGAGTTTTGTTATCCAATGCATATAATTAGTCAGAAGAGGGAGCTTTCTAATGTAGGTACAACTAAACACTATATGTATACTTAGAAGAGCAAAGCTGTAAGGTTCTATCGGGACTAATGACATTTGTTTATCTCCTGTTGTGGGATTGATTAACGTAAATGTACATGGATCTTGTGATGCAGATTGCGCATGTCGGTGTCAAAACCGGCGGATCTCGGGTAGGGGGTCCCGAACTGTGCGTTTAAGGCAGATGGTTAAATGAGGCAAGGGACACAATGTTTACCTAGGTTCGGGCCCTCACGGTGGAGGTAATACCCTACTTCCTGCTTGATTGATCTTGATGATATGAGTAGTACAAGAGTTTATCTACCACAAGATCGTAGAGGCTAAACCCTAGAAGCTAGGCTATGGTACGATTATTGTTTTCCTACGGACTAAACCCTCCGGTTTATATAGACACCAGAGGGGGCTAGGGTTACACAGAGTCGGTTATAAAGGGAGGAGATCTACATATCCATATCGCCAAGCTTGCCTTCCACGCCAAGGAGAGTTCCATCCGGACACGAGACGAAGTCTTCAATCTTGTATCTTCATAGTCCAACAGTCCGGCCAAAGGATATAGTCCGGCTATCCGGATAACCCCAAATCCAGGACTCCCTCAGTAGCCCCCGAACGAGGCATCAATGACGATGAGTCCGGCGCACAGATTGTCTTCGACATTGCAAGGCGGGTTCTTCTCCAAATCCGGAATACCTGTTAAATAGTGTCCGGCTTCTCATAAATATTTGCGCTTCTTGGCTTCCACGCCTAATAATGGCCATCTTCCACGTGTCAAACAAATGCGAGAAGCCAGGGCGTTTTTACATTTACCACCCTAGCTATGTGAATAAACTGCCTATTTAAAGAGAAGAAGATACTCATATCTAAAACACAGCATCTTCCCTCAGCGAGCATTCACCGGAGCGCGCCTGAAAAAATCCATCCCAACATGGCCGGCCAGCGTTGCTCCTCCTCTCGCTCCCGTAGCCCCAAGCCTGGAGATTGGATGAAGTGTTCCGTCCCGCACAGCCAATTAGTGAAGCTACAGATCCAGGGATTCCTCCCCCCATCGTACATGGTCCCTGTTCGAGCCGGGCTCGCCACCTATAATGGCGGAGAGCAAGTGGAGAGCTTTCCCGGCCCCTCCAAGGGGGAGCGGGTATGCCTCGTTCCTTATTTATTAAGGGGACTCGGATTTCCAATCCATCCGTTCCTACGAGGGCTCCTAGAGTTTTATGGCCTCCAATTGCATAATCTCACCCCTGCCTCCATATTACACATCGCTGGTTATGTGGCCTTTGCGAGCTATTTCTGGGCTGCAAAGCTCATTTCGTGCTGTGGAAGAGGCAATTCTGCCTTGTGCCCCATACACAAAGGGGCTCAATATATCAAGTGGGCGGAGCCGAAATATGGCGCATCGCCGGGACCGGATACCTATCTGGTACCCCGAAGAAGATGTCTGAAGACTGGCCTTCAGAGTGGTTCTATATGGAGGACGCCCCCCTCCCGGATCCTACTCGGATTGGTCATCCTGAGTTCGATAATGCTCCTTTGAAGAAGCACCTAAGTTGGCAACCAAGGAGCCCTCGGGAGGAAGATGACAGAGACGTTTCTTACCTAATGGGCCGGATAAAGGCGCTGGCTCTATCAGGACTGACTACAACCGAGGTTATGTCAATATGCATTATACGGGGGGTGCAGCCGCTTCAATATCGAGGCCACCCTATGTGGGATTTTAATGGGGAAGACGATGCCACCCGCTGTGGTCGTAAGGGGACGGACTCAGTTGCCGCTCTGGCAAAAATTATGTCCAGTCTGTACAAGGGAGAGGAAGAGGAGTTCCTCCGCATCAAGCCGCGGGATGGATTCTCCATGTACAATCCTCCGAGCTGGGTAAGCTGCCACTTTTTATACCCACCCTTTCCGCATTTTTGTAATACATATTTCATCTTGCCATTTCACCGCAGGAGCTGCGTAAAGCTGTAGGGGAGATCAGCAGCCCACCTCCACAACCAGAGGATCCTGAACGGTCCCTCGACCCCGGCCTTAAAGAAGATCCAGACGTATTTGTGGAGCTGATTGATGGAACATTCTATCAATTAAGCTGCGATGAGGCCATGGTGGCTATTTTAGCCGACTATCCCGGACTACTCCCTGCTTCGCGGGTAAGTGAGATCAGAGTCCCAACCTTAGAGAAGTATCCCTTTTTTATGCCCTTCACCTACCGTATCTGTACGGTGTTTTACAGGGAAGGTCCTCGGGACACTATGACGAGCCCGTCCTCTCCCTCTCTTTACTTAGAATTTATCCTCGTGAAGTCCTTGCATGTTTGCTATACCTGTTTGACTTCACTGCTTGACTACTATTGTTGTTTGGCTTCATACCCTCTTCCATCCTGATCCTTACTACTAAGCTGCTATTAGTCTTCGCACTTTCATGTTATTGCATACTTGACTATGGCTTGCTCAGTGTTGTTTATCTTCCGCTGCATATCAATAGGGTCATTTCTATTGTTTGTCTTCAAAACTTCCATGTTTTGAAGACTTTCATAAAAATCACCTATTCACCCCCCCCCCCTCTAGTCGATAACTAGCACTTTCACCTACTAGTGTTGATGAGGCCAAGAAGATCATGTGCCCTCTTGATCTGCCACACGTTAGATACCATGCATGCATCAACGATTGCATAGTTTATCGGAAGGAGCACGCGGAAAAAACAAGCTGTCCGGTGTGCAATGCTTCTCGATACAAGAAGGCCGGGAAGAAATGTACCCAGAAAGTTGTATGGTACTTACCGATCCCTCCCCGTCTCCAGAGGAAGCAAAGCTAATGCGCTGGCACGTGGAGAGGAAGAAGCCCGACGATGGAGATGATCCAAAACTGAGACACGTAAAGGATGGAAGCCTGTGGAGAGCGTTGAACACCTTCTATCAGTATTTTGAATGTGATTCAAGGAACATCGTGCTCTGTGCACGTACCGATGGCATGAATCCGTTTGGCAACCAGAACACCAACCATAGCACATGGCGCGTGTTTCTATGGATGTACAACCTCCCCCCTGGTTGTGCATGAAATCGAAGTACATTCACATGAGCATGCTTATTCAAGGGACGAAACAACCAGGAAATAATATTAATTTGTATCTGGGGCTACTTCAAGAGGAGTTAGACACGTTATGGAAAACACCGGCCAAGACATGGGATGCCAGCAAAGGAGAGTATTTCAACATGAGAGCCACGCTGATCACGACAGTGCAGGACTATCTCGGTTACGGATATGTGGCAGGCCAGGTGTGCCATGAATATTGCGGATGCACGTGGTGCATGGATGATACGACGTCTCAGCAGCTAACATCAAGGAAAGATGGCGGGTCTGCGAAAATCATGTACATGGGGCATCAAAGATGGCTCGAACAGGACGACCCATGGAGAAACCATGGAGATCTATTCAATGGTCACGCTGAGCATCGAGGACCTCCATGTAAGTGGAGCGGTGCTGAAATCAATGAGCTGTTGAAAAACTGGAAGGAGTGCCCCGCGTCGGGAAAGGCGCCGGAGCTGCTGCTGACTATACCCGACACCAAGAGGGCTACCGTGAACGCTATCACAAAAAACGAGCCATGGGTACACGCTAAGCACGTGACACAATGCTTCTTCATAACCGACCCATGCAATCCCAGTCGTGTTGTCGTGAGGAGAGGCAAAAGGAACATCATTGGAATGGATGGAGTCGCCAACGAGGAAGACTATGATCAGTACGACAAGCTAACGAGGGAAGATGACGATGATGATGAAATATATGTCAAAAGAAGAATCAATACTACATTACCTAAGAAAAATCGTACTCCATGGAAAAGGCAAAGTCACAATGAGGGGCTCAATTATTCTTCGACGAACAAGAAAGGAAAGAAGCTGACTCAAAAACGAAAATGTCAGCGCTGAGGAACCGTATGTTGTCGGTCAAATGATGTAATATATATATATATATATATATATATATATATATGTTCCTATTTTTATACACAGTTAGCCATTATTATGCATGGGTCCAATGATGTATTATATATGTTCCTATTATGCATACATATTTAACCGTCAAATGATGCAATATATATCGCCTTCCCTTCGTTCACTGCTCTCGGGAAATAAAAGTGGGAGAAAATAAAGGAAAAGAAAAAGGAAAAATGGCAGTAGCGAAGGTACTAGCAGTGCGTTTGGTCTAAACTGCTACAGCTACTGAAGCTAGTAGCAGCGTGTTTTGTCAAAATCAATGCAGCTACTAAAGGTAGTAGCAGCGCGTTTTGTATAAACGTGCTACAGCTACTGAAGCTAGTAGTAGCGCGTTTCGTCAAAACGCGCTACTGCTACGTCCACTTAACCCCAAATTATCACTCTCCCTGCTTCATCCCGCCTCTTTTCCCCCCAAATCCCCACTCTCTCTTCCCCCGTCGCACCGCCGCCCCCGACCCCGACCCCGGCGCCAGCGCTCGCCCCCGACCCCGGCGCCGGTGCCTCCCTCCTCTCCTTCCTCCCCTCCCAAACTTGGCACCCTCTGTAAACCCCTGCCCCTCTCTCTCTCTCTCTGCTAGCTAGGGTTCTTTGGTTAATTTACTTAGGTTTTAGTTAGGGCAGTATGTTAATTAGGTTATCTATTTAGTTATGAATTTAGCTAGGTTTCAAAATTAGCTAAATTTATATGCAAATTTGAACTGGGCATGTGATATGTGGATATGTCATGTTTTGGACATGTCATGTTTGGAATTTGAACATGTCATATGGACATGTGATGTTTTGGTTCAATTCTGGTAAATGATCCGAGTGGCCTATATGTTACGCCGGATTGTTGATTCATTTCCGTTCCGGTGAATTTCAGGCGCTCGATATGTCCATTTTTTAGCAAAGGTCATGCCGAAATTTCCCGTGAATAAAGGCATGATTTGTGCTACATAGTTGGCATATCGAGTGCTGGCACATAGATTTCTTTTTTATGTCATTTCTCATTTATTCATAGTTTTAGAAATAAATGAGGACACTTAATCATAGAAAACATGTCGAACAATGATGAAACTGGGCCTTCTGACCAAGATGCAGACGAGATGGATTATGAGGGTGAACAAGAGTACCTTGACTATTTGATTTCTAAGCAAGGTTTGCAGGTCGGCCTCGATGATGGTACTGACGCCGACATCGACACCGATGGCGCTGGCACCGATGGCGGCGCCGAGACCGGTGGGGAAGGTACCGGCAGGGAAGATACCGGCGGGGAAGGTACCGGCACCGATGCCGCTACCGAAAAGAGGAAGCATAAGAAGTAGAGGATACGAAAACATAACAAACTAGGGATTGGACGACTTGTGATCACAAAGATGGCACCTGGCAAGTTTGATCCGTTAGAGCCGGAAGAACCTCGCAAGTTCTATGGGAACCAAGTAGGATACATCCTACGGGAATGCGCAACCATCAACGACGATGACTTAAGGAGTAAAGAACATTTGACGCAGTTGCTCCTAACAAAGTTGCACAAGATATTCAAGTTCCCCGACCGGGATGATAACATAGAACAACCATGGGATGATCCGAAGATGAAAAAGATTAACAATCATGCCATGGGCATGTTCAACAATGATTTGGCCTCCTGGAAAGGGAGGGTGAAACGAGCTATTGAGGCTGAGGAACCCCTGTCCAAGATTCTGGAGGAAAATACGACACTTACGGAAGAGGAGTTCGAAAAGTTCAAGGACACTTGCGCTACCGACGCAGCCAAGGCTAAGGCTGCAAAATTCAAGAGCCTTCAGCAAAGGAACACGGGGAAGCATCGCCTCAGAAGCCGTGGCTACCTCGGTAAAAGGCACATATGGTACAGAATAATGACCAGGAAATTGTCCTCGTGCCTTATCATCCAAAGTAAGTCAGTTCCGGACAACCCTTTCGTATATTTCAATCATTCCTTCTCTCTCTATGGGGAATAATTTGAGGTGTCTTTTCCCCGCAGCAACGGGCGCGCCGTCCTTATCGTTCTTTACCCGCAAGTCTCCCAGCCGTGTATTTCGACCCTTCCAGAGACTACGAGAAAAAAGACTACACCCACATAATGAATATTCTAGATGATGCTCTCCAAGGCTTCAGCATTAGATGTGGCCACATGCAGATCAGGAAACAAAGGAACAAGAAGATGTTTTTCGCGCATAAAACTAACTTCTCCTGCATCCATGTCCCAAAGCCAAGCAAGAAGGATGGATTCTACATCGTCCATCTCATGATTTAGTTCAACACGGATCACCAAAAGCTTCGCATGAGAAGCAGAAATGATGATCATATCCACAAGTGGCTAGGATCTCATGGAGAAGCGGATTATAAACTTAGATATGACCTCTTTCGCATCCAAAGCGACATTGCAACGATCAACATGAAAGAAGTTGTCGATGAGAAGGGGATGTTCCACCACGGCCCTATATCATGAGCTGACGTCCGAACTCGCATAGGCATGCAACATCTAGACCTCATGCCGTTCAAGAAGTTAGGGTCCAACCTCGATGATATGGAAGGATGGAACTTCTAGTGATTTATGATGCCGATGATGATGATATGTGTCGGTTGAACTTGTATACTTTTTGTAGCTATGATACTTTGTGATGTCCATGGTCTCCCTGCCGAACTTGCGTAACGCTACTTTGTTAGTTTGTGTACAATGACCTGCGTACCTCTAGTTAATTAATTTGCATACTGTATGTTGCATCTAGTTGCTAATCCTTTCTTTTTCGATGTTGCTCTAGTATATTTTTTTTGCATATATATGATTGTACATCCTCTTCATGAACATGCATCTCTAACAGGTACCTAGTTTCTTGATGGCGAGATGGAAGTGCTATGTCGTGTACAAAGGGAAGGTTTCGGGGGTGTACAACGAGTGGCATCAGTGTCAGGCGCAAGTGATTGGGTTCTCGGGCGCCAGCCATAAAGGCTTCAAAAGCAGACAAGAAGGAGAAGCTAGTTACTTGAGGTTCACGCTAGCGCGAGAGAGGACTCATAACCACCACCTCATGTACTGCATAGTTCCGCTCTCACTCATAGTGATAGCTCTTCTTGCGTATACCTTTGTTTAGATGGATGATGTTGTAGTTGCAAGTATTCGAGACTTGCATGTATCACTATTTTCGAGATGATGACAAGATACCACTTTGTGTTGGATGATGATTATGATAAGACTATTTGTATGTATATGCTATGAATACATTTGTGGTCTCGCAGGCATTTGTATGTGTATCATGATGACATTTGTATGTGCTAAAGGTTCTTCTATAAAGCCTATTCAAATACAAAACAAATATGCCAAAAAAACTACTAAAATTAGCAGTAGCGAGTGGATAAAAGTTAGCAGCAGCGCCACGATAGCAGTAGCACGTCCAGGAAAAGCGCGCTAGAACTACTAGCAGTAGCGAGCTTCCACTAAGCGCGCTACTGCTACGTGTTAGCTGTAGCGCCTTATTAGTAGCGCCGGTCCCCGCGCTACTGATACACCTAAAACCCGCGTTGCTGCTAGCCTTTTCCCTAGTAGTGCAACAAGCAATCTAAACATCCTAAAGGCAGATCTTGGCACATTTTTTACAAGGGGATACTTATTTTTTTTGAAAATTTTCTGCAATTCAATATTCACAAAGTTTCTATAGGCATGAACAAAGTTGAAGGCATGCTCTCGCTTCGACGGTGCTCGTCTATCTCACTTTCACTTTTCTTTTTGTGAAGTTTTAAGTTCCCCTCTATATATTTTTTGTTTTTAAACTTTATAAAAGCACTCAACATAAATAAATGACTCTCTAAAACTTTCGGGTTGTCTCCCTGGCAGCGCTTTCTTTAAAGGCATTAAGCTAGGCATAAAGTGCTCAAGTAATGGATCCACCCGGATCCCAAGGTATATCAAAGCCAATTTTAATTAACAATGATTTGGCATTTAGTAGTGAGCTCAAAGTAACATATATCATGCAATGACGAAGTCTAACTCTCTTCATATGCATTGGCATGTCATACAAGAACAATTCATGCACATCAAGTAAAGGCCAATACATAGCTTAAGCAGTTTCTTGCAATTTTATCATGTTGGAAACATAGAGAGGTGGAGATATAGTCCCTCTCTCATAATAATTGCAAGTAGGAGCAGACAACACATGCATATTATATTCATCAAAATTATCATGTGTAGTGGTAGAACACAACCCATTAATGTAATCCTTAATAAGAGCAAACTTCTCTGATATAGTAGTTTGGAGAATCCAAAAAGATAATAGGACTATCATTTGTGGGTGCAATAGCAACAATTTCATTATTAATATAAGGAACTATAGCAAGTTCATCTCCATAAGCATAATTCATATTGGCACCTTGGCCACAAGCATAGCAAGCATCAAGTTCATCAAAAGGGGTATTTCAAATGAATCAACGAGATCATAGTAATTATCATTGCATTCATCCTTCTGTAAGAATGAAGGGAAAATAAACAATGTATGAGTTGAAGAGTTACTCTCATTAGAAGGTGGGCACGGGTGATCAATCCGCTCTTCCTCCGCCTGTTCTTTGCTCTCTTCATCATCTTTTTCATCCAATGACCACACAGTTTCATCAATAACTTCTTCCATAGACTCCAGCAAAATATTAGTCTCTTCTTGGACATCGGAGACTCTCTCAATAAATTAATCAATATCGAAATTGAATTTATAATTATTATAGCAATATTTAAGGATAGCAAAATTTTCAGATCTATAAACTGAATCATCAAAATCTTCAAACTTTTCAAACAAAGATTCAATTTCATAAGCACCCTTAAATGCAACAAATTCTTCTATTCGTTCCACATCATAGTAATCATATATACATTAGCATAAGAAGCTAAGGTTTCATTATCATTAAATTTGCATGAAAAGGCCTAGAGCAACAAGTATAAACATATCTTAAGCATAGCTCCCGAGCATACCAATGCAACATATGAATTTGATTCCATAATAATTTCCCTTTATGAGTAAAGAAATAATCCCTAAAGTATTCACGTTGATCCAACGTTACTCCCCTTATATAGTTGAATGGGGTTTTCTCAGGATTATCAAGGTAGTGCATAATATCTTTCACATAATGAGAATCGAGGGTTTTAGGAGGTTCCCCATATCCATGAGTAGCAAGTACCACTAATTTTTTTGGTGTTTCGTGTTCCATTTCCATAACTAAAGGTAGAGAACAACTTAGAACAGAAAATAAAAACTACTTAGTGATAAAGCAAACAAGCACACACGAGAGTATTCACCCCATGCTACTGCTCCCTAGCAACGGCGCCAGAAAAATGGTCTTGATAACCCACAAGAATAGGGGATCATTTGTAGCCTTCTTCAATAAATAAGAGTGTCGAACCCAACGAGGAGCTAAAGGCAGTACAAATATTCCCTCAAGTTCTATCGACTACCGATACAACTCCATGCACACTTGACGTTTGCTTTACCTAGAACAAGTATGAAACTATTTTGCAAGAATAAATCTAGTAGTACTTTGCGAGAATGAAACTATGAATAAATTGCAAGGTAATAAAAGGAGATAGGTTTTGTCAACACGAAAGTCATTTGTCCCTAGGCAATCGATAACAAGTACCGGTAATCATTCTTGTAGTTTTATATGAGGGAGAGGCATGAGCTAACATACTTTCTCTACATGGATCGTATGCACTTATGATTGGACCCCTAGCAAGCATCCGCAACTACTGAAGATCATTAAGGTCGTGAAACCCAACCATAGCATTACGTATCAAGTCCTCTTTACTCCAGTACGCCATAACCCACTTATCCGTGTTTAGGCTGCTCTCACCCCCGCAACACTAACAATAAGAAAACCATGAACATATTGCAATAGCCTACAACGGGGATCCCCCACGTTTGTGCGAGACAGAGGGCACCATAGGACAGCACCATAAATAAAATATACAATCATACCAAGCAAGATCACGATTAACCCACAGAACAAAACAAATCTACTCAAACATCATGGGATAGCCAAATATCATTGTGAAATAATATATGGAGTTGAGAACCATGTTCAAGTAGAGATCACAGCGGGGAGATGGGGTGTTACACCACTGCATATAGGGGGAGAGATTTGGTGTTGACAGTAGCAAGATTGTTGATGCAGATCGTCATCACGATCCTTGCCCCGGCGGCACTCCGGCGCCACCGGGACAGAGCCCCCTCCATCTTCTTCTTACTTGGCCTCACCCCTAGATGGGAGGAGAGTTCCCCTCTGGTCCATGGCCTCCATGGTGGTGGAGGGGTGAGAGCCCCTCCGAGATTGGATCTTCCTCTCTGTTCTCTTCTGTTTCACGTTCTCCATATCTGGTCGAAAACCGTTTCTTATATTCCGGGAGATCCGTAACTCCGATTGCGATGAGATTTTAACATGATTTTTTTCTGGACATAAGCCTCCTTGCGCCCGAAGTAGAGCTCCAACCGACGTTTGAGGAGGGCACTACCCACCACCACATGCCAGGAGCCTCTAGAACGCCCTAATGTCTTGTGGGCTGTGTGGGCCTCGGTTTGCGATGATTGCAACTCCCAAAAATCACATATATTCCAAAATAAATCTCCGTGAAATTTTATTGCATTTGACGTTGTTTGATATGGATACTCTGCGATTCAAAAAACATGTACAAAACAGGAACTGGCACTAGGCACTGGATCAATAGGTTAGTCTAATAAATCACATAAAAAGTTGCCAAAAATATGTGAAAGTTGTATAATATTGGCATGAAACAATCAAATATTATAGATACGATAGAGACGTATCAAAGCCCTGCGTTGCTATCATAGCCGAAGGGTTCATGCCCGGTGTTTTGAGGAAGGTGACCTTGTCCTTAGGCGCGGTCATTCCGCCAAGGTTACAAAAAAATTGACGCCAAAGTGGGAAGGCCCTTACCGGGTAGTACGAGTCACCAGACCTGGCGCAGTCCATTTGGAGACCGAAGATGGCATTCAATTGCAAAACTCATGTAATATTGAGCATCTCCGCAAGTTCTACCCGTAAGGGTGGCTGTCGGGCCCTGCCCGGCAGCCACCTTTTTGTACATGCCTTGCCTCAGTTGCATGTAACCCCTTGTGCAAAGACAGGGCGATGACCCTCTGCGAGAGAAAATAAACGAAGCGCTGGGGGGACCCCGACCAAGTTGCATGCATGCATACGCATTCCAAGATCACTACATAAGCATTTCATGAGCATTTTCATATGCATATAGATAGGATCGCATCTTGCATCATTCTCATCTGCATCAAGCTGTAGGTTCCTGACGCGAAATTTGGCTTGAACAAGGAGTTGAGAAGATTGCCAGATGCTACGATCCCCGGCAAGCCAAACAGATAAGTTTTGCCTCTTGTCCATTAGTGTTCTATAAGCTATAACTTGTGCATGATAAAACCTCGCCACTCTTTTTAAACTTAGGTGCTCCCATCCTTGACTCGGACGCTGCTTCGGTCAAGATGGTCGCAGTGGACTTTCGTAAAAGGAAGTCGGCGGGGGGCTAGTCCCTTTGTTTTTCGTCTGTTAGACACAGTTCTTCGCCAAGCAAAAGGGTGCCAGCAAGATAGCCTGTCGGGGAAAACTCGTTTATTTGCACTAAGGAGGCACCCCACGTCCGCTTGGACATATACATGCATGGGTTCGAAGCAAGGTTCATATTTTTCATTAATATGCTTATAATACAACTACAAGCATTACGGAACACAAACATGGACTCGAGAGATTACACTATTTGAACTAAAATTTGGCAAGTACCTACAGATTTAAGATTGAAAAAAGATAAGTGCCCATGATGCCTCTGTCCCTCTCCATCTCCCACAGGAAGAGGTCAAAGAGGCTGGTGGCGGACCTAGCTGGGATTTGGCGCCTCCCCAGGATCAGGGTGGCGTCGCTCCCCAGCAAGGAGGAAGAAACCGGAGGACAGGCGCGGATGGTGACACCGCCGAAGGACCAGATGGAGGACACGGAGTCACCGGCAAACACGTCTCGTCGGAACAGTCATCCCCGTTCTTGACGCGTCATGGGTTACCGCCGCTGTCCGCATCACTACCACCCGAAGACCTCGACACGGTAGTCACATCAGATGTCATGCTCTATGGGTCATCGCACAGAGAGCATGGTCGTCCCCAGCTGCCCTGGTGTTAGAATTCATCGCACGCCCCGAAAACGTGTGTGGGAGCAAGGAGCCCTCTTGCATGGCAAGAGAACGGCGCCCAGGAGGAACTAGGTCCGCCTTAGCTGACGACGACTCTTTTCCCTGGCTCCCCAGCGCCACGAAGGAAAGAAGAATGGAGAGCGATCAACTACTATGCGCCATGCCCACCACGGGCCACCACATGGTGCCATTCGCGTCCCCTCCCACTGATGTCGAGGCTATGGGCGACCCAGCGGCAAGCACGCCGGAGTTGCCACCTCCGTCATTGTCGTCGCGCTGCCCGAATATCTCCTTTGGATCCATGCAAACCCACGGAATAGAGCCCGGGGGCTGGCCCCCGGTTCTTCTCTGCAATATAACCAACAAGAAGCAGAAAATAGAGGGGGGGAATGCAAGGATGGATGACTCCAACCTCCCCTTGCCCCTCCTTTTATAGGCAGGCCAAGGAGGGGAGCCGCTCCCTCAACGGGCAGCCACCGTCCTCCTCTGCCAATTCAAGAAGGCCGGGCCCTCACCTTGATGCTCTCCCACGCCACGCGTCTCCGTTACCTACCCCGTGCGATGCATGCGGCATACATGGATGAGGATAAGGGCATGGTGGGAAGAGTGAATTGGCAGTTTCTACCCCATGCGTTAAAGTCAATCACGGGCCAGTACAAGGCGGCCCCACCACCATCGGCATTGCGCATGACATGGAGGGAAATCAGAAACTGACCGAAGCTCAAGATTAATGAAGGATCAAAGAAGATCTCAAGAGACCAGCCTCTTCAGCACCCCGCGTGTGCACTTATTAGGCCCTACCCCAACGACGACCCGGCAGTGCGTTCGGGGCATGCCCGGGGGCTTCTATCGGTGCAACAAACACTGGGTATGTTTCCCAAACTATGCATAGGCACAGGAACAAGATTACAACACCAGGCCATGCCCAAGTACAAGAGACCAAGGTCATCAAAGAACCAACATGTGGATCAAGAAGACCAAAATCAAACCAGAAGAACGAGATGCCACCAGGAAGAAAGCCTCCCTTGCCGGGCAGGCGAGCTCGGCAAGGGCGGGGTCACCCCCGGAAGAAGGCATCCAAGTTGTCTCGGTAGGGCCTACCAGGGCTCACGGAGGCAACACCACCTCACCCAACCACTCCTCCATAACCCATGTCGTCTATTAGTGCGGTCTCAAGCCACAAAGTGACTAAGTGGCAGCCATTTGCCACATGGCGGTCTCTTTTTACAAGAAATGCCTACATATGACACCCGTCCTGCGACGTGTCAAGTGAGCAGGTGTGGAGCTGGCGAGACAGCCGGGCAAGGCTTGCGGGGCAACCAGTGATGTGACGTTAAGCGGTGCATTTAATGCGCCATGTCAGCCTGCAGAGTTAGGTATGATAGCACTGTTTGCTATCTTATCAGTGCATAATGACTACTTTGCCATTTTGGTAACCCCTTGATCTATAAAAGGAGGCCCATGGCAACCGTGGAAAGGGTTGGAAAGTTAGACAACGCACACACCCATACGTGCGTAGTCATTGTCACCCTAAGGCAACCCCTGCCGGGCAGTGTACTACGCCTCACCATCATTCTCGCACCATCAATCCACCAAAGCAGGAGTAGGTTTTTATGCCTCACGGCGGCCCGAACCTGGGTAAAATTGCTTGTGTGATCCCTGCCATGCTGTCGCACGCCCTTCTGCTCTTTGTGTAACACGACGTCCCCCCTGCCGGACCAGCAAGGGGCCCTTTGGTCCCATAGGTGGCCATGGTTTCTAGCGACACACACCATTATTATCATATTGTTCTCATATGCACGAGTAATTCACATAGACTCATATCATTACTCTAGCATCGAGTTGTAATTCTTGAGTTGTAAGTAAATAAATGTGTGATGGTCATCATTATTAGAGCATTGTCCCAAGTGTTAAAAGGATGATAGAGTCTATGATTCCCCCACAAGTTGGGATGAGTCTCCGGACGAAAAAAAGATAGAAAAAAAGAAAATGAAAAAAATGAGAGAGAAAGAGGGAAGGGACAATGTTACTATCCATTTTCCACACTTGTGATCAAAGTAGCACCATGTTCTTCATGATAGAGAGTCTCCTATATTGTCACCTTCATATACTAGTGGGAATTTTTCATTATAGAACTTGGGTTATATATTCCAATGATGGGCTTCCTCAAATTGCCCTAGGTCTTCATGAGCAAGTAAGTTGGATGCACACCCACTTATTTTTCTTGTGAGCTTTCATACACTTATAGCTCTAGTGCATCTGTTGCATGGCAATCCCTACTGACTCGCATTGATGTCTCCATAACCAATTAATTGGCCTAGTTCATGTCAGACTTTCTTCCTTTTTGTCTTCCTCACAGCCTCCACCATTTTCTATTCCACCAATAGTGTCCATGGCTCATGCTCATGTATTGCGTGAAAGTTTAAAAAGCTTTAGAACATTAAAAGTATGAAAACAATTGCTTGGCTTGTCATCGGGGTTGTGCATGATTAAATAATTTTTCATTGGGGTTGTGCATGACCAGACTATATGATTTTGTAGGGATAACTTTCTTTGGCCATGTTATTTTTGAGAAACTATGATTGCTTTATTAGTATGCTTGAAGTACTATTGTTTCTATGTCAATATTTAACTTTGGTTTTGAATCCTATGGATCTGAATATTCATGCCACAATAAGAAAGATTGCATCGATAAACATGTTAGATAGCATTCCACATCAAAAAAATTGTTTTTATCATTTACCTACCCGAGGACGAGCAGGAATTAAGCTTGGGTATGCATGATATGTCTGCAACATATGTATAAATTTTATTGTTCCATGTTATTATATTATCTATCATGGATGTTTTATATGCATTATCGTACTATTTTATATCATTTTGGGACTAACCTTTTAACCTAGTGCCTAGTGCCGGTTGTTGTTTTTTCCTTGTTTTTGACCTTTTCAGAAAGGAATATCAAAGGGAGTCCAAAGGAAATAAAACTTCACGATGATTTTTCTTGGACCAGAAGACAACCAGGAGAGACGGAGAAGAGTCCATAAGCCCTACAAGGTGGCCACAAACACAGGGGCGCGCCCTAGGGGGCGCCCCTGGCTTGTGGGTCCCTTGTAGGTCCTCCAACCCTAATTCCACCTCTATATATTATCAAATATTCCATCATTATCTGAAGCGTCCAGAAAAAATACTTTTCCGCCGCCGCGAGCTTCTGTTCTCGAAAGATCCCATCTTGGGGCCTTTTCTGGTGAATTGCTGGAGGGGGATTCGATCACGGAGGGCCTCTACATCAATCTTGCTGCCCTACTAATGATGTGTGAGTAGTTTAGCATGGATCTATGGGTGCATAGCTAGTAGCTAGATGGGTTCTTCTCTCTCGATCTTCTTGGAGGTCTATCCGATGTAATCTTCTTTTGCGATGTGTTTGTTGAGACACGATGAATTATGGGTTTATGATCAGATAATCTATGAATATTATTTGAGTCTCCTCCGAATTCTTATATGCATGATTTAAATAGCTTTGTATTTCTCTCTGGTCTATTGATTTGCTTTGGCTAACTAGATTGATCTACCTTCCCATGGGAGAGGTGCTTTGTGATGGGTTCAATCTTGCGGTGTCCTCACCCAGTCACATAGTAGGGGTAGCAAGGCACATATTGTATTATTGCCATTAAGGGTAAAAATATGGGGTTTATATCATATTGCTTGAGTTTATCCCTCTCCATCATGTCATCTTACTTAATGTGTTACTCTATTCTCTTGAACTTAATACTCAAGATGCAGGTAGGAGTCGGTCGATGTATGGAGTAATAGTTGTAGATGCAGACTCGATTCAATCTACTTGTCATGGACGTGATGCCTATATTCATGATCATTGCCTTATATATCGTCATAACTATGCGCTTTTCTATCAATAGCTCAATAGTAATTTGTTTACCCACCGTATGTTTACTTTCAAGAGAGAAGCCTCTAGTGAACCCTATGGCCCCGGGTCTATTTACCATCATTTATTTTCAGATCTATAAAACCCAAAACCCAAAAATACCTTGCTGCAATTTATTTACTTTCTTATTATTTTATCTTTTAGTTATCTTTTATATCTATCCCTATTAGATATCACTCTTGCATGTGATAGTGAAGGGATTGACAACCCCTTTATCGCGTTGGGTGCAAGTGTTTGTTAGTTTGCTGCATGTGCATCTATTGGAGACTTTCGTGTACCCCCTACTAGATTGATACCTTGGTTCTGAACCGAGGGAAATACTTATCTCTACTTTGTTGCATGACCCTTTCTTCTTCAAGTGAAAAACCAATGCAAGCTCAAGAAGTAGCAACCACATTCGTGGCTTCACCCGCTCCGAGTTGTTACCTACCTAGGCCTCCCCGTCGTCCACTGCATTGGTGCTCTTGGTGCGGCATGGTCAACATGGTCAACAAACGATAGCCATCAGAAGAGGGATGTAAGTGGAGGAGCTGATAGTAGGTACCCACATGGTCCATGGCCTCACACAAGCAAGTGCCTCCTTATTACGCAAAACTAATTTCTCCTCCTCACAGCAGGGACCAGCCAGCTATATTTTTGCATGCAAGGAAGTGCCGTGAAAAAAACTATTCCCGCCAATGATAGCTAGGACCCACCAGATTTAGAGGCTGACTTGTGGGCCTACTAATTTGACGCGTACGTAGGGCTTTGTCAACTTAGTCAACAAATGATTATAGTAGCATTGACCGTTGGATGTTAATCCAACAACTATGCCGCTTCTTCAATATCTGATCTTCTTCCTCCAGCCGCTCAAACCAGCACCGACGGGACCGCGTGCTCCTGCCTCCCATGATCGGCTGTGCTGCCAAGCGGGCCTCTCCGCCCAACCCTAAGCCCGCCCTTGTTCAGGCCTTCCCTCTACTCACCCACACACCATGTTATTCTCTGGCGACGACAATGTCACAATGCATCCGAACAAATCAACTCTCGTACTCCCCTCCGCGTGGGCATCCAATACCATCTCTTCCTTGGCTCTGTGTCATTCCCTTCCTGAGCCTCACTGTCGTACATTGCCTTGGTGATGTCAGTCATCGGAAGTAGACTGTACATGCCTACACGGTGAGGCTAATAGCTTGGACGCACCAGTTAAATCTTCGCACACAAGGAAGTGTCTCCTTATCCTCCCTGATAGCTAGGACCTACCCAGTCGACCCGTACATAGCATTGTTTGTCTGGTTGCAAACATGTACGTACATATCGATCGATCAGCGATGAACCATGGCCGAGCAAGGAGCAGCACGTGATGTAGTAGAGCCACCAACCTAGCATGTCATGCAATCCTGTCTATATCATCTACATGTACGTACAACCATGCTGCAAGAAGTAAATACGGCTACATACGTACATATGGGCAGGGTCTCGAACGTGTACAACAACGGTGTCCTGTTCATCGGCAGCCGACAAACAACATTGTGTTCATTGGGAGGAAACCGACTGGGTCAGAATTTCTCCTTTTCATCAGGAGGCAATCGGCTTGGACAGAACATCCGAAACGGGGTCTGGCATAACACAGAACAGAAAAACGGCCTTCTATTCGACCACCTATGGTCGAAACAGTATATTGTTCATCAGGAGGGGTCTGGCATACCACAAAATGAAGGAAACATACTTCATTCCAACCACCTATGATCGAAACATGGTCCAATTGATCCGGAGGGGTGTGGCGTACCGCAAAACAGAGGAAACAAACTTCTCTCTAACCGTCTATGGTCGAAACAGGTTCCTGTTCATCGGGAGGGGTGTGGTGTACCGCAAAACGAGACTGTATGTAATCATGAAACACGAAGGTGAATTGTCAAGAAATGACATAATACCACCTCAAGATAAGGTGGAAAGCATTGCACTTCGAATGCACGATGAAGAATGCTTGAAATCCTCCCAAAAGAATCTTGACGAGCACTTCCAAAATGAATCAAATCCTTATCGAACCACCATGTAGAGCCCCCGAAAAGAATTCTGGTAAGTGAAAATTGAAGAGAAGATGATTGACGCCTTGCAATGGTTTATATGGAGCTTTGAAATGATATAATCGAAATGACTTGGAGCTCCGGAAAGGAAAGATGAAGCCGATCAAAAGCGAGAATATGATATGATAATCAAACTCCGGAAAGAGAAGACGAAAACACTTGCAATCGCTAATTCATGCCTCATGAACGAACTCCAAATGGAAAAATTGGACCACGTTGAGGAATAAAGAATAAGAATTATAATATGTCTATCCTTCATCAAATTAACTTGGTGAAAAGCAATGGATTTGGCATACTACTTATTCTTTTTTTACTATAAACAGTAGGGTAAAAACCCCAC
Source organism: Aegilops umbellulata (assembly GCA_032464435.1). NCBI lineage: Eukaryota > Viridiplantae > Streptophyta > Magnoliopsida > Poales > Poaceae > Aegilops > Aegilops umbellulata. The sequence continues at coordinate 92,266,253 of CP136055.1, forward strand.
TGCAACTTTTATTAAAATTAAGAGGTGTCCAATACAAAGGCTTGAGATAAGCCAGAGGAAAAAAAACTAAACTAAACTATAGAACTAACTAGCTAAGCAAAAAAGAAAAAAAGAAGAAAAAAAGGAAAAAATAAAAGGAGAAAAGAAAAAGAAAAAACTAAACAACCTACTGTACCACAGGAAAAAACAAATTACAAGATGGACTCCAACCAAGAAGAGAACTGTTGAGCATGTTTTTTCTTCATCCTGCATCTTAACAGCTTCAGCTCCTCGAAGAAAATGAACTTCCAACCTTGGATGGAGGGGTTAATATGCTCAAAAAATTTATTATTTCTGGAAATCCAAATAGCCCAGGATCCAAGAATGATGATCTCCATGAAGAAAGGTTTGTTCAGTTTGTCTTTGAGATCTTGAAAAGCATCTAAGACAGACAAGTTGTGTGCTCTGCTAGGGCATATGAAATCCCAACATTGTGCTGCAAAGGGGCAGCTCCAAAAGAGGTGGTGCAGTATCTCTTCCTGTTGACAGTCTCTCACAACACAGTTGTATTCATCCAGCTCAAAATTCTTTCTTCTCAGTAGGATTCTTGTATTGACTCTGTCATGTAGCAACATCCAGAAGAACACCTTGTGCTTTGGCTGGCATGAGCTCTTCCATATCCAACAAAAATGAGGGGGAGTTTGTTCAAGTCCAATTGTTACATTGTATGCCTTAATGGATGAGTAAAATTCATTACCCCAGATATAACTCGATGTGTCTCTGAGTTCCAAGTGCTCCGAAGTTCTCAGTGTGATACATATATTCTCCATTTCCAGAAATTCCTCATCGGCTTGGGTTGTCAAAGGTAAGTGAAACAGGTGTTGCAGGTACTCAGTGTGAATCAATTGGTGGACATTTATGGTCATGTCTCGAGCAAAAGAATAGAGGAAATCAAACTTGTGCTTCAACACAAAATCATGCCAACAATCATCCCAAAAGAGGGCACTTTTGCCATTCCCTATATTGCATCTTGAAATAGCTTTGTACTGATCAATGAGTGCCAAATTAGACTTCCACCAAAAAGACCCGACCATGTCGTCTCCTGGTAATTGCCCATTACTGTAGTAGGACTCCCAAATGAGATGTACCCAGGAATATCATGTCTGTTGTAAAACTTGTGGAGGTTTTTCATAAGCAGAGTCTTGTTCTGTGTGAAGATGTCCATAACACCAAGCCCTCCTTGGTTTTTTTGGTCTACAAACAGTTTTCCATGCTACTAGGGCAGGTCTGCGATCCTCCATATCAGGTCTTCTCCATAGACAGTGCCTTAGATATTTTATGATTTGTTGCTTGATGGTGACCGGAACCTCCAGGCAGCACATGAAGAAAACTGTGAGAGATGTCAGTACTGATTTTACCAAGGGTAATCTTCCAGCTTGTGTCATGAAAGTTGAGAGCCCAACTAATCTTTTTGCAATTCTTTTGACTAATGGTAAACACTGCTCCACAGTAGGTTTGTGGATTCTCAAGGGCAATCCCAATTAAGTAAGAGGGAATACTCCTGTGTTGCACTGAAGCGTATTTGTGAAAAATACTAACTCTGTCTTCGGCAATGTTAATGGGCACCATGCTGGACTTCCCATAATTCACTTTCAAACCTGTGGCTTCTACAAAAGTATTCAATAGAGACTTGTGACAAATGAGCTGCCTAGCATTTGCTCTCATGAGAACCAAGGTGTCATCAACATATTGAACTATTGGGAAATCAGGGCATGAGTTGACTTGCAAAGGAGGGGTCACAATCCCCAATCTCATGGCTTTGTTAAGAATGGATTGTAGCAGATCAGCAGCTAAGACAAAAGTCAAAGGTGAGTAAGGGTCACCCTGCCTCACTCCTCTCCTGCAGTAGAATTTCTCACCAGGGACACCATTTAGCATAACTGTAGAAGATGCAGATGTAAAGATGTGACAAGTCCAGGAGATCCACTTTTCTCCAAAACCTTTAGCTCTTAGAATATCAATTATAGCCTGATGCTCAATTGTATCAAAAGCCTTTTCAAAGTCCAGCTTAATCACTAGCATCTCCTCTCTTGATTTGTGACACTGATGGATGTATTCATAGACCTAGCCAAGATAGTCCTTGATCATTCTATCTTTGAGGAAACCATATTGATTAATATGGACCATTTGGAGTATCACTTTTTGGAGCCTGTTGGCTAACAACTTGGTGATGCTTTTGAGCACACCATTAAGTAAAGAGATTGGTCTGAAGTCATTTGGAGTTAGAGGCACATCCTTCTTTGGCACCAGAGTTATATATGAAGTGTTAATACTCTGAAGATTAACATTGCCAGCACGAAAAGACAATATGAGTTCAGTAATATCTTCCTTTATAATCCCCCAACAAGCTTTAAGAAATTCATTATTCAAATCATCTGGACCTGGGGACTTGTCATTAGGAAGGTTTTTTTACTTGGCACCAGAGTTATATATGAAGTGTGAAAGGTTGCTCCAGGTCATGAAAAATTTGAGTGTCAGCTCTGTGCTCATATTAATCTTGTAAGTCAAAGTGCATTGTGTGGCCATTTGAGTGAACAAGCCTTTGTTTAAATGCCTCCCACAAAATAGCAGCCTTTCCCTCATGGTCAGTTATTTCAATCTGATCCTCATTAAGCAGCATCGCAATCTTGTTGTGCCTAAGGTTGACAGAAGCTTTAGTGTGAAAGAACTTGGTATTTTCATCACCAAATTTTACACCTTTTATTTTCCCTCTCTGTTTCCAGTAAATTTTCTGATTGTTAAGCACAATAAGCAGATATTCCTTCAATAGTGACCTGCAGTTTGTTTCAAATACAGTGAGATTTCTGAACTCCTCAATAATATCCCAATGGAATATACAAGCATTTAACTCTTCAATTTGTTTCTTAAGGCATGAGAGACTCTTGGCCCACAATTTTATTGCTCTCCTTAAGTTCTTAAATTGAGCATTGACTTTCTTTGCAGGGTCAGTGAAACCAATAGGAATGTTCCAGGCTGCCAATACAATGTCCATAAAAAATTTATGTTTCAACTAATAGTTCTCAAACCTGAAAACCTATGACCTTGGAATGTGAGTAGGTTTTTCCAATGGAAGAGCAGTTGTATCAGGGAAGGAAGTCATCCAAGCTGTAGAGGTAAAGAATCAGTCTAATTTTTCCAAGAGTGGATTTTCCTACATGTTGCTGCAGTTGTATTGCCTACCTTTTAGAGGCAACTCTACCAGTCCAAAATTTCTTATTGCCTCATTAAAAAGAAGCATTTGATTAACATCACCCCCTGGTTTATTTCTATCCTCAGGAGATCTGATAAAGTTAAAATCCCCCATGATTATCCAGTCAGTGTCAGTAGGCATTTGAATTGAACTGAACCAGTCAATGAACTCCAGTTTGTCCTCAGGAGAGCAACACCCATATATATTGGTGAGAATCCAATTATGGTTGGTGGTTTTACAAGTGAATTGCACTGAGAGAGAGAATTTGCTCTCATTCCAAGCAGTCACTATACCTCCAGAAGCCCTAATTGAGGGAAGAAATTCAAATTTGTTAAATCTTTGGGGACAAAATTTATGAATATATGCCAGATCAAAGTTCTCTCTCTTAGTTTCCTATATACATACAATACCAGCTGCACTTTCCTCAATTTTAATTCTGATGGCTAACCATTTATCTGAAGAATTTATACCCCTGACATTCCAGTTTAGGATATTCAAGGATCTGTTCTTATTCATTGGTTAATACGATCTGATTTCTGAGAAGTACCAAGAACCAACCCTTGGTAGTTTGCCTTGTAGTGGAGAGCTGTGCATTGTCATATGATGCCAGCCCCATTGTCGGGGATATACCCCGCGGTATGAACCGGCTGGAGTTGTAAACCGGCTGGGATTTGGTAAACCAGCGGGTGGTAAACCGGCGGACAGTTAAGAGAGATGGCTAAGACAGACGGTAAACCAGCAGGTGGTAAACTGGCAGGTGATAAACCAGCAAGTGTTAAGGCAGGTGGTAAACCGGTAGGAGTTAAGTCAGGTCTTAAACCAGTAGACCATCTTAAACCGGCAGACCATCTTAAACCGGCAAACAGTGATAACTGGGTTGCTAGTGGTTATGAAGCCCAAGATGTTAAGAAGCCCATGAAGATAAGTTAGAATAGTTAAGTCTTAAGTCCGAGTTGGACTCTACATGTAATGCGCCCCTTCAACATATATAAGGAGGGTAGGGCTCCCCAAAGAGGGACAAGCTACAAGCAAGAAGAAACAATCTTAGGGCTAGACACAAAGAGGAGAACCGGTTTACGGCGACTCCCTCGTGATGATAATGAGACCTAGCCTCAAACATCATGTAGGGTTGTTACCGGATGATGTTTCCCGGGCCCGAAGCTGTCTAAACCCTTGTCTTGTGTTGCGTTTCTTGATTCCGCTCAACCCCTCTCAAGCTACCACATAGATGCGTTGGCCTCGTGACTAAGTCCTGACACTAAGGACATCTGCCGTGACAATTCTACGACACCCATGGTTAACACATAGGGGAAAATGGTACAACTATTATGAGAAGAGTAACATTTCAAAGTTTGCAAAACATGCTCACTGAGCCAACAAAGAGTAGTCCTTAGGACACACACAACATTGTTCTGACCACCTAATATGAGGCAAAAGAAACCAATTACTACCACAACCATTAATGATACACCAGATGACACAGATGATCATAACCATCCTACGTATCTCCTTAACCAAACTAGGGAACTGAGGTAGTTCTTTTCTGGTTCTGAGGATGTGTTGTGCTTGCATAGTTACAGATCATTGGGCTGTTCTGCATTACCAGTGGCCTTGGACACCTAGGCCACCTCCTCTTGTCCCTTCTTCTTGTGCTTCTTGGACAACTTCTCATGTGCTTCTTCCTCAGACACCTTATAGAAAGACTTTGTCAGTCTTTTGACCACTCTATTAGGAAGAATTGGTGGAACATCATTGCATGCCAAACAAGCTTTAAAATCACATGACTTCCTCCTATACCCATTATTATCTTTTTTAATTCTGTCACTTCTTCTTACCTCAGTTTCCACCATAGGATCTTTTTCTATTCTCTTCCTGGATACTGCTTCACCAAATGGCAGAGCCACCTTATTTGGGGACAGCTGCTGCAGAGGACTCCCAGCACCAGTATAGGAGTGTGCAACTGGGCTAATGCCCTCATTCTCCTTCCCAATTCCCTGCAATATTTCTTTGCAACAGGGTGCCTGAGATGTTATGCAACTGTCAGGTATATGGAAAGTGATAGTTTTCTTCAGCATTACAATTTGCAGTCAACAGAGTCCAAAGTTCAGATTTCAACAGGTGCATAACCCAACCAAACTTATTAGGTGTTAAGAGAAGGTGGATTATGAAATTAAACCAACTTACTGGGATCTTAATCTTGAAAGTATTGACTGCACCCTGTGTAGCAGGAGCAAAGTTCTGAATCCAGTGGTCCAAACCTTCTTCAGAGATTAAATGAGCACCATCAATAACATCTAGAGCATGTGCTTCAACAATACTTTTGAAATCAAAGGAATTTGGTGAAGAAGGTGAAGAGTGGGGACCATATGTACCTTGTTTGCCACCTAGTGAGGAGTTTCCCACCACTATGGGCACATTCTCTTTTCCTTTGAGAGAAGCTCTGTCTACCTCCTCATCAGAACCAATTGTCTTAGTTACTGGACTCTTGTCAGTCATCATTTCTGGGATTTTTTCACTGACAGAGGCACCCACTAGTGCAGGTGCAGTAGAGCCCCCCTCATTAGCAGTCTTACGTTCAGAGTGTTCCCCTGTGTTATGATCAGCAACCATGGTGGGGGTACTGTGTGGCAATTCCACATCTTGTGGGGGCATAAGTGGTGGAGCTTGAACCTGTTGTGGCTGCTCAATAACCACCTGAGGTAAAACTGGCCCTTGTTGGGCAATGCCCATCCCCAAGTTGGCAACAAAAGCTTGCTCTGATTCCTCTGGTTCTGCCTGATAAGCCAGGGCAATGTTGTGTAAACCCAGTCCCAAGTGTACTCCAGGAGCACCCTGATTGACTTCTTCACTAGCAGAATGTTAAATGGAGTAGAAACCCTCTAAAAGATAAACTGTAGTGGTGATGCTACTGTTAGGAGCACCATCTTCAAGAACTACTGGGATCTCAGCTTGCTGATGCACAGGAGCTGGTTGATTTTGTTGTGGGAAGGCCCAGTGATCATTATCCTCCTGTTGATCCCACTCATCCCAGTCATCATTGTTAGCTTGATTGTTGTTGTCATGGCCATGGTTCATTGGCACAGGTTGGAACCCAGGGAAGTCATTTGCATGATGTGGTACAGGGTGTGGTTCCACTCCAGGAGGAGGGAAAGGATCTTCACCAGCGGGACCCCCACCAATCATCTCACTCCACAAAATCTCGACAAAGTCTGTCCAAGATTCTTCCTCGAAGGATTCACCTTCACACCATCTAATACTCTTAGGGATATCAGTAAGTTCAGTCACTCTTCCTTCAACCAAAATCTTCCCTGTCGGAGCATCCTCTCTTTCCCAACTGATTATTCGACCACATTTAGAAACAGCAGTAGAAATATCTTCAGTATTACAATTATCGAAAGGCACGCCCACAAACAACAGCCAGCAGGTGTGATTGAAATGAACTCGACGCCAGTTTCTACCCTGATTATGCTTGGTAAAAGAGATGAAAACATCACCGAAAGGATGAGGGATTTGCCTAATTAACCTGTCCCTATCTCTCACATGCATAAACTGTATGTAGGCTTCACCAAAAGGACATGGTTGAATCTCTCTAAACCCTACATCTTCCACCCCTTACAAAAACTCTTCAATAACTTCATGGACATTGGGAAATAATACCTCATCGGGATGTGGATTGATGGTTGCAATCGCCCAATCTTCATGCCAGCGTGGGTGGCGCGGCAATATGACTCTGGAAACCCCATTTCTTCCCGCAACTTCCTGAATCTGGAAACCATTGGGGACAAACGGCAGCGGGTCGATCGGAATGTTGGCCATCGCAGGCTCGACAGGATGATGGAGCACTAACGCTCTCACTCGAGACGACGATGAAGCTGGCGAGCTCGACGAAGGAGAAGCAGAGTTGGTAGGTGGATTGGAATGCGAGGAGGCAAGGAGGGGTCTCGGCTGGAAATTTGGGGAAAAAAATCCTTGACCAGCTCCTTAAATGATGAGACTTGCCGAATCGGGGGCGCCGGCCTGACACAACAGAACCAAGATTCCACCACGCCCTCGGCCCAGGCCAGTGCTGGTGGGCTCGGAAAAGATGCAAACAGGATAAAAAGGCCGAAGCCTAGGAAGATTTGGAATCGGGCAACTTCGCGCGTAATGACCATGCTTCCCGCATGCATAACAGGTCACGTACTTACGAGCACGCTAATTCTGTATATTTACTTGGGGTGTAATAAGTGGCCCGTTTGAAACCACGTCATTAGGGGTAATCAAGTGACCCCCATGACTACTCTCAACGTGCACGGGACCCGATAATCTCTCAAAGACCGACTTGTTGACCGTCTGACCAGAGCACCCGTTCGGTGATCGCTGGAGTTGGGATTCACGGCTTTGCCATTTCTACCAACCAGAGTCCATGCATTATCCTGCTCAGCATAAAAAGCTAGCTCCTCTCTACGCCAATTTAGGCCTCCAAAACCCCAAAGATTGAATACCATCTCAAATTCTTTTTCCTCTATCTTTCCTGCATTGTAGATCTCAAAACCCATTGACTTGGAGCCTACCGAGAACTTGAAAGATCTATCCTTAAGATGACGCACCCTAAAACCTTGAGCATAACCTCCAAACATAGCATGTAGAGAAACACTAACCGTATGAGGATCAAGCTTGAATGATGCTCGGCAGAAGGAAAGCACTAGAGTGAATTCTCATTGTCGAAAGCCCGGCGAGAAGACCACCGGGTGCCCAAACTTGGACCTCATATCCACTTGGAACCTCTTGCCACGATCAAAGTTGAGATCAAAAGGAGCCATCTTGGGTGGGATCGTGGTTGCCGGGGACGGAGTGGCCACCAGCGCAAGTCGCCGTGGAGTGGCCTAGGAGTTGCCTAGGAGCCTAGGAGCCTCCATGAACTGTTTGTTCCTTTCAAACTGGAGCAACTCACTAGCATACTACTTATTCCGATGAAAATATTGAAGAGAGAATAGCTCATACTTGGGAAATCTTCAATGAACCACCGGTAGGATTGGAAAGAAAGAATGAATTGATACGATAACAAAGGAAGAGGAATCTTGAATGAACCACCGTAAAAAAATGAAAACGATTGAAGAAAAGAGAATGAATCACTGGGAAGAACTGGAAAATGAATAAAGATACTTGAGGGAATTGAGATGACTAAAAACTACTTGAACAAAGCACCGGAAGAATTTAAGAACGAGAGGTGATCGTCGAGAATCGAGAATTTCTTCTAGAATGACGGCCTTCTGAGGAATAAAATGGAAAGAACCCATAAAATGCTTTGGATGGGTATGAAAAGAATTCTCACAATCAAAAACAATTTTGAGGATGGCATGAAGCTAGAACCATGAATCTAGAAGAGAACGGACAAGATTTAGGAAAAAATCTGCTTCGGTCTTCAAATGCTGAGAATGACCACGAGAAACACCACCATGAATTGTTTAGAAACTCCAACAGAATGAAAAGCGAAGGGGTTGAGACAACGATGAAAATGTTTTTAAAGCGATCTTGGAGGAGGCATCTGACTGATGAAAAATTCATTCTTTTGTCAAACTTTAAAAAGAATATGAGAATAACTCCGGAAAAATTAGAAGAGTCAGGTAAGATCCTGGGAAAAGGCCTGTGGGTTCGGGCCCACTCAAAAGAAAACACCGTTGAACAATTTTTTAAGAGAATGCACCGGTTGAATTAAATCTCTTGAGTGAGATAACAACCTCGATATAACTTGAGGAGATCTTGGATGGAAACATGAGTCTCCTAAGATATCTTCTACACTCCGAATATGAATAGCGAGAGGTGAATGATTAAGAGGTGCACCGGCATGGGGTAGCATTTAAAATGAGAAAAGGGATATGATCAACATCGAAAGCTTGACTTTAGTCCACTTGGGAAGAAAAGAGAACGAAGAATGATAAACTTCAAGCTTCATTAGCATCTTCATAAGAATCACCGAATAAGAACATTCAAGGAAAATAATGAAGAGACTTCACATGAATAAAGTAACTTCTTGATTAAGGATTCTGGCTCCATGAAGAAAAAGGGTGGAACGGTGGGAAAAATAAAGGCAACTTGGGACTGATGAAATGGACTCCGTAGAGAAAATTGAGAATTGATCTTGCAACTATTAATGGGATCAGATTAATTCAAAGAGAAGCAGGCCAGTTGGATAAGAATTGGCATGACAATCTCGATTATCGTGAAGGATTAGCACTCTCATAGAATTAGGAGAACACGACTTAGGGAAGGTATGGAATCGACACTTGACATTGAATAAACTTGAATACCACAACAAAAACAAAACAAAGGATTTGGCTTGCGGAATAAGCTGGAACAAATTCATGACAGAGATTTTGTCTAAAATTTTGTGGTGGGGCCCACACGGGCTCAATCGTACATCACCATCATGTACAAGGCAGTGCACATGACATATGAAGCGTCCTTGAGCCATAGCAAACCTACACAAGGCTCATTAAGACACAACGAGACCACTATAAAAACAACCGTCAACAGGCGAACCACTAGACGTCGAACCCAAATCTCAAATCATGCATTTGTTAGAAAGATATCATGGGTAACTACTTGAATTCCCACCTATGAACTCCTGATAGAGGAGAGGGTCCCGATATTTCGATGAGATGATAACTATCGATTTGGTGGAGACGACTTTGACGATCCAACTACAAACGTGCACGACGTTGCGCCTTAGCAATCGCTAAACCAATCTCCTGAGGTTACTGACGATGCCGGAAGCACGATCAGCCTGACCACGAAGGTCTATTCCTGCAAGCAATCGAAGAACGAGCAAGAATATGATAAACCAATCTGAATATTGCGAATATATGTGAAGTATTGATAATGGTGGGGATCCGTAAGCGGTCTTGGTCTGTTCGTTGGACACAAACGAAGTACACGAAGTTGCAATGGCTAACTTTTAACGAAACAAATCCCAAGGAAAAAGCTACTAGATGGATCTACTTATATAGGAGCAAGGGGTGGCGGCCAAGGAGGTGGGAGGACGTCCCAAGGCAGCCTAAAACTAACCCTAGGTCGTACAAGGCTAATGGGCCCAAGTGGAGGTGATGCAACACCTTTGGACTTGTTGTTTGACTCGGATTCTGCTGCAGCGTCAGATTGTTTTGTCCATATCTAAATGCTCCGGACGAATTTAAAGGTGAATCCAATTGGATTGGAACGAGCATGAAATCTACTTTCCAACAAAAAAAGAATAACCCAATTCGGAGTCCCGATGAAAGAGTTCTTGGCGTTTTGAATCAGGTGTGTCTGTGCAGTCCGAATCTGAATCCAGAACGTGAAAGACTTGGACTCTATCTTCTCTTGGCCCAAAAGTGACGTGAGAGAACTTTTTAAACAGCAAGTAAACATCTCTTTCTCCCTTATCTTCATATGTGTGTTGTACAAATGTCCCATACACCTCACAAATATACATGTATGCAATATATTTGGTCATATCCAAGGTAGTCATGTCCTCATCATCCTCCCCTTCTTGAAAACAAAGCCGTCCTCGGCGTTGCTTAATCTGAAATGTGGCTAACAAAAGAGACAAGGTGTACATGTTGTATATGTATATGTCATCCATTTTTACTTCCCTTGATTTTTTGCACATATGACACATGTATACATGAGTAACTTTTATAGATCATAAAATATAAAGCCAAAATATTATCATAAGTAGAAGGCATGAAAATATTGCAACTCAGTTTGCACATATAAGTGAAGGTCTTATTCATATCAAAAGATTGACAATATTCATCATTAAACCATCCCAACATTGGTGAATAAACCTTACTTGCATCAAATTTACATGCTACGACATGCTTAAATAAGCAAACATGCAATAAGTCATTCGGCATAGAATCATCACCAAGATTAGAGGTCATATCAAAATGATTAAACATTGATTCTTTTGCATCAACAGTTAACTCAATGGGTGCACTCAAAGTTGTTGGTATTTCAGTTGTTTGATCACATGACGCATTCATGACAGTATCAAGATTCTCTGAAATAGGTGTTGTGCTCAAATCACCAGGTAACTGAACACATGATGCATTCAAGTTAACTAGGGATGCATCATTCTCATGTGAAGTTATATCATCAATACCTTTACTATTACCGTGTTGCAAAGACGTAGTTGATGTAGGTACGGACGTTGACAATGCACCATACTCTTGAGATGTTGTCGCGCTCACAATCCGAGGTGGGCTGCTCTAGTAGGTGCAACGGTGGAGGAACCAACCGGCGGTGGTGAGCACGAACTGGAATAGTTGTTGTTGTAGTCACCCAATGCATCCTCCTGCATCTGTCTGTCAAAGGTACAAGCACGAACATACATACCAGTAATGCAACGGGGAATATACTGAAATCTTGCCTGAATATCATGGTTCAAACCACCAAAAAATCTATTCATTGTATCATCCTTAGATTCTTCTATGTCACAATGATGCATATAAGATTTGAACTCTTGGTAGTAAGCATGAACAGTGTTGTTGCCTTGTTTAAATTGTCCAAATTTGCAAAGCAATTCACGACGATAGTAAGGAGGGAAAAAATGTTTTCTCATTACATCTTTCAAATCTTTTCAGGTTGTGGGTTGGTTATCAATGTTTTTCTTACAATGCACATTCCACCAAACAGAAGCAAAACCAGTAAATGCTCTAGTGGCAGCTCATACTCGCTCAAGTTCAGAAAAGTCATGGTGACTAAAAACTTGTTCAACTTCAAGCTCCCAAGCTAGATAAATAGCAGGATTAAATCTACCCTCAAATGACAGCAAAGAGATAACCTGACCATGTGCTTCTGTGTGTTGTCCCAAGTCTCGTGATGGTGATGATGTGTCCCTCATCCAAGAACTTCCGTCTCTGGAACCTGTCATGATTAGTAGAAACAAGAAACAAAATTCGAGAGTAATGTTCCTATGAACTACTAGGATGTGGTTGTAAAGTGCTCACAGTAAAGAAAATATCAATATCTTACAAGTTCTTACCAAGCAGTAGGTGGTGACAGGCAACCAGTGGTGTCAAATAACTCTGAAGATCGTGTAAGGCGATTGCCAGGGGAACGTATGTATACACGGTGCAGAAATATGTGGAGCTGGGTTGGCTATATATGGTAGCAAAAATATTAGCAATAATCAATTCAGAGATGCAATGCTGAATAAACGCTCAACGACGGTACTGTGCTGGTCCTAGGCTAGACCGGACTAGAGACGCGAGCCTAGAACACTAATGAGGTCACGGCGTAGCACAACTAGCATCAATGAAGTATAGTAAGTAGCTCTGGACAGCAAGATATAAGTGAAGATCACAACGGCAGTAAAGATAATGATGAAAAACAACTGCCAAGCAGGATATACAACAACTCTCTCTCCAACTTTCCTCTTGAAAAGTTTGAGCCAATTTTCTGATAAATTTTTTCAAAGAATGCTACTAACTCAAGCTTTCCAATGCAAAAAGAATAACTCAGTTCCGAATTGATATAAGGAGTCAAAGAATTCTAAAATTGGCCTGAAAAATTAGAATAAGCTGTGTCCGCGAACTTCGGAGGGCAAAAAGATCTATTTAAAAGCCGATTTTGAGGTGTCAAATATTGAACTTGCCTCTGCAACTATTTAGATGAGGCTCGTCGCTAGCTTTAATTTGAGTACTCACGGAGCCAAAACGGACTTCGTATGAGAAAGTTATGCCTGTTTTACCGAATAGTGCATAAAACAGATTTCAATCCGAATTTAACTATGAGATTGAGTCTAGATAGATCCGAATTTTGTTTTTTTTTCTTCCCTCTTTTTTTTTCACACTTATTTTTCTTTTTCTTTTTCTCTTTCTTTTCTCTGAATTTCTTTTCTTTTTTTTCTCTCTCTTTTTTTTTCTCTCCCTCTTTCCAAGACAAACTAGATAAGATGCAGATTGGATCAAGCGAAGATGTGAACGACCTCAACTATGATTGTGACAATGAACTATGGGTAGCACGTGGTGGAAAGTGATGGATGGTGTGGTGGACAGTGGAAGGGATAACGATGTAGCGACGACGTGACTAATGTGAACAGAACTTGAAACTCTAAACGAACTAGACACTAAGACCAGCAACTCGACACAACGATGCAATCGATAATTCAATAATGCAAACAATGAAAAGAAAATTGCAAAGGCTCAGACTGGCTTGGACAAAAGGATGGATAGATCTAACTCTTTTGTGGCTTTTTCTTGGACAATAGGTAAGAAAATAAATCTAATCAATGGGAAACTGGAAATTCTCACCGAGCAACCTGAAAACTGATACCACTTTGATAGAGGCGAGGGTCCCGATCTTTCGATGAGATGATAACTATCGATTTGGTGGAGACGACTTTGACGATCCGAGTATAAACGTGCACGACGTTGCGCCTTAGCAATCGCTAAACCAATCTTCTGAGGTTACTGACGATGCCGGAAGCACGATCAGCCTGACCACGAAGGTCTATTCCTGCAAGCAAACGAAGAACGAGCAAGAATATGATAAAGCAATATGAATATTGCGAATATATGTGAAGTATTGATAATGGTGGGGATCCGTAAGCGGTATTGGTCTGGTCGTTGGACACAAACGAAGTACACGAAGTTGCAATGGCTAACTTTTAACTAAACAAATCCCAAGGAAAAAGCTACTAGATGGATCTACTTATATAGGAGCAAGGGGTGGCGGCCAAGGAGGTGGGAGGACGTCCCAAGGCAGCCTAAAACTAACCCTAGGTCGTACAAGGCTCATGGGCCCAAGTGGAGGTGATGCAACACCTTTGGACTTGTTGTTTGACTCGGATTCTGCTGCAGCGTCAGATTGTTTTGTCCATATCTAAATGCTCCGGACGAATTTAAAGGTGAATCCAATTGGATTGGAACGAGCATGAAATCTACTTTCCAACAAAAAAAGAATAACCCAATTCGGAGTCCAGATGAAAGAGTTCTTGGCGTTTTGAATCAGGTGTGTCTGTGCAGTCCGAATCTAAATCCAGAACGTGAAAGACTTGGACTCTATCTTCTCTTGGCCCAAAAGTGACGTGAGAGAACTTTTTAAACAGCAAGTAAACATCTCTTTCTCCCTTATCTTCATATGTGTGTTGTACAAATGTCCCATACACCTCACAAATATACATGTATGCAATATATTTGGTCATATCCAAGGTAGTCATGTCCTCATCATCCTCCCCTTCTTGAAAACAAAGCCGTCCTCGGCGTTGCTTAATCTGAAATGTGGCTAACAAAAGAGACAAGGTGTACATGTTGTATATGTATATGTCATCCATTTTTACTTCCCTTGATTTTTTGCACATATGACACATGTATACATGAGTAACTTTTATAGATCATAAAATATAAAGCCAAAATATTATCATAAGTAGAAGGCATGAAAATATTGCAACTCAGTTTGCACATATAAGTGAAGGTCTTATTCATATCAAAAGATTGACAATATTCATCATTAAACCATCCCAACATTGGTGAATAAACCTTACTTGCATCAAATTTACATGCTACGACATGCTTAAATAAGCAAACATGCAATAAGTCATTCGGCATAGAATCATCACCAAGATTAGAGGTCATATCAAAATGATTAAACATTGATTCTTTTGCATCAACAGTTAACTCAATGGGTGCACTCAAAGTTGTTGGTATTTCAGTTGTTTGATCACATGACGCATTCATGACAGTATCAAGATTCTCTGAAATAGGTGTTGTGCTCAAATCACCAGGTAACTGAACACATGATGCATTCAAGTTAACTAGGGATGCATCATTCTCATGTGAAGTTATATCATCAATACCTTTACTATTACCGTGTTGCAAAGACGTAGTTGATGTAGGTACGGACATTGACAATGCACCATACTCTTGAGATGATGTCGCGCTCACAATCCGAGGTGGGCTGCTCTAGTAGGTGCAACGGTGGAGGAACCAACCGGCGGTGGTGAGCAAGAACTGGAATAGTTGTTGTTGTAGTCACCCAATGCATCCTCCTGCATCTGTCTGTCAAAGGTACAAGCACGAACATACATACCAGTAATGCAACGGGGAATATACTGAAATCTTGCCTGAATATCATGGTTCAAACCACCAAAAAATCTATTCATTGTATCATCCTTAGATTCTTCTATGTCACAATGATGCATATAAGATTTGAACTCTTGGTAGTAAGCATGAACAGTGTTGTTGCCTTGTTTAAATTGTCCAAATTTGCAAAGCAATTCACGACGATAGTAAGGAGGGAAAAAATGTTTTCTCATTACATCTTTCAAATCTTTTCAGGTTGTGGGTTGGTTATCAATGTTTTTCTTACAATGCACATTCCACCAAACAGAAGCAAAACCAGTAAATGCTCTAGTGGCAGCTCATACTCGCTCAAGTTCAGAAAAGTCATGGTGACTAAAAACTTGTTCAACTTCAAGCTCCCAAGCTAGATAAATAGCAGGATTAAATCTACCTTCAAATGACGGCAAAGAGATAACCTGACCATGTGCTTCTGTGTGTTGTCCCAAGTCTCGTGATGGTGATGATGTGTCCGTCATCCAAGAACTTCTGTCTCTGGAACCTGTCATGATTAGTAGAAACAAGAAACAAAATTCGAGAGTAATGTTCCTATGAACTACTAGGATGTGGTTGTAAAGTGCTCACAGTAAAGAAAATATCAATATCTTACAAGTTCTTACCAAGCAGTAGGTGGTGACAGGCAACCAGTGGTGTCAAATAACTCTGAAGATCGTGTAAGGCGATTGCCAGGGGAACGTATGTATACACGGTGCAGAAATATGTGGAGCTGGGTTGGCTATATATGGTAGCAAAAATATTAGCAATAATCAATTCAGAGATGCAATGCTGAATAAACGCTCAACGACGGTACTGTGCTGGTCCTAGGCTAGACCGGACTAGAGACGCGAGCCTAGAACACTAATGAGGTCACGGCGTAGCACAACTAGCATCAATGAAGTATAGTAAGTAGCTCTGGACAGCAAGATATAAGTGAAGATCACAACGGCAGTAAAGATAATGATGAAAAACAACTGCCAAGCAGGATATACAACAACTCTCTCTCCAACTTTCCTCTTGAAAAGTTTGAGCCAATTTTCTGATAACTTTTTTCAAAGAATGCTACTAACTCAAGCTTTCCAATGCAAAAAGAATAACTCAGTTCCGAATTGATATGAGGAGTCAAAGAATTCTAAAATTGGCCTGAAAAATTAGAATAAGCTGTGTCCGCGAACTTCGGAGGGCAAAAAGATCTATTTAAAAGCCGATTTTGAGGTGTCAAATATTGAATTTGCCTCTGCAACTATTTAGATGAGGCTCGTCGCTAGCTTTAATTTGAGTACTCACGGAGCCAAAACGGACTTCGTATGAGAAAGTTATGCCTGTTTTACCGAATAGTGCATAAAACAGATTTCAATCCGAATTTAACTATGAGATTGAGTCTAGATAGATCCGAATTTTGTTTTTTTTCTTCCCTCTTTTTTTTTCACACTTATTTTTCTTTTTCTTTTTCTCTTTCTTTTCTCTGAATTTTTTTTCTTTTTTTTCTCTCTCTTTTTTTTTCTCTCCCTCTTTCCAAGACAAACTAGATAAGATGCAGATTGGATCAAGCGAAGATGTGAACGACCTCAACTATGATTGTGACAATGAACTATGGGTAGCACGTGGTGGAAAGTGATGGATGGTGTGGTGGACAGTGGAAGGGATAACGATGTAGCGACGACGTGACTAATGTGAACAGAACTTGAAACTCTAAACGAACTAGACACTAAGACCAGCAACTCGACACGACGATGCAATCGATAATTCAATAATGCAAACAATGAAAAGAAAATTGCAAAGGCTCAGACTGGCTTGGACAAAAGGATGGATAGATCTAACTCTTTTGTGGCTTTTTCTTGGACAATAGGTAAGAAAATAAATCTAATCAATGGGAAACTGGAAATTCTCACCGAGCAACCTGAAAACTGATACCACTTTGATAGAGGCGAGGGTCCCGATCTTTCGATGAGATGATAACTATCGATTTGGTGGAGACGACTTTGACGATCCGAGTATAAACGTGCACGACGTTGCGCCTTAGCAATCGCTAAACCAATCTTCTGAGGTTACTGACGATGCCGGAAGCACGATCAGCCTGACCACGAAGGTCTATTCCTGCAAGCAAACGAAGAACGAGTAAGAATATGATAAAGCAATATGAATATTGCGAATATATGTGAAGTATTGATAATGGTGGGGATCCGTAAGCGGTATTGGTCTGGTCGTTGGACACAAACGAAGTACACGAAGTTGCAATGGCTAACTTTTAACTAAACAAATCCCAAGGAAAAAGCTACTAGATGGATCTACTTATATAGGAGCAAGGGGTGGCGGCCAAGGAGGTGGGAGGACGTCCCAAGGCAGCCTAAAACTAACCCTAGGTCGTACAAGGCTCATGGGCCCAAGTGGAGGTGATGCAACACCTTTGAACTTGTTGTTTGACTCGGATTCTGCTGCAGCGTCAGATTGTTTTGTCCATATCTAAATGCTCCGGACGAATTTAAAGGTGAATCCAATTGGATTGGAACGAGCATGAAATCTACTTTCCAACAAAAAAAGAATAACCCAATTCGGAGTCCAGATGAAAGAGTTCTTGGCGTTTTGAATCAGGTGTGTCTGTGCAGTCCGAATCTAAATCCAGAACGTGAAAGACTTGGACTCTATCTTCTCTTGGCCCAAAAGTGACGTGAGAGAACTTTTTAAACAGCAAGTAAACATCTCTTTCTCCCTTATCTTCATATGTGTGTTGTACAAATGTCCCATACACCTCACAAATATACATGTATGCAATATATTTGGTCATATCCAAGGTAGTCATGTCCTCATCATCCTCCCCTTCTTGAAAACAAAGCCGTCCTCGGCGTTGCGTAATCTGAAATGTGGCTAACAAAAGAGACAAGGTGTACATGTTGTATATGTATATGTCATCCATTTTTACTTCCCTTGATTTTTTGCACATATGACACATGTATACATGAGTAAATTTTATAGATCATAAAATATAAAGCCAAAATATTATCATAAGTAGAAGGCATGAAAATATTGCAACTCAGTTTGCACATATAAGTGAAGGTCTTATTCATATCAGAAGATTGACACTATTCATCATTAAACCATCCCAACATTGGTGAATAAACCTTACTTGCATCAAATTTACATGCTACGACATGCTTAAATAAGCAAACATGCAATAAGTCATTCGGCATAGAATCATCACCAAGATTAGAGGTCATATCAAAATGATTAAACATTGATTCTTTTGCATCAACAGTTAACTCAATGGGTGCACTCAAAGTTGTTGGTATTTCAGTTGTTTGATCACATGACGCATTCATGACAGTATCAAGATTCTCTGAAATAGGTGTTGTGCTCAAATCACCAGGTAACTGAACACATGATGCATTCAAGTTAACTAGGGATGCATCATTCTCATGTGAAGTTATATCATCAATACCTTTACTATTACCGTGTTGCAAAGACATAGTTGATGTAGGTACGGACGTTGACAATGCACCATACTCTTGAGATGATGTCGCGCTCACAATCCTAGGTGGGCTGCTCTAGTAGGTGCAACGGTGGAGGAACCAACCGGCGGTGGTGAGCACGAACTGGAATTGTTGTTGTTGTAGTCACCCAATGCATCCTCCTACATCTGTCTGTCAAAGGTACAAGCACGGACATACATACCAGTAATGCAACGGGGAATATACTGAAATCTTGCCTGAATATCATGGTTCAAACCACCAAAAAATCTATTCATTGTATCATCCTTAGATTCTTCTATGTCACAATGATGCATATAAGATTTGAACTCTTGGTAGTAAGCATGAACAGTGTTGTTGCCTTGTTTAAATTGTCCAAATTTGCAAAGCAATTCACGACGATAGTAAGGAGGGAAAAATGTTTTCTCATTACATCTTTCAAATCTTTTCAGGTTGTGGGTTGGTTATCAATGTTTTTCTTACAATGCACATTCCACCAAACAGAAGCAAAACCAGTAAATGCTCTAGTGGCAGCTCATACTCGCTCAAGTTCAGAAAAGTCATGGTGACTAAAAACTTGTTCAACTTCAAGCTCCCAAGCTAGATAAATAGCAGGATTAAATCTACCCTCAAATGACGGCAAAGAGATAACTTGACCATGTGCTTCTGTGTGTTGTCCCAAGTCTCGTGATGGTGATGATGTGTCCGTCATCCAAGAACTTCTGTCTCTGGAACCTGTCATGATTAGTAGAAACAAGAAACAAAATTCGAGAGTAATGTTCCTATGAACTACTAGGATGTGGTTGTAAAGTGCTCACAGTAAAGAAAATATCAATATCTTACAAGTTCTTACCAAGCAGTAGGTGGTGACAGGCAACCAGTGGTGTCAAATAACTCTGAAGATCGTGTAAGGCGATTGCCAGGGGAACGTATGTATACACGGTGCAGAAATATGTGGAGCTGGGTTGGCTATATATGGTAGCAAAAATATTAGCAATAATCAATTCAGAGATGCAATGCTGAATAAACGCTCAACGACGGTACTGTGCTGGTCCTAGGCTAGACCGGACTAGAGACGCGAGCCTAGAACACTAATGAGGTCACGGCGTAGCACAACTAGCATCAATGAAGTATAGTAAGTAGCTCTGGACAGCAAGATATAAGTGAAGATCACAACGGCAGTAAAGATAATGATGAAAAACAACTGCCAAGCAGGATATACAACAACTCTCTCTCCAACTTTCCTCTTGAAAAGTTTGAGCCAATTTTCTGATAACTTTTTTCAAAGAATGCTACTAACTCAAGCTTTCCAATGCAAAAAGAATAACTCAGTTCCGAATTGATATGAGGAGTCAAAGAATTCTAAAATTGGCCTGAAAAATTAGAATAAGCTGTGTCCGCGAACTTCGGAGGGCAAAAAGATCTATTTAAAAGCCGATTTTGAGGTGTCAAATATTGAATTTGCCTCTGCAACTATTTAGATGAGGCTCGTCGCTAGCTTTAATTTGAGTACTCACGGAGCCAAAACGGACTTCGTATGAGAAAGTTATGCCTGTTTTACCGAATGGTGCATAAAACAGATTTCAATCCGAATTTAACTATGAGATTGAGTCTAGATAGATCCGAATTTTGTTTTTTTTCTTCCCTCTTTTTTTTTCACACTTATTTTTCTTTTTCTTTTTCTCTTTCTTTTCTCTGAATTTTTTTTCTTTTTTTTCTCTCTCTTTTTTTTCTCTCCCTCTTTCCAAGACAAACTAGATAAGATGCAGATTGGATCAAGCGAAGATGTGAACGACCTCAACTATGATTGTGACAATGAACTATGGGTAGCACGTGGTGGAAAGTGATGGATGGTGTGGTGGACAGTGGAAGGGATAACGATGTAGCGACGACGTGACTAATGTGAACAGAACTTGAAACTCTAAACGAACTAGACACTAAGACCAGCAACTCGACACGACGATGCAATCGATAATTCAATAATGCAAACAATGAAAAGAAAATTGCAAAGGCTCAGACTGGCTTGGACAAAAGGATGGATAGATCTAACTCTTTTGTGGCTTTTTCTTGGACAATAGGTAAGAAAATAAATCTAATCAATGGGAAACTGGAAATTCTCACCGAGCAACCTGAAAACTGATACCACTTTGATAGAGGCGAGGGTCCCGATCTTTCGATGAGATGATAACTATCGATTTGGTGGAGACGACTTTGACGATCCGAGTATAAACGTGCACGACGTTGCGCCTTAGCAATCGCTAAACCAATCTTCTGAGGTTACTGACGATGCCGGAAGCACGATCAGCCTGACCACGAAGGTCTATTCCTGCAAGCAAACGAAGAACGAGCAAGAATATGATAAAGCAATATGAATATTGCGAATATATGTGAAGTATTGATAATGGTGGGGATCCGTAAGCGGTATTGGTCTGGTCGTTGGACACAAACGAAGTACACGAAGTTGCAATGGCTAACTTTTAACTAAACAAATCCCAAGGAAAAAGCTACTAGATGGATCTACTTATATAGGAGCAAGGGGTGGCGGCCAAGGAGGTGGGAGGACGTCCCAAGGCAGCCTAAAACTAACCCTAGGTCGTACAAGGCTCATGGGCCCAAGTGGAGGTGATGCAACACCTTTGGACTTGTTGTCTGACTCGGATTCTGCTGCAGCGTCAGATTGTTTCGTCCATATCTCAATGCTCCGGACGAATTTAAAGGTGAATCCAATTGGATTGGAACGAGCACGAAATCTACTTTCCAACAAAAAAAGAATAACCCAATTCGGAGTCCGGATGAAAGTGTTCTTGGCGTTCTGAATCAGGTGTGTCTGTGCAGTCCGAATCTGGATCCAGAACGTGAAAGACTTGGACTCTATCTTCTCTTGGCCCAAAAGTGACGTGAGAGAACTTTTTAAACAGCAAGTAAACATCTCTTTCTCCCTTATCTTCATATGTGTGTTGTACAAATGTCCCATACACCTCACAAATATACATGTATGCAATATATTTGGTCATATCCAAGGTAGTCATGCCCTCATCAACTCCCAACTTTCTTGGTTATGTAATCTCGTACAACAAGTACAAAGAGTAAAATATCATCACACAACTCCTAGCAGAATTCTACGCTCCAAATGTACTGCCTCCTCAACACATAACCGAGAACCTCAGAAATTGTGTACCTCAGACCTTTGAGAAACATCTGCTATACTAGTTGTGGCAATACATCTGATCGCACTCCCAAGTACTGGGTGGCTCCAAACTACTCTCACCACTAGTAGCATAGAAGCACTATCGATGTCAGTGTCCTTTGGTATTCCGAAATTGAAATGATAAACACTGTGACGACAACACCTCAGAGCTCAACTCCCCGGGACACTGTTATAACCCCTAAATGTCAGGAGGCACCAAGAACAGAGTTCCCGTCATAATGATATCGGACCAAATCCAGAATACCCGCATGATCCTAAAAAAATTTGAGTGGGAAGAGTAATGGAATCAAAACACCTACGTCACAATTCCTCACCAGAGCGACGAAGGAGATAACTAGTAAAAAGAATTCCTACTCTCCGATATATATATATATATATATATACACACACACACACACACTCAAAATAGTTCTTTTGCTAGACTCGACAACGACAACGGTTCGATCAATCAAGGGGGCTCCTACGGTCGGTAAGGCTCTGATACCTACTTGTAACACCCAAGATGCGATTCTATCCCAATCATGTGTTGAATTCACGATTGGGCACAACCGCATTTCGAGCGCATAGCAAAGTGGATATAATTACAACATACCATGTACTGAATAGATGAGAATACCAGATAAAAGTTTACACTCACCACAAGCTATACCATGAATACGTCCATACATGGCAATCATCAGACAGAAGAGCAGGATCCGACTACGGATGAAATCAAACAAAAAGAAGAACGACATCCACCCTGCTAATCCCAGGCTCCTGACACGGAACCTATCACTCGATCGAAGAAGAAGAAGCAGAACAACTCCAAACAAGCAAGAATCGCTCTCACGTCAGATCATCGCATTACCAGTACCTGCAACTGTTGTTGTAGTAATCTATGAGCCACGAGGACTCAGCAATCCCATTACCATGGGTATCAAGACTATCAAAGCTTAACGGGTATGAAATGATTAAGCGGTGAGGTTGCAGCAAGTACTAAGCATTGTATGGTGGCTAACTTACGAGTACAAGAGTAAGAAGAGAAACTATGCATAGCAGGTGCAAAGTAGTAACGATCAATATGTGATCCTGAACTACTTATGATTCAAACATAACTCTATCGTGTTCTCTTCCTGAACTCCCTCGAAAAGAGATGCTCACGGTTATGCACGCGATTGGTGTATTTTAATTCAGATCTGGTGTCAAGTTCTCTACAACCGGATATTATAAATTTCGAATCTGCCACATAACCATGGGCACAGCTTCCGAAAAGATTTAACCCTGTAGGGGTGTCCCAACTTAGTCCATTATAAAGTCTCACGATCCGCGAAGGAAAAATCCTCCATTCCAGGACACCCCAATCAGGCTTAGAATCCCGGTATACAAGTCATTTCGACAATGGTAAAACAAAACCAGCAAGACCTCCCGACGTGCCGACACCCTGGTATATAGGAGCCGCGCGTATCTCATCTCATGCCACGATCGAATTGTCCAAATTGCTAGTAGGCCAATCCATAGTTGCCCCTGGCGGTCACCGGCGGTTGACAGGGTGGACCAGCACTCATGAGAATCAAGGAACATAACACTGGACGGAAACTAAGGCGACAAGAGTGAAAAAATAGGAAGCAAAAGGCCAAGCCTTCCACCCTTTACCAAGTATATAGATGCATTAATTAAATAAGAGATATTGTGATATCCCATGATATCCATGTCCCAATATGGAACAACCTGCACTTCACCTGCAACTAGCAACGCTATAAGAGGGGCTAAGAAAGTAGTAACATAGCCAAACAACGGTTTGCTAGGAAGGTGGGGTTAGAGGCTTATCATGGCAATTTGGGAGGCTGGCAGACAAGTAGTAGGTAGAACAACATAGTGATAGCAACAAAAAAACTAGCAAGCAAAGATAGTAGTGGTATCCAAGGTAATGGTCATCTTGCCTGAAATCCCGCTAGGAAGAAGACCGAATCCATGAAGTACACGAACCAACATAGTCGAACGGATCCTCACAATCGCAACGTAACCGGAACTATCAAGAAGAAGAACAAGCAAAAAGAAGCAAACAACATAGTAAACACACAAGCATAACATGGCATGATATACAGTCAAGTATGATGTATGTCTGGTTTAATGAGTCATGGCATGTCAAAGTGCAACAAACAATACTGCAAATTAAGTGGAGCTCAATAAGCAATGAGTTGCATATTGACGAAACACCACATCCAACCATTTAGTTCGCTCCTATTTATGTACTCATCAACATTAAACATTAGTTAACATGCCAAAGGTGAGGTATAATTAAACTACGCATCTAGGCAAGTTTAAATGAGGCTAGGAACAACAATAACCAATTCTGGAAAATCCCCATATGCATATTTTTGAATTTGGTACTGTTCTTCCCTAAACCATCTTTTAATGTTGTCAAACATGCAAAATAACTGCACCATGTTAATCTATGCATTTTTTTACACTAGTTACATATATGGTTTATTTAATTCGGAGCTACGGTTAGTTAGTTATGAAATAAACCATTTTAGCATGTGATTTATGCAAATTAATGCAAACAACAATCTAAACATTTTTAACAAGGATGCAGGTTGGATGTTGTGAAATCACATGAAATTCTAAGCATTTTACTTATAAAGTTTGTTTAAATCCTAAGCATGATTTGTGAGTTATTATATGCATGAAGTATGAGGGTGTTTCTGCAAATCTAGTTTTCCTGAAACAAATTACTACATACGTAGAGACCGAAAAAACTATATGGGCCGGATTTTCCTAACCCAAAAATGCTTAGAGGGGCAGCTGCTCACATTTGGGCTGGCAAAGGCGCGCGGAGCATGGCCACGGTCACGCTGGGCTGCAGTTGGGCCTTGGTGAGGCATGCCCACGTAGATAGCAGTCGTGGTCAACGCGATCACGAGCGAGGGAGGTCATCGTGGGGAGCGGCAGGAGGTCAAGTCGAGCAGTGGCTCGCTATGAAGCAGGGGCGAGGCGGCACTGTGGGCAGGGCGTCGCGACGCTACGGCGCGGACCCGGTGGGTACAAGCCGGAGCTGGCCGACTCTAGCAGCAAGGCGACGAACGGGCGGCGACCATGGCGGTTCCCTATGAGAGAGAGAGAGAGATGTGAGAAAGAGAGAGAATCATGGGGAGGAAGGTAAAGATAGGGAAGGAGAGGAGCGGGACGAGGCCGGAACTGGTCGGTGTCGCCGAGGGTGTGGCCTACTGGGTGTGTAAGAATAAAACGCTAATGCAAGATCATAGACGACATACCGAGGCACGATATTTGTTAACGAGGTTCACCGATATGGTTACATTTCCAGGACATGACTACGGGCACTCCTCCCCAAGATACTGCAACATCGGCCGCCCGGGAGCTAGCACAAGCCGTCGGCTCCCCCGCGTACCTGTTGCTATCAAGTCGTCATGGGTTACAACGTGTGGTGCCCCTCCGTATATAAGAGGCCTAGGATACAATTTGTCTGTGTCCTACACGACTCATACCTAACCACACCAATTACAACTCCAAGTCCCCGTAACCGCTTGCTTACATAATATTCAACACAAATATAACAAACTCCACCTTGGCGAATATTCTCCACCACTTAGAAGTCGTCCTTGCTCAAACCTCCATGTACTCCGGACTTGAGTTGTCTCCTTTGTAGCTTACTGAGAGCTACCCGACGGGTCAGACTCGCCACCACCGTGGAACTCCACTGGAACTCCTGCAGCTCCACTCTTCAAGGCTCCACCTGCAATAGTACTTCCTTGCAACTTCTAAAGATGCGAAGCGGTCCTCTCTCCTCTTGTCATAGTCACCACATCTTCCATGATTTTCATGGTCTTCTTATCCCGATCACAACGGAATTCCATACCACCATCATGAAGAACACCAAGCGAAATTAGATTCCTCCTTAGCCCTGGCACATGCCTAACTCCTCGAAGCATTCGTTCACCTCTGTCAAATATCTTGATTTTGATGTCACCTACTCCAGCAACACGATAACCTGTGTCATCGCCCACATAGGCTAAACCAAACTCACCAGGCTTGTACGAAGAGAAACACTCCCTGTTGGGTGTTGCATGAAAAGAGCAAGCTGAATCCAACCTCCATGCTTCAGTTTTGTTGACCACCTGTTTGATACAACGAGAACATCACTATCACTGTTCAAGCAATCACCATGTGTAGCCGCATTAGCACTTGCCCCACCCTTCAGTTCTGGGCATTCCCTCTTTACATGTCCCTAGTCCTTGCACCTGTAGCACTACACCTTTTTCTTATTTTTCTTCTCCGCATGTTGTCCCTTCCTGAGTTGATAACCTTTAACTACCAACCCCAAACCTTGAGTACACTCCTCTATAGCATTGTTTTGCTTCCTCAACTCATGTCCAAGCAACGCTGCAGTGACTTCCTCATTATTGAGGGTTGTCTTTCCATGTGTCAATGTAATGACCAAATGCTCAAAGGGCGGTGGCAACAAAACAAGAAGAAGTAGTGCCTTATCCTCATCATCAATCTTCACATCCAGAGCGCTAGGTCCGTGACCAACTGATTAATGGTATTCATATGCTCCACAAGATCCGACCCATCCTGCATCTTTAGCCCATATAACTTTTGCTTCAAATATAGGTTATTGGTCGCTGACTTGGACATATACGATTTTCCAACTTGTCCCAAATTCCCTTAGGAGAATCTTCGTGCATGACATGATACATGACCTCATCCGCAAGACAAAGTCGTATGGTAGCGGCCGCCTGCACTTGCATATCCTCCCATGCATCATTGTCAACCTTGGTCGGCCTTGTCTCCTGCAACCCTTCATGATTCCCTGTTGCGCCAGAATATCCTTGACTCTTGTCTGCCATAGACCGAAGTTACACGTGCCATCGAATTTCTCCACATCAAACTTGGTGAACCCCGGCGCCATGCCGAGCCGCGATCTAACCGACCTGTTACCGTCGGTCTTACCCCCTTGTCTTCCTCTGCGACTTCCTCATGAAAGAGATCACTGATCCCAAATTCTTCATCCGAAGCCACAACACAGTTCATGATCTACCAAGAAATATGACCCGCACAACCTTCCTGTCTGCCCTTCAGAAATTCCCGCGGAACCCGTCGCCGTAACGCCGATCAATTGCTCTCCACCAAAAGTGTCAGCTCCATCGTTTTTCTAAACGTGTAGAATGATTTTGTGTGTGTTTGCCTCATTGCTGCCAGCCTTTTATTACTGCTGGTAGACCCGGCCCTTTTTTCCCTTAGCCTCACACCGAAAACGAGTCCAACACTCCCATGGTTTGCACAGAATCTCCAAACACTACTAGAGAAAAGCTTACCAGTAGCACTGGTTTTGGTGCTACCAGTAGCGCGGGCACCAGCGCTACTGCTACAACGCTACAGCTATTTTGTAGCAGTAGCGCGTTCTAGGCCAGCGCTACTGGTAAGTTCAAGTACTAGTAGCGCGTTTTTAGGTCAGCGCTACTGCTAACATTTATGTTTTTTTAGCATTTGGGCGTTGTACATGTTGAAACAGATGTATCTTTTATACAATAACAACTCATCATGAACTAGCCTGTTTAAATAGCATATTCATTACCACTTGTCATCACCACCAAACAATGTTCGTCAACGAGACATCATACAACAAGTTGGTCACTAGTCATAATCATAACTCCTCCTCCTCATCATCATCATCAACTCTAACACATTGTAGCACATAATAACACATTCTAGCTGCGACCTACTCCTCTCATAGGACCTACTCTACCCTCTCTTAGGTAAACTATCATAAAACAAGATAGGCATTGACACTCCATTAAGGAAAATTGACTCTCCATAATAAAGAACGGAGATCATCCTGTCTCCAAGTCTTGGCCTACGCACAATGTTGCTTCCAAGTAGCTCTCTACAATGGTTCAAACATTTTTTGAAATCATTTATTATCATGGCATCCTTGCTTATAGAAATCCGGTATGGACAGGAGTGATGTGGATACTGCGGCTGACCTGGCCGTGGTGGCCGTAAGCTAATAACGTTAACGTGACCTCTCGGCAACATCAGATGAGGCAGACAATCCATTAGGATTTTCTGTTCAAAAACATAGTAATAACTTTGTAGTTAGCAATGTAGCTTAGTTTTAGAAGAATTTATTCAAAACATGCACAGATGTCTTAATAGTAGAAAATCTTACCATGATATCTCCATTGATGTTACCGTAGTTCAACACGTGCACTAGTGCCACGTATTGACCATAATGTGGAGGAGTTTGATAATAACTATTGTAATTCTCAAGATTAGTAAAAATGTGATAAGACCATCTTGCTCCTTATAAGTTGATTATGCTTCATCATTGTAGTAGTAGGTTCTGTCTACCATTTTCCGTATATTTTTTGAAGAATGAAAATAAGCTGTCAAATATTTTGACATAAACAATATAAATTACTTAGTAAATATGTTTAAGAAACTCACACGGCGGTAGAACTGGAAGCGTGTCAACAAGGACCCAAATGGTCATATCATTTTCGTCGATGTCAGGATCACCAAGATCGAAGGTGAGAAGCATACTCTCATGAAAATCATACGCCTTGCAAAGGGCTCCCCAATTCAGGCAACCAAAATTGGATGAGTTCACAGAATTGTATAGATTTACATCAAAATCATAACCATGATGGGTCCTTAGTTGAATTATCTTTGTCTCCATTCTTTCATGATCTTCAAAACCCATCTTCTCCAAGACATAGCGTCTTGCATGGCATGTGATACGCTAGTCAAATTGTAAAAGACAGAAATTACACGTTGAAGAAGCAGAGAAGTCATGCAAAAAATAACAAAAAACACTTGTCGTCGTTGCGTACCGTTTGAACATCGAAGGTATCTTGGAGCTTGATGCTGAAGCGCAGACCTTCTACCAAGTGAGGCCTGTCGCATAGACCGCGTTCATCTTCGCAGTACTCGCACATAGCGAATTCCCTTTCGTCGTCAGACATTTCCTAATAGGTAATTAATAATCCATCATCGAATACATATATAGTAGTTTGTAGCAAAGATCATCATATAACAATTAAAACACCTAAAATTTGTAGTTTGTAGTAGTTTGTAGCAAAGATCATCATATAATCCATCATGAATACATATATAGTAGTTTCACTAGTAGAAAAAGGGTCAAACGTGAAGCACATTAGTGCCGGTTTGTATTAGAGCCGGCACTAATGTATACATTTGTGCCGGTTCCAACGGCTAGCCGGGCCGCTTTCATTAGTACCGGTTCGTGGCGAACCTTTAGCACCGGTTCGTGCCACGAACCGGTACTAATGAGAGTGGTGGCAGGATGTTGTCAGACTGGGGCCCCTCCAGCCCCTTTAGTACCGGTTCTTGGCACGAACCGGTACTAAAGGTCGTCCTACTTAAACCCTTCGTCCACCCGAGCTCGCTCTGTTCTTCCCCTTTCCCCTCTCCTCTCTGTTCTTCCCCTCTCCTCTCGAGCTCATCACACATTTTGCCCAAAATTTGTCAAGATTTGAAGGCCCCCATCCATTCAAATGATCACAAAGGTTAGCAACTTTGTCCTTTCATCCCTCATTGCTAGATTAGCTCTTGCAATGCTTTGTATAGTGATTAATTTGTGAGTTTAGTAATTTGGGAGGATATATATATATGTGCTAGTATTTGATTTATATGCAATTTGAGGTCAAAAATAACACTTAGTTTGCATATGTAGGTGTGGTTTACTTAGTGCCTTCTAAATCTCCGTCGTAACCACCGTCGATCGCCCGCACCGTCCCGTCGCCGGCACCACCTTGTGGTGAGCCTCTTTGTTCATGAAATTTTATATAAAAATTGATGTTTGTGTGATTTGGATATATAGCTAGTTACTCGTATAATTATCTTACCCGTACGTTGTTTGTTATACATATAGTGCCATGGTTTTGATATCCGTCCCTGTCGGCCCTCGTCCTTGTTATGATTCGGATGTGGTATATATATTCTCTTTTAAAACTAGTTGCATTTCGTGTTTATGACAAATTATGCCCATCAAGTTGACATAGGAATTTTTTCTAGGAGGTATGTGAACCGGAAATTCCATCATTATGATGTTGGATCCATTGTTACCTTAGTTGCGATCTTGATCGCATTTGTTGTTGCATTTAAATGCTTTAGCTAGAGAGTTATTTGTTTGTTGCATTTAAGTGTTGTATGAACTTTATGTATGAACTTGTATTAATTTGGTCTATTCGGTGTTGTGTCATGAAGATGAGCCGGCAATGGATGTACGATGACAAATGCTCTCCCGAGTTCATTAATGACGTGCAAACTTTTCTGCTTGCGGCTGAGGCAAACAAGCGGGCGGATGGTTTTATGCCTTGTCCATGTGCTGTCTGTAAGAATGGTCAAAATTACTCTAAGTCAAGAACCATTCACTTCCACCTGTTTAAGTCCGGTTTCGTGCCCCACTATAATGTTTGGACCAAGCATGGAGAAAGAGGGGTTATGATGGAAGACAATGAAGAAGAAGAGGACGACGACAGCTATCCTGGCCATGGGTTCTCTCAATATGATGATACAACAATGGGGGAAGAAGCTGAGCCGGTAATGCGGGAAGAAGCTGAGCCGGCAATGCGGGAAGAAGCTGAAGAAGAGGCATCAGATGAGCCCGTTGATGATCTAGGTCGGGCCATTGCCGATGCAAAGAGAAACTACGCACGTGATTTGGAGAAGAAGAAGTTGCAGCGCATGTTAGAGGATCACAAAAAATTGTTGTACCCGAATTGTGTAGGTGACAAGAAAAAGCTGGGCACCACACTGGAATTGCTGCAATGGAAGGCAGAGAATGGTGTATCTGACAAGGGATTTGGAAAGTTGCTGGTAATGATAAAGGATATGCTTCCAAAGGACAACGAATTGCCCGAGAGTATGTACGAAGCAAAGAAGGCTGTCTGCCATCTAGGGTTAGAGGTGCAGAAGATACATGCATGCCCTAATGATTGCATCCTCTACCGCGGTGAGTACGAGGATTTGAACGCTTGCCCGGTATGTGGTGCATTGCGCTCTAAGATCAGCCGCGATGACCCTGGTGATGTCGAGGGCCAGCGCCCCAGGAAGAAGATTCCTGCCAAGGTGATGTGGTATGCTCCTATAATACCACGGTTGAAACGTTTGTTCCAAAACAAAGAGCATGCCAAGGCGATGCGATGACACAGAGAAGACCGTAAGAAAGACGGAAAGTTGAGAGTACCCGCTGACGGGTCGCAGTGGAGAAAATCGAAAGAAAGTACGGGAAGGAGTTTGCAGATGACGCAAGGAGCGTATGGTTTGGTCTAAGCGCAGATGGCATTAATCCTTTTAGGGAGCAGAGCAGCAACCATAGCACCTGGCATGTGACTCTATGTTTGTATAACCTTCCTCCTTGGTTGTGCATGAAGCGAAAGTTCATTATGATGCCAGTGCTCATCCAAGGCCCTAAGCAACCCGGCAACGACATTGATGTGTACCTAAGGCCATTAGTTGAAGAACTCTTACAACTGTGGAATGGAACAGGTGTACGTGTGTGGGATGAGCACATGGGGGAAGAATTTGACCTAAAGGCATTGCTGTTCGTGACCATCAATGATTGGCCTGCTCTCAGTAACCTTTCAGGACAGACAAACAAGGGATACCGCACATGCACGCACTGTTTGGACGATACCGACAACATATATTTGGCTAATAAGAATGTGTACCTGGGACATCGTCGATTTCTTCCGAGCAAGCATCCCGTAAGAAAGAAAGGCAAGCATTTCAAAGGTGAGGCGGATCACCGGACGAAGCGTCGCCACCGTACTGGTGCTGATGTACATGATATGGTCAAGGATTTGAAGGTGGTCTTTGGAAAGGGTCCTGATGGACAACCTGTTCCGAATGACGCTGACGGACGCGCACCCATGTGGAAGAAGAAATCTATATTTTGGGACCTGCCCTATTGGAAAGACCTCGAGGTCCGCTCCGCAATTGACGTGATGCACATGACGAAGAATCTTTGTGTGACCCTGCTTGGCTTCTTGGGCATGTATGGGAAGACAAAAGATACACCTGAGGAACGGGAGGACCAGCAACGTATGCACGGAAAAGACGGCATACATCAGGGTCATGCAAGCTACGCTCTTACCAAAGAAGAGAAGGAAATCTTCTTTGAATGCCTGCTCAGTATTAAGGTACCGTCTGGCTTCTCGTCGAATATAAAGGGAATAATAAACATGACAGAGAAAAAGTTCCAGAACCTAAAGTCTCATGACTGCCACGTGATTATGACGTAACTGCTTCTGGTTGCATTGAGGGGGCTTCTACCGGAAAACGTTCGATTAGCCATTGTGAAGCTATGTGCATTTCTCAATGCAATCTCTCAGAAGGTAATCGATCCAGAAATCATACCAAGGTTACAGAATGATTTGGTGCAATGTCTTGTCAGTTTCGAGTTTGTGTTCCCACCATCCTTCTTCAACATCATGACGCACGTCCTAGTTCACCTATGCGAAGAGATTAACATTTTGGGTCCTGTATTTCTACACAATATGTTCCCCTTTGAGAGGTTCATGGGAGTCTTAAAGAAATATGTTCATAACCGTGCTAGGCCAGAAGGAAGCATCTCCAAAGGCCATCAAAATGAGGAGGTCATTGAGTTTTGTATTGACTTTATTCTTGACCTTAAGCGGATTGGTGTTCCTGAATCGCGGCATAAGGGCAGACTGGATGGAAAAGGCACGCTAGGAGGGGAACAAATAATATGTATGGACGGACATTCTCTCATTGAAGCACACTACACAGTTCTACATAATTCCGCCTTGGTGGCTCCGTATATGGATGAACACAAGAATTTGCTACGCTCCAAACACCCGGAGCGGTCTGATGACTGGATTACACGTGAACAAACCAGGAGTTTCGCCAGCTGGTTGCAAGCACGTGCCATGCATGACACCTCTATTGAAGATGACCTGTACTTGCTGTCCCAGTTACCATCTTCGAATATAATGACTTTCAAAGGGTACGAGATAAATGGTAATACATTTCACACGATCGCCCAAGATAAGAAGAGCACCAACCAAAACAGTGGTGTCCGCTTTGATGCAGAAACCAAGACGGGAAAGAAAACATATTATGGTTATATACAGGACATATGGGAACTTGACTATCGACGTGGTTTGAAGGTCCCTTTGTTTCCGTGCAAATGGGTCAATATGACACGAGGCGGGGTAACGGAAGACCCGCAGTACGGAATGACAACAGTGGATCTCAACAATCTTGCGTATGCAGACGAACCATTCGTCCTAGCCAATGATGTGGCACAGGTTTTCTATGTGAAGGACATGTCTACCAAGCCAAGAAAAAGAAAAGATAAGGAAGCGAATGCATCGTACGATGAGCCAAAGTGGCGCATAGTTCTTTCTGGGAAGAGAAACATCATGGGAGTGGATGACAAGACCGACAAGTCAGAAGATTATGAAAAGTTTGATGAAATTGCTCCATTCACAGTGAATATTGACCCGAGCATCCCGTTAAATGATGAAGATTTTCCATGGCTACGACGCAAAGGGACACACGCGAAGAAAAAGTTTCACACCCAAAGATCTGGGATGTGATCGGCTTAACTATATATCATCACTTTCTTCGGTGTTTCACACCCAGGAGGGATCTCTGTAATAGTTAGGGTAGCTAGTTATGTGTTTTGGCATTTGAAACGCGAAGAAATTTTATGTGCAAGCAAATTCTTTCATGCATTTACCGATTTTTCAGCTAAATGACCCTGAAATTGAAAAGCATTTCAAATGAACTCAGAAAAGGTTGAAAGTTGGCATGGTATCATAATTTCACCCACATAGCATGTGCAAAAAAGTAGAGAGGGTTACCGCAAAAACTGGATGCACTTCGTGTACAAAATGGACAATCTGTTTCGAAGTATCAGGGTTTCGGACGAAAACTCATCCGTTACAAAGGCATTTAATTTTTTAAATAACCTAAGCATTACCAAATTGAATATAATGATAAAACACACTAATATTAAACATAAGAAAAAAGAATCGCTGAAAAATCTATTTTCAAAGTTAAGTTATTCACAAAAATAAATAAAGAAAAAAAATAAGAAAAAAAAGCCAACCTACTGGTCAGCTAGCACAATAGGCCCAACAGGGCATCGCAGAAGAGGTAGGCCCAGAAGGCCTTCTTAAGAGAGGAGCTCGAGACAGCAGCGACGGAAGGGCTTATAAGAAGGTGCGAGTGCCCCTCGGCTAGCGAGGTGGGACTAAACTTTTGCGCCCCTCGCCTGGCAGCGCACCCCCTTTAGTACCGGTTCGTGGCACCAACCGGTACTAAAGGGGGTGCCTTTAGTACCGGTTGGAGCCACCAACCGGTACTAAAGGGGGTCACTTCCCGCCGCTTGGGCTAGCCAAAACAGACCTTTAGTACCGGTTGGTGGCTCCAACCGGTACTAAATGTCCATCCTATATATACAACACTTGGAAAAATTTCAGTTTCCCTCTGTTTCTTCCCTCTGTTTCCTCCCTCCGTCGTGCCTGCCCCGATCGACGTCGTCCCCGTCGATGCCACCGCCCCCGCCCCTCGTCGCCGACCCCGGCCGTGTGCGCCCCTCGTCGCCGCCCCGGCCGTCCCCGTCCCCGTCGTCCCCGCCGTCCCTGTCGCCGCGCCCCGGCCGCCCCGTCGTTGCCGCCCCGCCCCGTCGTCGCCGCCCCGCCCCGTCGCCCCGTCGTCGCCGCCCCGTCCCTTCTCCCCGTCGTCACCGCCCCGTCGTCGCCTCACCGGTGAGCTCGCGCTGGCCGCCATCCAGTTCCACACACACACACACTACACACACACACACACACACACTACACACACACACACAAGTGATTTAAATATTTAGTTATAGAAATATTTATAAAAATTTAGCAATTTTTCTGTTTTGTAGTTATATAAATATTAGAATTGTTATAGAAATGTTAGTTATATAATCAGGAAATTTTAGAATTAGTTTTAGT
Organism: Aegilops umbellulata; assembly: GCA_032464435.1. NCBI lineage: Eukaryota > Viridiplantae > Streptophyta > Magnoliopsida > Poales > Poaceae > Aegilops > Aegilops umbellulata. The sequence goes on from CP136055.1 coordinate 92,301,214, forward strand.
TATAGAAATAGTTATAAAAAAGTTAGAATTGTTAGAAATTTTTCTGTTTTTTAGTTATAGAAATAGTTATAAAAAAGTTAGAATTGTTAGAAATTTTTCTGTTTTTTAGTTATAGAAATAGTTATAAAAAAGTTAGAATTGTTAGAAATTTTTCTGTTTTTTAGTTATAGAAATAGTTATAAAAAAGTTAGAAAATTTTCTTTTTTTTAGTTATAGAAATATTAGAAATGTTATAGAAATGTTAGTTATATATAGCATTGTTAGAAATGTTATAGAAATGTTAGAAATTTTAGTTATCAAAATCTCCAATCATTAAAAAAATGTTACTTTTTGCGGGCATATAGCTAGTATTTGTTGTCGACGATGCCCGGCCCGCATCCTCGCCGTCGACACGTCCGCAACGACGTCCAGCTGACCCATGTCCGGGACTGGGCTCCGCCGGGCTGGCACTGGGAGGTGCTGCCTGGAGGGGCGCGCCGCTTGATGAGGAACCCAGCCCCGGGTCCCGTCGTCGACCCTGATCTCGTTTGGTGGCGTTTGCGTGGGCCAGTTTCGATGCGGAGGGAGCCGGCCCCGCCGGAGGTGGTACGTCGTCGTGTCAGGGAGGAGGACGAGCACGTCCATCGCTACATGGTTGCGTCAGAGGGCGGCAGGTTCTCCAATACCTGGCAGTTTCTTCAGGGATCTCACTTTAGCTATGATCCTGTGAGGGTTCCTTATCTTTGGGTGTCCACCGCCCGCGCCGCAGGAACCGCGAGTGTCCTAGATTCTTCTGTAGTATTCGATCTTTAATTAGCTACCTAGCCAGTGATGTACTATTCAATATTATATATTATTCGAGACGATGTATTCGAGATTAAATCTATTATTCGAGATGATGTATTCGAGATTATATCTATTATTCGAGACGATGTATTCGAGATTATATCTACTATTCGAGATTATACTAAATTGTTTTATATTTCTTTTGGCATAGTTAAATAAAAGCTATGGCGGACAATACCGACAGAGAGAGAGAACATACCATGTTCGATATGATACGGGGCCAGATGATGATCAGAATGAAGCAGATTATGACGGCTCCGAATTTCTAAACAACACCGGAGAGGGTGATATGATATTCGATCGCGATGACCGAATTGATGAAGTCATGAACTACGATTATGACGATGACGAAGAACATGTTGATCCTGAAACAACAAACACCGGCGAGGTATATATATTTATATAAGCAGGAATCTGGTGATCATCACATGTTTTAATAAATGTGTTGAAGATATATTAACGAATCGATCTTTCTTCTTTCAGCCATCCGGATCGAGCAAATCTTTAGGCAAAAGGACGAAACGAGGGCCGAACAAAAAGTAGAAGGAGGGCGTAAAGTACAATATCGAGGCATTCAGACCTAATGGCGAACCATTAGCGCCTAAGAAGATTGCGGACAAGTTCGTTCGTCAATGCGGAGTTCTTGTGAAGGACCAACTCCCGATCTCCCTTCAAGAATGGAGAAAGCCAGCAAAGCCATGTCCAGATGTTACTTTTGTCGACGAGAATCAAAAACAACTGCTTAGGGATACTCTCATGTAACATTTCACCCTACCAGATCATTTCACAGAAGCAGATGTGCAGAAAGTCAAGGACGTTGCTTTTCGGAAGATGGCGGTTGCATTCAAGAACTTCAAGAGAACAACGTGGGATAAGTACGTCAAGGATGGAAGGAAGACTCCAGTATTCGAGGGGATACTAGAGAATCAAAGTGCTCATTGGGACGATTTCGTGAAATTCAAGGATTCAGAAATAGCTAAGGAACGGTCGAGAATAAACAAGCAGAATGCCCCAAAAAAGGATAAGTTCCATAAGATGGGGCCAGGTGGCTACGCGGTGGCAATGCCTAAGTGGGATAATTCTGAGAAAGAGATGGAGGATGCAGGTGTCACTCTGGTTACTAAGAGCTGGCCCCCCAGGTGCAGGACTTGGTTCTATGCGCATGGGGGGAGTTGGACCCGAAGACAGGCAATGTTTCGATGAAGGCATGTCTGAACGGGGCCGAGGATGCGATACTTGTTGCAATAGAAGAGGCTCGATCGGGGGTGTTCCAGCCCAACAGAGAGAACGACGAGCTTACGCGTGCCCTGGGAAATCCTGAACACCCGGGAAGAACACGAGGCAAGGGCGCTATTCCGTGGTATGAGGGGTTTTCGGACTGGAACGCCGACTACAGAACCCGTGCGAGAAAGAAGATTGCGGAGGAGAAGAAGAGGAAGATGGAGGAGGAGCAGAGGAAGCGGGACTATGAACGCCTTCAAGGCCTTGAAGCAAGTCAAGCGGAATTGGCAGTTAAATTCCAGCGGCAGCAGGAGCAGATCGACTCACTTAGCCAGCAAAGGGGGTCTCAGCAGCTGCAACAGCTAGCGGATGATCCAACATTGGATAGCACCGTCCCATCCATGCCGAGAAGCAGCGTGGGTTCCGCCTCGGGCGACGCATTGCTGGATAGATACCCCGTGGATGACATCACGGAGAACACTAACTGCAAGCTACACATCAAGATGAAGAACATATCCATGAAGGTGGCGGACGTTGTTGCTTTTCCAAATTCCCCCGAGGCAACCTTCCATTGCAACCCGATTCCAGCGGGCTATGCTCATGTCTTGGTTGATGAGGTGGTGGACCCATATTCGGAGCTACAGCTTGACATTCCTGGAGGTGACGACGAGCACACATTGGGACAGGCCATACATCATGTCATCCTATGGAGAAAGGATTGCATCATCTTTCGAAGGCCACCGACACCGCGTCACCCGACTCCTCGTCGAAGTCCGCCACCGATTCAGCAGATGCCCTCCCCTTCAAGTCCACCAACGCGTGAGGCCACTCCTCCTCCTCCAAGTCCGGCAAAGTGTCAGGCCACTCCTCCTCCAAGTCCGACACAGCGTCAGACATCCACTCCTCCTCCAAGTCCGGCAAAGTGTCAGGCCACTCCTCCTCCAAGTCCGGCACAGCTTCAGGCCACTCCTCCTCGTCCAACTCAGCCCCGTCAGCCGTCTCCGCTGCCTCAGCAATCGCAGAAGAGACACCCCGCAGCTATGGTGCGTAGCGGTACCAGTCGAGGTCATAGTACAGGAAGTACAGGCGGAGGCAAGCGATATAAATATGGTCCAAACCTCGATACTCCTCTTCCTGAGAGGGCTTACGACAAGACCAAGGAGCAAACCAATGCCATAGTGCGGGCAGAAGTCGATGCCCATTTTGGACCGAAACCGCCACCGCCGCCAAGGGAGAAAGTGCCTATGGAAGTTATTGACCACTTCATTCGTATGGCTGAACCACGAGCTCCTAAGCCTGTTGACTCAGACTATGAGCGCCATATCAGGAAGTTAAATCGACAACGTCTATAGAAGGAGGCGAGCTCGAGCTCGAGCAAACAATAAGTAGTTGTCAAAAAATGCGGGAGAACCGTTGCCCAGCTGGGAGAACAGTGGGCGCAACCGACCCCCCCCCTCCCGCTTGTTGTGCCGCCAACAACACGTGACAGTACGCGCGGCCAATATTATTGCGGGCAAACAGTTTACGTTCCCCAGTTGGGCGATGTGGTAATAACCGAGCAGCATATAACGCAGGCTGAAGAACTCAAGATCACTGTTGGACAACTCTTCGAGATCGAGGACATGCCTGTGCTTACAGAGGAGGAAATAAAACGGAAATATGTCCGGGGCCAACCTTTGGTCAAGCCAGAAGATGTCAAGAAGCTCCCAACGAGAATGTATGAATTGCATCAATGGTACATGGACATTACCAAGAGATCCGATCGACAGTCCCTCATGGTGAAAGTCAACAAGGATCATTACTACCATGATAAACCTAGGACCGTTGAGTATTCTGAATTGTTTCAGTTATACAATCAAGACACATTCGACAAATCTATCGTCAGTTGCTATTGTCTGTAAGTGATTTCTTTCTGTAATTTAAGTCTCAAGCTAGCTGTATTGATCCTTTTGATCAATCATTACCTGTAATTATCCTCACTATATTCTTTTCTGTGGTATTATGCAGGATGAAGATGTATGAAATGAAAAAATCTTGACACTATGGCATTGGGTTCATTGACCCAAACACCGTTAATGAATTCACATGGAATATAAGCGACTATTATAAAAAGCAGGTAGAGGACAACATGTTCGAGTTCTTGAAGCGCCTCAAATACAATGAAGATATACTACTTCCTTACAACTTCAAGTGAGTCACACTTTCTTGTACTACAAATTCTCTGTTTTTGCCTACTAGCTAGCTAGCTACATGTTTTTGCTTACATATGCCCGCTTAATTAAGACATGCAAACGTGTGTGCATGCAGATATCAATGGGTCTTGTGTATCATTAAAGTTGACGAAGGAACAGTTGAAATACTGGACTCACTACTCTCAGAAAATAAAGACTACAACATCTTGTTTGGGATAGTCAGCAGGTAATTTCAATCATTATTAACTATATATCTCGGCCTATTTAGTTCGTCATTTCATGATATGAACTATTTAATAACCCCTTTATTCATTTTCTTTGTCGGTGGGCAGGGCTTGGGCAAGGTTCATCAGCAAAACGGAAGGCGAATGGAAACGATAGCTGAGATGGCTTTGACCTTTGGTAAGTAATTAAGTATAGTGTGGTAGCTAGCTGCCATCTTTTTAATATTATCATGCTTGATTAATTATTATCTGATCAAATTAAATTCCATTCTCTTAAAGGCCATAAAGCAGGCGCAAGGGACTGATCTGTGTGCATACTGCGTTTGCGAGAACATTCACATGATGGCGTCCGAAAGGAGCAGATCTCAAAGACAGGAATGGGTACGCTTGTCAGAACACTATTCACAATTTGTGCACCATTATCGATATCTAGTCACACAACTAATACACATGCATATTGATCTCCTTCTTAACAGTTCACAGAGGTGCGGGACAAGCTCCTAGATACGAAGCGCGTAGAAGCACTTCAAGAGGAAATAGCGGGATTTTTGCTTGACCAGGTCATAAATCCGAAGGGAGAATACTATTACCCGCTACCGCCCCCATCGACCAAGTCATGAACCACTTCCAATTTGTCATCGTGCTCCGAAGGCACCAATTAGGCTAATGAAACTGGCTCCGAAGGCAACATGCATATGTACGAGAAATTGTATATAGCTATATACATGCATGTGTGTATGTGTGAATTAATATGGTGTGGTTTGTGTGAGACATTGATGATCTATATACATATATATGATTGGTTCTACTAGCTACCATATATATGCATAACGTGTACAATGTGTAGTATCGTAAAATACCAGCAAACGAAAAAGAATTAAAATGGAAAACACAAAATTAAATGAAAAAGAAATCATAAAACCAAAAACCCCCCAAACATTTTAGTACCGGTTGGTGTTACCAACCGGTACTAAAGGGCTCCCGGCCCCCGGAGCTGGCTCGTGCCACGTGGTTGCCCTTTAGCACCGGTTCGTGCTGGACCGGTGCTAAAGGGGGGGGGGGCTTTAGTGCCCAAATTTTAGTGCCGATTATGGAACCGGCACTAAAGGGCCTTACGAACCGGTGCTATTGCCCGGTTCTGCACTAGTGTTTGTAGCACAAACCGCGCTCATCTTTTGCATTCAATAAACAAATAATAGGTAATTAATAATCCATCATCGAATACATATATAGTAGTTTGTAGCAAAGATCATAATATAATACCACTAATACATCTTGAATAATAGCTCCTCTAGGTTTAGTGGGCCGCAGTGGACACCCAAAGAGAAGGAACCATCACCAGATCATAGCTCCGGTGAGATCCCCAAAGAATCTGCCAGGAATTGGAGAACCGGCCGTTCACCAACGCAACCAAGTAGCGTTGGACATGCGCGTTCTCCTCCATGACACGGTGTTGTACTACCTGCGGGGCGGGGGGGGGGACTCAAGCCTCTCCACCGATGCAGGCCCATGTGACCGCCCCCGAATAAGCTTCGGGTCGACGACGGGCTGGCTCCTCACTAAGCTGCGCTCACCAGAAGGTAGCACAACCCAGTACCAGCCCAGCGGAGCCCAGTCCCGGACATGTCCCCTCGGCTCAACCAGGAGTCCTCCGCCGAGTCGACGACGAGGATGCGGGATAGGCATCGTCGACGTTGAGAACAAAACGCTTAATTATAGGCCACTCGGCAGGACATATCGAGTGCCTGAAATTTGCCAGAACGTAAACGAATCGACATTTCTGGCAAAACATAGGCCACACGGAAAAATATGACATGTCCAAAATGTGACATGTTCAAAATATGACATGTCCACTGCAAATTTGCATATAACAAGAAAAAATGCTTTAACTAAAAAAATAACAACAATTGCTTTAACTAAAAAATACCTAGAATTTTGTTAACTACACCTAAAACAACTAAAACACCTAAAATTCTGTTAACTACACCTAAGACAACTAAAACACCTAAAACTCTTTTAAATACACTTAAAACACCTAAATTCTATTAACTACACCTAATTAAAAACCAAGCTAAATTTATGTCGTAACTTTAAAACCTAGATAAATTTAAAAACCTAGGTTTCATATGAATTAACTAGGGTTCATACCTAATCTGACCTAGCAACGGTTCGATCATAACCTACATTATTCTAATAACCTACATTTTTTCAACTACATAGGATTCAAAATAACTACTCTAATAACTATAACTAGGGAGGGATGGAGGAGGAGGAAGGAGGGAGGAGTACCTCTCGGTGGAGGATGGCCGGGGCAGGAGGAGAGCCAGCGTGGGGGCCGGGGCGATGGGCGGAGGAGGAGGCCGACGCGGGGGAGCTGGGTGGCCGGCGGGGAGGAGGGCCGGCGCGGGCATGGGCGGCTGACGCAGGGAGGAGGGCCGGCGCGGGGGACGGCAGTGTGCGGGGGTCAACGGCGGCGCGCGGGGGATTGAGGGAGGAGTGTGGAGTGTGAGTGAGAGTGATGAGGCCGGGCTAGGGGGTGCGCGGGGGGAGATAGTGTGCTTAACAGCAACACGGGCAATGGGCCAGCGCTACTGCTAAGCCCACTAGCTATAGCGCTGGTTGGGCGACAAGCGCTGCTAACATTTATTGATCAGATATTGTGGTGTGTTACACTTAGCAGTAGCGTTGGTTTAGATAAAAAGTGCTGCTGCTAACTGATTCCAGTAGCGCTCTTTCTAGCCATCACTACAACTAACTACTAGTAGCGTGGGGTCCTAAACAAACGCTACTGGTAAATTTCTATCTATAAGTGTTTTCCTAGTAGTGAAATCAAGTCCAACGCCAGACCGACACAGACCCTAACATATATGCGCGCACATACACTACAAAAAAAGACACATCCGTGACATTTTGGGCCGAACGATTTTTTTTCTGTCATACATATGACACTTCTATGACGATAATTGTGACAAAATCCGGTATCATCATAGATGTGGTGGGCTCCTACTTCTATGACAAAAAATCATGACAGAAAATGGGCTTTTCGTCCTGGGTGGGCCGGAGACGCAGCTGCATGACATTCTTTGGGCCGTTCATGACGGAAAAAACCGTGGTAGAAGCGAGGGGGAGGAAAATTTCGGGGAGTTCCCGGTTATGGTGGGAGGTCAGGGGCCGAGCGATGCGCGTTTCTCTCGTACATGTACGTGCGTGTGTGCGAGGCGTTGGCTCTAACTGAACCCAAGCGAGACGTTGGGCTCTAACTGAACCGGAGCGATTGCACTGCAGGCTACGCGTTACTGAACCCGAGCGATCGATCGATGGCTGTTAACTGAACCCGATCGAGCGATTCTTTCGCTACTGCTGCTAACTGAAGCCGATCGATGCTGCCTCTAGGATGAACAGTGAGCGTTGAGGGGGGTTGGATGAACAGTGCACTACTAGAAAAAGGCCTACTAATGGAGCACCGGTTTTGCCTACTAATGGCGCACTACCGGTGCGCCATTAGTAGCACGCCACTAGTATTTTTTACTAATGGCGCACCACTGGTGCGCCATTAGTATCTGGTATACTAATGGCGCACCACGCAGTGCGCCATTAGTATAGCCCACGGTGCGCCATTAGTATATGGTATACTAAGGGCCAGTTCTTTTGTAGCTTTTTTCAGCTTCTGGTCAAATTAAGCCAAAAGCCCAAAAGAACTCGAATTGAGGTGTTGGGCTTAGCTTATTTCCACGGCCTCCTCCTTCACAATGAAAATAAGCTGGGGGTAGACCAGCTTCCCACAGAAGCCACTTACAAACGAAGCGGTATACCTCATTGCCCCTGAAGTTGGCGCAAATTACTTCCAGAATGCCACCACGTGACCTGCCAGGCTGCCACAGAGGAGAGCTCTCCGGATAGGGTTTCCGCCGCCGCCGCCGCCGCTCGAGCCGCCCTCACCGATCACCCACGACGGAGGTTCTACCGCCGCACGTCCTCCCCAGTCCCTCCACCACCGCTGCCATCGACGGGGGTAGGCGTCCCGCCGCCTCATGTCCTCCAGCCTCCGGCGACCCCGCCGTTCATCCGCTGGCCACCGAGCACCGAGGACGCGTCGTAGCTGGCGTGAGGCCCGAGCCCAGGCAGCAGCATCCGTCGCCAAGGCCCTGGTCGTGCGCCCCCACCGTTCACGTTCGATCCACCGGCACGCGGACGCCGGCGAGCTCCGAGGCGGCGGCGCAGGTGGCCTCCTGCATTTGAGACGACTGGCAGAACCGCAGAAGGACCTCCGGCGACCACACCTTCCCCCTGCATCTCTGTTTTCTGTACATGTTCGATCCATTTTCTGTACATTGAGATCTCAAATTGATCGATCCATTTTCTGTATATTGAGATCTCAAATTGATCGATCCATTTTCTGTACATTGAGTATATCCTATTGCTAAGTATCTACGATTAATTAGGTAGTAAGTTTTTTATCTGTTAGACAGTGAGCATTTTTGTTACTGGTATGTGAAATGTGAGAAAAAGAAACATAGTTCTATTGATGATTGTGATATAAACATGTGTATGGTAATGGTGTTTAACATTTTGTGATATTCGTATGCAAGACAATGATGTTCTTAACTGAGTCCAAATTTTAGTTCAAGGGTATTACAGACAATTCACGTGACATATGAGAAAATAAGCTCAATGACGGAAATTGAGAAGAACTGGATAGCTTATTTTCATGGGCTTATTTCCACAGCAGCTTATCTTGGGCTTATTTTCCCAGCAACTTATTTCCAGAGAGCTACTCAAAAGAACTGGCCCTAATGGCGCACCACATAGAAGTGCGCCATTAGTAAAATTTTGTTTTCAAATTGTTTTTAAATTTTTTTTCGTTATTTTCTTAATCTCAGGTCACTATGGCTTAATCTCATGTCATTATGCTTAATCTCAGGTCAAACTTCCCGAAAGGTCACCCATCCTCACACTACTCCAGCCCAAGCACGCTTAACTTCAGAGTTCTATCCAACCCTAGCAACAGCTCACTTCACAGGCACTTGTTGATATATCTAGCATATCAATCCTATTATACCTTGTTGATGTCTAGGACTTTGTTCATGTTCATGACTATGATGAAATTTTTTAAAAATATTTCAAACTTCCCAGTCATATTACGTATCATTTTTAGAAAAGAAATTCAAAAAAAAAATTCAAAACCAATTTTCTTTGAAATATTTTGCCTCTAGATCTTGAAAGCCCCGTAACTTTTTTTCTGTTAGGTTTTTGGGGATTTTGAAAATGTTTAACAGGGTAGATGATTTGGGTGTAACTTTTCGAGTAGATGATTTTTCATATAAAAAACTTTTTAATCCGAGTTCGTATGCAAAAGTTATAGCCATTTTACAAATTTTTAGAGAGATTCTGCAAATAAAGTCGAAATTCATATTTGTAAATTTTCCCAACAACTAGACCACATTTCACATTGGAAACTTATTTTCTTTTATTTTTTTTGACATTTTTATCATTTTCTTTTATTTTTTTAAAACTGAAAAGGCGGTCCACAGGGGGGGTGCATTCGGGAACTTTTGGGCCAAGTTAGTAATGGCGCACTGTGGGGTGGTGCGCCATTACTAGTTAAACTAGTAATGGCGCACCTGTGGGTGTGGTGCACCACACCCACGGTGCGCCATTACTAGTTTTGAAAAGAAAAAAAGAAAAAAAATTGAATTTTTTTTGAAAAAACTTAGTAATGGCGCACCTGTGGGTGTGGTGCGCCATTACTATGTCAAGTTAGTAATGGCGCACCACTCTCATGGTGCGCCATTACTAACAATTTTTTTTATTTTTTTATTTTTTTTTCAAAACTACTAATGGCGCACGGTGGGTGTGGTGCGCCATTACTATGTCAAGTTAGTAATGGCGCACCACTCTCACGGTGCACCATTAGTAGTTTTGAAAAAATTAAAAAAATCACTAATGGCGCACCGTGGGATGTGGTGCGCCATTAGTATTTGCACACTAATGGCGCACCGACACATGGTGCGCCATTAGTATTTACTAATGGCACACCACATGTACAGTGCGCTATTAGTGTCCATCCTATCTATAACCCTTTTCCTAGTAGTGGTGAGCGGTGGCGTTGCCTCATGAACAGGACCCCGTGGTGTGGTGGAGGGTTGGATGAACAGTAGACGGTGGAGGGGTGCCCATGGAGGGGTGGTTGAACAGGACCCCGTGGTGTGGTGGAGGGCTGGATGAACAGTAGACAGTGGAGGGGTGCCCGTGGAGGGGTGGTTGAACAGGACCCCATGGTGTGGAGGGCTGGATGAACAGTAGACGATGGAGGGGTGCCCGTGGAGGGGTGGTTGAACAGGACCCCGTGGTGTGGAGGGCTGGATGAACAGTAGACGGTGGAGTGGTGGTTGAATAGTAGCCGGTGGAGTAGCGAGCGGTGGAGGCTAGATGAACAGGAGCCCCTGGAGGCTGGAGGAGGTCGACGGTGGAGATGAACAGTATGCCGTGCAGTCCCGTTTTGCGGTACGCCACACCCCTCCCGATGAACAGGACCCCCGTTTCGACCGTAGGAGGTATGTTTCGTCCGTTTTGTGCTACGCCACACCCCTCCCGATCAACAGGACCCCCGTTTCGACCTTAGGAGGTCCGTTTTGCGGTACGCCACACCCCTCCTGATCAAGAGGACCCCCGTTTCGACCGTAGGAGGCCCGTTTCCTCCGTTTTGCAGTACGCCAGACCCCTGCCAATGAACAGGATCCCGTTTCGAACGTGGCTGGTCGAACACAAGGCCGTTTCCTCCGTTCTACAGCACGCCAGGCCTTGTTTCTAGTGCCTGTTCCGTCCAAGCCCTCCCGATGAACATGACGCATTCCGTTGCCTCCCGATGAACACGACGCATTCCGTTGCCTCCCCATGAACATGACGCATTCCGTTGCCTCCCCATGAACACGACGACAACGGTGTTTCTCCGTTCCGACCCAGCCATGTACACGAGCCCTCGCCGTACGTATGCGCGAGTAGGCGTTCGAGACCCCGCCCATATGTACACATACGTGGCCGTATTTTCTTTCTTGCACACTGGCCGCTGTACGTACATGTACATGCTACGTCCGCGCCTCTACTACGACACGTGTGTGCCTCTACATCCACCAGTATATATGTACGTACACGTTCGCGACCAGAATGACAACGCTACGTATGCTTCGACCAGCTGGGTCCCGACTGTCAGACACTTCCTTGCCTGCGAAGATGTAGCTAGTGGGTCCCAACAGTCAGGGGGCGAATCGTTTTTTTTCTGCCCGGACGCACTTCCTTGCATGCGAAGATGTAGCTGGTGGGTCCCAGCAGTCAGGGGCAAACGTTTTTTTTTCACAAAATACAGTGGCCCGTCCGATGGGTCCCAGCTATCAGGTGGACGAATCATTATTTTCCGCGTAAGAAGGAGGCACTTCCTTGCTGCGGCCGTGGACCCAGTTGTCAGCCTCTCCACGTACAGTCCATGTCCGATGGAAGCCGTTCCTTGACCACGTTGACCACGCCACACCGAGAGCACCAGGGCGGTGGATGACAGTGAGGCCTAGGAAGAGGACGACGTGGAGCCGGGGAAGACGCGGCAGTGGATGCACACGCGGAGAGGAGTACGAGGGTTCACTGGTTCGGCTGCGCTGTCATCGCCGCAGAATAACAGGGGGTGTGGGTGAGTGGAGGGATGGCCTGGCCAGCGGTGGGAGTATTAGGGGCGATGAGGCCTCCGCCGCATCGCAGCCGGCCATGGGAGGCAGGAGCACGAGACACGACCAGCGCTGGTTTGGGTGGCTGGAGCAAGAAGACCAGAGGTTGAAAAAGCACTACGGCCGTTGGATGGACATCGTACGATCACTGGAGCTAGAATCGTGCATATTGACTAAGTTGACAAAGCCCTCCGTCCCCGTCAACTTAGTAGGCCCACATGTTAGCCTGCCACTACACCGGGTCCCAGCTAACAGGGGGAGTATTCATTTTTTGTGCATAATAAGGAGGCACTTCCTTGCGTGCGAAGATATAGCTAGTGGGTCCGAGATGTCAGCGGCGGTAACATTTTTTTCACGAAATACAGAGGCCCTTTAGGTGGGTCCTTGATGTCAGGTGGACGAATCATTATTTTGCGCGTAATAAGGAGGCATTTCCTTGCGTGCGGCCATGGACCCAGCTGTCGGCCTCTCCACGTACAGTCCACTTCAGATGCATGTCGGTCGTTCACCACATTAACCAGGCCGCGCCGAGAGCACCAGGACGGTGGACGAAGGCAAGGCCTAGGAAGGGAACGACACAGAGGCAGGGAAGACTCGGCAGTTTTTTCCCATGCGGAGGGGAGTACAGCTGTACAAGGGTTTACTGGTTCGTCTGCCGTCGCCGGAGAATAATAGCAGGTGTGGGTGAGTAGAGCGATGGCTAGGCCAGCGATGGGAGTACGGTGTGGCGGTGAGGCCCGCTCGGTAGCAGAGCCGGCCGCGGGGAGGAGGGAGCAGGCATTCCCGCCGGCGCTTGTTCGAGCGGCTGGAGCAGGAAGAGTAGAGATTGAAGAAGCACGACGGCCGTTGGATGGCCATCCAACAGTCACTGCTTGTGCGTCAACCTTTTTTAGGAAAGCCTCAAATCTGTGGAAAAAAACATACAGCCCATCTGCCATTATTTTTAATAATTTAAAGCCCATTTGCTAATTATTAATGTTTTTTCGAGCCCATATTCTTTTTGTTAGCATTACAGCCCATATTGTGGCCACGGTTAAAAAATTATACAAAATTTTGCATATTTCGGTGCGGTCCGATCTATTCTTAATCCCGAAATTTTGACTCACATTCGAACTGATTTTAAAAATAAATGTATATCAATATAAAATACAAAAAATTCTCCACGCATAAAAACTAATGTAATTTAAAATCTTGAAATGGAAAAAAAGATATTTGAAACTAATTGCCGGTTTGATGTGTTTTAAAAATGCACAACCCATTTCTCATTACTTATGGGCCATTTCCTCGGCCAGCCGAATGAAGCCCTCGTCATCTTGAAAGATTTGCAGCCCAACAGGCCTGACAAAGTGACTTACTCGGCAAATCACAAAAAAATTGGGCTGTGGCCATGGACCCAGCTGTCAGGCTCTCCACGTATAGTGCTCTTCCGATGGAAGTCGGTCGTTGACCACATTGACCACGCCGCGCCGAGAGCACCAAGGCGGTGGACGACGGTGAGGCCTAGGAAGGGGACGACGTGGAGCCGGGGAAGACGCGGCAGTGGATGCCCACATGGTGAGGAGTACGAGGGTTCACTGGTTCGGCTGCGGCGTGAGGCTGCCGTCGTCCCAGAATAACAGGGGGTGTGGGTGAGTAGAGGGATACCCTGGGCCAGCGGGGGGAGTAGTAGGGGGCGGTGAGGCCTCTGCGGCATCACAGCCGGCCACGAGTGGCAGGAGCACACGGCACGACCGGCGCTGCTTTGGGCGGCTAGAGCAAGAAGACCAGAGGTTGAAGAAGCACTATGGCCGTTGGATGGACATCATACGGTCACTGAAGCTAGAATCGTTCATATTGACTAAGTTGACAAAGCCCTCTGTCCTCGTCAACTTAGTAGGCCCACAAGTCAGCCTCCCACCATGGTGGGTCCCAGCTAGCAGGGGGAGTATTCATTTTTCTGTGCGTAATAAGGAGGCACTTCCGGTGAGTCCGAGCTGAGAGCGGGCGGGGGGGGGGGGACCTTTTTTCGTGAAATACGGTGGTCCGTCCGGTGGGTCCCAGCAGTCAGGGGCAAACATTTTTTTTCGCGAAATATGGTGGCCCGTCCGGTGGGTCCCTGCTGTCAGGTGGAGGAATAATTATTTTGCGCGTAATAAGGAGGCACTTCCTTGCGGCTGCCGTGGACCCAGCTGTCAGTCTCTCCACATACAGTACTCTTTCGATGGAAGTCGATCGTTGACCACATTGACCACGCCGCGCCGAGAGCACCACAGAGGTGGACGATGGCAAGGCCTAGGAAGGGGACGACGCGGAGCCGGGGAAGACGCGGCAGTGGATGCCCACGTGGAGAGGAGTACGATGGTTCACTGGTTCGGCTGCGGTGTCAGGCTGCCGTCGCTGTAGAATAACAGGAGGAGTGGGTGAGTGGAGGGATCACCTGGCCAGCGGTGGGAGTAGTATGGGGACGGTGAGGCCTCCGCGACAGCACAGCCGGCCACGGTAGGTAGGAGCATGCGGAACGACCGACGCTGCTTTGGGCGGCTGGGGCAAGAAGACCAGAGGTTGAAGAAGCACTACGACCGTTGGATGGACATCGTTGACTATGCCGCGCCGAGAGCACCAGGGTGGTGGATGACGGCGAGGCCTATGAAGGGAACGACACGGAGCCGGGGAAGACAAGGCAAAGGTTGCCCACGCGGTGGAGAGTTCGAGTGTTGACTGGTTCGGCTGTCGTCGCCGGAAAATAACAGGATGTGTTGGTGAGTACAGGGATAGACAGGCCAGGGATGTGAGTATGATGGGGCCGTGAGGCCTTCCCGGCAGCACTGCCGGCCATGGGAGGTGGGAGCAGGCGGTTCCAACGGCGCTGGTTTGGGCGGCTGGGGCAGGAAGATCAGAGACTGAAGAAGCACGATTGCCGTTAGATTGCCATCTAACGGTCTGACGCTGGTAGAGTCGATTGTTGACTAAGTTTGTTTTTTGAGAAACATTGTGTACGCATGAAATTAGTAGGCCCACAAGTCAGCCTCCAAATCTGTGGCAGAAAACATAAATCCCATTTGCTATTTTTTATAATTTGCAGCCCATTTGCTAATTCTTAAGTAATTTATTACAGCCCATTTTCTGCCCAGGACCACGGTTAAAAAGTTCAACCTTATTTTGCATATTTCGGTGGAGTCCGAACTGTTGTAATCCCGACATGAAAAACATTTTTTAAGAACTTATTGATTTGCCAAAAAAATCGTTTTTTTGTAAGCAAATAAGACGTGGGACAATTGAGTTGGTTTAAGGGAAAACCAGTGGTAAAGAATCAGCGCTGGGTGGGAAAAAACAACAAAAATAAGGATCTAAATATGAAAAGGGAATTTTATGTTTTTTCAATATAATGATACGTGTATATGAACTAGTAAAACTATAGGTAGAGATTAGAAAACAGATGTAGGACATGCGTTTCAAGAGGAAAATAGAACTGGGCTGTGTGTTTGATTCAGTAAAAAAAACTGCCTGCGGATGTTGTAAGACAAAATATAACTAAAGCTGGCGGGCCAGAGGCCAGTAGATACTTGCTGGATCTTTGTGCCCCGTTGTCGTCATGGGCTGGGCCTGTTAAAAACAAAACCAACCCTGGGCAGTCTACATCCCAGTTGAAACTTGCTCGACCTGAAAAAATAAAATACGTGCTCAATAAACGAGAGAATTCTGCAAATACAGACTGATAACTGGGATGTGGCACGGATATTGTTTTTTTATCGTGATAATAAGTGCATGAACTTGTTTCAAAAAAATTGGAGAACTGGGAATTCGAACGGCGGGTGCTTATGCTACCCATCAAATGAAAATCAGGTGCCTGAAATTTCGTTTCGAAACAAATGATTCAGCTTTATATCCACGTCGACCCTCGGCATGATGATTGGAAGCAAATGCAAGTTCATACCAAAAGATCGTTAACAACAATACCAACTTGCGGACGACAAGGTAGTACAACTACCAATACCAAACTATCTCCTGGCCCTAGTGTTCGTCTGGTAGAAAATCTTGCAGAGGAAAAGCTCCCGCTCCTTCTCCTGCTCCAGGTCCCCGAGGTGGTACTGGTGCATCTCCTAGTTGGTCCTCTGCTGGTCAAAGTTCTTGTTGGTGTGCATCACCAGAACCTTTTTTGTTTCCCGTCTGCTGGCCGTTGACCATCACCGGCAAGGTATTGCCGGTCTTGTGCCACATCGCGTGCATGCCACACTCCGACTATACCTTGCAACGCGTCCACGTTCCCCTTTTGAATGCCCTGGAATTGCGCTGGAAGAAATGCTTCCTTAGGCCACTCAGTGTGATACCTGCAGTATTGTGGAATACAGGTTTTAGTGTACCTAGTTGGCATTTTCATAACATCTTTGGCATGTTGTAGACACTTGTTTCACTTTTTATTAACTGTCAAATTATAATTGCTTCACCAGGTCTCCATCTAAAAAAAGTAGAGCTATAAACAAAGGAATATGTTTGTCCAAGTAGACGGCCGATCACTGTCTTACCTGGAAGTTTCTCATGTTGGGTGTAGCATATGCCGTGCTCCCTGTCGATGGTTGGTATGAACAAATCGAAGAGAGATTGAAATCTCGCGCTGTCAGCACTCACTTTGTCCTCAAGGTGCTCAATCAGCTCCTGATCCATGGGACCGAAATTGACACCAGCCGGCAGCACCGGCCAATCCTTCTTCGACTCGCATCGGTAATTCCAATTATATGGTACTCAATATATGATCAATCGACTGTTTTAAGTGAATGATGAAAGATTTCGACAGATAAGTGGTACTCCAAATCTAAAGTCCAGAATACCCGAACACGCCGCCGGGATTCTTGTGTCACCTCACGTGCAGCGTGTTGTCTCGTCAATTCAATGTGTGGACATGATGAATAATTTGACCGACGTATACTAGTACTGCTACTATACTACTTACTAGTCGTATTTAGTGTCACAATTTACACATAGGTTTAACTAACAAGTACACACTTGAAGCCTAACTGATATATATATATATATATATATATATATATATATATGGCTTCTGCACAGTATCTCCATCATCATTATTAGTACATCCTACGCAGGTGAGTTAGGATGCACTTGATCCCAGGAAGGTATCTATCCTTCAAACCAGAGGAGTGCTTCAAACTAACAACAGTACATAATATCCAACAAAAGAGGGTCATGCTATAGCACCAGAATACATGGCTCAGTCTAGATATTAGCACGAATCAAGTTGTGCATATTTGCTGTTGGCATGAACCACATCGCCGCATATCGGGTTTGCAAAAGCCATCCATTGCATGGAAGCTTGATGCCTTTCACACATTGAAGATTATATGGCAACAAGCTGTGTGGACGAATCTCTGGATATGGTGATTCATAAAACCCATGGTATGATGTGTAAACACAACCCCCCCCCCCCTCGCGAATGGATGTTGCATAGCACAGTAATCATCGCGGGTGATATGATCGATGATTGGTTGGATGATCGGATAATTGAGCCCGAGGAACAAGGAGTGGTTGCCGAGGATGTAAACCCGCTTCCAGTTGAATACGCATGGCCCAACGGAGCTGGGATCTTTCTCGAACACGAAGCAGCCATAGCCATCACACGAACGCCCCACGTATTGTACTGCATGTGGTTTGATGTAATGGTTTGGTCAATTTGGTACATGCGAATGAGCATCAAATGACCGCCGTCAGCTGAACGAGCGATAAACCACCACCCATCGGCTAGTATGATTCCAGGTCCTGGAATCATGAAGGCCAGCGCATTTGCATCTGCTGCAACAATTCAAATTGGAGACCAAAAGGACAAAAATAAACAATCATGTTCAGAGTATGTGGGGAATTAAGATTATTATAACAGTGACACATATCATAGACAGAGAATTGCAATGCCGTGGTCATAATCATACCCCAAGTTAAAAAAATAAGCCAATGGCTTTCATATTCTAGCAATATGTCATGGTTCAAACATCATGTAACAATGAGAGGAAAACAGTTATGACAGCGCCTACTCATATTCTACCATAGCACTTACTACTACTGTTCTCTTATCAACTCTAAGCAATAACATGCGTTGTGATAAAAATCTTGTAAACGAGAGTAACATATAGAAATCATGATGTTATGCTCATAATATGTATTCTAACAATCATTAGATGCCAATTGTTCTCATATCAACTCTAACAATAACATGTGTGGTCATAAAAATCTAGGAAATGAGAGGAACATATAGAAATGATGTGGTTATAGACATGCTATGCATTCTAAATTTGTAACAAATGAACAGGCAGTTGTATTCATAAGGTAAAGCTGAGATGAGGTAGAACAATTACACGACGATAGATTCCACCAGTATAGGCAGCCAATCTGTGCGTCGACCGCGTAAACGATGCCAGCGTGCACTATAGCATCAGATAGAAATGTTGCCTCAACAGGATTGATGATGAGCCATAACCATGTATGGCGACCGGATTCCAGATAGACTAATCCCTTGTTGAACAAGGCAATGAGCTTGTAATCCATGTAGTCTTCTTATGATGTGGGCACTTCGCAGATTACAACTTTCCGCAAACATAGGTCGAGCCAAAAGCTTGACACGTCTCGTGCGTAGTAGGCAGGAGTGTTCGGCGGGCCGCGAGGCTCGATGGCGGTGGTATCCAACGATGGAAGGGTGATCTCTTGCTGGGTGTAGATAGCATGCATAAACTACATGCATTGGCCAATTTCCTCTTAGTACTTGCATGCAATGATTTAATGCACCTTGGAATCTGAACATGCGATGGGGAACAACCAAATTAAGCCTTATAAAATGAAAAAACTAAAATATTTGAGATAAGCCCTATAAACCGGAAAGGAGGGAGTAGTACTTTTTTAAAGGAAAGGCCGTCGTGCGTTCGGCCGGGATCGAACCCACAAAAGGAGGTATACACTCCCGCGACCACTAGTAGTACTCGTTGGAGTACAACGCAACCTAGAATCGCCCTTTGTCGCTAGTAGTACGTACATTGTTCCTTACAAGAAACCCCTAAGAGCATGGTTAATAGTATAGCCAGCTGCCGGCTATAAGCCAGTGCCATGTCATCTACAGCCCATCTTATAGCCAACATGTAGTACAATAATAGATCAAAAGAGTGTACTACTCCCTCCGTCTATGTGTGTAAGTCACCTTACGGAAATTAGATTTTCCCAAAACGTTTAGGCGCCGTTCATTAATTTTCCATCGCGATTCCCTCCCAGCCTTGTTCGCCAGCTAGCTTTGGCTCCGATGCCTCGTTATCTTGGAGCGAAGACCCCTCTCCTCCCGTTTTTTCTCAGGCAATGACCAATGCATGTAACACGTCTATGCGTTGATTAGGCAAGAAATCAAAGCGGCTTTGCATGCTAGAAGTACGTGGGCATGCATGGTAGTTGAACCGTCATCCTCTTAATTGTTGCGATTAAATGCTATGTTTAGAAGAAAGAAATCAACTCTTTGATTGGAAGGAGGACCGGTGCAGATTTTTCTTCTCCTCCAATCAGCTTGTACCTAGGTTCTGATGCACCTTCTAATGTGACTTACACACCTAGACGGAGGGATTACTTTTTTATTATGTGGCCCACTTCTCATTCTCACAAAGTGCCTAGGAGCACGTGCTAGAGCTGGCTCTTCACGAAGAGCCTTCTTACCTTCTCTCTCCTCTTCTATTTCCTCCAACTAAGCAGAAATATACTTGTAGTTTATTTCTTATAGCCCGCTGATCAGCTCTATTGTACTTGCTCTAATAATGCAAGAAACCACTAAAATGCCAAGAAACTACTACCACTTGCATACGTGGCAGACTTAAGATAAGACTACCTTATCAACCATTGTACATGCTCTTACCAACAAAAATCCTCGAGTGACCTCCTACCTCCGGCCCGTCCACCTAGTCATCCTCGGCCATGGGACGCAGCTACCGCCGCTGGCAGAAGGCGAGGTCAAAACCGCCGGTGGTGCCGAGCCTATATTGCGGCAGCCCGGATGCCACCTCCATCTGGTGCTCGCAGCCGCTAGCTAGCCAAGATAGCTTCGTCCAGCTGCTTGTCTGCAAGGTTTGCTAGCTAGATTGGCATGGCAGCGCGGCGGCTTGCTCGCACGCGCCGTGCTAAGGACAGCCATCTGGCTCGAGCAAAGGCTAGCGCGGCGGCTTGCTCGCTCGTGAGTCACGCTCGAGCCAGCCTGCCAACCCGTGCGGAGGCCAGCGCGGCGTCCAGCCCGTCCGGTGGAGCGGCGGCCAACTCGCTCATCACCGGCGCCACCGATGAACACGCATCAGTACTGTTTGTAGTAATGTTCAGGAAAAATAATGATTTGAGGGGTAATAACAGGATAGAAGGTCAGATGTGGGTCCCTCGTGTCAACTGTCAAACAAAATGTGTTGGTTTAAGCTGCCTCGTCAGCACGGACATGTGGGCCAACCCTGTCATAAAATGGTTTAAACGAACCTAGTTGGTAGGATTACTAGGTAGTTTTTGGCATAGATTAAGAAATTTTGGGTATGTTTTTACTATTTTTTTGTACAATAGATTCTTCCTAGGGCTGGTTGAAAGTGGTATTTTTTGTTAAATACTCTACATATTGTAAGTAGGAGTGAAAGTTATGCTTTGGAAGCCAATAAGCAAGGCTAGTTACATAGTGCATATGTGTACATGATTGAAAGTAAATATCAACCATGAGTGACTAATATCTTGATGGAAAACTCAAAACTATGGAATACTAGGAAAAGAAATGCATGGTTGGAAATACTAGCAATGTTCATGTCCGTTGCAACGAATCATAATTAGAATAATACTTATTCACAAACTTGGTACAAAACACTCTAATTTTGATATACATATGTCACTAGAGATATATTATGTTTCTATTAGAATATATTCCTTGGGCTGTTTTGGTGAGGTCAGGGAGGGATGTGGTTGGTTTTAAGATACTAATTATGGGTCTTTCTGCAAATTGGTAGACAAGTGGGATGTTGGTGAGAAAAGGCAACAACTTACCTCACAATCGTTAGATGTAGGTCTAATGGTCAGAGACGACGGATGGAAGACACACCAGCATCACCAACTTAGTCTTGTGTAGGAGTACTAGCAAGATCCATGCATTGCACGAAACATCAAGATGCATTTTATTATAAAACACTTGTTGTGATTGACCCTTGCGGGAGTAATCCCATGTGTAAAAACTAATGATATCTCGAGAAATATGAGATAAGGTGAAGAGGGGTGGGGTGTGGTGGTGGTTGGTGGTTGGACTGTGCGGAGGCATGGGGATTGACGACGCCGGCAGCGGCCACCAGGCCAGTTTGTTCCAGAGGCTTCCTTTCTTAATTTCTCAACAATGAGGTTTGTTGGAGATAAGGATGAACGAGGGAAGGCCTTGTCTGCAAATGTGGAGAGGGGTGCGGGTATCTTTTAGTTTAATTTCCATACGTCAGATATAGATCGGATGGTCTATATTGCAAGATGGCACACGTACCATCATCACCAACTCGATTTTTTATAAGAGAAGAAATATAAGTTTGGAGATACAAACGTATTATCGATACTTTCTTCCGTAAACTAGCATCTACATTCTATTCAATGCCTCGGCATGTGGGGCCTTAGCACAATGACTTCTTGATTGTGTAAAACGAAGATTTCCCCAGCGCCGACAAGGAGGGGGTGACGGCGTTGCGCTTTTTGGCTTGCTCTAGTCCTAGTAGTCATACTAGGTGGTCTAAGCACGTGTAGATTTATTCGTTTTCACGTCTCGTGTTCGCCGTACAGCCACGACTGTTGATGAATAGACGGTAAGTTATTCACGGGGAAACCCTTGTTGAGCGTCTTTGCGAGAGAGAGAGAGAGAGAGAGACAGTGTGCGTGTGTGATATGTTAGAGACTGAGGCAATGATAACAGATTCTTTGTGTCTATGTGTGTGGAGGATAGAGAGAGACATGTACATGGGACTTTGTGTATTGTAACGTCGAGACACATATACATAATTAGAGAGTGAGTGTGTGAGATACACATGCGGACATGAGGAGAGATGACGATCCAGGTAAATGGGTGTTTGTGCGTGTCTGTGTGTGTTTGTGCACGCGTTGTGTGTGTGAGAGGGAGAGAGTGTATGTGGAGTAGAGAGACCACTGATGATGTAAACCTAGTATAACGGAAGGGGGAATGGTGTGACATGTGTAGTAGCGAGATAGCACGGGTGCGGGTGGGGGAGCAGACTATTTGGAAAAGACATCATGTGTGTGTGTGGGAGAGGGCTGTGAGAGCGAGAGAAAGAGAGAGCTAGCGACAGAGAGAGAGAGAGAGAGAGAGAGAGAGAGAGAGAGAGAGGAACAGAGGGGGCGAGAGGAGTCGTTTGTGTCCATAAATGGCGTATAGATAGGGAGACAATGTTGATGTTGTCCGAAATTGGCCCATGAACGGAGACGCAAGGGAAGCGAGTCATCGTGTCTGTGATAGGGACTTCATGAGAGATCTAGAATAGATGGTGTAGAGAACAATGTGCGAAATTGAGAACGATTATACATTAGGGAGCTATGCAAAGAGTCACGACATATATGTATACAGGGAAGGAGCTGGGGCAGGTCCGCATGTGGGAGAGATAGAAAGAGGAGAGTGGTGCACAAGGAGACAAAATGTGCTTGTTTACAGTGGGGGTGGTGTGTGAGGTGAGTGCGCGAGAACCACATAACTAGGGAGATAGACGTTTGGGGGCAACGTTTTGTGTGTATGGGAAATATACAGTCTACATAGTGCGTGTGCCTGGGTAAGAGAGATAGCAGGAGACCTAGAGAGTGAGGGAAGAGATGTGTGCATGCCCGAGAGACAAAGTGATAGGGACCTATGTTGGGGTCCGTACTTTACAAGAGAGAGGGGTGTTAATGTGCTCGTGTGTTGGTGTTTGGGGGAGAGAATGACTTCTCTATGTGTGTGTGTGTGGTGGGGGGGGGTTGACTTCAGATAAAGAGTGAGGTGTCTATATTTGAGGGACTTTAGCTTAATTGAGATAATGTGCACTCATGGTTGATCAATTTGTTTCACAGTTTGTACTATGAGATAACGATACTTTTGAACATGTGTGATATACCTTGATGTACCAGAATTACAAACCTAAGATTGGAATTTTGGAATTCGACTCCATCATTAGCTTTTGTAATTCATTCAAACGGAGGTACATTTTTTAAGCCGGGATTTCGTGATTTTAAATTCATATATCAAACCTAGAGATATACACATACGGGCATGTTCAAACTTTATAATCATCCACTTTATTCATACACATAGACATTTTTGCTTTTGTCATCATATTTAGGATAAACACATTTGGAATTTCATTTGAATTGGACCGTATGATGGTATTTGCTTCTAGTAGCTCAATGATCCATATTTGAATTGAATGGACAATCTAAGTTTCGAGTTGGAGACATTGATTTTCAAAACTTGCACATTTTTTTTGCGTGCAAAACAAACAAATTGCCGGCCATGATATCATAGTCGGTCGTACGAGAGCAGAATACTTATAATTTTAGGCGCCAAAAGCTTTCAAACTTCCCACTCACATCAAAATATCATGCGCCCAAAAGTTTAGCCCTGCGATATTCCTGTTTTACCCCTGCCACATGAACGGAAAAGGGCTGCTTTGGTAACTCCATTGTTTTCCCCTCTTTGCCCCCAACATTCTTCCCAGAGACCCTCCCCTTCCCCTCCCCGACCCCCCAACCACGGCAAGCCGCTGAATATAGTCCTCCGCCGCAGCGGTGGACCTCACACCCCGCCGGATCTACCTTCCGCACCTTCGAACCCCCAACTGCCAACTCACCACTTCATCGGAGCTGCTTCAGCGACTGGCTTGTCCACCGCTCCAGATCTCCTTGACCGCCATCATGGTCCACCGCACCGGATCTGCTTAACCGGCGCCCTCGTCCACCATAGCGTAGGCCCTTCACCGACTCCGTCGTCTGCCCCTTCGCTGGCCCTTCATACAAGCCCTCGTCCGCTGGAACAGATCCGCCTCACCGAAAGCACTGTACAACGCGCCCGCCGAAGCCTTTGTCCACAGCACCGGACCCGCTCCACGGACGCCATATTCAACTCCACCGGCCCTGCTTCACCGACGCCGCAGCCTCATCAGGTTATTTCGATTTGTAATCCTTTGGTTTTTCTCTTTATCGTGCAACTGTTCACTTACCATAGATGAGCTTTCTTGTATGTAGACAGGCGCCGTAACCGTAACACCGGAGCCGCTTCAGCGATGGCGACAGCCGGCCCAAAATCAACCGCAACACGAGCACCATCGACGATCCTTAGCTATCAAGTATGACAATGATACCCATACGCCGCCGAGAATCAGGTACTATTATCCAACGGCCGACGCCTACATTCACTTTCCTAGCATAAGCACCGCACCTTTGACTTTCTTCAGGGCATCATTCAGTTTTTCATGAGACGCGTTATTCTGCTTGCACCTGTAGGGCTATACTTCTGGTAGTGAACATGTTACATGTGCTAAATTACATACCAGTGCACATATGGTTAATATTCTTTAGTTTTGTTCTGATGCCACATGTTGGTTCCATCAGACTGCTTAATGTTCTCTATGCTTAATTACACATCAGCAAACTAGCATGTGGTTCCGCTGCTTTTTGTTCATTTTACCCTACATTTTCTGATGCTATCTATGACATCACTGCTCCGAGCCTCTGTTCATTACTTGTTTGTGCGTTCTTGATCTTCCCAAGTTGCATGACTAATTTGATGCTTCTATTAATTAGGAAGCTGCCAACCCCATCAAGCAAAATATTCGTTATTTTGGGGCTGGCACCTTGAACAAGCATAAAAATAGAGGGAAGCAGATATACTCCCTCCGATTCTATTTACTCTGCGCATAACTCTTGACCCGCATACCAAGGAGGGCACTGGTTTAATTTTTCTGGACTAATTTGCCAATTAATTAGGGCAGAGGCGGATGGGGCAGGGCACAAAAGGAAACCAGCGCTAGGAATCGGCAACGCGCAGACTAATACGAGAAAACTGAGAAAAAGTTATACACAAAGTAAAAAGAATTGGAGGGAGTATTGTCGTGTATGCACACACCGTTCTTTCATTAGTTTAGATGAACCATTGATGATCAATTCGGACCAGTGCATGCGACTAAAATTAATTTTACCTAAATAGATGGTGCAGAATAAACTACAACAACTAGATTTGCAACCACGGGATGCTGACGATATCTTCAAAGAACATTGCAACAGCAGCTAGGCTTCACATCAACATATGATAAGCCAGTGTGTTTTAGTACATGTGAAATGTAATGCGAGTGGGCTGCTTTCTTGGCTTATGCCCTTAATGTGTAATCCTACCGAATTACAAATAGTTCAGTTGTCTGCTTTGTTGTATTGCTTGATTCGAATGCTTATTTGTTGTTACGCTATACCTGAGTTGGCCAATATGTCAGCAGTGCCTGATGTACTATCGTAAAGAAATGCATGCCTATTTCATTTGAGTCCTTAACTTCTCCTCTCAACTTCATCACAAGACTGTCTTCGTAGTTTATATGAGGCCACACTGTTAAGTGCTTTCTTAGATTATTTCAACTCCTTAGATGCCTTGGCAACTTAAATATAGCGATTGTACACTCCCTTTTAACTAGGGATGTCAACTGGGTCCGGATTAATCCCGATTAAAGTCCACGAGTGGTATGATAGTTCAAAAGAGTTTTTGTTTTTTGAGGAAAATGAACTAGGGAGGTAGCAAAAACTAACTAGATGGGACTGGCGGATGTCGTTTATTTGCCACTTACATCCGTAGTTTCATCTTACCATTTTAATTTCTTTTCGGCTGATGCTGCTTCGAACCATTTAAATATAGTTTGCCATGCTCGGCAATAATTCGTCCGTCTTTACCATGTAAGCTTACTGCCTGGATCATACGATAATTATCTCTTACTGATGTCCAGCGGAAACCTTTCAGGATGCCGTTCACACTAGGACACAATGTACAACCCCAGAATCTATTTGTGGAAGTAGTGCGCCATCCATGTTATCAGATGGTTGCAGTTTAGAGGCAACACCGCCGGAGAGCAGTTTGAGCACAGATACTATAGTGCTTGAGGCTCTACTAGAGGCAGAAAGAGATGGTGTGGCTTCCATGAATGAGGTAATCTTTATCTTGAGGCTAGAAATTATGGAATTAGCAGCACGCATTATGCAAGCAACCCTAGAATTGGAGGAAGTAAGAATGTTGCATTTGAAGACGGAGGAGGTCCTGCTGTTTCTACTATCTGAAGCCCAAGATAATCCCAGTTCTTCTTTAGATACCAGTTGAAATTGTCATTAGATTATTGTACTTGCATGTTGTGTCATGTCTCGGAATGGATTATGTTGCAAGACCACCTATGTTGTCCATGTGTTGTAATGATCCGACTTTTTTAGGCGAGGTAATCCTCAGTACTTGTATGATTGACATAAGGTGAACTGTTTTTCGTGTGAGCATATTGTATTGGATGAAAAACGGTTCGACTCAGAGTGTATCCAACCTACTGAATTCGAAGATCACGGCATTTCTAAATCATAATCATATATAAAGGTGGAATAAATCTTTGTTGTGGTTTTGAAGTAATAAATAGCAAAACATATAATTATCTAAGGATATTTGTAATCGAATACAAATTGGATTTGAATTTAGCTTGCCAGGTCCCAGGGAAAACATGAATGCTAATTATTCCAAGTTTTGAACGAAGCGGCTAAACACCCACTATAATTTGTGGGCTGCCCGAATCAAGTGTTTGGGAGATGGAAATTATTGTCTACCCGTTACACTTGACATCCTTATCGATCGGATTTACACTGCTGTCGATAGGGGTAGACTAGTAACTTCAATCAGACATGACACGATGGCCTCTGAGCGCATTCAGACATGGTGCGCGCCAAACGTGGGTGGCAAAACACATTTGATTCAAGCTCGTCCGAAAGACATGTGTCTCTTCCTCCATTTCCCCATTCATATACGGTGGGCGGCAAAACAAACTCTCCTCGTCCGAAATCGATGTAGGCTTATATTTTAAATAGGGGCAGATGCGTAACTTCCATCAGACGTGACACAGCCGCCCTACCTGTTAGCCCCGCTCATACACCGTGGGCGCCAACCGTGGGCAGCAAAACACCCTCTCCTCGCCCGAAATAGATGTAGGCTAATATTTTAAATAGGGGCAGATGTGTAACTTCCATCAGACGTGACACAACCGCCCTACCTGTCAGCCCCGTTCATACACCGTGGGCACCAACCCTGGGCGGCAAAACACCCTCTCCTCGCCCGAAATAGTTATCGGGAAATATTTGGGAGATGCGGGATTACCATCATATCCCCAACTGACGCGATGTCCAAAATTTTAAACGGTGGATAAGTCCGTAACTTTCCCCCATTTTAGAGAAGCGCGTCCCAAAGTTTGAGATCCCCCCTCCCCTCCATTTCCCCATTCATACACCGTCGGCGGCACGACAACCTCCGCACTGCGGCCAGCCTCCTTTGTCCGCCACCCCATCCTCCACCTTGCCGGAGCCGCTACCCCTTCCCCGTCGTCCACTGCAAGAGATGGACGTCTGTCATCCACGACGCTGGACCAGGATCCTTTCATCGCCTCCTATCGCTTCATCGGCGCCGTCGTCCACCTTGTCGTTGCCGCTCCTACGACCGCCTCGTCCACGGCAACAGGATATATCCCCCGACCCAGCCATCTGCCGTCTAAAGTCTTCTTCCCCGCCGCCGACAGCCATCGCACCCGCAGCACCCTCAACATATCAGCATAGGCCTACACGGTGTCGCAAGATAGGTGGTACTCTTCCATATGTGCTTAACTTATTGATCTCACCCGGAAAATAGATCGTAATTTGTTTACTATACTTTTCTTGTCCGTACCAAATCGTAGTGGCTAGTTGAAAGCAAACATTGGTTGCGAAGTAGCTTTGTCTGGTTTGCACCTTCAGATCCGCCATGGCATGGGCACTATACTCGTAAAGCTTATGGTTTCCCCCTTTATATTCACTACCATCGTCGTGGGTGCTTCGTGTCGTGCTAGCACTGCTCCTCAAGACCTCAACCCAAAGCTTACGTGTTGAAATACGAATCTAAAATAGAGAACGTTTAATTGGTCACCTAATGTTCCTATATTCGTCGAAAAGCATGTGTGCCACCCACTGGTCCAGCTAGTTCCACTTTCCTAATTTTTCTCTTGATGCTTAGGGTTTTCCCCTTTTATCTACTCTACTATGATCTGTGTAGGTGCCTTCTGTCGTACTAGCATTACTCCACCCTTCAAGCTAAACAACACAACACTCAGAATTCGAAAGCTTAGTTGTTCAAATATGATTGTGATATGATACAGATATTAGTTAACCGACACATTTAATTGGTTAGCTAAATGTCCCACTTGAGTTTCCAAATGCATGTCGCGACATATAGAGAGACAACATAATTGCATTTCTTTGTCACTTGTTGACCGTACTTTCTTGTCCATACCAAATCTTAGATGTTACTTCAAAGCAAACATCGGTTGCTAACAACCCTTTACGCGGTTTGCAGCTTCAGATCTTCCATCGCACTGCCAGGGTCAACACTATACTCATCATGCTTATGTTTTCCCCATTTTATGATGACAACAATCAACCTACGTGGTTCATGTCGTAATAGCACCGCTCCACCCATCGAGCTAAACAAGCTTAGTTGTACAAATTCATATCTGATATTATTGCTGATATTAGTAAAACTTAGAGATGTTTAATTGGTTACCTAAATATTCCTACTTTAGTTTCCAAATGCATGTGAGCCACATATGGAGAGACCGGAAAGAATATTATTTCTCTGTGCGCTCTGGTTCATCATGGGTGGCCAACCAACATTGTATTAAAAGACTTGTAATATCTTCAATCTGCTTGCTCTTCTGCTCTTCTTTAAGATGATACTCTTCTCTTGCGGTCGACTGGTCAGGTCGAGTTGTTCTCCCTTAGTATATTTTGAATCTGTCAGGTCAGGTCGACTTGTTCTTCTTTACTATATGTTGAAGCTATCATCTGCGAAGTGTCATCATTTCTAGAGCTCTCATATTTTGAGTAGTGGGCCACATTATATTAATGCACACAACAAATTACAGCATGCATGGCGTCTTTTAAAAGAATTGCAAAGATAGCACAAAGAGGTTTGCAGGGAGGCAGCATTGGATTAGAATCACTTCTGCATTACAAAGAAAATCTCACTTGTTTTTATGTTTTCATGCATGTCAGATATTGAACATTATCAAAATGAATATCAGAATGGGCGCACGAGAGGAATATTGCGGAACGATCCACTGGCTAACAAACTTGGCATGGTGGAGGATGGCCTATCTTATTCACCCATCAAGGTGCTTGCTCTAACTTTGCAAAGTTGTATTGGTCGCACATATCTTGCATCTGACCTCTTGCATTACTTCTACTTTGTTACACCATCTGCTTATTTTAAGCATCATGTATGAGTATATGCCATACCTATCCATTTTCTGTACCTATTCCATGTGTCGTCACACTATGTTTTTCCAGTCAAATGTTGTTCTTTCGTAATAGATGTCCAAAAGGAAGAGGGTGAGTGCGGATCCTTAAGGAGTACAAAATAGGTATTTGGAAAAGGTAGTGATACCTGTTAAATCAGATAGATCAGCAGCCACAGAAAACACAGGCCCAACTGTACCACACTTTACCCCTACTCCAGTGGCCAAACCCCTATTAGAACTGCTGGGATCCCAGCATCAGGTAGTCTCTATGATATCAATTCAAAATTTGAACTCCTAAATTTCTGCTTGTGCCTTACCTTCTCTCTTGTATGAAAACTAATTTCAGATGAATCTCCTTTCTCAAAGGATCATACGATCTCAAAACAATAATGGGCTCTGCATTGCTCTTGTTAGTACCTCTCTCCCTTTTGCCTTGTAACTCTGTACTTAATTAATTGCTATTTGATTATGTATCATCAGTCTACACCTGAGCTTCATTATCCTTTGTTTCTTCCAATATTATTTGATCTATATTTACTCTTTGCAAAATGTAGAATAATGGCAACGCTGATAAAGAATTTAATTTGGGGAATTTATTGAATTATCCTTCCATCAACATGGAGAAGGGCTTTGTCCATCCCATGTTAACATGTAATGTAAGTTCATCCTTCTCAAGCCTTCAAACTTTGTTCTAGTATATATTTGGATAAGCATCATTTCCTCCACTGCTGTTTGCTTTGCTGTTTATATCTGATTGGATGTTTGCAACAACTACCAGTTTCAAATTGTAGTTGTAAAAACATGTTCCTTATGCAGAACAGATCCATTTATTTGCTTATATAATTGTGAAACCTGTCACGTGTCTCCTTGTTTCTCTTTTAGACTCGTATCTCTTATGCCAGGTAGAACTTTAGGGAAGATAGTGAGCCAAACCATCTTGAGGACAGCGAGATGACCCCAAGGTCCTGTCTTGATGAAGACAGTGAGTTGAAGCTACTCACCAGCAGGTGTGAGACAACCTCTGTGCAGTCACTGCCTCAATCAGTTTGACTTCTTCAGTCTCAACTTAAAGCGGAAAGGCTTGCTTCAGCTCAGCCCTGACTTGAAGTCAAAGATGCAATGAAGATGCCAGAGGAATGCCGTGCGCACCATCATGCCTTAAATCTAGTGTTGATGCATCTACCGTTGACACAACTGAGGTCTACTCAGCTTCTTCAGCTGTTTGGGGGGGGGGGCCGACTTGGCCAGGCCTAGTGCCTGCTGAAGTGCTCCCAGTTTTGTATATTCTTTTGTCGGCGCATTTATTTGCACTGCTGGCGAACTTTGATGCCCAGTGGATGTAATATGTGTGATAGCCGTGATAACCTAGCGTAAGTTGCTTGCTTATTTATTTCCTTGTTGTCTTATTTATTTGTTTGCTTGTAGTCATTGCAGTTATTTTTCCGCGGTTTGCTAGTGGCTGCAATAACCTATTTTTTAGAACTAGGCCACAATAACCATGGGCTAATATTTACTGTAGTGACACTGGGCCTCCTACGGGCCGTAGAAACGGTGGGCCTTCTACGGGCCGTAGAAACAATGGGCCTTCTATGGGCCGTAGAAACAATGGGCCTTCTACGGGCCGTATCATCAATGGGTCTTATACGGGCAGTATGATCGATTGGCCAAACATGGGCCAATAACAGGCCGCATTATGGCCGTAAACGGGCTAGAGTTGGAATCGTCCATTCATGGGCCGACCATAACGGGCCATCGTTAATAGGCCGTATTTGATGACGCTATGAAAACGGCCCAACGTATTAACAGACCACAAACGGGACGACTATAACCATGGGCTGAATTTGGCCCACAATCAAAAAATGACAGTAACGGGCCGTAAGTAAACGAATGCTGGAAATGAGCCCAAGAATAGGCTCTGAGAAGGCCGAAAGTTAACATGGGCTGGAAACGGCCCAACGGAATAACGGGCCGTTAATGGGTATAAAGTGATACACTGTTCATTACGGGCCAGTTTCACCACGGGTCGTTAATGGGTGTAAAGTGGTACAGTGTTCATTACGGGCCAGTTTCACCACGGGTCGTTAATAGGCCAAGAGTTACATAGGGCCTCATATGGGCCGAAAGAAGTCATGGGCCATACATGGGCTAGAAGTGAAAACGGGCTGGAATCATATTGGGTGGCCCAGATGACGCTATTGGGCCTAATTCGGATAGGACGTAACGGGCCTTGGGTTAGCGGGCTGTAAATGGGCTATATGCGAACAGACCATTAATAGGCTTTACATGGGCCAGCCCGCCACCTTTTGACCAAGTCAAACGGGCCGGCCTTTTCACAGGAATGGGCCTCTGTTGGGTCGTGCCCCGTGTCACCGTATCATAGGCGCCTATCTAACCCACTAACGAGCTGACACGTGTTTCGTCCAGCCAATAAGAATTTTACACGTGGAAATTACCCATTGGTCGGGGCTGTTAACGGGTTATTGGATCCAAAACCCGACCCGATAGCTTAACGGCGTTCCGTTACGGTGGATGCCACGTGTCGGTCACCCTTGACGAAAGCACTTCTGTGACGCGCGATTTATCGTCATGGAAGTGGACACTTCCGTGATGATAATTTGGTAATGTCATGGAACACTTCTGCGACAGCATAGGTATGACTATCTTGAATCAGTCATAAATTTGTCATGGATGTACATGCATGACAAAAAATGCGACCTACGGTGACAAACACGTATCATCACAGAAGTGTATATTTTTGTAGTGATATTTCCCAATTTTAATCATAACATCCTATAGGCAGGCCTGTCCACTAGACCACGTACATGTCTATCCCCTGGACGCGTGCACTAATTGTTTCTGACTTATTTCTTTCCTTGCGCGATCCATGCCATCCATTGAGACCTGCTGTCGAACGCAACTAAACACCATAACCCATCGAACAGTCTAGGCCTCCTGCCCGAAGTGTTCGACACTGTCAGATTAAGGGTTCCGGCAAACGCACGAAAATCTCTCTCCCCCTAGCTCATGCCCTCACCGTGATCTCAAAGCTCAGCTCGCCGAACCCGAAGAACAAGGGACACAAGAGTTTATACTGGTTCGGGCCACCGATGTGGTGTAATACCCTACTCCAGTGTGGTGTGGTGGATTTCCTAGTAGGCTTGGATGAACAAGTACAAGGGAAGAACTACCTTCTAAGGAGAGGTGTTCTTGAGCTCGGTGAGCTTGTGTGTGTGAGGATGGTCCGAATGATCTCTCTCCTCTATGGTGGTGGCTAGTCCTATTTATAGAGGCCCGGGTCCTCTTCGCAAATGTTAGGCGGGAAGGGATCCCACAACGGCCAATTTGAAGGGGGACAACTAGTACAAGCTATCCTAACAAAAGGTGGTCTTCGCTTGCTAAAGGCTCTGGTGGTGACGCCGTCGTGGGCTCCGTGATGACCTCCGTCCTACTGGTCTTGGTGTTGTTGCACCGATATGGTAACCTTTGCCTGATGCCTCTGGACTCCTCGCATGCGCCTGCTCCTTTAGCACCAAAGAGGAAACGAGTACTCTGCGCCTACTGGCTCCCGCCTGGCGCCCGCCTGACCTTGGTTGTCATGGCTCACATCACGGGAAAATCGCGAGGTGCCCCCTGCCTTGATCTCTCCGCTCTTCGCGAGCCAGCCTAGGGAGGCTACCCCTGAAGATGTCTTGTGTCGTCCGCCTTGCGAGGCTTTGCCCCTTGCGAGGGTCTTGAATGTTTGCTGGTGAAGATGGTTCGTACCAGGCCACTGGTGGAGTCACCCGTGGGCCGCAGGCAGGCAAGTCTGGGGACCCCCGTTCCCAGAACGCCGACAGTAGCCCCCGGGCCCAACGCACGCTTGTACTTGGCTTCGAGACGAAGCCAAGGGGCAAGTGCGGAGCGCCACGGGCCCCAACCGCCTGCGGCCTTGATTGACGCGTGGCGACTGACGGGATGTGGGCGTCTCCGCTTCCCCATGCTGCCTCGGCAACTGCTTGGCTGACAAAGGCTGGTGCGGGCCGTGCTACTTTCATTACTTCCCTTCATCCTGCTCCAGATCCCCTTTCTTGCTCCTCGCTCCTAAGGCTCTATATCCGCCCAAATCTTCCTCCAAGTCTGCTGCCAATGGCGCCCAACAAAGCTCGCGCTGCCCCTCTGTCGTCCTGGTATGAGCCTGCGTTGAATGTGCTAACTGTCTCAGAGAAGAACCTTACCGCGACGCTCCTCATGACGACAGAGGGCGATGAGAAGAGGGAAACTGCCCTCCGGGCTAGCTCCACCGAGCCAGAGGTTGCGGGTAGCACCTTCTACCCCTTGTTTATGAGCAGCATTACCACGGGGTTGGTTCCCCCCTTCTCCGACTTCTTCTATTCTGTCCTCAGCCATTACAAGATTCACGCCCTCCATCTTCATCCCTGCTCCATCCTCCTTCTGTCGATCTTCGCCTTCTATTGCGAGGTGTACGTCGGAGTGATGTCGTCCGTGGCATTGCTACGCCACTGCTTCTTTCTCCGAATGAAGGAGGGCCACTGCTCGGGGTGCGTCAACTTCGTCGCACCCAACTAGACCAACGCGATCTCGAAGCACTACAAGAAATCTGTTGATCCATGACGGATTTCGCATGACGTTTTTGAAATCTGTCATGAATGGCCCGGTACAGCCCCGCAAGCCCGCTAAAGCCCGCCAAAGCCCGTCTAACCATTCACGTATAAAACCCAAACCCTAAGTGCCTCTCCTCTCTTTCTGTCTCTCCCTTCGTCGTAGCCCCCCTCCCGATTCCCCATCTCCTCACACACATCGCCGCCACCCACCACCACATCGCCTCCTCCCACTGCTCGTCGCCAGCCCTTCCCCTCCTCTCACCTCACTGCTACGGTGGCTACTAGATCCGCCGCAACCCCCACCCATCCATCTCTCGCGCGACCCATCTCTCCCTCTCCCGCGAATCATCGCGCTGCCACCAAGATCCGCCGATTCGGGCGATGTCCGCCACCGTGCAACACACTCACGAGCTCATCTTCGACCCCTCCACCCTCCAGCCCGGCTGGATCCGCCGCTCCCAGCCCCTGCGCTCGCACTCAACCCCTAGCCAATGTCTAGGGTTTCAGCTACGGCGGCGCGTCTGTCACTGGCGCGTCTCCAACAGCACCACTTCGTCGTGCATCGCGCCCCCTCGGGAAGAAGGCCGAGGGCTTCAGGAGCAAGTGGGTCCTGATGGATGCCAAGTGCTCCCACCCCCGGCTGGTAGTGCCGACGGAGATGCATGTGTACCACGACAGGTGGTTTCGCGCGAGGCACACCGACCCCCGGGCGGCGTAGGTGCTTGAGAGGATGACCGCTGACCTGAAGCCTGATGACCCAAGGGCAGCGAAGCTGACGGGGGCCATGATTGTCAAGGAATTCATGGTGCAGCGCGTGGCTCCCCTCCAGGCGCGCTCGCGCCCCTTGTGGAAGTTCGGAGATGAAGGAGACGACCTCCGCCTGTGTCTGGAGGCCCTTTTTGCCGACAAGTGGGGCTCGGCCCTCCGCTCCTTAGTTGGGGACGACCAAGGGTACCCGCCGGACTCCTTCCAGATGGGGCGGAGACTGCCGCCATGCCTATCTTTGATGGGCATGGGCTTGTGCCACCTGCGCCCTTGGATGTCCCAGTGGCGATGACTCCGGTGGTGGTGTCTCCTGACGAGGAGGAGGAGTAGGATTCGGCGGCCACCCCAGAGGGGTCTGTGGAGACCTCCCCTCCATGCAAGGCTGGCCTTCTTGACGCCCTGCCTGACGACGACGACGTCGACGACCGCCTGGTGAAGGAAGTCCCGCCTCCCGTTGGGGTCACCAAGAGATCCAGGGTCTCCCCCTCGATGAAGCTGCCGCCTGGCATCCCAACGAAGAGTAGATCAGCGTTGATCTCTCGGGGTGATTCCTCCGTCATGTCGCCGCCGGGGGCCACCTCGGCTTGTCAACCCCTAGGGCCCGTGCGCCAGGGCCCCAGGCTCCACGCTTCTGAAGAGGCGCTGGGACTATAACGCCATGGACCAGTGAGTATCCCGTCCTGAGCTTGCCCTTGCTCCTCCTCCTGCTGAGGCTTCCTGATGCTTCCCCCTTGTGCTGCTAGGCCCACGTCATCATCAAAGAAGAAGGAGGGGAGGCCACACCCTCGTGGAACCAGCAGGCTGGCATGGCCGCACCTCCCCTGGTGCAGAAGGGCAGCGATGGCGCCCGCACTTCTCCGACCCGGTCATCCTCGCGAGGCCCAGAGGAGCATCTCCAGGAAAGGGAGACCCCCAAGGCCTCGCCAGCTCCAGAGGCGCTCACCCCCAACTCGCCGGCCGAGGCCCCGCAGGCTCCGGAGCTCCTGGCTTCATCTTCCTCCGCCATCAACCTGTAGGTCTTGGCCACAATGCTGCCTCCTCCTTCTGTCCCACTGCATGCTCGTGATCCATCCGCCTCGCACGACGTTCTAGAGCATGTCCTTCCTGCGCTGACCCGACTGTGGGGTGATCTTCAAGGCACCGACCGTCGCCTAGTGGCTGAGCGCCTGGAGCTGATTTCTGGCTAGTTGCACTCCGATGCATCCATCCGGGAGGCGCTGAGCCAGGCCGCGGCGCTTTCGAGAGGGACAAGCAGGCCGCTGCCCAAGCCACAGCTGCCCGCGATGCGGCACTCAAGGATGTCGGGGCTGCCCGGGACCACTGCCGATAGCTGGACGTCGAGCTGGAGACCATGCACAACGAGCGCGCGGCCGAGGCTCGAGACCGCAAGGCGGACGAGGAGAAGATGAAGGCCCGAGAGGACGCCGTCAGAGGTTGCGACGCCGAGCTGGAGCAGTTGGCGAGGGCACAGGCCATAGAGAGCAGCCTGCTGGAGGAGCTGGAGTGGGAGATGAAGGCAGAGAAGGCCGAGCTGGAAGCCAAGGTGAAGGTCCTGGCTGAGGACGGCGTGGCCTTCAGGTCCCTTGAGGAGAGGTCCCACATGCCGTTGCGGGCACTTTATGAGAAGGGCTTGGAGGAGCCGCTGGCGACAGACGCTGAGGGCCCCACCCAGCTGCTCCCTCATCTTGTCATGGCGCTCGAGGACGTTGTCGACGGGATCGCCCCCTTGGTGGAGGGGGAAGCCCGTGCGCTTTCCTCATCTGCACTGACGCGCGTCTTAAGCCACCTTACCTTCGCGATCCTAACGCCAACCTTGACGAGCTGCTCGAGCCATGGATGATGTGCGCTGCGCAATCGCTGCCGGAGCCGTGGAGAGCCAGGTGGAGGTCTTGCTGAAGAAGTTCCGCGCCTTCGACCCTGCGCCCTCGACTGACGGTGCTGCAGAACCCGCGACTCCGGTTGGCGACACAAGTGAGGGTAACGTCACCGTCAAAGGGGCACCCCTTGTGAGTGAAGGCGGTGTCCAAGGATGACAATATGGCTTGCTGGCGGCTCCTTTCCTGCTTTGCCTCTACAACATGCACCATGCCTCGTGGAGGCATTTAAACTTGTGTTTGGTATTTGAAGACAGTATGTTTTGTAATATTTGTTTGAGATTCTGTGATTTCCTCCCTATTTTCTTGGTGTTTTGCGTTGGCAGGGCCTGACCCCGCGCGTACCTCAGCCATCGTCAGATTGCCCGGATCGCCAGGGGGAGACAAAGGGGTGAGGGGCTACGTGGCTAGTTTGTCTCCTGAGTCGCGATGCTCAGGAGTCCCCCTTGATGCACAAACAGCTTACGGGAAGGAGATGGATAAGTTGGCCTACTGTTCTACATCGGCGGGGCCCGACCCCGCGCATACCTCAGCCGCCGTTGGATCGTCCGGATCGCTAGGACGAGCCCAAGGGGTGTGGGGCTATGTGGCCAGTTAGGCTCCTGAGTCGCGATGCTCAGGAGTCCCCCTTGATGCCCAAACGACCTTCATACCTTGTCTCCGCTTGGGAGGGCGCGTGACGACCAGGTCCGAGGGCCTGGCAGGGCGGCGTACGCTTGGGCGTGACCTGAGCGCAGCCCCCGTGCCCAGCCCCCTCACGCGACTCTCCCGAGGGGAAGTTTTGCGACAAGGCTGGACACCGAGCCCAGAGGCTCCCTGAGGTTGGTACGGCCTTGGGGCCGCCCTCAGTTGTTTATCACCAGCGTAGAGCATAGCGCTTACGCACTTGCACGGGCATAGCCGCTCCTCGATCGTGTCGACTGCCAACACGGAGCATGGTGCTATCACTTGTGCGTGGGTGAGGGCTCCCTCTAAGTGGAGCCCCCGGGGCGTGCACAGCCCCGCCCTGACATGTGGCTTGCACGACAGGTCTAGATGAGGTGTGTGTGGGCACTCGTGAGCCAGCGGGACTGATGAGGCCCTACCTCAAGGCGGGATGCACCTCGTCTTGAATAATGATAGCTTCAACGATCCTGCAAGATGGTTAGGTAACCTGCGTCGGATGAATTTCCTGAGGCGATCCCATGAGTTGGCGAGGAACCAACGACCCCAGGAGGTGACGTGAACGGGGCGGGCCCACCAGACAGAGCTTAGTCGTTGGATTTATCGAGGCTGCAGGGTCAGACCCGAGCACAGACATCGTGGCAGGCCTACTCATGCGAGGAATCCTAAGGGAAGACGACTGGCACGCGACTCTTGTAGCGACGAGGGTGGTCGCAGGTGGGATATCGATGTACCAGATAAGCAGGTGATAGCCATAAATAACTTATGCGAGGAGACAAGATAGCTTAGGTGGATGCCATAACGATACACGCCACAGGGACGGACCCATGCGGCCTGGGGATGATGCAGCCCGAGGGGCGCCCCCAACAAAGTAGGCTAAAGATGTAAAAAGATACATGTCGCGGGGCAGGCCCGTGCGATCTAGGAATGATGCATCCGGGGGGCGCTCCCAGCTGAGTAAATTTGGAAAATGGCACCTGGTTCCGTTATCGAAGTACTGTTGGGGTAGCCGAAGGTGCGCGATGAAGAGGCCGCTCCTCACGAGCCACCAGGGCCCTGTGCCTCAGGAGGCTCTGGGGGCTCGGGTGGTTCATTGAGGACCGTTGCCATTTCTGCGAGCACTGCATGATACCTAGCCTCCTGAGCCGCCAGGATGCTCCGTAGATGACGCAGGTAGGTGACATCCGCGTTTGGTAGGCCAAACGACATGCGAACATAGCCGTGAGGTGGACCCTCACACCGGCCAGCGAGCGAAGGCCAGAAACACTCCTGAGATGTGGCCCTGTTGAGCCGTGGAATGTCGACGCAGACGCGTAGCCCGCTGTCCTTGACAGGATGGGGGGCTGCGCCCGGTGGTGGGCGGCGGTCGCCGCGTATGGTCCTTGCTTCCTGAAGCTTCTGGATTGCCTGGGTGATGAACTCCTGAGCACTTGGTGCTCCTCGCCTTGTGCCCTCTTGAGGGAAACATGCAGCGAAGCACGCCTCCACATGATGCCCGAGCGCCTCCCTCGTGACATTGGCTAGGTCTGAGGCCCTCCAGAAGAGAGCCCCCGAGCCCAGCCTGAGGAGGGCATCGGGCACGCCTTCCTATGCGTGGGAGGGAGGCGCCCCGGCTACGGGCGCGGATCCTGATGTGGTACCACTGGAGACACCGCTTCCCTGAGGCGCTTGGTGGAGTAGCTGCTTCTTCTTTTTAGGGATGGCCTCTGAAGGGTACAGGGTGCCTCGGTTGTCAGGGTCGTCAATTGTTGCGGCTCGGAAGGCACACTCAAGGGAGCACACCGCATCTCTTAATTCACACGGAACCGTGATGACGCCGCCGCTTCCTGGCATCTGGAGGATGTTGTAGCCGTGGTGGGTCACCGCCATGAATTTGGCCAACGCTGGATACCCGAGGATGGCGTTGTTCGGCAGGCGGATGTGGGCGACGTCAAAGTCAATGAGCTTGGTGCGGTAGTTGTCACGCTGGCCAAAGATGACTAGGAGGCGGACCTGCCCTATCGGGGTGGTGGAGTCGTCTGTCACTCCTGAGAAAGGCTTGGTAGGCTGTAGCTAATCGTATGGCATTTGGAGGCTATTGAACGTCTCAATGGACAAGACATTGAGCCCTGCACCACCATCGACGAGGGTCTTGGTGACTTGGACATTGCTGATGACGGGTGAGCAAAGCATCGGGAGGGCGCCAGGAGTGGCCGCGCACTTGAGCTGGTCCGACGAGTTGAAGGTGAGGGCGCACTTGAACCACCTGAGCGGGCGCGCGGCCTCGAGCCTGGGAAGGGCTACGTTCACCTCGCGATAAAACTGCTTGAAGATGCGCTGGGAAGCTGGGGCCTGAGCACCGCCCGAGATGCAAGCGATAGCACGCGGCTCCTGTAAGCCCCCAGCCCCCTCGTCCTGATGGTGGTCGTCGTTCCTTCTTGGCGGCGGCGGCAGCGAAGGAAGGCCAGGATTGCCCTGGGGGAAGTCCTCATGAGGCTGGTCCCTCCAGGCGCCCTCACGAGGCTGGTCCTGCCAGCGGTCCTCATGGGGCTCATCGCGCCACTCTTGACGGGGTCCGCGGTCGTCCCAGCGTCCTCCACCTCATCCTCCCCCTCGGCCGTAGCCCCGGTCGTTGCATTCGCGGCGTCGACCGAAGCGTCTTTCTTGAATGGCCCTGAGCTCTTGGCTATCATTAGTATTGTGGCTGTGTACGTTGTGGAAGGCGTAGAACAGACGGCTGCTCTTGGACGATTTAGGGTGGTCCCGGCAGCGCTTTGTGACCGGCTCCGCCGCGAGCACGGCTACCCCCTTGCGCTTCACGTCCCTGGCCTTGGCTTTCTTCTCTTCTGGGTCGGCAGCTAGGAGTTCGAGGAGGGCGAGGCGCCCCTCCTCAGCCCTCTCACACTTGGTCTCCATTTGAACATCTCCAGTTCAGTCCATAGCTCCTCGTGGATAGCGAGCTCCTCCTTCATTTTGACGTCGCGGACGCCATGAGAGAATGCTGAAATAATGGCCTCCTACATCATCTTGGGGATCTTGAGGCGAACGATGTTGAAGCGTTGTACTTCTACAGCGTCTCCCCTGGCTGCTGCTTGATGCGGCGTAGGTCACCCGCGGCCGGCGGGTGGTCGCGAGTGCCCTGGAAGTTGGCGACGAAGCGGTCGCGCATCTCACCACAGGAGGAGATCGAACCTGGGGGCAGGTTCAGGAGCCACGAGCGAGCACCGTCTTTGAGAGCCATGGGAAACCAGTTCGCCATCACTTTCTCAACGCCGTTGGCCGCCTCCACTACGAAAAAAAGACACTTCTGTGATGATACGTGTTTTTCACAGTAGATCACATTTTCTGTCATGCATGTACATCCATGACGATTTTATGACAGAATCAAGATAGTCATACCTGTGCTATCGTAGAAGTGTTCCATGACATTACGAAAATTATCATCATGGAAGTGTCCACTTCCATGACGATAAAACACGCGTCATAGAAATGCTTTCGTCAAGGGTGACCGACACGTGGAATCGACCGTAACGGCTCGCCATTAAGCTATTGGGTCCGGTTTTGGATCCGGTAACCCGTTAACAGACCAGACCAATGGGTATTTTCCACGTGTAAAATTCTCATTTGCCAGAGGAAACACGTGTTGGCTCACTACTGGGACAGATGTCATCCACTCATTGGACAGGAGGCGCCTATGATACGTCGACACGTGGCACGGCCCAACAAAGGCCCATTCTGACGAAAAGACCAGGCCTGTCAAAAAAAGAAGGGCGGACCCATTATCGGCCTACTTGAGTCGGGACCATTTACAAGTACGGCCCATACAAGTTACACAGAATCGGCCCATCAAAGGCCCATTCTAGATTCGAAAATTTCCATCCCATCGTCAGTTTAAGCCTGTTAACGGCCCGCTACGGTTTTGGGCCCAATTGTGGCCCGAGCTTCTTTCAGCCTGTTAGCAGCCCATCGTCAGTTCCAGCCCGTTAACGGCCCGGAACGTCTTTCGGCCTTTTCTCGGCCCCTTCTGCAATTGGGCCAATTCTAGCCCCCTTTGACTTTAGGCCTGTCCTCGGCCCATTCGGTAAATGGGCCAACTCTTAGCCCATTTTGTCTCTCGGCCTGTTAAGGACCCGCACAACAGTTGGGCCTTTGACTTTAGGTCCATTAGGGGCCCACGTTCCGCAGCGCATCATTTCCGCCCAATGCGACTTTTGGTCTGTTAAAAGCCTAGTTTGCAAATTGGGCCTCCTCCGGCCCACAACACTTTCGGCCTCCTACTGGCCCGTAAAGTAAAAGGGCCGAGACAAATTTGACATTTATTTCGGCCTGCTAAAGGCCAACAGGCTATTTCCATTTATACGGCCCTATCAAGCTTTAGGCCTGTTGACGGCCTACTAAGCACCGTTGTAACAGTGGGCCCATTTGGGATCCGGTTAATATTATTTTGACCAGCCCAATTAAGGCCCGCTTTGACTGCACATGTTTGTTCGTTTGTATGGCGTCCAGGAAATGTTTGGGTGTGTTGGCCCCCATTTCAACGATATAGCATATTCAAGAATTATCCTACTCTATACTATCGCCTCTAAAAAACATACACTATATAATAAAAAGCATAGAAACGTAGAATAATCCTACACTATACAATAAAGAAATTACAGCCGAATATACCCACTGGGCATTATAGTTCTGCACTAGTGATTATAAAGCGTACACAAACAGCAAATTACATACACTGGATAAATAAAGCTCATGCATCATGGACATGCATCAACAGAACTTACGATTTGAACTATAATCTCTTCAGAAAAAAGGATTGGCCGGATTCAGATACCACAAATTTCAGTCTGCAAAATCTCCAATACCTTTTTGGTTACCTTAGTGTCTTGTTTCATTTTTTGACTCCTGCATCTAATACCTGCATGTCCAGTCTCAACTTGTTGACTGTATGTTGAGAATCATGTACAGGTTGTCTTGCCACCTCTAGTTGATGTTCGAGAACATCAGCACATTCCAATTCGAATCCATAATCATTCGGTAACGGCCATGCCACACTGCTCGCAGAACTTTGTGTTGATGTCACTTCATCCTGAAATGTTTCTGTAAGTACACATGAGTAGGGCCAAAATATAGTTACAACAGTGAAGCGAGCAAGACCGACTATTTTGTACATGGAAAAATAGGACAACAATAATGTTACACATCATGAAGCATAAGCAGGTGATATTTTAAAAAATTTATAAAAAAGGTAGTCTGTGAAATCTCTCTTAGCTCACTAGAGGAGCATGATGTTGGGGCCCAATCAAAAACACAGACAAGTTACAAATTTAGACAGCATGTTGCGTATAATTAAGCAAGTAGTTAGCCATTCTTTAGCTCATTTAAAGTCTTAGGGAGCATAATGAACAACAGAGGGATTCATACAAACTTACTACAGCAAGCAAAACTATGCAATCATTAGCCTAGTATAAACTAGATTGTGAGCCTCATTCAATAATAGTTGGTTAATAGACTTCAAAGCTTCAGGCACACTTCGCCAGAGTAATTAAATGGTAAGGCCTTTAATTATGTCAACTAATAGTTATACAAGTACCCAACATCAAGCATCATTGTTTGGGCATCTCATTAATCGAGGAGAAATAAAGCAATTGAAAAGAGCAAATTAACTATGCCTGAAACAAACAAGGAATTGAACTATTGAGTTGGATACAGTGACTTACCTTAACTGGTTGAACAGGCTCAACGCAGCTCCTACTTCTCTTGCAAGGCTCCTTCCTAACTTCTTGTACTTGGAAATCCTCAATCTTATCTTCATTGCACCCCCTCTGCAAGGTGACACAAACTAGTTACTCGTCTCCTTGGAAGATAAATATGCATACTTTCCAGTCTGTGAACAACATATATATAAGGATGAGATTATAACAAAACAATACCACATAATGAAACATGCCACATCTCTTGCACTTGCACACAATGAAATGAGCATTTACTATGTCAGCACTATGTAAAAACTATGCATACCTTCGAACTGGATCTCCAGGTACTCTTGGAGAGCCTACTTTAGCGTACAGCCAAACCTTTATGTCACATATGAGTTAGACAAGGCCCCACTATAGTAGCCCATAGTTTTTAAATCGTTGACAAGCTCTGTTAGAGTGTTAGGTCAAGAACAGCAAGTAATCAAAGCAAACAGTCCTAGTATGGCTGGCTGATGCAAACAACAATTGAATAGATGTGTGAGAAAATCTTACCTATCAATAAAAGAAGCAAAGGAGGCTTAAAGACCATCACTTGATTGTCCAGATTTAAGGGGCATTTAAACATCATGTGCAATGTATGAACTAACATAAAGATTGCATATTCCAGATTCTACAATTGAATGCACATGTATTAGGTTATGCCATGTATGATGATGCCTAAATGTACACTATAGCAGGCAGGAGTGATTCATCATTGCACGCACAATTGAATTACAGGTTAAGGGCCAATTCGATTCCGCCTTTATTGTCAAAATAAGCCATAAAAGATGTAAAGAAGTCATTTTTGAGTTATGGTCTTGGGCTTAACTTATTTCGCTTTGGAGGGGGTGTTTCGGGTAGAAGCTCACTAAAAATTAAAGGGAAGGGGAATAGTGAAATGACTCTGTTGTCTGCCTATGTTACACTCAAATGCAACTGCTCACGCCCGCGTCACACCTGACCCTCAAGTAAAAACAAACATGCAAGCGTTCATTGCCCTGCCCACTTGTCTCTCCTCTCCCCTTTACCTCTACCTCGATCCCCTGCCTGCAGCCCTAGGGTTCCTCCAATGAGTCGTCGCCTCTGGTCCCATCTGGCCTGGTCCTCGACGATGCTCTGTCCAGCTATGCTACATGGCCGGCAGCTAGGGCCAAATCTCCCTGGCTGCTCCTCCCTCTGGTGTCGCCCCTCATTCTCAAGGTCTCCAGCAGCTGCTCCATTGTGGTCCATCCAACGCACTACTCCGGCGGGCGCCGCACAACTACGGCTGATGCCACACTACAGCAGAAGGCACCTTATTCCCCCTCCCCTCCTCCCAGGCCGTGGCCTTGAGGTGCTGTTGAAGGATGAGCTCATCCAACAAGGTGAGGATCTCTTTTGATTTTTTTGCCAAATTTTCATTCTGATCCACTATACGATGAATCGCTACGAGCTGCTTCTACTGCTGCTATATGATGCATTGTTATGAGCTGCTCCTGTTGCTGTTATATGATGAATTGCTATGAGTTGCTGCAACTATATGATGAATTGCTATGAGCTGCTGCTGCTGCTATATGATGAGTTGCTATAAGCTGCTCCTGCTGCTATTGTATGATGAATTGCTATGAGCTTCTCCTGCCGCTCCTAT
The DNA here is from genome assembly GCA_032464435.1 of Aegilops umbellulata. Classification (NCBI taxonomy): domain Eukaryota; kingdom Viridiplantae; phylum Streptophyta; class Magnoliopsida; order Poales; family Poaceae; genus Aegilops; species Aegilops umbellulata. The sequence continues at coordinate 92,346,166 of CP136055.1, forward strand.
ATGATGAATTGCTATGAGCTGCTCCTGCTCCTGCTATATGATGAATTGCTATGAGCTGCTGCTGGTATATGATGAATTGCACACTGCTGCTACTGCTGTATGATGAGTTGCTATGAGCTGCTGCTGCTATATGATGCTTTCAGGTGGTGCTGCTATATGATAATAACCAGCCACTTGGACCATCGAATTTCAATAAATAATCGTTCTTCATATAAATGTGGGTCATGCGTTCTTTGTTTAAATTAGGCAATGGGATCTCTATGGAAGACATTCACCAAAGTAGATTGTGCCAAGTAGATGGTATCTTTGTATTTGCATTTTGAACAAATGGTGATGGTCTGTTTTCCTATCATATTAATTACTGCACTGGGTTCAATTTGTGATGTTTTCACGTAAAATTATTTTTCATATGGGCAGCGAAATGAAAAAATATAATGCAATCTAGACTTTTCACTGATCATACCAAAGATCACACGTGCTTATTTTCTTAGGATAACTCGTGATAACTGTCCCTAAGAAACTGGGCCAATAGAACTGACATACGAATAACATGTCACGATGATTGAAGTGGAAGAGTGACCTACCATAGCACACTATATAGGCTCACCGTTGCCTCTCCTTTTTTTGTGATGTTCCATGAAATTGCCATATAGGTCTTGTAGTTTTTCATTGTGTAACCCTATCTCCAATTTGACATGGCTAATTTCAGACATCTCTACACGATAATACATGCATATCCCGTGCGCTTATTTAAACCACATATTAATGATTGTGTGCATAGCATAAACTAGCCATGACTCTGTGTGCTGGACTAGCAGGCCCTCTAAGGGAGCCTAATGTAGTGCATTGGAATTCCTACATGCCACCTACGATTTTGTGTAATGTACTGCCTCTGTTCCTAAATATATGTCTTTGTAGAGATTCAAGTATGGACCACATACAGATGTATATAGATGCATTTTCGAGTGTAGATTCTGTCTGCGTTCTGGGAACGGGGTCCCCAGACTTGCCTCCCTGCAGCCCACGGCGTGGCTATGCTAGTAGGTCGTACGACCCATCTTCATCGAGAAGGCATTCAAGACCCTCGCTGTCACGACCGGTTTTCCAATAAAAACATTTATTGAGAAACCAATCTTTAAGTCCAGTACGAGAGAAAAATCCTCCTCACTGGTCGACAAACTCTTGATACAATAAGCCAGTAGCATAAAATATTTTACAGGGTTGAGCTAAGGGTGCTCAACAATTTATTACAAGCGCGCCAATAATTATACATAATGGCGGATATGACACAATGGTGTGGAGGCATACTAATGACTCAAGGATAAAGCGATGGTGGAATAATACAGTGGGGAGTGAGATAACATGCCTCTCAAACTAGCATCTCATCGAGCGTCGGGGTGAGGCTCGATGAATTTATTTGGGTTGTGGAAGCGGTTATAATACAATGACCAAGTCCAGGGTCGCACGAGACTAACTGGGATTCCTCTAGGCGTCGGACTCGCTATCGAACTCTTCATCCATGGGATCACCTTCGTCAGCATCTGGCCAAATCAACAAGCCAGTGAGTACTTTGAAAGTACTCGCAAGACAGTTCGGACGTGAGATATAACAAATGCATGCATGAGTGCGCCATGATTAATTTACCAATGCATAATTGAAATAATAGCAGGCAAGGTAAGTAAAAAGGGAATCGGCGGTAGTCCGCCTGAAATCCCAACAGTAAAGTAAAGCAAACTAATCGAGTGTCTGGAGCGACGCCACGAAAGGTGAACAAATAAATAAAAGGAGAATCATGCCGCAGTCGGGCGTCTATGCGACACCACATAAAGGGCTTAAAGAAATGCCGCAGTCGGGCGTCTAAGCGACACCACATAAAGGGCTTAAAAGAAATGCCGCAGTCGGGCGTCTAAGCGACACCACATAAAGGGCTTAAAAGAAATGCCGCAGTCGGGCGTCTAAGCGACGCCACATAAAGGGCTTAAAAGAAATGCCGCAGTCGGGCGTCTAAGCGACCCCACATAAAGGGCTTAAAAGAAATGCCGCAGTCGGGCGTCTAAGCGACACCACATAAAGGGCTTAAAAGAAATGCCGCAGTCGGGCGTCTAAGCGACACCACATAAAGGGCTTAAAAGAAATGCCGCAGTCGGGCGTCTAAGAAACACCACATAAAGGGCTTAAAACAAATGCCGCAGTCGGGCGTCTAAGCGACACCACATAAAGGGCTTAAAAGAAATGCCGCAGTCGGGCGTCTAAGCGACACCACATAAAGGGCTTTTACTGTCAAGGAAATAATGTTCATAACAAATATTCAACTCTTGAAAATAAACGGGTTAGTCCATCCACAGGATTAAACATTTAACCGGACTTAGCGCTCATGTGTTCCATCGGATAATCTGTCACCAAAACTAGCACTTGTTAGTTAGCACGGAACTTGGACATGGATAAGATAATTTGAAGATTTATGACTCTGCAGAGTTTGTACAAAAATTTCCCACAGTTAACGGATTTCCGTAGTCGTGAGGACTAGTTCCGTTTATGATATTTCAGAAGAAAACACAGCTATCCAGTACACACCCATCCAACCTCTCGATTCCAGGAATCACCCTAAACATCGTCCAAGAAAAACTTTTGAGACGGGGAGATCACAATCTCGAATAGCATGGGATCAAATTTATATACGCGCGCTCTAAGGGGTTCCCCCCTCTCGGTCCCAACCGGAAACACCCATGCCCCCTGAGCGGATGACTGGCTTTAATCCAGGGCCATGGAACCATCATCCCGGCCTCTCCTTTTTGGTGTGTACCAGTAAAGCGGTTTGCAACCTACTAAACCATATCTCTTGCGAGACACATGTGGTAGTACAGGGAAGGGAAATGGATAGGAACAAACCGATATGGGTTGGTACTGAAGTTAACTTGCATGGCATAAGACTAGCATGCTACAACACTGCCATCTTACCCATCTTCTTGCCAACACATGGCCTTGAATACTCACATCCAACAACGTGTGGATCATTGAACTTACTTGCCTCAACAATGCATAATAAACAGTTCATCGGTATGCTCCACAACATGCCATGAAACTAACTAAATGCAAAACATGCCAAGACACTCATCATATCAAAAGTTCAAACATGCTTGCCTGGTTCAGAGTAGTCGGAGTCTAGCTCGGTGAACTTTACGGTCCGTCACCTCCGTCGGTATCTACGGTATAAAGAGGATACACGCACTATCGTAAATACCAAGAGGTGCACAGAAATTAATCCAAATAATTTTTAAATAAATCTGATAAAAAACTAGACAAAATTTTGAAGAGAACAAAAAAAGAATCACTCAAAAATATGCTTCTGTTTAAAAGTTATAAAGGTTTTTGTCCAGGGACTCATCTGTAATGAAACAGAAACTTCCCAGGGTTCTTTTTATAAAAACAGAAAACGCTTTAGTCTCAATTACGCCAGCTCAGAGGAGAAAGCGTATTTTTTCCCGAATGCGCTTTCAGAAAACGTTTCGAAAATAAAAGAAATCCGACGGGGCGGTCCCACCCGTCGGGTTTGAAAACGGGGCGGGGCTTTTGGCACCAGAGAACCGCGGCGATCGTCGCCGTCAATCCATGGTGAGGCAGAGGGATCGGAGGGTACCTCCGTGCTCAGGTTGCCATTCCGCGTCGAGTGGTGGTGGTGGTGGTCGTCGGTGTGCACTGTGTCGACGGTGGCCCTTAGTCCGGCGGACGGCGGTTTGGACGAGGATGGAGCTTGCCGGAGAGGGCTGCAAAGTTCAAATTGACAAGGGGGTTAGGGCACTAGGTGTGGAAGAACGCTGCAGACGGGGTTTGGGTGTCGGAGATGGCCTCACCGCAGTGAACGCTGCTGGAGCCAGAGGCGGACGGAGGTAGCCGCAGTCGAGGAAGAAGGGCTCCTCGAGGCCCCTCCAGAGGCCAGGCAGGTTGTAGTGAGGTGGTGGAGCCGTGCGGGGGTGAGAGCGGGCTCGGGGGCGCTATATATAGCCGCCCCGAGGCGGTTGCCGAGAACGGGGTTCTCCGGCGAGGTGATTACGGCGGTGTGGAGGTTGCACGGGAGGTTCCAGAGGTGGAGCGTCGTCGTGGTTGCTCCCTAGTTCTGTTTAGGTGTTAACCGCGTTGGGATTAGGTAGCTTAGGGGGAGTTCGACGGAACGAGGCGGCGCGGACCCGTCGGCGGCAGAGAGCACGCACTGTGCGTGTCGCGCCACGGCGACGGTGTTGCATGCGTGCGCTGGCGCGGAGATGGCCACGCGGAGCCACCAGGGGGATTGGGCGGCGCTGAACGGCGTTGAGCCGCCGTTCTGCTCCCTATCGGCTGCTACGGTGATACGGCCGCCGCAAGACACGCCGGCGCAGGCGGGCCAGGGCGCCACCGACGCCAGGAAGGTGCCAAGCGCGCGTGAGAGGCTCCGGACAAGCAGGCCAGGCGGCGAGCAACGTGCCAAGGGCACTGTGAGCATGTGACTGAACTTAACTAACGAAGATCGACACTGAAATCTGAATTTAACTGAAAGTGACTGAAACAGTGCATGCAAGGTGTTCGACAGAATGATCCAGGCATGTAGGGATTTTTCCTTGGGCTGATTTTTGGTGGAGTGGCTCCTCATTGCTCTAGTAGGCTGCCTGATTTTTGGTGAAATTTTTGGGTAAATGAAAATTTGAATTTCACCAAATTTGGCAAATCTAGTCCAAACTTGCAGAGAGTGGAAGTTGAAAATTTTGAAAAGAAGATGAGTGGATCAAGATGGTTCCAGGTTGAGGGTACCAAGGACTAGCCAGTAGAGTTGGTCTGAGTTCCAAATACAAAAGCTATAGGGTACTTGCTTTGTAAATGACTCAGGCTCAAAATAAAGACCAGAAAAGATTTGAGAGGTGAAATAATTAAAATGAAATCCAAAATTTGTTTGGTTTAGAAGGGACAGAGAACTTGGGTTGTTTACAAGGAGGAGGGGAGGTTTTGGAGGGGTTTTACCACATGGGCAAAAATACATAGCCATGGGTGGTTTTCAATAAATGAAAAACCCCAACTCTCATAGAGTTTTCTTATAAAAAGAAAAAGATTAAACTCCAAAAATAATTAGAGAGGGATCCAACAAAGAAGTAGTTTTCAAAAAGACCAAACCCAAAGTTTGAAGAGGAAAACAGAAATAACAATCCTTGCCCAAAAGATCTTAAGAGGATGGTTTTTAAAAAAAAATTAAAGGCCTCATTTGACAAAAGAAAGAAAAACCAACAAGGTTTCTGCTAAAAACCAACTGAAATTTTTGGGAGTATCACAACACCTACCCCCTTAGGAAAAATCTCGTCCCCGGTATTTCAGCTGTTCCATAAATAAGTGCGGATGCTCTGCTCGAAGAAAGTCCTCTCTTTCCCAAGTTGCTTCGCTGTCAGTGTGATTGCTCCACTGAACTCTGAAAAATTTAATGGTCTTCTATCGGGTCCTCCTTTCAGACTCTAATATCTTCACGGGACGTTCCCGATAAGTGAGGTCTTGTTGCACGTTAATGCTCTCATGGGATACTTGTTTCTCTGGGTTGCTTACGCACTTTCTTAACTGCGAAACGTGGAACACGTTGTGGATATCTGACAATTCCTTAGGTAAGTCTAGCTGGTATGCTACTGTGCCTTTTCGGGCCACTATACAGAATGGTCCGATGAATCTTGGCGCTAGATTTCCCTTTATCTTGAATCATTGTAATCCCCTCATAGGGGATACTCGTAAGTATACGAATTCACCTGGTTCGAAGTTCACCCTACGATGCTTCTGATCGTAATAACTTTTCTGTCGGCTTTGAGCGGTCTTGAGTCTATTTCTAATTAGCTTGACCTTTTCCTCGGCTTCTCTGAGCATGTCCGGTCTGAAGATACGGCTGTCTCCAGTTTCTGACCAATTTAACGGGGTACGACATCTTTGTCCATACAAAGCTTCAAATGGTGCCATTTGCATGCTGGCCTGGTAATTGTTGTTGTACGCGAACTCGGCATAGGGCAGGCTCTCTTCCCAACTGGCTCCATAGGTGAGGACACATGCTCTCAGCATGTCCTCTAAAATCTGGTTTACGCATTCTGTCTGTCCATCTGTCTGGGGGTGGTATGCTGTACTGAAGGCTAGTTGAGTTACCAGAGCCTGTTGTAAATGATCCCAAAATCTCAAGACGAACTGAGTGCCTCTGTTAGATATTATGGTTTTCGAAACACCGTGCAAACAAACTATACGGGAGAGATATATCCTGGCAAGCCTCTGAGTGGTGTGGGTTGTCTTTACTGGAATAAAGTGTGCTACCTTGGTTAATCTGTCGGTGATGACCCATATGGCATCATTTCCGTGTCGTGACCGAGGTAGTCCGATAATAAAATCCATCCCTATTTCATCCCATTTCCACTCAAGTATTTTGTTTGGTTGCAGTAATCCGGCTAGTCTCTGATGCTCGGCTTTAATGCATTGGCAAGAGTCGCAACATGCGATGAAAGTGGCTATGTCTCTCTTCATACCGTGCCACCAAAATCTTTCCTGAATATCTTTATACATTTTGGTTCCTCCCGGGTGGATTGAGTATGGGGCGGTGTGGGCTTCAGCTAAAATTTGCTGTTTAAGGTCTGCTATGTCTGGTACGCAGAGTCTTTCCCCGTACCATAATATTCCTCCATTGTCTACGACGAATTCCGAGGCTTTGCCCTTACTCACCTTTCTTTTGATGCCTTCGATGCTGGGGTGACCAGGTTGAGCTCCTTTGATTTTCTCCACAAGGTCGGGTTGTATTGCCAAGTTTGTCATGGTGCCTTCCGCTACCATTTATAAGTTGAGTTTGGCAAATTCCAGTTGGAACTCGGGTCTCAAGCTTTGCAAATTGCTTTCGTCGGAGCCGGGGTTCCGACTAAGGGCATCGGCTACTACATTTGCTTTACCTGGATGGTAGTGGATACCAACATCATAATCCTTTACCAATTCCAACTAGCGTTGTTGCCGTAAATTCAGTTCTGGCTGCGTGAAAATATATTTGAGACTTTTATGGTCCGTATATATTTCACATCGATTTCCATGTAGGAAATGCCTCCATTCCTTAAGTGCATGAATGACGGCTGTCATCTCTAAGTCATGAGTGGGATAATTTTCCTCATGCTTGCGAAGCTGCCTTGAAGCATAGGCGACAACCTTGCCTTCTTGCATCAATACACATCCGAGACCTTTTCTGGACGCATCACAATATACTTCAAAGTTATTGTGTATATCTGGCACAATTAATACTGGTCCTATCGTTAATTTCCGCTTTAGCTCTTGGAAACTTTTCTCGCAGGCTTCTGTCCATTCAAACTTCTTGTCTTTCTTGAGTAATTGTGTCATAGGCTTGGCGATGGTGGAGAATCCTTTAATAAATCTGCGGTAATATCCTGCCATTCCCAAGAAACTTCGTATGTCCGTTACACTGGCTGGTGACTTCCAGCCAAGTATGGCCTTGACCTTTTCTGGGTCTACTGCAATACCGTCTTGGGTCAGCACATGGCCTAGAAAGCCTACTTGCTTTAGCCAAAATTCGCACTTGCTGAACCTGGCATACAATTGATGTTTCCTGAGTTCGCCTAGTACAATTCTGAGATGTTCCGCGTGCTCTTCTGGTGTCTTGGAGTATACCAGAATATTGTCGATGAATACCACAACGAACTTGTCCATAAATTTCATAAATACTTTGTTCATTAGGTGAACAAAATATGTGGGGGCGTTTGTTAACCCAAATGGCATTACGGTGAACTCATACAGTCCATATCTGGAGGTGAAGGCTGTCTTGGGATGTCTTCTGTTCGTACCTTCAGTTGATGGTATCCTGACCTCAGGTCAATTTTTGAGAATACCTTGGCCTGAGCGAGCTGATCGAATAGATCATTTATCCTTGGCATCGGGTATTTGTTCTTGACCGTGACCATGTTAAGTGCTCGGTAGTCAATACACAACCTCAGTGTTCCGTCTTTCTTCTTGGCAAATAAAATTGGTGATCCCCAATGTGAGGAACTGGCTCGAATGTACCCTTTGTCCAGTAATTCCTTTATTTGTTTCTTCAATTCGACCAACCCGGATGGTGCCATTCTGTATGGTTTCTTGTATATGGGGGTGGTTCCTGGTGCTAACTCAATGCTGAATTCTATCTCTCGGTCTGGTGGCATGCCTGGAAGCTCTTCGGGAAAAACGTCTGGAAATTCACATACTACTGGAATCTTGTTTAGCTCAGAAACATCCACTTTATTTAATCTCGGTTGCCGGGGTATTTTTCTTTCCTTGGCGGATACCCTTATTGTTTTCCCGACGTGATGTGTGAGGATTACGGTCCGGTTGAAACAGTCAATGAAACCCTTGTTGGTGGTTAGCCAGTCCATCCCGAGGATGACATCCAGTCCTTTATTTTCTAATACACTAAGGTTTGCGTGAAACTTCAATCCTTTGAACTCAATAACCACATCTTGATAGTAACTCTGAGTGACTTGCTGAATCCCAGGGGACTTGATGATCATAGATTTTTCCAAAGGAAGCATCGAAAAATTATTTTGCAAAGCAAAACTTTTCGAAATAAAAGAGTGAGAAGCTCCAGAATCAAACAAAACCATTGCAGGTATTGTGTTGATAGGAAACGTACCGAGTACGATATCCGGAGCATTTTGTGCCTCATCTTTGGTTACGTGGTTCAGATGACCCTTCTTGTGGTTGTTGTTGGGATTGAAATTGTTTCGCTTGGGCGCTGTATTATTGCTGCCGTTGTTCGGCTTTGGTGCTGAGTTTCTAGGCTTGGGACACTGCTTGGCATAGTGTCCTTCTTCTCCACAGGCGTAACAAGTAACGCCGGGGTGATAGTTGAACTCCTTGTCCCTCGCATGGAAATTCTTGATTGGCTGTGAGGTGCTGGACGAAGGTTTGTGTGTCCCACCTCTTTGAAAGTCTGTCTTGTTTCGGTGATTGCGAGCCTGGTTAGTCTGGTCCCTTTTTCGCTTGCGGATATCTTCCAAACTGCGTCTCTCACTTTCCAGAGTAATGGCCTTATCCACCAGTGTTTTAAAATCTGGAAAAGTATGCATGACCAGTTGGCATTTAAGCGCGGGCGCTAGACCGTCAACAAATTTCTCCATTTTCTTGCTCTCGGACATACGATCTTCATTGGCGTATCGAGATAATAGAGTAAATTGACCGTTGTAATCTCACACTGTCATGTTCCGTTGTTTGAGGTCTTCGAATTCTCTCTTTTTGATTTTCATAATACTCTTAGGAATGTGCGCGCCACGGAAGCCTTCCTTGAAATCATCCCAGGTTATATTATTTTCGTTGGGATGCATGTGCAGGAAATTCTCCCACCAAGACGCGGCTGCTCCTGTGAGATAGTGTGGAGCATATAGTACCTTTTCGGGGTCTGAACATTGTGCAATATTTAAATTTCTCTCCACGTCTCGAAGCCAGTCTTCGGCCTCAAGAGGCTTATCAGTATGAGAAAATGTTGGGGGACGCGTCTTCTATAGCTCAGATAACTTGGAATGCTGTTGATACTGCCCATGGTGATTTCTCATGTTGATGACTTGGTTCATCATTTCCCGATGTTGTTGCTGACTTTGTTCATAAAGGCGGCACATTTGAGATAGTGCCGTCTCACTGCCTTGTTGACTTGATTGACCTTGAGTGAAATTGTTGCCTGGTTGAGTGTCATGATATTGGCTCGACTGCCCTTGTGTAAAATTGTTGTCCAGTTGAGTGCCATAATTTTCCTCTGGCGGAGCTGGCATGGAGCGTGTCCAAGGACGAGACATTTTTCACTCTGGGGATATATTTTGTAAAACCCATAAGAAAAATGAAAAGAAAGGGGGGTGCCAAAAAATTAATTCCATAAAAACACAAGGTTGGCAAATAAATCAAGATAACCAAGATTACTTAAGGGAAAACAAATTTATTTGCGCACGCAGAAGGACTGCTCATTACGTATCTTACACGCGGGCGATAACTACACAATACATCACTCAGGATATGCGTACATAATCCTGACATGTTATTTAGGCTAGTGCACTTCTCCACTTCCTACATGATGCGCAAACAGGCTACTTCCCAAATCTTACATGGCGATACATCGCGCGACGGCTAAGCGTACTTAGCCGGAGATGTTGATGATGTCCTTGGCCCTGCCAAGGGTGAGGCATAGCGAGGCTGGGGACTCGACTTCCTCCTCGCTAATAGGCTCCATACGAGTAGTGCTGCGCCGAGTAGATGGAGCCAGGGGCGGAATGGCACGAATAGGAGTTGGCGTGAGGGGCGGTGCAGTGCGCGCTGGAGTGGGCGCAATGACTTGGTTGAACTCTTCAGTAGAAGGCAGGCGACGAGTAGGTGCATAAGATGCTGATGATGAGGCATAAGTCAATGGCGGAGCTGTGGGCAGGAGCTCCCTCCTGTTGGCAGCACAGCCATGGACTAAGTCCATGCGGGCGGCCACGAAGTCGTCCACCAGGTTGTCGAAGGCGGCCTCTAGAGCCCGAAGATACTCTATAAGCATCTCAAAGGCCTCGTCTCGTTCTCCTCTGGGGCAGGAGTATGCGTAGTGACAGGTGTAAGGCACGTGGCATGGAAGATAGCGGTAGCGACGAGCCTTCGTCATGGGAAGGATATCCCTGAGGTGAGCTATTGACTCGCGGGCTGCCACCTGGATAACATGCTTCTCCGTGGGCATGGCTCTTCCCACAAACCGGAAACGACATAACTCACCACGCCCTCCCCTGAATTGCACCGAGGCCTGGTGCATGGTCAAACTGTCGTTGACTTTATGTTGGCAGAGAGAGACGACTGGGCGCACAGATGGACCCATCGCAACCTGAACGATGAAGGATAGAAGCTTGACGAACCCATCGGGTACGTTGGCGAATGACTGAGACTCGCAGCTGTTGTCAGCCATCTACAAAAGTAGGCAAGAATTATGAACGGTCACATCATAAATATATGCTGATTGTCAGAAAAATGACTACAGTTGCAAAAATACAAATTAGCTCGAACATGCTATTTACCAATTAGCGATCGCTCCTAGTGGCTTCCTACAGTCAGCCTGGCTCTGATACCAAGCTTGTCACGACCGGTTTTCCAATAAAAACATTTGTTGAGAAACCAATCTTTAAGTCCAGTATGAGAGAAAAATCCTCCTCACTAGTCGACAAACTCTTGATACAATAAGCCAGTAGCATAAAATATTTTACAGGGTTGAGCTAAGGGTGCTCAACAATTTATTACAAGCGCGCCAATAATTATACATAATGGCAGATATGACACAATGGTGTGGAGGCATACTACTGACTCGAGGATAAAGCGATGGTGGAATAATACAGTGGGGAGTGAGATAACATGGCTCTCAAACTAGCATCTCATCGAGCGTCGGGGTGAGGCTCGATGAATTTATTTGGGTTGCGGAAGCAGTTACAATACAATGACTAAGTCCAGGGTCGCACGAGACTGACTGGGATTCCTCTAGGCGTCGGACTCGCTATCGAACTCTTCATCCATGAGATCACCTTCGTCAGCATCTGGCCAAATCAACAAGCTAGTGAGTACTTCGAAAGTACTCGCAAGACAGTTCGGACGTGAGATATAACAAATGCATGCATGAGTGCGCCATGATTAATTTACCAATGCATAATTGAAATAATAGCAGGCAAGGTAAGTAAAAAGGGAATCGGCGTTAGTCCGCCTGAAATCCCAACAGTAAAGTAAAGCAAACCAATCGAGTGTTTGGAGCGACGCCATGAAAGGTGAACAAATAAATAAAAGGAGAATCATGCCGCAGTCGGGCGTCTATGCGACACCACATAAAGGGCTTAAAGAAATGCCGCAGTCGGGCGTCTAAGAGACACCACATAAAGGGCTTAAAAGAAATGCCGCAGTCGGGCGTCTAAGCGACACCACATAAAGGGCTTAAAAGAAATGCCGCAGTCGGGCGTCTAAGCGACACCACATAAAGGGCTTAAAAGAAATGCCGCAGTCGGGCATCTAAGCGACACCACATAAAGGGCTTAAAAGAAATGCCGCAGTCGGGCGTCTAAGCGACACCACATAAAGGGCTTAAAAGAAATGCCGCAGTCGGGCGTCTAAGCGACACCACATAAAGGGCTTAAATGAAATGCCGTAGTCGGGCGTCTAAGCGACACCACATAAAGGGCTTTTACTGTCAAGGAAATAATGTTCATAATAAATATTCAACTCTTGAAAATAAACGGGTTAGTCCATCCACAGGATTAAACATTTAACCGGACTTAGCGCTCATGTGTTCCACCGGATAATCTGTCACCAAAACTGGCACTTGTCAGTTAGCACGGAACTTGGACATGGATAAGATAATTTGAAGATTTATGACTCTGCAGAGTTTGTACAAAAATTTCCCAAAGTTAACGGATTTCCGTAGTCGTGAGGACTAGTTCCGTTTACGGTATATCAGAAGAAAACACAGCTAACCAGTACACACCCATCCAACCTCTCGATGCCAGGAATCACCCTAAACATCGTCCAAGAAAAACTTTTGAGACGGGGAGATCACAATCTCGAATAGCATGGGATCAAATTTATATACGCGCGCTCTAAGGGGTGCCCCCCTCTCGGTCCCAACCGGAAACACCCATGCCCCCTGACCGGATGACTGGCTTTAATCCAGGGCCATGGAACCATCATCCCGGCCTCTCCTTTTTGGTGTGTACCAGGAAAGCGGTTTGCAACCTACTAAACCATATCTCTTGCGAGACACATGTGGTAGTACAGGGAAGGGAAATGGATAGGAACAAACCGATATGGGTTGGTACTGAAGTTAACTTGCATGGCATAAGACTAGCATGCTACAACACTACCATCTTACCCATCTTCTTGCCAACACATGGCCTTGAATACTCACATCCAACAACGTGTGGATCATTGAACTTACTTGCCCCAACAATGCATAATAAACAGTTCATCGGTATGCTCCACAACATGCCATGAAACTAACAAAATGAAAAACATGCCAAGACACTCATCATATCAAAAGTTCAAACATGCTTGCCTGGTTCAGAGTAGTCAGAGTCTAGCTCGGTGAAGTTTACGGTCCCGTCACCTCCGTCGGTATCTACGGCATAAAGAGGATACACGCACTATCGTAAATACCAAGAGGTGCACAGAAATTAATCCAAATAATTTTTAAATAAATCTGATAAAAAAGTAGACAAAATTTTGAAGAGAACAAAAAAAAGAATCACTCAAAAATATGCTTCTGTTTAAAAGTTATAAAGGTTTTTGTCTAGGGACTCATCTGTAATTAAACAGAAACTTCCCAGGGTTCTTTTTATAAAAATAGAAAACGCTTCAGTCTCAATTACGCCAGCCCAGAGGAGAAAGCATATTTTTGCATGAAGGCGCTTTCAGAAAACGTTTCGAAAATAAAAGAAATCTGACGGGGCGGTCCCACCCGTCGGGTTTGAAAACGGGGCGGGGCTTTTGGCGCCAGAGAACCGCGGCGATCGCCGGCGGCGATCCATTGCAAGGCAGAGGGATCGGAGGGTACCTCCGTGCTCAGGGCGCCATTCCGCGTCGAGTGGTGGTGGTCGTGGTCATCGGCGTGCACTGTGTCGACGGTGGCCCTTGCTCCGGCGGACGGCGGTTCGGACGAGCATGGAGCTCGCCGGAGAGGGCTGCAAAGTTCAAATTGACGAGGGGGTTAGGGTACTAGGTGTGGAAGAAGGCTGCAGACGGGGTTTGCGTGTCGGAGATGGCCTCACCGCAGTGAACGCTGCTGGAGCCAGAGGCGGACGGAGGTGGCCGGAGTCGAGGAAGAAGGGCTCCTCGAGGCCCCTCCAGAGGCCAGGCAGGTTGTAGTGAGGTGGTGGAGCCATGCGGGGGTGAGAGCGGGCTCGGGGGCGCTATATATAGCCGCCCAGAGGCAGTTGCCGAGAACGGGGTTCTCCGGCGAGGTGATTACGGCGGTGTGGAGGTTGCACGGGAGGTTCCAGAGGTGGAGCGTCGTCGTGGTTGCTCCCTGGTTCTGTTTAGGTGCTAACCGCGTTGGGATTAGGTAGCTTAGGGGGAGTTCGACGGAACGGGGCGGCGCGGACCCGTCGGCGGCAGAGAGCACGCGCTGTGCGTGTCGCGCCACGGCGACGATGCTGCATGCGTGCGCTGGCACGGAGATGGCCACGCGGAGCCACCAGGGGGATTGGGCGGCGCTGAACGGCGTTTAGCCGCCGTTCTGCTCCCTGTCGGCTGCTACGATGATACGGCCGCCGCAAGACACGCCGGCACAGGCGGGCCAGGGTGCCACCGACGCCAGGAAGGTGCCAAGCGCGCGTGAGAGGCTCCGGACAAGCAGGCCAGGCGGCGAGCAACGTGCCAAGGGCACTTTGAGCATGTGATTGAACTTAACTGACGAAGATCGACACTGAAATCTGAATTTAACTGAAAGTGACTGAAACAGTGCATGCAAGGTGTTCGACAGAATGATCCAGGCATGTAGGGATTTTTCCTTGGGCTGATTTTTGGTGGAGTGGCTCCTCATTGCTCAAGTAGGCTGCCTGATTTTTGGTGGAATTTTTGGGTAAGTGAAAATTTGAATTTCACCAAATTTGGCAAATCTGGTCCAAACTTGCAGAGAGTGGAAGTTGAAAAAATTGAAAAGTAGATGAGTGGATAAAGATGGTTCTAGGTTGAGGGTACCAAGGACTATCCAGTAGAGTTGGTCTGAGTTCCATATACAAAAGCTATAGGGTACTTGCTTTGTAAATGACTCAGGCTCAAAATAAAGATCAGAAAAGATTTGAGAGGTGAAATAATTAAAATGAAATCCAAAATTTGTTTGGTTTAGAAGGGACAGAGAACTTGGGTTGTTTACAAGGAGGAGGGGAGGTTTTGGAGGGGTTTTACCACATGGGCAAAAATACATAGCCATGGGTGGTTTTCAATATATGAAAACCCCAACTCTCATAGAGTTTTCTTATAAAAAGAAAAAGATTAAACTCCAAAAATAATTAGAGAGGGATCCAACAGAGAAGTAGTTTTCAAAAAGACCAAACCCAAAGTTTGAAGAGGAAAACAGAAATAACAATCCTTGCCCAAAAGATCTTAAGAGGATGGTTTTTTAAAAAAAAATTAAAGGCCTCATTTGACAAAAGAAAGAAAAACCAGCAAGGTTTCTGCTAAAAACTAACTGAACTTTTTGGGAGTATCACAATCGCGAGGGGCCAAGCCTCGCGGGGCGGACGACGCAAGACCTCTTCCGGAGCAGCCTCGCCAGGCAGGCTCACGAGGAGTGGATAAATCAAGGTGGGGCAAACCTCTCGAGGCTCTCGTGCGTGAGCCAGGGCATGCAGTGTCCTTGCTTCCTCTTTGGTGCTAAGGAGGCAGGCGCAGGCGCAGAGTACCGAGGCATCAAGCAAAGGTTTCCATATAGGTGCAATGAGGCCGAAGACCAGCAGGACGGCAAGATGGAGGTCACCATGGAGCCAAAGACGGCGCCACCACCAGAGCCTTTTGCAGGCGAAGACCACTTTTGTCAAGATAGCTTGTACTAGATGTCCCCTTTCAAATTGCCCGCCGTTGTTGGCTCCCTTCCCGCTCAATATTTAGGGACAAAACCAGGGCCTATATAAGTAGAGCTAGCCACCACTGTAGGGGATAACTCATTCAGAGGCATCTCACCCACACAAGTTCGTCGAGCACAAGAACACCTCAACCTCAGGAGGCTGTTCTTCCCCTTGTACTGTTCATCATCAGCCCAAGAGGCAATCCACCACCACCACACTGGAGTAGGGTATTACACCACAACGGTGGCCCGAACCAGTATAAATCTAGTATCTTTCTGTGTTGCGAGTTCATCGAGTTCGTCCGCAAGATCTTAGCGAGCCATGGCGTAGATCGGTAGGAGGGAAAGAACTTCGTGCGCACCCCAGATTTCGAACTTTAAGGGTTTTGCCGGAACCCAAGATCCAACATTTGGCATGCTAGGTAGGGGTGTGCCGGAGCCTCTTCCCCGCCGATCGATCCACCGACGCTCCGTGCCCCGATGTCCGGCAATCCAAGGCCAGACTCCGACCCCTGGGCAGCTTGGCCAGCCTGAGCTGTGTCACCTACCCATGAAGATCTAGACCCCGTGCTCCAGGCGGCGCGAGCGCCACCCAACGCTGCGGGGCGCGGGCGGCGTAGCCAGGCGTCGTCCACCCTCACTCCACAGTAAGTGCGAGCCGCTGCAAGGGCAGCAAGCCACGCCGCAGCAACGGCGTAACACACACGGCGGGAGCAGGCGAACATGCGAGTAGCGCTCACGGTGGCGCGAGAGATGCTGCGGTGCCGGCTGATGGAAAGCGGCCGAGATGCACTGTTGGAACGCGTCGCCGAGCTGCTGGATGAGGCGACATCGGGAGCGTCGCCCTTCTGCTATCAGCTTCCTCCTCAGGAGACGCCGAGGTCTCACGGCAGACCTCGCGGCAGCCACGCGCGCCCTTAGGTGTGCCTGGGGGCTTCGTCAACAGCAGCACGGTCAGCGGCGCCGGGGGCTCCACCGCCCTCGTGCCACCCGCGAAAGCAGGGGCACAAGCGTCGCCTCCCATGTGTGGGGACCCCGACTCATAAGTCGTGATCACCGAATGCACGTGTACAGTGATCCTAGAGATCAATGCTCACTGAACACACAGAAGCTGAATAACAAGAGTCTTACATCCATACATACTGTATTACACAAGTAGGACCATTATGGTCAAGTCTTGAGTATAGCATCGCAGCGGAAATCTTCGTTGACAACTTGGACCCATGCCATCTGCCTTAACCCTACAGGCATTCTGAGTGGGAAGCGTCCTAGCTCGCATGTTCGTCGCCAAAGAAATCTTCATCTTACTCCTGTTCTTTCATGCCTGGCCGATAAAATAACCAGTGGCAAGCCAATGAGTACTTTGAATGTACTCGCAAGCAACCCAAGGGTGATAATAGAATAATTATGCAAGGCACTACTGCTGAATTGACATTTTTGCGGAAAGCTAGTTTTCCTCATGCAAGTATGATCAACATTTATCAAGGATATGAATGCATCTGCAACAAGTATTAGGAGGTTACAGACATCAACATCGAGAGAGAGTTATGAACAACTCATGCTCAAGCTCATCGTGACTTCTCATAATCACGTCAATAGGTTCACCAAACCGTGTTGTTTGTCAGAAACATATGGACGTAGTCTGACCAGCACCACCCAACTGTCCTTGACTATGGACATGGCTATTCGAATAGTTTTACACTCTGCAGAGGCTTCACACTTTACCCACAAGATCCGGGGAACTTCCGTGTCATCCAAGACCCGCGGTACCTCAAGTACCCGGGGTAAGCACCCGATCACTATCTTTCCCTAGATGACACTAACAAGGAGTCCACTCGTTGTTCCATATCCTCACGATGTACATCATATGAGACTCACTCGAGATCGTAACATCCGAGGGGGGACACAATGGTGTATCCGGTGCCCTGTGAAAACAGTCATGGCCGCCCTACCTGGCACAACCCCGTCCCGAGAGAGAGCACCAACTCTCCCCCGTCACTAGTAATGCGGGCTCCAAGCTAGTATCGGCCTAGGTAATCAATAATGCCCTTTCCCATACAAGGGTAGAATGGTTGCGCATGTAAGGTTGGGACAGTCGACAAATCTTAAATCTAATCTGTCTCTGTAAACAACACTTTTATCGAGCCTCGGTACACTACCTCTCCACCAATTAGTGACCTAGTTCATCATCATCTCCCAGGGGCATTAGTTGCACCCACTGGGCTGTTTGCAAGTATGTCAAACCACACTTGTTTCTTTCCATGCATAACCCTGACCCACTTTGCGTAGCCATTTACTATAGCATATTTCTATAACCGACCAACACAACTCTAAGCAAGGGTAGAGTAATGAACAATGCAAGTATCAATGGAGTATGCAACGGAGGCAAGCCTAGGAAGGTTGCCATTCAAGGTATATCATGCACTCAGTGAAGCAACGAAAATGCCATCATGATGTAAAATGGTTCATCATGGTCAAAGGTCTGCTTGCCTGTTTTAACAAAGTCTTCGAGGTCTTCAAATATCTCTGGTCCAACTCCGAGCATTTCGTCTACTTCGTCAACTATCATCGAAAGCAACCATAATAAGCAACACAACACGGCATAAAATAAAAGTGCTCTAAAAATATTAATTTGAATTTTCTAGGACATCCCTGGTTATACGAAAAATAACCAGAGTGGTTTCATTGGAATTGGATCAGTGGATATTTCTGAACATTTCAATCTGATGGAACCAAGGGATTTGTGGATTTGCAAGACGTGTACAGAAATATATTTTTGAAAAATGAGCAAAGCACCCATTACATCAGGCATGATTTTAGAAACATTTAGAAATTGGTTACACTGGATTTGTAGTTCAAATGAATATTCTATGGATTTTTGAAGCTGGTTTAGGAGCATAAATGTCCTATTTGTTAGATCCAGGTGAAACTAGGCAGTGTAAAAATGTTCACTATGGCTCACTAGATAGACACTGATTTATGGAGTCACTGAAAATTTGAATCATCAGATTTGGACTTGAAATGAGGTCTCTGGAAACATTTGAATCTTGTTGTAAAAGAAAAAGTAAATGGAAATGCCTAATGGGCCAAATTCCAGCAGCATGCCCTGGGCGGGATTTAATGGCGAGGCGCAACTGGGCCGGCCCAGGGACGATGGGCCACGCGCGCAGGGTCAACGTCAGATGCGTACTCCCGCCATGGCGTCTTCGCCGCAGAGAAGTGGGGGATAGGCTGGTACGCTTCCACTTAAACGCGAGGGGCCCGCTGGTGGGGTCACTGACCTGCGGGGTCAACCCGCAAGGTCGTCTCCCTCCTTCCCCCGCGACAGAGGAGGCAGAGGAGGCAGGGCCGAGCGCTTGCCGGCGCCCGTTCCGGTGGCTTCGGCCACCTTCGGCGACCGCCCGGACTCCGACGAGCTCGGGAGGATGGGCCGCGTCCACCTGGGTACCCAATTTCCACCGGGGAGCGCCAGAGCGAGCGAGGCCTCGGCCGCGGCGGGAACAGGCGATGGCGAGGTTCGGCATGGCGAGAAAGGCACGAGGAGGAGGGGATGGAGCATGGGGTGAGTTGGCGATGGTGATAAGAGGGTGAGGGAGTGTTCATGGGGAAGAGAGAGGGGTCGAGACCCATGAATTTAAGCGGCGGCCGACGGTACTGCTCCAGCCAAGGAGGTGCAAGGAGAGCACGGGAAGAGCAGTGGATCGGTCAGAGGATGCGTGAGAGGGAGAGAGAGCAGTTGGAGACAAGAGAAGGCTCGGGGGTGGCCTTATACGAGCACGGCCGGGAGGTGCCGTAGGCGGGGCGCACGACCACGGCCCGGGGCGTTGCCAGAGGCAATAAGGGCGCTCTGGTGCGTGCCTGGGGTGCTCGTGGGTGTGGTCCAGGCCGAGTGGAGAGGAGATAGGGAGCAGGGAGGGCTCAAGGAGGGCCCCGAGCTCATGCGCCCACTGGCCGAGCTAGGCGGCGTCGGACGAGCTCAGCAGGGTGAGAAGGAGAGAGGGGAAGGAGGGAGCCGACTAGCTAGCGTGCCGTGGATGTCGAGGTGACCTCGGGAGACATGGACCCGACACCCAAGGTCGTCTAGTGCCTCGTAATGGGCAAGCTACAGTTTAGAAGTGCACTATAGCGTGCTCCAGAGCGCGTCCATGGCATTTTAATAGTGCCATGGGCATGTCTTCTAGTGTCTGGGGTTTTTTGGGGAGAGTAAACAAGGTGGAAATGGCATTGGATCCCTTGGATGGCGCTGGAGTGAGAAGGAGAGGTGAGAAAGGATAGAAGTGCTGCTGTCCAGAGAGGGAAATGAGGGTTTGCACCCCTCCAATAATTGAGCTGGGGGCTGGCAGGACTTAATGGAGGTAGAAGAGGGTCAGGAGCAGCTGTGGTACAAAGTTGAGCCCATGGAGATTAGTGGAAGAGGTCAAAAATGGAATTTTGGTAAAGTGGCAGAAGGTGTTTGATGCTTGTTTGGTTAAGCAAATGATCTCCATTTGGCATGATACTCAAGAGGGTGAAATGTCACATATAATTAGGTCCTTCGACCAATTTTGATCTCATTTGGGCAAAGTTGCCAACGCAACTTTTGTAAACCCTAGAAATCAACAGAAATGGACTTTACAAGATTTAGTCATGCAAATCTATTCTCCTTGATGCACCACTTAGTGTAGTGTCATCATTTGAGGTTCTGAACATGTCCACAAAAGTTGAGATCAAAAGGAGAAGGTTTCCAATGTAGAGTTGTTCAAATTTGGTTCTGGACAGAGAGGGTTTTGGGGCACTTTGATCAAGATAACATTCTCTCCAAGTTGTGCCATTTGGTCTAGATGCATTATAACACCATTTTACCATGTGCACCAAGTTTGAGAGCATTTGGACATGTTTGACAGTGCAAAGTTCTTCAAACTTGAAAAAGGACAGAAGTGGTTTTGAGAGGGTTTCATGGGGTTATACTGTTCTCCATGACATGAGACTTGGCAAGATCATCAAACATGTCATATGTGACATGCTAGAATTTTCTTGAAATTGTTGGGGAATATTTTCTGTAGAAATATTTCAAATCCTTGAAATGGGCAGAAATGGTTTTGGGAGGTTTTGTCCAATATTTTGAACCTGACCATGTGTTGAAACTCACATATAAGGACAATATATGTCCACTGAGTTTCCCTGATTTTTCTCAAATATTTTTAAAGCTTTAAAATAATTTTAACCTATTAAAGACCATTTATGGCCTTAAGAAAAAGCCTTTAAATAAAATAGGAAAATAACTTTTAAAATTATATTTTTGTGGTTTCTTCCTATATCTAATAGGAGTCAAACATATTTTTGGAAATATTTTTACTGCCCTTAATTAAGTACTTGCAGTGCAAACCTTAATTCAGGGGTTTTTGGAAAACTAATTTTTGAAAATACTATTTGGCCAAATTATTTTTGTAAGAAATTATTTTTATGTCCTATACACATGGCATGGTCATTGGTTCAAGAGTTTGGAGCAAGGAGATGAAGTATAGGAGTTGGAGGATTTATTTGATTTTTAGAGCACTTGCAAACAACACACAAAATCCAATCAAGGCAAGGCCCAAAACACTCAAAAGTTTTTGTCAAACCACATTTTATCATGATTTATTAGCTTAAGTGTTGTGGCATGAAAATCAGGGTGTGACACCATGGTACCAGTGGGATGCCGCGCTACCATCCTTAGGACGCACGCTGGGCCGGGCAACGTGGAGTGTGGGGCACTACGGCGAGGTGTTCGGGGTAACGGCCCCGGAAGCCTACTGATACGTCTCCAACATATCTATAATTTTTGATTGCTCCGTGCTATATTATCTACTGTTTTGCACTATATTGGGCTTTATTTTCCACTTTTATATTATTTTTGGGACTAACCTATTAACCGGAGGCCTAGCCCAGAATTGCTGTTTTTTTGCCTATTTCAGTGTTTCGAAGAAACGGAATATCAAACGGAGTCCAAACGGCATGAAACCTTTGGGAACATGATTTTTTCACCGAACGTGATCCAGGAGACTTGGACCCTACTCCAAGATGTAAAAGAGGCGGTTACGAGGGTGGGGGGTGGCCCCCCCTAGGGCGCGCCCCCTGCCTCGTGGGCCCCTCGGAGCTCCACCAACGTACTCCTTCCTCCTATACATACTTACGTACCCCCAAACGATTAGAAACGGAGCCAAAAACCTAATTCCACCGCCGCAACTTTCTGTATCCACGAGATCCCATTTTGGGGCCTGTTCCGGAGCTCCGTCGGAGAAGGCCGTCATCACGGAGGGCTTCTAGATCATCATAGCCCCTCCGATGAAGTGTGAGTAGTTTACCATAGACCTTCAGGTCCATAGTTATTAGCTAGATGGCTTCTTCTCTCTTTTTGGATCTCAATACAATGTTCTCCCCCTCTCTCGTGGAGATCTATTCGATGTAATCTTCTTTTTGCGGTGTGTTTGTTGAGACCGATGAATTGTGGGTTTATGATCAAGTCTATCTATGAATAATATTTGAATCTTCTCTGAATTCTTTTATGTATGATTGGTTATCTTTGCAAGTCTCTTCGAATTATCAGTTTGGTTTTGCCTACTAGATTGGTTTTTCTTGCAATGGGAGAAGTGCTTAGCTTTGGGTTCGATCTTGCGGTGTCCTTTCCCAGTGACAGAAGGGGCAGCAAGGTATGTATTGCATCGTTGCCATCGAGGATAACAAGATGGGGTTTATATCATATTGCATGAATTTATTCCTCTACATCATGTCATCTTGCTTAAGGCGTTACTCTATTTTTAACTTAATACTCTAGATGCATGCTGGATAGCGGTCGATGAGTGGAGTAATAGTAGTAGATGCAGGCAGGAGTCGGTCTACTTGTCTCGGACGTGATGCCTATATACATGATCATACCTAGATATTCTCATAACTATGCTCAATTCTGTCAATTGCTCAACAGTAATTTATTCACCCACCGTAGAATACTTATGCTCTTGAGAGAAGCCACTAGTGAACCCTATGGCCCCCGGGTCTATTCTCATCATATCAATCTCCATCACTTTATTATTGCTTTGGTTTTTTACTTTGCCTTTTACTTTTTCACTTTGCATCTCTATATCAAAAATACCAAAAATATTTTCTATCATCTCTATCAGATCTCACTCTCGTAAGTGACCGTGATGGGATTGACAACCCCTAATCACGTTGGTTGCGAGGAGCTATCGTTTTGTGCAGGTACAATGGACTTGCGTGTAGCCTCCTACTGGATTGATACCTTGGTTCTAAAAAACTGAGGGAAATACTTACGCTACTTTGGTGCATCATCCTCTCCTCTTCGGGGAAAACCAACGCAGTGCTCAAGAGGTAGCAAGAAGAATTTCTGGCGCTGTTGCTGGGGAGTCTGCATAAAAGTCAACATACCAAGTACCCATCACAATCCCTATCTCTCGCATTACATTAGTTGCCATTTGCCTCTCGTTTTCCTCTCCCCCACTTCACCCTTGCCATTTTATTTGCCCTCTCCTTCTCCTTCTCCTTTTTTGTTTGCCTTTTTCTCGCTTGCCTTTTGTTTGCCCGTGTGTTGGTTTGCTTGCCGCGATGGCTCAAGATACTAACAAACCGTGTGACTTCACCAATACCAATAATAATGATTTTCTTAGCACTCCGATTGCTCCTCTTGCCAATACTGAATCTTGTGAAATCAATACTGCTTTGTTGAATCTTGTTATGAAAGATCAATTCGCTGGCCTTACTAGTGAAGACGCCGCTACTCATCTTAATAGCTTTGTTGATTTATGTGATATGCAAAAGAAGAAATACGTTGATAATGACGTTGTTAAATTTAAGCTATTTCCTTGTTCGCTTAGAGATCGTGCTTTGGTTTTCGTCTTTGCCTAAAAATAGTATTGATTCTTGGAACAAGTGCAAAGATGCTTTTATCTCTAAGTATTTTCCTCCCGCTAAGATCATCTCTCTTAGAAACGATAATATGAATTTTAAGCAACTTGATCATGAACATGTTGCACAAGCTTGGGAGAGAATGAATTTAATGATACGTAATTGCCCTACTCATGGATTGAATTTGTGGATGATTATACAAAAAATTTATGCCGGATTGAATTTTGCTTCTAGAAATCTTTTAGATTCGGCCGCGGGAGGTACTTTTATGGAAATCACTTTAGGAGATGCTACTAAACTCCTAGATAATATTATGGTTAATTATTCTCAATGGCATACTGAAAGATCTTCTAATAAAAAAGTGCATGCGATAGAAGAAATCAATGTTTTGAGTGGAAAGATGGATGAACTTATGAAATTATTTGCTACTAAAAGTGTTTCTTCTGATCCTAATGATATGCCTTTGTCTACTTTGATTGAGAATAATAATGAATCTATGGATGTCAATTTTGTTGGTATGAATAATTTTGGTAACAACGCTTATAGAGGGAATTTTAATCCTAGGCCTTATCCTAGTAATCCTTCTAATAATTAGGGAAATTCCTACAACAACTCTTATGGAAGCTTTAATAAGATGCCCTGTGAATTTGAGAATAGTGTTAAAAAGTTTATGAATTCACAAAAGAATTTTAATGCTTTGCTTAAAGTTGATGATTTGGCTAGGAACGTTGATAGAATTTATCTTGAGGTTGATTCTTTAAAGCTTAGATCTTTTCCTCCTAAGCATGATATCAATGAGTCTCTCAAAGCCATGAGAATTTCCATTGATGAGTGCAAGGAAAGAACCGCTAGGATGCGTTCTTCCAAAGATGCCTTTATTAAAGCATGTTCTTCCAATTCCTATGAAAATCAAGATGAAGATCTAAGAGTTATTGATGTGTCCCCTATTAAATCTTTGTTTTGCAATATGAATCTTGATGAAACCGAATATGATCTTCCTTTACCTAGAAGGAATTCCAAAAATTCGTAGTATTTAGATCTTGATGATGAAATTAATGAAAGTGGGATTGAAAGAAATAGAACCCTAGATGTTGCTAAACCCACTATATTGGATTTCAAGGAATTTAATTATGAAAGTTGCTCTTTAATTGATTGTGTTTCCTTGTTGCAATCCGTGCTAAATTATCCTTATGCTTATAGTCAAAAGAAAGCCTTTACCGAACATATTGTTGATGCCTTGATGCAATCTTATGAAGAAAAACTTGATTGCAATCCTTCTTGCCCTATTATTCTTGGTAGACCTTTCCTTAGAATGGTTGGTGCGATTATTGATATGAAGGAAGGGAATATTAGATTCAATTTCCATTAAAAAAAGGGCATGGAACACTTTCCTAGAAAGAAAATAAAATTGCCATATGAAACTATCATGAGAGCCACTTATGGATTTCCTACCAAAGATGGCAATAACTAGATCTATCCTCGCTTTTATGCCTAGCTAGGGGCATTAAACGATAGCGCTTGTTGGGAGGCAACGCAATTTTATTTTTGTTTTTTGTGTTTTTCTTATTTTTAGGAATAAATAACCCATCTACCTTCTGTTTTGATGTGGTTTGGTGTTTTAATTTGTCTTTGTGCCAAGTTAGACTTATAGGATCTTCTTGGATGATAGTTATTTGATCTTGCTGTAATTTCCAGAAACTTTGTGCTCAGTGCCCGAATTGTTAAAAATCACCAGAACGTGATAAAATACTGATTCCAATTGCTTATGATCAATAAACAAATTATCTAGGTCTTCCTATTTTGGTAGATTTTTTTTGAGTTCGAGAAGTTTGCGTTAGTTACAGATTACTACAGACTTTTCTGTTTTTGACAGATTCTGTTTTTCGTGTGTTGTTTTCTTATTTTGATGAATATATGGTTAGTAAAATAGTTTATAATCCATATAGAAGTTGGAATACAGTAGGTTTAACACCAATATAAATAAAGAATGAGTTCATTAAAGTACCTTGAAGTGGTCTTTTGTTTTCTTTCTCTAACAGAGCTCAAGAGATTTCTATGGAGTTTTGTGTTGTGAAGTTTTCAAGTTTTGGGTGAAATCTTTTGATGGATTATGGAACAAGGAGTGGTAAGAGACTAAGATTGGGGATGCCCATGGCACCCCCAAGATAATCCAAGGACACCAAAAATTCAAAGCTTGGGGATGCCCCGGAAGGCATCCCCTCTTTCGTCTACTTCCATCGGTAATTTTACATGGAGCTATATTTTTATTCGCCACATGATATGTGTTTTGCTTGGAGCGTCTTGTATTATTTGTGTCTTTGTTTTCTAGTGTGCCACAATCATCCTTGATGTACACACCTTTTGAGAGAGCCATACATGAATTGGAATTTGATAGAATACTCTATGTGCTTCACTTATATCTTTTGAGCTATGTAGTTTTATTCTATGTGCTTCACTTTATATCTTTTGAGCATTATAATTTTGCTCTATGGGCTTCACTTAGATCTTCTAGAGCACGGTGGTGGATTTGTTTTAAAGAAACTATTGATCTATCATGCTTCACTTAGATTATTTTGAGAGTCTTAATAGCATGGTAATTTGCTTAATAATAATATGCTTGGTGTTCAAGATTTGTGAAACTTTCTTTTGAGTGTGTTGAATACTAAGAAAAGATTGATACTTGATAATTGTTTTGAGATATGAAGATGGTGATATTAGAGTCATGCTAGTTGAGTAGTTGTGAATTTGAAAAATACTTGTGTTAAAAGTTTGTGATTCCCGTAGAATGCACGTATGGTGAACCTTTATGTGATGAAGTCGGAGCATAATTTATTTATTGATTGTCTTCCTTATGAGTGGCGGTCGGGGACAAGCGATTGTCTTTTCCTACCAATCTATCCCCCTAGGAGCATGCGCATAATACTTTGCTTTGATAACTTCTAGATTTTTGCAATAAGTATATGAGTTCTTTATGACTAATGTTGAGTCCATGGATTATACGCACTTTTTCCCATCCTTCCACCATTGCTAGCCTCTCTAATACCACGCACTTTTCGCCGCTATCATACACCCACCATATACCTTCCTCAAAACAGCCACCATACCTACCTATCATGGCATTTCCATAGCCATTCCGAGATATATTGCCATTCAACTTTCCACCGTTCCGTTTATTATGACACGCTCCATCATTGTCATATTGCTAGCATGATCATGTAGTTGACATCATATTTGTGGCAAAGCCACCGTTCATAATTCTTTCATACATGTCACTCTTGATTCATTGCATATCCCGGTACACCGCCGGAGGCATTCATATAGAGTCATATTTTGTTCTAAGTATCGAGTTGTAATTGTTGAGTTGTAAGAAAAATAAAAAGTGTGATGATCATCATTTTTAGAGCATTGTCCCAAGTGAGGAAAGAATGATGGAGACTATGATTCCCCCATAAGTCGGGATGAGACTCCGGAAGAAAAATAAAAAAAGAAAAGAAAAGAGGCCATAAAAAAGAGAAAAGGCCCAAATAAAAAAATGAGAGAAAAAGAGAGAAGGGACAATGTTACTATCCTTTTACCACACTTCTGCTTCAAAGTAGCACCATGACCTTCGTGATAGAGAGTCTCTCATTTTGTCACTTTCATATACTAGTGGGGATTTTTCATTATAGAACTTGGCTTGTATATTCCAATGATGGGCTTCCTCAAAATTACCCTAGGTCTTCGTGAGCAAGCGAGTTGGATGCACACACACTTAGTTTGTTTTTATGAGCTTTCATATACTTATAGCTCTAGTGCATCCATTGCATAGCAATCCCTACTCACTCACATTGATATCTATTGATGGGCATCTCCATAGCCCGTTGATACGCCTAGTTGATGTGATACTATCTTCCCCTCTTTTGGGCTTCTCCACAACCACCATTCTATTCAACATATAGTGCTATATCCATGGCTCAAGCTCATGTATTGCGTGAATATCAAAAAAGTTTTGAAAATTTAAAGTATGAAACAATTGCTTGCGTTCTCATCGGGGTTGTGCATGATTTAAATACTTTGTGTGGTGAAGATAGAGCATAGCCAGACTATATGATTTTGTAGGGATAACTTTCTTTGGCCATGTTATTTTGAGAAGACATAATTGCTTTGTTAGTATGCTTGAAGTATTATTATTTTTATGTCAATATGAAGTTTTGTCTTGAATCTTTCGAATCTGCATATTCATACCACAATTAAGAAGATTTGCATTGAAGTTATGCCAAGAAGCACTCCGCATCAAAAATTCTTTTTCTATCATTTACCTACTCGAGGACGAGTAGGAATTAAGCTTGGGGGTACTTGAAACGTCTCCAACGTATCTATAAATTTTGATTGCTCCATGCTATATTATCTATTGTTTTGGACTATATTGGGCTTTGTTTTCCACTTTTAGATTATTTTTGGGACTAACCTATTAACCGGAGGCCTAGCCCAGAATTGTTGTTTTTTTGCCTATTTCAGTGTTTCGAAGAAACGGAATATCAAACGGAGTCCAAACTGAATGAAACCTTCGGGAACGTGATTTTCTCACCGAACGTGATCCAGGAGACTTGTAGCCTACTCCAAGAAGTAAAAGAGGCGGTCACGAGGGTGGGGGCGCCCCCCCTAGGGCGCGCCCCCTGCCTCGTGGGCCCCTCGGAGCTCCACCGACGTACTCCTTCCTCCTATATATACCTACGTACCCCAAACGATCAGATATGGAGCCAAAAACCTAATTCCACCGCCGCAACTTTCTGTATCCACGAGATCCCATCTTGGCGCCTGTTCCGGAGCTCCGCCGGAGAGGGCCGTCATCATGGAGGGCTTCTACATCATCATAGCCCCTCCGATGAAGTGTGAGTAGTTTACCTCAGACCTTCGGGTCCATAGTTATTAGCTAGATGGCTTCTTCTCTCTTTTTGAATCTCAATACAATATGTTCTCCCCCTCTCTCGTGGAGATCTATTCGATGTAATCTTCTTTTTGCGGTGTGTTTGTTGAGACCGATGAATTGTGGGTTTATGGTCAGGTCTATCTATGAATAATATTTGAATCTTCTCTGAATTCTTTTATGTATGATTGGTTATCTTTGCAAGTCTCTTCGAATTATCAATTTGGTCTGACCTACTAGATTGGTTTTTCTTGCAATGGGAGAAGTGCTTAGCTTTGGGTTCGATCTTGCGGTGCCCTTTCCCAGTGACAGAAGGGGCAGCAAGGCACGTATTGCATCGTTTCCATTGAGGATAACAAGATGGGGTTTATATCATATTGCATGAATTTATCCCTCTACATCATGTCATCTTGCTTAAGGCGTTACTCTATTTTTAACTTAATACTCTAGATGCATGCTGGATAGCGGTCGATGAGTGGAGTAATAGTAGTAGATGCAGGCAGGAGTCGGTCTACTTGTCTCGGACGTGATGCCTATATACATGATCATACCTTGATATTCCCATAACTATGCTCAATTCTGTCAATTGCTCAACAGTAATTTGTTCACCCACCGTAGAATACTTATGCTCTTGAGAGAAGCCACTAGTGAACCCTATGGCCCCCGGATCTATTCTCATCATATCAATCTCCATCACTTTATTATTGCTTCGCTTTTTACTTTTCCTTTTACTTTTTCACTTTGCATCTCAATATCAAAAATACCAAAAATATTGTCTATCATCTCTATCAGATCTCACTCTCTTAAGTGACCGTGAAGGGATTGGCAACCCCTAATCGCGTTGGTTGCGAGGAGCTATCGTTTTGTGCAGGTACGAGGGACTTGCGTGTAGCCTCCTACTTGATTGATACATTGGTTCTCAAAAACTGAGGGAAATACTTACGCTACTTTGCTGCATCATCCTCTCCTCTTCGGGGAAAACCAACGCAATGCTCAAGAGGTAGCACCTACGTGCCCCACATGATGGACCAGGAGTACGCGCCGGAGGACGACCCTGGCTCGTTCCTCGGAGAGGATTGGGAAGAAGGGACGCTAGAAGTTGAAGCTGTCAGGACCCTGATCCTAAGTCACACCGATCTAGCATGTAACAGATCATATCACTTTGCGGCCTCACGCACGGTATTCCCACGGGTGCCACCTTACCTGGCCCGGGACCGTTTGCGCCTTTTGGCTCACGTATATGATAGTGTCGCTAGCATCCATATGACAAAGAACCCGGGCCGACATGGCTAGTCGTGAACCCGGGGCGGCACTAACCCATGAGGACAGGCATACATGAATCACATCGAGCATGTCGGTCAACAACGTATAAATCCGGGCTGTAGCACTGGGCTAACAGGACTCCGGTACCCCGGGCTGTAGCAGGCTAGGCAGGACTCCGGATAACACCGCGTGACATTTCCCCGAAGGGACAGACACGGGAACGACGTGAATCACATGCCGGCCAGTCAAGTGTCCTGAGCAGTAGTGCTGGGCTAGCAGGACTCCGGAGAACCGGGCTGTAGCGGACTAATATCGCTCAGAAGCACTAGACTACATTTCCCCATATGATAGGCTGCCAAGGATAAACAACTATATAGTCGGATCCCACTCATACCAAGCATTTCAATCATACACACAATATGCCCGATATGAGTAGATACAACATGGCATCACAACAAAACTCTACGACTCAAGTATTTATTCATTAGGCTCCGAGGAGCGAGATATTACAAACATGGGTCTTACGACCCAACATTCAGAGCATACAAGTCAAACACATGCGGAAGCTTAACATGTCTGAGTACAGACATCTACAAATGAAAAAGGCTGAGAAGCCTGACTATCTACCAGATCCTGCCGAGGGCACAAGATCGTAGCTGAGGTATCAAGCTAAACGTCGAAGTCCAAGCGGTACTACTAGCGAGACTGAAGACTCTCTACAAAAACATAAAATAGGCAAATGTGAGTACAATTGTACTCAGCAAGACTTACATCAGAACTAACTACATATGCATTAGTATCAATAAAGGGGGTGGTGGAGTTTGACTGCAGCAAGCCAGCTTTGACTTGGTGGCTATCCTGAACTACGACTGCTAGTAACTCTTTGAGGTGGCGCACACGAGTCCACATATTCACCATATCAATACACCACTATGGATCCGCTCCCGTCTCCCTACGAGAAGGCCATCCATAGCACTCACGCTTATCTTACGCATTTTAGAGTATCCACTTTCACTTGTCTATGAACTGTACAAGGGGTCCAAGTTTCCATATCCGAGGAATCCGGCTATTCGAATAGATAATGATAACCCTGCAGGGGTGTACTTCTTCACACACGCTCTCGCCACTTATCGCCCTGTACACGTCATGTACCTCGGCAACCTTCAAGCGGAAACCGGCCGAGGGAGTCGACCACGACCTGACTAACCACACGAGTCTCTAGTTCAGGTTTATCGCCTATTCGGGTTCCATCCGCAAGGAGATCCGGCCGGGGTGTCGCTCACGGCCCCGAACGATGTGAGCAGGGTTCCCAAGCCCACCATCCGGGTGCCACTTGGTACACCGTGCCATTGTGCCTAGTCTGTCCCAAGCCCACCTGTACCGGGTGCCACTTGGTAGACTACTAACACTACCTACAAACACCAGAAACTAGTTGCAACTCCTGGACAGAGATCAAGTGGATTAATAAGTCGAGAGGGGCACTTAAGCATTCCAATGCGTGGTAGTAACTGTTCATGGATCACAAACACAGAACTCAGTTCCTGAGGACGGCTGCAATGAGACAACCCACCATGTACTCCTACATGGCCTCTCACCGCTACCTTTACCAAATCGTGTTCACACACTTAGCTCTCAACAGTAGGACATGTTCACCACATTCCAATTCATTCCCGATGAATCAGAACCAACTCAACTCTAAGCAGTAGCAGGCATGACAACAAGCATGAATGAGTAGGCACATCAGGGCTCAAACAACTCCTACTCATGCTAGTGGGTTTCATCTATTTACTGTGGAATGACAGGTCATGCAAAGGATAAGGGGGTTCAGCTACCGCAGCAAGTAACACATGAATCGTTGTTGTCCTAATGCAATAAAAGAGAGCAGGAGCGAGAGAGTGGGGTTGTATCGGAATGAAAAAGGGGGTTTTGCTTGCCTGGCACTTCTGAAGATAACATAGCTCTTCATCAGTGTCATCGATCACGTCGTCGGAAACATCGTGTACTGAGAGGGGATGGTTACCGGCAAACAAAGAGGGACACAATCAATGCAATGCGACAATATGATGCATGATCATGACATGGCGAAATGAATGTGTTTGAGCTAATGCATAATAGAATAGGTTGATTTGAACCCATTTGAATCAAAGATTCAAATGTGAGCTCATGTATATAGTCATAATGGTGCATTATTTTGTTTCACTAGAACAGCATGGTTAAATTGTTCTAACATGCATGCAAATGGTACAGATGGATAGATTTGATTTTTCTGATCATTTTTCATATATAAATCTTTTCAATCTGAGCTACGGTTGAATTTATATGAATTTTAGAAGTTTGCAACATTTTCTGGAATTTCCTATATAAAAATAAATCCAGAAAAAGAGTTATTGCATCAGCACTGCGTCATGCTGACCTCAGCAGGTCAACAGACCCGTTCTAGGTCAAACCTGACCTGCGGGACCCATTGGTCAGTGACTCAGAGCTGGGTTGGGTGGATGACAGGTGGGACCGGTCAACGCTGACTTGGTCAAAGTCAAAGCTGACACGTGGGGTCCGCAATATTAGCACTAATTTAAACAGAAATTAAACTAACCTAAACAGGCACAGGGGCCCACATGACAGTGGCTCTAGGGGGTGATTACTGGGGTGTTTAGGCCTTAATTAATTGGCCACGTCGGCCCGCCGGAGTTTGGACGACGGCGACCACGACTCGCGGCGACGATGCTCGGGATCGAGCTATAGGCCATGATTTTGGCCGCAGTTTGGCCCTATGGCTAGCTAGCGGAGTGCCGCATCCAACTGTGGCAGCGGCTGGAGCTGGGGTGGCCTGTGAGGGCACCAGCGACGAGCTGGGCGGCGACCGGAGCTCGGCCGTCGGTCGTTTTGCTACTGCGGCGTGCTAGCGGGCGAACGGAGGCACTAGCGAAGCGCTGCGGAGTGCGGGGAGTGCGTTAGGCACCATCGATGACCAAAAGGTCACCGGAGTGACACCGGCGTCGAGCTTGTGCGGCGGAGCGGGTCGGCTCCTGTTGAGGAGGCGGCTAGAGGGTGCGTACGAGTGCGGGGAGGAGGGGAGAAGATAGCGGAGCTCACAGCGGGGTCGGAGACGGTCTTAGCGAGCTCGGGGAGGCGGAGACGGCGGCAAATCGACGGCGGCGATCCTCGGTGGACGAGGAGGGGAACGGCAGAGCTGGCGGCATCCAGGGCTTCCGGCGCCTTCCGTCTTGGTGAGGAGGAAGAGGGGGACGAGGCGGGGCTTCTTGGTGCGTCGGCGAGGCGAGGGGAGCGCGGTGGACGTGGCAAACAGCGTCGGCGACGACGAGCTCCGCTCGGGCACGTGCGGGGAGAGAGCAGGGGAGGGGGGAGGAGCGAGGGAGAGCGCGAGGGGTTCCAGGGGCGTCGTGGCGTCGCGAGAGCCGTCCAGAGCATCGGGGGGGTGCACGCAGGCAGGCGGGAGGTGGCCGGCGCGCGTCGGGCACACGCCCGCATCCTCCTGGCGCGGTTAAGAAGACGACTGGCAGCTGGGCTGCACAGTAGCGGGCCGCGTGGGTGGGTTGGCCTCTCTGGTGGGCTTCACAAGTGAGGCCATGTAAGTTACAGGTACTCCCTCCTGCTCTGTTTCTATTTAATTATTGTTTTCTATTTGTTTCAATCTGTTTTGATTTAGTTCAAGCACTAAATCCTTTTTGTTTCTTCTGATAATTTTTGCAGGGGACTTAAAGGAATATTCTAGAGCCCCTCACAAAATAACAGAATTATTGAAGCATTAAATATATTTATAACATATATTTGCTCCAACTCAAATAAAATATGTATTAGTTCAAAGATCCAAAATGTCATGGAAAAATGTTCATCAACTCTGGTTACTGTTTCCAGCATTCTCCAAAAATGATGAACATTTTTGAAAGCCATTTGGACTTACTGAAAATATTTTAGGTGAACCTAGTGAATTCCTTTAATGCTAGGGTTTAGGCAATCCCCATTTCAACTTTAATTGAAAAATTAACATGATGCAGACAAGAAGGGCTAGCCTAGTGCATACTAGAACTAGGGATGTGACAACTCACCCCCACTAAACAAGAATCTCGTCCCGAGATTCAAGACGTGAGGTAAGAAGACAGAGAGGCACAACTAACACGATCTTCACGATCCAGGTTGCACTTCATAGGAACGTTGACACGATCACCATCTTTGCCTCGATGCCTTGCTCTGAGAACTCCATCCAACATGTAACGGGAAGAAAAGAAACTCTCGAAGAATCGATCTTCTCGAAGATCAAGCAACCGACGATCAACTCACAGAACGAGACATAGCGACATCTGTCGAGATGAGACACGATGCACACATCAAGAATGATGGAAAATGAGCATATGAAAAGTTTTAAATAAGTAGCGAAATTCCCACACGTAGGAGGGTGGTGAACGGTGTCATCATAGCGAGGAGTTGGGTTGCCATGATACCACAACGAGACACCTTAAGGAAGGTGACTCGCAGAAATATTCCCTTAAGTGGCAAAAAGAATTATATCCATAGATCATTGAAGCTCCTGATACTAGCTTAAGGCAGTTTACAAATGATCGTTTGAAATAGCTCGAGGAAATGGCATACTCGGACTAGGATGGATGATGTGGACTACCTTGTTGAAGACAACGCAAGAGATGATTTTGCTTGCGCGTGCTCTCAAGAACTTGAGCATTTCCCTATTCATCAGGTCTTGCCAACATCCGTGTCAAGGATCCTGGCAACACATCATACTACCATGATGAATAATGATGGACGATGCACATGCAAAGGAGGACAACACCTTCTCAGATTTTACCTTAGCAAGGCCAAGGAAACAAAATCTGGATGATCGACCGAGAGACATTTAGCACTCCGCTTCTAATGTTCTCCTTGATGTACTAGGTACCACGGTCAATGCTTAAAAGCATCAACATGGCCATCAAGTAAAGGTCGGACTTCGGGAGCACAAGAATCCATAAGGAACAACTTGTGGAATAAGTCATACCAAATCCTCATGGAGAAGATGGTCGAATTGCTCGTTCAAGATACTATATTAATAGATCTTCCGGCTAGGTGTGTCAGCCAGAACATCAACCTCGTCGGGACCTACATCACAGATCTTGGAAATGTTCCAGCCATCATATCTGCCTGAGATTCAGATCTAGCTGGTAACAGGATTTTTCAGACAACATGCCTAGAAAAGAAAGGTTGCAACACAAGTCGACGAGATAACGTTGCAAGACTCTCGGGAGATGAACTATGATAGCAAGCTCCAAAAACAGGAGCTGGTTCTGCAACAAACCTGTGAACACGTTGTCCCAGACAAGCATGATCACATGGTAGTCTTACAACAAAGTACTACCAAGTTCTGGTAGGGAACCATCATTAATGATATCGAAGTCTCCGCGCAGAAGTCTAAAGTAATGACCTTAGAACAGACTCCTTTATCTTGAACAAATAAATCAGTGGCTTCGTGTGCTAGGGATTACACATGGAGTGGAGGTAGCGAGCCTATCAAACCATGGAATACTTCGCACATGCGTGACCAACTTGGGACGATTCCAGAGGAGGCACAAACAATCTTTCTCCAACTCACGGCGGCAACTTGCACCAAATGCACATGAATTTGGAGAAAGTCACTTCTTTCATTCAAGCATATGCTTCATGAACGAAACACGAAGAAATGCTTACAAAATTTCCAATACTAGTGTAGCGTTCAACATGAATCATGGGGGAGACAAAATGCTGCTGATGGGCTCAACAACAACTCATCAGTATTTCCATATCACTGGACTTCCACCATCATGTGAACACGGTGATAGCATTGGTCAGACCAAAAGATGTAATGGTGTTTGCTCGAGGGATCAACCACGAGTAAGACAACATTACGAACATCGTTGGTTCTGATTTGACTTGACGATAGCCCATACTCAAGTCAAAGTTTTGACAAGGCAATAGATCCAACAACTGATCACGAGGACCAATTGGTGAAGATATCATCTTAGTTCAACACACACAAACACAAGGATATCCCTTAGTGATGAACTAAGTGGATTAAGCTTTTATCTTCCAACTCTCCAAATTGTTGTGTAGCTCAACCAACTAGCTCAAGGTATCAAACACAAATTTCTTGGAGAATGGCTGGTTTACAAGAACCCAACTCGATCACGAGCTCAACATAGCGGTCAGGTGACAACCTAGTAATACTTACGAGAAGATATTTGGAAAATCACGAACCACCGATAAGTTATTAAGCTCGGGAACAATCTTGCTTTTCAGGGCAAGACGATATGATCAAATAAGCAAGGGATTGAATAATCCTAACTCATTGATCGAAGAGTGCACTGGAAATAAGGACTAGGTAGCACAATCAATCTTAGGATGATGATTTAATAACCAACATGCTAAGAATGAGAATATTGTCCATTTACTACAAAGCAACGAGTTGCTCGGAGTATTGATTTCACACAGCACAATTCACTTGTCGGCAATCCGGTTACAATAACACGGAGACCGAGGAATGAACGATGATGGCGAGAAGTATCACTGTATCAAGAGTTCATAGGGTGTTGTGCAATTCCTATGATATTCCTGACATAAAGAGGGCAATACTTCAGGGTAGAACAGAATCAAAAGCTGGATTGGCATTTTGATCTGCGGAATACAACTGTTTTGACCCATTCCTAGATATGGATGAGTTACTGGAGTTTGTTTCTCCTAGTCATTCCGGAATAGAATGGCTTGACAGACCACGAGAATAATAGGCATCGATGAACGAATGCACACATACTCCTGACTATCAAATGATAGACGAAGGTCACAAAACAACTAAAGAGGGACAAGTCAAGGAACATATAACTTTCTGAGTTGTGGATGCATAGGTTAGCATGTTGAACGAGTTCAACATATTTCTTCCGGATAACCCATGCAGAAAGAAAGAACTGGCAGAGTCAGAATATGAATGGAGTACTCCTTAAGAACACCCCGGTTGTGATCTTTTGGTTCAAAGAACTTCTGCCATAAGCGGTTCGTAGTATTTGGAAGAAGGAAGTACCACGGACATCGAGGACTAATGCAAAGGTTACTAATATCCTAAGGGAACTAGCAAACACTATCGACATGAGCTAAGTAGGGTGAATCTCAGGTTCAAAACCCAGGAGTAGAATACCTACTAACTAAATGGCATCACGGGATGCTTTCGAGAATGGTGGCCAGAATTATCACGCTGGGAACACAAAACATGGCTAGGTTGCTAGGTGACTCCCTAAGACTCCTAGGGTCATAACAGTAGCTCCAACATATATGTCGAGGCAACAGAGTACCTCAACTCAGCAACTAGTGTGATTAATCTGACCCAAAAGGACATCAGGAACATGGAGGAAAGATTTGCAAGTGCATCGGATTATTTAGAGACCTGGGATGACTCGGACACCATAACGGCTGTAAATGCTCAAAATGATTTAAGATATCCTGCAAAATGGTGGCATAACCACTCAACATCACAATATCAATGTTCTGAGATCAACTAAGAACACATGGAAGTAGTAGAAACAGAACTGGGGCTTGAACTCAACAATCCTAGGCAACTACGGTTTAGTACCACGTCATCCTGAGAGATAGAAGAGAAGCCTAGTTCTTAACCCCCGTAGAAAAGAAGAGGATGACTCAGATTAGAAGGCCATGAGGTATAAGGAGTAAAAAGAGCCTTACGTTCCCTTCCACAATCAATTCCCTTACATAACTAAAGCAGTACTAGACTCAACTTCGACCAGTTTGGCTTGGTAATCCTACAGGCAGTCGGGCTCTGATACCAACGCTGTCAGGACCCTGATCCTAAGTCACACCGATCTAGCATGTAACACATCATATCACTTTGCGGCCTCACGCACGGTATTCCCACGGGTGCCACCTTACCTGGCCCGGGACCGTTTGCGCCTTTTGGCTCACGTATATGATAGTGTCGCTAGCATCCATATGACAAAGAACCCGGGCCGACATGGCTAGTCGTGAACCCGGGGCGGCACTAACCCATGAGGACAGGCATACATGAATCACATCGAGCATGTCGGTCAACAACGTATAAATCCGGGCTATAGCACTGGGCTAACAGGACTCCGGTACCCCGGGCTGTAGCAGGCTAGGCAGGACTCCGGATAACACCACGTGACATTTCCCCGAAGGGACAGACACAGGAACGACGTGAATCACATGCCGGCCAGTCAAGTGTCCTGAGCAGTAGTGCTGGGCTAGCAGGACTCCGGAGAACCGGGCTGTAGCGGACTACTATCGCTCAGAAGCACTAGACTACATTTCCCCATATGATAGGCTGCCAAGGATAAACAACTAGATAGTCGGATCCCACTCATACCAAGCATTTCAATCATACACACAATATGCCCGATATGAGTAGATACAACATGGCATCACAACAAAACTCTACGACTCAAGTATTTATTAATTAGGCTCGGAGGAGCGAGATATTACAAACATGGGTCTTACGACCCAACATTCAGAGCATACAAGTCAAACACATGCGGAAGCTTAACATGTCTGAGTACAGACATCTACAAATGAAAAAGGCTGAGAAGCCTGACTATCTACCAGATCCTGCCGAGGGCACAAGATCGTAGCTGAGGTATCAAGCTAAACGTCAAAGTCCAAGCGGTACTACTAGCGAGACTGAAGTCTCTCTGCAAAAACATAAAATAGACAAACGTGAGTACAATTGTACTCAGCAAGACTTACATCAGAACTAACTACATATGCATTAGTATCAATAAAGGGGGTGGTGGAGTTTGACTGCAGCAAGCCAGCTTTGACTTGGTGGCTATCCTGAACTATGACTGCTAGTAACTCTTTGAGGTGGCGCACACGAGTCCACATATTCACCATATCAATACACCACTATGGATCCGCTCCCGTCTCCCTACGAGAAGGCCATCCATAGCACTCACGCTTATCTTGTGCATTTTAGAGTATCCACTATCACTTGTCTATGAACTGTACAAGGGGTCCAAGTTTCCATATCCGAGGAATCTGGCTATTCGAATAGAGAATGATAACACTGCAGGGGTGTACTTCTTCACACATGCTCTCGTCACTTATCGCCCTGTACACGTCATGTACCTTGGCAACCTTCAAGCGGAAACCGGGCGAGGGAGTCGGCCACGACCTGCCTAACCACACGAGTCTCTAGTCCAGGTTTATCGCCTATTCGGGTTCCATCCGCAAGGAGATCCGGCCGGGGTGTCGCTCACGGCCCCAAATGATGTGAGCAGGGTTCCCAAGCCCACCATCCGGGTGCCACTTGGTACACCGTGCCACTGTGCCTAGTCTGTCCCAAGCCCACCTGTACCGGGTGCCACTTGGTAGACTACTAACACTACCTACAAACACCAGAAACTAGTTGCAACTCCTGGACAGAGATCAAGTGGATTAATAAGTCGAGAGGGGCACTTAAGCATTCCAATGCGTGGTAGTAACTGTTCATGGATCACAAACACAGAACTCAATTCCTGAGGACGGCTGCAATGAGACAACCCACCATGTACTCCTACATGGCCTCTCACCGCTACCTTTACCAAGTCGTGTTCACACACTTAGCTCTCAACAGTAGGACATGTTCACCACATTCCAATTCATTCCCGATGAATCAGAACCGACTCAACTCTAAGCAGTAGCAGGCATGACAACAAGCATGAATGAGTAGGCACATCAGGGCTCAAACAACTCCTACTCATGCTAGTGGGTTTCATCTATTTACTGTGGAATGACAGGTCATGCAAAGGAGAAAGGGGTTCAGCTACCGCAGCAAGTAACACATGAATCGTTGTTGTCCTAAAGCAATAAAAGAGAGCAGGAGCGAGAGAGTGGGATTGTATCGGAATGAACAAGGGGGTTTTGCTTGCCTGGCACTTCTGAAGATAACATAGCTCTTCATGAGTGTCATCAATCACGTCGTCGGAAACATCGTGTACTGAGAGGGGATGGTTACCGGCAAACAAAGAGGGACACAATCAATGCAATGCGACAATATGATGCATGATCATGACATGGCGAAATGAATGTGTTTGAGCTAATGCATAATAGAACAGGTTGATTTGAACCCATTTGAACCAAAGATTCAAATGTGAGCTCATGTATATAGTCATAATGGTGCATTATCTTGTTTCACTAGAACAGCATGGTTAAATTGTCCTAACATGCATGCACATGGTACAGATGGATAGATTGGATTTTTCTGATCATGTTCATATATAAATCTTTTCAATCTGAGCTATGGTTGAATTTATATGAATTTTAGAAGTTTGCAACATTTTCTGGAATTTCCTATATAAAAATAAATCCAGAAAAAGAGTTATTGCATCAGCACAGCGTCATGCTGACCTCAGCAGGTCAACAGACCCGGTCTAGGTCAAACCTGACCTGCAGGACCCATTGGTCAGTGAATCAGAGCTGGGTTGGGTGGATGACAGGTGGGACCGGTCAACGCTGACTTGGTCAAAGTCAAAGCTGACACGTGGGGTCCGCAATATTAGCACTAATTTAAACAAAAATTAAACTAATCTAAACAGGCACAGGGTCCCACATGACAGTGGCTCTAGGGGGTGCTTACCGGGGTGTTTGGGCCCTAATTAATTGGGCACGTCGGCCCGCCGGAGTTTGGCCGACGGCGACCATGACTCGCCGTGGCGATGCTCGGGATCGAGCTATAGGCCATGATTTTGGCCGCAGTTTGGCCCTATGGCTAGCTGGCGGAGTGGCGCATCCAACTGTGGCAGCGGCTGGAGCTGGGGTGGCCTGTGAGGGCACCGGTGATGAGCTGGGCGGCGACCGGAGCTCGGCCGTCGGTCGTTTTTCTACTGCGGCATGCTAGCGGGCGAACGGAGGCACTAGCGAAGCGCTGCAGAGTGCGGGGAGTGCGTTAGGCACCATCGATGACCAAAAGGTCACCGGAGTGACGCCGGCGTCGAGCTCGTGCGGCGGAGCGGCTCGGCTCCGGTTGAGGAGGCGGCTAGAGGGTGCGTACGAGTGCGGGGAGCAGGGGAGAACATGGCGGAGCTCACAGCGGGGTCGTAGACGGTCTTAGAGAGCTCGGGGAGGCGGAGACGGTGGCAAATCGACGGCGGCGATCCTCGGTGGCCGAGGAGGGGAACGGAAGAGCTGGCGGCATCCAGGGCTTTCGGCGCCTTCTGTCTTGGTGAGGAGGAAGAGGGGGACGAGGCGGGGCTTCTTGGTGCGTCGGCAAGGCGAGGGGAGCGCGGTGGCCGTGGCAAACAGCGTCGGCGACGACGAGCTCCGCTCGGGCGCGTGCGGGGGGAGAGCAGGGGAGGGGGGTAGGAGCGAGGGAGAGCGCGAGGGGTTCCAGGGGCGTCGTGGCGTCGCGAGAGCCGTCCAGAGCGTCGGGGGGGTGCACGCAGGCCGGCAGGAGGTGGCTGGCACGCGTCGGGCACACGCCCGCATCCTCCTGGCGCGGTGAAGAAGACGACTGGCAGCTGGGCTGCACAGTAGCGGGCCGCGTGGGTGGGTTGGCCTCTCTGGTGGGCTTCACAAGTGAGGCCAGGTAAGTTATAGGTACTCCCTCCTGCTCTGTTTCTATTTAATTATTGTTTTCTATTTGTTTCAATCTATTTTGATTTAGTTCAAGCACTAAATCCTTTTTGTTTCTTCTGATAATTTTTGCAGGGGACTTAAAGGAATATTCTAGAGCCCATCACAAAATAACAGAATTATTGAAGCATTAAATATATTTATAACATATATTTGCTCCAACTCAAATAAAATATGTATTAGTTCAAAGATCCAAAATGTCATGGAAAAATGTTCATCATCTCTGGTTACTGTTTCCAGCATTTTCCAAAAATGATGAACATTTTTGAAAGCCATTTGGACTTACTGAAAACATTTTAGGTGAACCTAGTGAATTCCTTTAATGCTAGGGTTTAGGCAATCCCCATTTCAACTTTAATTGAAAAATTAACATGATGCAGACAAGAAGGGCTAGCCTAGTGCATACTAGAACTAGGGATGTGACAGAAGCCTTCCAGGAACCAATGGAGAACCGCAACGACCGTGCCAAAAATGACAACTACAAGGTACCACTAATCTCTCAGGAGCAAGCTTACGCTAACCATGGGCTGCAAGTGAATCAGGTCACGGCATCAACCGACGACCCCGGGACAGCAGCATCCCTTCCGTCGGGGGAAGCACGCTGGGGGCCACGCAGAGGGAGCCTAGAGCAAGGCCCCCCCACGTCGCGTGAAGCCAGGCAATGCCCGGAGGTAGGCCCTTTGTCGGGGAGGTGCCGGGGAGCCTTCCCCCGGCAGAGGACCCGTGGTCGCCGAGGGAACCGCTGGCGTCCTCTTTCCCCCCTTTGTGTCTTCCAGGTTACTGGTCGGCTCAAAGGTGGTCGAGGGTGGTGCAAGGCGGGGCCCTCCTCTAGCGATATGAAGCAAGGCTGGTTCCTGTGAAGAAGGCCCAGTGCCTGTGAAGCTCGCCGCCCGTGACACTCTCACGTAATAATGAGTGGGGTTGTACACGCCCCGGAGTCTCAGGAGTGCCGGCCTCAAGCCCTGGGGCTCCCTCCCACGCCTAGTGGCAGCACTTAGCTCTGTGCTGGTGAGAAGACTCGAACACCAGAAGACTAGACTAGGCGCCGGACACGGCCGTTTGCTTTGGACCTCTTCTTCTGTAGTCTTGCTTTCTAGATTTGGATTTAAGTTGAAGTGGAGCTTTTGTCGATGCGTGCGGGGGGTGTATTTTCTTGTTCAAGCGATTTCTTGCCATATGGTTCTTGCCTTGTTCTAGAGCTCATGTTGGCCGCCTCCCCCTCGCAGGCCCCTCGCGAGCGGGGCTGGGCACAGCACACGTGCCACACGCGCCGATCGGCACAGGAACCTCGCAAGGCCCTCTCGGGCAAGTCAGCAGACCCTTCAGGAGCCCCGTGGCGACTCTCGGCCTTACAATCGGATTCAAGGCCTGCTCGAGCTAAGGTAAGCCACAACGACAGGACTTGCCGTCAGACTCGTGACCGACCAAAACGCACCCTCGTTCCAGCATAAAGGAGTAGAAATCATGATTTGTATACATGAGGGGTTCCCCCTCCCCAAAATGCTCTTACAATCTTTAGGGGCCACACCCGAGTTTTTGCATACAGGGTGAAGCAATAAAGGAATGAGGAATTAGCCAAATATGTTGCTCGCCACGTGCTCCGCGTCGTCTTCAGACGCGCCGCTCGCGTCGCTGTCGCCATTGTTTGCACCGCCGCCACCATCATCAGCGCCAACGTCCCCATCATCGACCACGTCGCCTACGTCTGCGGCGACCACCACCGCGTCATCCTCTGAAGTGAAGGCCCTAACCAACACACCCAAGTTGTCCTCTTCCAACCGCGCCAGGTCGTCCCGAATGAACATAGGTACGGGGGCGATGGCGGCGTTGAAATCAAAGTCGGGGTTGGCGTTCAGGAGATGGCTGAGGACACGGGAGAAAGCGTGATGGAGTAATTGACCACGGGTACCCCGAAGACGGCAAGACAATATTTCAAGACATTGGGGCTAGCAAAGCCCCTCAGTCCGACTGCCCGGCTGCTTCTGCCGACTCCCCATCCGACTGCTCTGCCCGGCCGGCTGCCGTCTGCTGACTGCAACGACCAGCCGGCTGCCGACTGCAGCCCGAAGCGACATCGACATGACATCGACGAGTCGATCGTACCCGAGCACTATTC
Source organism: Aegilops umbellulata (assembly GCA_032464435.1). Taxonomy (NCBI): domain Eukaryota; kingdom Viridiplantae; phylum Streptophyta; class Magnoliopsida; order Poales; family Poaceae; genus Aegilops; species Aegilops umbellulata. The sequence goes on from CP136055.1 coordinate 92,389,498, forward strand.
ACGTGTCATCTCAGCCATCATGTATAGTGTCACTTGTCCCCTGGCACTATTTATGAAGTGACCCAGGGGACAAGGATGACATGCACCATGCCTTACCCATGCCCACTACCAAGCTTACCTCCCAAGCTACCCTCTCTTATATAAAGGGGCATCCATCCATCCAGACAGGGGATGAACTCTTACGCACACACACAAGCAACTAGCTAGCAAGCTAGCTAGGTATTCCATCCATCCATCCACATGAGCACACATGCTCACGCCGATGAGCATGGCCGGCCACTAGCATGCCTCATATAGGCATATACAAAGCCAGATGCCTATGGCACTGAGTTCAGATACAGCTCCAGGAGCACTCTGTACCAGATATACCAGATATACTCAGACATGCAGGAGTAGGGGTATTATCTCTCCAGAGAGCCCCGAACCTGGGTAAGCTAGCGCGTGCTACCCGCATACCCGCTCCCGGTCCTATCAGCAGCAGTCTTACCCTCACACTAATCCCTTGTGGCATCTGTCGACTCGCAAGCCCCCCGCGAGAATACCACGACATTTGGCGCCCACCGTGGGGCGAGGTGCACCGTCGTCCGGAGACCTGTTCTGGACGGGAACCCTGTTCCTCCCTGGCAAGCGCAGCCAGCCCGACACGCCAGAGGAAGTTTGCGCCGACGAGCTGCATGGCGCTGAGATCGCCTGCGCGACCAGTTGCCTCGCCGAACTTGTCGGCGAGGTTCTCCTCTCCGACGAGCCTGCATCCGGCGCAGGCACCGGCGGCTCCGAGAGTATTCTCGCGGGCCACGTCGACCAACTCCATGTTGTCGGCGAGCCTGCCGTGGACCTGGAGTCCGTAGGCTCCACCGACCCGATGCTGGTCGACTCCGACACTGCGTCGCTCGACGCGTTTCCCACCAACATGGTGGTCTACGACGAGCCGCTCCCTCGCGCGGAGAGCGGCGGAAGCACCGTCACAGAAGTGCTCGTCATCGGTCATGGCGAGCACTCCGACGGCGTAGCTCATGACCCGCTCGACGCGGCACTGCAAGACCTGGATGCGCCCATTCCATAAGATGCTGACGCCGAGACACTAGAGGCACGCCGCCTCCAGCTCGTCGAAGGCGCGAAGAAGCCGGAAAGCATGAGACGCTTGTCAGAGGCCTACCAGCGAGAGATGGATCGCGCTGTGGGCAGCTCGTCGGCCCCAACGGGGCCAAGCCGCCTAGGCGCGGTCCGGCAGTGCGGCGCGGACATAACCAGCATGTTCGGGGCCAATCGCCCCGTATACGCCACGCCCGCGCAGAACATCCGGGCTGCCCAGGCGGCGGCGGACGAGTTGGACAACCTCGATGGCGAAGAGCGCCGCCTAATGACGGAGCGAGTCCAGCGACTCCTCGACGCGGCAGCCGCGCAGAACGCGGCCGACTGTCATACTGAGGCACCGCAACGACAGAACGATGACCTGCCACCCCGCCGAGATCAAGGCGCGACGTCTCGGACGCCGACTGGCGGCGTCCGCGGAAGAAAGGACAAGTATCCGCTGCCAGTCGCAGTCGGACTCACATCACCATCGAGCGCGACCAAGATGGCCGCCCGAGAGCAGTGGAGCGGTAGGACGACTATCTGCCTCCCCCACCTCGCAGAGAAAGGCGAGTCTCCCGGCCACCCGTTGAGCATCCGACTCTCGGCGACCTCCTCGGCCGTCGGGAGGGAGTCAGAGAAAACGACGCGCGTCACCGGATCAATCGGCTCCACCGATCCCTGGCGCTGGAAGAGGAGGACGAGTTGGGTCCGCCGTGTTTCGGCCCCCGCATTCGAGATGAGCCCTTTCCCAAAGGGTTCACTCTTCCTAGAGATACTCCCAAGTACACCGGCTCCGTGAAGCCGGAAGATTGGCTGGTTGACTATGCCACGGCCGTCGACATAGCAAGCGTCAACAAGCGCGTTGCCGTGAAGTACGTTCCACTCATGCTCCAGGGCACGGCCCGGACATGGTTGAACAGCCTGAAGCCCCGCAGCATCAACAGCTGGGTCGACTTCACCGAAGCTTTCGTCCGCAACTTCACAAGCACGTACAAGCGACCTCCCAAGCCTCGCCAACTCTCCTTGTGCGTGCAAGGCCCCAACGAGTCAACTCGTGACTACCTCACGCGTTGGGCCGAGCTCCGAAACTCCCGCGAGGGCGTGCACGAGGTGCAGGCCATCGAGTACTTCACCGCTGGGTGCAGAGAAGCCACCCTCCTCAAGCACAAGCTCCTTCGCGATGAGCCAGAGACCCTGGACGAGCTGCTGATCATAGCAGACAAGTACGCCACAACCCACTCCCCCATGAAGACGGAGATCCAAGTTAGTACAACCGGCAAAGTGGCCCCTCAGGCTCCCAGAACTCCGGCTGGAGACGCCAGTCGGCGACAACAGCAGAGCAACCACAAGCGCAAGGCCCCGCAGCCGGCTTCCAGTAGCCGGCAGGTGGCGACAGTCAAAGACCAGCAGCCGGAGGGGCAGCCTCTGCCCAAGCGATAGAAGGGCGGCAAGTCCAACTGGTTGCCGGCGTTCTCTTACGAGCAGACTCTTGATGGCCCATGCAAGTTTCACAGCGGCGCGAAGCCGTCAAACCACTCCACCCGAAAGTGTCACTGGCTCACCAGGATCACCAAGGGAGACGGCCTCCTGCCTCCTCCGCCTGCTGGGCAGCCGCCTCCGCCTCCACCCCAGCAGCCGGCTGTCAGGCCAGTCGGCGCAGTGCAAGACGGGTACCCAGAAGAGCATGGGGCCTATGTGGTGTTCACCAGTGTGGCTGATGATAAACGCAGCAAGCGGCTGCAGCGGCAAGAGGGGAACGCAGTGGCATCAGACACTCCAGAGTTCATGCACTGGTCCGAGAAGCCTATCAATTGGAGCAGAGCTAATCACCCAGAGGTGATGCCGAATCCGGGTTCCTACGCCCTGGTCCTGGATGCCACCTTTGCCACAGATAGGCGGGCCACTCGCTTCTCGCGAGTTCTGATAGACGGAGGCAGCAGCATAAACATCCTGTACAAGGATACCATGGAAAAGTTAGGAATCAAGCAAAGACAGCTTCAGAGTAGCCGGACTGTGTTCCACGGCATCGTGCCTGGCCTTTCCTGCTCGCCAATCGGCAAGATTCTGATAGATGTCCTCTTTGGAGACAAGGATCATTTCCCCCGAGAGCCAGTCTGGTTTGAAGTGGTGGACCTTGAGAGCCCATACCATGCCTTGCTTGGCAGATCTGCTTTGGCCAAGTTCAACACAGTCCCCCACTACGCCTACCTCAAGATGAAGATGCCAAGTTCCAAGGGAATTCTGACCATATCCGGCGACTACAGAAAGTCGTCCGCTTGCGCGGCTGAGATCAGTCGGCTGGCCGAGTCCCTGGTGATTTCAGCAGAGAAGTGACTTCTTGATCGGGTTGTGGCGATGGCTGGCAAGCAGCCAGAGATGTCGCCCAACACCAAGGAGTCGGAAGCAGAGGGCTCGTTCAAGCCGGCAAAGGAGACGAAGAAGATACCCTTGGACCCACAGCACCTGGAGAGGTAGGCTGTCATAGGTGCGAACCTTGACAACAAATAGGAAGGCGAGCTCGTCGATTTCCTCCGTGAGAATCGGGACATCTTCGCATGGTCCCCCAAAGACATGCCAGGTGTACCGACGGAATTCGCCGAGCACAAGTTGCATGTCCGATCTGATGTGAAGCCCGTCAGGCAGCCCTCGCGCCGCCTGTTAGAAGAGAAAAGAAGAGTTGTTGGAAAAGAGATAGCCCGGCTCCTTGCAGCCGGCTTTATCATGGAAGTGTTTTTTCCAGAATGGCTAGCAAACCCAGTCTTAGTGCTGAAGAAGAACAAGCAGTGGCGGATGTGTATTGACTACACAAGCCTCAACAAATCTTACCCCAAGGACCCGTTTGCCTTGCCGAGAATCGATCAGGTGATAGACTCCACAGCCGGATGCGAGCTGTTGAGTTTCTTAGATGCCTATTCAGGATATCACCAGATCAAGCTGAACCCGGCAGACAGACTGAAAACCACCTTCATCACGCCGTTTGGAGCCTTCTGCTACCTGACCATGACGTTCGGCTTGAGGAATGTCGGCGCCACCTTTCAGCGTTGCATGCAGAAGTGCCTCCTCAAGCAACTCGGCAGAAATGCCCATGTCTACGTGGATGATGTGGTGGTGAAGACGGAAGAGCGCAGGACTCTGCTGGAAGACCTCAAGGAGACCTTTGAGAACCTACGCCGATTCCAGATCAAGCTCAACCCTGAAAAGTGCGTCTTTGGAGTACCAGCCGGCCAACTCCTTGGCTTCCTGGTCTCCGAACGCGGCATAGAGTGCAACCCCGTAAAAATCAAGGCCATCGAGAGGATGGAGGTACCCAGCCGACTGCTGGATGTGCAAAAGTTCACTGGCTGCCTGGCATCCATCAGCCGGTTCATCAGTCGGCTGGGCGAGAAAGCTCTCCCTTTGTACCAGCTCATGAAGAAGACCAATTTTTTCGAGTGGAACCACAAGGCGGACGAGGCTTTTCTCCAGCTGAAGAAGATGTTGGTTACTCCCCCTGTGTTGGCGGCTCCGACTTCCAAAGAGCCCATGCTCCTGTACATCGCCGCCACCAGCCGGGTAGTCAGCACAGTCATCGTAGTTGAGCGCAAGGAGGAAGGAAAGGCACTACCTTTCCAGAGACCGGTATATTGCCTAAGCGAAGTACTGTCGACCTCCAAGCAGAACTACCCCCACTACCAGAAGATGTGCTACGGCGTGCACTTTGTCGCTAAGAAGCTGAAGCCTTACTTTCAAGAGCATCCAATCAATGTGGTCTGCACAGCCCCACTAGCCGAGATCATTGGAAGCCGAGATGCGTCTGGCCGAGTGGCCAAATGGGCCATAGAGTTGGCCCCTTACACGATCTACTATCAACCCCTCACCACCATCAAGTCACAAGCACTGGCCGACTTCCTCGTCGACTGGGCCGAGACCCAGTACCTGCCGCCAGCACCCGACTCCACCCATTGGCGGATGCATTTCGATGGCTCCAAGATGCGCACTAGCTTGGGAGCCGGCGTTATCCTCACTTCCCCTAAAGGCGACAAGCTCAAGTACGCGCTGCAGATCCATTTCACCGCCTCCAACAACATTGCTAAATACGAGGCGCTCATTCACGGGCACCGGCTTGCCAAAGAGCTTGGCATTCGCCGGATCCTGTGTTATGGCGACTCCGACTTGGTAGTCTAGCAGTCATCTGGCGACTGGGAAGCCAAGGACGCAAACATGGCAAGCTACCACTTCCTTGTGCAGCAACTCAGCGGATATTTCGAGGGGTGTGAGTTCCTCCACGTGCCAAGAAACGACAACGACCAAGCTGATACTTTGGAACGAATCGGCTCCACTCGCCAAGCAATACCATCTGGCGTCGTTCTTCAGCGCCTCCTCAAGCCGTCTATCAAGCCTTCACCAGAGTCAGATTCCATTTTTGTGCCGGCTCCCCCTAAATAAGTCAGATCCGACCCAAGATCCCCAGCAGACGGCACAAAAACCCTTGCAAACGACTCCAAGAACACCGCAATCGAAGCCGGCCCGGGGACTTCAGAACCCGCCCCGGGGACTGCGGCGACCAGACCAAAGACTCTAGAGCTCGGCCCGGGGACTGCATCAGTCGGCCCGGAGACTTCATTGATCCAGCAAGCGGCCGCGGACTCCAGCACGCCGCCTCCCGGCCCAGCCGCCCTCGTCCAAGTCATAGTTCTGGCAGTCGAAGAAATAGCAGCATCCTCATGGGCACAACCCATCCTCAAATTCCTGGTAAACAAAGAGCTGCCAACTGACGAAACCTTTGCTCGGCAAATACAACGCCAGGCGGCAGCATACACCATAGTTAACAGAGAGCTGGTCAGGCGCAGCGTCACTGGTGTCTACCAGCGTTGCGTCGAGCCAGAGCAAGGCCAAGCAATTCTCAGAGACATCCATCAAGGCGAGTGTGGCCACCACGCGGCCTCAAGAGCACTCGTCGCCAAAGCTTTCCGACACGGATTCTTCTGGCCGACTGCCCTAGAAGAGACCAAGGAGTTGGTCCAGAAGTGCAAGGGGTGCCAAAAGTTCCGCTCCAAGCCGCATCAGCCGGCTTCTTCGCTCAAGACTATCCCCATCGCCTGGCCCTTTGCAGTTTGGGGCCTGGATATGGTAGGACCATTCAAGACGGCACGAGGCGGCCTAACTCACCTACTTGTCGCAGTGGACAAGTTCACCAAGTGGATAGAAGTAAAGCCCATCAAGAAGTTGAATGGTCCGACTGCCGTGACTTTCATCTCCGACATCACGATTCAGTACGGCATACCGCAGAGTATCATCACCGACAACGGCACCAACTTTTCCAAAGGCACCTTGGCCTGTTTCTGCGCGACGTAGGGCATCCGACTGGACCTAGTGTTCATTGCCCATCCGCAGTCAAACGTCCAGGTGGAGCGGGCGAATGGCCTCATCCTGTCTGGCATCAAGCCTCGGCTAGTCGAAACACTGGAGCGTTCGGCCGGTTGTTGGCTTGACGAGTTGCCAGCCATCCTCTGGAGTCTGCGCACGACCCCAAACAAGTCGACCAGCTTCACGCCCTTCTTCCTCGTCTATGGTGCTGAAGCCGTCATCCCAACGGATATAGAGTTTGACTCCCCGCGAGTCACGATGTACACCGAGGAGGAAGCAGAAGTAGCACAACAAGATGGCATCGATCTGCTAGAAGAGGGCCGGCTGTTGGCACTCAGCCGGTCCAGCATCTACCAGCAGAGCCTGCGCCGATACTACGACAGGAAGGTCAGGCCGAGATCTTTCCAAGAGGGCGACCTTGTGCTCCGACTGATCCAGCGAACAGCCGGCCAGCACAAGTTGTCGGCACCTTGGGAAGGCCCCTTCATCATCAGCAAAGTGTTGGGCAACGACTCCTACTACCTGATTGACGCTCAGAAGCCCCGAGTACGCAAGAGGGACGACTCCGGCAAAGAGACGGAATGACCATGGAACGCGAATCTTCTCCGAAGATTTTACAGTTGATGCAGTATGTACCATGCTACCCTTTTGTATTGAAAGTACCAAGACTCCGGGCCCCCCGAGACGAACTCGGGGACTGCCCTTTTTGTTATCTATATGATAAGGATTATGCCTTCGAGTATGCTACTCTTTGTTATGCCGCTTGGCACCGGGCTCGACTAGTCGGCCCGGGGACTCGCCGTCTTGCGCTATGAAAACGCTTCCTGCAGTCGAACAAGTAGTGTGTGGCGCCTAAGCCGTATCCTGTCAGAAGCCGCAGCTCGCAGAGCAACTGTCTGGTGGGCAGGAGCAAGGAAGAATGGGCACCCACATGAAAAATGGCTAAGGACTCAAAGCGTAAACATAGCTTAATCCGGATTTCCAGCCGTTCCTCGCAAAACCGACTCCGGAGTAGTCGGCTTGCCGCTTTCTATCCAACTTGATAAGAAACTCTAGAATGGCTAAGTACTTACCTTCCCAAAGGTAGCCAAGCATTTGATCCAGCGGCAGTCCGCAGAGCGGCTGTCCGACTGGCAAAGACGACATCTAAGGGAAGGCGGCAAAGGAAAAGCGAAAAGAGCAATATGCAAGAAATGATATAACCTAGATATATATTTACATAACATAGGCCCTTGGCCGAATCCTTGAACAGAAGTTCAAAATACACCCCACGGGTGGAATTGTGCAAATTAACAAGTTCTTCGAAGGACTACTAAAAGCAGATAAATAAAGACAAGGCGGCGGCCTAGGAAGCAGCAGACGGGTTTGGAGGCTCGGAGGAGATGACGGTGTCAGACGTTGGGGCGGCCGGCTGAGCAGTCTCGGCTTGATCGCCTCCAGCGGCAGCCGGCTCGGTTGGGCGCTGCTCATTGCTGGAGGCACGGTCGAGCTGAGGTTGATCGTCCGCTCCGCCTTCTGGCGCCTCCGTCTCGTCTCCGACCTCCGCCTCGCCTCCCTCCACGGCACTGGAGCCGATCACCTCCGCCGAATCCTCGTCGTAGTCCGGGTTCATCCCGAACCACTCCGGCGGTGCCTCCTCGCCGTTGTCAGCTCGCTCAGGAACGAAGACGCTAGTATTGGCGTACTCAGCGATCGCTGCGGCGCGCTTGACAAGGGCGTCTTCCACGGCTGTCAGCTCCGGCTGGGCCTCTGCCCGAAGCGTGGCCAGCTGGTCCAGGTCCAGGTCCGGATACCACACCTTGACGAATTCCAAGGCCTGGCGCGCTCCAGCCCGTGCTGAGGAGCCTTTCTAAGCCTCAAGACGGCCGGCTGCGACCTCCAGCCAGTCGGCAGTCCGACTAGGAGTGCGCAGAATCGGCATGTCTGGCCACAAGGCAGCAATCGCCTGGGCGCCGACACGTTGAAGCCGGCGCAGCATCCGGTGGGCCAGCCGCAGACGAGCCTCGATGCTCAGAAGCTGCTCATCAAGGGTCCGGGGGGCATTGGCGGCAACCTCCTCACCGTTTGCCCTCCGCACCTCGCGGTCGGCCTCAATGGCTTGGGTTGCAGCTTGCGTGTGGCCAGGGAAGAAGTCTGCCAAGACAAAAATGAAGCAAGTCAGAAAAACAAGAGTCGGCCCGACCTGCAGTCGGCGGCTCAAAGAAAGAGAGTAAAGAAAACTCACCATCGACGATATCTTCAATCTCGTGAAAGCCGGAGGTCAGCATTGCCTCCTTGTCGGTCCAGGAGGAGCGCTCGGTCTCGAACTCGGCTAGGAGCTCAGTCTCTTTCTTCTCCGCCTCCTCCTGCGCCTTCTTGAGCAGCTCCTTCTGCTCCGCCAGCTGCGCAGCCAGCAGGTCACGCTCTGTGACGAGTTTGCTGCACTCCACCTCCTTGGCACGCAAGGCGGTGTTGGCTTCGCCCAGCTGCTACTGAAGAACGGTGTTGGCCTCTGAAGAAAGAAGAAAAAAGACGTAAGTCGTCAACAAAGAAGGTCGCCAGGAAGATCCGGCCCGACTGCTCAGCCCGCGGTTGCGCCAGCGCGCCCCCGCGAAGAAGGAAAACTCACTCCGGCTCTCCAACAAATCGGCGGTCCGCTTGCCCAGCTCCTCAACGTTGCAGTTGAAGATGGTGACTTGGGGGTTGTGGTAATCTTGTGATAAACATTTCAAACAAGAATAAGCGTTTTGAACTCGCCAATGGAGTTCCGACCCGCCTGCTCAGCAGCCGGCCCAGAACTCAGGGACTACACCCAGTGGGTGCGCTAGCGCGCCCCCACAGAGAAGAACAAGAAAAAACAAAGTCAGAGGAAAACATACCCGGACGGCCGCTCGCGACGCGAGATGCGCCTTGGTGCAGTTCTGGATGGCGTCGCCTTCGGCTCGCAACTTCGCCTGGACGTCCAAGAGCGCCTGGTTCAGCGGGCTGTGCCGCCTCTTCGCACCCACCTGACGGGCGCGGCGCTCGTTGCCTTGACGTCCGGGATGGCCGAGCTGGCTGCGCCGGTCTCCAGGGGGCATGGCGCCGAAATCACCTTCTCCAGACGGCGGCGCGTTGGTGAGGAGACTTGGAGGAGCAGATTCGCCATGGCTTCGTCTGTAGTCGGCGGCACCGGTGGGTCCACCGGCTGTTCGCCTCGCGCGCTCCCAGACGGCGGCGGAGGCGGTGGCGGCGGCACGGCCGTGTGCGGCACGGAGGCCTCGTCGCCGATTTCCCCAGTCTGCTCCGAGAAATCCAGAGGCGGCCACGCCGAGTTTAGCGGGATGACAAGCAGTGCCGACTGGCGGCGCGCGGTTTCCTCTGCTTGCCGCCTCGCCGCGATGACGGCTTCGGCATCATCCAGCTTCTTCTGGGCGGAGGCGGCTGCCTTCTCGGCCTCCGCCTTCTCTCGGCGGGCGGCTTCTTCCTCGTCGCGCTTCTCCTGCGCGTTCCGCTCCGTCGACTCCCTGAGGTCGGCGGCAGGGTCAATCCGCCGATTAGTGGCGGACGCCTTTGCCGCCCCCTTGATGGAGGCGGCACTGACCCTCCCAAGGGCGAGAGCAGCTCTGGAACAGGGAAATTGTGTAAAAGATCTGGACAAAACCCACCAGAAGAAAAACAAGACAAAGACGGAAGCACCTACGCAGAGGTCAGTGGTGGCTTCTTCACTTCCTTACGGAAGCGGCTGGCCTTCGCAACCGCCTCTTCCCGCTTGGTCGCGGCGGCCGCCCCCTTGAACTTCTTCTCCCGGCCACCAAGAGAACTCGGCCCGGCCCGGCACTTCCTCGCACCGCCTAGCCCGCCCAAAGCGGCGGACGAGCTTGTGCCGTGATGGCCGGCTCTTGATTGGTTGCGCGGGGCGACTTCCCCATCAACATCGACGGGCCAGTCGGCAAAGGTGGACGAGGGCCTGAGGCCGCCTTCCTCTCCTCCGCCGCCTCCGTCGGCGTCGGCCTCCATCGCCGCCGCCCCCAGGTCGGGGTCGTCGATGTCGCTCTCCGCTCGATCGGGGACGAACTGGTGGGCTGGCCCCACGGTGCCGGCCGAGGGCTGGATGAGAGGGTTCTGATTCGAAGAATAAAAAAGATCAGAAGTCGGATTCGGCTGCAAAAAGGAAATAAAAAAATAAGAGAGACAACTTACGACCGGCAGGGGGTTGGCGCGCGAGTACGGCTCCATGCCGAACTGCTAATCCTCCGAGAGACCGCAGTTCGTGATGTAATTCACCGTGTCCGCCAGCTCCGCGTGGGGCATGTCTTTGGAGCACATCCGACTAGGGTCCCGGTGGCCACTCATCTGACAGATCGGATGAGGCCGGCCTTGGAGCAGGAGGACTCGGCGCGCGACGAAGGCGGCCAGCAAGTCGGCCCCAGTCAGATCCTCTGACTGTGTTAGCACTCGGAGTCGCGCAACGGTGGCGGCACCTGCCGGAGTCAGCGTCTTGGCCCGGTGGGACAAGCTGGGGAGCCTTCCAGCTAGCGCGCCGACTTTGTAGTGCAGCAGGTTGACCCAGTCGCCTTCCGGGGCGACGTTCTTCACATAGAAGTAAGATCGCTGCCACATCTTCACCTACTTAATCAGCGAGATGGCGGGGAACGGGTTGTCGGCCACCGACCTCCGCATCGCGATGTAGGCAACGCATTGGGCCGACACGCCAGCGACGTGCGTGCCGAGCTTGGACTGGAAGAATTCCCCCCACTGCTCGATGGTGGGGAGAACGCCGAGGAAGCCTTCGCACAAGGTGGCGAAGGCAGCCAGCAGCACCACCGTGTTCGGGGTGAGGTGGTGCGGCTGGAGGCCGTGGAACTCCAAGAATGCGCGGAAGAAGCTGCTCGCCGGCAGCCCTAGGCCGCGCATGAAGTGCGAACGGAATACGACCCGCTCGCCCTCCTCCGGCGCCGGTGACACCTCCTTCGCCGGCGGGGCGCGAGCCCGCACTAAGTTCGCGTCGGGGAGGCGACGTGTCTTGCGGAGGAACTCGATGTGGTCGTCCTCGACATCAGAGCCGTCCCACACGCCGGAGCGCACGGCGGCGGGCGCGGCGGCAGAAGATGAGCTCATCGTTGCAAGCGGGACGTGGTTTGGCGCAGCAGCAGCGGGAGGAAGAAGAAAGAAGAAGAAGCAAAGGGAAACAAGGGAGAGCAGGCGCGCGTGCTTCGCCGCCCCGCTCCCCCTGCCTACTTATAGGCCCGTAGGCTGAGAAGCCGAGGGGGCGTCGTGGGATTAACTGCGCCCAGACCCCAACGACCCCCACGACCCCCACGATTTACCACACGAAGTTACTGCGCGCAGTTACTGCGCGGGAAACCCAACCGTCCGCACGGCCGCAACGGATCCGTTAAAAGGCCGAGGCGCGGTAGTGGCGGGCCCCGCCTGTGGGCCTGTCCCGTCGCGCGCGTGGGCTGGCAGACTGGCCCTGCCACATGGCGCCATCGGGCGGGTCCGCAGCGGGCGGCGACTTCAGAATCCTGCTGCGACTTTCAAAACCCTTTAAGGAACGAGACGGCCTTCAACGAGTCCGGCTCCCGATAGTCGGCTTGGTGGAGACGGTCAGAGCAAGATCGCCTCCCTATAGTCGGCTTGAAGGAAGACGGCGGGCGAAGTCCAGATCCAGCCACGAGAAGGAAGAAACTGTTGAGGCCCCTCGACATGTCTCCCTCGACACCCCACCAGCTTCGGGGTCTACTGTCGGAGTAATGGGCCACGTGTAGGCTAACCCGAGGCCCAGAACCTTTCAAGACATCGGGGCAGGCTTCACCCCTCAAGAATCTCAAGACGGAGGGCCGCCTCTGGAGATGGCAGCAGCGCGGCCGACTACCCACTCGCGGCCGAGTCCCAGGGGCGACTACAAGATGGGCTGACTCCAAACCGGCGGCTTCTAGAGAAGCCGGCCACAGGGAGTCGGCCCAGGACTCCGACCACCTCGCACCCTCGTAAGGAGGGACGGGACGAGGCGTGGCCTCAGTACGAGTCACGCCCGCCCCTTACCAAGGGCAGGCATTGCCACAGTGCGCCGTACCAATGGAGATCTCCGTCCGGCGCGGTACTGTTGCCATGCCAGCTCTGACATCCGCCCCAGTGGACGGAGCCCTGTGCCCACGTCGGCCTACCTGTACGACCCAGAGACGGCGGGCCCCGCTGGTCAGCGGGGGTACAGAAGACGGCCAGAGCTCCACAAGACGGACCCTGTGGGAGTCGGCCTCCGTGAGTCGGCCGACTCCTCCCACGGGCCCCGCACGCCATTGACCAGACAAGACGGGAAATGGCAACAGTGATCGCCCGCCAGGCGGCGGCACTGTTTCCATGACCCCATGACCAAGCCAGCGTCATTAGAAGCATGGATACAGTAATCCGTAGCCGGCAAGACCCGCCCGCGGCGGACAAGGCCTATGGACTCTGTACCAGACCAGTCCGCGGGGCCCACCAGTCGGCGGGCCCCAGTAGTCGGCGGAGAAGACGACGGCCTGAGAGACAGACGGCTGGGGCCCGCGCCTAGCCGGATTACCATTGTACCCCCAGGGGGGTAGGCCTATATAAACCCCCCGGGGCACACATGCAAAGGGTTCGATTCTTTTAGCACTAGACCAGAGAACACAAGGGGGAGAGAGCTAGCCTTGCCTTCTCCTACCTCCAGGAAACAGCTCAAGGAGCAACCTTGTATACACTTTGCCATAGTGACCATGCGAAGACCCCGCAGAGCAGCAGTAGGGGTGTTATCTCCTCGGAGAGCCCTGAAGCTGGGTAAGATTCGCCGGCGTGCATGTCTACGCCTCAACCCGCTTCCAGGCACCGGCGACGTTCTACTTGCCCCCACCATGATAAGCCATCCTTTGGCATATGTCGCACCCAACCCCCGACAAAGCGCGCTCGAGCAGGCCGCGACTCCTCTCTTCCACGAGCCTGCGAGTTTCGTCAGATCGGGCCTCCAGGCGTGTCACCGCATCGGTGAAGAAGCGGAGGTGACTCGCGTAGTCATTCACCTGAGGATGGGGGGCATTCGCGTCACAGGCATGGCCCAGGCAGTGTTGGCCCTGTTCCGAAGATCCTGAAGCATGGGAGCGTGAACACGCTCTAGCGTCCGCCTCTCAAGCACATCCTCCCTGTTTTGCCGCGCGACGGCCTCGGCGTCATCAACCCGTTTCTGAAGCAATAGTAGCTCGGCGTGAGCGGAGGCCAAGTCCGCCTGCGCCGTGGCCAAGGCGGCAGCCATGGCCTCCCCACGTCTCTCCGCCTCGTCTAACCTGGGCCTGAGAGCGGCGGTCCTGCCCGCCGCCTCGGTTCCTACAAGCTTCAGCTTCAGGTCGTACCGACCTTCAAGATCTGTGCGAACCCGGGCCATCTAGCGATCGACTTCCTCCTCGACCCTGGCCTCGCGAGCCCCGACGGCATCTTCCGCCTGAGCAACTTGATGCTCCCTCATCTCTAGTTGTTCGAGCTCAAGGCTGCGCTCCACGGCTTCCAGAGCCAGCGCCTCCGGACCTCCTCTTTTTCTGCGGGTGTCCCCCTCAGCAACGCAAGGGCGTCTCTGCGCGCCTCCACCTGTCGCTCGAGGGATGCGCTCCAAGATTGGAGCTCCCACACGCGCTTCTCTGCAGCCTCGCGACAACGGTCAGCCTCGCGAGCCTCCTCCAAGGCCCGGGAGCAAGCGTCACAGCAAATCTTGAGGGACGCCTCGGCCTTCGCATTGTCAAGATCACGTTGGTAGCAGCCAAGATTGATGGCCACCCTCAGCTTACGCCGTTCCTCCACCAGCCGAAGACCTTCAGCCTCAAGGCACGAGTCGACACCTGTGAGTTCTTTGCTGAGTCGGCTCATCGCGTCCATCGCCTTCTAGAAGAGCTCATGACGAATGATGCTCCGCCCGTATTCTAACTCCAACGCACGCCCCACCTCGTCCTCCGCCAAGGGGGCTGTGGGCGGGGCGTTAAGCGGCGCACCCCCTGTCAGCAGGGGGCTGGTGCCGCTCCAGGTACTGGTCCGACCTCACGAGGGGCCCATGCTGAATGGGGCCCGCTGCTTGAGGAGGAGCTGAAGGCCGAAGCCAACCAGCTGTTGTCCATAACCAAAGGAGGAGAGCGGGGAACGCCCGCCAGGCTCCAAGACAGGCCGTGCAGGAAGGGCAACGAAGCCACATATTCGAGGCTCCATAAAGGCGAGCGCACCCCCTCTGCCGGCCCGGCTCCAGGCGCGGCATGCAGGATCGGGGTGCACAAGGCCAACGGGGTGCCGAGGAAGGCGAAGATTGCTTCTCGAAAGGCTCAATGGCCTTGGCAGAAGAGGTCCTGAAGAGCCAGCGTCAGGAAGGAAAGTAGCAATCAAGAAACCGCAAGGTGCAGTACTTACTCGTCCAAGGCGAGGTACTTTCGATGCTTCAATGGCCAGAAGATACTGCTGCCGCTCGGAGACCCTTTCCTCCTGCGGAGTTCCTTGAAGTCCACGCAAAGCCGGCCGAAGCGCTGAACGTGGTGGCCAGTGCGAGGTGCAGCCGGAGAAGCGCCCGAGAGAACAACTCTAAGAGTGCTTAGCTGCAAAGAACTGCTGAGCGCCGTCTCGCCGCGACCTCCCGAGGCCTCTGGAGTTTGAACCTCGCGAGTCGTGTGCTATGTCGCCTTGGCGGCCAACATCCCAGAATCGCAGGTTCCAGAGGACGGCGCCCCAGGAGCCCCAGGCAGCGTCCGCACATCAGCACTCGAGCCGCCAGCATCTTGCTGCGCTTGCCCCACTGCACCCGCGTTCGGGGCGAGCTCGGCGCCGGCAGTGAGGAAGGAAACCATGCAGACAGGGTTCTCACGGGACCCAACCAGGCCGTCCGGACGCAGCCCCCACTCGCCAAAGGGAGGCATGCTCCCTGAAAATGCATCCTTGTTCTTGCAGCGATACAGGAGACAGTTCTTCCCAAGCAAGTCATCCGCCAAAGGGACACCTGTCAGGAGCTTGAGCACCATTTGCCGCGTCCCAAGAGGGAGCCCGGACTCCTAAAACCTCATATGGTCCTCACTGCTGAGCAAGGTCCACATCGGGCGAGAGTGGCGCTGATGCGGAGCGATCCGACGCTTCACAAATTCCTTCACCACCATAGGCGCGGTCACGCCACGGTCCTTCTGCCTCCTCAACCTAAACCAGACAGGAGTGGGAAATGGCAGACGCTGACAGGGCATCGAGCAGGGGGCTGAGCTCACCAGCGTCAACAAACACCCACCGTGTCTGAAACTCGCTCGTGGATGGAAGAAGCTCGAAGTCGATCCCCGCGCCCAATGTCGCGGCCACGGCGTGGAAGCTCACGCACCCCGAGCTTTGCCGGGGAGAAATCAGATGCAATGAGAAGAAATGGTGGAGGATGGCCACAGAAGGGGCAATGCCAACCATGGCTTCACACACATAGGCAAAGATGGCAAGGAGAGTCACGGATTGAGGGTCGAGAGGCAGCATGCGTAGCCAGGCGGATTCTAAGGCAGTGTGGGGAAGCGGAGACGCCCACGTCCAATCAACCGCCACACGTTGACCGAGGCCGCGGGCTTTTGGGGCCCGCGGCACTTCGCGGTTGACCTTTCGCTTCACCTTGAAGCCAAGCCCGAACGCGCCTTGGGCCCGGGGCTACTGTCAGCGTTTTGGGAACAGGGGTCCCCAGACTTGCCTGCCTGCGGCCCATGGCGTGGCTATGCTAGCAGGCCGTACGACCCATATTCATCGACAAGGCATTCAAGACCCTCGCAAGGGGCCAAGCCTCGCGGGGCGGACGACGCAAGACCTCTTCCGGAGCAGCCTCGCCAGGCAGGCTCATGAGGAGCGGAGATATCAAGGCGGGGTAAACATCGCAAGGCTCTCATGATGTGAGCCATGACAATCAACACCAGGCGGGCACCAAGCAGGCGCCAGGGCGCGCAGTGTCCTTGCTTCCTCTTTGGTGCTAAGGAGGCAGGCGCGCACGCGGAGTACCGAGGCATCAAGGAAAGGTTTCCATATCAGTGCAACGAGACTGAAGACTAGCAGGACAGCAAGATGGAGGTCACCATGGAGCCCAAGATGGCGTCACCACCAGAGCCTTTTGCAGGCGAAGACCACTTTTGTCAGGATAACTTGTACTAGTTGTCCCCTTTCAAATTGCCCACCGTTGTTGGATCCCTTCCCGCTCAATATTTGGGGAGAGGACCAGGGCCTATATAAGTAGAGCTAGCCACCACCATAGGGGATAACTCATTCGGAGGCATCTCACCCACACAAGTTCGTCGAGCACAAGAACACCTCAACCTCAGGAGGCTATTCTTCCCCTTGTACTGTTCATCATCAGCCCAAAAGGCAATCCACCACCACCACCACACTGGAGTAGGGTATTACACCACAACGGTGGCCCGAACCAGTATAAATCTCTTGTCTTTGTGTGTTAAGAGTTCATCGAGTTTGTCCGCAAGATCTTAGCAAGCTAGGGCGTAGGTCGGTAGGAGGGAAAGAACTTCGCACGCACCCCAAAGTTCGAACCTTAAGGGTTTTGCCGGAACCCAAGATCCGACAGATTCAGTCATTTTGCTCCATATGTAGCCTATAGTGGAATCTCTAGAAAGACTTATATTTAGGAACGGAGGTACGAGGTAGTATCATGTAAGAAATCTACATATCTAATTTAGCAGCCAGTAGTAGAAATCATTGTCTGCACAAAGGGATTACTGGTCGAAAATCCTAGCAAAGCACACTCGGAGGCACACAACAATACAAGAGAGAGAGACACACTTACAAGATCATAGCAATGCCTCAGTCCAGGGTCTTGGTTTGCCAAGCTGTTAGATCCAGAAGAAACATCATCCTTGTAGTTTTTGCCAGCTGCATAAAGGTAAAAGTGACCTGTTAGTATATTTGAAGTACATCGGGCAGGTGATGCTGGACGGGTTTAAAGGTGACAAGTACCTAGGCCGTGGCGCGTGGTTGGCATCTTGCCATACGGTGTGGATCAGGTTAGAAACGTCAAGGGTGATGACACTGCGCTGGCTGTCGGAATCCGGTAAGGAGATCTTGAACCGTCGAGTAGGGTGTTTGTGGAACGGCTCCGGTAGGGTGGACTACGGTGTGGGTGAAGAGGATCTGTGGCCGTGGACGAGGGCGTCGGTGATGTTGCTCCGGTGGTTGGGTTAAGGATGGTGACGACGATGCGGATCTGCGGCCGTGGACGGGGCGTCAGAAGCTGCCCCGATAGGTTGGATGAGGGTGCGATGAAGCAGATCTGTGGACTTGTGAGTTGGCAAAGCGGCCCCGGTAGGGTTGACAATGGTATAGGCGAAGCTACTCCGATAGGGTTGACGATGGTGTCGGCGAAGCAGCTCCGATAGGGTTGAGGAAGGTGTCGGCGAGGAGGACCAGAGGCCGTCAGTGGGGAGGCTCCGGGGGGTGTGGATGAAGCGTCTCCGGTGCGGAGTACGAATGAGCCATTGCAGATGCGCTCCGGTTGACAAGAGTACCGGCGAAGCAGATCCGGCGTCGTGGACAGGGCCAGCACTGAATGGGCTGTGGTATAGTGGTGGATGAGCAGTCTACTTGTTTCTAGTGGAGGTGGGAGGGGTAGATGCGGCCACAGAAGCAGATCCGGCGAGGTGGACGCCGCTGGCAGTGAATGGGCTCTGGTATGCCGGTGGATGAGCAGTCTAGGGTTTCGAGAGGGGAGGGGTAGAAAGGCCGATGAAGTATGAACGACATGATGTAAGATGCTCTGGTGCTATGGAGTTAGTCGTTTTGCGGGAGGGGAGAGGAAATGGGGGTGCCGTGTGGTGGGGGGAATCGGAAGTTACCAAAGCAGCCCCGACCTATTATGTAGATGAGGGCGGTATTCTTACTGTTGTTCTCCGTGCAATAAGGACAAAAGGGGAATTCCACATGCTAAAGACTAGGTGGCGGAAATATTAGAAGGAGGCGGGAGATTTTTCCGCCCACGGGATCATTCGTATCCAGTTTCAACTAATTTTGGACCGTGCTAGCGAAGGTCATGCGACACTGTGTACACGGGTCATGCGTCAGCTGTTAATAACTGGTGTGAAGTCCACCCCAGAAAAAAGACAATTACTCGGGATGATGCGCCGATAACTTGTATGTTCACACGGGCGCGGCCAATCATATGGGTGTAGAGGTGCGTTCACAAAAAAAAGGGATCAAATGCTCAGCCTATGTATTTCTCGTGTAAATAGATAATTTAGTGCCATTGATTATTTACATCAAACATAATGCATTGACGTGTTAGTGTAGAGGCACACAAAAAGAAATGGATATTGTAGTCCCACAAAAGAAATGGATATTGTAGTCCGCTACTTAATAGTGTTACCTCATATGATTACATAGCCTCCATTTCATAAATTGCGTACCCGTTGTACTCATATATGAATATTACATATATTACTTCATAATAGAACCTTAAATCATCCAAGACTAATGAATTTGAATGCAAGAGTAACAATGGTGCATGTACATGATAGCAAAATTGGTTGTTTGAAGAAACATCACTATAACTTTGGCATGCACAATTACAAATGTTTATTTAGTTAGAAAAAATGTGATATGTGAGTGTCCAATATTTATAGCGTTGAATCGATATTGTACCTCTGGCCACGATATGAAGTAGATATTGATTTATGTTCAAGTGATGCACGTCCACGATCACTAGATAGTGATACATGAATGAATTGTGCAATCTCTCTCACACGCATACATATCTCATTTCCCCGTGGGCATCGGAATCACACACGCGCACTTCGTGTATTTCGCTCCCTCTGTCAAGGTTAGAATTCGTCTTTATACTCCATCCTACAAGTCTCTCATGCAGAAACACACACGCTCTCTCTATCGAACATGGCCACCCCTTTAATTCACCCCACCCACAGCCACTAATGTCTCAAAGGATAATTATGTGTCTCACACATATGCCTAAGGTTAACTCGAGTTTCGGAACCATACGAATACATACAATGGGATTCCAGCAGAGCACCTTTTGTTTTGAGATCTTGCTCTCTCTCTCTCTCTCTCTCTCTCTCTCTCTCTCTAACTATCTCTCTCTCACACACACACACACACGCCTAGACAATGTTTATCGCTTCATTTTTCCGGCACTTGCATGCACACCGTTTGTTTATCTCCGTGATGCTTTAAGTATGCCTCGCACACATCCTATCTACGTATCCCTTAATATAGATATGTGTCACACAAACTCCTTCTCCCTACTAGTAAGATGCCCATGTGTTGCACGCAACATCAAGAGGAATTTATATGATTAATTTATCTTGTAGGAGAAAAAGATGAACGAGGGAATGCCTTATTTGCAAATGTGGAGAGCGGTGTGGGTCTCTTTTTGCAAAATTGCCATAGTTTCCTTCCTATCCGTCAGATATAAATCGGATGGGCTATATTGCAGGATGGCAAGAACACCATCATCACCAACTTAGTTTTTTATAAGAGTAGAGATATGTAAGTGTCACTGCCCCCCACCCCCCCACACACACACACTTCCTGACACCAAAGGAGTAGGGTGAAACCTCAATCTTGATACTAATCTATCGACTGGCTTCTCTCTCAAACACACACCCACTACCCGACACCGAAGGAGTAGGGTGGCACCTCGATCTTGATAGTAATCTATCTACTCCTCTTTCAAACATACACAGATACACACACACACTCGCTAGTTGTGCCTCTATGCCTACCGCACACACTCTCGATACGTCTTTCTCTCCCTCCCCTTCCCCACCCCCCAACCCCAGCAATGACAGCAGCAGGGTGACAACTCGATCTGATCTTAATCTTTCAATCGGTTTCTCTCTCAAACATTGTGTCTCTGTGCCTTGCTCAAACACACGAGATACGTCTTTTTCTCCGTAGCCCCCTCGATATGTATACTTCTCGCGTGCGCATAGTGGTAGTGACGATGATGCTGAACCCAATGTGTCGTGTTTTCACCGGCCTCATGTGATAGTTTTCACCCAGTTTTCTGTTAATTAACAAGACAAACTTTTCTTTGTTACTACTAGTGAATCTGAAATCATTCGGGGCAGACATGTAATGAGTTATTTACCCAAAACCACCACACTTGGGGCTAGGGTAACAACTTAGTACCACATTTGTGCCAGGACACAAAAAACCACCGAAGTTGTGCCTTGTAACGCATAGCACTGATGCTGGGGTTTGGTCACGAAAATAGCCAAACTGACAGGTAGGGCCTGCTTGTCAGAATGACGTGGCACAGACCAAGGACAAAGAAAAAGCGTTGACTAGGTGAGGTGGCAGATGAGATGCGGGCCCGGCTGTCATTGACTACGCGTTCGTCTTCATCCCATCTTTATTCCTTAGGAGCATTGTATCGAGCCGCTTATGGGCGGCCGAGCCGAGAGCTCCATGGCCATGGTAGCCGAGCCCCTGCTCATGCTTGACCCGAGCCGTCTCAGCCTGTTCCCTGCACGCCATGAACCATCGAATCTGGCCGCCGCCCCCGCCGACATGGACGACCAAGCCGAGAGCTTCATGGCGACCATGGCCGCGGCAGCCGAGCCATGCTCAAGCTAGCCCAGGGCCACCTCACTTATGGCGTCGACGTGCTGGCCTGCGGGCAGGGCCATTGAGGAGGCACAACTCCCGCAAAGCTTCCTGTACACGATGACTACGTCAAGCGGCGCGACGGACTTCGCTGGCGAGTCTGCCATGGACAACGACATGTATGCCCTCGCCTTCTTCTTCAAGCATGGCATCGGCTGGCTGGCTTGCGGGCATGGCTAGCGAGGAGGCGCAAGTCCCGCGACGCTTCCTGGACACGGCGACTCTGTCGGGCGGCGGGACGGAGTTCGCTTCCGAGTCTGCCAAACATGAACACGAGTATGTCCTCACCTTCTTCTTCACGCATGCGTGCTCACGCATGGCGTTGACGCATCTAAGCAAACATACGTGCTCAAGGAGAGCCACTCTCCCCTTCCCCTACGCGGCCACAACTTGGCTCGACCGGCACCATGCCCACGCCGCTGCGTATGCCAGCTTCATGAGCTCGTGGATGGGACGCAGGCGTTCCTCTACTCACCACTCACTACAAAAAAAAGACACATCCATGACATTTTGGGCCGAACGAATTTTTTTTTGCCATACATATGACACTTCTATGATGATAATTGTTACAAAACCCGGTATCATCATAGATGTGGTGGGCTCCTACTTCTATGACAAAAAATCATGACAGAAAATAGGCTTTTTGTCCTGGACGGGCCGGAGACGCAGCTGCATGACATTCTTTGGGCTATCCATGACAGAAAAAACCGTGGTAGAAGCGAGGGCGCGGAAAATATCAGGGAGTCCCCAGTTACGGCGGGTGGTCGGGGGGCCGAGCGATGCGCGTTTCTCTCGTACATACGCTCGTGTGTGCAAGGCGTTGGGCTCTAACTGAACCCAAGCGAGGCGTTGGGCTCTAACTGAACCCGAGCAATTGCATTGTAGGCTACGCGTTACTGAACCCGAGCGATCGATCGATGGCTGTTAACTGAACCCGATCGAGTGATTCCTTGGCTACAGCTGCTAACTGAAGCCGATCGATGCTGCCTCTGGATGAACAGTGAGTGTTGTGGGGGGGGTGGATGAACAGTTCCCGGTGGGGGATGAAGAACAGGACCCCGTGGTGTTGCCTCTGGATGAACATTACCCCGATCAATCGAGCCGGTTGGGGCTGGATGAACAGGACCCCGTGGAGGGCTGGATGAACATGACCACCCCGTGGAGGGCAGGATGAACAGTAGACCGTGGAGGGGTGGTTGAACAGGAGCCCGTGGAGAGGGCTGGTTGAACAGTAGCCACTGGAGTAGCGCGCGGTGTAGGCTGGATGAACAGGAGCCCGTGGATGAACAGTCGCAGGTGGAGGCTGGAGGAGGTCGACGGTGGATGAATAATAGCCCGTGGAGGCTTGAGGGGTCGACGATGGAGATGAACAGTATCCCGTGGAGTCCTGTTTTGCGGTACGCCACACCCCTCCTGATGAATAGGACCCCATTTCGACCGTAGCGCTCCTACACAAGTCCATTTCCTCCGTTTTGCGGTACGCCACACCCCTCCTGATCAACGGGACCCCCGTTTCGATCGTAGGAGGTCCGTTTCCTCGGTTTTGCAGTACCCCATACCCCTCCTGACGAACAGGATCCCGTTTCAAACATGGCCGGTCGAACACAAGGCCGTTCCCTTCGTTCTGCGGTATGCTAGGCCTCATTTCCATCGCCTGTTCCGTCCAAGCCCTACCGATGAACATGACCACGCATTCCGTTCCGATCCAGCCGGTTGGCTCCCACGCATTCTGTTGCCTCCCCATGAACACGACGCATTCCGTTGCCTCCCCATGAACACGATGAAGACGCTGTTTCTCCGTTCCACCCAGCCATGTACACGAGCCCTTGCCGTACGTACACATACGTGGCCGTATTTTCTTTCTTGCACCCTGGCCGATGTACATACGTGTACATGCTACGTGCGTGCCTCTACTACGACACATACGCGCCCGTACTACGACACGTGCGCGCCTCTACATCCACCAATATATATGTACGTACACGTTCGCGACCAGAATGACAATGCTACGTACACTTCGACCAGGTGGCTCTCGACTGTCAGGTACTTCCTTGCATGCGAAGATGTAGCTGGTGGGTCCCAGCAGTTAGGGGGCGAATCGTTTTGTTTGTTTTTGCACGGACACACTTCCTTGCGTGCAAAGGTGTAGCTGGTGGGTCCCAGCAGTTAGGGGGAAACATTTTTTTCACGAAATACGACGGCTCGTCTGGTGGGTTCCCGCTATCAGTTGGAGGAATAATTATTTTGCGTGTAATAAGGAGGCATTTCCTTGCTGCGGCCATGGACCCAGCTATCAGCCTCTCCGCGCACAGTACTCTTCCGATGGAAGTCGGTCGTTGACCACATTGACCATGCCGCACCGAGAGCACCACGGCGGTGGACGACGGCGAGGCCTAGGAAGGGGACAACACGGAGATAGGGAAGACTCGGTAGTTGTTTCCCACGCGGAGGGGAGTACGACTGTACAAGGGTTTACTAGTTCGTCTGTCGTCGCTGGAGAATAACTACAGGCGTGGGTGAGTAGAGGCCAGCGATGGGAGTACGGTGGAGCGGTGAGGCCTGCGCGGCAGCATAGCCGGCAGCGGGGAGGAGGGAGCAGGCAGTCTCGCCGTCGCTTGTTTGAGCGGCTGGAGCAGGAAGAGCAGAGATTGAAGAAGCACGACGGCCGTTGGATGGACATCCAATAGTCAGTGCTTGTTCATCAACCTTTTTTTAGGAAAGCCTCAAATCTGTGGAAAACAGCATACGGCCCATCTGCCATTATTTCTAATAATTCACAACCCATTTGCTAATTCTTAAGGTTTTTTTGGAGCCCATATTCTTTTTCTTAGCATTACAGCCCATATTGTGGCCACGGTTAAAAAATTATACGAAATTTTGCATATTTCGGTGCGGTCTGAACTGTTTTTAATCCCGAAATTTCGACTCACATTCAACTTATTTTAAAAATAAATGTATATCAATATAAAATCCAACAAATTCTCCACGCATGAAAATTAATGTAATTTAAAATCTTGAAATGAAAAAAAAGATATTTGAGACTAATTGCCGGTTTCATGTGATTTAAAAATGTACAACCCATTTCTCATTACTGATGGGCCATTTTCTCGGCCAGCCGAATGAAAGCTCTCCTCGTATTGAAAGATTTGCAGCCCAACAGGCCTGACAAAGCGACTTACTTGGCAAATCACAACAAAACTGGGATGTGGCCGTGGACCCAGTTGTCAGCCTCTCCACGTACAGTACTCTTCCGATGGAAGTCGTTCCTTGACCACGTTGACCACGCCGCGCGGAGAGCACCACGGCGGTGGACCATGGCGAGGCCTAGGAAGGGGATGATGTGGAGCCGGGGAAGATGCGACAATGGAAGCCCGGGCGGAGAGGAGTACGAGGGTTCACTCGTTCGGCTGCGGTGTGAGGCTGTCGTCGCCGCAGGGCCTAGCCAGCGGTGGGAATAGTAGGGGGCGGTGAGGCTTCCGCGGCAGCACAGCTGGCCACGGCAGGCAGGAGCATGCGGCACAACCGACGCTGCTTTGGGCGGCTGGAGCAAGAAGACCAGAGGTTGAAGAAGCACTACGGTCGTTGCATGGACATCATACGGTCACTGAAGCTAGAATCGTTCATATTGACTAAGTTGACAAAGCCCTTCGTCCCCGTAAACTTAGTAGGCCCACAAGTCAGCCTCCCACCAAGGTGGGTCCTAGCTAGCCGGGGGAGTATTCATTTTTTTGTGCGTAATAAGGAGGCACTTCCGGTGAGTCCGAGCTGACAGCGGGGGGACCCAGCTATCAGCCTCTCCACGTATAGTACTCTTCCGATGGAAGTCGGTCGTTGACCAAATTGACCACGCCGTGCTGAGAGCACCATGGCGGTGGACGACGGCTGCGGTGTGAGGCTGCTGTCGCTGCAGAATAACAGGGGGTGTGGGTGAGTAGAGGGATGCCCTGGCCAGCGGTGGGAGTAGTAGGGGGTGTTGAGGCCTGCGCGGCAGCACAGCCGGACACGGGAGGCGGGAGTAGGCGGTCCCGCCAGCGCTGCGTTGGCGGCTGGAGCAAGAAGATCAGAGATTGAAGAAACACGACGACCGTTGGGTTGACATCCAACGGTTACGTCTGCTAGAATCGTTTGTTGACGTATATAACAACTAAAAAAATCTTGCATACGCGTCAACTAAACAGGCCCACAAGTCAGACCACTCCCTCTTTTTTTAATAATTTATATATAGCTCATGGCAACTTCTTATGCAATTTATTGCAGTCATTTTTTTGGTTGGCCAGGGCCAATTTCGCATATTTCTGTGGGTTCCAAACTATTTTTAATACCGAAATGTCGATCCAGATTCAAAGTACCTTCAAGATATATTTAAATTAGGTTAATGCCCAGTGAAATAGGAATCTGAAAATGTGAAAAAATTCAGAAATTATAAAGTATTTGCCAATTTGTCATCTGCTTTTATATTTACAACCCATTTCATATTACTTTCAAGATTTGGAGGCGTGTTGAAAGAGTTGCAGCCCATCAGTGCTTAGAAAAATAAGTAGGCCTGGATTGGGTATTCTTTAGAAAAAATAAACTGGGCTCATTTTCACAAAGACAAAATAGCTGGGCTGGTCACATGGTGAACATAAATTATAAGCCTGGGCTAGACGGGCCACAGCCCAGTTCAAACCCTGCTCCGTCTCAACAATACCAAACAAAAAATACTGCTCGAGTAGCTACGTCCCAGGTGTCAGCCGATCTTGTGTTGTTCTCTTATCTATTGACTATATACGCTCACAATGTCGTGGGTCCCAGATGTCAGGAAAACACTAGAAGGAAGCATTTTATTTTTCCATATGCTGACGTGGTGGGCCCCTACTGTCATCCTCTCCACGTACTTCTGCCGATTCCTGTTGTTTGTTGACCATGTTGACAACGCGAGCGGGCTGCGCCGCGGTGACTGCACCAAAGCGCGCGGAGGACGTCGGCGTTAACGATTTAGGAGACGGTGGGGAGGCGATGCGTGCGCTGAGGCGCAGCCAGCCGTGGGAGGCGGAAGCAGGCGGCCCCGCTGGCGCTGGTTTGGTTTTGGCAGCTGGAGGAAGACAGGACTGAAGAAACATGATAGACTATAAAAGCAATAGGAGTACTTAACAACCTTAACTGAAACCAGCAGGGGCACTTAAGAACCAAAGCTGAAAGTAGTATGAGTATTTATACAGGTTCAACCGTACAAAACACACCTCGAACAGTGCTACTTTGCCTACAGTTAACCAAGGGCGAGGCCGCCAAGCCCCAGGAAAAGGCCCAGGCGCCACCCCGCGCATCCACAACTTTCTAAAAGACGCTTCATCTAGCAACATGGTCAATAAACAAGATATTCGCTTTAGAGCCATGCAAAAGCATGAACATAATCTTCTGTCCTATTCTCCAAGATGGGAGGGCCTTCATTATTTGAGACCACCCATGAATAAGTATCTTTTCACCTCCAAGGGGAATTGAGTAGGTTGACATAAACATCATGTTGTGACCAAGCGCAAGTCCGACCCGACCATGGTCAGGCATCTGTATAGGAACAATAGAACTCGGTAGTTCCTGTCTCAAGAAGATCACAGCTGTAAAACTGTTTATAAGCAATAGTTTATGAACAACATATATAACAGAAAACAGCTCGTACCATAAGTTTCTCGACACAGTTGGACCTGTTCAACGAGTGCAGCAGTGGCACACATATCCCACGTGGCCTTCCACCATTGAAACGCCCCACAAGGACCTCAAGACAATCAATAAAGTTTAGGAACTTGTGGATGACGATCCAGTCAACTTTAGTGCCATTAGTAACAGCCGAGTTATTACAGAGTAACAAACGAGCAGACAACTTAACTGTGAAAAAACCTACACGTGCCACCAATTTTAAGAAAATATTAGTTAGAAGTAGCATCTTCGTGAGAGATTCCTTGCTACTTCTAAAGTTAAATTTTGATTAGTTAGACAGAATAGGTGGATTAAGAAGTAATCGAGGCAACAAGCAAGAACCAGATACAAAACTAACATGGATGAACAATTGGAACGACGTCGGGGTGGAAGATTGCAGTGAAGATGAGACCAGCTTCTGCTATTTCCATCAACATTCATGCGCCAACTTTCAGTCTGTAACACTTGAGAAAGTTTATCCAAGTTCGGCCATAAAAAAGCAGCGATCTTCTTGGTTCATGAACCCAACTCGGAACTTATATCCATGGCTTGTCTTCACTTTGACCATTAAACTAGTGTATTAAGTTATGGCAAGGCCGAGCATCTTGAGTACACGTGTTCTGGTAGAGCAAATAATACACTGCAGGAAAAATAATATGAGAACACAACATGTTCAAAAAACACCCACCCTCCCCGATAGAAAAGAGGGTTCTAGGAACATACTGTGCGCGTTTCAAAATGCTATGTTAGGATGAGAAGGAACAAGTGTAGCGTCTCGCCGAGGGCACAGAAACCTGTAGGGTAATCGCACTCTGGGCACTGCAAATGAAACACACTAGATTCAGTACGAAGAAAAATGCATCAATGGCGGCGGCTGCCATCCTAGGATTACCTGCGACCAAGGGACTTGGATTTATCGGGGATGGATGAAGAATTCGTTCCTGGTTCTCCATGAGAAAACCCTATGCAATCGCCGAGAGGGGGTTTTCTCCGAACAAGCAGATGAGGGAGAAGGGGATACCGGCCCAGTGAAATATTCCCGCTTCATCTGTTCGTCTTACTGCTAAAGTTGGAAAAGGGGGGTTGTGATTTCATGGCTCATTGGGCATTACTGTGGCGCTACGACCGGGGTGTGTGTACCATGAAGTTGTGCACTATAATTTGTGCATATGGCACATGGACCCTGTTGCCGGTTGCCCCACATATCAGCGAAAGGAAGTAGAAGGACAGGAGTAACTAGTTACGCATAAATATATATTTTAACAGAGAGATACTCCCTTTGTAAAGAAATATACAAATCTTTTATATCACAGGCTCACCTTGCCGAGAAATATACTCCCTCTGCAACGCACGGACATTACGGGGGTTCAGCTTTTTTATGGGGGTTCAGCTGAGAATATAATACTCAGATAGGCTCACGGTTCTGGACTTTGGGCCGCAGGCCGACCCTGCATGTCTGGGGCCCCATGTGTTCTACCTCAGCGCTTTTCATATTGCAAGTGATCGCTACAGCGCTGGTTTTAGATGCTATCGCAAGGCGAATACACAAAATTTAATAAAGCACGGTAGCTGTTGGAATGAAATCGAACGACAGTTCCTAACCAGCAATCAGAGTTGCAATTCTATCAACGATATACCATGTGATAAATAATACTGTCGTACTACTTATACACACAGGACACTTGTTTCACCATGCCAGATTATTACATCAAAATCTCTCGGAGGATAGATCAGTTCGGCAGTTGCGTGCTGCTAATTTCAAAGTTGATTTGGACCAGCTCTCCTTGCCGAGAAAGTTCGATTTTGACATCATGCCCTACTGCAAGATATGATTTATATTTGAACCTTGACCATCCTTTAGCATCAATCATCATGCGACCATCCTTTGTACTTACGGTATATTGAGCAGGTTCATTCACACCAAGGCTACGCATGGTAAGAGAAACTTGGCCGCGGTCGCCCGGATTGTTGAACGACTCCCTCATTGCTCTAGGAATTATCTGTTTGCAAACAAGAAGACATACCCAAACAGTTAGATCAACACAGTGAATCATGTGAAACAACATGGAAAGAAAAAAGAACGAATCACTTGGGCGGCCAATGCTTACCAAGAAGGTGGACATGTCGGTTTTTGTAAGGACTTTGGTATATGAAGTGTGAACTGCAGCCCAGTCTATTTCCGGTGCAACTGCACGGGCCGGAGCAGATGCAAGTGCAAGTGTTGGTGCAGGTGTTGAAGCTGCTGCTGCTGCCGGAGATGGTGCTCCTTGTAGAGCTGGTGCCGGTGTCGGAGCAGGTGCCAGTGTCGATGCTCGATCCTCCGGTAGATCAGACTGATCCGCTGATGCGGTCGGTGCCCAATCCTCAGCTTGATCAGACTGAGCCGCTGGCGCTGTCAGTGCTAGAGCAACTGCTGGTGCTCGATCTGTGCGAGACAGCGGCGATCGTGTCTGGTCTGCTATGATCAGCTTTCTAACTTGACTAGGATCCGTGACCGTGATCTAGTTTTTTTCTTCATTTCTTTTAAACGCAAGAAGGACTAATTGTGCCGTTTTTGTTAAACCAAACTGCAGTTCATCATAGAGATTCAGTTTGTACTCAGACAACAGACTGATCCAATTTTTTCAAGTAATATAAGTGATGGACAGTGCCTTCGTTACTGACACGACATAAGAAGTGAAACCTGCAAAAATAGCCATCGTAGAGCAAACCAAACGATTTATTCTGTGATGAATGTCACATGGCAAAACCTGCATCGTAAAATTGCAGGAAAAGAAAGAAAACATGACATTAAATCAATAAGATTTAGACAGTAAATCAATAAGATTTGCTTGATGTGACACGAGTGAATCCGAGGGAGTCCTGGATTAGGGGGTGTTCGGGTAGCCGGACTATACCTTCGCCGGACTCCTGGACTATGAAGATACAAGATTGAAGACTTTGTCCCGTGTCCGGATGGGACTTTCCTTGGCGTGGAAGGCAAGCTTGGCGATGCGGATATTCAAGATCTCCTACCATTGTAACCGACTCTGTGTAACCCTAACCCTATCCGGTGTCTATATAAACCGGAGGGTTGTAGTCCGTAGGACAATCAACTCCATACACAACAATCATACCATAGGCTAGCTTCTAGGGTTTAGCCTCCTTGATCTCGTGGTAGATCTACTCTTGTACTACCCATATCATCAATATTAATCAAGCAGGAGTAGGGTATTACCTCCATCGAGAGGGCCCGAACCTGGGTAAAAACATCGTGTCCCTTGTCTCCTGTTACCATCTGGCCTTGACGCATAGTTCGGGACCCCCTACCCGAGATCCGCCGGTTTTGACACCGACATTGGTGCTTTCATTGAGAGTTCCTCTGTGTCGTCGCCTTTAGGCCCGATGGCTCCTTTGATCATCGGTAACGATGAGGTCCAGGGTGAGACTTTTCTCCCCGGACAAATCTTCGTCTTTGGCGGCTTCGCTCTGCGGGCCAATTCGCTTGGCCACCTGGAGCAGATCGAAAGCTACGCCCCTGGCCATCAGGTCAGTTTTGGAAGCCTAAACTACACGGCAGACATCCGTGGAGATTTGATCTTCGACGGATTCGAGCCACAGCCAAGCGCGATGCACTATCTCGAGGGGCATGACCTAGCTCTGCCTCCGAACAGTGTCCTAGAGGCCGCACCCGCACCGGTTCCGACCCTTAACTCGGAGCCTATTGCGCCGGTCGAGGATGAGCGGTTGGACGTCACCTCAGGGGCTGCAATCTCAAAGGCGATCGAGCCGAATGCCAGCCCCGCACTCCGCAAGCCCCGTGACTTCAAGGATCCGGACTCCGAACCCCCCGCGCCCCTGCCAATCGAATCCGATTGGGCGCCGATAATGGAGTTCACCGCTGCGGACATCTTTCAGCACTCGCCTTTTGGCGACATCCTGAATTCTCTCAAGTCTCTCTCTTTATTAGGAGAGCCCTGGCCGGATTACGATCAGCGAGGATGGGATACGGATGATGAAGAAATTCAAAACCCACCCACCACCCACTTTGTAGCCACTGTCGACGATTTAACTGACATGCTTGACTTCGGCTCCGAAGACATCGACGGTATGGACGACGATGTAGGAGACGAACAGGAACCAGCACCTATAGGGCGCTGGAAGGCCACCTCATCATATGACATATATATGGTGGATACTCCAAAAGATGGAGATGGCGATGAACAGCGGGGGATGACACCTCCAAGAATGTGACGCCCCCGATTCAATCGTACACTAATCATGCAGCCAAATGTGTACGATCAAGATCAGGGACTCACGGGAAGATATCACAACACAACTCTAAAACATAAATAAGTCATACAAGCATCATATTACAAGCCAGGGGCCTCAGGGGCTCGAATACAAGTGCTCGATCATAGACGAGTCAGCGGAAGCAACAATATCTGAGTACAGACATAAGTTAAACAAGTTTGCCTTAAGAAGGCTAGCACAAACTGGGATACAGATCGAAAGAGGCGCAGGCCTCCTGCCTGGGATCCTCCTAACTACTCCTGGTCGTCGTCAGCGGGCATCACGTAGTAGTAGGCGCCTCCGGTGTAGTAGGAGTCGTCGTCAACGGTGGCGTCTGGATCCTGGACTCCATCGTGTGGTCGCAGCAATCGGGTAGAGAAATGGGAAAAGGGGGAACAAGGCAACCGTGAGTACTCATCCAAAGTACTCGCAAGCAAGGAGCTACACTACATATGCATGGGTATATGTGTGAAGGGCCATATCAGTGGACTGAACTGCAGAATGCTAGAATAAGAGGCGGATAGCTAATCCTTTCGAAGACTACGCTTCTGGCAGCCTCCGTCTTGTAGCATATGGAAGAGAGTAGACTGAAGTCCTCCAAGTAGCATCGCATAGCATAATCCTACCCGCCGATCCTCTCCTCGTTGCCCTATAAAAGAGCGACCACCGGGTTGTATCTGGAACTTGAAAGGGTGTGTTTTATTAAGTATCCGGATCTAGTTGTCATAAGGTCAAGGTACAACTCCGGGTCGCCTGTTACCATGGACACAACTATTCGAGTAGATCAACTTCCCTGTAGGGGTGCACCACATTACCCGACACGCTCTATCCCATTTGGCCGGACACACTTTCCTGGGTCATGCCCGACCGCGGAAGATCAACACGTCGCAGCCCCACCTAGGCACAACAGAGAGTTCAGCAGGCCGGTCTAAACCTAAGCGCACAGGGGTCTGGGCCCATCGCCCTTAGCACACCTGCACATTGCGAGGGCGGCCGAAAGCAGAACTAGCCCCCTTAATACAAGAGCAGGCTTACGTTCCAATCCGGCGCGCGCCGCTCAGTCGCTGACGTCATGAAGTGCTTCGGCTGATACCACGACGCCGGTTGCCCATATCTTGTCCCACGTGGCGGTTAGTGCGTATAAGGTCAACGACCCAACTCAGATCAAATACCAAGATCTCGTTAAGCGTGTTAAGTATCCGCGAACGCCGAACAGGGCCAGGCACCTCTCTCCTAGGTGGTCTCAACCTGCCCTGTCGCCCTCAAAGTAACAGTCGGGAGCCATCGGGAACCCAGGACCACCTCTACCGGGATGGAGCCACCTGCCCCTTCAGCCCCCATCTCCGAACAGTATCACAGGTAATGTAACAGTGTAAAGTATATAGTATATGCCCGTGATCACCTCCCAAACTGATCATGGCCCAGTAGTATAGCATGGCAGACGGAAAAGAGTGTAGGGCCACTGATGGAACACTAGCATCCTATACTAAGCAGTAGGATAGCAGGTAAAGGTAACAACAGTAGTAGCAAGGACAGGCTATGCAGCAGTATAGGATTAACTGAAAGCAGTAACATGCTACACTACTCTAATGCAAGCAGTAGAGAAGAATAGGCGATATCTGGTGATCAAGGGGGGGGGCTTGCCTGGTTGCTCTGGCAAGAGAGAGGGGTCGTCAACACCGTAGTCGTACTGATTAGCAGCGACGTCGGTCTCGGTGTCTAGCGAGAGAAGAGGGGGAAGAAACAATGAATACAATGCAAACAGATGCGTAACGATGCATGTCAAAGCAAAGCGTGATGCTAGGCGTGCCCTAACGCGGTATGAGGTTATACCGGTGAAGGGGGGAAACATCGGGGAAAGTATCCCCGGTGTTTCGCGTTTTCAGACAGGTGATCCGGAGGGGGAAAGTTGCGAGTTTGCTATGCTAGGGATGTGTGGCGGACGAACGGGCTGCATATCCGGATTTGTCTCGTCGTTCTGAGCAACTTTCATGTACAAAGTATTTTCATCTGAGCTACGGATTATTATATATTAATTTTCAAAGGTTTATTCAATTTATGGATTTATTTATATTCCAAATTTAATCAGTAAATACTTCTGCCACATAATGCATTGCCAGCCATAGTGTATGATGGGTGGGGTCAGGGTCAAAGTCAATAGTCCAGTCAGCAGTTGACTAGGTCAATGTTGACTGGTGAAACTAGCTGGTGGGACCGAGCTGTCATAGAGACATTGAAAATTAACAGTTTAATAAATTTAACAGATTAGGTGGGGCCACATGTCATTGACTTTGATATTCTTAAACAGGCTTTTAAATGAAAAGGGGCCACATGTCATTTTCAGTTATTCAACTAAACAGTTTTATTAGGTTCTAAGTACGTGGTTAGGGGAATGGTTAAAACGGACGGGCCCACACATCAGTGGGTCAACCCACTATTAGAACGTGTGTGTGAGCGCGCGTGCCCACCGGTGAGTTCAGAGGATGGCGGCGCACGTGTAGCCGGCGGCTCCAGCGACCAAAAGGGGCAACCCGGCGTGCCAAACGGATAAGCGCGAGGCGCCACATCGAGACGTGCCTTGGTATGGAGCTAGGAGCGGCTGGAACATCGCCGAGGGCGATGGACAGCGGTGACTACGACTGAGCTAGCGGCAAACGGTGCTAGAGGGCACAGGGAGGAGGGGGGAAAGGCCACGGAGGGCCGGAGGCTGACAGCGAAAGCGGCAGGTTGTGTGATGGAACCGGAGGAGGTCGGGATCGAGCGGGTCGATGAAGAGGTTAGCTGCGGCATCCGACGGTGTCGGAGAAGAGGGCACAGGTCGACGAGGGGACTCCGGCGAGGGGAGCAAGGAGAGGGAGGCCGGATCCGCGACATGGCCCCCGGGATACGTCCCTCTACGACGAGGAGGCGGCTTGGCGGCGGTTCCCCGGGCGCGGGCGTGGTCAAGAGGCCATGCAGGGGAGGGTGAGGTGAGCTCGGGATGGTCCGGCGAGGCAGATAGTCAACGGGGGCGAGCTGGCGGCGACGAGGTCGAGGCGGAGGCGCTCCGGGCGGGCGATGATGGGGTTGGGCCCAATCCCGATTGGATCGAGGGGGAGAGGGAGTGGGGGCGCGAGTGGGGGGGTGAGTGGGTACTAGGGGTGGACAAGTTAGGGTTTCGGTCGGGGTGGGGGTGGACTATAGGCCAGGTGGGGGTGGCCGGCTGGGCCATTGCCTAGTTGGGCCAACGGGTCGAGTGGGGTGGGGGGTTCTCTTTCCCTTTTATTTTATTTTCTTGTTTTCTTTTCTTTTAATTTCTTTTATTCTGTTTATATCTGTTTCCTATTGTTTTGGTTTTTGTAAAATATATACTTGACATCTAATTTGGTATTTCAATTTAGTCCACTGCCACAAAAACTCTAGTCCCCAAATAATTTAGTTTGATATTTTATCAATTAGTAAAGGCATTTAAATAATTAGTTTTGCTACTATTTAAATAATTATGGTGTAGTTAAGATTTTCATAAAAGTTTGGTTTCACAACCCCAATTACCTATGATTTATCCGACACATTTAGAACATTTTAGTTTTATTTTTGGAAAACTTTTGTTTTTTGCCTTAATTTCAAATTTGAATTTGAATCGTTTCGAACTAACGCGAGATTAGCAACTCTAATCAAGGTGACATGGCATCATTAGCAAAGGTTTACTGTAGCTTGATTATCCGGGCGTCACAATTCTCATCCACTACAAGAAATCTCGTCCTGAGATTTAAGAGGGGAGTAAGGGGGAAAGTTCTGGTTGCGATATTCTAACGGATCTTCTCGAAGAAGTTAATCCCTTTCGTTGATGTCTTCAATTCTTTACTCCAATGCATCATGATAAACTTGTCATCATTTCTTCAGGAACTCCATCGTACTTACGAAAGGATAAGGGGCAGCTCAGCTACGACAGAATGTTTTTGAGGGAAACAATCTGGGGTTAACCCATGAATGAGTATAAGATTACCTCTCGAGTTGAACATATGAAATACATCGAGAGTAAGGTACGAAGGTACAATAAGAGGTTCCAAGCGGATAGTTAGTTGCTCGAAGTCTGAACCAGAGTGAGAAAGGGGTTCAGAGTAGTGAGAGTAAGTATTGCGTCTGATACCAGAATAGATCACTAGGACGATGGCCCGTGAATTACATACGAGGCCACGTGCGAGGAATAACTTTGGGAATAGGGGGTGTACAGGACAGTCAGGTTTCGATCCTGGGACCTGTGGGTTATGGGCCCACCATGTGGTTTTTTTTTAATAGGAGCAGTGACATCTTGCACGGTCATGATAGCAAGGCATGTCAGAGAGTACCATGTCATTTATGTCGGCAACAACGTTGGTACCAAGGGCGAGGGACGAAGATAACCATTTTCCTGCTCGTTGCAACGAGGCGGACCAATAGGCAAAATTCTCATCCATCGGTGGTTACCGGAATGTCATCAACAAAAGTAACAGGGCCTTACTGACAGAATTGTACACGAGGGGTCTACATAAGCAGGGGATTAATACTGCTTAGACCATAATGATCACCAAAAAGGGTAACCCAAGTAATGGAAAGGAAAATATGATTATCAGATATTTCAGGGGTATACCCTTCCCAAGGACAAGCAAAGCATGATAACCATGACATGATATTAAGTAGAAAAGCCTCTAGGTGAGGGGAGAGAAATTTTGATGACACTATCCATACAACAGTGTTTGGATAGTTGAGCAAGAAACAATTAGCATTGGGCTTCAAATGTTCTGGCTGAAGAACGGAGTACCATAGACATGCTTCGAGATCGCATTGACATGGTCAATAGGTGAAAATCGGACTTTGGAAACAAAAAGGATCCATCAGGAACAACTTATAGAATAAGTCTTACGATTTCCTCATGGAAGAATGGATAACCTTACTAAAAGGAATCTATAACAATAGGGCCTCCGGCCAGGTGTGCTAGGCATGACATCACCTTATCGATTTAAAGGCCAATGTTATATCTCTTGGGAATATGTCCCAACCATCATATCTGATCGAGATCCAGTTCCGATGGGTGTGAGGATACCTCAGACTCGGGATGAGAAGAAGAGGTGCAACACATTGACGGGATGGCGTTGCAAGATTCTCGGGAAATGAACTATGAAGGCAAGTCCCGAATCATGAGTTCACCATTTAACCAAGGAGAGGATGAAGCGGTGGCTGATGAACTCAGCGACAATTCATTGAGATTTCCAAAAGATGGATCTCCACAATTAGGTGAACAAGGGGATGACAATTGTCAGT
This sequence comes from Aegilops umbellulata, assembly GCA_032464435.1. Taxonomy (NCBI): domain Eukaryota; kingdom Viridiplantae; phylum Streptophyta; class Magnoliopsida; order Poales; family Poaceae; genus Aegilops; species Aegilops umbellulata. The sequence continues at coordinate 92,425,720 of CP136055.1, forward strand.
TAAAATGATACAATGAGGTATGCTCAAGGAAACATACCCATTTAAACATTGGTTGAAAGGTGCACCCGAAATATTGGCTGGGTCGCACGAACCATGTTAAAATGGTGACTTAATGAACGAAAGAATTGGAATGAAACTATCAATCACTCACTTCAAGCAATAGGGTTGCTAGAAGTTTTGAATTCACACCTCAAAGTTCAATTGCCGATATTCTGATTAGAATCGACACGGGGACCAAGAATTAATGGCGACGGCGAGAAGTGTTACTATACCAAGAATTCTTAAGAGGTGGTGAAATTCTCACCACCTTCTTGAGATAAAAGATGGTAATGTTCCAAGGTAAAGAAGAACAATATCTGGATAGCAAGGAACTCAAGGTATAACACAGAACACGAAAAAGTTTGTGTTGGAGGGGAGGCATTAAAGTGGTCGATGACAACAGAAATCATCGAGGGCAAGGACGGTATTTCTCATCATGAACTCAATTGATATCATGGAAGAGCTCATAAGGTTGATGATGATCACGACACATTTGTCGAGAGATTTCATGAAGATGTAATCAATCCGCTATGACATCAAGTCAAAGGAATGATGAAGCGCAAGGTTATTGGAACCATGGGTAGGACACAAACTTGAAATCAAGCTTGTTGTTCAAGGTGAAATGATATGACGAGGAGGATCGACGTAAGCTTAGCTCATCGTCAAAATTGTGCTCCGGAAAGAAGGACCAGGTAGCACAGTTAAAATTTGGCACGATAATGATATAGCCGAGTAGGCTCGGAATGACGTGATCGAGTTCAGACCCGTAAGTAATGAAGGTTACCAAGAGTTGTTGAATCTTAGTGCGGACTCAATTCAGTTGTTGGTGTACTTGAGGGGTTCTAACAAGTGAGAACCCGTTGGAAAAATGGAATCGGCAAGAATATTAGTTGATGAAGAACTCATAAGAAGTTATGTATTCCGTGGTATCCTCGAGATACCAGGGGGTAATACTCGATGACAGATCAAAGTAGAGGTTGGACTGGGGTATTGCTCTGCAGAACACAAGTGCTTAAACTTGCAGGAGAAATGGTACCTAAAAGAGAACATGGTCGAAACCACGATTGCAAAAGGCCAGATCCCAGATATAATATGAACTTATACCAAGGGAGTAATTAATTTAATAGAAGCTTTAATGATAAGATCTACATCGTGTCCATGGGCATGAACACAAAGTTCAAGGTCAACTCCCACTTCTCCAATGCATAACCTTTCATTCACTTCTCACTTTGATAAAGGCATTAGTGTTGAAAGTTTACCTGGTAAAATACCAGATGAGTATGACTCGTGAAAACTTCCGAGGTCACAAATATAAAGGAAGGCATAGGTTCAACCCGTCAGGGTAGCGTGGAAACCTATAACACAAGCTTCAATAGTAAATACCACCAGCTCGAAAACAAAGCATGGTTGGCCAAGCAGATGATACAATTTACCAAGGGCATTATGTATCAGGTAAAGAACTCACAAGAATTTTGGTTGTGAAGGACATTGTCGGATAATAAGCCGACAATGGGTATGGCGGTCCACAACGGGGATGATGTGAGTATTGGTACTCAATCAGAGGAAGAATCAATGCAAAGACATTGGATTATAGAAACAACTGAGTAACTTAGAGCTCAATTGCAAAGGAATTGTGATTTAATAGGCGAAGGATCAGAAGCAGACGCTCTGATCAAGGATGGATAAGTTCAATATACTTAGGGGGCACAATCGACGACAATTTGATTGGCGAGAACCAGCTCACGTTTAAAATGACGTCTGAGCCGGAAAGATAATTTCAAAGGGTCAACTGATGATTGCGTGCATTCGCACTCCTGTTGAATCAAAAGGATCAAAACGACAGTGCCTAAGGTTACTATCGAATATTGCAAGACATATGGAAAGCATCCATCATGCAAGCAGACAAGTATTGCAGAGCAATAAGCTACTAAGGATTTTTGAAGGATCAAATAGTATTTCGAAGACTTTTGCGAAACACCTAAACAACTGGGAATGAGCAGATGCCCAATAAGTGCGAGGAATTATCCGTAGGGGTATTTATGCGGCAAGGAACGGTGTCGGGGGAAACTGCCTCCACGAACACCTATGGGGACGGAGCCCCTTTTCGGTTCGGCGGGGGGCGGAGGTCGCATGAAGAGCGGATTGAGGCGAGGCACACGAGGGGTTTACCCAGCTTCGGGCCGCACAGATGCGTAAAACCCTACTGCTGCTTTGTGGATTGTATTGTGTTCTTGCTCGGGAGCGCTGAGTGCTACAGTACACGCAAGCTGCTGGCGAGACCGAGCATGAGTGTCCTCCCCCTTTCTACGTTGCGCATGGGGCCTCCTTTTATATGCTCAAGGGGTCACCGACAGGTGGCAACGTAGGCAAGGGTAAAAATGGGAAAGTGATGTGTTGGGTACAGCTACTTGTACAATGTATCATACCTAACTCTGACGGCAGGGGACAAGGGCATTAAATGCCTGTCTGTGTCGCCTCAACAGTGCGAAAAGGGACCGTCAGGGATGCCACCGTTCGCCACGATGGCTATCTTGTCAGCGTCGTTTGCCACCGCATCCCCTTGGCTTCATAGCCTCTCGCCACGCACGCCTGGAATGGTCCCAGAGCGACACATTGGTGGATGAGCTGGAGCGTGGGCTGCGGAGTAGTAGCTTGCCGCGGCAAGCGCCTTGCCGCGGTCGCTGTCTTGTCTCATCTGTAAGCTCTTTGCCGGGGCGCGTGGCGCGTCGCGGAAAGTTCTCTGAAGTGTCTTGGTTGGCATTCCCGGCAAGCTCCTCTTGCCGGGGTCTTGTGCCCCGAGTGGGCTTCCCGGCAAGCTCCTCTTGCCGGGGTCTTGCGCTTCGGGTGGCCTTCCCGGCAAGCTCCTCTTGCCGGGGCCTTGTGTCTTTGGCTTGAATACTTTGTTCTTGAATGGCTCCAAAGGGAATCACGGAGGACCTTGGCAGTCACCTGGCAAGCCTTGCCGCGGGAGGCTGCGACTGCCCGTGCACAAGTTCAGGATACTAAGGTACCCCTACTTTAGTACACCGACAGGAGCCCCTGGGCCTGGGCCATACACGGTGCCGAGCGCTGTTGGGCCAGGCCCAAAACAGGGCACGGGTACTCGCTGCCTGGGTCACGCCGTATCTTGCTTTGTATCCCTCATGCCTTCCCCGAACGGCACGCGTCAATTGCGGCGTCGTGAGGAGAGACGTGCGTGACGTGGGTGGCGTGCGCGGGGCTGAGTCCCGCATGCATGCATCACGTCGTAGTAAAGGGGGCGGTTTGTGCCTTCCCCATAAATAGAGGGAGGCGTGGAGGCGCGGTTTGTTTACTGGACGGGGCCGAGGCACGGTTTCCGAGGCGTCCGCTCCCCACGATCACGGGGTGGGGAGAGGTTGCCCCATCCGTCGCCTCGGTTCTGCATGCCAGCCACGCGGCTTCCATGCGCCTGGAGTTGCGAACGGTGGAGGCAGGAAACCGGGCCGTCGTGGGTCGAGGCAGCAGGTCGGTCCCAGTCCCCTGCTCTTCCTGTGTCTTGATTGGCTTAGCGGGGCGGCCGAGCCCCCACCCTGCTCCTTTATAAGAAGCGGGAGGGGGGCGACGGGAGCCCACATTCTTTCATCTCCTTCAGCTTCTGCTCCCCTTTCTCCCATTCGCCATGGAGAAAGGGAACCCTGGTCCTTCAACGGTGGCGGCGCGGGTCGCCGCTAGGCAACGCGTCCCTCCCTCTCCCACACCGGTGGCGGCAGAGCCAGCCGTAAGGGGAAGAGGGAGGGGGCGAGGTCATGGGCGAGGTAGAGGACGAGGCCGAAGTGCTCGGGGAAGAGGTGGACGGGGCGGCGCGCCGGCTTCGCCTCCGCCAGTGATTCCTCTTCCCGCGGCGGTCCACATTGGGGACGACCCTTGCGAGTTCTTCGTCAGGCTGCATCGGGCGCCCCGTCGTCCCCTCCGACTCCCTGCTCCATTTGCGCGTGAGATGGAGTTGGACCCACCCGAGACCCTGAGGCTGCACATGAGGGGCTGTGGAATCAGCGGCACGCGAGTCCGCGTTGAATTCCCAGCCGCTAATGTGATGTATCTTGGTCGAGGGTGGAAGACGTTCGCCCGTATCCACAGCCTGATGGAGGGGTTCACCCTCCATTTTAAGCTGATGGAGGGCAATCTCCTCTCCGTCAAGGTCTTCGGGTGCTTCGGGACCCGGGCCAGGTGCTGCGTGGACAGCTCCTCCGATAGCGAAGACTCCTCCTCGAGCGAGCGTGACGAGGAGGAGAGCGACAACTACGACGAGGGTGGCGGACGGCAGGATGACGGGTCTGACTAGGTGTCGGGCGCCGCTCCGTTTGGCACCGGCGACCCCATCATCCGCGTCGCCGGCTCCTTGAGCTTCTCGGGGTCGTCTCCTTGGCGGCTGGCATAGGGAGGCTGCGGAAGAGGAAGAGGGCGGGCGGCAAGGCCGTCAGCTCGGAGTACGGGGGCACGGCGCCCTCGAAAGCGTGCTGACGTACTGCCACCTCGTTTTCGAGCCCTGCTTCCAGCGCCACCATCACCATCCAGCCTTTGGACGACCACCAAGATGTCCTCTTGGTGTCTTCTGCCACCTGTAGCTCGCCTAGGCGCTCCTTTTGCTCTTTTCGCCTCCTTGTCCTACCTCCTGAAGATACGGACAAGAAAGGGATTACGGGCACCTTATCTTTTTAATTTGTAAGCCCTCGGGCCTTAGCTGCATTTAAAACTTGTAATCCCATTATTCATGTTTTTCATTCTCTATGGACTGTACCTGAGTGGAATGTTTTTTAATGAAAAGGGGATGCTTGCCGGGTCACTTGTCTCGCGGGTGGAACCCACGTTAAGGAGCAAATCCTTGATATCCTTAAGATAGACACTTCTTTTCCCGGCAGCAGGCCCTGCCGTCTTCCCACGTCATTCGACCTTTCTCGCGCTCTTGGCGGAGGCAGGGACGAGGCGGGTTCGGGCTCCTCGTTTCGTCCCTTTGCTGCCGCCACTACGACCAAACCTGGCCCCAGGAACGAGACCTAGGTCCTAGAGTTATGGGAGTACGGTAGCTCTTAGGAAGAAACGAGGTTTCGCATACCTCAGTCCATAAGAGAATGCACAATAAGGGACGAAAAACTTATCTGAGATTGCAGCCCCCCGGCAACTCTGGCTTGCCGTGGGCGAATCTTCGTACTTGCAGCCCCCGGCAACACTGGCTTGCCGGGGTCCAGATGCTGGTCCGTCCTTCTTCTCTCTTTCATCCTCAGGTGGTCCGGTGAGGATATGCAAGCCCTGCGAACCAAGGGAAACGAAAGGACGGCAAAGGGATGCAGACTCGACCTCTAAGTTAGGGGTTAGCCGCTGCTAAACACTATCAACCCTAACCAAGGACGAGACTCGACTCAGCATGCATGCTATAACTTAGGGCGCCAGCGCTTCATTTATGCTCAGGGTCTGCGCCTGGCTTTGTACAAAGGATTACATGCAACAGCGGCAAGACTTGTACAAAGAGGTGGTTGCCGGAACAGGTTCCGACAACTGCGCCTTACGGGTAAAACTTACGAAGATTCTCAATATTCCAGGAGTTGCTCACCGGAATACCATCTTTGGTCTCAAGGCGGACAGCGCCAGGCCTAGTGACTCGTTTCACCCGGTAAGGGCCTTCCCACTTCGGAGTCAACTTGTTGGAATTCTTGGCGGACTGAGCGCGCTGAAGAACAAGGTCGCCTTCCTCGAAACTTCTGGCATTAACTTTGCGGCTGTGGTAGCGGCGCAAAGCTTGCTGGTATCGAGCAGCTCGTACAGCAGGCTGAAGACGATCTTCCTCAAGGAGGAGCGTGTCCTCTTGCCGCAGCTACTCTTGCTCAAGCTCACCATAAGCGAGCACTCGAGGCGATCCGTATACGAGTTCCGTGGGGGTAACTGCTTCTACTCCATAGACTAGAGCAAAAGGTGTCTGGCCAGTGGCTCGATTTGGCGTCGTCCTGATCGACCAAAGAACCACTGGCAGCTCCTTGATCCAGTTTCTTCCGCACTTGTGCAACCTGTCGAAAGTTCTGGTCTTGAGCCCACGCAGCACTTCAACATTTGCCCTCTCTGCTTGGCCGTTGCTTCTGGGGTGAGCAACAGAAGCGAAGCAGACCTTTGCACCAAGATCTTGGACGTACTGCATGAAGGTGCGACTCATGAATTGCGTACCGTTGCCGGTGATGATCCTGTTGGGGATCCCGAAGCGGCAAACAATCGACCTGAAGAACTTGACTGCTGACTGTGCTGTCACCTTCCTCACCGCTTCCACTTCCGGCCACTTTGTGAACTTGTCGATTGCAACGTACAAGAACTCAAAGCCCCCGACAGCTCGGGGGAAGGGGCCGAGGATGTCGAGCCCCCAGACCAAAAATGGCCAGAATAAAGGGATCATCTGGAGAGCTTGAGCTGGTTGGTGTATCTGCTTGGAATGGAACTGGCACGCTTCACACTTGGTTACTTGTGCAGTTGCATCCTGGAGGGCTGTCGGCCAGAAGAAACCTTGCTGGAAAGCTTTGCCCGCAAGTGCTCTTGCGCCAATGTGGTGACCACAAATGCCTCCATGTATCTCTGCCAATAGCTTTTGTCCATCTTCCCAGGGAATACACTTCAATTTCACACCGTTGAGTCTTCTTCTGTACAGTGCGTCGTCGACGAACTGGTACATACTTGACTGCCGGGCTACTCTTTCCGCTTCTTCTTGCTCTTCGGGAAGTTCTCCTGTCTGAAGGAAATGGACGATCTGTTGCGCCCATGCTGGACCTTGCGGCTCGACAACAAGGACTAAAGGCGCTTCTGCTGCTGCGGGAACATCCGCTTCTACGGTGAGAACCTGCGGCTCAGCCGGAGCTTGATGTTCCCCGGCAAGCTTGCCGGAGCAAAACTTGTCGGGAGCGCCTGCTTCAACGGAACAAACCATGGGGTTTGCCGGAGCAGACTGCTCCTCAGCATTCTTGGTGTCGATCTTGGGGACCTTCTTGGCGACGCTTCGGGAAGCTCCGCCGGAAGATAGTCACCAGAAATCAACTTCCTCTTCTTGCTCTGTCCAGTTGATGGCGTAACAGATGGTTGAGTCAGCTTGAGCACAAAGATCCCTGGTTCCACAGGTAACTTAAGTGCGGTGCACTTTGACAGGCCATCAGCAATGTCGTTCTGAGCCCTTGGAACGTGTTCCATCTGTAGGCCGACAAAGCGCTCTTCTAGCTTTCTCACTTCATCAGCGTAAGCTTCCATCAACGGACTCTAGTAATTCTTGTTCACTTGGCGGACGACAAGCTGCGAGTCACCCCTGACAATGAGCTTCCTGATCCCAAGGTCTGCCGCGATCCTGAGACCGGCAAGCAAACCCTCATACTCCTCAGTATTATTTGTTGCTTGCTCCTTGGGAAAGTGCATCTGGACTACGTATTTGAGGTGCTCTCCGGTGGGTGCGACAAGCAGCACGCCAGCACCGGCGCCTTGCAGCGAGAAGGCACCGTCAAAGTACATCAGCCACTCCTTGCTTGCTTCCTTGACGGGGATGCTCGTCTCTGGAATCTCTTCATCTGGTGTTGGCGTCCACTCCGCTATGAATTCTGCCAATGCTCTGCTTTGGATAGTTGAAGTGCTTTCAAACTTGAGGCCAAAGCTTGACAGTTCCAGTGCCCACTCAACAATCCTGCCTGTTGCTTCTGGATTCTGTAGTATCCTCTTCAGCGGAAGGCGAGTGACAACTATGATCTCATGTGCTTGGAAGTAATGGCGCAGCTTTCTCAAGGCCATGAGAAGGCCGAAAAGCAATTTCTGCACACCAGAGTACCTTGACCTAGCCCCCTGCAGAAGGGAACTTACAAAGTAAACTGGGCGCTACACCATTCTCTTCTTCTGCACCTCCTCTTGTGTCTGCGCAAATCCATCCTTGTCGGGACCAGAGCTTGTCGGGGAAGCCCCCTGCTTGCCGCTGGATGCGCTCGCCGGGGTTGCTGGCTCATCATCTGCCTCCCTCTCCGCTACTAACGCAGCACTAACCACTTGATTGGTTGCCGCCAGGTACAGCAGCAACTTCTCTTGTGGCTTGGGTGCGACAAGTATTGGAGTGGAGGACAGGTATCTCTTCAAGTCCTGCAGCGCCGCCTCCGCTTCCGGAGTCCATTTTATTGGACCTGCCTTTTTCAAGATTTTGAAAAACAGCAGGGCGCGCTCGGCGGACTTGGAGATAAACCTGCTGAGAGCTGCCATGCAACCGGAAAGTTTCCGTACATCCTTGACGCGCTTTGGTGCTTCGATCTGCTCGATGGCCTTGATCTTGTCGGGATTGGCTTCAATTCCCCACTGAGACACGAAGAACCTGAGAAGCTTGCCGGAAGGGACTCCAAACACGCACTTCTAGGGATTGAACTTGAGGCTGATCTTGCGCAGATTTGCAAAAGTCTCTCCTAGATCTTGAATCAGAGTTGACTTGTCCTTGCTCTTGACCACTATGTCATCCATGTAGGCTTCCACATTTCTGTGTATCTGTGGCTCAAAAGCGGTATGGACTACCCTTGCAAATGTTGAACCAGCATTCTTGAAACCGAAAGGCATCCGTATGAAACAGTACGTGCCACACGGAGTGATAAATGCGGTCTTCTCCTCCTCTTCTGCCAAGAAGATCTGATGGTATCCTGAGTACGCATCAAGAAATGAAAGCAAATCACATCCGGTCGTGGAGTCAACAATCTGGTCAATGCGCGGCAAGGGAAATGGATCTTTGGGACAATCTTTGTTAACATCAGTGAAGTCGATGCAAAGCCTCCATTTCCCGTTTGCTTTGCGCACGACTACAGGATTGGCCAACCACGTAGGATGGGGCACTCCTCTGACAAGGCCTGCTGCTTCCAACTTCTTGATCTCTTCTGCAATGAACTCTTGGCGCTCCACTGCTTGCTTCCTAACTTTCTGCTTGACGGGCCGCGCGTGAGGACAAACGGCAAGGTGGTGCTCAATTACTTTCCTGGGAACACCGGGGATGTCAGACGGTTGCCATGCAAACACATCGACATTCGCCCGCAGGAAAGCAACGAGCGCGCTTTCCTATTTAGGGTAGAGAGTGGCACTGATGGTGAAGGTACCACCAGTGCCGTCCTCCTTGGCGGACACCTTCTTGGTCGCTGGTGGAGCTGCCATCGTCTTCTTGCACTTGCCGGTTGAGCTCGATGGTGCGTCCTCGACGGTAGCGCAGCACTCCGAAGAGGTGCGCTTGCCGGAGTGGGCATCAGAGCTCTTGCAGGACTTGGTCTTCTTCTTCCCCCCGGGAGCTTCAACGGCAAGTGTCTCGTGATCCGTTGCCGCTGCTGCTTCCCGGTAGATCTTGTCGGCGCAGATAAGGGCATCCTTCTTGTCGCCGGGGACAGAGATGACACTTATCGGGCCTGGCATCTTGAGCATGTTGTATGCGTAGTGAGAGGCCGCCATGAACTTGGCGAGCGCTGGTCGGCCGAGAATTCCATTGTAAGGCAATGGAAAATCGGTAACGTCAAAAGTGATCCTCTCTGTCCTGAAGTTCAGCTCGCTGCCAAATGTCACCGGCAACGTTATCTTCCCCTTTGGCTTGATCCTTCCCGGGTTGATTCCTTGGAATGTCCCGGTCTCTTCGAGCTCGCTGTCAGGGACTTGGAGTTTCCGAAGCACAGCGGAGGAGATTAGGTTCAAGCCGGCCCCACCGTCAACTAGCATCTTAGTGACCTTGAGGTTGCGGATAGTTGGTGAAACCAACATCGGCAAGCACCCGACCACAGTTGTGCGATCAGGGTGGTCCTCAATATCAAAGACGATAGGCGTGCTGGACCATCTCAGAAGCTTGCGTGACTCGATGGGTGGTTCTGCTGCATTGACTTCTCGCACCCACTACTTGAGTTGGCGGTGTGAAGTATGTAGAGAAGCACCGCTGTCAACGCACAAGACCTCTGTGGCTTTTTGGAACTCCTACTCACTGGTCTCATCATCATCCATGTCTTCGTGGTCGTCGTCATCTCCATCCTTGTCGCGGCCGCGGGGAGGTCTGTCTCCTTGCCGTTGCTTTTCCTTGCCGCGGCGTCCTCCCCGGGCTGGGCGCTTCATGCCAGATCCTCCAGCACCTCCTTGGGCTTTCTCCTTGTCGCGTCGCTCGTACTCGGGCTTTTGCAGCTCAACGAGTTGCTCGACCTTCTTACAGCTCTAGAGGTCATGGCCCTTGGTGCCGTGGATCTTGCAGTACTGTTTGTTGGTGCCGTCCTGCTTGTCGGCGGCCGCCACAGCCTGGCAGTTGGTGCATGTGGCAACCTCCTTGCCGGAGCCACCAGTCTTGGCTTGCTTGGCGCCACCTTCGCTGCTGGACTGCTCAAGAACGAACACCTCTTTGTTTTTCTTCCTTCTGTTGTTCCGCCGCCGGCTCGTCTTTGCCGGGGCAGCATCGTCGCTATCAAATCCTTCTGCTCCTGTGTTTTCTCCAGGGAGTCTCCTCCCTTCCTCAGCTCGTGTACACTTGTCGGCCAGGGCATACAGCTCACTGACGTCCCTGATCTTGCACATCGCCATCTCCTCCCGCATCCTGCCGTTACGCACGTTCTGATGGAACGCGCTGATTACCGCGGCAGGGTGGACATCTGGGATGTTGCGTTGCACTTGGCTGAACCTCTGGATGTACTTGTAACGCCCTCGATGCGGCTATATCTCCCACATGTCGAAGCACGACTTAGAGGCATAACCACATTGAAAGCAAAGTCGCAAGTGAGGTAATCTTCACACAACCCATGTAATACATAAGGGTAAGAGATACATGGTTGGCTTACAATCGCCACTTCACACAATACATGAGTAAAGCATTACATCATACAGATACAATCAAGGTCTGACTACGGAACCAAAATAAAAGAAGACTACCCCAAATGCTACACAGATCCCCGATCGTCCCAACTGGGCTCCACTACTGATCAACTGAAATGAAACAACACAATGAACAAGATCTTCATCGAGCTCCTCCTTGAGCTCGGGTGCGTCATCTGCAGTGGCATCGTTGGCACCTGCAACTGTTTTGGAAGTATCTGTGAGTCACGGGGACTCAGCAATCTCACACCCGCGAGATCAAGACTATTTAAGCTTAAAGGTAGGACAGGGTAGTGAGGTGGGGCTGCAGCAAGCGACTAGCATATATGGTGGCTAACAAACGTAAATGAGAGCGAGAAGAGAAGGCGAAAGCACGGTCGAACAACTATGATCAAGAAGTGACCCTAGAACAACCTACATCAAGCATAACTCCAACACCGTGTTCACTTCCCGAACTCCGCCGAGAAGAGACCATCACGGTTACACACGCAGTTGATGTATTTTAATTAAGATCAACTTCGGGTTTTGTACAACCGGACAATAACAAATTCCCATCTGCCACATAACCGTGGGCACGGCCTTCGAAAGTTCAAACCCTGCAGGGGTGTCCCAACTTAGCCCATGATAAGCTCTCGCGATCAACGAAGGATATTCCTACTCCCTGGGAAGACCCGATCAGTCTCGTAATCCCGGCTACAAGACATTTCGACAGTAATAAAACAAGTCCAGCAAGACCGCCCAATGCGCCGACAATCCTGATAGTAGCTGCACATATCTCGGTCTCAGGGCAACACCGGATGAGACAGGCTACGAGTAAAACCAGGCCTCGAGTTTCCCCGCGGTGGCCCCGCAGGCAGCTCGGTTCGGACCAGCACTTAGAGAAGCACTGGCCCGGGGGGGGAGGGCTAAATAAAGATGACCCTCGGGCTGGCCGACCCAAGGGAAAGGGATAGGTGGTAGGCAAATGGTAAAACCAATGTTGGGCCTTGCTGGAAGAGTCTTATTCAAAGCGAACTGTCAAGGGGGTCCCATAAATCACCCGACCGCGTTAGGGACGCAAAATCCGGGAACATAACACCGATATGACGGAAACTAGGGCGGCAAGAGTGGAACAAAACACCAGGCATAAGGCCGAGCCTTCCACCCTTTACCAAGTGTATAGATGCATTAATTAAATAAGATATATTGTGATATCCCAACAAGTAAACATGTTCCAACAAGGAACAACATCTCCATGTTCCAACAAGGAACAAACTTGATCTTCACCTGCAACTAACAATGCTATAAGAGGGGCTGAGCAAAGCGGTAACATAGCCAAACAATGGTTTGCTAGGACAAGGTGGGTTAGAGGCTTGGTTTAACAATATGGGGGGCATGATAAGCAAGTGGTAGGTATCACAGCATAGGCATAGCAAAAGAGCGAGCAACTAGCAAGCAAAGATAGAAGTGATTTCGAGGGTATGGTCATCTTGCCTGAAATCCCGCAAGGAAGAAGAACGAGTCCATGAAGAAGACAAACGGACGTAGTCGAACGAATCCTCACAACTCCGGAACGAAACTGAAGCTAACAAGAGAAGCAACCCGGAAAGAAACAAACATGATGCATGTCCGGTTTAAAGAAGCATCAGCATGGCAAAGTACACAAACAACACTACAAGATTAAGTGGAGTTGCATATTGACGAAACACCACGTGACTTATTTAGTTCTCTCTCGTTTAGGTACTCAACAATATTAAATGTTGTTAAACATGGCAAGAGATGAAGCATATGAAAACTACGTATTTAGGCAAGTTTAAATGAGGCCGGAAATAACAAACCAATTCCAGGAAAATCCTCATGTGTATACTTTTGATTTGGTACTGTTCTGCCCTAAACACAATTTTAATGTTGTTAGAGAGCAAAATAAAGTACACCGTGTTGAACTAGGCATTTTTCTACCCCATTTACATATAAAGAACATTAAATTTGGAGTTACGGTTATTAAGTTATGAAATAAATCATTTTATCATGGCATTTAAGCAAATTAATGCAAACAGTAGTTTAAACAATTTTAACATGGATGAAAGTTGCATATTACGAAACTAGATGAAATTCTAAGCATTTTACATATTTAAAACATTTTAATCCGATGCACCATTTGTGAGTTATTAAATGCATGAAGTGCAAGGGGTTTCCTGTAAAACTGTAAATCCTGGGATAATTAGGAAATTTGCAGATCTGAAAAAAAAACATGAACGGGCCGAATGAGAGGCTGGCCCAACAATGCACAGGAGGGGGCACTGGATCTGGGTGCTCACCAGGCCTCATGGGCCGGCTCGGTGGGGAGGCTGGACGCGGGTTGCATCTGGCAGCGGCTGGGCTTCGACCGGGGAGGCAGTGCACGGTCAACGCACGGCGTCGTGCGAGCAGGGGAGGCGAGGGAAGATGCAGACAGCGGTCAACGGCTTCAGCGCGACGCGGCAGGAGCTCCGGCGAGGCGGCCTCGGCGGGGACCGGTCGGAACGGACTGGGACGGCAGACGTAGGCGAGATCGTGGGGTCGGTAGAGCCCGGATCTTGCCGAAGGATGAGCTTGAGGCGGCTACGGCTGCCTAAAAACTCCATGGACACCAAGTCGGGCTCCCTGCACGAGCAGACAGAGAGAGAGAGAGAGAGAGAGAGAGGGATATGAGAAGGAGCAGAAGGGAGAGGAAGGAAGGGAAGGTAGGGCGGCGCGGTGATGCTTGAGCACCAGGCGAGGTAGGGAGGAGGCCGGTGGCATGACCTGCTGCTGCTGTTTTCGCCGGCGACGTGGACGTGCGAGGCGGCAGCAGTGGACTTGGCAAAGCAGGGACAACCGAATCCAAGGCGAGGAGGCACGACGGGAAACAGGGGTGTCTGGATCCGGGGAGAGGAAGCTCGAGTTCGTCCGGATCCGGCCGATCTTGGTGGCGGACGGTGCTAGCATGACGAGGACGCCTGCGAGCTTGCTCCGGCACGAGGCGGCCATGGTGGGGCATGCTCCTGTCCAACAGAGAAGATAGGGAGAGCAGGGGAGGTTAGAGAGAGAGGAAGGAGGGGAAGGACGACGGAGAGGGTGCGACGGGGGCCTGCCTGCTGGCTGCTGCTGCGACCGGCTTGAGGAGAGCGGCTGGTCTCAGGCGCGTGAGGAGGGAGGAGCTGGAGCGCGAGGGTCCTGGTGACGCGGTCGCCGGCGACGGTGGAGGCGCTGCTCGGGGACGAACGAGTAGAGGAGGGGAAAACGAGGAGGAGAAGAGTATGGATATGGTTGGTGGATTGGGAGGGGATGGATCCCAAGGAAGAGGATCGGTGGTGGCTGGTTGGCTCGGTGTGGACTCCTAGGAGGATTTGGACAGGGGGTGGCGGCAGAATGGGACAAGAGTCCTAATTTTTAGGGTTGGGGCAGATTAGGTATGAGGTTGGTCTATAAATAGGGAAAGGGGAAGGATGTGGATCATCCGATAAAAATCGGACGGTCCTAGAAAAATAGGATAGGAAGCCCAAGTAAGAAAACGGGGATGTTTTATAGATGTTAGGGGATGATCCGGATCCAACGGTAACGACAGCCTGAGTCGGGTTCGGGAGAGTTTCGGACGCTCACGTGAGGGGGCCGCGGGTTGACGAGAGAGGTTAGGTGGTTTGATAAGAGGGAACCGAAAACATGGTTGGTCTCGGAACGTTCAACAAAGCAAGGGGGGATGCGGCAACTACGAGCGGATGCAAGTTTGAAAACATGATGATGCAATGCGCATGATGCCATGATGAATGCAACAATCAAATAAATAGCACAAGGGAACTCGCAAAACATGGAAGGCGTCTGGCGCGTCGGTCTCGGGGCGTTACAAAACTCCACCACTACGAGAGGATCTCGTCCCGAGATCTAGGATGGCACCGGAGAGAAACGGAAGAGGAAGAGAAGAGGTAAAACTAAGTGGCTTCTTTGACGAACGAGTGAGACCACGAACCTTGAGAGGTTGAGAAATTTAAAAGAAAGAGTACAACAGAGATGAACGAGATTGCAAACAATCCGGTAGAAAAGAGGAACAAGGAGTATTACGAGAACTTGAAGGTTGAAAGACATGGAAATAAGAACTTCACAAACGAAAAGAATGTGACCACCTCGGTATGATGAGATAGCTAAGGAACAAGAATGACCGAATTTGGACAGCACCCCGATAGAAAAGAGAAGAAAACTTGATGAGATGAAAAGATATTGAAGAGATGATACAACACTCCGGTTAAATGGATAAGCAAGAAAAGAACACGATCCTCACAAAACGAGGTGATGGGTGAAGAGCACAACATCACAATGCCTCCGTAACGAAAGAATAGAAGTTAGATCGTTGGGATAAAGGGACGGAGAAGAAAATGACAACTTTTCCCACAAGTGAGCTTGGAAAGTACCCTTCCAAGAAGGTTAGAACGGATTTGTTGGAAAACCAACAACGAAACGAATAAGCTTGTAGTGGGCTTATATAAAACATCTCAAAATTATGAGGTGAGCTTCTGCCACTAACCGGAAGCAAAAGATTGTATTGATATAAACAAGGAGACGAGAAACTTATTTCATCGGGAGGACAAATGAAGAACTTGGGTCATTTATAAGCACCATAAATAGCAACAATCCTTAGGGAAAGCTTTAGGTGAAATATAACCCAAGATAACTCCAATGACGAGATTGATGGATTTAAAATACCTCATTCTTGACAACATGTGAATCATGAAACACGAAGAGAAATTGTCAAGAATGACATAACACCACCTCAAAAGATAAGGTAGAAAGAATTGCACTTCGAAATGCAAGAAGAAGAATACTTGAACTCCTCAAAACAAAACATGTATTGAGCACCATGTTTAATTTAGAGTATAGCTTGGCGGATCTTAACTCCAAGAGAAAACTTGAAGAACAATTTAAGAATGAAAAGGGTCCTTGATAAACCACCATGTAGAACCTCCATGAAGAACTCCGGTAATAAAAGGAAGATAGACAGAAAGAGAAGTTGAAAATACAAGGTGAAGCCTTGCAATGATTAGATGGATCTCCGTGGTGATATAATTGTGAGAGCTTGGAACTCCGAGGAAGATAAGGTGAAACAATTGAAATCAAGAATTTTGATGAACCTCCGGAATAAGGAATAGAATTTACTCGATGAAACAAGAATAAGAATTACATTATGCTTATCCTTCACCAATTTAAATTGATGACAAGCAATGGATTTGGCATACTACTTATTCTTGTAGAAAGGATTAAGACAGATATGGCGCAAACTTGAGAAAATTCTTCAACGATCCGCCGGTAGGATTTGGAAAGAACGAATGAATTGATATGCTAACCAAGGAAGAGAACTCTTGAACGAACCACCGTAAGAATTGAAAATGAACGAAGATACTTGAGAGAATTTAGATACAAGTGAACACAGAGATCCCGAGCTGATTAGATAATACTAGAATGATGCACCGGTAAGATTTGGAGAACGAGAGCTGAAAGCTGAGAATGAAGAATTATGACATGATGGCCTTCGGAGGAAAGAAATGGAAACAACTCATGAAATGCTCCGGATGGGTGAAAAGAATTCCCTCAATCGAAAACAATTCTGAGAGGATGGCAACAAGCTAGAACAATGAGTCTTGAAGAGAATGGAGCAAGATTTAAGAGAAACTCTTCTTCGGTCTTCAAATGTTGAGAATAATGATGAGAAACACCACCATGAATTGTTGAGGCACTCCGAAATGAGAATTGGAAAGGTTGAACCAATAATGAAAAGAATTTGAAGCGATCTTGGAGAAAGACATTTGACTGATGATAATTCATTCTTACGTCAAGCTTCGAAAAGAATTTTAGAAGCTCCGAGAAAATTAGAAGAGTCAGGTAAGATCCTGGAAAAGACCTATGGGTTAGGGCCCACTTAAAAGATACACCTTGAACGATTTAAAAGATAGATTGCGCCAGTTGAATTAAATGGCTTGAATGAGATAAGAACCTCAAAATACCTTGAACGGATTGAGAATGGAAACGAATCTTCTGATATATCTTCAACACTCCGGAACAAATGAATAGCGAGAGGTGAATGATTAAGAGATGCACCGGCATGAGAAAGCATTTGAAACGAGGAAAAGATATGATCGACAAAGCTTGAATTGAATCCACCGGAGAAAAAAAGAGAACGAAGAATAATAAACTTGAAGCTCCGTTAGTATCTTCATGGGAAAACACCAGATAAGAACATTGAAAGAAAAGAATGAAGAGACTTCCCATCAATAAAAAGGGTACTTGATTAAGAAGTCTGAGTCCTTGAAGAAAGAGGGTGGGAGGGCGGGAAAACAAAGGCAACTTGGGACGAATGAAACGAACACCGTTGATGAAAACTGGGATTGGATCTTGCGATTAGGAAAAATGATAGGATCAACTTGAAGAGAAAGCACGCCGGTTGGAAAAGATTGAAAAGACAACCTTGATGATCAAGAAGGATTAGTAATCCCATAGAAATATGAGAACACCGCTTAGGGAAGGTATGGATCAACACTTGACATCGAAGCAACTCAAATACCACAAAACAAAACAAAAACAAAGGATTGGCTCGCAGAATAAGCCGGAAACAAACATATGATAGACCCCATATCATATCATGTGTCTGTAGGAAAGATAATCTAGGAGCTACTTGAATTCCCACTTATAAACTCCCGAAACTTTCTGGTTATGCAATCAGGTGTTGGGGATACAGGGGACACAAAATATATCACCCAAACTAACAATACCTATATCTAGCTGTATCCATCCTTCAACACATAACCAAGAAAACTTCGGAAATCGTCTACCTCAACCTTCGAAAAGCATCCGTTATACAAGTTATGGCAATACTCCCGCACTCGCCTCAGTACTGGGCTATCAGGGTTATCTCACCAACAACTATACAAAAGAGATTTTCGATGTCGGCTTACTAAACTCAGGTATTCCAGAACTGTAACGATAAAGTTATGACGACAACACCTCAGAGCTCAACTCCCCGGGACACTTCCACTAAACCCCTGCTGATAGGAGGCACCAAGACAATGTTGTCATCACAAAACCATCGGAACGATTCTAAGATACCTGCGTGATCCTAAAAAAATTTAGTGAAATTTGAGAAGAGAAGAGTCAAAACTCTACGTCAGGATGCCTTACCAGAGCGATGAGGAGACTGGGAAGCAAAAAGAATTCCTAAACTCTCCGATACATAATTCCTAAATGACTCAAAACATTTTTCTAGACACAACTCGGCCGCTAAAAACGATCAATCAGTGGGGGCTCCTAAGGTCGGGGAAGGCTCTGATACCAACTTGTAACGCCCTCGATGCGGCTATATCTCCCACGTGTCGAAGCACGACTTAGAGGCATAACCGCATTAAAAGCAAAGTCGCAAGTGAGGTAATCTTCACACAACCCAGGTAATACATAAGGGTAAGAGATGCATAGTTGGCTTACAATCGCCACTTCACACAATACATGAGTAAAGCATTACATCATACAGATACAATCAAGGTCCGACTACGGAACCAAAATAAAAGAAGACTACCCCAAATGCTACACAGATCCCCGATCGTCCCAACTGGGCTCCACTACTAATCAACTGAAATGAAACAACACAATGAACAAGATCTTCATCGAGCTCCTCCTTGAGCTCGGGTGCGTCATCTGCACTGGCATCGTTGGCACCTGCAACTGTTTTGGAAGTATCTGTGAGTCATGGGGACTCAGCAATCTCACACCCGTGAGATCAAGACTATTTAAGCTTAAAGGTAGGACAGGGTAGTGAGGTGGGGCTGCAGCAAGTGACTAGCATATATGGTGGCTAACATACGCAAATGAGAGCGAGAAGAGAAGGTGAAAGCACGGTTGAACAACTATGATCAAGAAGTGATCCTAGAACAGCCTACGTCAAGCATAACTCCAACATCGTGTTCACTTCCCGAACTCCGCCGAGAAGAGACCATCACGGTTACACACGCGGTTGATGTATTTTAATTAAGATCAACTTCGGGTTTTCAACAACCGGACATTAACAAATTCCCATCTGCCACATAACCGTGGGCACGGCTTTCCAAAGTTCAAACCCTGCAGGGGTGTCCCAAGTTAGCCCATGATAAGGTCTCGCGATCAACGAAGGATATTTCCTTCTCCCCGGGAAGACCCGATCTGTTGGGGATGTTGTTATCCGGGGTAAACCGGCCTGCAGGGCCCGGGTTACCTCCGTCAGCAGACCCGAGATGTTAAAACCCGAGGAGAGATAGAAGGGCCTAAGGCCCATAATCGGTTTAAAGGTTTATGGTGTAAACCGGCCTGATGTAAACTTGTATTGTAAGTTAGGAATAGAGAGACCGACCCGGGCACGTTTATTAGCCGGAGGTTGGGACTTTGCAGACCGACGGGCGTCACCCGTGCATATAAGGGGATGACCCGGCGGCGGTTTGGGGACAGAGAAAAAAGGACTCGAGGTTTAGGCGAAGCTTATCGCTCCCTAAGCCCTCGAAACCCATCAATCCCATCACAACTAGAGGTAGGCTTTTACCTTCATCGAAGGGGCCGAACTAGTATAAAAACCGTGTCCTCGTGTCCACTTTAACCCCTTCAAGCTAACCCGTTGCGATGGCTCCTCGACTAAGTCCTCTTACTAGGACATCTGCCGTGACAAATACACGACAGTTGGCGCCCACCGTGGGGCTATCGCGAGATGGTTTCAGGTTCTTGGAGGGCCACTTTGAAGGACTCGAGGGTTACGCTGTGGGACGGATGACCAAGAGCCGCCGCGGAAAACTCTACATCGACAGCACAGGCTGGGGCCCCGACGCCGGCTCGATCGAGTACGGGTACCGGGTCCCCTTTGGCGGCATCCATGTTTTCATCGGCAAGATCGGAGAACCGGGCCCCGAGTTAGGCGACTGCGCCGACCTCGTTGAGACAGCTCAGTGCACGAGATCGACCCTAGCTAAACCGACCAGGAAGCACGCCTTCGTGGGAGTCATCCACGGGGGAGGCTACGAGGAAGGATCCGAATCTGGTGACGAAACCGCCATCTACTCTGGCGATGAAACGTCGACCGGGGAGACCGAATCTCTTTACCAGCTACAAGATGATCGGATTGAGGGCGGCTCCGATGGCAACAGTATTCCGGACCCCTCGGATCTGCCCTATCGGGTTGGGATCTTCATGGCTGGAACGCAGGCAGCGCCACGATCATCAACTGCAGCGGCAGCGATCTCCGGATCGGCAGCAGCAACGGCTGCGCGGGCAGGAGGCCCTACCGGTTCACCAGCCCAAGTTTTGTCAGACCTGTTTGACGCACTAGCAGCGCTCATGGCGGAGGCCAACCCGGTGGATCAGGAGGTTCACAATGCTGAGATTGCCAAAGTAAGAGAGCAGATCACTCGGGCTAAAGCGGAGCTGGCAGCAGAAGAGATCAGGATGACGGCGGAGCGCGCCGCTTTAGATGCGCAGGCTTATAGGCTCATGATGGACCAGAAGGCGTCTCAGGAGGTCCTGAAGAGAAAATCCCGGTCTCGGTTGCCCGCCGCCCTCGACGCTCGAAATCTCTTCAACACCCCGGGGGTAAACCGTGCGGAGGCGACAACCGGCGCCCCGGTTCAGCACCGGGTAATAGACCTGCCTCGTCACAACACTGGTGCGCCACCGGCCATACCTACGCCGTCAGGTCATTATTCCAACCCGATGGATAACCTCGTCGCGGCGGCGGCTCGGTTGGAAGCCATTCCGATCGAAGGAGATTCACCGCAGGATGAAGAGACACGCCGGGTCAAGGAGCTCCTTAGGACCGCGCTGGCCCAGCAAGAAGCATATTCGCAAAGCCGTGATCGGATTCACTCCACCCCTCGCCCCAGCGGGAGCTATAGTAGGCGCGTGGAGGAGCCGGCCGTTTCAAGTAATGCCAGGCGTGAAGCGCTCCGCGGCAACAATCCGGCGGGCGTTGACAATGCTCACGAGAATGTGGATCGCACCCGTGCACGGGAGGCCGGATTAGCAGTGCAGCATCAGGCTCGTCAGCTTACACCTATCTTCCCAGCAGCTACGGTTGAACCGGGGGTGGTTTCCAGTTCTTTGGGAGTACCGTGCCTTGTTCCCGCTTTGCGCAACGTACGCCTGCCCAAAGACTTCAAAGGCCCC
The DNA here is from genome assembly GCA_032464435.1 of Aegilops umbellulata. NCBI lineage: Eukaryota > Viridiplantae > Streptophyta > Magnoliopsida > Poales > Poaceae > Aegilops > Aegilops umbellulata. The sequence goes on from CP136055.1 coordinate 92,446,738, forward strand.
CGCAAGGTACCAAACTACACGGCAGATCAGCCTCCGGAGACATGGGTGGAGAGCTATGAAATGGCTATGGAGATGCTGGATGTGGATGACACGGCGTGTGCCAAGTATTTCACTATGATGTTAGAAGGAATGGCCCGGACTTGGCTAAAGAGTTTACCGCCTAATTCAATTAGTTCATGGGCCCAATTGCGCGCCCGGTTTATCAAGAATTTCAAGGACACGTGCAAACAGCCAATGTCAATAGTTGACCTAGCAGCCTGCGTTCAGCAAGAAGGGGAATCAACTACCCATTGGGTACGACGAGTATCAGAAGTTTTGCACTCATCAGATCGCATCAACGCTGACACCGCTGTAGTGCTGTTGGAAAGCAACTGTCGGTTTGGCCCTTTGAAGCTAAAGCTGGGCCGGATGAAGCGTGATTGTACAGATATAGGAACGCTCATGACCGCTTTAGTGAAGTATGCGGATTCTGACAGTACCAAGGATCCTGACTCTGGTGATGACAAAGCAGGGAAGGGAAGGAAGAATAGCAACACCAAAGGCCAGCAGCATCGACCGACAGGTAATGGAGGCGGAGGAAAACATAAACTGGACGGGAGCATGGACTTGGTGGCCAGCACAAGTGCACAGGATAAAGGCCAGTGGCGTAAGGGAAAACAGCCAAGTTTTCGCGCACATCCCGGTCCTAACCCGGAGCGTTTGAACTTTTTCTTAAACCAGCCCTGTCCGAAGCACGGAACAAAGGAGGAACCAGCAGCCCATCTTTGGAAGGATTGTTATATCATGAAGGAGTTCAAAAGCTCAAACACTTTCCAATATGATCACAGCTCCGGCGGCGGTTCCGGTTCCGGATCAGGGTACGGTGGCGGGAATTCCGGTCCAGGGTTCCAGGGTAACCCGGGCGGACAGGTCAGCCAAAATAATCAGAATAATCAAAGTAATCAAAGTGGTTATCAGAGCAACCCGAAATAGTTGAGTGGTGGACAGTATCATGTCTTTACTACGAGCTTGGATAAACGAGATAGGAAGCTTCAGAGGCGGGCAGTCAGTGCTGTCGAACCGGCCACGCCTCACTATCTGCGTTGGTCGGAACAGCCTATCATATGGAGCCGAGAAGATCATCCTCCCAGGGTGTATAATCCGGGTCAGTTAGCACTGGTGGTAGCGCCTCAGGTGGGAGGTTATAAGCTCACCAAGGTGCTCATGGACGGAGGGAGCAGCATTAACATCTTGTATTATGAGACCTTCCGTCGTATGGGACTGGTAGATAAGGATCTCAGACCGACCAATACAGTGTTCCACGGGGTGGTGCCTGGCAAGTCTGCGTATCCGGTTGGTAAGATAGCCCTTGAAGTGGTATTTGGCGATAGTCACGATTCCAGATCAGAGACGCTGACGTTCGAGGTGGTTAAAATCCAAAGTCCATACCACGCCTTGTTCGGGCGGCCAGCTTATGCAAAATTTATGGCACGGCCCTGCTATGTATATCTGCAACTTAAGATGCCAGGTTACAAGGGCACTATCACGGTTCATGGGAGCCGCCGAATCGCTTTGGAATGCGAGGAAGGAGATGCGACTTATGCTGAATCGGTTTGTGCTACTGAGGAGCTAAGGCAGTACAAGGACAGTGTTGATCCGGAGGATATGACTTCATTAAAAAAGCCAACTATGGACCACGATCCGGCCTTGAAATTTAAGTCAGCGGCCGAAACTAAGCTTGTTGACTTCGTACCTGGCGATTCATCCAAGCAGTTCAGCATCAGTGCAATCTTGGATCCAAAATAGGAAAGCGCGCTCATCGAGTTCATCCGTGAGAATCGGGACATCTTTGCATGGAAGCCATCTGACATGCCTGGTGTACCGAGGCAACTCGCTGAGCACACCCTTAATGTGGATCCTAAGTACAAGCTGGTAAAACAGTTCTTACGGCGGTTTAACGAAGAAAGACGTAAAGCGATTGGTGAGGAAGTGGCCAGGCTCCTGGCAGCTGGGTTTATCATTGAGGTTTTTCATCCCGAATGGCTCGCTAATCCGGTGCTAGTTCTTAAGAAAAACGGCACCTGGCGCATGTGTGTGGACTACACAGACTTGAATAAAGCTTGCCCAGCAGATCCTTTTGCTCTCCCCCGGATTGATCAGATCATTGATGCTACGGCAGGTTGCGAGCGTTTAAGTTTTTTGGATGCCTATTCGGGCTATCATCAGATCAAGATGGCAGTTAAGGACCAGGAGAAGACAGCGTTCATTACTCCCTTTGGAGCCTTCTGCTATGTGTCTATGCCCTTCGGGCTTAAGAGTGCGCAGGCTACTTATCAACGATGTGTGCAAAATTGCCTCCACAAGCAGATTGGTCGTAATGTGCATGCTTATGTGGATGATATTGTGGTCAAGTCACGAAAGAAGGAGACCCTGGTTGACGATTTGAAGGAGACTTTCGATAACTTGAGAGTATACCAGATGATGCTCAACCCGGCTAAATGTGTTTTTGGGGTACCTGCTGGTAAGTTGTTGGGATTTTTAGTGTCCCATAGAGGAATTGAGGCCAATCCAGAAAAGATCACAGCCATCACCTCCCTGGCCAAACCAAAATGCATCAATGATGTTCAGCGCATGGCCGGGCGGATTGCGGCGTTAAGCCGGTTTATCAGTCGCCTTGGTGAAAAGGCGATCCCCTTGTATCAAATGCTCAAGAAGACGGATCAGTTTGTCTGGAGTCCGGAGGCTGATAAAGCGTTTGAGGACTTGAAGCGACAACTAGTCAATCCGCCAGTGTTGGCAGCCCCTGTAGATAAAGAGCCACTCCTGTTATATGTTGCAGCGAATGCCAGAGCGGTCAGTGTGGCGATGGTGGTAGAACGAAAGGAGGCTGGAAAGGAACATCCGGTTCAGCGACCGGTTTACTATATCAGTGAAGTACTTATCGAATCCAAACAAAGGTATCCGCATTGGCAGAAGCTGGTATATGGCGTTTTTATGGCAAGCCGGAAGCTGAGGCAATATTTCCAAGGACACCCAATCACGGTGGTCAGTTCTGCTCCTTTGGGTGACATTATACAGAACCGGGAGGCAACCGGTCGGATTGCCAAGTGGGCTATCGAGCTCGGACCGCACGATTTAAGGTACGTACCCCGAACGGCCATAAAGTCACAGGCACTTGTCGATTTCATAAACGATTGGACAGAATTACAAGCGCCTGAGGAGAAGCCAGATAACACCTATTGGACCGTTCATTTTGACGGGTCAAGACAATTGGAAGGCTCGGGGGCTGGAGTCGTTTTAACTTCCCCACGAGGAGATAAGTTTTGTTATGTCCTCCGTTTAATGTTCCCCTGCACAAATAATGCGGCGGAGTATGAAGCTTTGCTTCATGGTCTTCGGGTGGCTAAAGAGATGAATCTGAGCAGAGTTAGGTGCTTTGGTGATTCGGATCTAGTGGCTCAGCAAGTATCTGGCACCTGGGACTCTAAGGATCCGCTTATGGCTGCATACCGACGTGAAGTAGATATGGTGGCTGGGCATTTCAAAGGCTATCAAGTGGATCATGTGGACCGCAGAAAAAATGAGGCAGCAGACGCTTTAAGTCGCTTGGGCTCTCAGCGTAAACCGGTCCCACCCAATGTTTTCTTGGATGTATTATACCACCCATCGGTACAGCTGCCCGGTGAGCTGGAGTTGGCTGTTCCTGATCCGGAGGCTCAGTTAGTGGCGGCTCTTCACGCCACCCCGGATTGGACGCTCCCTTACCTGGCATATATGAACCGGGGTGAGTTGCCAGAAGATGAAAGCTTGGCTCGACAGATAGTACGACGGTCCAAGTCTATGACCATTTTCCAAGGAGAGTTACATCATCGCAGCGTATCAGGAGCGCTGCAACGGTGCATATCCCCTAAGGAGGGGTGCGAGATATTACGAGAAATACATGAAGGGGATTGCGGCCACCACGCCGGTTCAAAATCATTGGTGGCTAAAGCGTTCCGCCACGGTTTCTACTGGTTAACTGCTCATGCTGATGCGGAAGACCTGGTCAGATTATGTGATGGTTGCCAGAAATTTTCCAGACGAGCACACATACCGGCTCAAGAATTGAGGATGATTCCAATCACTTGGCCGTTTGCGACTTGGAGGCTTGATATGGTTGGGCCTTTTAAGCGTTCCAAAGATAAGAAGACCCACCTACTGGTGGCGGTTGACAAATTTACAAAGTGGGTAGAGGCAGAACCGGTCAGTAAGTGTGATGCAGCCACGGCGGTTCAGTTTATAAAGAAGGTGATCTTCCGGTTTGGTTTTCCACACAGCATCATCACAGATAATGGTACCAATCTATCCAAGGGAGCCATGAAGGAGTTCTGTGCACGGGAGCATATACGGCTTGATGTTTCTTCGGTAGCGCACCCACAGTCTAATGGTCAGGCAGAACGAGCGAACCAAGAGATCTTGAGAGGTATCAAACCCCGGCTTCTGGTCCCTTTGCAAAGGACGCCGGGTTGTTGGGTGGAGGAGCTACCGTCTGTATTATGGAGCATCAACACCACGCCTAACAGATCAACGGGGTTTACGCCGTTTTTTATGGTTTATGGAGCAGAGGCGGTTCTCCCAAGTGATATACGTCATGACTCACCTCGCGTGGCAGCATATGTTGAAGCGGATAATGAGCAGGCACGACAGAACGCTCTTGACTTGTTGGATGAGGAGCGTGACTTGGCAGCTGCCCGTTCAGCGATTTACCAGCAAGATCTTCGCCGTTACCACAGCCGTCGGGTTAGGACCAGAACCTTTCAGGAGGGGGATTTGGTGCTTCGGCTCATCCAGGATCAATCTGATCAGCATAAATTATCCCCGCCGTGGGAGGGACCTTTTGTGGTCAGCAAGAATCTGAATAATGGGTCATATTACCTGATTGATATTCGAGAGCGCAAGGATTCACGCACATCAGAGGAGGAAACCAGCAGGCCGTGGAACATAGCTCATCTTCGACCTTATTATACATGAGCCCTGGGCTCTGTTTATGTACATATCATGACCATGTATATATTATGATTAATACAATAAACCGGAGCCTCGAGTAAAACGGGGTCTCTACAGTTCTTCACATCATGTGTGCTTACCCCTGGAGGTCGTTTCACAGAAATTCAAATTATAGACTCCGGTTTAAAAGCCGGTTCAAGGGAAGATGTCTCCTACAAGGCTGTGAAGCTCTTAATATCCGGTTCAATATCCCGGTTCAAGTATAAGGCTTACTGTTCAAACATAGGCCGTATTCGAGCCAAAGAGAACATAGCCATTCAGTATAAGGCTTACTGTTCAAACATAGGCCGTATTCGAGCCAAAGAGAACATAGCCATTCAGCATGAGGCTTCCTGTTCAAACATAGGTCGTATTCGAACCAAAGAGAACATAGCTATTCAAACATGGGGCTTCCTGTTCAAACATAGGTCGGGTTCGAACCAAAGAGAACATAGCTAAACCCTATAAAGTCAGTTGGGGACCTAGTCGGCCTGAACCGTAGCTACACCTCCGGGGGGCTTGGTCATGTCTTGACGATGGTAATGCCTTCTGGCTGGCATATTTGCCACTGAATCAGTTGGGGACCTAATCGACTTGAACCGTAGATTATGCCTTATGGGAACTCGGTCATGTCTTGATGATGGTAATGCCTTCTGGTCGGCTTTTTAGCCAATGAATCATTTGGGGGCTTGGTCGTGTCCGAACCAACGCAATGCCACTTGATCGGCCCTTGGCCATTGAGTCACTTGGGGGCTTGGTTGACGAACCAATGCAATGCCATTTGGCCGGCATAATTGCCACGATTCAGTTAGGAACCTAGTCGACCTAAACCGTAGCTACACCTCTTGGGGGCTCGGTTTTGTCTTGACGATGGTCACGCCTTCTGAACGGTTCATAGTAACCACTATTCACATGCGTTTTACTATCGCGTTGCCTTTTCATATTTGGTTTTGTTTTCTGCCTTTATTGTGGTGTTTTTTTTTGGTTCTTCGGAATGCCAAGTATTCTTAAAACCGATTCAGCTGGCATAGCCTGATCCGTTTTTTAACCCGGAGGCAAATTGCCCGGTTTGGCGAAGGCGCAGCACGGTTCAGGTGGTCGAAAAATCACATTGTGTACTCAGTAAAGGCAGGAAACATAAGTTGGAAACGTCATTGAAGAGAGCATCAACACCCGTGCGCGAAGGCAAATTCAAATGTAGAGGTATTAAACTATCTTATTACAAGGCAACGTAGTGCCTGAATATATTGTTCGTTGACGGATTAAGACGTCACCAAGTAAGGTGAACCGGAGCGTTGATTACGCCTGTTCGCCGCCTTGGTTCGAAGGCTGGGGATCGTCTTGCGCCGCTTCAGCTCCATCTTGGTTACCCATTGGCTGGAAATCAGCAGTGGTCCAGTCGATTCCCATTAGCGCTTGAAAGACGGCTTCTTCATGAATCAGCGAAGACGGTTCAATGTCTGGGGCGTAAGTATGCTTACGGATTGGAGGAACAAGGTTTCCCGCTTCAGGGACCGGGGCAGATACTCGTTTGTTCTGATTGTCGTATTGGGCTTGGTAACGTGACAGATCTGCTTCCTCAGCCAATTGACAAGCTAGGGGGCGCACCGCCCGGTTTATCGCCCTCAAATCATCCTCACCAAAGTCTGAACCGTCTTCCTTCAAGCTGGGGTATCCTTGGGCCGCTTCGACAGGATCAAAATCTGGTACCCACGCTTTGGCCCGGATCAAGGCAGTGATGGCTCCAGTTCGAGCGGCTGATCTTTTCAACTCTTCAATCCGGGCCGGAAGCATGGACAGCCTCTTTAATGTGTCTTGAATCAGAGACGGCGCAGGGTTGTTATGCGATGCAGTGGTGATAGCTCTTTGTGCTCCGGTGTATAACTGCTTAATCAGAGTATAAGCAGCTTTGAGTTTCATCCGCACGTCAGAACCCAAGTGTCCAATACGTGAGCCTGCAGTGTTTCAAGGTGGATTACAAACCGGACATAGGGTGTAGCAAACAAGGTACAAATTGGAAGAAGGGCATCGAAAAGTTTACCAAAGACGGCAGAGGTCATGGAGTGTATTTGTCGCTTCACGGTGGATAACTCATCAACCACCGGTTTAAGAGCAGCTTCGGCATTTTCAGCCCTCTTCGTCAAAAGAGCTCTTTCAGTAGCCCAATCGGCTTGCTCCTTTTTGCGGCTTGCTTTCAGCTGCTCCATAACAGTTAAGGCTTTGGTCAATTCCTCCTTTGCTTTTTCAGTTTCAATCTGCTGGGCTTTTAAAGCTTCCTGAAGGTCCGAGACTTGGTTCTCTTTGGTCTTCAAATCCCCCTGCAGCAGGTCATCAACAGTGTTCAGAAAATATTGCACGGTTTGGAAGTATCAACCACACAAGCAAGTTATGTGCTCGATACTTGGGGGCTAATGCATATTTGATTTTAACACAAGTTATCCATTACAAAAAGTCCCAAGATTAATACAAGTATTTAAGCTTGGCACTTGGGGGCTAATAGTTATCTAATGATGTTTTTTAAACCGGACTTTAATTGTCAAGGCAGCCTGATCCGGTTTACCATCTTGGTTTGGAAATATTGATAAGCTAAAGTTGCAATGGAATGAAGCACAAGGGAGTCACCTCAAGTTTCTCCTTCATCATCTTGATCATGCCAGCTTCATAATCCCGACTGGTGTACAGTCGGTTCAGATACCCAGAATAAAGATCCAGGGCGCTTAAAGCGGCGTACGTAGAGGAGTCAAGGTCCCATTTGCCCTTCACGGCCGAGATTTCGTCCTTGGCAGTATGCTTGGTTAAGGTAGCAGTGTTCCCCGGTTCAGAGTGACCGATGCCGGTAATCACAACATCATCATCCTTGGAATCGCTGCTCTGCAGTGGCCCTGTCGGTTTATCAGCAGTTCCAGAAGGGGGGATGGATTCCTCAACCCAAACAGGACTGACAGGCGGATCAGTATGGCTGGCAGGTTCGATAATCCTTTCTTCAGCGCAGGTGTCATCTTGCGGAGATAGATAATTCTGAGTATCTTCACGACCCAGAGCGTCAGCACCAGGAGCTTTCTCCGGTTCAGGAGCGGCAGTTCCTCCAGCCGGGTTATCCAGACGAGCCTTCTTGCTCGGTCTAGGTTTGGCCCTGGAAAAAGCCCAAAGATTGAAAAAATGGTATAAGATGGATTAAGAGACCCATACAGAGATATGTTGTGATCGGTCCAACTCACCCAATAACTGTCTTCAACGGTGGCAGTTGAGTGGCTGAAGATTCACCGAAAGAGGAATGGGAAGTGACCTGATAATCGGAGTCAGATGGATTTAGAGGCTGACGAGTTAAACCTGCTTTAGGAGGAAGGCTAGCGCGTAAATCGGAGACCTCTGAGCGGCGTTTCCGAACCGGGCTGTTCGGTAAACCGGCGGAGGTGACTACCTGGCCGCTATGTCGGGTGGTGCGTCGAGCTTCATGTTGCTGGGTCTTCATAAGAAATTTGGGATCCAAGTAAGCAAGAGGGTGAGAAAATTTAATTCTCCGGTTTGCTTGGCGAGGTTTTTTCAAAGGCAAAGGAACGGCATCAGAAGAAAGAATAGTTACCTCTGGGCCTTCGGCATGGCTCACTTCAGCGTCGTCCTGACAAATATCATCATCAATAAGACGTATAAAAAGCAAACCAACTGAATCGAGGTCTACCCCGAGGTCCGGATTACCCACATCATCCTCCTCTAAGTCCGGAGTATTGGAAGCGGTGTTCCTTTTCCTCTGAGCAGGCTTCTTCACCCTCGTCTTGGGTCGGGTTACCTTTTCGGTCGGCTCTTGTAACTTCTTGCTCCAAAAGGGATCATCTCCCTGTCTCAGGAAGGACTGGAGTTAACAACATATATATAAGGAGATCAAAGATTCTATAAACAGAGGAGTTACTTACAGCAGGTGGTTTGTTTGTGGCACAAAATGGAAACAGGCCGGTTCGAGCGCAAACATGTTCCGGTTCGTTCAGCATCTTCTTCACGGCTTCAGCGACTTCGTCCTCCGTCAGCTGAATGTTGCAGTGCCTCAAAGGATCATCAACCCGACCCGTGTATTGGCACATTAAACCGGAGCGGATGCTAAGGGGCAGGATGCTCCATGAGATCCAGCAACGAGCAAGATCTACCCCCGTTAAACCGTTAGCCATGAAGGCTCTGAGCTTGGACAGCTGAGGGGCATACTTACTCCTCTCTTTGGCAGTTAGCCGTGGGGGGAAGGGGTGAGTATTGCTGAGTCTCTCTGGACGGAAACCGGGTAGTGGATTTTCTTCAGCAGGGGAAGTATCCTTGCAATAGAACCACGTGCAATTCCATTCTTGCGGATGACTATGCAACTTGGCGTGAGGATAAGTCACCTCTTTCCTCTTCTGAATCGCCATACCACCCAGTTCCATATTAGGGCCATCGGTAAATTCAGTACGTCGGTTCAGATGGAAAAAGTCCCGGAACAGCTCTACAGTGGGTTCCTCTTGAAAGTATGCTTCGCAAAGTACTTGAAAATGGCAGATGTTCGTGACTGAATTTGGACCAACGTCTTGCGGGCGCAACCTAAAATTAGCCAAGACGTCCTGATAAAATTTTGAACCGGGTGGGTTAAACCCCCGGGCCAGGTGATCCGCAAACACCACCACTTCTCCCTCCTGCGGGGTAGGAGGACATTCGTCTCCTGGAACCCTCCAATGGATGGTACTTTTGCTACTCAAAGCACCAGTCAGAACTAAGTTGTTTAGTTGGGTCTCAGTGATGCAAGAGGGAACCCAGTTGCATTCATACACCTGTTTTGCCATGAGGAAATCTACAAGGCAAAGGTATTCCGGTTTGAGAGCAAGTATGATTGTAAACCGAAGATGCTCTTATATAGAGTCAGGTTATCTACAATAATATCAACCGGCGGTTCATCAAGGGGACTAATGGATGTGTAGATCGGTTTGTTCGCTTTGCTAAGAGTTAAACCGACCAGATCTAAACAGTTGTGAGTATGAAAACAGAAACAGATCCCATACGGATTCATTCAAAGCAATGGATCTACAGCTAGGGCGAAAAGAAATAAAAACAGGTAATATGAAGTCGGGCTCACAGCAGAACAACTTAAGTTCGACAAGCAGGAACAAGAGTAAGATCTAAGGAAATGAGTGCAGATTTATAGCGACTGCTAAGAGGAACTACAAATCCAGATACAGGTAGCATCATCTGTTCGCAAAAGCTGCTATGGGGATGAGCAAGAAACAGTAGCAGAACGATGAACCCTAGAACAGATCTAAAGCAACAAGAACAGGGGCCTTACCGGGGTCCGAACAGATGCGGAAAGTCGCCGCGGTGCTCTGAACCGATCAGGTTGATGCAGCGGCCGGAGTTGGTGCAGCAGCTGACGGCGGCGGCGGAGCTTTGAGGTCTGGGTCGCGAGGAAGACGAAGAAGGGGAGGAAAGGAAGATGGCCTTCAAGTCCTATTTATAAGGCGCGGCGCGCGTGTCAGGCGCGCGAATCCAGGGGCCGGAGATTTCGGAAGCCCAGCCGTCGCCCTGATTCTTGCGGGTTAGCGAAAGGATACGGTAGCTTGTGCTGACGTCATATCGGTTTACCACAGCAAGAGGAGACGGAGAAACGACGGTTTAACAAATCACTGGAAGACATTTGAAGACAGAAATTCTTATTAAGGATTGACATGAACCTGTTCAAATCAATATGGGGCCTAATGTTGGGGATGTTGTTATCCGGGGTAAACCGGCCTGCAGGGCCCGGGTTACCTCCGTCAGCAGACCCGAGATGTTAAAACCCGAGGAGAGATAGAAGGGCCTAAGGCCCATAATCGGTTTAAAGGTTTATGGTGTAAACTGGCCTGATGTAAACTTGTATTGTAAGTTAGGAATAGAGAGACCGACCCGGGCACGTTTATTAGCCGGAGGTTGGGACTTTGCAGACCGACGGGCGTCACCCGTGCATATAAGGGGATGACCCGGCGGCGGTTTGGGGACAGAGAAAAAAGGACTCGAGGTTTAGGCGAAGCTTATCGCTCCCTAAGCCCTCGAAACCCATCAATCCCATCACAACTAGACGTAGGCTTTTACCTTCATCGAAGGGGCCGAACTAGTATAAAAACCGTGTCCTCGTGTCCACTTTAACCCCTTCAAGCTAAACCGTTGCGATGGCTCCTCGACTAAGTCCTCTTACTAGGACATCTGCCATGACAAATACACGACACGATCCGTCTCGGAATCCCAGCTACAAGACATTTCGACAGTAATAAAACAAGTCCAGCAAGACCGCCCGATGCGCCGACAATCCTGATAGGAGCTGCACATATCTCGGTCTCAGGGCAACACCGAATGAGACAGGCTACGAGTAAAACCAGGCCTCGAGTTTCCCCGCGGTGGCCCCGCAGGCGGCTCGGTTCGGACCAGCACTTAGAGAAGCACTGGCCTGGGGGGGCTAAATAAAGATGACCCTCGGGCTGGCCGACCCAAGGGAAAGGGATAGGTGGTAGGCAAATGGTAAAACCAATGTTGGGCCTTGCTGGAAGAGTCTTATTCAAAGCGAACTGTCAAGGGGCTCCCATAAATCACCCGACCGTGTTAGGGACGCAAAATCATAACACAGATATGACGGAAACTAGGGCGGCAAGAGTGGAACAAAACACCAGGCACAAGGCCGAGCCTTCCACCCTTTACCAAGTGTATAGATGCATTAATTAAATAAGATATATTGTGATATCCCAACAAGTAAACAGGTTCCAAAAAGGAACAACATCTCCATGTTCCAACAAGGAACAAAGTTGATCTTCACCTGCAACTAACAACGCTATAAGAGGGGCTGAGCAAAGCGGTAACATAGCCAAACAACGGTTTGCTAGGACAAGGTGGGTTAGAGGCTTGGTTTAACAATATGGGGGGCATGATAAGCAAGTGGTAGGTATCACAGCATAGGCATAGCAAAAGAGCGAGCAACTAGCAAGCAAAGATAGAAGTGATTTCGAGGGTATGGTCATCTTGCCTGAAATCCCGCAAGGAAGAAGAACGAGTCCATGAAGAAGACAAACGGACGTAGTCGAACGAATCCTCACAACTCCGGAACGAAACTGAAGCTAACAAGAGAAGCAACCCGGAAAGAAACAAACAACATGGTAAACAACCACCACATCAGCATGGCATGATGCGCAATCAAGTATGATGCATGTCCGGTTTAAAGAAGCATGACATGGCAAAGTGCACAAACAACACTACAAGATTAAGTGGAGCTCAATATGCAACGAGTTGCATATTGACGAAACACCACGTGACTTATTTAGTTCTCTCTCGTTTAGGTACTCAACAATATTAAATGTTGTTAAACATGTCAAGAGATGAAGCATATGAAAACTACCTATTTAGGCAAGTTTAAATGAGGCCGGAAATAACGAACCAATTCCAGGAAAATCCTCATGTGTATACTTTTGATTTGGTACTGTTCTGCCCTAAACACAATTTTAATGTTGTTAAACAACAAAATAAAGTACACTATGATGAACTAGGCATTTTTCTACCCCATTTACATATAAAGAACATTAAATTTGGAGTTAGGGTTATTAAGTTCTGAAATAAATCATTTTAACATGGCATTTAAGCAAATTAATGCAAACAGTAGTTTAAACAATTTTAACATGGATGAAAGTTGCATATTATGAAACTAGATGAAATTCTAAGCATTTTACATATTTAAAACATTTTAATCCGATGCACCATTTGTGAGTTATTAAATGCATGAAGTGCAAGGGGTTTCCTGTAAAACTGTAAATCCTGGGATAATTAGGTAATTAACAGATCTGGAAAAAAACATGAATGGGCCGAATCAGAGGCTGGCCCAACAATGCACAGGAGGGGGCACTGGATCTGGGTGCTCACAAGGCCTCATGGGCCGGCTCGGTGGGGAGGCTAGATGTGGGCTGCATCTGGCAGCGGCTGGGCTTCGACCGGGGAGGCAGGGCGCTATCAACGCACGGCGTCGTGCGAGCAGGGGAGGCGAGGGGCGATGCAGACAGCGGTCAACGGCTGCAGCGCGACGCGGCAGGAGCTCCGGCGAGGCGGCCTCGGCGGGGACCGGTCGGAACGGACTGGGATGGCAGACGTAGGCGAGATAGTGGGGTCGGCAGGGCCCGGATCTGGCCGAAGGACGAGCTTGAGGCGGCTACGGTTGCCCGAAAACTCCATGGACACCAAGTCGGGCTCCCTGCACGAGCAGACAGAGAGAGAGAGAGAGGGATATGAGAAGGAGCAGAAGGGAGAGGAAGGAAGGGAAGGTAGGGTGGCGCGGTGATGCTTGAGCACCAAGCGAGGTAGGGAGGAGGCCGGCGGCATGACCTGCTGCTGCTGTTTTCGCCGGCGACGTGGACGTGCGAGGCGGCGGGAGTGGACTTGGCAAAGCAGGGACAACCGAATCCAAGGCGGGGAGGCACGACGGGAAACAGGGGTGGCTGGATCCGGAGCGAGGAAGCTCGAGTTCGTCCGGATCCGGCCGATCTTGGTGGCGGACGGTGCTAGCATGACGAGGACGCCTGCGAGCTTGCTCCGGGACGAGGCGGCCATGGTGGGGCATGCTCCTGTCCAACAGAGAAGACAGGGAGAGCAGGGGAGGTTAGAGAGACAGGAAGGAGGGGAAGGACGACGGAGAGGGTGCGACGGGGGCCTGCCTGCTGGCAGCTGCTGCGATCGGCTCGAGGAGAGCGGCTAGTCTCAGGCGCGTGACGAGGGAGGAGCTCAAGCGCGAGGGTCCTGGTGACGCGGTCGCCAGCGACAGTGGAGGCGCTGCTCGGGGATGAACGAGCAGAGGAGGGGAAAACGAGGAGGAGAAGAGTCTGGCTGTGGTTGGTGGATCGGGAGGGGATGGATCCCAAGGAAGAGGATCGGTGGTGGCTCGTTGGCTCGGTGTGGACTCCGAGGAGGATTTGGACAAGGGGTGGCGGCGGAATGGGACAAGAGTCCTAATTTTTAGGGTTGGGGCAGATTAGGTATGAGGTTGGTCTATAAATAGGGAAAGGGGGAGGATGTGGATCATCCGATAAAAATCGGACGGTCCTAGAAAAATAGGATAGGAAGCCCAAATAAGAAAACGGGGATGTTTTATAGATGTTAGGGGATGATCCGGATCCAACGGTAACGACAGCCTGAGTCGGGTTCGGGAGAGTTTCGGACGCTCACGTGAGGGGGCCGCGGGCTGACGAGAGAGGTTAGGTGGTTTGATAAGAGGGAACCGAAAACACGGTTGGTCTCGGAACGGTCAACAAAGCAAGGGGGGATGCGGCAACTACGAGCGGATGCAAGTTTGAAAACATGATGATGCAATGCGCATGATGCCATGATGAATGCAACAATCAAATAAATAGCACAACGAAACTCGCAAAACATGGAAGGCGTCTGGCGCGTCGGTCTCGGGGCGTTACAGTACTTGCGCAGAGGCTATCCTTCCTTCTGGGCAAGCAGATGAAGATCACTCTCCTGGCCATGAGGTTTGTGGCCGCCTATAAAGGCGCCGACAAACTGATGGCACAGGTCTGCCCAGGAGGATATAGAGTTGTCCAGCAAGTGCATGAGCCAGGACCTGACGTTGGGCTTGAGCTCCAGCAGGAAGTAGTTGGCAAGGATCTTGTCATCTTGCCCCCCGGCAGCTTGCACCGCGATGGTGTAGATGCTGAGGAACTCCGACGGATGCAGCTTGCCGTCGTACTTCTCTGGTACGTCTGGCTTGAAGTTCTTCATACTGGGCCACTGGACTTGCCGCAGCTCAGGGGTAAACGGAGGGCAACCTACCGCGTAGGGCAGTTCGCCTGGTTCCCCTGGCGCATGCATGTCGACAGTGGGCCCAGCGCGCCGGTCTGACTAACGCCGCGCTTCTCTCCGGCGCTCGATGCGTGTTCGAGCGTCCTCTTGCTGTCGTTCGTGAAGAACGTGGCGCTGATCGCGACGAGCTCGCGGGTCTGATGAAGCAGTGGAGTCGCCGTCGTGGTGGAGCCGGCGAGTCGGCGATCTTGGCCTTGGGGGTGGAGAGTGGATGGTGGTCGCACCTCCACCGGTCTTGTCGCCATCGGCTCGCGTCTGACTGGCTAGCCGCGGCTGCGATGTAGTTGGTTGCCGTGGAGTGTCGCCGTTGGTGAAGCCGATGAGGCTCTGAATGGTGGCCCTCCAATCGTCGATCTTGTCTAGCGTTGGAGGGAAATCGGAGCAACTGAGCTCGAGCCAAAGCTTCTGCTGGAGTGGCGGGTAATGGCGGTGAACGGTGCGAGGAGCGGGATATGCTCGGACTTCTAACTACGTTAGAAGGAGCAGTACCCCGTCCAGGCGACCGTGCCTCGCTTGCGCCAGCACGTTGGCGCGTACGCTGGCCTTGAGCGTCCCGAGATCCGCCAGCTTGTTCTGGGTCTAGCGAGCGTATGGTACTGTGGGTACCATGGCGCTGCCGGTCCCGCGCCTCCTGAGATGGGCGCGATGCGTGCTCGGACGCCACGGCGTTGTGAGCTCCCTCGCCGATGCCCGTTTCTCCGACGGCGCCTACCCCACCAGCCGCTGGCTTCGGCGGTGGCGGATTTGACGTGGACGGATCAGCCGCCTTCGAAGCCTTCTTCTTCGGCGGCATGTCGATGATGACGATGAAGGTCTAGCTCGTGCGAACGCCGGATCAGGTTCACACAACCTCGACGCCCCCTACCTGGCGCGCCAAAGATGTCGAGGGAAACTGCCTCCACGAACACCTATGGGGACGAAGCCCCTTTTCGGTTCGGCGGGGGGCGGAGGTCGCATGAAGAGCGGATCGAGGCGAGGCACACGAGGGTTTTACCCAGCTTTGGGCCGCACGGATGCGTAAAACCCTACTGCTGCTTTGTGGATTGTATTGTGTTCTCGCTCGGGAGCGCTGAGTGCTACAGTACATGCAAGCTGCTGGCGAGACCGAGCGTGAGTGTCCTCCCCCTTTCTACGTTGCGCATGGGCCTCCTTTTATATGCTCAAGGGGTCACCGACAGGTGGCAACGTAGGCAAGGGTAAAAATGGGAAAGTGCTGTGTTGGGTACAGCTACTTGTACAATGTATCATACCTAACTCTGACGGTAGGGGACAAGGGCATTAAATGCCCGTCTGTGTCGCCTCAACAGTGCGAAAAGGGACCGTCAGGGACGCCACCGTTCGCCACGATGGCTATCTTGTCAGCGCCGTTTCCCACCGCATCCCCTGGGCTTCACAGCCTCTCGCCACGCATGCTTGGAATAGTCCCAGAGCGACACATTGGTGGATGAGCTGGAGCGCGGGCTGCGGAGTAGTAGCTTGCCGCGGCAAGCGCCTTGCCGCGGTCGCTGTCTTGTCTCATCTGGGAGATCTTTGCCGGGGCGCGTGGCGCGTCGTGGCAAGTTCCCTGAAGTGCCTTGGTTGGCATTCCCGGCAAGCTCCTCTTGCTGGGGTCTTGTGCCCCGAGTGGGCTTCCCGGCAAGCTCCTCTTGCCGGGGTCTTGCGCTTCGGGTGGCCTTCCCGGCAAGCTCCTCTTGCCGGGGCCTTGTGTCTTTGGCTTGAATACTTTGTTCTTGAATGGCTCCAAAGGGAATCACAGAGGACCTTGGCGGTCACCTGGCAAGCCTTGCCGCGGGAGGCTGCGACTGCCCATGCACAAGTTCGGGATACTAAGGTACCCCTACTTTAGTACACCGACAAACGGGGAATGATTGTCTGAATGGCAAGTGTATGCAGTTTTCATAAGGGTTGACGATGGAAGGAAATCGCAAATGCGATGGCACAAAGACTCGAGATAACATCGTAGAGTAACTTTGGTATCTTCTAGTGCAGTAGGCGATCATCTAAAGTGAGGGGCTCTCCGGGAGAAAGTATTATCGAGAACCTAGAGTCAGAGTTAGTAAAATCGTTTAACCCGAATATAAGAGATGTCAGAGTCCCAGAGTATAGGTCGAGGAATAAAAGATCCTACTACCACCCAATGGCGACGTGTGCCCGTAAGACACACAGCCATGTTAGTAAAAGTTTTGCAATGTCTAGACTCAACTTCGGGCAAGGAGTTTGGAAGGGGGATTCCTACAGGCAGTCGGCTCTGATACCAACTTGTGACGCCCCCGATTCAATCGTACACTAATCAAGCATGCAAATGTGTACGATCAAGATCAGGGACTAACGGGAAGATATCACAACACAACTCTAAAACATAAATAAGTCATACAAGCATCATATTACAAGCCAGGGGCCTCGGGGGCTCTAATATAAGTGCTCGATCATAGACGAGTCAGCGGAAGCAACAATATCTGAGTACAGACATAAGTTAAACAAGTTTGCCTTAAGAAGGCTAGCACAAACTGGGATACAGATCGAAAGAGGCGCAGGCCTCCTGCCTGGGATCCTCCTAACTACTCCTGGTCGTCATCAGCAGGCAGCACGTAGTAGTAGGCGCCTCTGGTGTAGTAGGAGTCGTCGTCAACAGTGGCGTCTGGATCCTGGACTCCATCGTCTGGTCGCAGCAATCGGGTGGAGAAATGGGAGAAGGGGGAACAAGGCAACCGTCAGTACTCATCCAAAGTACTCGCAAGCAAGGAGCTACACTACATATGCATGGGTATATGTGTGAAGGGCCATATCAGTGGACTGAACTGCAGAATGCCAGAATAAGAGGGGGATAGCTAATCCCGTCGAAGACTACGCTTCTGGCAGCCTCCGTCTTGCAGCATATAGAAGACAGTAGACTGAAGTCCTCCAAGTAGCATCGCATAGCATAATCCTACCCGGCGATCCTCTCCTCGTTGCCCTGTAAAAGAGCGACCACCGGATGGTATCTGGCACTTGAAAAGGTGTGTTTTATTAAGTATCCGGTTCTAGTTGTCATAAGGTCAAGGTACAACTCCGGGTAGCCTGTTACCGTGGACACGGCTATTCGAATAGATCAACTTCCCTGCAGGGGTGCACCACATTACCCGACACGCTCGATCCCATTTGGCCGGACACACTTTCCTGGGTCATGCCCGGCCGCGGAAGATCAACACGTCGCAGCCCCACCTAGGCACAACAGAGAGGTCAGCACGCCGGTCTAAACGTAAGCGCACAGGGGTCTGGGCCCATCGCCCTTAGCACACCTGCACGTTGCGAGGGCGGCCAAAAGCAGAACTAGCCCCCTTAATACAAGAGCAGGCTTACGTTCCAATCCGGCGCGCACCACTCAGTCGTTGACGTAACGAAGTGCTTCGGCTGATACCACGACGCCGGTTCCCATATCTTGTCCCACGTGGCGGTTAGTGCATATAAGGTCAACGACCCAACTCAGATCAAATACCAAGATCTCGTTAAGCGTGTTAAGTATCCCCGAACGCCGAACAGGGCCAGGCACCTCTCTCCTAGGTGGTCTCAACCTGCCCTGTCGCTCTGCCTCAATGTAACAGTCGGGGGCCGTCAGGAACCCAGGCCCACCTCTACCAGGATGGAGCCACCTGCCCCTTCAGCCCCCATCTCCCAACAGACGGACAAGGGTGTAGGGCCACTGATGGAACACTAGCTATGTAGCAGTATACTAAGCAGTAGGATAGCGGGTAAAGGTAACAACAGTAGTAGCAAGGACAGGCTATGCAGCAGTATAGGATTAACTGAAAGTAGTAACATGCTACACTACTCTAATGCAAGCAGTAGAGAAGAATAGGTGATATCTGGTGATCAAGGGGGGGTGGGCTTGCCTGGTTGCTCTGGCAAGAGAGAGGGGTCGTCAACACCGTAGTCGTACTGAGTAGCAGCGGCGTCGGTCTCGGTGTCTAGCGAGAGAAGAGGGGGGAAGAAACAATGAATACAATGCAAAAAGATGCGTAACGATGCATGTCAAAGCAAAGCGTGATGCTAGGCGTGCCCTAACGCGGTATGAGGTTATACCGATGAAGGGGGGAAACATCGGGGAAAGTATCCCCGGTGTTTCGCGTTTTCAGACAGGTGATCCGGAGGGGGAAAGTTGCGAGTTTGCTATGCTAGGGATGTGTGGCGGACGAACGGGCTGCATATACGGATTCGTCTCGTCGTTCTGAGCAACTTTCATGTACAAAGTATTTTCATCTGAGCTACGGATTATTTTATATTAATTTTCAAAGGTTTATTCAATTTATGGATTTATTTATATTCCAAATTTTATCACTAAATACTTCTGGCACATAATGCAGTGCCAGCCATAGTGTATGACGGGTGGGGTCAGGGTCAAAGTCAATAGTCCAGTCAGCAGTTGACTAGGTCAATGTTGACTGGTCAAACTAGCTGGTGGGACCCAGCTGTCATAGAGACATTGAAAATTCATAGTTTAATTAATTTAACAGATTAGGTGGGGCCACATGTCATTGACTTTGATATTCTTAAACAGGCTTTTAAATGAAAAGGGGCCACATGTCATTTTCAGTTATTCAACTAAACAGTTTTATTAGGTTCTAAGTACGTGGTTAGGGGAATGGTTAAAACGGACGGGCCCACACATCAGTGGGTCAACCCACTGTTAGAACATGTGTGTGAGCGCGCGTGCCCACCGGTGAGTTCAGAGGACGGCGGCGCACGCGTAGCCGGCAGCTCCAGCGACCAAAAGGGGCAACCCCGAGTGCCAAACGGATAAGCGCGAGGCGCCGCGTCGAGACATGCCTTGGTCTGGAGCTAGGAGCGGCTGGAACAGCGCTGACGGCGATGGACAGCGGTGACTACGACGGAGCTAGCGACAAACGGTGCTGGAGGGCACGGGGAGGAGGGGGAAAAGGCCAGGGAGGGCCGGAGGCTCACAGCGGAAGCGGCAGGCTGTGTGATGGAGCCGGAGGAGGTCGGGGTCGAGCGGGTCGATGAAGAGGTTAGCTGTGGCATCCGACGGTGTCGGAGAAGAGGGCACCGGTCGACGAGGGGACTCCGGCGAGGGGAGCAAGGCGAGGGAGGCCGGATCCGCGACATGGCCCCCGGGATCCGTCCCTCTCCGACGAGGAGGCGGCTTGGCGGCGGTTCCCCGGGCGCGGGCGTGGTCAGGCGGCCATGTACGGTGAGGCGCCGGCGGGGGAGGGCTTTGGCACGGGAGTGGCGGCAAAGGTGGGTGCAGGGGAGGGTTAGGCGAGCTCGAGGTGGTTCGGTGAGGCAGATAGTCGACGGGGGCGAGCTGGCAGCGACGGGGTCTAGGCGGAGGCGCTCCGGGCGGGCGATGATTGGGTCGGGCCCGATACCGATTGGATCGAGGGGGAGAGGGAGTGGGGGCGCGAGTGGGGGGAGTGGGTAGTGGGGGTGGACAGGTTAGGGTTTCAGTCGGGGTGGGGGTGGCCAATAGGCCAGGGGGGTGGCCGGCTGGGCCATGGCCCAGTTGGGCCAACGGGTTGAATGGGGGGGGTTCTCTTTCCCTTTTATTTTATTTTCTTGTTTTGTTTTATTTTCTTTTCTTTTATTCTGTTTTATCTCTGTTTCCTATTGTTTTAGTTTTTGTAAAATATATACTTGACATCTAATTTGGTATTTCAATTTAGTCCACTGCCACAAAAACTCTAGTCCCCAAATAATTTAGTTTGATATTTTATCAATTATTAAAGGCATTTAAATAATTAGTTTTGCTACTATTTAAATCATTATGGTGTAGTTAAGCATTTCATAAAAGTTTGGTTTCACAACCCCAATTACCTATGATTTATCCAACACATTTAGAACATTTTAGTTTTATTTTTGGAAAACTTTTGTTGTTTGCCTTAATTTCAAATTTGAATTTGAATCGTTTCGAACTAACGCGAGATTAGCAACTCTAATCGAGGTGACATGGCATCATTAGCAAAGGTTTACTGTAGCTTGATTATCCGGGCGTCACAAAGAAACAGCCAAAGCGCCGGCGTCAGCGGCGCCGCTCTAAATCCCGCCAAAGCAAAAACGGTGATTCCGGCACGGGAGATAATACTACCCCGGATAACGCCGAAGAACACCCACCCCAGCAAGATTTGGCGCAGGAAGATGGAGAAGCCAGCCCTCATGAGAGAGCGGCAGACCGAGAGGTTGAGGATGATAAATATATGCCTCCCTCCGAAGACGAGGCAAGCCTCGATGACGACAAATTCGTCGTACCATCAGACCCCGCCGAACAAGAGCATTTCAAACGTAGGCTTTTAGCCACGGCAAACAGCCTTAAGAAAAAGCAGCACCAGCTTAGAGCTGACCAAGATTTGCTAGCTGATAGATGGACTGAAGTCCTTGCGGCCGAAGAGTATGAACTCGAACGCCCCTCCAAGAGTTACCCAAAGCGCAGGCCGCTACCCCGATCAGAGGAGGAAGCGCCTGCATCATGAGCGCACGACATGGCAGACCGCCACCTCGCGGCCGTGGCAGAGATGCCTCTCGGCCCTCCACCCAAGCCATGTCCCGACGCCGCTCAACTAAGGCACGGGAAAATGCGCCAGACCTGCGAGAAGTACTGGAGGATAAGGAAGACAAACAAGATCGATCTACGAATCGCGTAGGTGCCCTATGGCACGTGACGATGATCTTCACTCCGGATACAAGAAATCCGGCCGGGCCGAACACAACAGACATAGCTCTTCCGAGCTGCGTCGTGATATAGCCCAGTATAGGGGCGCCGCACACCCACTATGCTTCACAGATGAAGTAACGGATCATAAAATCCCAGAGGGTTTCAAACTCGTAAACATCAAATCATACGACGGCACAATAGATCCGGCGGTATGGATCGAGGATTATCTCCTTCACATCCACATGGCACGCGGCGATGATCTACACGCCATCAAATACCTCCCGCTCAAACTTAAAGGACCGGCCAGGCATTGGCTTAACAGCTTGCCAGCAGACTCAATCGGTTCTTGGGAGGACCTGGAAGATGCATTCCTTGACAACTTCCAAGGCACTTACGTGCGACCACCGGATGCCAACGACTTAAGCCACATAATTCAGCAGCCAGAGGAATCGGCCAGGCAATTCTGGACACGGTTCCTAACAAAGAAAAACCAGATAGTAGATTGTACGGACGCAGAGGCCCTAGCAGCCTTCAAGCATAACATCCGCGACGAGTGGCTTGCCCGGCACCTGGGACAGGAAAAGCCAAAATCTATGGCAGCCCTCACGACACTCATGACCCGCTTTTGCGCGGGAGAAGATAGCTGGCTAGCTCGCAGTAACAACTTAGCAAAAAACCCTGGTAATTCGGATACCAAGGACAAAAGTGGCAGGACACATCGAAACAAGCAAAAACGCCACGTTAGCAGCGACAGTAATGAAGATACGACAGTTAATGCCGGATTCAGAGGCTATAAATCCGGTCAGCAGAAAAAGCCATTCAAAAAGAATACTCAGGGCCCGTCCAGTTTGGACCGAATACTCGACCGCTTGTGCCAGATCCATGGCACCCCCGAAAGGCCAGCCAATCACACCAACAGAGATTGTTGGGTGGTCAAGCAGGCAGGCAAGTTAAGAGCCAAAAACAAAGACAAGGGGCTGCATACCGATGATGAGGAGGAGCCCAGGACGCCGAACAACAATGGACAGAAGGGCTTTCCCCCACAAGTGCGGACGGCGAACATGATATACGTAACCCACATTCCCAAGAGGGAGCGGAAGCGTGCGCTACGGGACGTATATGCGATGGAGCCAGTCGCCCCAAAGTTCAACCCATGGTCCTCCTGCCCGATCACTTTTGATTGAAGGGACCACCCCACTAGCATCTGTCATGGCGGCTTTGCCGCATTGGTTCTCGACCCAATCATCGACGGATTTCATCTCACAAGAGTCCTCATGGATGACGGCAGTAGCCTGAACCTGCTTTACCAGGATACAGTGCGGAAAATGGGCATAGATCCCTCAAGGATTAAGCCCACAAAAACGAACTTTAAAGGCGTTATACCAGGTGTAGAAGCCAACTGTACAGGCTCAGTAACACTTGACGTGGTCTTCAGATCCCCGGACAATTTCCGAAGCGAAGAGTTAATCTTCGATATAGTCCCATTTCGTAGTGGCTATCACGCCCTGCTCGGACGAACCGCATTCGCAAAGTTCAATGCGGTGCCGCACTACGCATACCTCAAGCTCAAGATGCTAGGCCCTCGAGGAGTAATCACGGTTAACGGAAACGCCGAATGCTCCCTCCGTACGGAGGAGCACACGGCGGCTCTCGCAACGGAAGTACAAAGCAGCCTTCTTAGGCAATTCTCCAGTCCGGCCATTAAAAAGCCAGACGCTGCCAAGCGCGCCCGGAGTAACCTACAACAAGACCGCCTGGCATGTTCTGAGTAGGCGTAGCAATGCGGCCCCAACCCCAGCCCTCGCGACATAGTGAAACCAGTGGCTCGCGTACATAACTACGCCCTTGAAATACCATGGACAAAGGGGAAGGGGCACAATAACGGCATGCCCAGAATACGACTTAAAACGTACTAGGGGCTGCCGGATTCTTTTTTTCTTACTTTCAGGACTCCACACTTCGGACGACCTGTTCGGCAACTCGACTGCCGCACAAACGATGCAAGATCCAGGGAGGCAGACAAGCCATGCCGCATTATGGAACTCCCAGGTGGTCTCTGTTACGAGCAGTATACCTGTTTTGAATACAATTCCGCGGCCTGCCCCAGGTCAGGACATGTTAAATAGTCCAATATATTTTTGCTTATCGCTCTACTTGTATCGTTCGGCTTTGATAAATAGCCTCTCTATAAACAATGCATAGCTTTTTGTCTATTTGTTGCATTATCCTATTTTCATATATATGTTTATTAAATGACATGATTGCGCCCATACACCATGGTACGGCAAACACGCCAGGGGCTTCAGTACCCCTCATTATGGTGTGAGAAGTCCGTACACTTTCACAAGTGCGGCACCCCGAACTTATAGCACTATATGCATTGGCTCCGAATCATGATTTGGGTCAATAGTTGGGTTTGCCCGGCTCCTATGTTTTGGTGACTTATGTTCCGCTATATCGGCTAAGGTAGCACTAGGAGAACCACTGCGATTGTGCCCCGGTTCAGCTGGGTTAAGCACCTCAGTGGAGAAAGCTAAAACTGACTGTCATGATGAGGCGAGAGACCGGTCGCTGTTCGAGAGGTTTTTCGAGTCCTTAAAGACTTATGCCGCTTCGAGCGAGGAGCTGGCTTTGTCCGGCCAAGGCGTGGATAGCGCCCCAAACTCGGTCTTCCGAACTAGGGGCTTCGCCGAAATTTAAAATTACAAAGTTCTATGGCTAAGTGAGAGTGTTCACGCATTATAGTCTGATTGCCTGGTTCGTTGTGCTGAGCGCCTCCCTCGAAGGACCCAACCATGGGAAAAAGAGCGCTCAGGTTTATCCCGAACACCCCAGCACTAGTGGCACGGGGGCAGAAGCCAACGACTGGCCATCTCTCAATTTTTGATAAACGGCCGCACAGAAAATAATATTTTAAATTCAATAAGCATTTCTTAGCGCATATGAACAAGTTTTCAGCGCACAGGATAAACACGAGCGAGTTCATTCAAAAATTACATCCTTGGTACATTCATCCGCCACAAGGCGGGCACCCGCAAGAACATCCTTGTAGTAGTTCTCGGGCTTGCGATGCTCCTTCCCCGGCGGTGGCCCGTCCTTCACAAGCTTCTCACCGTCCAGCTTACCCCAGTGCACCTTTGCACGGGCAAGGGCCCTCCGAGCACCTTCAATGCAGACGGAGCGCTTGATGACCTCGAGCCTTTGACAGGCCTCCACCGGCCGCTGCACTAGCCCGAAATAGCTCCCAGGCAGGGCCTCTCTGGGCCACAGCCGAACTATAAAGCCCTTCATGGCCTGTTCGGCCGCCTTGTGGAGCTCGACCAGCTATTTCAGCTGGTCGCTCAAGGGCACAGGGTGTCCGGACTCAGAATACTGAGACCAGAACACCTTCTCCATCAAGCTGCCCTCTTCAGCTCGGTAGAATGCGGCGGCGGCAGATACGCTGCGGGGAAGATCTGCGAATGCCCCTGGAGAGCTCCGGATTCGGGTAAGTAACAAGTAGTTTACTTTTATATTTCTGCTTTGCATAAAGAATGCCTTACCCGTTGGTATCTTCCTCATCTCCTCCAACTCTTGGAGGGCCTTTTGGGCTTCGGCCTTGGCAGACTTGGCAGTCTCCATGGCCGATGCGAGCTCGGATGCTTGCGCCTTTAACTCAAGCTCCAAACTCTCATGTTTTTCATGAGAGCCTGAAGCTCTTGCTGCACCTCGCCGACCTGAGCCCCAAGTCTCTCTCGCTCGGTGCGCTCCAAGGCCGTTTTCTTTTTGGCCTCAGATAGCGCCTGCTTGAGGGTCGCCAACTCAGTCGTGGCCCCTACAATAAGTAGTACAATCCTGTTATTTTTTGCAATCATGCCTTTGTATAGGCACTTTTTCTGTAAGGCATTTCTTACCTTCTTTCTCCTCGAGCTGTCTCTTGGCGAGGCCGAGCTCTTGCTCGGTCCGCCTGAGGTCCTGTTTCAGGACACCCACCTCCGCAGTCATTGCGGCGGTGGATAGCTGCGAAGCCTGCATACGCATATTGACTCTTTTTTGTTAGACTCCTACGAAATTTAATAGATCCTTTATTCGGCTTTTCTTTTCGAACGCCAAACAGAGCATCTAGGGCTACTGTCTATGTGGTAATATTTTGACATATTTTTACTTACCTCGAAGCCTGTCAGAAGGCTAGCGCAAGCTTCAGTCAGTCCGCTCTTGGTGGACTGAACCCTCTGGATCACCGTACTCATGATAGTACGGTGCTCCTCGTCGATGGAGGCGCCGTCAAGCAACTCCAGCAGATTGTCCGGCGCCTCCGGTTGGACGGAGGCCGCTGGCTTAGAAGGCTTGCTCCTCTTGGAAGGAGTTCGCCTATCGTGGTCCGGAACTGTTGAAGATTCCGGCACGGTGTCCGGCTCAAAGCCGTACTTGGAGCCCTGGGGGGCCTTGTCCCCTTCACTCCTAGAGTCCGGGAGGTTGCCTTGAGGCTCCTCCAGGACCACCTCCTCCTGCCCCGGAGTTTGTCGCGACGCCACTTCGGCGTCATCCGTAGTGCGGGGGGGGGGGGGACAGCGGGCGGAACTGAGTTCACGTCCGATGAGTCCAGGGAGCTGCCCGACGATTCGTTGAATTCGGCCCGGGGCGGGCTGCATAATTACGTTCGACATTAGGGAAAGCTGTGCAACAAAGGAACATAATGAGTTACTCTGATATACGAACTTACGATTTCGCCGGACGCTTGGCCCTGTTCGGCCACTCCTCTTCGCCCTCTTCGGCGTCGGTCGAGTAGTCCGGCGGAGGGGTCTTCCTTTTCCTAGACCCCTCGGCCTCCCCCGTTGGGGCGGCCTTCCTCTTCTCTCCTCCCTCCGCTGGGGGGAGAGTTTTCTTCTTCCTCCTCCTCATTTTCACGAGAAGAGGGCGTCTCGGACTCGTCGGACGACGAGTCCGACACCACCACGTTACGGGCGCTCTTTCGAGTCCCCGTGGTCTTCTTATTCTTGACCTTCTTCTCCGGCACCACATAAGGTGCCGGAACCAGCAGCTTCACTAGGAGAGCAGGGGCTAGGTCTTCGGGCAAGGGAGCCGGACAGCTAATTGGTCCGGATATCGCCTGCCAAGCCTGTCAAAGGTAAGGGAGTGTAGACCCCGCATAGAGTCAAACTATGAAAAGAAGGAGCTTAATATCCTCTCAAAGGTGAAGATAGCTTACCTCGCTAGCGTGACGCTGCGAGCTATATCCGCGGTCCTCGGAACCAGATATTGGAGCCTCGGCACCTTTGATTAGCACCTTCCAGACGTCTTCATACGTCGTGTCGAAGAGCCTATTAAGGGTTCGGTGCTGCGTCGGGTCGAACTCCCACAGATTAAAGTCCCGTTGTTGACACGGGAGGATTAGACGAACGAGCATGACCTGGACTACATTGACAAGCCTGATTGGCTTGTTTACCAGGGACTGGATGCATGTTTTAAGTCCGGTCACCTCTTCTTCGTTACCCCACGACAGGCCCGTCTCTTTCCAGGACATAAGCCGCGTGGTGGGTCCGGATCGAAACTCGGGGGCTGCGACCCATTACGGATTGCATGGCTCGGTGATGTAAAACCACCTGGCTTGCCACCCCTTTAGGGTCTCCATGAAGGAGCCCTCGAACCATAGGACGTTGCCCATCTTGCCTGCCATGGCGCCTCCGCACTCCGCCTGGCTGCCGCGCACCACCTTGGGCTTGATGTTGAAAGTATTGAGCCAGAGGCCGAAATGGGGGCGGACGCGGAGGAAGGCCTCACACACGACGATAAACGCCGAGATGTTGAGGATGAAGTTCGGGGCCAGATCGTGGAAATCCAGGCCATAGTAGAACATGAGTCCCCGGACGAACGGGTGGAGTGGAAACCCCAGTCCGCGAAGGAAGTGCGGAAGGAACACTACCCTCTCATGGGGCCTTGGGGTGGGGAGAAGCTGCCCCTTCTCGGGAAGCCGGTGTGGGATGTCCTTGGACAGGCATCCGGCCTTCCTTAACTTTTTCACATGGACCTCCAAGACGGAGGAGACCATCCACTTGCCTCCCGCTCCGGACATTGCTGGAGAAGGTTGAGGTGGGAAGAGCAGGCTTGGGCGCTGGAGCTCGAGTGCGTAGGAGATGGATAGGCAAAGGAGGAAGAAGGCGTAGGTACAAAAGGTGGATCCTTATCCCCTTATATGGGCGGATGCGGTTATGCGTCCCCACCTGCCTAATAAAACTCGCTTGCCTCCCAAGCGCCGTGGTAAATGGCGCGGTTGGGTTAGCCATGTCCGTATTGATGAGAGTCCCATAAAAAGGGCACGCGATCTCTGCTTTGATAAGACGTGCCAAGGAAACCGCCTCGCAAAACGTGCTGAGGTGGAAAAGTAAAAACGATTCGAGTAAAGGACTTGGCCGTAGTGTGATGACGCACTGCGGAATACGTCAGCAGATTTGATTTGTGTTAATATTATTCTCTCTATGGAAATATGTGGAAACTTGTTTTGCTGAGCCGGACACTATTCTTGGTGTTTACAATCTTCTATGAAGGACTTGGAGGAGGAACCCGCTTTGCAATGTCGAAGACAATCTATGTGCCGGACTCATCGTCATTGAAGCCTGGTTTAGGGGCTACTGAGGGAGTCCTGGATTAGGGGGTGTTCGGGTAGCCGGACTATACCTTCGCCGGACTCCTGGACTATGAAGATACAAGATTGAAGACTTCGTCTCATGTCCGGATGGGACTTTCCTTGGCGTGGAAGGCAAGCTTGGCGATGCGGATATTCAAGATCTCCTACCATTGTAACCGACTCTATGTAACCCTAACCCTATCCGGTGTCTATATAAACCGGAGGGTTGTAGTCCATAGGACAATCAACTCCATACACAACAAGCATACCATAGGCTAGCTTCTAGGGTTTATCCTCCTTGATCTCGTGGTAGATCTACTCTTGTACTACCCATATCATCAATATTAATCAAGCAGGAGTAGGGTATTACCTCCATCGAGAGGGCCCGAACCTGGGTAAAAACATCGTGTCCCTTGTCTCCTGTTACCATCCGGCCTTGACGCACAGTTCGGGACCCCCTACCCGAGATCCGCCGGTTTTGACATCGACAGAATCCTTACCAGGAAATCACTATGTTGAAGTACTAAATAGAAGATTGATCGTCCAACTACGTGTGGCATGCAGGGACCCTGCCTACTCCCACAAGTAGGACAATCCAAAGGCCGTGACAAATCGTATGGACTGAACATCCATGGGATTGGAAATCCTGGTGAGTGCGATAAACCCTGCAGTGCATACAGATATTGGAGTGTAACCATAATTGATAAACCGTCCTCACAAAAAATATGATCTGGATACTTCAAAATATACAAACTGAATTGAGTGGACAAACATTAACATAGATCGTTCTCAGGACCGACCACACACCAAAAGCGGCAGTATTAATATACAATACAGGGTTCACAAACACAAATCAAGTACTGAACAATAGTACTTACTACACATAAGCAAAGTTGCACTAACTAAACTCTGCAGACTATTTCTTGCCACCGACCTACGGGATGAACCCCGCATAACTGACTAGGCCATGGACTTCGTGTGAGATGTCTACATGCACTATCACCATCTTGTCAACCTTGGAGAACCTAACAGAGTGGTCTTTCCACTCATAAACATGATGATGAAGACATGCCGCATCAGATTTGTTGGGAAGCTTTAAAAGAACCACACCCTTCGTAATCGAAGGCACAACCAGGAAATTGTTGTGGTCAAGTACAGCCTCGAGAACACGCCTGACAACAATGCTACAAGAAAACACTAGTTCAGGACACGTGGCGACAAGGACATAGCAGCTGGATAGTTCAGTAGTAGAACTCATCATCAGGTCTTCCAGTTCACATGGCATGACTTTGAGAACTTCATCTCCACCGCGGACCTGGTTCTAATTCAAACAGAAACCATATTTATTACTACCTCTATTCAGAAATATAAGATGATTTTCGATATTATACTCCATATATGACTACATATACGCACAGAAATGAGTGAACAAAGACACTAGAACATGTCTTCAAAGGCATGAGAGCAAAGGGATTACATGCAATATCCATAACACAAGTTATTGAGGCAAATATACCCTCTTAAAAGGTAGCATTGATGTTCATAAAGTACTCCCTCCGTCCCAAAGTTCTTAAAATGTGACTTGATACATCCGTATCTAGACAAATCTAAGACAAGAAATTTGGGACAGAGGGAGTATTTGAAAGTAATCTGTAAGAAACCAGTGTCAACCTCTCGCATGTTTTGGTCAAAAGAGTAATTTAGAACCGTCATTTGGCACACAAAAATCACATGCAAGATCACCCAGAAAGTTGTGCTACTAGTACTGCGTGTTAGATGAAAAAACACGATCAAGATCGAGAAAATGATCATCAAGAAGAGATATTACCTGGACTTGCTTAATGAGGGATCCCAGAGAGGGGGGCTTGGATAGGGCGATGGCTTTGAGCTTGTCTGCGGTAGTCTCGGCGGGGTGCTTGCGCTTCTTCGTACCATGAGCCTCGACGGTTTTGGCCGGAGCCATAGACATCACTTCGGCCGGTGCTCCAGCGTCCATCAAGAAGCTGTCAAATAGAAATAAAAGAAAAGAAACCATAATCACAAACCCAAAAGAAGAAAAGAGACGGAGTTATAGGATCAGTCTCGGGGTTGCAAGACCGGGCCTTGGCCAGAATCAACACCATTGATGCTCTCACGTTTCCTTCTTTGGGAGAGAAGAACAATGGCAGAAGCAGGTCAGGGTTTTCTTGAAGAAATGAGGAACAAGATGAGGCAGAAGCGAGGGTTGGGTAGAGAGGAAGCTAAGAGAGAAGAGTGAAATGATGGTTGCTTCGTCCATCCAAATTACTGCTGGAAAGGAGGAAGTTTTGTGATTTGACGGCTCATTGGGCATTACTGCGGCGCTTCGATCGGGGTAGTCTACCGTCACTCTACTACGGAGTAATTTAGTGCATGGCTGGTGGACCCCGATGCTGGCTGTCCCACACGTCGGCGAAACTGAGTAATTTAGTGCATGGATGGAGGAGGATCCGCACAGTAGAGCGTGTCCACTGTTTTTCTGAAGAACAAAAATGATTACAGCAAGCGTTTCCACTCTTACGACGGAGGAGTGCGAAACACGGCAGCCACTTGAACATACACAGTGCTCCTACTACTAGGCATGTGCAGTGGTTCATACGTCAGTACTACACAATCTTGCTGCTAGTGTAGTAAGATATGACGATAACAAATGATGTTGTGCGCATGTCAACTACTCCTATATGTAAACATAGTACCGCTTTTTCGACTGTCCAGTCAAGAATGAACGGTGAGATCAATGTTAATAGAACTAGGTCCACAGCGCACGGAGAGTACGGTGCTACAGTACTCCACGAAACTTGAACCATATGAAGCACGCATAGTATTATGCAGGGTGTATGAAGGGTGCACGGGATGGGAGCAAAAGTTCCCTTCTCGACCCACTTTTGGGTGTTTGGCAGAGTGCATGAAGGGTGCATGAGTCCACACTAGTAGGTTGACAAAAATACACGAAGAGGAAACAACTTTATTGAGATGAGAATGCAACCAAACACACCCACACGCTTTGTGCTACAGTGATTGATCTGCGCCGTCTGAGTTTGATCCAACGGTCATGTTGCGCCGAGACATGGACATGCCCATGCAGAGGGCACCTAAACACCACCGAAGTCCCTCTGCTTCTCGAGGCGCACGACGCTGGTGATGCAGGGTGCAACCAACCATGGAGCCCGCTCCCGGTCGACGGGAGCCAGCTCGTCAAAGACGGCGTCCAATGGCACGCATGGATTCCGGTGACGGAGCCCTGAAAGGATTCGCCCGGCAACAGAGACGGCAGCCTGCAACCCCTCCTTGTCCAGCTCAGCCAACACCATCATGCAGAGACGGCTCAGCTCCTCGGAGATATAGGTGAAGAAGGAGACAAGGTCAGGAAGCCGTAGCTCGTTGAAGTGGACTGGGTGGTTGAACGGGTTTAGCCCGACGGCCGGCATCGTTGCGCTGGCACGACGGTAGGCATCACGCAGCCGCAACACATGCGTGGCATCTTGGTTCACGAAGTGTCTGAGGCAATCCTGGACCTCGTCAGGATCGGCCCGCTCGTGCTCCAGGCGGCTCCCCTGACGGCCTATCGTATCTCCCGTTTTCTGCAGCAACGCCGCCGACGCCTCGAGCTCCGTGAACTCCCGCACATAACGGAGGAGCATGGCACTCCTCTCCTCCTTGAGCTCACGGAGCTCCACGTCCTTGGCCCTGAGCTCCGCAACCTTGGCATGGAGCTCCTGTGTCAGCGCCTCACCTCGGACTCCGTGATCTGCTGCGCCGCCATGGCACCAGGTAGAAGCAATGGGGAGAGGAAGCAAAGGGGGCGAAACGGCTGAAAGGCAATGAAATCTACAAGAAGGCGGAGGGAGCAGGGAATGTTTTGGTTTTCACCATGGTAAAACACCAGTCGACGACTTCTCACATCAGGGAGCAGAGGGTTTTACAGGCGGAGTCGTCGTGACTAATTGTTGTCGCGCCTGCTCCCATTAATAAAAAAATTAAAAATCCTGTCGCGCCTGCTCCCGTCAATCAAAAAATTAAAAATGCTGCCGCACCCAAACACCAGAGCAACGCCGTGGTGGATATTTAAATTTACCTGACGGCAAGTAGATAAAAAAGGGGTGAAAAAACAAATGTGGCAGCGGCCTAGCTAATCGGTCGAACTAGCCCAACTAGCTAGCCACCATGCTTCACTGATGTACTCGGCGGGAAAGGTGGTCTTTTGTGATTTGATGACTCATTTACTTGCTTCAGCGCTACGACTGAGGAGGACCTAGAAAACGCGCGGTAGGGCGTCCAATGTCAGGAAGAATATATGCGTGCACCACCCGGGAGGACCCCGAAACCGCACGGTAGTTTGTGCCACATCTCGGCACGGAGGAAAAATGTGCGTGTAAAAATATACTGTATCAGACGTAGTACCTATGGTTCGACCTCGGGACCCAGCCAGTCGGTCGAAAACACCCCACTAGCCACACAGCTTCATCATGCAAACATGGCACGGAGGATAGATGTGGTTAGCTCCGTCTCGACCAGCCACAACGTCCCTTGTTATAGGCGATTCTTCTATTTTCCAAGCTTTTTTTAGTTGTAATAACACCACGGCAAGCTAGCGCTGCTCTTCGTGTGTGCCCGTGTAAAGGTTAGACGATGGAGGAAAGAGAGATTGAAATCGCAGACCTGGGACCCACCAGTAAGTGAGACAACGGTCATGCATGTGTTGACGAGGCACTCCCTCTACTCTACTCAATGAAAGTATTGTATAAATAAAATCAAGTTATGGGACAAAGCCAACAACCGTTCGTTTTTTCAGGCTATCGACTTACGCTTTGTATTCCAGGTTGCCAGTTCGAATCTCGTCTTTTTGATTTGTTAGTTTTAGGTCCAAATTTGATTAATGACAAGTGGGACCCCCGTGTGTTGTTCCGATATTTCTGTGCAGGATGGTTTTTTTGAACAAACACTTTGCGCGGTTAGACAAGTAACGACACGAGTTACACATATTTTGCAAGTTTACGAACAAAAATGACAGCAGCATAGAATATCACATCCACCCCGCAGCTTAGATACTATGGTGATACGAGTTTTTACACTGTTGGAAGTGAGATCCAATGGCTTGGGAGTAGTCTTTGTCATTATGCGCAATTTCCAAACTCTCCAAAGGTTTTTTTACAAATAAAACATTCAGGCCTCGTGTGTGCCGCTGCATCTTCGATCCAACGACTCCCCGGTGCTCATATTTGCTGCTCCCCGTAGCTTAATTACCTGCTACGGTGATATGAGCATCTCGGTCGTATGAGCAGTGATCAGATGGCACATGCGTACTACTTATACTTTTTGCGCATTTCCCAAACTCTATCAGCCGTATATTGCAAAAACATTCAAACCTCCTATTATGGGCCGTTAGATCTCAGTGAACTCGTATCACCATAGAATCTACGATGCAGGAGCACCTCATACTCTCCCGTGCGAGAAAACATAAGGTGCTATCGCAGCATGGATGCTACGGTGATACGAGCTTTGAGGTCATTTGATCTGAGATCCAATGGCATCTGAGCAGTCTTTGTTCTTGTAAGCAGTGGCTGAACTCTTTTGGGGCTTTTCTGCAAAAAACCGTTCGAACCACCGAGGAGGTGTTGGGTCACAAATCCAACGAGCTTGTATCACCAAAGCATCTAAGGTGTGGTAGCACATGATATTCTTACATACAGGAGAATATGATGTCCTCCTTCACTTAGATGTTACGGTGATACGAGCTTCGAGGTCGTTGGATATGGGATCAAAGGGCATCTAAGTAGTTTTTGTACAAATTGTGTGCAATTCTCAAACTCATCAAGGTTTCCTGCAAAAATATGAAGACACATCATGTGAGATTCTATATCTCAGATCTACAAGCTCCAAGCAACTCGTATCGGCATATAGCATCTAAGGTATGGGTGAACATGATATTCTCCCGGGGAGGAGGGGTGGGGGTGCACAACCAATCGGTGGCTGGGAGGGTGGGGACAAATATAATCTAAACAACCCTAAACAGAGCTCCACAATTTTATCTAAGGTCGAGGGGTTGACCCCCGACAATCATAGCTCCGCCTAAACACAACATTTACATGTACCGTACTAATAGACTTAATATTCATGTTTCAGTTTCATGTTCATTATAAATATTGAACTGAGGACTGGACTGGCACATACGGATGTATATAGACATATTTTACATTTTACTCCCTTCGTTCCTAAATATTAGTCTTTTTAGAGGCTTCAAATGGACTGGCACATACGGATGTATATAGACATATTTTAGAGTCTAGATTCACTCATTTTGCTCCGTATGTAGTCACTTGTTGAAAACTCTAAAAGACTAATATTTAGGAATAGAAGGAGTATTTTTTTAATTCGTGTCATACATGCATGCTTTGGAAAAATAGATGCACTATACTTATTGGATTGTTGTTGTGTTCGTGTGTGTGTGTCTCTCTGTGTGTGTGTGTGGTCATATGCTTGATACATACAAAGTTTTCTCATCTCCATATTGTTCGTCTTTTAAATTTGAATTTGCATTAGAAAACTTACTAGGGATACCATGAAATGTCAAATCCACGTTGAGATCACTATATCACAAACTCACTCTAATTCAACAACTCGTCATAAATCAATTACCATGTTGAGATTAGTATTTGCAAGGAAAATTTGGGTATTGTAATACACATAGATTCGTTCGGCAATTTAGAAGGTTCCTTTCGTATTCTCGAATGGTAGGACCCAACGGCGTACCAGCCAGACCTTGTCTCGTGTTGATCGTAAAAAAATCGGGCTCATGTCCTTCGGTGGCGTGCATGGTACGCACATTAGGCAACCCCAACTAGTCGAGCCTCAGCGTTTCAAGTCGAAATATCTGGCGGCCAGAATTCCAGCCCTAGGAAATTCCCCTCATGTCCCCGGTCCACAATCACTACCGATGAACAACGGAGGGATCCTTTAGTAACTAGACAACGTTACCTACCGTGCCGAGCACGGTTCAATTCCCTTGATCGCCGCTCGTCAAGGTCACCCATCAACTGCATTGCCTAGTACTACTACTACTACACTAGGATGAGCACAAAATTGAGACCGTTTGTTCGTGCGTTGTACTTGAGTTAATATATCAGGCAATGCACTGGTACGGAGGGATTATCCTTTTACTCTGCATATATAACTTGTCTGAAGTCTAACTAAGCAAAATGTTTGACCAAATACTTTCTTAAGAAATACAACAGGACAGATGTACGGCTTGAAAATTTATTGCATGATGCAGGTTATGATATTGTTTCGAATCCTGGATCTTAAATTTCAGAAAATCCAAAAGTGAGCATAGATTCTTGAAACTAAGCATGGTCACGTGATATGGCACAAATATTACTTCGTAAGTTTTTTCTTCAATTTGAGACAAGCTGCTTATCACAAGTTGCACAAATGAAGAGCCAAGGTATTTTGGAACAAAGACAAGTCACGTTAAGGTGAACTCTTTCACTATTGAAACCGTGGGCGTTTACGTGCCACCACGAGTCCCCGCTTCTCATCGGCAGGTGTCGTCCGAGCAAGCCTGCGAGTCGACGGGAGGCATGCGAGCAGACCGCTGTGCAGGCTCACTGGGAGGAGAGCCCGTCGTCCCAACTGCTCCCACTTTTAATTTCACCAGCGCCGGAGTTTAAAATCAACCCCGCACTACCCGGTATCGCTACAATCCTCTCTCTTCCTCTCCGGTTCTCCTGTCGTCTACCTCCAACTAGCCTGACATAAACGTACGCCATGCCGCATCACGATGGTCTGCCCTTAGTGTTCCAGATTCCTGAGGAAGACACCCAGCCGGAGTCTCAAGAACATAAGTCGCTTTGGGACGAGCCTGAACTGGCCTTGCGGGAAGATGTCGCGCCTGTCCCCGCTCCCGTTCCGGCTCCCGTCGCCCCGACTGCGCCAGCGCCCATCCCCGTGGCAGTAATGGGCTGGGAGCCGCAAATTGTCGCCGAGCTTGATCCCACGGGGTTCCATGAGGTCCCCGCCGACTTTCACGCGCCCGTGCACCTGCCAGCGCATGCGCCTCCGCGTGCACTGACGCGCACGCCCGTGCCGGTGCCCGTGCACCTGCCAGCGCAGGCGCCTGCGCGTGCACTGACGCGCACGCCCGTGCTGGTGCCCGTGCACCTGCCAGTGCATGTGCCTGTGCATGCACTGACGTGCATGCCCGTGCCGGTGCCTGTGCACACGAATGTCTCCGTCGCGCCGTTGACAGCGCTTGTCGACTGCTTCCCTGCACCAACGCTAGCCGCCTCCTCCCGCCAGTTGACTCGCTCCAAAGTCCAGAACATTTTGGCCTTCCTTGAAGCTAGGACAACATCCAAGAATACGCCAACAACGGCGCAAGACGCCGCCGTCGCCATCGATCAGTGGCCCAACGACACACAGAGCACGGCATAGGAGCCGCTTCCCACCGCGAGACACCCCCGCCACCGCCGCGTAATCGAAATTTTCCATGAAAAACGTTCGGATTGCGATGCTTAAAATCCGAACGTTTATCATTTCCATTTATTTTATATCGATCGTCGTATAATTTAAAGTCGGAGTCAGACTGAACGAAATGTATGGTTTGATCGATTGAATGTTCTGCTAGAGCCGTATCAAATTAAATATAAAACCTCATCAAGCCACATGTATTCCTTGTCGTCCAATGACCTAGACTGCTTCAATGTTGAGCGCTCTACACGTTTAGCGTGCAGTTAATTTCATGCCAAAAATAGTGCTAATCACATGACAACACGCAAATAATATCCTAGTAGTTAATATCCGCATGCACTTAATATACTTCCAAATTAATGTGCATTGCACGTACACACTGACTAGTGCTGCTAGTACGTGAAACTGGTGCCGTGCCATGTGAAAGCGTCCAGATATGGTCAACAGCAACATCGCCCGCGAGTTCTTCCTGTTTGCCCGTGCGTCCAAACGAGGAAGGGGAGGAGAGAGAGAGATCACACATGGAACCCACCAGTAAGTGAAGGCAAATAGTACTAAAAATAGTATTACATGTTATCCATTAACTAGGTTGTGGTAATATAAAAACATTATGTGAACAAAGAGGGTACAAGAAACATTGATATTCTACGTATGTTGCCTATTGGTGTGCGGCTTGAAGGCACGGTCGCATGTTCGATCCTCGTCCTTTATTTTTTAATTTGTATATGGGTCCAAATTTGTTTCATGACATGTGGGCCCCTCGGTGTGTAGTTTGTAGCACTTTAATTTGTGGGTCAAAATTTGTTCCATTCCAAGTGGACTATCGGCGTGTAGTTTTGTAGCTTAGTTATAATAATTAAAGAGAACAACATAGTTTTTAAATAATACCATGGTGCAGCGTTGAAGGCGAGAAAGGACGTGAGAGAGAGCGATGACCGAGACAGAGGTAAATCAACTAGGGGAGTTGCGTGGGTTGCAACGGTGTTTGGAGTAGTTGTGGGCCGAATGCTACAAAAATATAATCTAAACCGACCGGAATAAATGCCTACACAAATTAATCCAAGGTTGGAGTGCCCCTCGCAATGTAAATAGCTTCGGCTTTGTGAGGGATGGAGAGGTAGTAGCTTCAACGCGTGGAAGATACGGTGTGAGAAAGCGAGGTCAATTGAGAGACATATAGATAGAGAGACAAAGTGAGTGTGGTCCGACATTCATTGAACAAATATATATGCTCTGGAGAGATATTGTCCGATTGAGCTTTTTGGCAAGGGTGAGGGCTGTAAGATAGAGATTGAGAGATGATCCAGTCACAGATGTGTAGATCTATTTTGTGCGTGGGAGGAAGCAAGGTCAACCGATCACATAGGGTCGCCGTGCGATCGAAAGAGTGAGACGGGTTGGAGAGAGTGACCTAGATAGACGATGTGCGTGAGAGAGTATACAATGTGAATATGTCGAATTGGGCTCAAACATTGTGATATATCATTTTTTTCCGAGAAAGAGCGAGGTCAATCGAGACATATGGAGAGATAGAGAGAGAGAGAGAAAGAGAGAGAGAGAGAGAGAGAGAGAGAGAGAGAGATTGAGTGAGCATGGCACACCATGAGGTCGAAAGAGTGGCGGCGGCTTGGATGGACTGACCTATATAGACAATCGGCCTGAGAGAGTATAGAGTGTGTGCGCGCGAGAGGTTGGGGGGGGGCTAGATAGGCAATGCATGTATTTAGCGCGAGAGGGTGAGAGGGAGAGGGGGGAGAGAGAGAGAGAGCTCGGCATGGGGTGCAATGGCGGGTGTGTGAGGTAAATACATTTGGTAACAGAGTGGAAAAAGGGGTTGTGTAGTTGAGAGACTTAGAGATCGAAACATGGAGAGAAAGAATGAATGTGTGTTGGAAACCGATAGCTTCCTAAGGTGGTTAGGAGAGGAAGATTGACCGATACAGTAAGTATGTAGCATTTGTGCGGGGGAGGGGGGCTAAAAACAACATTTGAATGTACATAGTATGAGACTTAATATCGATGTTTCAATTTGGTGTACATTGTAAGATTAGAACCGAGGACTAGGCCTATGGGTAATTATTTCGAATTCGTGCCATACTAAGTTTCGAAAAGTTGACATTGACTCAGTTTGTTGTGCTATTTTGTAGGTCATATGTTTGAATCCATCGAAAAGTTTTCTCACTATCATGGTGTTCATAATATACATATGAATTTGTGTTAAAAAAGTAGCATGGATATAGTGAAATGCGTAATCCACGTTAGAATTGGAGATCGCTACGTGACACACACTCTAATTCAAATAACTAACTACGTGACACATACTCTAATTCAAATAACTAATTATGTGACACACACTCTAATCCACGTTAGCGTGGGTACCGTTTCGATTTTTTTTAAATAACTCCTCATTAATTAATTTGTAGTACTCCCTCTGTTCACTTTTATAAGACCTTGAAGACATTTCAGACAATGTGCAAAACAGTTCATTTTTAGTTGTCTGAAACGACTTAGAAAAGTGAACGGATGGAGTATCTCGTTTCAAATGACTAATTATTGCAAGGAAAACACAGGCATGGTAATACATAAAGATTCGTTTGCATTCTCAAATGTAGGTGCACCAGGCAGACCAGGGGTCGTGTCGGGGTGGACGCTGCTCTGGTGCCTTAAAGGCAACTGCCTTTGGATCACTGACATGTGGGCCAGCCACCTGTTGGGCCCAGATGTCATCGACACAAAGGCAGGTGCCTTAAGGCACCGAAGCATAGTCCTGTCGGGGTGGTCGCGTGTGTCGGACGGACGCGTAGCACCTAGCCACCCACCCCCCCAAAAAAGGACGACGACAATATAAGTTTGTGCTTCCACGTTTAAATTTGAAATATCTCGCGACCCCAATTCCAGCCCTGCAAAATCTCTCTTCTCCACCGTCCCGTTCCGCGCCCAGATTGCTCAAATCCCTAATTCGCTGCCAATCCTCGAATTGCCCCTCGTCTCGTCTCTTTCCCCACCGTTCCCCACCTCTATGCCGGACGACGACGACAAAGACGACGGTCGCGCTTCACCACCGCACTGGAGCTACCTCATCTACCCCCTCGTCTACCGCACCGGGTGGTCCACCGACAACGTCGGCCGCCGCAACCAACGTGCCTCATAGACACCAAGTTCCACTGCATCAGGTGCGCTTCACCGACGCCGTCTCCCAACTCACCGGGGCTACTTCACCGAGCACATCGTCGCACCTCCGCCCCCCGAGGCCGTTGGGGCTTCACCAACGGTCTCGTCCACCGCATCGTAGCGCTCCGATGCCACTCAATATCTGCATCCGTGCTTGGCCACCCAACGCCAGCGTATCACCCTCAACGACTCTGAAGTGACCCGCACTCTAGCTAGG
The DNA here is from genome assembly GCA_032464435.1 of Aegilops umbellulata. NCBI lineage: Eukaryota > Viridiplantae > Streptophyta > Magnoliopsida > Poales > Poaceae > Aegilops > Aegilops umbellulata. The sequence continues at coordinate 92,486,680 of CP136055.1, forward strand.
CGAGCATGCCCAAACGCCGGCCCGAACTAGGTATCCACACATCACTCCCTTGTGCACTGTTCCGATGATGTTTGGATATCCTTTCACTTCTCTCTTAGCTTACACGCCTACGCAACTCTGACTTTAACTCTTATTTCTTCTGGAGATATCATCTGAAACAAGCAAATCCATATTTTAGCTAAGCATGATGGCGCTACGGGATCTGGACAGATCCTGCACACTCGTATAACCTTGTAAGTATCTGTCCTCAGGTACAACATCAAGGTCGATTCCTCTTATTTGATCAACCATTCACCGTGTCAAAAATGCAGAGGGGGATGCAAGGAGCATAAGGCCTACACATCCAAGCAAGTGGTAACATGGACTTGTACATGGAACATCCCAAGCGCAAGCAGAGCTGCAGTGAGCCTGTACAATGAGCTAGTGTAAGTCCCTGCATTTCATTTAATTCGTACTGGCATTCGTGTATGATTGGTGTGCAGTGGCTGATCCACGAATTTAAGTTACCAGGGGCGAACATTTAACTTAAAAAATACGAAGGCACTTGCACTCCGGAAATCAACATAACTTGAGAAATGTGAAGCTACATGCACTTGGAAAACCAGCTAATGATCCAAAGTAGTTCAGATTATAAACACTAAATGATGCAAGCACCAAAAAAAAGAAAATGCAATATGGTGTACAAGGACTACAAACATGGTCTGTACCTGCTTGAATTATTCGTTCTCTGGCTGAAAATATCAAAGTGTAATTGCACGTATAACCAGTGCGCAAACTGCATATCAATATATCTATCCTGCACAAGTATGCCAATAGTTTCAAATAACAGATTAGAAAAGTATTTATGCTATGTTGTCATGATACGGGGACTTTCTTGTAGATAGCCTCGATGTTTCCTCAAGCTATGAAAATGCACTATAATTTTCTTGTCATCAATGACTGCAAATCTCTGTCTCTCTCAACATAGTAGATCATCATTAGACACTAAATCCTTTAATGAGCTTGCAAAATGCTTGCATTAGATCCCTCATTAGACACTATATGTTCATCACCAGGAGCATGTAAAATGTTTGCATCAAATCCTTCATTAGCAGTCTGTTCATTAGACACTTTAGGCTCAAGAACAACATGAGCTTTTATGTTCGCACCGGAAACTTGATTAGATACATCAGATTCAATTAGTTCAGTATTGATTGGGGGAGTTTTAAAATAAGTAGAAATTGGTTTCATTTTCTCATAGATTCCCTACATACAAGCAGTTTTACAACACCGCCAGGTTTAACTATTGGCCAAAAATTGAAGAGTTGAATTAGATATAATCAGGGATGTGATGTACCTGCTCGTTGCGCATGCTACTCTTGCAAGCTGCGACTGTCCGTTTGCGCAAGCTCGATGCCATGCCCGTACTGCCGCCGCTGCCTCCGACACAGGCTACACCCAGGGTTAGATCTTCATCTTCTTGTCCTTCCGTTCGCTTGAAGCCCAGCGACCGCCCTCCAACGAGGGAGCGAGGAAGTGCTGTGTCGGTCTGTCCAGCGGCAGCTAGGTTAGGAGCGAACCAGACTGGAGGCTGGAGGGAATGAATTGGGATTTTTCCTGCTGTCGATCGATATGGGAGGCGCTCGTTTGGGCCGCGAGCCTACTATAGTGCCTGCCTTGCACTTATGTTATTGGCCCATCCAAATTGAAACATTTTTCTTCATTTTTTACATTGCCTGCTCGTGCGTTGGGACGAACAACACTAGCGTGGGCCAACCTGGATGACTCAAACTAGGTGCACACTTTCCAGCCACCTGAGGCGGCCGCCCGTACCAGCCCCTATGGTGGCGTCGCCCCTTTTTGCGTGTATGATTGGATAGTGAAAAGTATTCCAGTGGCGCTTTTGATTTACCCACAGAATAGTTGAATTGCTTGTTTCTATGAACTGAGTTCGCCAATAATGTGAAGGATGCCAGTCTTTTCATCCTATTGTAGATTTCTTAGATATCGATATGCCAAAAGTAATCGCATGAAATATACAGTAAGCTAGTGTGATGTGTTTGGCTGCAACTAGTCTGACTACACGTCCTCATATAACATATCAAGGATGCACCATCTTACCAGATTAACCATTCGACTTACCCATGCAGTGTGGGAAGAAAGAAGTATTGGGACTGCGTATCCAAGCAATTGAAGCCATGGACTCCTTCGTACAACCTTGTAAGCGAAAAAGAAGTTGCAGTGTGCCTGTACAAAGTACTAGCGTAAGTTCAGTTACCCGCTTCTCGGAATTTTAGTTAGCCACTTATTGCAAAATTGTTCAATTACGTTGCTTGGCTTAATTTAGTTTGCTACTGGTTACATAATGGCACAGCCTGTTAATCATATTGTAGACTGCGCCTATCTATGTGTTTGATACTTACTGTTAAGAATTACCTGTTTGCCTTAACTTAAATATCTACTTGTTTGTTTAACTGCTTTGCTGCTGCAACAGCGGGTTACAATGATGTTAATAACTACTTTTCAGCATCCAATTGAAACTCTTTAATTCCTTGTTTGTTTAACTGGTTTGCTGTTATAACTCCCAGTTGAGATGTTTTGTTAACTTCAACTTTTCTGAATCCAATCAGAACTTTAATGGCAAAATAGGTTAGCCCAAGATCAAAGAGCGAGGTCCCCATGGACGTTGCATCATCCCACAGCAGTGGCACCAGCCCAATCGAGCATTATGAATTGCCAACTGCTGATGCTCTAGAGGCTAAACTAGTGGTAGAAAGAGATTCTGCTTCTGCACATAGAGATGAAGTTGACATGTTGAGGAAGCAAACAGCACAATCATAAGTAGTACTCAAGACAACCATGAAATATTTGGTGAATTTCAAAATGAAGCAAGTTGAGACTGACCAGATTGTTAAGGTCGTGAAGGAAAATGGAAATTAAATTCCTACTTGGTAAATCATAGGTGAAATGTTCTTTCCATAGTTGAATAACCTTTGTGTTGTCTGTTCATGTAATCAATCAAACCATTTGTTTTAGAGATCATGTAATAATTGTTTTTTTTGCTTTCTGGTTTGTAATTTTATTTGAGCACAAGTCTGTATTAATTGATAAGACTCGGAGACATTTCATTTGGATTGTTGTGCCAGACCTATAAATATCCCAATCGGGCTGAATGTGCATTCAGCAGTAGTAGTATAGATGGACCATAACTGGCATGCATCGGAAAGGGCCAAGATGCTGGCTAAAAAAAGGATGTTGTTGTAGCCAAAAAAAAGTACAGCGGCCTGGCCTATGTATGTTAGTTGATATTATTGATCCATATACTCTATAAGTGGTTATATGTCTGTTAGTTCCGTACATTCTTGGTTGATTGACTCGGTATTGGAATCTTGATACACCGCTTGTGTACATATCTAAATGGGAGTACACATTATGCTGCGTGTGAGATTTGAGTTGGACATGAAGTGTTCCAAATATTCGAATTCACCTGAAACTGGATTCTAGTTTCTGAATTTGAGTATCGGCATTTGTAAACCATATTCATATATGACAATGGAATACATCTTTGTCGTCCTTTTGAAGATATATATAAACACATAGAATGATTTATAAAGATTCATATAGGAATACAAAATTGATTTGAATTTAGTTGCCAGGGTAAACGTGGATGCTTATTGTCCCAAAATTTGAAAGAAACAACAAAATGTCCACTCGCACGTCGGCTGCCTTAAGCCAAGTGTTTGGGAGATGGAAATTACTGTCTACCCATTACACAGACAATCCATCGGCCCGATTTCCACTTCTCTAAATAGGGGTTGGTTAGTAACTTCAATTAGACGTGACACGACCGCCTCTAAGCCCATTCCGACATGGTGGGTGTCAAGCATGGGTGGCAAAACTCCTTTGCTTCAAGCTCGTCCAAAAGACCTCTGTTTCTCCCTCCATTCCCCATTCATACACGGTGGGCGGCAAAACAAACTCTCCTCGTCCGAAATTGATGTAGGCTAATATTTTAAATAGGGGCAGATGTGTAACTTCCATCAGACATGACACAACCGCCCTACCTGTCAGCCCCGTTCATACACCGTGGGCGCCAACCGTGGGCGGAAAAACAGCCTCTCCTCGCCCGAAATAGTTACCGGCAAATATTTGGGAGATGCAAGATTACTGTCCTATCCCCAACCGACGAGACATTCAAATTTTAAATGGGGGCTAAGTTTGTAACTTTCCCATATATTTAGACAGGCGTGTCCCAAAAACATGTTTCCCCGTACCTCTCCCTCCATTTTCCCATTCATACAACATCCGTGCTAGAACACCCCATCCCCACACCAGCCTCCGTCCGCCACCCCATCCATCGCCACCGTCCTCCACCACATCCATCGCCACCGTCCTCCACCATGCCGGAGCGCCTACCAAGACCGCGTCGTCCACCGCTAGAGATGGACGTTTCTCATCCACGGCGACGGACCAATAGCCTTGCATCGCGTCCTCTCGCTTCATCGGCGTCGTCGTCCTCTTGGCCGGGGCCGCTCACACGACCTTCTCTTCCACCACAACGAGACTTATCCCCCGATGCACCTATCTACCGTCGCAGATCTGCTTCAACGCCACTGACAGCAATCGCACCCCCGATGCCTACACGGCGCCGCAAGAGAGGTGGTACTTCATATCTCCTCAACTTTTTGATCTCAACTAGAAATTAGATCTTAACTTGGTTACTCTACTTTCTTTTCAGCTCTTAGAATTTAGTTCTTAGTTCGAAGCAAACAATGGATGCTAAATATTATTTCTCCGGTTTGAAGCTTCAAATCTGCCATGGCACAGCCATAATACGGTTTAATTGATCATGCTTATGATTTAATTGATCATGTTGGTTCCGTGGTGGTTTCTTTAATAGAAATCGGAGGGGAAACCCTCTTTTGCTAAAAAAATGCTTAGAGTTTCCCCCTTTTATGATCACTATACGATCAGAATACGTGCTTCGTGTCATAATAACACTACTCCACCCATCAAGCTAAACAAGCTTAGTTGTTCAAATACGAATCTGATATTATTAAAACAGAGTTGTTTAATTGGTCAGCTAAATGTTCCTACATTAGTTTCGAAAATGCATGTTCGCTGCTCGGGTGTGTATCTCTGTGTGTGGTCTGGTTAGCACGGTTTGGGAGGTGAACTTTGCATATGCAGGGGTTTATAGGGAGACACTCTCCGAGTTGAATACGCAATGCATTCCATACATAATCTGACTACTTTTTATGTTTTCATGAATCTCAGATTCTGAACAACATCATAATGATTATGAGCTTGCGCGCATGAAAAGAATAAAGCAGAACAATGACATGGCTGTCAAACTTGGCATTAAGGGACTGAAATCAAGTCTTGATGCAATGCAATGCAAACGCTCTCCACCTACAGATTCATGCTTAGAATATGATCCTAACAGTGATTCTGAGCTAGAAGGAGACCTAAGTCAATGTAGCTCCCTAGTGGAGGAGTCAGAGGAAGATGCCCTATCTTATTCACCCATCAAGGTACTTGCTCTAACTTTCCAAGGTTACATTGCTCGCACATATCTTGCAACTGATGCTTTGCATTGCTTCTACTTTGTTGAACTGCCATTAGCTTAGTTTACACATCGTGTATGTGAATACGCCCTACCTATCCATTTTCAGTACATATTCCATCTGTCATCATACCATATTTATCCATTCAAATGTTGTTCTTGTGTATCAGACGTTCAAAAGAAAGAGGGCGATTGCTGATCATGGAGGAGCACAAGCAAAGTATTTGGAAAAGGTAGTGGCACCTGATAAATCAAATAGCCCATTAGGTGTAGTTGCAATATCTCCTGACCCACAAAATACCCCAACTCTATCAGACTCTAGCCCTACTACACTGGTCATTTCTGATGCCCCAACTCAGCAGACCCCAACTGCAGCAAACAGTATGATTATGCCAGTTGATATAGCACCAGTTGTACGACGCAAAACCCCCATTCTAGCAAAGAGTACACCAAATCCAGTTGCCAAATCCCTTTTCAAACCAGAGAGAGCCCCAATTGCAGCAAATAGGACCCCTGTTCCATTTCTTCCCAGTTTAGAAGACGAAGCTTATGTTGTTGTCAGGAACTTTGTGGGCATCTTTCCTTCATGGAAAGATTATACCGCAGACACAAAACAATTTCCAGTCTTCCTCCACAACTTATGCATAAGTAATGTACTAATGTTATTCATGGTAATTACTGCATATGTTTCTACTGATAGAAGACACAAGATTTCATTCTTTTAAATAGGCGAGGAGCAAACTGGATTGTGATGACGAGCATGGGTTGGTTGCGCTTTTCAAGCACTCGTTGATGAAGTATCGTTCATACCTGAGGCAAGCACACTTCGATGGCAAGCCTCTAAACGAAATTTCTGTAAAGTCTCCGGTGCTACATTTATCCGACAGTGACTTGAATAATCTTGTTACACATTGGTCTCAGCTGCAGCGTAAGGTACTATCTATGATATCACATCACAATTTGAACTACATTTCTGCATTTGCCTTAATGTCTCACTTGTACGAAAACTGTTAGTAGAAGAACATTCGTTCTCAAGGGACCACAGAATCTCGCAACTATACTTCACACTGCATTGCTCTTGTGAGTACCTCTTGCCCTGTATGACCATACTTACTTCCATAGCTGTTTGATTATGTAGCATCACTGCACATGTTAGCCTCGTAATCGTCCATTTGGTGGACATTATAAGATCCGTATGGACTCTTACATAAATTTAGAATCAACCCAATGCTTTTGAAGAGGTTTAGCTCTGCAGTCCTCTTGTAAGGACTGAACGTGGTCTATCACTGTACTTACATTAACAGCTACTCCCTCCGTCCCATAATATAAGAACGTTTTGTACAGTACACCACTGTTCAAAACACTCTTGTATTATGGGAAGAGGGATTGGTTCATTTTGTAGCATTTTGCATCTTATCTTCCTCGCCCACCATTTACTAAAAAAGATCAGATCTATATTTAATCTTACCAACAAGTAGAATACACAGACAATGCCAGTGCAAAAGTGTAGCACATTGCTCTTGTGAGTACATTTTGTCCTGTAATGCTTGTACTTCCAGGGATTGGTTGTTGATTATGTAGCATCAATCTAGATCTTATCTTCATTATCCTCTATCCCTTCCAGTATTATCATATCTATAATTACACTCTACAAAATGTAGAGTACAGGCAATGCTTATGAAGAAGATTCTGTGCTGAAATTCTTGAGTTATCCTTCCCTTGGCATGGAGAAGGGCATTATAAAGCCGGTCTTAACTGTTAATGTAAGTCAGTCCTTCTAAAGCCTTTATCCTCAATTGCTGTTTAATTTGCTCATACTCTCTATTGTTTACTGTTGTTTAGTTTGCTGTTTCTACCAAAATGCATGTTCGTAAGAACCGTAAGTTCTAAGTTTTACTTGTAAAACCAAATTCCTTATTCATACCATGCACATTACTTAATACTCCCTATATGTATGCTTATTTTTGTGGATCTATAATCCAGTTTGTGGTGAAGCAGCCCACGTTTGCACCTTGCCATCTCCTGTTTTATCTTACTGATGTGGCTGATGATATGAACAACATGCCATGCACATTATCCAAAATAGATACAATGATTTTCTTTGTTATGTTGACATGGTAATCTAGTAGTGTGGTGAAGCTCCCCGCATTATGAACAATGCCAAATTATGCTATTGACATTTTGAACATACTCTTTATTTTCTAATTTGAAATTGGATAGAATTGACAGAACAGTTATCATCTTTGTTTATACACGTGCAAAACCTGTCATCTCTCTGCTTTGTTTCAGGGTGATATGCCTGATGGCATGCACAAGTCTGCTGAAGGCTGTGAGACAAACCCAACATATATTGCAGCAAAGAAGGCAAAACATCTTGAAGATAGCGAGACAACCCCAAAGTCTTGTCTTGATGCAGTGTTCACGTTACTTGAGACTGACAGTCAGACAAGCTTACAGAATTCGTTGTCTGAATCAGCTCGACTTCTTCAGTCCCAAGTTCTAGCAGAAAGGCATTCTGCAACTCAACTTTGACTTGAAGTCCTATCTCTAAGAAAGATTGCGGAGAACACCAATGAGAACCTCATCGCTGAACAGCTACACCTGGAAGCTATGACCGACATGCTAGGCCGGTCTCAGCCTTGCTCAGCAGCTTGCGGAGCAGTTCCCCCACAAGGCTAACCTTTCTTGAACTGTCTTGGAAGTGGTCTTGGTTCAGTATTATTTTGTTACGCTGCAATGGTGCCTAGTTTTTTTAATCTGCTTCTTCGTTGCGCTTTATGATCACTGGTGGCGAACTTTGATGCCCAATGGATGTAATATACCTTAAATCCTTTATTGTATAGTGTAGGTTTATTCTTAGTTACTATGCCATAATTTCTTTATTGTATAGAGTAGGTTTGTTCTTAATTCCTACTAGTTATGCAGCAACCCGAAATGAACCCCGGCCCATGATTGTGTGAATCAAATCACGGGCTTTTAACAGGCCAAAATTGTCTCAGTCCTTGTTTGGCCCAATCAGATATCGGTTGCGAGCAGGCCGGATGCAAACCGGGCCGTAGTTAGGCCCAACTATATGACGGGCTTTTAACAGGACGAAATTAATATAGGGCCGAAATGTTAAACGGGCCCTTAACAGCCCAAAACTAATATCAGGCTGAATTACTAAGTGGGCCTTTAGCAAGTGGGCCCAAAAGCATAGTGTCCAGTTGACGGGCCGAATCTGATATGGGCCATAATTGAGCCCAAAGCCTCTTAAAGGGCCGGACCTGATCTGGGCCGTAATTTGGCCCAGAACGTGGTAGGCTTTTAACAGGCCGGATCTCATATGGGCCACTATTAGGCCTGGAGCGTGGCAGGCCATTAATGGACCGGACAAATATGGGCCGACATTTGGCCCAAAACATGGCAGCCAGTTAATGGGCCGGCCTACTAGGGTCCTCAAAATCTTGTGGGCCTATAGCTGGGCCGGCCCATTAATGTCAGCGAAATCTCGTGGGCCTTTAGCTGGGCCGGCCCATTATGACCCGCAAGAATCTTGTGGGCCTTTACCTGGGCCGGCCCATTAGGGCACACAAAAATCCTGTGGGTCTTTACCTGGGCCGGCCCATTATGGCCCGCAAAATCTTGTGGGCCTTTAGCTGGGCCAACCCATTATGGTCCGCAAAATCTCGTGGGCCTTTAGCTGGCCGGCCCATTATGGTCCGTAAAATCTTATGGGCCTTCAGTTGGGCCGGCCCATTTTAACTTGATGGGCCGATCCACGTGTCAACATATCATAGGCACGTCTCGCCCATTGGATGAGTGACACCTGTGCCAACGCGGACCTGACACGTGTCTCCTCCAGCCAATGATGATTTTACATGTGGAAAATCCCCATTGGTCGGGGCTGTTAACGGGTTATCGGATCCAAAACCGACCCGATAGCTTAACAGCGTTCCGTTATGGTGGATGCCACGTGTCGGTCACCCTTAACGAAAGCACTTCTGTGACGCGCGATTTATCATCATGGAAGTGGACACTCCCGTGATGATAATTTTGGTAATGTCATGGAACACTTGTACGACAGCACAGGTATTCATTAGGCGCAAATCTGGTGGTTTTTTGTGCCGTGGCACAAATTTCGTACTAAGTTGTTACCCTAGCCCCAAGTGTGGTGGTTTTAGGTAAATAACTCACATATAATATATCACTTCAACCCAATTATCGCAGTAACTATATTAAAATAACTAGCTAGATGCCCGCGCGTTGCACGGAACATGAAGATGCATTTGTATGGTCTACAACAAAAATGTGCTGGACTTGTTAGCACCGGATGCTCACAGCGCGAGGATAATAGTTTGAATTATGTCTTTAACTTTAGATTTTTATATTATATATTACTTATTTAATATATACTTTTTCGCTACTGTACTGATAGTGGAACCCATAGAGTACTTAGAATACAAGATTAAGGATGGACATGTTTCTTTTTAACTTTCTGTACGAAGCTGTAGCCACCCTGCAAGTCACGTGTACACCGTACATGCAATTAACTTTTTATAGAGGGAGAATCATACACACAATTAACTCAAATGGATTGGATGTGACTCTATTATTTCCAGCATAAGAGCATCTCCAATGGCAGCAGGCAAATTTCCTCCCGCTTCATTCCGCGGAGGACGACATCAAACGCCAGCGGCATCCATTTTCACAACTCTTACCAATGAGATGAAATTCGTGCAAACACGGACTGTTTTCATATTAGCATGCAGGATTTCATATAAAAAAGCCGGATCTTCATATAAACATGATGGATTTCATTACATTTACATGAACTAAGCGGTGCTAATCTGGCTCTCTTGGTATAATTAATACTCCCTCCGTCCAGAAATACTTGTCCTAGAAATGGATGTATCCAGACTTATTTTAGTTATGGACACCTCCAATTTATCCATTCTTAGAACAAATATTTCCCGCCAGCAGGAGAGGGAGTACCTAATCTAAATGGCCACCCGCGGATCCCATTGTCTTCCTCATGTCCGGCAGACACTTGCGGGGTCGATGAAGGTCCTCGAAAGAGACGAAGCAGCAAAGAAACCACCTAAATGTTCAGTCGTCGCCTTGACGGTGGACTTCATGGGACCCAAGTGGATGCATCCTCCCGTGTTCTACTTCTCCTTGATGATGGCGGCAGACACAGAGAAGCTGGCCACCGACTCATCACTGTCCACACACCCTGCTTGTGTCTCTGCTTGCATGCCGTTGCCGTGAGCACGGGAGGCGAGGCCACAGGCATGGGAGGCGCGCCCACAGACATGGGAGGCGCGGCCACCACAGACACTGGTGGCGCGGTACGACACGGCAGCGACGACGCCCGTACTTGCGTGCTCGCCGTTGTGCCGGTGTGGAGCAACTCACCACTCCTCATCGAGCTGAACTGGAGCGGCAAGTTGCTGAAACACGCTCCGGATTGGGGGGGCAACTGGCTCCATCGGGCCAAGCAAGGTCGATGAAGCATCGAGTGGCCTCGCCCGTATCCGCAGGGCTCGGCGGGCCACCCAGCCAGGTAGTATGCTGGAGAATGGCTCCTGGGAAGCCATCGGAAGAGTGGAGAAAATGGTGAAGGAGGAGATGGGGGAGCTTGGCCGGTGTCTGGCCTAGTTTAAACTGAGGGCGGACGGGAGGAGCTAGGCCGGTGTTGCGTTTAATTCCGGCCCGCTCATGAACGGACGTGTGGCTGTAGTAGGTTTCTCGGTTTGCATGCGGGTTTAACGGAGAGGTTTGATGGAGGCGAGGAGGAGTGTTCAGCTGGGCGTGCAGCGGGCGGTGCAGTACTATTCGATTTGATAGCTGGTGGCGCAGTTACCGATACGGCTTTAATGCAGACGAGGGAGGGGTAGCGGTTCCTGAAATGTTGAACGACCAATGATGCATCCTCCTTCAATTAGCATCGTGCATGCATGAGGAAAGTAATGGGAAAAGAGGCTGGACGATGTGAATGCAATGCGGTTTGCACTCATATAAAGGCGCCCCTCCATTCCAATGCATCTATCACATCGTACGCACCTAAGCATTTACCTAAGCACCTACACTAAGTGCAAAAGTGCTCACTCCAGACCCATGGTGGCGATGCGCACGAGCGGCAAGCAGCTGTGCCAGATGGTCCACGACGTTGGCCTGCGGCATGGAGCCGAGGATTGTCTCCAAACGGTTTTCGCGACCGGCTGGTGGATGGCCGCCGTTGACGCCAACTACGACTCTCAGTTGGACCAGATGATTGTTCCCACCACCAACAAGTTCACTGTCCTCAAGAAGCTCGAGGACGACATCGCCGTACTCCTCCAGCCCGCGCGCCCGGGCTCCTCATTGCCTGCCAGCCTAATCGACCTCCATGGCTGGAACCTCTTTCAAGCACTGGTGGCCCTGCGACTGCCCGCCAACGCCATGAAGAATGTCCACCTGGAGGTCGTGCTCGTCGCGAGGCGTCTCGCCCTGCAAGAATTCGTCTACCTACACACCCAGATGTATGAGAAAACCGTGTACATAGGTATCTACAAGGTCATTTGGGATGCTACGATGTTGGCCTTCCTCAACCGGCTGGAAGCCCTGGATGCCTTTCCTGAGAAGCACCTTTACCTCGCCACAAAAGCCACCGCTCCTTAGCCGCCGATCGGTGGCCCAACGCACTAAGTTTAGGAGGAGGAGGTCATACGTTGATGGATGCATCTTTCTTCTTGCCTCCTGTAACCACCACTGTGATTGCATCATCGTGGCTTTAATTCTCATTGTGTTGTTGCATTCTCGTTCCAGTCAATACCGACATGTGTGATCCCTTTCCTTAATTATATGCATCACCGTAACTAGTACTCCATCCGTCAATTTATAAGTTAGGCTTACCTTTTCCATCAACTTCGTGCAACGCACGGGCATCTTGCTAGAAACATTAGAACATGTCGGACCGCATGTGACAAAACCGACGATGCGCCAACCTAGCTACTATGTACCCTGCTTATCTGGCGGAAATAGCCCTGTCCTAGCGTTTCCAATCCTTATTTCTATCTATCGATCGTGCCAAGGAGCAGAACCAAATGTTACAATTTATACATTTTTCTCTACTCCTACTCCTATAAAAGACTAAGTTGGTGATGGTGGTGTGTCTGCCATCCATCGTTTCTGACCACTAGATCTACATCTAACGGTTGTGAGGTAAGTTGTGGCATTTTTGCAACAATAGCCCACTTCTTTGCTCTAATTTGCAGAAAACCCCTTATTATCTTGAAAGCAACCACATCCCTCCCTCACCTCATCAAAACAGCCTGAGAAATATATTTTGAGTGAAAAGTAATATATTAGGAGTATTTCAAAACAAGAGTGATTTCTTTCAAGTTTGTGAACAAGTACTACTATTCTACTACTTTGGATCCGTCGCAATGCACGGGCACGTTGCCAGTAAAAGGAAAAGGCCTGCTGCGTTTGTGTCGCACCCCCACACGCTCGGGAATCGGGAGTACTCCACGGCCCGTCCGGCACACCACATAGCTAGGGAAGGCGTGTTGCCTAGCATTTTCACTTTCATGTGGGACCGCCATTGAGCAAACCGGCTATTGGAAAACCGCACCCCGCCCGCCACCGGGTTGGAAAACAGAAATGAGGGGAAGATCTAGCTGTAGCAGGGAAGCCAAAAATTTGGTGTCTGATGAGGCTCGTTGATAGAGTGTTATTTATTCATTACTAGCAAGATGCCCATGTGTTGCACGGAAAATCAAGATGCATTTGTATGAGTAGTTTATGTTGTGGGAGAAAAGGATGAACATGAGAAGACCTTATTTGCAAATGTGGAGAGGGGTGTGGGCATCTTTTTGCAAAATTGCCATAGTTTCCTTCCTATCTGTCAGATATAAATCTGACGGCCTATATTGCCGGATGGCAGGCACACCATCATCACCAACTCTGTTTTTTATAAGAGTATAGATATAGATATAGATAGATATAGATATGGAGAGTAGAGATTTGGTTACCAAATCTCATGCGTGCAATGCACGTGTAGCTTACTAGTTGGTTACCAAATCTCATCAGGGTTTGGAATGAGGTCGTACTGCGGGAGCACCACAAGGCCTGCCGTAGGAGTTACATTTCCCTCTCGGGGCCCACGGGAACGAGCTTCAGTGGCTTAGTGCACCGGCCTATGAGTAAATGACATGCGGACCTTAAATGCGGCTGGTCTACACGTCATTCTCATTGTGGTGGCGTGGTTCGCGACTCACTCGTTCGAGATGAACCGGACGATGGTGGCATGGCCGTGGCGAGGGTGCCACAGCTGGGCGTCGAGGCATTACGAGGCGTAGATGGCCACACCGGCGGGTACTACCTGTAGTATAGAAGTACTCCAGCTGAGGATTGATGCCCAGGACGAAATGTGTCACAACCGCTGGATGAAAATTTGATGGTGCAGGAGTACGGATTGGAGCAGGCAAACCGCGCCCAATCGGGTGTGGCCATGGCAGAAAGTTGATGGTCGCCGTAGTTCAGCTGGCCCACATGTCATGCACACAAAGGAAGAGGAGACGTGGGGCCTAGAGGGATGAGGCGCACGTTGGGCCGTGGGTTGGAGCGGCGTCGTGGGAATCGCGTGTGGGTGTGGCAGTGGTAGAAACAAGAAATGTAATGGTCGCCGTGGTTGAACTTCCAAGGACAAGCTGTCATATCTGCAGACACATTCATTGCATACCGCTCACTGCAAGGAGCAGTAGTAGAGAAAACTTGTTCCAAAGATACCATTTTTCCGATAAAATTCTCAAGATATCATTAGTCCTTACACATGGAATTACTCCTGCAAGGGTCAATCACAATTGGTGTTTTGTAAAAAAATGCATCTTGATGTTCCCTACATTGCACGGGCATCTTGCTAGTTATAGAAGAAGGCCACACGGGCATCTTGCCGCAGGGTGTGCCACCGACCCAAACTCAATTTTTTTTCCAGACGGTTAGGTGCATGATACGTCTCCAACGTATCTATAATTTTTGATTGCTCCATGCTATATTATCTACTGTTTTGGACCATATTGGGCTATATTTTCCACTTCTATATTATTTTTGGGACTAACCTATTAACCGGAGGCCCAGCCTAGAATTGCTATTTTTTGCCTATTTCAGTGTTTCAAAGAAACGGAATATCAAACAGAGTCCAAACGGAATGAAACCTTCGGGAACGTGATTTTATCAACAAATATGATCCAGGAGACTTGGACCGTCCGTCAAGAAAGGAGGGAGGCGGTGACGAGGGTGGAGGGCGTGCCCCCTGCCTCGTGGGCACCCCTTTGCTCCACCGACGTACTCCTTCCTCCTATATATACCTACGTACTCCCAAACGATCAGATACGGAGCCAAAAACCTAATTCCACCGCCGCAACCTTCTGTACCCATGAGATCCCATCTTGGGGCCTGTTCTGGAGCTCCGCCGGAAGGGGAATCCACAATGGAGGGCTTCTACATCATCACCATAGCCCCTCCGATGAAGTGTGAGTAGTTTACCTCAGACCTTCGGGTCCATAGTTAGTAGCCAGATGGCTTCTTCTCTCTTTCTGGATCTCAATACAATGTTCTCCCCCTCTCTCATGGAGATCTATTCGATGTAATCTTCTTTTTGTGGTGTGTTTGTTGAGACCGATGAATTGTGGGTTTATGATCAAGTTTATCTATGACCAATATTCGAATCTTCTCTGAATTCTTTTATGTATGATTTGTTATCTTTGCAAGTCTCTTCAAATTATCAGTTTGGTTTGGCCTACTAGATTGGTTTTTCTAGCAATGGGAGAAGTGCTTAGCTTCGGGTTCAATCTTGCGGTGTCCTTTCCAAGTGACAGTAGGGGTAGCAAGGCATGTATTGTATTGTTTCCATCGAGGACAAAAAGATGGGGTATTTATTATATTGCATGAATTTATTCCTCTACATCATGTCTTCTTGCTTAAGGCGTTGCTCTGTTTTCTTGAACTTAATACTCTAGATGCATGCTGGATAGCGCTCGATGAGTGGAGTAATAGTACTAGATGCAGGCAGGAGTCGGTCTACTTGTCTCGGACGTGATGCCTATATACATGATCATACCTAGATATTCTCATAACTATGCTCAATTCTGTCAGTTGCTCAACAGTAATTTGTTCACCCACCGTAGAATACTTATGCTCTTGAGAGAACCCACTAGTGAAATCTATGGCCCCCGGGTCTATTCTCATCATATCAATCTCCATCCCTTTATTATTGCTTTGCTTTTTTACTTTGCTCTTTTATTTTTCTTTGCATCTTTATACCAAAAATACCAAAAATATTATGTATCATCTCTATCAGATCTCACTCTCGTAAGTGACCGTGAAGGGATTGACAACCCCTAATCGCGTTGGTTGCGTTGAGGTATTTGTTTTGTGTAGGTACGAGGGACTCGCGTGTAGCCTCCTACTGGATTGATACCTTTGTTCTCAAAAACTGAGGGAAATACTTACTCTACTCTACTGCATCAGCCTTTCCTCTTCAAGGAAATCCAACGGAGTCCTCAAGAGGTAGCAGGAAGATTTCTGGTGCTGTTGCCTGGGAGGTGTACGCAAAAGTCAACATACCAAGTACCCATCACAATCCCTTATCTCTCGCATTACATTATTTGCCATTTGCCTCTCCCCCACTTCACCCTTGCCGTTTTATTTGCCCTCTCTTTTCCGTTTGCCTTTTTTTCTCTTGCTTTTTGTTTGCTCGTGTGTTGGATTGCTTGCTAGTCTCGATGGCTCAAGATAATACCAAATTGCGTGACTTTACCAATACCAACAATAATGATTTCCTTGGCACTCCGATTGCTCCTCTTACCAATACTGAATCTTGTGAAATCAATACTGCTTTGTTTAATCTTGTTATGAAAGATCAATTCGCCAGCCTTCCTAGTGAAGATGCCGCTACTCATCTAAATAGCTTCGTTGATTTATGTGATATGCAAAAGAAGAAAGATGTCGATAATGATATTGTTAAATTGAAGCTATTTCCTTTTTCGCTTAGAAATCGTGCTAAAGCTTGGTTTTCGTCTTTGCCTAAAAATAGTATTGATTCTTGGAACAAGTGCAAAGATGCTTTTATCTCTAAGTATTTTCCTCCCACTAAGATCATCTCTCTTAGAAACGATATTATGAATTTTAAGCAACTTGATCATGAACATGTTGCACAAGCTTGGGAGAGAATGAAATTAATGATACGTAATTGCCCTATTCATGGTTTAAATTTGTGGATCATTATACAAAAAATTTATGCTGGATTGAACTTTGCTTCTAGAAATCTTTTAGATTCGGCCGCAGGAGGTACTTTTATGGAAATCACTTTAGGAGATGCTACTAAACTCCTAGATAACATTATGGTTAATTATTCTCAATGGCACACTGAAAGATCTACTAATAAAAAAGTGCATGCGATAGAAGAAATCAATGTTTTGAGTGAAAAAATGGATGAACTTATGAAATTATTTGCCACTAAGAGTGTTTCTTCTGATCCAAATGATATGCCTTTGTCTACTTTGATTCAGAATAATAATGAATAATAATGATTCAGAATAACAACGCGTATAGACGGAATTTTAACCCTAGGCCTTATCCTAGTAATCCTTCTAATAATTATGGAAATTCCTACAACAACTCTTATGGAAATTGTAATAAGATGCCCTCAGAATTTGAGAATAGTATTAAAGAGTTTATGAATTCACAAAAGAATTTTAATGCTTTGCTTGAAGAGAAATTGCTTTAAGTTGATGAATTGGCTAGGAACGTTGATAGAATTTCTCTTGATGTTGATTCTTTAAAGCTTAGATCTATTCCTCCTAAGCATGATTCAATGAGTCTCTCAAAGCCATGAGAATTTCCATTGATGAGTGCAAGGAAAGAACCGCTAGGATGCGTGCTACGAAAGATGCCTTTATTAAAGCGTGTTCTTCCAATTCCTATGAAAATCAAGATGAATATCTAAAAGTTATTGATGTATCCCCTATTAAATCCTTGTTTTGCAATATGAATCTTGATGAGACTGAATATGATCCACCTTTACCTAGAAGGCGTTCCAAAAATTCGGAGTTTTTAGATCTTGATGATGAAATTGATAAAAGTGGGATTGAAAAGAATAAAACCCTAGATGTTGCTAAACCCACTATTTTGGATTTCAAGGAATTTAATTGTGAAAGTTTCTCTTTAATTGATTGTATTTCCTTGTTGCAATTCGTGCTAAATTCTCCTAATGCTTATAGTCAAAATAAAGCGTTTACTAAACATATCGTTGATGCCTTGATACAATCTTATGAAGAAAAACTTGAGTTGGAAGTTTCTATCCCTAGAAAACTTTACGATGAGTGGGAAACAACTATTAAAATTAAGATTAAGGATCATGAATTTCATGCTTTATGTGATTTGGGTGCTAGTGTTTCCACTATTCCCTAAACTTTGTGCGATTTGCTAGATCTCCGTGATTTTGGTGATTGCTCTCTAAACTTGCACCTAGCGGATTCCACTATTAATAAACCTATGATAAGAATTAATGATGTTCTTATTGTTGCAAATAGGAATTATGTGCCCATAGATTTTATTGTTCTTGATACAGATTGCAATCCTTCTTGCCCTATTATTCTTGGTAGAACTTTCCTTAGAACGATTGGTGAAATTATTGATATGAAGGAAGGGAATATTGGATTCAAATTTACATTAACACTTCCCTAGGAAGAAAATAAATTTTCCATATGAATCTATCATGAGAGCCACTTATGGATTGCCTACCAAAGATGACAATACCTAGATCTATCATTGATTTTATGCCTAGCTAGGGGCGTTAAACGATAGCGCTTGCTGGGAGGCAACCCAATTTTATTTTAGTTTTTTTTGTTTTTGTTTCTGTTTAGGAATAAATAATCCATCTACCTTCTGTTTAGATGTGGTTTTATGTTTTTATTAGTTTTTGTGCCAAGTTAAACCTATTGGATCTTCTTGGATGATAGTTATTGGATCTTGCTGTAATTTCCAGAAACTTTCTCTTCACGAAAACAATTATTAAAAATCACCAGAAGGTGATAAAATAGTGATTCCAATTTCTTCTGATCAATAAACAAATTTCCTAGGTCTTACTATTTTGGATGATTTTTTTGGAGTTCCAGAAGTTTGCGTTAGTTACAGATTAGAACAGACTGTTCTGTTTTTGACATATTCTGTTTTCCGTGTGTTGTTTGCTTATTTTGATGAATCTATGGCTAGTAAAATAGTTTATAAACCATAGAGAAGTTGGAATAAATTAGTTTTAACAACAATATAAATAAAGAATGAGTTCATTACAGTACCTTGAAGTGGTCTTTTGTTTTCTTTCGCTAACGGAGCTCACGAGATTTCTGTTGAGTTTTGTGTTGTGAAGTTTTCAAGCTTTGGTTGATTTTGTTTGATGGATTATGGAACAAGGAGTGGCAAGAGCATAAGATTGGGGATGCCCATGGCACCCCCAAGATAATCCAAGGACACCAAAAAGTCAAAGCTTGGGGATGCCCCGGAAGGCATCCCCTCTTTCGTCTACTTCCATCGGTAACTTTACTTGGAGCTATATTTTTATTGACCACATCATATGTGTTTTGCTTGGAGCGTCTTGTATGATTTGATTATTTGCCTTTTAGTTTACCACAATCATCTTTGGTGTACATACCTTTTGAGAGAGCCATACACGAATTGGAATTTGCTATAGTAATCTAAGTGCTTCACTTATATCTTTGGAGCTTTATAGTTTTGCTCTAGTTCTTCACTTATATCTTTTAGAGCATGGTGGTGGATTTGTTTTATAGAAACTATTGATATCTCATGCTTCACTTAGATTATTTTGAGAGTCTTAAATAGCATGGTAATTTGCTTAAAAATAATAATATGCTTGGTATTCAAGATGTGTAAAACTTTCTTTTGAGTGCGTTGAATACTAAGAAAAGTTTGATGCTTGATAATTGTTTTGAGATATGGAGGTGAGAATATCAAAGTCGTGCTAGTTGAGTAGTTGTGAATTTTAGAAATGCTTGTGTTGAAGTTTGCAAGTCCCATAGCATGCACGTATGGTAAACGTTATGTAACAAATTTGAAACATGAGGTGTTATTTGATTGTCCTCCTTATGAGTGGCGGTCGGGGACGAGCGATGGTCTTTTCCTACCAATCTATCCCCTTAGGAGCATGCGCGTAGTACTTTGGTTTTTGATGGCTTGTAGATTTTTGCAATAAGTATATGAGTTCTTTATGACTAATGTTAAGTCCATGGATTATACACACTCTCACCCTTCCATCATTGCTAGCCTCTTCGGTACCGTGCATTGCCCTTTCTCACATTGAGAGTTGGTGCAAACTTCGCCGGTGCATCCAAACCCCTCATATGATACGCTCTTTCACACATAAAACCTCCTTATAGCTTCCTCAAAACATCCACCATACCTACCTATTATAGCATTTCCATAGCCATTCCGAGATATATTGCCATGCAACTTTCCACCATACCGTTTATCATGACACATTCATCATTGTCATATTGGTAGCATGATCATGTAGTTGACGTAGTATTCGTTGCAAAGCCACAGTTCATAATTCTTTCATACATGTCACTCTTGATTCATTACATATCCCGGTATACCGCCGGAGGCATTCATATAGAGTCATACTTTGTTCTAGTATCGAGTTGTAATCATCGAGTTGTAAATAAATAGAAGTGTGATGATCATCATTTAATAGAGTATTGTCCCAAATAAAAAAAGAAGAACGGCCAAATAAAAACAAGAAGGACCAAAAAAATATAAATAAAAAATAAAAAAGGGGCAATGCTACTATCCTTTTTCCACACTTGTGCTTCAAAGTAGCACCATAATCTTCATGATAGAGAGTCTCTTATTTTGTCATTTTAATATACTAGTGGGAATTTTTCATTATAGAACTTGGCTTGTATATTCCAACGGTGGGCTTCCTTAAATGCCCCAGGTCTTCGTGAGCAAGCAAGTTGGATGCACAACCAGTTAGTTTCTTTTGTTGAGCTTTCATACATTTATAGCTCTAGTGCATCTGTTGCATCGCAATCCCTACTCCTTGCATTAACATCAATCGATGGGCATCTCCATAGCCCATTGATTAGCCTTGTTGATGTGAGATCTTCTACTTTTTTGTCTTCTCCACATAACCCCCATCATCATATTCTATTCCACCCACAGTGCTATATCCATGCTCATGCTCATGTATTGCGTGAAGTTTTATAAAGTTTGAGATTATTAAAGTATGAAACAATTGCTTGGATTGTCATCGGGGTTGTGCATGATGAGAGCATTCTTGTGTGACGAAAATGTAGCATGACTATTCAATATGAACTTTCTTTGGCCGTGTTATTTTGATAAGACATAATTGCTTAGTTAGTATGCTTGAAGTAATATTATTTTTATGTCAATATGAACTTTTGTCTTGAATCTTTCGGATCTGAATATTCATACCACAATTAAGAAGAATTACATTGAAATTATGCCAAGTAGCACTCCACATCAAAAATTCTCTTTTTGTCATTTACCTACTCGAGGACGAGCAGGAATTAAGCTTGGGGATGCCTGATACGTCTCGAACGTATCTATAATTTTTGATTGCTCCATGATATATTATCTACTGTTTTGGACCGTATTGGGCTTTATTTTCTACTTTTATATTATTCTTAGGACTAACCTATTAACCGGAGGCCCAGCGCAGAATTGCTGCTTTTTTGCCTATTTCAGTGTTTCGAAGAAACGGAATATCAAACCGAGTCCAAACGGAATGAAACCTTCGGGAACGTGATTTTCTCAACAAATATGATCCAGGAGACTTGGATCCCCCGGCAAGAAAGGAGGGAGGCGGTCACGAGGGTGGAGGGTGCGCCCCCCTAGGGCACACCCCCTGCCTCATGGCCCCCCCTTTGCTCCATCGACGTACTCCTTCCTCCTATATATACCTACGTACCCCCAAACGATCAGATACGTTGCAAAAAACCTAATTCCACCGCCGCGACTGAGGGAGTCCTGGATTAGGGGGTGTTCGGCTAGCCGGACTATACTCTCAGCCGGACTCCAGGACTATGAAGATACAAGATGGAAGACTTCGTCCCGTGTCCGGAAGGTTCTTTCCTTGGCGTGGAAGGCAAGCTAGGCGTGCGGATATTCAAGATCTCCTACCAATGTAACCGACTCTGTGTAACCCTAACCCTATCCGGTGTCTATATAAACCGGAGGGTTGTAGTCCGTAGGACGACGATCATCATACACAAACATAACCATAGGCTAGCTTCTAGGGTATAGCCTCCTTGATCTCGTGGTAGATCTACTCTTGTACTACCTATATCATCAATATTAATCCAGCAGGAGTAGGGTTTTACATCCATCAAGAGGGCCCGAACCTGGGTAAAACAAAGTGTCCCTTGTCTCCTGTTACCATCCGACCTTGACGCACAGTTCGGGACCCCCTACCCGAGATCCGCCGGTTTTGACATGGACATTGGTGCTTTCATTGAGAGTTCCTCTGTGTCGTCGCCTTTGGGTCCGATGGCTCCTTTGACCATCAACAGCGACGAGATCCAGGGTGAGACTTTTCACCCCGGACAGATCTTCGTCCTCAGCGGCTTCGATCTGTGGACCAACTCGCTTGGCCATCTGGAGCAGATCGAAAGCCGCGGCCCTGACCGTCAAGTCAGGTTTGGAAGCTTAAACCACACGGCGGACGTCCGCGGAGACTTGATCTTCGACGGATTCGAGCCATAGCGAAGCGCGCCGCACTGTCACGGAGGGCATGATATAGCTCTGCCTCCAAACAGTGTCCTGGAGGCCGCATATGCTCCGGCCCCGACCCTCGATTCGGAGCCCGCTGCGTTTGTTGAGGAAGAACGGTTGGACGTCACCTCAGGGGCTGCGACGTTAAAGGCGATCAAGTCGAACTCCAGTCCCACACTCCGCGTTGCCCATGACTCCAAGGAGCCGGACTCTTCTCCGAGCTCCGGGCTTTCCATGCCCCCGCCAATCGAATCTGATTGGGCGCCTATAATGGAGTTCTCCGCCGCGAACATCTTTCAGCGCTCACCTTTCGGTGAAATTCTGAATTCTCTCAAGTCTCTCTCTTTATCAGGAGAGCCCAGGCTGGACTCTGGTCTACGAGGATGGGATTTGGATGACGAAGAAATTCAATACCCGCCCACCACCCACTTGATAGCCACTATCGAAGATTTGACCGACATGCTTGACTTCGCCTCCGAAGACCTCGACGGTATGGTCGACGAACTCGGAGACGAACCGGAACCAGCACCCACAGGGCACTAGATATCCACCACACCCAATGATGTATTCATGGTGGATACGCCGGAAAATATTGACAATGAGGAAAAAGGGGGCGAAAATAAAGGTAAACCCTCCGAGAAGCACTCAAAGCAGCGACGTAAACGCCGAGCTAAGCCCAACCTCGATTCAAACCCTGCCATCGAGCAGGACGATTCGGCAGATGACGAACACGTCTCAGAACAGCCATCTGAACATGACAACACGGGCAGAGAAGACAAACAGTCTTCCCCCGGTCATAACAGAAATCCGGACGATACCACGCCGGATAAAACCATGGAGCAGAAGAATCTCCAACAGAGGCTCGTCGCCACAATACGCAGCCTGAAAAAACAAAAGCAAAAGCTAAGGATGGCGGAAAATACACTCAAGACGAGATGGAGCAAAGTAATCAAGACCGCAGACAAATACGGCGGCAGCCGCCGCACCAAAAGCTATCCGAAGAGAAAGCTACTGCCCGAATTCGACCAGGAGACCATAGAGCCCCCAAACTCGAAAGATAAAAAGGCTACGCGGTCGGATGAACGACCTATCGGCCACTACAAAACGGCAAAGGGCGCCGCACTTAAAGCGGCAGGCGACCCAATTAAAGATTCGCATCACGCCCCAGCCAGATCCATTTACGGGCAGAGAAAGCACGCTCCCACGAGCAATGCAAAAATACCACCATCAGAATCCGGCACACCCAGTTATAGGGGTGCCGCACACCCTCTATGCTTCATAGACGAGGTCCTGGAATATGAATTCCCAGAGGGGTTTAAACCCGTTAACATAGAGGCGTACGATGGAACAATAGACCCTGGAGTCTGGATCGAGGACTATATCCTCCACATACACATGGCTAGAGGAGATGATTTCCACGCCATACAATATTTACCTCTTAAACTTAACGGGCCAGCCCGGCACTGGCTTAAAAGCCTTCCCGAAAACACAATTGGAAGTTGGGAAGAGCTCGAGGACGCTTTCCGAACAAATTTTCAAGGGACCTATGTCCGTCCCCCGGATGCAGACGATCTCAGTCACATAACTCAGCAGCCCGGAGAATCAGCTCGGCAGTTCTGGAACAGATTCCTCACTAAAAAGAATCAAATAGTCGATTGTCCGGACACCGAAGCCCTAGCGGCTTTCAGGCACAATGTCCGAGACGAATGGCTCACCAGACACCTCGGCCAGGAAAAACCTAGAACAATGGCCGCACTCACAAGCCTCATGACCCGCTTTTGCGCGGGAGAGGACAGCTAGTTGGCACGATGCAGCCCCAGCAACCCAAGTACATCCGAGATCAGGGATGGAAACGGGAAACCACAACGAAATCAGGATCATCGCCGGGTCAAAAGAAAAAGTCCAAAAAGCACGGCAGTAAATGCCGGATTCAAAGGCTCAAGGCAAATTCATACAAAGACACCCCCTCAGGATAATAGGGAGGATCCGTCCAGCCTAAAGAGAATCATGGACAGGATATGTCAGATACACAGTACTCCTAGGAAGCCTGCTAATCATACCCATAGAGACTGTTGGGTTTTCAAACAATCCGGACGGCTTAACGCCGAACGCAAGGGGCTCGACGAACCAAGTGAGGAAGAGGACGAACCCCAAAAGCAAAACACCAGGAAGCAAAAGAACTTCCCACAGGAAGTCAAAACAGTGAACTCACTTCATATAACAAGGCATGAAGCACCCATAAAGGCCGGACTGCCCTGGTACTTCAACCAATAATAGACAGATTCCAGTTTACCAATGTCCTTATGGACGGGGGCAGTGAACTAAACCTGATACACCAGGACACAATTCACAGCATGGGCATAAACCCAGCAAGAATCCGTCACAGTAACACCTCCTTTCAAGGGGTAGCACCCAGCCCGGATACCCACTGTATGGGTTTTATCCGGCTTGTAATAATATTCGGCTCCGCCAATAACTTTCGTCGCGAAAAGCTCATCTTCCACATAGTCCCATTTTCCTGTCGCTATCAAGCACTAATGGGGCGTGGAGCTTTCGCTCGCTTTAACGCAATACCGCATTATGCATCCCTCACGCTAAAGATGCCCGGTCCTCGAGGAATCATCTCTTTAAAGGGAGCACACTAAAATATGTATCCTCCAAAAGGAGGACGGTGTGGCCGCTTAAACAGCCGTACAATAAAATGGCCTCGCCAGCCAAAAAGACTTTTTCGATACAAGTCGCATAAGGCCATGGACCCGGGCTCAATGAGTTCTGCACAAGCCCATCATCACTATAGGCTAGATATGCCATACCAGGGGCTGCACACAGAGACAATAAAGCTCGACCTCGTTTATTCTTCACTCTATATTCTGTTTATTATTCTTTTTGTCCCGCACGATCCGTTTTCAATTTAGTTCTTCTCTTTTGCAGATGAACATCGTACGACGCCCGTCCAGGACACGGCACAGCGGAGACACAGGCGCAGACGTGCAGTAGGGACCCGCCCAAAAGGATTCTCTTTAGATTAAGACCCTGCGTAAACCTTTTTTACTGTCTCTTGCTGCTATACATCCCCTGGTTTCTTTCACTATAACCAAGGAGGAGACTGGCGTTTTGGCATGTGGCCACGCCAGAATTATTGCTCGTACCTGGACACGAGGGGCTTTTTTCTTCTTTTTTTAATAAAAAAGGAGGGGTGTCGTTCCGCACAGACCCACAAAGACCGAACATCTTAGGTAGTGTTCGGCGTCGCGAGTTTTGGCACTATATGCATCAGCTCCGAGTCATGATTTTGGTCATATGTTGGGTTGCCCGGCTCCTGAGTTCGGCCACCTTATGTTCCGTTCTGTCGGCTAAGGTAGCACCAGGAGAACTACTGTGATTGTGCCCCGATTTGGCCGGGCGAGCACCTCAGTAGAGAAAGCCGAAAACCGACTGTCATGATGTAGCGAGAGACTGGTCGCCACTCGGTGACTTATAGGGATTTATCGAATTCCTCCGTTTTGACGAAGGGCCGCTTCCCGGTCAGGCTCACACGCGTCCCGAACTCGGGCAAACGCAGTTGCCACTTCAGGGCTACCTAAAGAGTCCCACTGTGAAGCTCCTATGGCTAAGTGAAAGTGATAAGCATTATAGTCCGGTCGCCTGGCCCGCGGCGCAATCACCTCCTTTGTAGGACCAAGACGTTGGGTTAAGTGTGAATGTGTTTTCTGCGCGCACCCCCGCATTATGTGCTTGGGGGCTGAAGCCAACGACTGCAATCTTTCAGAATTTATCTATTAAAACGGCCGCACAGGAGGTGTTAATAATACTTGAAGGCACAAGTCTAAAATACGCGATTACAATTCATAATATTGCTGATCCATGATTACATATGCTGTCATAACACAGCATCTTTCGAACACTGCGTCTCTATTATACGAGCGCCCGTGAGGACTTCCTCAAAATAGTGTTCGGAAGGCATTCGGCCGCGGGAGGCAACAATGGTGGGCTCCATATCTGCCCAGTATGTCTTGACACGGGCAAGAGCTAGCCGAGCGCCCTCTGTGCAAGCTGACCTCTTCAGAGCTTCAATCTGTGGCACCACGTCAAGAAATTGCTGCACCAAGCTGAAATAGCTTTTCGGCTTCGATCTTCCCGGACACAGGCGATCCATGTCATAGGTCATGGCGAGTCCGGACAACCTATTCAGCTCGGCCCATTGGGCCAGGCGATCGTCCACTGCCAGTGGACGCTCTGGATTGGTGAACTGCGACCAGAAGAGTTTTTCCACTTCATGATCTTCCTTATCTTGAAAGTACCTGGTCGCATCAGCGGCACTGGCCGCCAAATCCAGATAGGTGTCCTCCATGCTCCATGCTCGGTCCAACGGGGCGAACTTCGGATCACAGAATTTTCTTCGCAGCAGGAAAGGCTTTCCATCCGCAATTAGTCCGGCTTGACGTAGCTCTTCCTTTGCCGCTCTCATCACAGAGCGGGCGTCCTTGGCGACATCAACGACCTTCTCCAAATCCGTTTGCCTGATTCGACCTTCCTCTTCAAGAAGTCTACAACGGTCAGTAGCGCTTTTCAATTTTTCGGCAAGTTCAGCCATCTCATCTTTGCTTCGGCAATGGGAAGCTTGTTCGGCATTCAGCTCTTCGCGGGCTCTTCCGGCAGCCGCATCACTTTTTCTGGCTTGTTCTTTTGCTCTGGCGAGTTCGGCTCTAAGTCCTTCCACGGCCGCCGCACTATCTGCATCAAGCATACACAAGGTAAGATATTGACTTAAAGCTTCTCTTACTAAACAATCGCCGAATAATCTCAAATACCTTGAGCATCATCAAGCCGCTTGTTAACAAGCACGATGTCGGCTTCTGCCACATCAAGTTGCCATTTCATTTCGGTTAACTCTTGAGTCCGGCTTGATTCCGGACAATTTGCCACCTGCACACAAAGGTGCCAATTAAAGGACCTGGGATTAAGATCCTCTGCGCGCCGCACATCTTTGCGCCACACAGAGTCTCAGGGGCTACTATCTACACAGGACGCATGTTATGATGCGCAATTAACACTAATGTTCGTTATTTAAAATGTACCTCTAGGCCCGCCAATAAACTCTTGACGGCCTCGTTCAGCACGCTTTCAGCGGCTGAAATCTTCTCAATCACCGTGTGCATCAACACACGATGTTCCTCTGAAATAGAAGTTCGGCCCAGCAGAACCTTCAGCTCCTCCGACCGAACACCAGATGGTGCCGGATTCGTCCCATGGCCTTCTTCGAAGGCCGGACACGAAGAACTTCGGGGGGCCGCATGGTCACTTTCTGCCTCTGGCAGATCCGGAGCAACCCTCTGTGACGACACTTCAGCGTCGCCCGCCTTGCTAGGCGGTGTAGAGGGTGGAGGCGTTCCGCTCTCCATCATCTCCGGAAGTAGGTCCCCCGACGACGAGTTCTGCTGAGAAGGGTCGGGGTCCGAACTACAAGGTAAGGGTTCGGTTAAAACTTCTCAGAGTATAAATCAAAGACTTCTCTTAAAAGAACAACTCTCTTTTTACTTACGGCTCATTGGAGGGCTGCTCCTTTTGAGGATTTAATTCGGCCGAGGGGCTCCCCGGCGTCGGGTCCTCTGACGCGGATTCTTTCCCCCGCTTTGAAGCTTGGACTTCCGGGTCGTCAGAGGCGGCCCTTTTCTTTCCCCTAGGAGGGGAATTTTCGGTTCCCCCCTTTGAAGTGGCCTCTTTTGAAGGGGCCATGGTTTCCTT
The DNA here is from genome assembly GCA_032464435.1 of Aegilops umbellulata. NCBI lineage: Eukaryota > Viridiplantae > Streptophyta > Magnoliopsida > Poales > Poaceae > Aegilops > Aegilops umbellulata. Next base: position 92,514,746 of record CP136055.1, read on the forward strand.
GTCTGTCCCTTTATTTCCCTCCAAAGGCAGTACCTCTAGCATCCTGACTAACACAGGATCCAGCCTAGTTTCGGGAAGGGGAGCCGGACACCGGATCAACATCGCCTTGGCTATCCACTCCTGCTAAAAAGAAGAAATGCTGTTAAAAAGAAAGTTAATTATGCGGATAGGAGGTCCGAACACAAGGTCACCTACCTGAGTATCCGGGCGATTGCGGCTTAGGCCAGCATCCTCGGTCAAATCCGGATTCACTTCTTGTGATCCGAAGAACAGTTTATACATCTCCATGGGTGCTAAACCCATGAAATGTCGGAGAGCTCGCGGTCCCTCTGGATTAAACTCCCATAAGCGGAGAGGGCGACGTTGGCCGAGCAGTGTCCGGCGAATCAGCATTACTTGTGTCACCTTGACCAGGTTAAGATCTCCTTTCAAGAGATCCTTAATGCGGCCCTGCAGCAGAGGAACGTCTTTGGGCAAGCCTCGATCTAACCCGGTGTTGATCCACGACACTAAGCGTGGTGGGGGGCCTGAGCGAAAGGCTGGAGGCGCCACCCAAGTGGTGCCCCGAGGAGAGGTGATGTAGAACCACTCCTGTTGCCATGAGCCGAGCTCCTCTTGAAAAGCGCCCTCGGGCCATGGAGCATCGATATTTCTTTTTATAACAGCGCCTCCGCACTCTGCGTGACGCCCCTCGATTATCCTCGGTTCTACCTTGAAGGTCTTGAGCCATAATTCGAAGTGAGGGGTGATATGGAGGAACGCTTCGCACACAACAATGAACGAGGAGATATGGAGGATGGACTCCGGAGATAGGTCATGGAATTCCAGCCCATAATAAAACATCAGCCCCCTTACGAAAGGATCCGTTGGGAAGCCTAATCCCCGAAGGAAGTGAGAGATGAATACTACGCTCTCACCGGGCTGAGGGCTTGGGATCGCCTGTCCTTGGGCAGGCAACCTGTGCGGAATCTCGCTGATCAGGTACCTAGCTTCCCTCAACCTTGATACGTCCTCCTCTGTAACAGAGGAGGGCATCCATTGGCCTTGAAGATTGGAACCGGACATTGTCGAAGGTCCGGTGCGCCTGAAATCTGGAAGCCTGGAGTGTTGGAACTCGAGGCGATGGGCGAGCTTGTTTTGAGAGCACAAGAAGGGAGCAGGGCCTCGGTCTCTTTATAAGAGGCAGAATACCAGGAGCCCTCCTCGTAACCGTCTTGGACTAGCCTTTAATTAAGGCAGGACGTGCCAACGGGCACGGTTGGGTTATCCACGTCCGTATTAATGATAATCCCGTTAAAGGGGGCACACAATCTCTGCTTCGACAAGACGTGCCAAGGAAACCGCCTCATTGAACATGCTGCGGTGGAACAGTAAAAATAATCCATACAGAAGGCTTGGTCGCAGTGTTATGACGCACTGCGGAATACGTCAGCAGATTTGATTTGTGTTTGTATTATTCTCTACATGGCAATACGTGGAAATTTGTTTTGCAGAGCCGGACACTATTTTCTCGTGTTCATTATCTTCTTGAAGAACTTGGAGGAGGAACCCGCCTTGCAATGCCGAAGACAATTTGCGCGCCGGACTCGTCGTCATTGAAGCCTGGTTCAGGGGCTACTGAGGGAGCCCTGGATTAGGGGGTGTTCGGCTAGCTGGACTATACTCTCAGCCGGACTCCAGGACTATGAAGATACAAGATGGAAGACTTCGTCCCGTGTCCGGAAGGTTCTTTCCTTGGCGTGGAAGGCAAGCTAGGCGTGCGGATATTCAAGATCTCCTACCAATGTAACCGACTGTGTGTAATCCTAACCCTATCCGGTGTCTATATAAACCGGAGGGTTGTAGTCCGTAGGACGACGATCATCATACACAAACATAACCATAGGATAGCTTCTAGGGTTTAGCCTCCTTGATCTCGTGGTAGATCTACTCTTGTACTACCTATATCATCAATATTAATCCAGCAAGAGTAGGGTTTTACCTCCATCGAGAGGGCCCGAACCTGGGTAAAACAAAGTGTCCCTTGTCTCCTGTTACCATCCGACCTTGACACACAGTTCGTGACCCCCTACCCGAGATCCGCCGGTTTTGACACCGACAACGACCTTCTGTACCCATGAGATTCCATCTTGGGGCCTGTTCCGGAGCTCCGCCGGAAGGGGAATCCACGACGGAGGGCTTCTACGTCATCACCATAGCCCCTCCAATGAAGTGTGAGTAGATTACCTCAGACCTTCGGGTCCATAGTTAGTAGCTAGATGTCTTGTTCTCTCTTTTTGGATCTCAATACAATATTCCCCCCTCTCTCGTGGAGGTCTATTCAATGTAATTTTCTTTTTGCAGTGTGTTTGTTGAGACCGATGAATTGTGGGTTTATGATCAAGTTTATCTATGAACAATATTTGAATATTCTCTGAATTCTTTTATGTATGATTGGTTATCTTTGCAAGTCTCTTCGAATTATCAGTTTGGTTTGGCCTACTAGATTGGTTTTTTTGCAATGGGAGAAGTGCTTAGCTTTGGGTTCAATCTTGCGGTGTCCTTTCCCAGTGACTGTAGGGGTAGCAGGGCGCGTATTGTATTGTTGCCATCGAGGATAACAATATGGGGTATTTATCATATTGGATGAATTTATTCCTCTACATCATTTCATCTTGCTTAAGGTGTTACTCTTTTTTCTTGAACTTAATACTCTATATGCATGCTGGATAGCGCTCGATGAGTGGAGTAATAGTACTAGATGCAGGCAGGAGTCGGTCTACTTGTCTCGAACATGATGCCTATATACATGATCATACCTAGATATTCTCATAACTATGCTCAATTCTCTCAATTGCTCAATAGTAATTTGTTCACCCACCGTAGAATGCTTATGCTCTTGAGAGAAGCCTCTAGTGAAATCTATGGCCCCCGGGTCTATTCTCACCATATCAATCTCCATGACTTTATTATTGCTTTGCTTTTTTACTTTGCATCTTTATACCAAAAATACCAAAAATATTATCTATCATCTCTATCAGATCTCACTCTCGTATGTGACCGTGAAGGGATGGACAACCCCTAATCGCGTTGGTTGCGTTGAGCTATTTGTTTTGTGTAGGTACGAGGGACTCGCGCGTAGCCTCCTACTGGATTGATACCCTGGTTCTCAAAAACTGAGGGAAATACTTACTCTACTCTGCTGCATCACCCTTTCCTCTTCAAGGAAATCCAACACAGTGCTCAAGAGGTAGCAGTGCACCGGATGCCGTGCCACGCTACAAAATGTAAAAAAAAAACAGCTCCAAATTTTTTAAAACTTGTTATCTTCAAACCATTAAAATAGCCCGAGGAATAAGTTTTGAGTAAAGCATGATTTACTTTTACTGATATATGTATATAAAAACTAGAGTTTTTATATTTCAAGCCCGTGAACAAGTACTATTCTACTACTGTGGAGCCATTGCAACGCATGGGCCGGCACATTGGTAGTAGTAGTCTCTATCTCTGTCTCTACTTTACTCTTATAAAAAAACAGAGTTGTTGATGATGGTGTGTCTGTCATCCTGCAGTATAGGCTGTCCGATTTATATCTGACAGATAGGAAGGAAACTATGGTAATTTTGCAAAAAAATACCCACACGCCTCTTATAATAGCAAGATGCCCGTGTGTTGCACCGAACATCAAGATCCTGTGGGAGAAAGGGATGAATGAAGGAAGGCCTTATCTGCAAATGTGGAGAGGAGTGCGGGTAAATTGTCACAGTTTCCTTCCTATCAGTTAGATATAGATCGGACGGCCCATATTGCAGGATGGCAGGCACACCATCATCGCCTACTCTGCTTTTTTTTAGAGGCCGTCCGATTTATATCTGATGGATAGGAAGAAAACTGTGGCAATTTTGCAAAAGAAACCTACACCCCTCTCCACATTTGCAAATAAGGCCTTCCCTCGTTCATCCTTTTCTCTCACAAGATAAACTACTCCTACAAATGCATCTTGATGTTCTGTGCAATGCACGAGGATGTTTCCTTGGGGGTCTCTCCAGTGCTGCGTGGCCATAGTTGCAAGTTGACGCCCCTTGAGATGCCGACATTGAGGGGCACTCGGATTTTGTCCGATGAGCAGGTAAGAGGAGTTTGATCACGTAGTAATTCCATTTCCTAGTTCTCCCCCTGCCCACTATTTCACAGGTTAGGCTCGGTGCGAGTGGAGATTGGCTTGCATATGTACGGGAGGGTACCAACATCAATTTGCACAACATTTACAACGGTGACACCGTTCCCGTAGAACCTTTGTCCAACATTGGGATCAGCCATGCATGCAACGGGCCACCACCTGAATTGGTACGATGGAACCACGGTGAGATTGAAGAAGAGAGCACGAACCTTGCACATGGCGGTCAAAGGTGGACAATGCTATCTGCGGCCCATTTGTTGCCGGATGAGTACGAAGACGCTGTGCTCCATTCTAACCGCATCTTCTCGGTGAAAAGGGGGGGGGGAGTTGTTTCGTATGGGACACATCCAATGGTATACTCCCTCTCTGTCACGCCCAAGATGCGAACCTATCCTAAAGGAACTCGAAGGTCCCACCAAGGATAGAAGCGCATCTTGAAGACGCTTTTGCAAGGTGGATATCATTACATCAACATTACATAATAGATGGGGATACAACCAAGACATACATTGCCGCAAGAATACATCTTTATACATGAGAACAACATCCGACTACGGATGAAAAATAAGCAGAAACCCAAACAACATCCACCCTACTAGCCCAGGCTGCCAACCAGGAACCTATCCCTCAATCGAAGAAGAAGCAGATGAAGAACTCCAATACAAGTAAACATCGCTCTCACGTCAGGATCATCGCATACCCTGTACCTGCAACTGTTGGTGTAGTAATCTGTGAGCCACGAGGTCTCAGCAATCCCATTACCATGGGTATCAAGACTAGCAAAGATTTATGGGTAAGGAATGCGTAAAGTGGTGAGGTTGCAGCAGCGACTAAGCATGTATGGTGGCTAATTTACGCAAATAAGAGCGAGAAGAGGAGCTTAGCAAACAGCCGTCAACTAGTAATGATCAAGAAGTGATCCTGAACTCCTACTTACGTCAAACATAACCCAGAAACCGTGTTCTCCTCTCAAACAACCCCGAAAAGAGACACTCACGGTTACACACACGGTTGGTGTATTTTAGAAGAGTTTACTTCAAGTTTACTACAACCGGATATTAACAACTTCCCATCTGCCACATAACCACGGGCACAACTTTCAAAAGTTCAAACCCTACAGGGGTGTCCCAACTTAGCCCATCACAAGCTCTCACGGCAAACGAAGGATATTCCTTCTCCCGGGAAGACCCGATCAGACTCGGAATCCCGGTTACAAGACATTTCGACAATGGTGAAACAAGACCAGCAAGACCTCCCGGCGTGCTGACATCCTGATAGTAGTCGCGCGTATCTCATCTCAGGCCACGACCGGATGAGCACTATGTACAACTAGAACTAGCCCTCAGGTTTCCCCGAGGTGGCGCTGCAAGTGGCTCTAGTTTGGACCAACACTTAGACAAGCATTGGACCGGGGGGCTAAAATAAATATGACCCTCGAGATGCGCGACTCCCAAGGGAAAAGGTAATAGGCTGAGGCAAATGTAAAACCAATTTTGGGCCTTGCTGGAAGAGTTTTTTCAAAGCGAACTGTCAAGGGGGTCTCATAAATCACCCAACCGCGTTAGGGACGCAAAATCCGGGAACATAATACCGATATGAAGGAAACTAGGGCGGCAAGAGTGGAACAAAACACCAGGCATAAGGTCGAGCCTTCCACCCTTTACCAAGTATATAGATGCATTAATAATATGAGATATTGTGATAACCCAACATAACCATAATCCAACATGGAGCAATCTTCATCTTCACCTACAACTAGCAACGCTATAAGAGGGGCTGAGCAAAAGCGGTAACATAGCCAAACAACGATTTGCTAGGAAGGGTGACAAAGGTCAGAGGTTCATGGCAATTTGGGAGACTTGAGCAGCAAGTGGTAGGTAACGCGACATACACTACAGGAATCAGCTACTTTGCCGTCTGCCATGGCGGACGGCAAAGGCATGAACAGCGGACGGCAAAGGCCTTTGCCGTCAGCTGCGGACGGCAAAAGGCTCCGGCAACGTTGGCTACGGTAAACAGCTACTTTGCCGTCTGCCACTGATGGCAAAGTCTTTGCCGTCCGCCGCAGACGGCAAAGAGAGCACGGCGGACGGCAAAGAGAGCGAACGGCAATAATTGCGCTGTCAGTCCGTTAAGTGGCTAACGGCAGGTCTTTGCCGTCAGCCACTGATGGCAAAGTCTTTGCCGTCTGCCACTGATGGCAAAGTCTTTGCCATCTGCCACTGATGGCAAAGTCTTTGCCGTCTGCCACTGTAGGCAAAGTCTTTGCCGTCTGCCACTGTAGGCAAACTGGCCAAATTGGTCAGCCTCCCAGGAAGCACAGTTGCCTGCCACGTGGCCTCTTTGCCGTCCGCTGCTGACGGCAAAGAGCTCTTTGCCGTCGGTGGCAGACGGCAAAGAGCCTGCATATTGGGTTCTTTTTCTGTTTTTTATTAAATCCCACAATTTGCACATAAAATATATATGACATATAGATATATTTCACAGGCATTCATAAGCAAGTCCATAAGCAAGTTCCATCCGTACATATTACATAAGCAAGTTCCATCCATCATTTCATACATAAACAAGTTCCATCCATCATTTCATACATAAAGAAGTTCCATCCATACATAAACAAGCACTCTAGCTAAGGTGACTAGAATGAGAAGACAAGAACAAGAAGAGTAGAACAAGCACTCCATCCAGCACATAATGAAATCTGCAAAATGGCAAAATAAGAAAGTTAGAAATGGATCATTTATGAGCTAATTTAGTTGAAATGGATCTTTTTGAGCAAACTTGGGTGAAATGGATCATTTATGAGCTAACTTAGGTGAAATGGGTCATTTTAGAGCTAACTTAGGTAAAATGGATCGTCTATGAGCTAACTAAGCTAATTATGCAATTTTTGACATAAGTAAGCTAAGTACAGATCGTTTTAGAGCTAACTTAGGTAAAATGGATGGTTTTGGAGGTCAGTAAGCTTATTAAGTCATTTTGGAGGAGAAGAAGCTAAGTCTAGGTCATTATGGTAAGCATTGGAGGAAATAAAGCTAAGTCTAGGTCTTTATGCATGTGTTAAGCAAAACACTAGATAAACTTACCAAGATCCAGGAGGTGTAGGAGCGTGGTGGCTCGTGTCGGTAGCTGGAGAAGGATCGTGCGATGCTTGTCTGGAGTTACGCTGCACCAAAGATCATTTCCAATGTCTTGTTAGCATGATGACACTCAAATGTTAAGACTAGCAAGTAATGTCCTTTCAAATAAAACTCACCGTGGTCCCAGGAGCAATCACTGGCATCGGCGGAGCGGTCTGACCTGCCTTCTCGCACACAGACTGCACATTTGGTTTTGACGACTCAGTCATACTAGTTAGTAATGAGACAAACACTACATGAATGTTTTGGCTAATCTGCAGAAGAAACTTACCACAAGGAGCTCGTACATGGCCCTTGCCTGCATGTCATTCCGTGCCCTCTCCTCCTCCATCATCTTTGCTGTCCTCTCCTCCAACTCCCGCTGCCTCTCCGCCGCCTCCGCCAGAAGTTTCTCTGTTCTATCTCTCTCACTCTGTATAGCAGCCTGCAACACCACTCACATGACAATTTGTAATCATTGATGGAAGCGCACACAATGTAATGGAGAAAGATAACTGAGTAGGTATCACTAACCTTGATGGCGAGTTGCACTGGCCGTTCACGAGGCCTTATCTCAGGAGCGGAGCTCGAATGACGCGCCTTGATCTCCGGGAGAGTGCTAGGACAACGAATAAGTCCATCTCCAATGGCTATGGAGCCATGGGACCTCCCGCCACCAGATATCATCAACAGCTCTAGATCAATGGGACCCTGGCTCGGGTTAAAGTCCTCCCCTTTCCTCGCCTTCCCCTCATCTCTATATCTCACGAGCTTGTTGTGGGAGGAGATGTTGGTGAAGTTGTTTGCATCATCGAGGTCAGACTGAGAGAAAGCCTTGACTTTCTTGAAAGAGGCAGTGTGGGCCATGGCATACAGGTCGTACACCTCTGGCACCTTATCCGCCTTATTGTAGCGTGCCTGAAAGAGAGAAACAATGAAAATTAGTAATTAAAGGGCTCAAGCTAGCATGATGAATGAATTGCATGAATCATGAAGCAAACCACATACCCAGTTGCGCCCGAACTGATATAAGTTGGAGCTGCCTTGATGGTGTGGCACACCTTCCATTTGGGCACGTTTGTCCTTGGCCTCCTTGTGGAGGGCTAGCCATCGTTGGGTAGCACCAACGATTTTGCACGGGCCCGCCCAATCTTGCCTCGGTCGGGAGATGCAAAATCAAATGCTGCATTGGATTAAAGAAGCCCGGTGGAAAGATCTTCTCTAACTTGCAGATCAACTCCGGCGCCAACTCTTCCATTTCTTCTAGCACGCCAGGCGATAGTTCTTTCGCACAAAGAACACGGAAGAAATAGCTGAGTTCTGCCAGTACTAGCCATTCATCCTCAGGGATGAAGCCACGCAACATCACCGGCATTACCCGCTCAATCCATATGTGCCAATCATGACTCTTGAGACCAAATATCTTCAGTTTATCAAGATTCGCTCCCCTCTTTAGATTCGCTGCATACCCATCGGGGAACATCAACTGTTGTTGCACCCACAAGAGAATTTCCCTCATAGCTGGCCTTCCAAGATTGAACCATGCCTTTGGCTTTGTCCAGTTCTGCTTTCCTTTCGGTTCTTTCATGTTTTGTAACGGCCTATCACATAGCGCCTCCAGATCGACTCTAGCCTTAGTATTATCCTTTGACTTCCCATCTATGCCGAACAATGTACCAAAAAGTGCCTCAGCGATATTCTTCTCAGTGTGCATCACGTCGATGTTGTGTGGGCAAAGGAGGTCTTTGAAGTAAGGCAGATCCCATAAGCATGTTTTGTGATTCCACGCGTGCTTAGTATTATACCCCTTGAAGTACCCTGAACGTTGTGGATCTGGCTCGAGAGCGTTTAACTGATCCAGGGTCTGTTGGCCTGTCAATGCAGGTGGTGCAGAGTTTTTGACAACTCTACCCCTGATGAAGTTCTTCTTGTCTTTCCTGAACTTATGGCGAGGATCCAGGAACTGTCTATGCATGTCGAAGCAAGAAAACTTGCGACCGGCCTGAAGCCAACGAAACTCAAGAGCTCCCTTGCATGTGGGGCACGGGAACCTTCCATGCACACACCAGCCAACGAATAGCGCATACGCCGGCAAGTCATGCGTCGAGTACATGTACCAGGCACGCATTATGAAGTTCCGTTTGCTAAAGGCGTCGTATGTCTTGAACCCATTATCCCAGGCTTCTTGCAATTCGTCCTTAAGCGGCTGCATGTACACATTCATATTTTTGCCCGGATAGTTGGGTCCTGGAATTATCAACGTCAGGAAAATGTTCTTTCTTTGCATAATCTGTCCGGGGGGAGATTGAGTGGAAAGACAAATACGGGCCAACAACTGTATTGGGCTGCCGTCATACCAAACACACTGAACCCATCCGTGCTGATGCCGACTCGAGGATGCCTCGGATCTGCCGCTTTGTCAGCATGTAATTCATCAAACTTTTTCCACGCAACACCATCCGATGTGTGTACCATCATCAGATTCCCATCTGCATCTAGTTCGGTTCTTTTGCCTGTTTTGTGCCATGTCATCTGTCTGGCCGTCTCTTCGACCATGAAAAGACGTTGAAGTCTTGGTATGATTGGCATATACCGAAGAACACTAACGGGGATTTTGGTCTGTGTCTTCTCACCCATACCGTTGTCTACCACAATATACCTGGAAGACTTGCAAATGGGACAATAGTTCAAGTCCGCATAGCCAAGCCTAAATAAGGCACATCCTTTCTCACAGGCATGTATCTTCTCATAGGGCATCTTCAGTGCACGGAGGATTTTGTCCGACTGGTACAGGTTTGCAGGCATTACATGGCCTTTGGGTAGAAAGCGTCCAAATACTGTCATAATTGCGTCATAGCATTCTCTGCCCAAGTTGAACTGAGCCTTCAGAGCCATTACTTGTGAGATGGCATCCAACTGACAAAGCTCAGTGTGCTCGTGTAGCGGACGTTTCGAAGACTCCAACATTTCATTGAAGGCCTTTGCAGATTCCTCCATCTCCTCGTCCGAATCCCGAGCATCATCATAGCCTTGCACCATGTTTTCCATCCCGGTACCATGCTCGTCAGTGCGACGACGATCCACCTCAGCTCGGTCACGTTGGGCAGACTCACCATGAAATGTCCACACCGTATAATCGGGCGTAAAACCACTCTTCTGCAGGTGTTTGCCCATTTCAGCCTCTGTCTTCTTTTCCCAATTGCCGCACCGGAAACAGGGGCACCAGGTTTTCTTTTGGCCATTTGCAAATGCGGCTTGCACAAACCCCTTAGTTTTTGTGAACCATTCAGCGCTCCATTTGTTCTGACCAGTGTGACCGGTATACATCCAAGCACGGTCACTCATCTTGACTTTCAGAGCTACTGGACACACAACAATTATATATGTAATTCACCATGTATATATTCATCAGTTGATCTACTTTGTCAATTTTATTACGTCCATGCAACCTACACTCTAATAGGTAATGATAGATCCTAATCCCACCCGTGTATGTGTAGATTGGGTTCATTTTCCCATGCTATGCTCCGGATCCGACGCAAAATTTCGGTAGCACCTCCCCGCTGTTCTCCTGATACACGTCTATGCAATAAACAGAGAGGATGTGTACCCGGAGAACAACAGGGGAGGCACTGACGAAATTTATGCGTCGGATCCGGAGCAAAGCATATGGGAAAACGAACCCAATCTACACATACTCGGGCTGTCCATGGATAGCGTTGGACAATTCGAAAGAATCAAGGTTATAAATATGCAAATGCATGCATATTTATAACTATGACGCTTTCGAACGGGAGACACATATTGGTTACGCATACTGATGATTCAAGACACATATATAGCTAGCTATCAAGTTTCATCGGAATAGATCAAATAATTAATGGGGGAGGAGGACTTGTCATTTGTGCTCACCCACGAACGAAGGGGCAGAGCTCGTCAAACGCACGGCGAGGTCGTCGAACACCAAACCTCGCAGCGATGAAACAACTGCACATTTAAAACTACACGATCAACACAATTATATATGATGTTTTTCATAACAAAATCGAAAAATATATGACATATAACTAATAATTCACAAATATATGAGGTCGGGGTCGGGGTGTCGAGGTCGGGGTCGGGGTCGGGGTCGGGGTCGGGGTGTCGAGGTCGGGGTCTCGGGGTCGGGGTTGGGTCTCGGGGTCGGGGTGTCGTGTCGGGGTGTCGGGTCGGGGTCTGGGTACCGTGTCAGGTCAGGGTCGGGGTGTCGGGGTCGGGGTCGGGGTGTCGGGTCAGGCTTGGGGGGTGGGGGTGTCGGGGTCGGGGTCGGGGTATCGGGGTCGGGGTGTCGAGGTCGGGGTCTCGGGGTCGGGGTGTCGTGTCGGGGTGTCGGGTCGGGGTCTGGGTACCGTGTCGGGTCGGGGTCGGGGTGTCGGGGTCGGGGTCGGGGTGTCGGGTCAGACTTGGGGGGTGGGGGTGTCGGTGTCGGGGTCGGGGTATCGGGGTCGGGGTGTCGGGATCAGGGTCGGAGTCGGGGTGTCGGGGTCAGGGTCTCGGGGTCGAGGTCGGGGTCTCGGGGTCGGGGTCGGGGTCTCGGGGTCGGGGTGTCGTGTCGGGGTGTCGGGTCGGGGTCTGGGTACCGTGTCGGGTCGGGGTCGGGGTGTCGGGGTCGGGGTCGGGGTGTCGGGTCAGGCTTGGGGGGTGGGGGTGTCGGTGTCGGGGTCGGGGTATCGGGGTCGGGGTGTCGGGATCGGGGTCGGAGTCGGGGTGTCGGGGTCAGGGTCTCGGGGTCGGGGTCTCGGGGTCTCGGGGTCGGGGTCGGGGTCTCGGGGTCGGGGTGTCGTGTCGGGGTGTCGGGTCGGGGTCTGGGTACCGTGTCGGGTCGGGGTCGGGGTGTCGGGGTCGGGGTCGGGGTGTCGGGTCAGGCTTGGGGGGTGGGGGTGTCGGTGTCGGGGTCGGGGTATCGGGGTCGGGGTGTTGGGATCGGGGTCGGAGTCGGGGTGTCGGGGTCAGGGTCTCGGGGTCGGGGTCGGGGTCTCAGGGTCGGGGTCTCGGGGTCGGGGTGTCGTGTCGGGGTGCCGGGTCGGGGTCAGGGTACCGTGTCGGGTCGGTTTTTTTTTCCTTTTCTTCTTCTTCCTCTTTTTCCTTTTCTTCCTTTTTTCCTTCTTCTTCTTCTTCTTCTTCTTCTTCTTCTTCTTCTTCTTCTTCTTCTTCTTCTTCTTCTTCTTCTTCTTCTTCTTCTTCTTCTTCTTATTCTTCTTCTTCTTCTTCTTTCTCCTCCTCCTCCTCCTACTCCTCCTCTTCTTCTTCTTCTTCTTCTTCTTCTTCTTCTTCTTCTTCTTCTTCTTTTCTTCTTCTTCTTCTTCTTTCTCCTCCTCCTCCTCCTCCTCCTCCTCCTCCTCCTCCTCCTCCTCCTCCTCCTCCTCCTCTTCTTCTTCTTCTTCTTCTTCTTCTTCTTCTTCTTCCCCCTTCTACTTAACCTAAACCTAAACTAAAAACCTAAACTAATGAAAACTAAACTATTTAAACTAATTAAACCTAAACTAATTAAACTAAATAACCTAAACAAATTAATTCTAAACTGAAAAAACTTAAACTAAAAAACCTTATCTAAACAGAAAAGAAAAACAAAAAAACAGAAAAAAAATGGGAGGGCTCACTGTGGGGGGCGGCGACGGGATGGGGAGGGGCCGGCGACGGGGCGCCGGGGCAGGGCGGTGGAGGAGGCGGGGCGGCGGGGGCCGGGGCGGCGGGGGGCCGGGGCGGGGCGCTGGAGGAGAAGGAGCGGCGGAGGGCCGGGGCGGCGGGCCGGGGGGCCGGGCGACGGGGGGCCGGGGCGGGGCGGTGGAGGAGGCGGCCTAGGGCGGCGGGGGGCCGACGCGGCGGTGGGGCGCAGGGCGGCGGGGGGCCGGGGCGGGGGGCGACGGGGCGGCGGCGGGCGGCGGGCGACGGCGGTGGCGGGGTGAGGAGAAGGGCGAGGAGGAAGTGAGTAACGGGCGGGGTACCTGCCGTTAGTCTAGTGCCCTCTTTGCCGTCCGCAGCCTTTGCCGTCCGCCTTTTGCCTCTTTGTCGTCTGCTAGCGGACGGCAAAGAGGTGGGCCGTTAAGATTTCTTCAAACGAGCGGGGGGTGGGGGCCACCACACTCTTTGCCGTCTGCCAGCGGACGGCAAAGAATCTTTGCCGTCCGCTGGCAGACGGCAAAGAGCCGGCAGATGGCAAAGAGCTTCTTTGCCGTCAGCCTTTTCTTTGCCGTCCGCTTATGTGTAGCTGATGGCAAAGAGCTTCTTTGCCGTCAGCTAGCTGACGGCAAAGAGCAGGCAGATGGCAAATTAGCTGATTCCAGTAGTGATAGCGATAGAACGAAGCAACTAGCATAGCAATGATAGTAGTGAGATCCAAGGTGACGGTCATCTTGCCTGAAATCCCGCTAGGAAGAAGAACGAATCCATGAAGAAGATGAAGCCATGAAGACGAACCTAGAATAGACGAACGAATCCTCACGATCGCAACGAAACGGAAACTATCGAGAAGAAGCACACAACACGGTAAACACACCGCACATGAACAAGGCATGATGCTCAACCAAGTATGATGGATGACAAGGCTACATGAGCTACTCATGGCAAGAGATGATGCATACAAGAACAACACATCAAAGCAAGTTTAAATGAGGCCGTAAACAACATATAACAAATCCGGTAAGTCCTCATATGCAAATTTCGAAATTGGTTCAGATCTGAATAAACCTTATGTTCAAGTTGTTAAACATCAAGTTAAAATGTACCACAATGATCTACACGAAATTCTAGTCAAGTTACATATAAAGTTCATTAGATTCGGAGCTACGGCCTAGAAGATATGAGCAAAACAAGTTAAACATGGCATTGATGCAAAATGCATGCAAACATCAAGCAAACACACTCAAAACATGGATGCAACAAGGTAATAAGAAGATACATACACAACTAAGCAAGTTTCATATAGAGCACACTCAAAACGGAGCAACGGTTCAACGCATACACTCTATATAAGTTCAAAGGACAAGCTGTCCAAAACAGCAACTAGGCATATAGCAAGCATCAAAACAACATGCTACAGGATCTCAACATGAAAACAAAAGGCATGGACATGATTTAAAGGTGAGGAATAACAAAACATGAACAATGAGCTATCTCCATAAACTACTAGAACATGCTCAAAAGGACATGACAAGATTGCAAATAATATCAGCTTCACAGACTTAGCAGAATACACAGGGCATGGTAGAAATAACATCAGGTTGCAATGTTTAGAGCTATCAAGCAACATGCTAAAAGAACTTATCATGACTACCAAAGGCATGGCATGAATCTAGTAAATGCATAGAACAAAAGTCCCTTATTGATAATGAGCCAAAAAGGCACATAAGATATGATGACACCCGTGTAAACATAGCAGAAAACAGAGCATGGCATAGCCAGAATTATGAAGGTATCTTTGCGAGCTCGATTCACTCATCCCAAGGCATTGCATGACAAGATAAGCATAGGATCAGCAATATGACATGTTCATGAAACTAACCATGGCAAGAACAAGCTCATAGCATGCTTGGATCACTAATTACTACCATGGCAAAATTGAACATGTAAACAATCTGCCAGGAACATTTTATAGGAAAAGTAGAGCAAGATTAAGACAAGATAGAGCACTCCATATATGCAAATAAGGGCATGGATGGATAGAGCATAACCATATGAACAAGACATCCTTACTGAACATACTCAAAAAAGGCATGGATCTCACTGTAGCAACATGAATACATGGCATGAAAATAACTCAAGTGAAAATGGCACAATGGAACAAAGTGAAGAGCACAACGATATGAACATTTCAATATATCATGCATGCAAAACGGAGCAGTATGCTAGTAGATATGATGCAATGAACATGGAAACAAATGCAAAATAAAAAGATCTATGGAAAAATTCGGGGTCAACCTAGGGTTTCTCAGATCCAGATCTGGCGCGCGCGGACTCGTGGTTCGCCGGATCTTCGCCGGGGAATTTGCTAGAGATTGGGGAGACGGCCGGAGATGGCGGATCCGTAGCGGGGAAGCGGCGAGGAGGCGGGACGGCGAGGGATGAGCGCGGCGCCGGCGAGGAGGCGGAGGGGCGCCGGGGCGGGGCCGGACCGGAGCGGGCGGCGGGGCATGGTTGGCAGCGCCGGCGAGGTGCCCGCGCGGCGGAGCGGCGGCCGGCGATGGCGTCGAGGGGAGGCTGGCGGCGGCGCCGGCGCGGAGGCGCGGGCGGGCGGCGGAGACAAAGCGGGCCGCGGGGGCCTGCCCCGGGCTCGGCGGGCCGGCGGCGTGGGGAGGCGCGGGCGCCACGTGGCGCTCGCCGATTGGACGGGCGCCGCGGCAGGATCCGTCCGACGGCGGCCGGACGTGTCCGGTGGCGGCGGCCGGACGTGTCCGGTGGCGACGAGGAGCGATTTTCGGCCACGCGATCGTGATCGAACGACCGAGAGGATGGAGGGGGTTAGGACGGGTTATTGGGCCACTTTGGAGGGATGTTGGGATGCACACAAAAGAGGCCTTTGCGGCTACCCGGTTAACCGTTTGAGTATCAAACGACCTCCAAATGGAAC
Source organism: Aegilops umbellulata (assembly GCA_032464435.1). Lineage (NCBI taxonomy): Eukaryota > Viridiplantae > Streptophyta > Magnoliopsida > Poales > Poaceae > Aegilops > Aegilops umbellulata. The sequence continues at coordinate 92,530,629 of CP136055.1, forward strand.
AAAACTTGACAGGCGGTCTACCGGTGATATACCAAGGCCGCTTGGAAAAGCTCGGCCCATTCCGAAAAAGATGAGCACCCGCATGCGAAAAGAGGTAAAAGGGGGCGCCGGAGGACATAGGAGTGTCGGATTGCAAAACGGACAACCGGGAAAAAGACCGGATGCATGAGACGAACACGTATGCAAAATGAGATGCACATGATGACATGGCAAAATGCAACACGCAAGCAAATGACATGGCAAAGAAGGCGATTAACTGGCAGACACCTGGCGCATCAGATCCGGGGCGTTACACTCTCTCCCAGTTTATTTGTTTTGAATTTTTTTGTTTCATAAGTTCCAAATTCAAATTTAGAGCCCCCCATCACATGTTGAGATTACAATGTCCATTATATTGTTGCGTGCATGTATAGGAAAGAAAGAAATCTCGAGTATGCCATGAGTTCGTGCAGTAGTAGCACCACAAGGCCTGGCAGCAGGAGTTACATTTACCTCTCGGGGCCCTCGGGTCTGAGCTTCAGCACCTTACGACACCTGCCTTTGAGTCAATAACATGTGGACCCGATAGGTGGCTGGTCCACATGTAATGCTCCCAAAGGCAGAGGGGCAGTTGGGCCGAGATGGGTGAGCCGCTGGTTGGGGGACGTGTGGTGTCATGGGTTCGAGCGGCGTCGTGGGAATCACGTGTGGCTGTGGTAGAAACTTGATGCTCGCTGCATTTCAGTTGGCCCACATGTCATGCACACAAAGGCAGAGGGGCGGTGCGGCCGAGAGGGGTGAGGTGCACGTCGGGGGACGTGGTGCTGTGGGTTGGAGCGGCGTCGTAGGAATCGTGAGTGGTAGTGGATGAAATGTGATGGTTGCCGTAGTTGAACTTCCATGGACAAGCTGTCATGTCTATGGACACATGCATTGCATACCGATCACTAGAAGGAGTAGTAGAGAAAGCTAGGCAGATAAATAGTTCCTTATAGTCAAGCGGACCCACGCTACTACTTGTTCCAAAGACATGCACACCATCTTCTTTCTTCTTTATTATTATTATTATTATTTTTTGTGGGAGACGGCTTCGCAACGAGCTCTCTGGACCTTGCAGCTATCTCGAAACTCACACGGGCATCAAGGGCAGCATATTTTATCCGCTCGTACGTCAAGGTATAATTCTCCCATCCAGATGACCTTAATGCCAGCGTCTCGTCACCCTTCTAAAGATTTTTTCCATTCACAAAATTTGCTACGTCAAATAGGGATGGTGTCTGTTTATAACAATCTTCTACAAGAATTTTTATTTTGGTTTGTAGGTCAGCGATGCTTTTCAAATCAAGGTTGTACGGCTCCAACTTCTATTTGTCCCCTGTGATGGCTGCCCCACAGAAGTATATGTCCTCCCAAGACAAGAAATTGTGAAGCTCACGTGGTATGGAGTGCGCGTGTATGATGTGGTACACCAAAACATCATCTTCGAGGCATAGCTGAAGGATGGCGGCGCATTGGATCTTCCCAGTGGCATGCTCCATGTACTCTGCGTCGAGACCGATGACTTTCATCTCCACCTTTTGGAGGGAGTTGGATACATTGTTGATCCACTTCCGAACAACCCTTGGATGCTCGGTGACTGTGGCAACTATGCTCAAGAAGCCTTCGACGAGGACCTGTTGGACACTAAAAACCTGCATCTGGATCTCTTTCGCCATTTGGAACCGCTGGACCGGAGGGCTATGGTATGGAGAATTAGGATTAGATGGCTAGTGTAACTGAAGAAGATTATTATTTATAGGGGTTCGGAATTACTCTGGGAGGATGTGAAGAGGTTAAAACAATGTGAATGCAGTGTGGTTTGGATGCAAATGAAGATCAAGGAGTAGTGAAGAAGCCGAGGAAAATGGGTTCCTAATGGACAAGTAAATGGGAGAAGTGGCCTACCGACAGTTGATTAGATGGCTAGGTAGACTAAACAAAAAGGCTACATGGGTAGACTGAGGAGTGGGGCCTGTCCCTGCACGTGCCCATCCTTCCAGCGCTACATGTGCCACTGGCTCGTTGAGGTCACTCTTTTGAATCACCGTGGCGAGACATTTTATGATTCCTTTTTATCTCTACACCCCTCCTAACAGGTGGGACCTATGCAAACAGATAAAAAATGTGTCGTAGCTGGTTCAGATGGATATTGGCACGTGCGTGGGAGACACAACATTCTCTAGTTAAGGAATATGCGGTTATCCTCAAAAAAGGAAATTCCTTCTTCGCGCTTCCGCATGCATGAGAATTTGGTTCTGCTCGCAATACGGATGATACTTGGAGGATGAAGTGAACCCAGAGGTATGCTAGCACGGGAGTACTACTCTTGTTCCTACTACTCCTACTATTAGTAGTAGTACAACTGTGGTACACTTGATGGTGAAAATACCATTATTCATCCGGTCCTCACAGTGAAGTGACAAGACCCTGCGCCCGAGGTGACACCAGTCCAGGCAGTGTGTCTGGGTTACCAAAGTCAGCCTCACCTTCTGCACTGTGCAGTCACTGTCACCGCCGCTGTATAGCATGCCTTGCCTCATCTCCGTCTCCCCTAGCACCACTCCATCTCCATCTCCGTCTCGCCAGAGATCATGAGGTCACTCTTCATCATCTCACTGTGCCCCCGCGTACACTCGCCTCGCTCGCCTCCCCTAGTGAGGGAGTCCTGGATTAGGGGGTGTCCAGATAGCCGGACTATAACCTTTGGCCGTACTCTTGGACTATGAAGATACAACATTGAAGACTTCATCGCGTGTCCGGATGGGACGTTCCTTAGCGTGGAAGGCAAGCTTGGCAATACGGATATGTAGATATCCTCCCATTGTAACCGACTCTGTGTAACCCTAGCCCTCTTTGATGTCTATATAAACCGGAGGGTTTTAGTCCATAGGACGAACAACAATCATACCATAGGCTAGCTTCTAGGGTTTAGCCTCTCTCATCTCGTGGTAGATCTACTCTTGTACTACCCATATCATCAATATTAATCAAGCAGGAGTAGGGTTCTACCTCCATCCTGAGGGCCTGAACCTGGGTAAAAACATCGTACCCCTTGTCTCCTATTACCATCCGCCTAGACGCACAGTTCGGGACCCCCTACCCGAGATCCGCCGGTTTTGACACCGACATTGGTGCTTTCATTGACAGTTCCTCTATGTCGTCATCTTTAGGCCCAATGGCTCCTCCGATCATCAACAGCGATGCGGTCCAGGGTGAGACTTTTCTCCCCGGACAGATCTTCGTATTCGGCGGCTTTTCACTGCGGGCCAATTCGCTTGGCCATCTGGAGCAGATTGAAAGCTACGCCCCTGGCCATCAGGTCAGATTTGGAAGTTTGAACTACACGGCTGACATCCGCGGAGACTTGATCTTCGACGGGTTCGAGCCGCAGCCGGGTGCACCGAACTGTCACGATGGGCATGACTTAACTCTGCCGCCGAACAGTGCCCTGGAGGCTGCACCCGCGTTAGCTCCGACCCTTAGCTTAGAGCCAACCGTGCCGATCGAGGACGGGTGGCTAGACCCCGCCTCAGGGGCTGCATTCTCAACGGCGATCGAGCCGAACACTGGCCTTATCCTCTGCGAAGCCCGTGACTCCAAGGTGTCGGACTCTTCTCTGGACTCCAAACCCTCCGCGCCCCTGCCAATCGAATCCGGTTGGGCGCCGATCATGGAATTAACCGCCACGGATATCTTTCAACACTCGCCCTTCGGCGATATTCTAAATTCACTAAGGTCTCTCTCTTTGTCAGGAGAGTCCTGGCCGGATTATGGCCAACAGGATTGGGATGCGGACGACGAAGAAATTTGATGCCCACCCACCACCCACTTCGTAGCCACTGTCGATGGTTTAACCGACATGCTAGACTTCGACTCCGAAGACATCGACGGTATGGACAACGATGTAGGAGACGAACATGAACCAGTGCCTATAGGGCACTGGAAAGCCACCTCGTCATATGACATATATTTGGTGGATACACCCAAAGAAGGCAATGGCGACGGAACAACGGGGGATGACCCCTCCAAGAAGCAACCCAAGCGTCGGCGTCAGCAGCACCGCTCTAAGTCTCGCCAAAGCAAAGACGGTGATACTGGCATGGGAGATAATAACACCCCAGATAGTGCCGAAGACAACGCCCTCCAGCAAGACTCGGCGTAGGAGGATGGAGAAGCCAGCCCTCCTGAGAGGGCGGCAGACAGAGAGGAAGAGGATGATAGTTACATGACTCCCTCCGAAGACGAGGCAAGCCTCGGCGACGATGAATTTGTCATCCCTGAGGATCCCGTCGAACAAGAGCGCTTTAAGTGCAGGCTTATGGCAACGACGAGTAGCCTTAAGAAAAAACAGCAACAGCTTAGAGCTAATGAAGATTGGCTAGCCGACAGATGGACTGAAGTCCTTGCGGTCGAGGAAAACGAACTCGAACGCCCCTCCTAGAGCTACCCAAAGCGCAGGTTGCTACCCCAATTAGAGGACGAAGCACTTAAACCTACATCACCAGCGCATGAGGCGGCTGACCGGCCACCTCGCGGCCGCGACAGAGAGGCCTCTCGGCCCTCCACTCAAGCAGCACCCCGGTGTCGCTCAAAAATTACCAAGGCACGGGGAAACGCGCCAGACCTGCGCGATATGTTGGAGGACAAGGCAAGGCAAACAAGATCGATCTACGGATCGCATGGGCGCCCCACTACACGAGACGATAACCGTCACGCCGGATACAGTAAGTCCGACAGGGCCGAACACAGTAGACAAAGCTTATTTGAGCTACGTCGTGATATAGCCCAGTACAGAGGGGCTGCACACCCGTAAATAGACCCTGCGATGGCACAACAGACCCTGCGGTATGGATCGAGGACTATCTCCTTCATATCCACATGGCCCGCGGTGATGATCTACATGCCATCAAATACCTCCCACTAAAGCTTAAAGGACCTGCTCAGCATTGGCTTAACAGCTTGCCAGCAGAATCAATTGGTTGTTGGGAGGACCTGGAAGCCGCATTCCTCGACAATTTCCAGGGCACCTATGTGTGACCACCAGACGACGATGACCTGAGCCAGATAATCCAGCAGCCAGAAGAATCGGCCAGACAATTCTGGACACGGTTCTTAACCAAGAAAAATCAAATCGTCGACTGTCCGGAGGCAGAGGCCCTAGCAGCCTTCAAGCTTAACATCCGTGACGAGTGGCTTGCCCGGCACCTAGGACAGGAAAAGCCGAAATCTATGGCAGCCCTCACGACACTCATCACCCGCTTTTGCGCGGGAGAAGACAGCTGGCTGGCTCGTAGCAACAACATGACCAGGAGCCCTGGTAATTCGGATACCAAGGACAGCAATGGCAGGTCGCGTCGCAACAAGCACAAGCGCCTCATTAACAGCGGCAATGCTAAGGATATGGCAGTTAATGCCGGATTCACAGGCTCTAAACCCGGTCAGATGAAAAACCCATTCATAAGAAATACCCCGGGCCCGTCCAGTTTGGACCATATACTCGATCGCTCGTGCCAGATACATGGCACCCCCGAAAAGCCAGCTAATGACACCAACAGGGATTGTTGGGTGTTCAAGCAGGCCGGTAAGTTAAATACTGAAAATAGAGACAAGGGGTTACACAGCGACGACGATGATGAACCCAGACCGCCGAACAATAGTGGACAGAAGGGCTTCCCCCCACAAGTGCGGATGGTGAACATGATATACGCAACCCACATCCCCAAGCGGGAGCGGAAGCGTGCGTTAAGGGACGTATACACGTTGGAGCTAGTCGCCCCAAAGTTCAACCCATGGTCCTCCTGCCCGATCACTTTTGATCGAAGGGACCACCCCACTAGCATCCGTCATGGCGGATTCGCCGCATTGGTTCTAGACACAATCATTGACGGACATCACCTCACTAGAGTCCTCATGGACGGCGGCAGCAGCCTGAACCTGCTTTATAAGGATACAGTGCAGAAAATGGGCATAGATCCCTCAAGGATTAAACCCACAAAAACGACCTTTAAAGGCGTCATACCAGGTGTGGAGGCCAAATGTATAGGCTCAGTTACACTTGAAGTGGTCTTCGGATCCCCGGATAATTTCCAAAGCGAGGAGTTAATCTTCGACATAGTCCCGTTCCGCAGCGGCTATCACGCACTGCTCGGACGAACCACATTTGCAAAGTTCAATGCGGTACCGCATTACGCATTCCTCAAGCTCAAGATGCCAGGCCCTCGAGGAGTCATTACGGTCAATGGAAACACCGAACGCTCTCTCCGAACGGAGGAGCATACGGCGGCCCTCGCAGCGGAAGTACAAAGCAGCCTCTCAAGGCAATTCTCCAGTCCGGCTATTAAACGTCCGGATACCGTCAAGTGCGCCTGGAGTAACCTACAACAAGACCGCCTGGCACGTTCCGAGCAAGCGTAGCAATGCGGCCCCCACCCCAGCCCTCGCAAAACGGCGAAATCAGTGCTACACGTACATAATTACGCTCTGAAAATACCATCGGCACAGGGGCAGGGGCACCATCATGGCACGCCCGAAATGCAGCTTAACCGCACTAGGGGCTGCCAATTTTGTCATTTTTTCTTACTTTCAGCACTCTACTCTTCGGAGGACCGGATCAGCAGTACAATTGCCGCACAACCAATACAACAACCAGGGAAGCAGAAAGCTACGCCGCACTATGAAACTCCCAGGTGGTCTCTATAACGAGCAGTGTACCTGTTTCGCATGCCATTCCGCAGCTCGCCCCTGGAGGGGGACATGTCAAATAGTCCCATCTCTTGCTTATCGCACTATTTGTATCATTCTACTTTTACAGCAGCCTTTTAAAATAAACAATGCTTAGCTTCAGCTTATTATTGCATTCTCTATTCATTTCTTTTTCAATATATATGTTCATTCATGACATTTATCACCCGTACACTTTGGTATGGTCAATACGCCAGGGGCTGAAGCACCCCATAACACGGCGTGAAATGTCCGAACACTTTCACAAGTGCGGCCCTCCGAACTTATAGCATTATATGCATCAGCTCTGAATCATGTCTTTGGTCAATAGTTGGGTTTTCCCGGCTCCCATGTTTTGGTACCTTACGTTCCGCTATATCGGCTAAGGTAGCGCTGGGAGAACTACTTCGATTGAGCCGCGGTTGAGCTGGGCTAAGCACCGCAGTAGAGAAAGCTAAAACTGACTGTCATGATAGGGCGAGAGCTGGTCGCTGTTCGGGAGGTTTCGAGTCCCTAAAGACTCATGCCGCTTAGAGCGAGGAGTAGGCTTTGTCCGGCGTAGGCGTGTATAGGGCCCCGAACTCGGTCTTCCGAATACTAGGGGCTTCGCTGAAATTTAAAATTATAGAATTCTCTGGCCAAGTGAGAGTGATAACGCATTATAGTCCGATTGCCTTGTTCGTTGTGCTGAGCACCTCCCTCGAAGGACCCAAGAATGGGAAAAAGAGTACTCAGGTTTATCCCGAACACCCCAGCACTCGTGGCATCCGGGTTGAAGCCGACGACTTGCCATCTCTCAGATTTGATAAACAGCCGCATAGAAGGTAATATTTTAAATTAAAACGAGCGTTGCATAGCGCATATGAACAAGTTTTCAGCGCACGGGATAAAACGAGCATGTTTCACTCAAAAATTACATCTTTAGAACATTCGTCCGCCACAAGGCGGGCGCCCTTCAGGACGCCCTCATAATACATCTCGGGGTGGCGATGCTCCTTGCCCTGTGGTGGCCCGTCCTTCACAAGCTTCTCCGCATCCATCTTGCCCCAGTGCACCTTAGCACGGGCACCTTCAATGCAGACGGAGCGCTTGACGACTTCAAGCCACGGACATGCATCCACCAGCCGCCTCACCAGCCCGAAGTAGCTCCCAGGCAGGGCCTCTCTAGGCCACAACCGAACTATAAGGCCTCTCATGGCCTATTCGGCCGCCTTGTGGAGCTCCACCAGTTGCTTCAGCTGGTCGCTCAAAGGAACCGGGTGTCCGGCCTCAGCATATTGAGACCATAACACCTTCTCCGACGAGCTGCCCTCCTCGGCTCGGTAGAAAGCGGCGGCATCGGACACGCTGCGGGGCAAATCTACGAAGGCTCCCGGAGAGCTCCGCCCTGGGGTAAGTAACAAGTAATTCACTTTCACGTGCTTACTTTGCATAAAGAATGCCTTACCCGCCACTATCTTCTTCACCGCCTCAACTTCCTGGAGGGCTTTCTGGGCTTTGGCCTTTGTAGATTTGGCATTTTCAAGGGCCGTCGCGAGCTCAGACTCTCGCTTCTTTGAGTCAAGCTCCAAACTCTCATGTTTTTTCACGAGAGCCTGGAGCTCTTGCTGCACCTCGCCAACCCGTGCCTCATGCTTCTCCCGCTCGGGGCGCTCCGTGGCTGCCTTCTTTTCGGCCTCGGACAGCGCTTGCTTAAGGGTCGCCACCTTAGTCGTGGTCCCTAGGACACTAATAGTGATCCTGTCATTTTTTGCAACTACATCTTTTTAAATAAACTCCACAAGGTATTACTTACCTTCTTTTTCCTCGAGCTGCTTCTTGGCAAGGCCGAGCTCTTGCTCGGACCGCTCGAGGCTCTGCTTCAGCGCATTCACCTCCGCAGTCAGTGTGGCAGAGGCCAGCAGCGAAGCCTGCATAGGCATATTGACTTAATTATGTTAGACTCCTACGAATGTTATTAGATCCTCTATTCGGCTTTTCTTTCCGAACGCCAAACAGAGCATCAGGGGCTACTGTCTATGCGGTAATATTTTCACATATTTTTCACATACCTCAAAGCCTGTTAGCAGGCTCGCACAGGCTTCAGTCAGCCCGCTTTTAGCGGACTGAACCTTCTGGATCACCGCACTCATAATAGTGCGGTGCTCCTCGTCGATGGAGGTGCCGTTAAGCACCTCCAACAAATTATCCGGTGCCTCCGGTTGGGCGGAGGTCACCGGCGTCGTAGGCTTGCCCTTCTGACTAGGGAGCCGCCTGCCGGACTCCGGAACCATTGAAGGTTCCGGTGCGGTGTCCGGCCCAGGGCCGGACTTGGAGCCTTGGGGGTTTTGTCCCCTTTGCGCCTGGAGTCCAGCAGGTCACCTTGCGGCGCCTCCAGGACCACCTCCTCCTGGCTTGGAGCCTTCTGGGACAACACCTCGGCGTCGTCCGTAGGGCGGGGGAGGTAGAGGTCGGAAGCGAATTCACATCCGATGAATCCAGGGAACCGCTCGACGACACGTCGAGCCGGTCTTTGGGCGGACTGCATAATTATATTCAACGTCAGGAGAAGCTATGCAATAAAGGAACGCCATGAGTCACTCTGGTGTCCGAATACTTACGACTTCGCCAGGGGCTTGGCCCTGAGCAGCCACTCCTCTTCGCCGTCGTCGGCATTGGTGGAGTAGTCCGTAGGAAGGGTCCTCCCTTTCTTGGACCCTCCGACCTCCCCAGTTGGGGCGGCCTTCCTTTTCTTCTCTCCCCCTGCTGGGCAAGAAACCTCTCTTTCCTCCTCCTCGTCTTCGTGGGAGGAGTCCGCCTCGGAGTCATCGGACGATGAGTCCGACTCCACTGGGCGCCGGGAACTCTTCCGGGTTCCCGTGGCCTTCTTCTCCGGCACCACGTAGGGGTCCGGAACTAGCAGCTCCGCCAAGCGGGCGTCCGTTGGGTCTTCGGGCAAAGGAGCCGGACAGTTGATCTATTCGGCCGTCCTCTGACAGTCCTGTCAAAGGAATGGGAGCTTAGATCCCGCATAGAGTCAAACTATGAAACACAGATATCCTGTAAGAGGTAAAAACAGCTTACCGCGTTGGCCTGACGCTGCATGCTGAATCCGCGATCCTCGGTAGCGGATGCGGGAGCCTCGGCGCCCTTGAATAGCACCTTCCGGGCATCTTCGTATGTTGTGTAGAAGAGCCTGCTCAGAGTTCGGTGTTGGGCCGGGTTGAACTCCCACAAGCTGAAAGCCCGTTGTTGGCACGGGAGGATCCGGCGGATGAGCATGACCTGGACTACGTTGACAAGCTTGAGCTTCTTGCTCACCAGGTTTTGGAGGCATGTTTGGAGTCCGGTCAGCTCTCCTTTTTTACCCCACGACAGACCCTTCTCTTTCCAGGAGGTGAGCCGCATAGGGATTCCGGATCGGAACTCGGGGGCTGCGACCCATGTAGGTTCACGCGGCTCGGTGATGTAGAACCACCCCGATTGCCACCCCTTTATATTCTCCACAAAGGAGCCCTCGAGCCATAGGACGTTCATCTTTTCCACCATGGCGCCTCCGTACTCCGCCTGGCGGCCGCCCACTACCTTTGGCTTGACATTGAAGGTCTTCAGCCATAAGCCGAAGTGGGGCTAGATGCAGAGGTAGGCCTCACACACGACGATGAACGCCAAGATGTTGAGGATGAAGTTTGGGGCCAGATCGTGGAAGTCCAGGCCGTAGTAGAATATGAGCCCCCGGACAAATGTGTGGAGGTAAGCCTAGTCCGTGGAGGAAATGGGTGAGGAACTCCACCCTCTCATGGGGCCTCAGGGGTGGGTATGAGTTGCCCCTCGTGTGGGAGCCGGTGCGCGATGTCGTCAGACAAGTATCCGGCTTTCCTTGTTTCTTGATGTTCCCCTCCGTGACGGAGGAGACCATCCGCTTGCCTCCCGCTCCAGACATGGCTGGAGAAGGTTGAGGTGGGGAATGCGGACTTGGGCGCTGGAGCTCGAGTATGCGAGAATGGATGAGCAAAGGAGGAAGAAGGCATGGGTGAAAAGGTGGATCCGTATCCCCTTATATGGGCAAACAAAACTGCGTGTCCCTACCAGCCTGGTAAAACTCGCTTATCTCCCAAGTGCCGTAATCAATGGCACGGTTGGGTTACCCACGCCCGTATTGATGAGAATCCCAGAATAAGGGGACACGATCTCTACTTTGACAAAACGTGCCAAGGAAACCGCCTTGCTAAACGCGCTGAGGTGGGACAATAAAACGATTCGAATAAAGACTTGGCAGTGGTGTGATGTCACGTTACGGAGTACGTCAGCAGATTAGAATTATGTAAATATTATTCTCTCTATGCCAGTATGTGGAACTTATTTTGCAGAGCCGGACACTATCCTTGTGTTCAAAATCTTCTATGATGTATTTGGAGGAGGAACCTGCCTTGCAATGCGAAGACAATCTGTGCGCCTGACTCGTCGTCATTGAAGCCTGGTTCAGGGGCTACTGAGGGAGTCCTGGATTAGGGGGTGTCCGGATAGCCGGAATATAACCTTTGGCCGGACTCTTGGACTGAAGATACAAGATTGAAGACTTCGTCCCGTGTCCGGATGGGACTTTCCTTGGCGTGGAAGGCAAGCTTGGCAATACGGATACGTAGATCTCCTCCCATTGTAACCGACTTTGTGTAACCCTAGCCCTCTCCGGTGTCTATATAAACCGGAGGGTTTTAGTCCATAGGACGAACAACAATCATACCATAGGCTAGCTTCTAGGGTTTAGCCTCTCTGATCTCGTGGTAGATCTACTCTTGTACTACCCATATCATCAATATTAATCAAGCAGGAGTAGGGTTTTACCTCCATCGAGAGGGCCCGAACTTGCGTAAAAACATCGTTCCCCTTGTCTCCTGTTACCATCCGCCTAGACGCACAGTTCGGGACCCCCTACCCGAGATCTGCCGGTTTTGACACCGACACCTAGTACCACTATTCCCTCGCTAGCCGCTCCAGCACCGAAAGCCTTCTCCCCCGTAAATCAAGCCCCCCCCCCCCCAAAACCCCACCTTCCAAACTCCACCATGGCCGAACGCGAACCATGCAGCATCCATATGAGCCGCGATTGGAGCAATCTCCCAGTGACATCATCGACCTCGGTTGTTCGTGTATGGATATGTTTAGCGCCCTGCGGCTGGCTACATGCTCGAGGGTCATGCACATGGCCATCGTCGAAGCGAGGCCTAAGCTTTTCAAGACAACCTGCTTGCTGCTATCTGGTCTTGCGAGATTTGCTCACAATGATATGGAGGTGTACATGATGCCCCTCGACTTCAATCCGACCTCCATTAGCCGAAACTTCATTGCAGGTATGTAGTGGGTTGCCGTACATCATTTCCATCGACGTCGATCCAATCACCATCGCCCGAAACTTCTTGCAGGTATGTACTAGGTCGGCATGAACTCCCACTAGATGGCTGCCGTCAGAGAAGACGGGGAAAAGTTGGTGCTCGTGAACTTCCAGACCTATCCTTCCTCCGTTGGATGATACAGAGTTTTACCTTCGCTGTCCAAGTCATCTAAATTACGTTGTCAGTTGGACGCACCTTGTTTTGAAGAAGATTGTAATATTCCAAGTGCCCACACGACATGCGGATTACACAGGCTTCAAGCTAATTACATTATTCAACAAGGGACTCGCCTATCTTTCCGCCGGTGCCTTCTTTAGATGGAGAGAGCTCAGATCGCAATGGATCGTCGTCAAAGCTAATACACACTTCTGTGATGCTATTGAACACAATGGCATCATCTACGCGATCGACAAAGCAGATGGCACCACGTATTGCTGGGACAACGTGTGTAAGTTGTTTTCGTCTAATGTTAATGATGACGCCATGACACTTTTTGAACTTTTTGTGATGATTGACATATCCCTGTTTGAGCAGAATTTGAGTAGAACTACGGCAATGTATTAGATACGCCGTAAATCAGCTATATTTGGAATGAGTTAATTCATGTGATTGTGACCATGTCATTACATCCATTTTGTACCCCTGAATAATCAAACTGTTAGGAAGATATTGACATCCTCCTTATTTTATAGTAATCTATATACTACTAAATATGAGTGTGTATCAATGGCCATGTTAGTTTCCTCATTTTCATGATGTAGAAACATGCATCACACTGTTGATTTCATCTAACCATACATTAGGGAAGTAAATTTGCATATGGAGAACTCTATATTTTGAAGTCGTGAAATCCTGTAATGCTTACCATGTGTACATACCTATGTTCGCCCTTCAGCAATCAATAGCTAGAATAATATGCTCACAAAAAAATTTCCCACAGAACATGAGTATATAACAATGCATGGTCTGTTAGTTTCCTTGAAGAATTTGTTTGTGAGGACAGAACATGACTACATAACATGCATGACATGGTAGTTTCCTCTAAAGAATCGATTGTGATATAACATGGGTATAACCATGCATGGCACTTCTCTATTTTCGAACCCAATATACATTTCCCTATATTTTCCTCCCAGTTCCAACAGGGACATATCAATGATGTTTCTTATATTATCCTACTCATACTCTGAACAATACTGATCTTACATTAACAATGCATGTCCTTTTTGATATGATGTAGTGTCCCTACAGTTACTGCCCGTTGTAATCACACCACCTTTGCCAAAAACAGGGAAGCACAATTGGTTCCTCGCTCGATCAGAGGACGGCAAAAGACTGATGATCATTCAGACACATGAGCCGGAAAAGTTATATTGCAAAAACCCCACTTTATGAAAGCACCATGAAATACGTGAGTATCCGGACAGTGGCTGTTACGTCTATGAGCAGGATACCAGCTTGTTGGGGCCTAGAAGATTTTTGAGCTGGAGGCGGGTACACATCCTTGGTTCATACTCTCTGTTTCTCAGACTCAATTATCCGATTAACCAGGAGATCACCATTGGCAAGGACCTTGATGGCAGAGAGGCTCTATTTGCTATGGAAAACTTTGTCTACACGGCGAGCCCTAGGAGTTCGGGAGCAAACTCCCCTGATTATCAACGATACAGCCTGCAGCCAAAAGAAGGTGAGAATGACAAAGGCATCTATACTAAGTTTGATCCTTGGACGTGTCGAGTCCGACATGAAGTGATGTAGCTCAAGCCTTCAGGTTGATAGGTAATTGGGTTGTTGCGTCAAAAGGGTGGAGTACTGCTGTCTCCGGATCACCGGGGCTGCAAATTATGATGGTGTTGGATCATCCCTCTTTGAATGACTTGTTGTCTTTGCTGCTTGTTCTATATGGGTAGTTCTCTCTATTGTTATGCATATTCCTTGTCATTTGGTCATCCTCGTCTATGTCACTCCTAATATGTAATAGTTTCCTCTATTTAGAATGTCATTCTCGTCTGGATCACGAGAGTCTGAGCGCTGCAGATGGGTGCGTTTTGGTGGTGTAGCAAGACTTCTTATGAACTATCGTTTCTTGTTGTTTATGTCAGTAGTAGTCACTAATCAGTGTTTGAATGTTGTATATATCGTTGTTTCGAACTGTTTATTGTCTCAAACTGCTGGTGGGATAAATGAGGGCATCACCATTCTCCAGTGTTTAGAGTATATCTCCTTTTTTTCAAGTTATAATTTGAGCTCAGTGTCTATTCGAGGATGTGCACTTGTTTGGGCCAGTGAGGTGTCGTTGAATATCGGCCGAGTAGGAACACAATGCCAAAAGAAGGTGTTCATGCATGTCGAAGAAGTGGTCAATCGATCAATAAAAGTACTGCCGCCGCCGCCGCTGGTGCCCGGGTCCGTCGACGACGTCCATTACAAGAGTCAACGTCAGACTTTCCCTGTGTTGCTCGGAACGATGGATGGCACATGGCCTACTCTATCGCGCGGCGGAGGCCATTGCTTCTTTGGGATAAGAGGCAGGGCTAGCTGCCTGGATGTGCTCTAATTTGCGGTAACAACTGAATCTTGTCAGATGACCTCTTCTATTTTTTTACCTGAACTTTTTTTAGAAAGGGTTGTACATCAACTTAACGTTCTAGCAGAACTTATATATTGTATTGTCTGTCTATTTTCTTTCCACAACATTCAAGATATTTCCCTATCATTGATAAAGACGATGAACCATTATGCACGAGTTCGTTGATTTCAACATAGCCCTACCCGTAGCAATCCACTGCTTCCACCCTGATTGTGCCGCCTGCGTGAAATTTTTGTATGCAAGTTCAGTGTGCTATGGTGTTCTATATGATTATGTCAACTATATAAGTTTTTATTGAGCATCCTCAATGCATATGGCTGAAAGATGTATTTACAAGCATCGACTAATGGGTCTCTCTCTCTCTCTCTCACACACACGCACAAGTGGGACCCGTTGAATTATTTCTTCGCTCATGACATCTTTTAATTAGGATCCACTGTACTCTAACTTTTTTCTTTAGTTATTAATTGAGCTCAGTGACTTCAAAAAGTTGTACAAAAGCCTTGTTTGGGCCTTTCTGGCATCGCTGAATGTGGGCTGAGTAGCCATGTAAGGTTGTACTGTACTACACAGGCCTTTTTTTTTAACATCGGCAATGCAACTGGGCCGACAGTTGTACACAATCCGGGTCAACTTGTTATTCTCCGCCCAGCTGGCTACAAACCTTTCCTAGGAGGGATGCATTAGGCTTACCAAGAAATTGGGCTTTAAGAAATAATACATGGGATGTAATTATAAAAATAGGGCAGTAACTATAAAAAATGCACCAAACAGGTAATTAGTTTATAAAATATTACTTATGGATTATGAAAATTCTAATTTCATTAATTGTTGCGTGCGCAATGTTTTGTTGGATTTTTACATAATACAAATTTATATTGAATTGTATTTAATCTGACTAGAAATTTCAGGAAAAAAATATTTCGGATCCTATCAAAATGTGGGAAATTTTATTGAATTCTGTTTTGAACGGTTGGTTGAAATTATTAATCTTTGTCCTAGCTAGAAAATGGGTTGTACTTTTAACAAACTGTAAATGGGCTGTAGTAAATTCCATTAGAATTCAAAAATGGGCTGTGCATTCTTACAAATCGCAAATGGGCTATAAGTTCTCTACCACACACTTGAGGGCCTACTAAGTTGACACGTATGCAAGGCTTTGTCAACTTATAGTCAACACATGGTTCTAGCAGCAGTGTCCATTGGATGTCCATCCAACGGATGTCGTGCTTCTTCTTCAATCTCGGATATTCTAGCTTCAGCCACCCAAAAAATGATTCCTCCCCCTGAAATCTGGGGCGCACCGTTTCGGAGGCTAACCTATGGGCCTACTAAGTTGACGCGTATCGGGCTTTGTCAACTTAGTCAATATAAACGATTCTAGCTGTAGTGACCGTACGATGTCCATCAAACGGCCATTGTGATTCTTCAACCTCCGGTCTTCTTGCTCCAGCCACCCAAAGCAGCATCGGTCGTGCCGCCTGCTCCTGCCTCCCGTGGACGGTTGTGCTGCTGCGGAGGCCTCACCTCCCCCTACCACTCCCACCGCTGGCCAGGCCTTGCGGCGACGACATCCTCACACCGCAGTCGAACCAGTGAACCCTCGTACTCCTCTCCGCGTGGGCATCCACTGCCGCGTCTTCCCCGGCTCTACACCAGCCCCTTCCTACGCCTCATCGTCGTCCACCGTCTTGGTGGTCTCGGCATGGCATGGTCAATGTGGTCAACGACCGACTTCCATCGGAAGAGTACTATACGTGGAGAGGCTGACAGCCGGGTCCATGGTCGTAGCAAGGAAGTGCCTCCTTATTACGCGAAAAATAATTATTCCTCCACCTGACAACAGGGACACATCGGACGGGCCACCGTATTTTGTGAAAAAAAAATGTTTCCCCTGACTCCTGCGACCCACCAGCTACATCTTCGAATGCAAGGAATGTGCCCATATTACTGGCAAAAAAATTATTCGCCCCCTGACTGCTGGGACCCACCAGCTACATCTTCGCATGCAAGGAAGTGCGTCCATATGACAGGCAAAAAAACGATTCGCCCCCTGACTGCTGGGACCCACCAACTACATCTTCGCATGCACGGAAGTGCCTGACAGTCAGGGCCCACCCGGTCGAAGCGTATGTAGCGTTGTCATTCTGGTCGCGAACGTGTACGTACATACTGGTCGATCGGTCTGTCTGCAGGCTGCAGCGATGAACTGTGGCCATGTAACGAAGGGCATGTGTGGTAGTATAGGCGCGCACATGTGGTAGTAGAGGCGCGCATGTAGCATGTAAACGTATGTAGAGCGGCCATGGTGCAAGAAAGTAAATACGGGCACATATACGGGTGGGGTCTCGAACGCCTACTCGCGCATACATACAGCCAGGGCTCGTGTACATGGCTGTGGCTGGGTCGGAATGGAGAAACAGCGTCGTCGTCGTGTTCATGGGAGGCAACGGAATGTGTCATGTTCATCGGGAGGCAACGAAACGCGTGCTGTTCATCGGGAGCCAACCGGCTTGGACGGAACAGCCGATAGAAACGAGGCATGGCGTACCACAGAACGGAGGAAATGTCCTTGTGTTTGACCGGCCATGGTCGAAACAGGATCCTGTTCATCGGGAGGGGTCAGGCGTACCGCAAATCGGAGGAAACGGACCTACTACGGTCGAAATGGGGTCCGGTTGACTGGGAGGGGTGTGGCGTACCGCAAAACGGAGGAAACGGACTTGCGTTGGAGCGCTACGGTCTAAACGGGGGTCCTGTTCATCGGGAGGGGTGTGGTGTACCGTAGAACGGCACTCCACGTGATACTGTTCATCTTCACCGTTGACCTCCTCCAGCCTCCACGGGCTACCGTTCATCCACCGTCGACCTCCTGCAGCCTCCACCCGCGACTGTTCGTCCACGGGCTCCTGTTCATCCAGCCTCAATCACGCGCTCCTCCACCGGCTACTGTTCAACCAGCCCTCTGCACGGGCTACTGTTCATCCAGCCCTCCATCGGCGATTGTTCAACCAGCCCTCCACCGGCTACTGTTCAACTAGCCCTCCATGGGGTCCTGTTCATCCAGCCCTCCACGGGGTCCTGTTCATTCATCGGCTTGATCGATCGGGTTACTGTTCATCCAGCGGCAGCGGCCTCTACTACGACGGGTTCCTGTTCATCCAACCCCCACCGAGAACTGTTCATCCAAATCCCCAAACAACGCTCTCTATTCATCCAGAGGAAGCATTGATCGGCTTTAGTTAGAAGCAGTAGCGAAGGAATCGCTCGATCTAGTTCAGTTAACAGCCATCGATTGATCGCTCGGGTTCAGCAACACGTAGCCTGCAATGCAATCGCTCGGGTTCAATTAGAGCCCAACGCCTCGCTCGGGTTCAGTTAGAGCCCAACGCCTCGCACATATGCGCATACGTACCAGAGAAACGCGCATCGCTCGGCCCCCGACCAGCCACCATAACTGGGAACTCCCCGATCTTTTCCTCGCCCGCGCTTCTACCACGGTTTTTTCCTTCATGCACGACCCAGAGAATGTCATGCAACTTCATCTCCGGCCCGCCCAGGACGAAAAGCCCATTTTCTATCATGATTTTTTGTCATAGAAGTAGGACCCCACGACATCTATGATGATACCGGGTTTTGTCACAATTATTGTCATTGAAGTGTCATAAGTATGACAGAAAAAATTTCATTCGGCCCAAAATGGCACGTATGTGTCTTTTTTGTAGTGCTTGATGCTCAGCTTGTAGAGCTGCAAGAACTCCGCAGGGTCGGGGGTGTCGTCATAGCGCGGAGGCAGGTCTGGCTTCAAGTTGCCTAGCCAAACGACGCTACGCAGCTCCGGGGTGGAGGCACGGCAGTCTGTAGTAGCCACCGGGGCCCGCCGCGGAGGAGGAGCTTGGTCTTGGTGCCCGCGTACCGCTGCCGCAGGTGGCATGCGGTCTTGACGTGGTGGCGCCGGGAGCGCGGGAGCATCTTCACTCGGTTGGGGAATCTCTTGGCAGCTTCCTTCTTCATGCGCGGGCGCCCGGCGTGGCCGGGCGCACCGGGGGCGCGCATCTTGGTGCCAGGGCGGCGTCTTGGTGTGGAGGTGGCGGAGGCGCTCCATGATCTACATCGCCTGCAGCTAGCAGAGGGCGAGGCAACAAGAGGGACGGTGCGGGAGAGCCCCCAGCGGTGATGACCAGCTCGGCGATGCGGTCCAACCAGTCCTTGTAGAGGTCGTCGACCGGACGGTAGCGGAGGAGCTCGCGTGCCTTGAGCAGCGAGGCTTGCGCATCCGTGGGTGCGCGACGAGCGTGAGACGATGAGCCGACCGGAGTTAGCGATGGGGTGGCGGTGCGGCCGTCGCGCCGCACAGAGGGGTGCAGCGAAGATGCTTGCTACTCGTTTCCCGCCGCGGTAGTGGCGGCGGGTGACGGAGAACAACGGGGAGGCCCGCCAACTGGGGTTTTCTGAGCGACACGGGCAGCAAGGGCGGCCCGACGCTTGGTGCGGGCTTGACGCGCGTCTATCATGGACATGGTGGAGCAGTGGAACGTGGAGCGGCGGAAGGGAAGATTCAACGCACCCCTACCTGGCGCGCCAAATGTCGGATTACGGGTTCTAGCAAAACCCTTGAGGTTCAAACTCTAGGGTGCGCACGAAGATCTCTCTCCCCCTAGCTCATGCTCTCACCGCGATCTCAAAGCTCAGCTCGCCGAACCCAACGAACAAGGGACACAAGAGTTTATACTGGTTTGGGCCATCGATGTGGTGTAATACCCTACTCCAGTGTGGTGTGGTGGATTGCCTAGTAGGCTTGGATGAACAAGTACAAGGGAAGAACTACCTCTCGAGGAGAGGTGTTCTTGATCTCGGTGAGCTTGTGTATGTGACGATGGTCCGAAAAATCTCTCTCCTCTATGGCGGTGGCTAGTCCTATTTATGGAGGCCCAGGTCCTCTTCCCAAATGTTAGGCGGGAAGGGATCCCACAACGGCCAATTTTAATGGGGAAAGCTAGTACAAGCTATCCTGACAAAAGTGGTCTTCTCCAGCCAAAGGCTCTGGTGGTGACGCTGTCGTGGGCTCCGCGATGACCTCCGTCCTGCCGTCCTGCTGGTCTTGGTCTTGTTGCATCGATATGGAAACCTTTGCCTGATGCCTCGGGAATCCTCGCCTGCGCCTGCTCCTTTAGCACCAAAGAGGAAACGAGTACTCTGCGCCTGCTGGCGCCCGCCTGGTGCCCACCTAACCTTGGTCATCATGGCTCACGTCACGGGAACCTCGCGAGGTGCCCCTTTCCTTGAACTCTCCGCTCCTCGCAAGCCAGCCTAGGGAGGCTGCCCCTGAGGAGGTATTGTGTCGTCCGCCTCGCGAGGCTTGGCCCCTCGCGAGGGTCTTAAGTGTTTGCTGGTGAAGATGGGCCGTACCAGGCCACAGGTGGAGTCATGCCATGGGCCGCAGGCAGGCAAGTCTGGGGACCCCCATTCCCAGAATGCCGACAGACACCACCGACCGCCTCTGCGATCGCCGCCATGCTCCACCTTGCACCAATCGGACATTCCCTAGCACCAGTCGAGCATGATCCTCGTAACTCCAGATGATCTTTCGCATAGCCTTCTCGCAGCCTTGCTCTGATACCACTTGTTAGAATAAAACACTAATGCAAGATCATAGATGACACATCGAGGCATGATATTTGTTAACGAGGTTCACCTATATGGCTACATCCCCGGGGCATGACTACGGGCGCTCCTCCCAAAGATACCGCAACATCGGCCGCCCAGGAACAGGCACAAGCCATCGGCTCCCCCGCGTACCTGTTGCTATCAAGTCAGCATGGGTTACAACGTGTGGTGCCCCTCTGTATATAAGAGGCCTAGGATATAATTTGTCCGACTCCTACACGACTAGTACCTAACCACACCAATAACAACTCCAAGACCACGTAACCACTTGCGTACATAATATTCGACACAAATATAAAAGGGTCGGCGAGGTATAGGCGGCGGCGAGGAGCGGGAGCGAGGAGCTGGAGCTACGGGAGTCCATCCATGGCATTTCCTGAAGGCCAAGAGAGAGGTGAGGCAAGTAGAAGGAGAGGGCGACGAGGTCGGGCGGCTCACCAGATATGGCTGCTGTCGGTGGTTCTCTACCCACCAGCGAGCTCGGGGCAACGCAAGGATGCACGGGAAATGTCGGCGGCCTGGGGATCGAAGAGGCAGTCGGGCAAAGGTGGTGGGGACGCGTGGACGAGGTGGCTCGGAGCGCTGCTCCTCTTTCATGGTGCTCGGCTCAGGAGCGAGGCCCTTGGGCGCTCGTGCGGGTGCGGGATAGGTGGGAATGGAGGGAGGGGAGAGGAGGCGCAGAGGAGGTCCTTGCCAGCGCCGAGCTTGCCGGGCGGAGCGGGGCTCGGGGAGGCCTCTGGTTGGGTCGGGTGATGGACAGCGGCACGGTGGAGACTGTGGATTGGACAGCGGTGAAAATCAAGGGAGGTGCTCGGAGATCTGGTTGATGGAATGGATCCGGAGGGGATCCTGATGGAGACAGGAGAGGGGTGATTGGCTGGCGACGCGATGGGAAATGGTGGACTGGACAGGTAGGGCTAGGGTTCATCTGCCTAAATAGGTCGATGGGTGTCGGTGTCAAAACCGGCGGATCTCGGATAGGGGGACATGAGCTGTGGATCTAGGATTGATGGGTAACATAGGACGATGAACAAGGTGTTTACCCAGGTTCGAGCCCTCTCAAAGAGGTAAAACCCTACATCCTGCTTCATTATATTGATGTGTGTAATGGTGTTACAGAGTCGATCTAACTCAAGATCAGGCGAGCTTGAACCCTAGGCTAGTCTGGAGGTGATGTTGCTCTGCCCCTAAGGGCCTATAACCCTTTATTTTATATAGACACCGATAGGGCTAGGGTTTACAAGTAACCGATCATAAATGTAAGGTAATAGATCCTTGACTTGGAGGGTACTCCACGTCTTCGGTAGTTATATCCTGGTATGTGATCCGGTCCTAGGGTGGACTCTGCAATGACTCTTAATCCGGCCCACTAGAAATGAGCCGGCCATCCGGGGACCCCTTAATCCATAACTCCCTCAGTCGCCCCCGAACTAGTCTCCAACGCCAGGCTTGTATCCGGCATCTTGAATAGTCTTTGGCTTGCGAGGTGAGTTCCACATTATCTATGCATATCCGAAGTAGAGAGGTATCCGGAATCCGAAGAGTTTGCTTAACCTCGAAGGCAAGAGTGTCCTGACATGGTCAGTTCATCTGACAACTTTTCCAATGAAGAGTCGCATACAGTCATAATATGAAACCACCGGGCTTTCTCGATGCACGGCTTGAGTCCACCCATTAATCGGCACGCCTCATCAAGGTAGAGATCGTCCTCTATTTTTTCGGGGATATGATCAATGTAAATGATTCCACTTTGCGCATAACGTCACTCCTGTATTGGGAAGTGGAGAGGACGGCGACGCGTAGGGAGGGAACCCTTGGCCTTCACACGGCCTATAAAGGGGGGATAGTTCCCTTTATCCTTTCATGCTTTCTTCTTCCTCCTGCTCCATCTTTTCCAATCTCCAGAGCTCTAGTGCCCGTTTCTTCTCCCGGTTAAGCAAAATCTTCCTTGAGCTTCTCCTTGTCCTTGTCATGGCTGGATCCGGCACCAACGGCAAGTGGGAAGTGTCGTGTGTCACCAACGACGAGATCGTACGGCTGAAGGAGGCCGACTATTTGGCGGCAAGCATCGCCCATCGAGCCCCCGAAGTAGGCCAGGCCATCCCAACACCCAGAGAGGGCGAAAGGGTGGTCTTTCTTTATCACTTCGTCTGAGGATTGGGTTTCCCCTTGCACCCATTTGTTCTTCTATGGGCTAGATTTTCACAATCTAGCCCGAAATTCTCTTCTCCATATTTCATGCTACGGGTGCAGCAGCACTTTGTCCTGTGGCTCCAAACCTTCAACGTCAAGCCGAAGGTGGTCAGCGGCACCCAAGCAGAGTGCGGAGCAGCCAAGATTAGCAAGCTAGCCCGAGTGGAGTGGCCTGAAGGGAGGTTTTCCAACACCGTGAAGATGTGGCAAAAGGAGCGGTTCTATATCAGTGAACCACAGAAGGCAAACTGGGTGGTGACACCGGAGTTCATATCCCCCCCATGAGATTGACCTCATGGACCACCAAGTGTCCGACGTGGGGAAACGCCAGCCAGGTGTTGCATCTGTAGAAGCGTCTCTCCAATGTTATGGAGCAGGACATCGGTTTAACCGATGTTGTACAAATCATGTTTGCGCGTCGCATGCTTCCTTGTAAGGAAAGGGTCAAGGCGATGTGGGAATACAAGGCCATCGATCCCTCCCCGGTGAAGTTTCTCTTTGGCACCACCCACAGCAGGGTGTGGAGCCAATTCTTCAAGTCGCAAGAGTACTGGCCAACCAAGGAGGATGACATCGTTCTCGATGACAAGACCGCCGCGAAACAGGTAAGTGCCGATCTGGCAGAACAGATGTATCCGATGTTATCATTTGCTTGGATCTAATCCAAGTGTTATTCATGGTTCCTTTATATGGTTGGATAAAAAAGGCAGAGAAGATGAAGTGCCGCGCCCCTCTACCGGAAGGGCCACACACGCCGCAGTTGGAGGCGATGGTAGTCGTGGCCCCCTACCAAGCGCCAGCGCCAAAGGGTAAGGGGAAGAAAACTGCTATTGGTGTCAAGGAGGCCCCCCGCCATGAAGGGCGTCCGAACGGTACGCCCGAAGACGCTGCCGCTCCCTTTGCCCAGGAAGATGAGTGTCGGTGTCAAAACCGGCGGATCTCGGGTAGGGGGTCCCGAACTATGCGTCTAAGGTCAATGGTAACAGGAGACGGGGGACACAATGTTTACCCAGGTTCGGGCCCTCTCTGTGGAGGTAATACCCTACTTCCTGCTTGATTGATCTTGATGAATATGAGTATTACAAGAGTTGATCTATGACGAGATCGTAATGGCTGAAACCCTAGAAGTCTAGCCTGTATGACTGTATCCGTTTCCAGACTAAGCCCTCCGGTTTATATAGACACCGTAGGGGACTAGGGTTGTACAAAGTCGGTTACAGAGAAAAGAATCTTCATATTTGGTCGCCAAGCTTGCCTTCCACGCCAAGGAGAGTCCTATCCGGACACTGGGGAGAGTCTTCGGTCTTGTATTTTCACAGCCCATTAGTCCGGCCCATGTCCAACAGGCCGGACGCCCGAGGACCCCTTAGTCTAGGACTCCCTTAGTAGCCCCTGAACCAGGTTTCAATGACGAGGTGTCCGGCATGCAGATTGTCTTCAGCATTGCAAGGCGGGTTCTCCTTTCCGAATACTCCAAGATAGTCTTCGACGCAAGGAACGTGTCCGGATCTGGAACACAAGTACCACACACACAGCCATAGAGAGTGTAATATTTCACGAGTCCCATCCATTGACAACTTTTCACAAGATGACATCACACCTGCCCGGTCATTATTTCGAACCGTTTCGTCTGCCGTTCCATGTTTCGAGATGCGGTTTCCATTGGCACGTCTTGTCACAGCAGAGATCGTGTCGCCTTATTGCGGGATTCTCATCAATATGGGCGTGGGTAACCCAACCGTGCCGTTTGCACAACCCTTGGGAATAGGCGAGTTTTAAGGTGAGTGGGGAGGCGTTCGATATTCACTGCCTTTATAAGGGGATAAGGATTCCCCTTCTTCACCCATGCCTTCTTTCTTCCTCTGCCCTTCCATTCTCGAGCTCCAACACCCAAGTTCTCATCTCTTCCACCCCTAGCAAGCTCTCAACCATGTCCGGCTCTGGAGGTCAAGGCAAGTGGATGGCCTCCTCTGTAAAGGAGAAGGACATTACCGAGCTTCGGGCGGCCGGGTACCTGGCGAATGAAATCGCCCACCGTCTTCTGGCCAAGGGGCAAATCGTCCCCACTCCAAAGCCCAACGAGAGGGTGGTGTTCATCCCTCACTTTGTCCGCGGGCTAGGGTTTCCACTCCACCCTTTCATCTGTGGACTGATGTTTTATTATGTGCTAGATTTCCAAGATCTAGCCCCTATCTCCTTCCTCAACATCTCGGCATTTATTATTGTGTGCGAGGCCTTCCTCCGCATTCCTACCCACTTTGGCTTATGGCTCAAGATCTTCAACGTGAGGCCGAAGGTGGTGGATGGCTAGCACGCGGAGTGCGGAGGCGCCATAGTGAGCAATATGCCCAATGTCACGTGGCCCAAAGGTACCTTCTTGGAGACTGTCAAGGAGTGGCAGAAGCTGTGGTTTTACATCACAGAGCCTTGTGACGCCACTTGGGCTGCGGCTCCCGAATTCAAGTCCGGTGCTCCAATGCGGCTCACTTCCTAGTTAAAGAAGGGCCTGGACTGGTCTTCGTCAGATGAGCTAATAGTGCTGCAAACGTGCATTCAGAGCATAGTGGACAAGAATGTCAAGCTTATCAACGTGATCCATGTGATGCTAGTTTGCCGAATCCTCCCATGCCAAAGCCGGACTTGCCATTTATGGGTGTTCAATCCGGCCAAGCACCAGACTCTGCAACAGTTCTTCGGAACTACGCATGAGGACATCTGGAAGGTGCTCTTCACAAGAAAGGAGATGCCACCAACGACGACCGAGGACCGAGGGCATGCCCTAGCCCGTCCCGCCAGTCTGGTAAGTTTTCCCTGTTTTAAGACGCATCCTTTTACTGGACGAAGAGGGCGGAGCGGATTCTGTGTGCGGCCCCGCTGCCCGAGGAACCAGTTATCCCGCTCTTGGCGAAGATGCTGGTTCTGGCGCCCTATAAGGTGCGTGAGAAGAACACCAAGAGGAAGACCAAGGGGGCCAAAAGTGGCCCTCGCTGTAAGGGCGCTTCGGACAGGACGTCCGAAGACAACGAGGCTCCTTCCTCTGCCGCCGAAGAGGGAGGCCTCCACAAATCTGGAGGCGGAGGCGCCTAATGGGGGAGGGCTCCTTTGCAGATTACTCTGCGTGGGTTGTCGACAGCAGCCCAGAGCAATGCCCCCGAAGCAAGCCCCTGGCCACATCGTATCTACCGAAAAGCCCGTACACATCCATATATTTGGCCTTTCCTCTTTATGGTATTAATATAGCTAATCATGCTATTGCAGCCTGGCCCACGACAGCTCCCCACGAGCCTCATCGGGAGGTTCGCTGGATTCAAAGGCGATGGCCAGGGAGTCACCGCCGGCCGCTCACTCTCCCAAGTCCAAGGGTAAGGACGACGTGTTGTCCCAAAGGACTTTCCCAGGCCAGGGAGAGGTTCAGGAGGCCGTCCAGGAGGCGCCGGAGGGTGAAACCTCGGTCGCTGAACACCTGGGAGAGTGAACCCCCATGGAGGCTGGCAATGGGGGTTGTGTTTGGTTCGATCCCCCGCCGAACATGGATCCGAAGACACAAACGACTCCGGAATTTGGCAAGCAGCCTCCTTCGATAGAAGGAGGTGTGCCTGTTCCGCCGGTGACCTCTGTCGAACCAGAGGCACCGGACAATCTGCTGGAAGCGCTACGAGGCGCTTCCATTGTGGAGGAACACCATATCCTTATGGGTACGGTGATTGAGATGGTTCAATCCGTCAAGAGCGGACTGACCGAAGCCTGCAGCGGCCTGCTGACAGGTTTTGAGGTAAGAAACATAAGAGAAAATGCCAATATAGACATTAGCCCCTGAGACACTGTCCGGTGTTCGGAAAGAAAGGCCGGACAGAGGATCAATTAATTTTTACAGGGAACTAACTAAATGTGTCTTATATGAATAAGTAGGCGTCGTTGTTGGTCGCGACCTCGCACACTGCCGAAGTCTCCGGACTAAAGCAGAGACTGGAGCGGGCCGAGGAGGAGCTCGGGGAGGCGAGGAAGCATCTAGAAAATAAGCAAGGTATGTAATGACTTGCTATATATTCAGAAAGAATAAAATGATGTGTATTGACCATAGTATCATGATATGTGTAGGAGCGACGACCGAGGTCGAGGCCCTTAAAAAGGCCCTCGCTGAAGTCGAGGAGAAAGCTGCCAATGAGCAAGCCGCCCGTAAGAAGCTCAAGGCCAGGGTCAATGAGGTCCAGCAAGAGCTCCATGTCGCTGTGAAGAAATACGAGGCCTTGGAGTGCGATGTTTCGGCTCGAGAGGCCGAACTCGCCAAGGTTCGCCAGAGGACGGAAGAAGCCCGGGTTGATGTCAGGACCCCGATTCCAAGTCACATCGATCTAGCCGGTAACACCTCCTATCACTTTGTGGCCTCACGCACGGTATTCCCATGGGTGTCGACTTACCATGGCCCGGGACCATTTGCGCCTTTTGGCTCACATATGTGATAGTGTCGCTAGCATCCATATGACAGAGAACCCGGGCCGACATGACTAGTCGTGAACCCAAAGTGGCACTAGCTTACGGGGACAGGCATACATGAATCAACATCGAGCATGTCGGTTAGCAGCGTGCGAATCAGGGCTGTAGCACTGGGCTAACAGGACTCCGGTGAACCGGGCTGTAGCAGGCTAGCCAGGACTTCGGATGTCACCGCGTGACATTTCCCGGAAGGGACAGACACAGGAACGAAGTGAATCACATGTCGACCAGTCAAGTGTTCCGGAGCAGTAGTGCTGGGCTAGCAGGACTCTGGTGATCCGGGCTGTAGCGGACTACTATGGCTCATGGAAGCACAAGACTACATTTCCCCATAAGAGAGGCTACCAAGGATAAACAACTAGGTTGTCGGATCCCACACATACCAAGCATTTCAATCATACACACAATATGCTCGATATGTGTAAATACAACATGGCATCACAACAAAACTCTACGACTCAAAGTATTTATTCAATAGGCTCCAAGGAGCGATATATTACAAACATGGGTCTCATGACCAAACATTCAGAGCATACAAGTCAAAGCACATGCATAAGCTTAACATGTCTGAGTACAGACATCTACATCTGAAAAAGGCTGAGAAGCCTGACGATCTACCAGATCCTGCCAAGGGCACAAGATCGTAGCTGAGGTATCAAGCTAAACGTCAAAGTCCACACGAACTACTAGCGAGACTGACCTCTCTCTGCAAAACATAAAATAGGCAAACGTGAGTACAAATGTACCCAGCAAGACTTACATCAGAACTAGCTACATATGCATCAGTATCAACAAAGGGGGAGGTGGAGTTTGACTGCAGCAAGCCAGCTTTGACTCAGTGGCTATCCTAAACTATGACTGCAAGTAACTCTTTTGAGGTGGCGCACATGAGTCCACATATTCACCAAATCAATACACCACTATGAATCCGCTCCCGTCTCCCTACGAGAAGGCCATCCATAGCACTCACGCTTATCTTGCGAGTTTACCAGTATCCACTTTCACTTGTCTATGAACTGTTATAGGCAACCCAGAAGTCCTTTACCGTGGACGCAGCTATTCGAGTAGATCATTTATAACCCAGCAGGGGTGTAATTCTTCACACATGTTTCCACCACTTAGCGTCTGCACACGACATGTGCTCGGCAAACTTCAAGCGAAAGCCGGCGTGGGTGTAGACCACGACCTAAATAACCACACAAGTCTCTAGTCCAGGTTTATCGCATATTCGGGTTCCATCCGCAAGGAGATCCGGCCTTGGTTTCGCTCACAGCCCCAAACGATGTGTGCAGGGTTCCCGAGACACCAAACGGGCACTCGGTACACCGGGCCATGGTGTATCTACAGCATCATAGCCCACCCCTAGGGTCAGCGCTACGCACGGCCTCCAACACATATCCTACAAACACCAGAAACTAGTTGCAACTCCTGGACAGAGACAAGGGCGGTTAATAAGTCGAGCGGGGTCATATTTCAGGGCCCAATGTGTGGTAGTAGCTATTTCATGGATCACAAACACAGAACTCAGTTCCTGAGGATGGTTTTAGTGAGAAAACCCACCATGTACTCCTACACGGCCTCTCACTGCTACTTTTACCAAATCGTGTTCACACACATAGCTCACACACAGTAGGACATGTTCATCACCATTCCAATTCATTCCCGATGAATCAGACACAACTCAACTCTAAGTAGTACCAGGCATGACAAACCAGCACGAATGAGTAGGCACATCAGGGCTCAAACAACTCCTACTCATGCGAGTGGGTTTCATCTATTTAGTGTGGCAATGACAGGTCTTGCAGAGGAAAAAGGGGTTCAGCTACCGCAGCATGTAACAGTTGAATCGATGTTGTCCTAATGCAGTAAAAGAGAGCAGGAGCGAGAGAGTGGGATTGTATCGGAATGAACAAGGGCGTTTTGCTTCCTGGCACTTCTGAAGATAGTATAGTTCTTCATCGATGTCATCGAACTCACCGTCGGAACGTCGTCTACTGAGAGGGGACAACACCGGCAACAGAGAAGAAACATGATCAATGCAATGCACAATATGATGCATGATCATGACATGGCAATATGAGTGTGTTGGGTTAATGCAACTACAACCAGATGGGTTTGAGCTATTTTGAACAAAAGGTTCAACCCCAAACTCAAACTATTAATTTAAATAATGCTTTATCATGTTTGATATAAACAACAAGGTTAAGTTGCTTTAACATGCATGAAGCTAGTACAAATGGTAAATTGGATTTTTCTGATCATTTTTCATATATAAATCTTTGCATTTGGAGTTAGAGATTAATTTCTATGATTTTTAGAAGTTAGCACTATTTTCTGGAATTTCCTAAATAAGAATAAATCCAGAAAAGGCATTACTGCATCAGCACTGCGTCACTGTGACGTCAGCAGGTCAACAGGGCTGGTCCAGGTCAAACTGACCAGTGGGGTCCACGCGTCAGTGACAAAGTGCAGGCTAGGGTCACAAGCACGTAGGACCGGTCAACGTACACGTCAGGAAAGTCAATGATGACAGGTGGGTCCAAATGGTTATGAACTAAACTAAACAAAAATTAAACTAACCTAAACATGCGTTGGGACCCACATGTCAGTGGCTCTAGAGGGTGATCAGCAGGGTCATTAGCAGTTAACCACGTTGCCACGTCGGCCCGCCGGCGTTCACCCACCGGCGACCATTTGCGTCGAGAAAGCGCTAGGGGCCGCGGTTTGCCGTGCAGAAGGCCTCGGGGAGAAGCCCTTGCTCGGGCGCATCCAATGGGCCAGGCAGGGGGTCGCTGAGCGGCCAGAATCTCGCCGGCGACGAGTTTGGCAGCGGTGCAGCTACGGGTTGCACGGGTGCGACGGCCACGGTGCACGAGCGGACGACCTGTGGCGCGCTACGGGTTCCTGGAGAAGCCCAGAGCATGACTCCATGCTTGGGTTGGTCAGGCATGCCGGGTAGCGATGGCAAGCTTTGCGGCGGCGGCATCGATTGCTCGGCCATGGCGGGGCTGCGGTTAGAGGACGGGCCCAGAGGGGGCGAGCACGGGGGGAGGTGTAGGAGCTCACAAGGAAGCGGCAGAGAAGGTCAGCGGGCTCGGGGACGCGTCGGAGACAGCGGATCGATGACGGCGGTGGTCGGAGTCCGAGGTGGAAGATGACGGCAATTGCGATGTTGGAGATGAAGCAGAGCTTCTGGCGCCGCGCAACTCGATGGAGAGGACGAGGAAGACACGACAGTGCTTCTGGGCTGCTCAAGGGGACGAGGAAGAGGCGATGGCCGCGGTGATGATCGTCGGTGGCGGCGGGTGCGTTCGGTGAGGAGAACAGAGGAGGGGGAGAGCGTTCGGGGGAGAGAGAGGGAGAGCCAGACGGCTCCGGGGGTCGCATGGCGTCGTCCAGACGCGTCGAGGAGGAGCCAGGCAGGCAGGGAGGGAGGAGGTGGCCGCGGCGTGTGCCGGCGTGCGTCGGGCGCGTGCCCCTGTCCTCCTGGCGTGAGGAGGGGGACGACTGGGAGGGGCCAGTCGGCTGGGCCGACTTGCTGGGCCGCCAGGTAAGGCCCAGGTGTGTTTCTCTCTCTCTAATTTCTACTTTTGTTCTGTTTTCTAATTGTTTGCCTCTGTTTTGATTTAGTTTAACACCAAATCATTTCTTATAAATTCTGGAAAAACTTTGAGTATGCAAAATGGATTATTACAGAGACCCACCATCTTTTCCAAAATTATTGGAGCTATAATATTACTTATAGAATTTTACAACTCCAATTCAAATAAGTAGTCAGTTAATTCAAAGACCTAAAATGCCAATGAAAAATATGCATCATCACAGGATAAGGTTTACACCATTTTCCCTAAATCATGAACATTTTTAAGGTCATTTTGGGATCATTGAAAATATTTTTAGGTTGAACCTATTTGAATTTAACTTGATGCTAGGGTATGAACATCCCCCATTTCAAATTAATTTGAATTTAACATGATGTCAAGAATGCTTATGCACCTATCTGCAACAAAATTCTAGGGCTGTGACAGTTGAGGCCCAGGGCGCCCTCCAGGAGAAAAAGGAGGCCAAGAAGATCGCGGTGGGTAAGGCGTTTACTATGCAAAGCAAGTATGTGAAGAAGAAATATGTCTTACTAACCCGGATTCGGAGTTCTCCAGGGGCGTTTGCGGATCTGCCGCGCAATGTGTCAAAAACATCAAAGTTTTCCATATTACTATCCTTATCAAAGATAACCTCCCCAGTTTTAGACATAACGGAAGCACAAAGAGCAATCTCACAAGAAGCAAGCGAAAAAGAGGCAAACGGAAAAAGAGGGCGAATACAACGGCAAAGTTGAAGTGGGGGAGAGGAAAACGAGAGGCAAATAGCAAATAAAGTAATGCGAGGGATAAGAGTTTGTGATGGGTACTTGGTATGTCTTGACTTGTGTGTAGACTCCCCGGCAACAGCGCTTGAATTGGCTCGTTGTCGGGAGACCAAATCTTGACTTGACTTGGTGCACACCTCCTCGGCAACGGCATCAGAAATCCTTCTTGCTACCTCTTGATCATGCATTGGTTTTTCCCTTGAAGAGGAAAGGGTGATGCAGCAAAGTAGCGTAAGTATTTCCCTCAGTTTTTGAGAACCAAGGTATCAATCCAGTAGGAGACCACACGGAAGTCCCTCGTACCTACACAAACAAATAAGAACCTTGCAACCAACGCGATAAAGGGGTTGTCAATCCCTTCACGGCCACTTGCAAAAGTGAGATCTGATAGAGATGATAAGATAATATTTTTGGTATTTTTATGATAAAGATTGAAAGTAAAGATTGCAAAATAAACGACAAAAGGAATAGCTAGTTGACGGGAGATTAATATGATGGAAAATAGACACGGGGGCCGTAGGTTTCACTAGTGGCTTCTCTCAAGATAACATAAGTATTACGGTGGATGAACAAATTACTGTCGAGCAATTGATAGAAAAGTGCATAATTATGAGAATATCTAGGCATGACCATGTATATAGGCATCACGTCTGTGACAAGTAGACGGACTCCTGCCTGCATCTACTACTATTACTCCACACATCGACCGCTATCCAGCATGCATCTGGAGTATTGAGTTCATAAGAACAGAGTAACGCATTAGGTAAGATGACATGATGTAGAGGGATAAACTCGAGCAATATGATATAAACCCCATCTTTTTATCATCGATGGCAACAATACAATATGTGTCATTTCCCCTGCTGTCACTGGAATCGAGCATCGCATGATTAAACCCAAAGATAAGCACTTCTCCCATGGCAAGAAAGATCAATGTAGTAGGCCAAACCAAACTGATAATTCGAAGAGACTTGCAAAGATAACCAATCATACATAAAAGAATTCAGAGAAGATTCAAATATTGTTCATAGATAATCTTGATCAGAAACCCACAATTCATCGGATCTCAACAAACACACCGCAAAAAGAGTTACATCGAATAGATCTCCCAGAAGATCGAGGAGAACTTTGTTTTGAGATCCAAAGAGAGATAAGAAGCCATCTAGCTAATAACTATGGACCCGACGCTCTGTGGTAAACTACTCACACATCATCGGAGAGGCTATGGTGTTGATGTAGAAGCCCTCTCTGATCGATGCCCCCTCCGGCGGAGCGCCATAAAGGCCCCAAGATGGGATCTCACGGGTATTGAAGGTTGAGGTGGTGGAATTAGGTTTTCCTGGTGCTCCTCGATGGTTTCGGGGTACGTAGGTATATATAGGAGGAAGAAGTAGATCGGTGGAGCCAAGAGGGGTCCACGAGGGTGGAGGGTGCGCCCAGGGGGGTAGGCGCGCCCCCTGCCTCGTGGCCTCCTCGTATGTTTATTGACATCCACTCCAAGTCCTCTGGATCACGTTTGTTCCAAAAATCACGCTCCCAAAGGTTTCATTCCGTTTGGACTCCGTTTGATATTCTTTTTCTGCGAAACACTAAAATAGGCAAAAAACTGCAATTTGCACTATGCCATGGGTTAATAGGTAGTCTTAAAAATAATATGAAAGTGTATAACAAAGCCCATTAAACATCCAACACAGAATATATAATAGCATGGAACAATAAAAAATTATAGATACGTTGGAGACGTATTAGAAGCGAAATTCTCCATCATCAGCCTCCAGTTCGAATCAGACATAGTTCGACTGTGAGTCCGCCGCTAAGGACGGATTTTTTAATGAGTTCAGCATGTCGCCTAGAGGCGAGTGCCGGAAGATGTC
Source organism: Aegilops umbellulata (assembly GCA_032464435.1). Classification (NCBI taxonomy): domain Eukaryota; kingdom Viridiplantae; phylum Streptophyta; class Magnoliopsida; order Poales; family Poaceae; genus Aegilops; species Aegilops umbellulata. Next base: position 92,563,923 of record CP136055.1, read on the forward strand.
CGTTGTGCTGAATTCAGCTATCGATGACCGATCCAGCTCGACATAAGTGGACACACATGGTTTGGAACTTATCACCGGAAACGAGTCCGAGGTTCCGGAAACACAGATATCACCCGAGGTTAGGTCTGCATATGGCTCCAACGCCGCGGAGTCTGTGGCTTCCATGGCGGGGTTGAGCTTCCCGTCCACGGATGGCGCGGTCCTGCTCTGGATCTAAGGCCAGAGTAGTTACAGGTGCTATCTCTTGGGTTTGGTCCGATGACAGATTTAAGTCATGTTCATTGTGGTGACGGTGAGCGGCTGCTGTGGTCTCGAATCCGTCGAAGATCAAGTCTCCGCGGACATTCGTGACATAGTTCAAGCTCCCGAATCTAACCTGATGGTCAGTGGCGTAGCTGTCGATCTGCTCCAGATGGCCAAGCGAGTTGGCCCATAGTGCAAAGCCGCCGAACACGAAGATTTGTCCGGGGAGGAAGGTTTCCCTTTGGACGGCATTGTTGTTGATGATCGAAGGATCCATCAATACCTTTTCGGGACGGCACAGTGGAACTCTCAATGAAAGCACCAATGTTGGTGTCAAAACCGGCGAATCTCGGGTAGGGGTCCCGAACTGTGCGTCTAAGATCGATGGTAACATGAGATGGGGGACACAATGCTTACCCAGGTTCGGGCCCTCTCTATGGAGGTAGTACCCTACTTCATGTTTGATTGATCTTGATGAATATGAGTATTACAAGAGTTGATCTACCACGAGATCATAATGGCTAAACCACTAGAAGTCTAGCCTGTATGACTGTATCCGTTTCTGGACTAAGCCCTCCGGTTTATATAGACACCGGAGGGGACTAGGGTTGTACAAAGTCGGTTACAGAGAAAGGCATCTTCCTATTTGGTCGCCAAGCTTGCCTTCCATGAGAAGGAGAGTCCTAATCACACACGGGAGAGAGTCTTCGGTCTTGTATCCTCATAGCCCATTAGTCCGACCCATGTCCAACAGGACGGACGCCCGAGGACCCCTTACTCCAGGACTCCCTCAACGAGGAAGTGGAGGACGCGGAGGACTGTGAGGGAGTCCTGGACTAAGGGGTCCTCGGACATCCGGCCTGTTGGGCATGGGCCGGACTAGTGGGCTGTGATGTTACAAGATCGAAAACTCTCTCCCGTGTCTGGATGGGACTCTCCTTGGCGTCCAAATATGAAGATTCCTTTCTCTGTAACCGACTTTGTACAACCCTAGTCCCCTCTGGTGTCCATATAAACCGGAGGGCTTGGTCCGAAGGATAATCATAGTCATATAGGCTAGACTTCTAGGGTTTTAGCCATTCGATCTCGTGGTAGATCAACTCTTGTAATACTCATATTCATCAAGATCAATCAGCGGGAAGTAGGGTATTACCTCCATAGAGAGGGCCCGAACCTGGGTAAACATAGTGTCCCCCGTCTCCTATGACCATCGACCTTAGATGCATAGTTCGGGACCCCCTACCCGAGATCCGCCGGTTTTGACAACGACATTGGTGCTTTCATTGAGAGTTCCACTATGCCGTCACCAATAGGTTTTGATGGATCCTTCGATCATCAACAACAATGCCGTCTAAAGGGAAAACTTCCTCCCGGGAAAAATCTTTGTGTTCGGCGGCTTTGCACTGCGGGCCAACTCGCTTGGCCATCTGGAGCAGATCACAGCTACGCCGCTGACCATCAGGTCAGATTCAAGAGCTTGAACTTTGTCGCGAACGTCCGCGGAGACTTGATCTTCGACGTATTCGAGACAATGGCAGCCGCTCCCCGTGACCACAATGAACATGACTCAAATCTGTCATCGGACCATACCCAAGAGATAGCACCTGTAACTGCTCTGGCCTTAGATCCGGAGCAGATCTTGCCATCCAAAGACAGGAAGCTCAACCCCGCCACGGATGCCGTAGTTCTAGCGGCGTCCGAGCGGCACACAGACCCAACCTCGAGTGGAATCTGTGTCACCGGAGACCCGGACTCGTTTCCGGCTACAGGTTGCAAACCATGTGCGTCCACGTGCGTCGAGCTCGATCAATCTTCGATCGTCCAATTCAGCTCCGCGGACATTTTTCAGCACTCGCCTTTGGGCGATGTGTTAAACTCACTAAAAGAACTATCCTTAGCGGGGGGCTTACAGCCGAATCATATCCGGTTCGAACTGGAGGCTGATGACGGAGAACTTCACTTCCCACCCACCGCCCACTTCATAGCCACTATCGAAGACTTAACCGACATGCTCGATTACGGCTCCAAAGACATCGATGGGATGGACGACGATGCCGATGAGGAGCAAGGCCAAAACCCACCGTTTACCGGACGCTAGACGACCACCTCTTCTTACGACGTGTACAAGGTGGATACACCTAAAGAAACTAACAACGATGAAAAAGAAAGTCCAGTCGAGGATAAACCTCCTGAGACACAGCCAAAGCGCCAGCGTCAGCGGCGCCGCTCTAAGTCACGTCGGGGAAAAGATAGTACTACCGACATGGGAGAGAACAATACTCCGAAGACAATGAAGATCCCGTTGAGGCAACTTCTGAACAGGACGAACGGGAAGACGGGCAAGTCAGCCCTGATGAACATGCCATAAATTAAGACTAGGAGGACAGTAATTATCATCCGCTCTCCGAGGATGAGGTGAGCCTGGGAAATGAGGATTTTATAATGCCTGAGGAAGCTCTCGAGCAGGAGCGCTTTAAGCGCCAGCTAATAGCCACTGCAAGAAGCCTGAAAAAGAAGCAGCAGCAGCTTCAAGCTGATCAAGATCTGCTCAATGATAGATGGACTGAGGCCCTGGAAGCCGAGAAATACGGCCTCAAGCGCCCAGCCAAAAGTTACCCCAAGCGCAAATTGTTACCTCAGTTCGATGATGAGGCGCCGGAGCCCATACCATCATCGCACAATGCGGCTAACCGACCACCACGCGGTCGGGACAAAGCGGCAACTCAAGCTAAACACCAGCCCGCCCCACCTCACCGTAAAGGCAGAGATAAAACAGCTCGGGGTTTACATATGACCTTCGGGAGGACCTGGACGGTAGAGCAGGACATACCAGATCGATCTATGGATCGCGAGGACGTGCCCCGACACGCGGCGATGACTATCTACTCAGACATGACAATCCTAGTCACGGCCGGGCCGAAAACTGCAGACGGACTCCATCGCAGCTACGTTGCAATAAGGCCCGATATAGAGGTGCCGCACACCATATTTGCTACACAGACGAAGTAATGGAGCACGAATTCCCAGAAGGGTTTAAACCCGTGAACATCGAATCATATGATGGAACAACTGATCCTGCGGTATGGATCGAGGATTTCATTCTCCATATCCATATGGCCCGCGGAGATGACCTTCACGCCATCAAGTACCTCCCACTAAAACTCAAAGTGCCAGCTCGGCACTGGTTAAACAGTCTGCCTGAAAACTCTATTAGCAGCTGGCACGATTTGGAAGACGCCTTCCGCGACAACTACCAAGGCACATAAGTCCGGCCACCAGATGTCGATGACTTAAGTCACATCGTCCAGCAGCCCGGACAGTCAGCCAGGAAGCTCTGGACTAGGTTCTTAGTTAAAAAGAACCAAATCATCGACTGTCCGGACACGGAAGCCCTAGCGGCCTTCAAACACAGCGTCCGAGACGAGTGGCTCGCCCGCCACCTCGGTCAAGAAAAACCAAAATCCATGTGAGCCCTTACCGCTCTGATGACCCGCTTTTGCACTGGAGAAGATAGTTGGCTCGCTCGTAGAAGCAACAACGCCAGTGATCCGGGCACTTCCGAAGTCCGAAACGGCAACAACAAACCACGATGCAGTAAACACAAACGTCACAATGACAATGAAGGAATGCACGACACAGCGTTCAACGCCGGATTCAGCGGCCCCAAATCCGGTCAACGGAAAAAGCCAGTCAAGGCAAACAGAGACGGACCATCCAATTTAGACAAGATAGTGGATCGGCCCTGCCAGATTCATGGCAACCCCAATAAACCAGCTAATCACACCAACAGAAGCTGTTTGGTCTTCAAACAGGCCGGGAAGCTCAACGCCGAACAAAAGGGGAAGAGGCCGCCCGGTTACAGAGAGACTCACCAACCAAATACCGGCGGTCAGAAGCAATTTCCCCCCAAAGTAAATACAGTGAACATGGTATACGTGACACACACCTCTACAGGGGAGCATAAGAAGTGCTCCCTTCGGACGGAGGATCATACTACGGTTACTTCAGCCGAAGTACAAAGCGGTCCTATTAAACCACATACCTTGTCGTCCATTAAGCTGCCGGTCTCCATTCAACAGGACCGACCAATTTCGTAGCTGGACTAGCAGTTCGGCTTTCGCCGTCTGCCTCATATACCTGCGAAATATGTACCGCACATACATAACTATGCACTTAAAATACCCTGGGCATTAGCGGAAGCACAATACGGACGGGCCTACAAGTACTCCCATAACCTCCTTCCTTTTCTTTTCTAACTACTCTTTCTTTTTCATTATCGTTTACCACATGTGGCTCAAAGGCTAGTCATCTCACGGACTCTATCGGAGTTCGGGTTCGTACATTCACCCAAAGGTTACTCCTGTTAAGGAGCCCCTTCACCAAGGAAAGGCGGCGCAGATGTGCGACAGGAGGCCCAAAACAACTTTTTGTAGGCCGCACTCTCTATTTTGCGAGCCTGTAAAGTGCTTGTTTCCTCAGCCGTCGACCCTTGGCATGTCAAATAGCCGGGGTTGTGGCATTATTATCTATAAAATGATGATCGGCATATCACTCAGGTTCCAGTGAACATAATCTGTATCCAGTATTCACTTTTCTCTAAAGAACTGAATTTTGCTCCTTTGGTTGTTTCACACACGCACCCCGACATAACTTGCCAGGTGCTCGGTATGGGAACAAAATGAGTTGCCAACAAGTCCGAACAGCTTTATAGAATACTTCGGCGTCACGAGTTTGGCCTTATATGCATCAGCTCTGAATCATGTCTTGGGTCAATAGTTTGGTTGCCCGGCTCCAGTGCTTACTACCTTACGTTCCGCCATCGGCTTGGGTAGTAAAGGGAGAACTACTGCGATTGTGTTTCCGGTTCATCTGGTCAAACACCTCAGTAGAGAATGCCGAAAACTGACTGTCATGATGCGGCGAGAGCTGGTCAGCCACTCGATGACTTATCATAATCTTTCACGATTCCCTCTATATTACATGAAGGTCCTTTCTTCAGGTCATACATGTAGCACACCGTATTGGGATAACCGCGTACATACCAGGGTCTATATCGTAGACCCACCGTAAAACTCCTATGGCTAAGTGAAAGTGTTAATGCCCTATAGTCTGATTGCCTAGTTCGCCGCATTGACACCTCCTTCATGGACCAAGACGTTGGGTTAAGAATGATCAAGTGCTTTTTCGAACACCCCTGTATTTTCTACGAGAGGGCTGAAGCCGACATTGGAAAACTTTCAGATTATACAAAAATGGCCGCACAGGAGGAACCAAAGCTTTTAGGCGACACTAAAATGAAAAATAGCTTTATTTTATATCATAATATTGTCTTTTACATTTTCAATACATTTCACTCAAATATCATGTCTTTCTAGCACCGACCCTCTATCAAGCGGGCACCCACTAAGACATCCTCAAAATAATGCTCTGGTGCGTGGTGGTCCTTTTCCATAGGTGCACTCTTCACTGCAACATCGGTGGCCTTCATCTTCGCCCAGAATGTCTTTACGCGGGCAAAGGCCATCCGTGCACCTTCAATGCACGTTGACCGCTTAACGGCGTCGATACGCGGCACCGCATCAACAAGTTGCTGCACCAAAGTGAAATAACTATCCGGAACTTGCTCGGTCGGCCACAGCCGGACCATGGCGTCCTTGATGGCAGATCCGGATATCTTGTGGAGCTCTGCCCACTGGGCCATCTGTTCGTTTAGTAATAGCGGACGCTTCGGCATGCTAAACTGCGACCAGAACAACTTTTCTGTTGCACGTCCTTCTTGTGCTTGGAAAAACTACGACGCATCGGAGACACTCTTCGACAAGTCCAACAATGCGTCTGGAGAACTCCACACTTGATTAAGCGGGGCATAATTAGGATCGCCGAACTTAGTTTGTAACAAAAAGGGCATACCAGCCGTGATCTCCCCAGCTTGCCGGATCTCCTCCCGGGCTGCTCTAGACTTGGACTGCGCTTATTTGGCCTCTCGTAAGGCCTTGTCAAGGTCAGCCGTTCTGGCTTTATTATCCTCCTCGAGAAATTCGTAGTGGCTAGCGGCATTCTTAAGCTCAAGCGCCATCGTGGATATTCTCTCCTCGTATTGGCGCCGAGCAGCCTGTTCGGCCTTTAACTCGGTAGATGCCTTTTTGGCAGCCACACTACTAATCCGGGCATGCTCCTTGGCCCGGGCTAGCTCGGCCTGAAGGATCTCAACTGCGGCAGCACCATCTGCAGTCATGCATATCTCAATATACAATTCTTAGCGTCATGCTCATATTAAAAGCACGTGCATATATTGACCTCCCCAAAAACATACCTTGCGCCTCGTCAAGCCGCCTGTTGATAAGCGTGATGTCATCATCCACCTCATCAATCTTCCTCTGCAGATCTGCAAACTCTGTAGTTCGGGCAGTAGCCAGGGAGGTAACAGCCTGTGTTCCAATTAATCAGATTATTTCCTGGGAATATCTTTTTTATCCTCTAATCGCCTCCCTTGGGAAGCCAATTAGAGTCTCGGGGGCTACTATCTATACACAGGTGCATTTTCTGAATAAAACACAATCGGAAATATTACAGTACAAACCTCGAAGCCTCTTAGCAGGATCATGAAGGCTTCATTCATCGCAGACAGAACCTTTTCAACCATCGTAGCCATCAAGGTACTATGTTCCTCCAAAAAGGACGCCTGTCGCAACATGTTCGTCAATATACCCGGCGCTTCTGGATCTCCGGAAGCTGCTGTAGGAGTACGGCCTCCCTTTGAAGGGATCCGTTTATTCGTCCTAGAGTCGTCTCGGGCTGTAAGCCGGACAGTCTGGGGCCTTTCTTGTTGGCCCCCAAACCCTGGGCTACCGAAGTATCACCTTAGGGTAGTGTCTTCATCACCCCTCGTACGACTTGTTGATCAGGAGAGACTCTTTGGGATGACACCTCGAAGTCGTCCGCCCTATTGGGCGAGGAGACCGGTGGAGGTGTCTCGCTTTGCACCATCTCCGGGAGAAGATCCCCCGAGGAAGAGGATTGTTGAAGAAGACTGTGTGCCGAGCTACAAAAACATATATTCTAGATGTTACCTTGGTAACAGGAAAGGAATGGGGTATGTTTACAAATACCCTTGTTCACTTACGATTTGGCTAAAGGCTTTTCCTCACTGTGGGACTGTGCGATGACATCGTCCTCCAAGCCCGAGCCGCCTGACAGGGGCATCTTGCCTTGCTTAGGAGCCTTTTCTTACCATGGGGAGAAGGGATGTTGGCTTCTCCTTCACTTTTGTCTTCGGGTGATGGAATTTTGATCTCCCCGGACACAGTGTCTAATATACCTTTGGGATGGAGGCCACCTTTGGCCCTCCCGCTCTCTGCCTTGTCCTCATTCACAGGCATCTGGTATGGTGCCGGGGCCAGCATCCTTGTTAGTACCGGATCCGCTGAGTCTTCGGGAAGGGGGGCCAAACACCTAATTCGCTCGCTTTCTTTATGCAGCCCTGGAAGAAGATAGTTTGCTCAATATCGTATTATGGCATACATAGCTAAAAATTGTTCGAGAGTCGAGCGCTTACCGAGGTATCCTGATGGTTGCAGTCGAGGCCGATGTCCTCGGTAGTGTCCGGCCACTGTTTTCGTTTCCCGAAAAACAACTTCCACATTCCTTTGTGCTTAGTGCCGAAGAAGTGTTGGAGGATCCGTGGTCCTTCCGGATTAAACTCCCAAATACGGAGAGGCTGTCGCTGGCAGGGCAGGGCCTGGCGGATCAGCATTACTTGAATCACGTTGATAAGATTGATGTCTGAGGGAGTCCTAGATTAGGGGGTATCCGGACAGCCGGACTATATCCTTTGGCCGGACTGTTGGACTATGAAGATACAAGATTGAAGACTTCGTCTCGTGTCCGGATGGGACTCTCCTTGGCATGGAAGGCAAGCTTGGCAATATGGATATGTAGATCTCCTCCCTTTGTAACCGACTCTGTGTAACCCTAGCCCCCTCCGGTGTCTATATAAACCGGAGGGTTTAGTCCGTAGGACAACAACAATCATCCCATAGGCTAGCTTCGAGGGTTTAGCCTCTACGATCTCGTGGTAGATCAACTCTTGTACTACTCATATCACCAAGATAAATCAAGAAGGAAGTAGGGTATTACCTCCATCGTGAGGGCCCGAACGTGGGTAAACATTGTGTCCCTTGCCTCCTGTTACCATCTGCCTTAGACGCACAGTTCGGGACCCCCTACCCGAGATCCGCCGGTTTTGACACCGACATTGGTGCTTTCATTGAGAGTTCCACTGTGCCGTCGCCGTAAGACTCGATGGCCCCTTCGATCATCGACAACGATGTGGTCCAGGGTGAGGTCTTCCTCGCTGGACAGATCTTTGTATTCGGTGGCTTCACACTGCGGGCCAACTCGTTTGGCCATCTGGAGCAGATCAAAAGCTATGCCCCTGGCCATCAGGTCAGGTTTGGAAACTTGAATTGCACTACCGATATCTGCGGAGACTTAATCTTCGACGGGTTTGGGCCCATGCCAGGTGTGCCGCACGATCACGACGAGCACGATATAGCTCTGCCGTCGAACAGTGTTCGGAAGATCACGCCAGCAACCAATCCGGCCTTCAGTTCGGAACAGATTGCGCCATCCGAGGACGGGCGGATAGACCCCGCCTTGGAGGATGCACCCTTAGTGATGATAGAGCCGAATACTGACCTTACCCCTCACGAGAGCCGTGTTGCCGAACTACTGGACTCGTCTCCGGCCACGGACTCCGAACCGCCTACGCCCATGCCTATCGAATATGATCATGGAGTTCACCTCCACGGATATATTTCAGCACTCGCCCTTAGACGATGTACTGAACTCGTTAAGATCTCTCTCCCTGTCAGGAGAACCTTGGCCAAACTATGTTTGGCTAGGATGGGATGCGGATAAGGAAGAAATTCACTCCCCGCCCACCACCCACTTAGTAGCCACTATCGGTGATTCAACCGACATGCTCGACATCGACTCCGAAGACATCGATGGTATGGACAACGCTGCAGGAGATGAATAGGAACCACCACCAACAGGGCGCTGGACTGCCACTTCATCACATGCCATATACATGGTGGATACACCCAAAGAAAATAATGACGAGGAACGGAAGGATGCAGCGAGAGATAGCTCCCTCGACAAGCAATCAAAGCGGCGCCGTAGGCGCCGCTCCAAATCCTGCCTCGGCAAAAACAGCGATAACAGTGCAAGAAGAAGCCAAATTGACCCAGCGATAGAGGAGGGTGAGCCAGCGGACGACGAACAAAGTACGGAGCCGCCGTCCGAACACGGCGACGCCGAGCATCAAGCCAATCAGCCCGTCTCTGGAGAGAACAGTCCGGATGACGACGAACGCATCATCCCGGAAAGGCAGCTGGAGCAAGAAAGGCTTATCGCCGCTGGAAGAAGTCTGAAGAAGCGGAAACAAAGGCTCAAGGCCGCACAAAACACACTCAACAGTAGATGGAATAAAGTGCTCGACACGACAGAAAAGTACGGTGGCAGTCGCAACACGAAGAGCTACCCAAAGGGAAAGTTGCTGCAAGAATTTGACGATGAGGCCTTAGAGCCCCCACAGCCAAAAAATAAAACCGCCGACCGGTCGGATTGACAACCTCGTGGCCACGATAGAGCGGCCAACGCGGCCGTACTTAAGTCAGTACATGACCGACGCGAAGACTCGCATCAAAGGGCCGGCGAAACCAGATCCATCTACGGATCAAGGAAACGCGCTCCAACACTCAGCCAACACCAAATACCACAACCGTCCGAACGCCATGGCCACAGCCAAATACAGGGGTGCCGCACACCCCCTATGCCGCCGTAGACCATGAATTTCCAGAAGGATTCAAAACAGTGAACATAGAGGCGTACGACGGGACCACTTTATCCTCCATATTCATATGGCTCGCGGAGATGATCTCCACGCCATCAAATACTTGCCCCTCAAACTCAAAGGACCAACTCGGCACTGGCTACACAGCCTCCCCGAAAACTCCATTGGAAGTTGGGAGGAGCTCGAGGACGCCTTTCGGGCCAATTTTCAAGGGACTTATGTCCGACCTCCGGACGCAGACGATCTGAGTCATATAATTCAACAGCCCGGAGAGTCAGCCCGAAAGCTCTAGAACAGGTTTCTCACTAAAAATAAACAAATTGTCGACTGTGCGGATGCCGAAGCCTTAGTAGCTTTCAAACACAGCGACCGAGACGAATGGCTTGCCATACACCTCGGCCGAGAAAAACCGAGAAGAATGGCAGCCCTAACAAGCCTCATGACCCGCTTTTGCGCAGGCGAGGCCAGCTGGTTAGCCCGAAGCAACACCAGCGACCCAAGCACATCTGAAGTCAGGGATGGAAATGGAAAACCACGACGCAGTAAAAACAAGCACCGAAACAAGAAGACAGCCCAGATAACACGGCGGTAAACGCCGGATTCAGGGGCTCTCAACCAGGTCAGCGGAAAAAGCCCTTTGAAGGCCACATACATGGACCGACCAGCTTAAACAAGATTCTAGACAAACTATGTCAGATCGATGGCACCCCCGACAAACCTGCAAATCATACCCACAGAGAATGCTGGGTCTTCAAGGAGGCCGGCAAGCTAAACGCCGAACACAAGGGGGAGGACACTCCGAGTGGGGACGAGGATGCGCCTCGCCCGCAGGACACTGGGGACAGAAAAAATTCCCACCAGAAGTCAAAACAATAAATGTTATCCATGTGACAAAGAGGAGAGGCAAATATGCACTCCGAAATACACAAGCCGTAGAGCCCGTCACCCCTGAGTTCTACCCCTGGTCGGCCTGCCCGGTCACTTTTGATCACAGGGATCACCTAATAGGTATCCGGCATGATGGATCAGCTGCCTTGGTGTTGGACCCAATAATAAATGGATACCATCTCACATGAGTCCTTATGGACGGCGGCAGTAGTCTAAATTTGATATATCAGGACACCATCCGCAAAATGGGGATAAACCCAACAAAAATCAGCCACAATAATACTACCTTCAAGGGAGTAATACCAGGCACAGAGGCCCGTTGCACGGGCTCTCTAGTACTAGAGGTTGTGTTCGGCTCGCCCGACAACTTCCGAAGCGAAAGGTTAGCCTTTGACATTGCTCCATTCCAAAGTGGCTATCAAGCACTACTCGGACGAGAGGCTTTCACTCGTTTTAATGCAATACCGCATTATGCTTTACTCAAGCTTAAAATGCCCGGTCCGCGTGGCATCATCACAGTACATGGAAATGTTGAGCACTCCACACAAGCAGAAGAACGTACGGCTGCTTTAACAGCCGGACACTAGGAGGCCTCACCACGAGAACAGATGACCGGTCGTTAAGACCACGGACACGGTTAGACGAGTCCGGCTAATCATTGGATAGAGATTGGTTTGATGGTTATACCCTTATAAACGATACAAGGGGCTTCTTAGAGACAACTCGGCTCAACCATACCCATCTTGACTTTTCATTGGTTAATTTATACTGGCCAAATTTTTTGCACGACAACTTTGCACTAAGTTCCTCTCTTTTACAGATGACAATCGTGCTACACCCGTCCAGGATACGGCACAACAGAGACACAGGTGCAAACGTGCAGCAGGGACCCGTCCAAAGGTTTCTCTTTAGATTAAGACCCTGCGTCAACCTTTTTTACTATCTTCTCTTGTTCACATCCTCCGGATTCTCCATACAATCGAGAAGGATGCTGACGTTTGTGGCATGTGGCCACGTCAGAATATTGCTCGTACCCGGACACTAGTGGCTCATTATCCAAGGGCATCATTTAGCCCGGTATATATTTCAAAGACCAAATACCTTAGGGAGTGTTCGGCGTCGCGAGTTAGGCCTTGTATGCATCAGCTCCGAATCATGTCTTTGGTGATATGATGGGTTTGCCCGGCTCCTGTGTTTTGCTACCTTACGTTCCCCTCTATCGGCTAAGGCGGCACCAGGAGAACTACTGCGATTGTGCCCTGGTTCGGTCGGACGAGCACGTCAGTAGAGAAAGCCAAAAACTGACTGTCATGATAAAGCGCGAGACTGGTCAACCACTCGATGACCTAGCGGAATCTTCGGGATTCCTCCGCATTAACGAAGGGCCGGTTCCCGGCCAGGCATGTACGCGCCCCGTATTCGGACAAGCGCGGAGCTACCAGGGGCTATATAGTAGCCCCACTGTCAAACTCCTATGGCTAAGTGAAAGTGTTAAAGCAATATAGTCCGATTGCCTAGTTCGCTGCGCTATCACCTCCTTAATGGACCAAGACGTTGGATCAAGTGTGAACACGCGTCTTCTACGAAGACCCCCACATTATATGCGTGGGGGCTGAAGCCGACGACTACAAACTTTCAGGTTATATTTATATACATAAACGGCCGCACAGGAGGCATCATAATACTTTTAGGCAAAATTATAAAAATAGCCTTTATAATCCAGTAAAACATTGTTTTTCAATGGGAATACATGTCACTAAAACATAATATTTTTTGAGCACTGCGCTTCTATTGAACGAGCACCTTCAAGCACCTCGTCAAAATAGTGCTCGGCAGCTACTCGGCTAATTGCCGAACTTGGGGTTGCAATTGCGGTGGCCTCCATCTCCGCCCAGTATGTTTTGACACTGGCAAGCGCCATCTGCGCACCCTCGATGCACGCCGACCTCCTCATAGCGTCGATGCACGGCACGGCACCAAGGAACTGCTGCACCAAACCAAAATAACTGTTCGGCCGTGGCCCCCTCGGCCACAGATGATCCACAATAGACCCCGTGGCAAGCCCAGACAACCTAGGGAGCTCGGACCACTCGGTCATGCGCTCACTTAATAGCAGCGGACGCGCTGGACCATTAAATTGCAACCAGAACAGCTTTTCCACTTCACGATCTTTTTGATCCTTGAAGTACTCGGCTGCATCAGCCGCACTAGCTGACAGATCCGCATACGCATCCGCAGAACTCCATAGCTGATCAAGAGGGGCATACTTTGGATCTCCGAACTTCGTCCGCAGCAAGAAGGGCTTCCCAGCCGCGATATCTCCAGCTTCAAGCAACTCCTCCTTCGACGCTCTGATCTTCGAGTGGGCTTCCTTGGTTGCTACCATGGCCTTCTCCAGCTCCGTCGCCTTCGCTTGGTTTTCCTTTTCAAGAAGCCGGTACCGGTCGGCGGCATATTTGACTCAACGGCCATCTTGGCCATCTTCTCCTTACTTTGGCAATGGGCAGCCTGTTCTGCCCTCAGCTCTTCGGCCGCCTTCAGAGCGGCCGCATCACTATTACTGGCTTGCTTTTTGCCTCGGGCAAGTTCCGCCCGAAGGGTCTCCACGGCCGCAGCTCCATCTGTAGTCACAACATATTAAAGATACTGGCATTACGCTCCTCTTACTACGTGCTGATAACCGGAGAAATCACGTACCTTGTGCCTCGTCAAGCCGCTTGTTGACAAGCACAATGTCGGCATCTGCCGCATCAAGTGGCCGCTTCAGTTCGGCAAACTCGCCAGTCCGGCTAGCCACCGGACCTCCTGCCACCTGCATATGAGGGCGGATGGATTATTACCTTGGACTATGATCCTCTGTTTGCCGCCGTTTTCGACAGCAACCAGAGTCTGAGGGGCTACTATCTGCATAGGACACACCCTAACGTGTGTGGTACTGTAAAAAATACACACTATTTCATGTACCTCAAAACCTTTCAGCAGACTCATAAAGGCTTCATGCAGCCCGCTTTTGGCGGATGAGATCCTCTCAACCACCGTACCCATTAGCGTACGATGCGCTTCTGAGATAGCCGCTTGCTCTAGCAAATCCTACAGTGCGTCCGACCACATAACAGACGGTGCCGGACTCCTTCGGTTGCTCTCTTCAAGAGCCGGATACAGGGGACTTCGGGCGGCCAAAGGATTATCCTCTGACCTTGCCGGATTAGGAGAAGCCCTCCGCGACGACACTTCGGGGTCGCCCGCCTCGTATGGCGGGAGGGCGTGGGGGGGCATTTCGCTCTCCATCATCTCCGGAAGAAGATCCCCCGAAGACGAACTCTGCTGAGAAGGGCTATGATCCGGACTACAAGATAAATATTTCGGTTATTTTTCTCAGAAGCTAAGCAGGATGTTTCTTATTGAACTTCCCTTTCTACCTATAGTTCGGTTGAAGGCTTCCCCCCTTGCGGGCACTGTGCGGCCGGGGTATCCCCCGGGGCTGGACCCTCGGGCGAAGATTTCTTCCCCCGTTTAGAGACCATTGTCTCCGGGTCTTCAGGGGTGGTCCTCTTCCTTCCTTGGAAGGGGGGAATTTCGGTTTCCTCCCCCCGGTTATCCTCCTTCACGGAGTCGCTAGCCTCTTTCTTCTCCCCTTTGTCTTCCCCTGAGGGCGCTTGATAAGGCGCAAGCTCCAGCATCCTGGCCAGTACAGGATCCGGTGAGGCCTCGGGGAGGGGGGCCGGACACCTGATCATCTTCGCCTTTCTTACCCAGTCCTGGTCAAAGAGCGACCTTTCAGAATGATGTTGTAATAAATGAAGATACAACATGTTCGATTACAGGACTACTTACTTGGGTATCTGGACGATTGCAGTTCAAACCCGCATCCTCGGTGGTGTCTGGATACATTATTTGTGGTCCGAAGAACAATGTGTACATCTCCTCGGGCGTCATACCGAGGAAATGATGGACCGCCCGCGGTCCCTCTGGGTTGAACTCCCATAGGCGGAGGGGACGACGTTTGCAGGGCAGGACTCGACGAATTAACATGACTTGCATTAGCATGACTAGACTGATATCTCTCTCGAGGAGATCTTGGATGCGGCTCCGCAATATTGACACATCCTTTGCTGGCCCTTATTGACCCATGACGCTAGTCGGGGCGGGGGGGGGGGCAAGCGAAAAGCAGGGGGAGCCACCCACTTGGTACCCCTAGGAGCTATGATAAAACCACTCTTGTTGCCATAAGCTGGACACTTCTTGGAAAGAACCCTTGGGCCATGGGGTAGCGGCACTTTTGCTTATTATGGCGCCTCCGCACTCTGCGTGCCACCCCTCGATCATCTTCGGCTCCACCTTGAAGGTCTTGAGCCACAGGCCGAAGTGAGGGGTAATGCGAAGGAAAGCTTCACACACAACGATAAATGACGATATGTGGAGGATAGAATCCGGAGCCAGATCATGGAAATACAGCCCGTAGTTAAACATGAGCCCCCTCACGAAGGGTTCTAGAGCGAGGCCTAGCCCTCGGAGGAAGTGAGATATGAACACAATGCTCTCCCCAGGTTTGGGAGTGGGAATGACCTTCCCTCGAGCAGGTAGCCGGTGCGCAATCTCGCCGGTCAAAAACCTGGCCTCCCTTAACTTTTTGGCGTCCTCCTCCATGATGGAGGAAGGCATCCACCGACCTTGAAGGTTGGATCCGGACATGGTTGGAGGTCCGAAGTGCCTGACCTGAGCTTCGGGTGTTGGAACTCGAGGCGGGGGAAGGATTCGATTAAGTTCGAGGTGGAAAAAAGATAGGCCTTGGTCTCTTTATAAAGAGGGTGAATACCAAGCGTCCTCCTCGTGACCGTTTGGGACTTGCCTACAATCGAGGAGTCATACCAACGGGCACGATTGGGTTACCCTCTTCCGTATTGATGAGAATCCCGTGATAAGGGGACACAATCTTTGCCTCGACAAGATGTGCCAAGGGAACCACCTCGCGATATGCGCCAAGGCTAGTTGAGAAAAACGGTTCGAATAATGACCGGGCTCTGGTATGACGTCATGATGTCAAGTGTGTCAGCAGATTAGATTGGTGGAAATATTATTCTCTCTACGGTGGTATGTGGAATTTGTTTTGCAGAGCCGGACACAATCCTTGTGTTCAAGATCTTCTATGGAGTATTCGGAGGACGAACCCGCCTTGCAATGTCGAAGACAATCTGCGCGCCGGACTCGTCGTCATTGAAGCCTGGTTCAGGGGATACTTAGGGAGTCCTGGATTAGGGGGTATCCGGACAGCCGGATGATATCCTTTGGCCGGACTGTTGGACTATGAAGATACAAGATTGAAGACTTCATCTTGTATCCGGATGGGACTCTCCTTGGCGTGGAAGGCAAGCTTGGCGATACGGATATGTAGATCTCCTCCCGTTGTAACCGACTCTGTGTAACCCTAGCCCCCTCCGGTGTCTATATAAACCGGACGGTTTAGTCCGTAGGACAACAACAATCATACCATAGGCTAGCTTCTAGGGTTTAGCCTCTACGATCTCGTGGTAGATCAACTCTTGTACTACTCATATCATCAAGATCAATCAAGCAGGAAGTAGGGTATTACCTCCATCATGAGGGCCCGAACCTGGGTAAACATTGTGTCCCTTGCCTCCTGTTACCATCCGCCTTAGACGCACAGTTCGGGACCCCCTACTCGAGATCCACCGGTTTTGACACCGACAATGTCCTTCTCAACGAGGCTCCGAATGCGGCTCTGTAGAGTCTGCACTTCATCAATTTATCCCCAGTCTAGCCCGTTATTAATCCATGATGCAAGCTGTAACAGAGGGCCAGATCGGAACACAGGTATAGCTGCCCACTTGGTACCACGGGGTTCAGTGACGTAAAACCACTTCCGCTGCCATAGGTTGGTAGTTTCGGTGAAGGAGCCTTTTGGCCAGAGAGCATTGGTAAGCTTGCTGACTGTAGCACCGCCGCACTCCGCTTGTTCCCCATCGAGTACCTTCGGCTTCACACTAATGATCTGGAGCCATAAGCCAGAGTGTGGGGGAATACGGAGAAAGGCCTCGCATGTGATAATGAAAGCCGAGATGTGAAGGAAAAAAATCTGGGGCTAGATCGTGAAAATCTAGTCTATAATAAAACGTGAGCCCCCGAACGAAGGGATGAAGAGAGAATCCTAGCCCTCGGAGGAAGTGGGAGATGAATACTACCCTATCACCGGATCTGGGAGTAGGAATAAACTGTCCTCGAGCAGGAAGCCTATGAGAGATCTCCGTGGTAAGGTATCTGGCCGCACGAAGCTTCGCAATGTCCTCCTTTGTAATAGAGGAAGCCACCCATCGGCCCTGTGGGCTGGTCCCAGACATGATTGGGAAGCTTGAAGAAATGAAGTCGAACCTTGGGTACTACAACTCGAAGTTGGAAGGGGTGAGGAAAGGGTCGGCGTAAAAAAAGACGGCCCTTTGCTCCTTTATGAAGGCAATGGATATCGAACGCCTCCTCCTAAGCCTGAATACCTGCCTATTCCTAATGAATCATCCCAATGGAACGGTTGGGTTACCCACGCTCGTATTGATGAGAATCCTGCAATAAGGGGACACTATCTCTGCTTCGACAAGATGTGCCAATAAAAAACGCACCTCGGAACATGGAACGGCAGGACAAGAAACGGTTTGAAATAATGACCGGGCAGACGTGATGTCACATTACGAAAAGTTGTCGGCGGATTGGACTCGTGAAATATTATACTCTCTGCGGTTGCGTGTGCTACTTGTGTTGCAGATCTGGACATGTTCGTTGCGTCCGAAGACTATCTTGGAGTATTCGAAAAGGGGAACCTGCCTTGCAATGCCGAAGACAATCTGCGCGCCGAACACCTTGTCATTGAAGCCTGGTTCAGGGGCTACAGAGGGAGTTTTGGACTAAGGGGTCCTCGGACGTCCGGCCTGTTGGGCATGGGCCGACCTAGTGGGCTGTGAAGATACAAGACCGAAGACTCTCTCCCGTGTCCGGATGGAACTCTCCTTGGCGTGGAAGGCAAGCTTGGCGTCCAAATATGAAGATTCCTTTCTGTGTAACCGACTTTGTATAACACTAGTCCCCTCCGGTGTCTATATAAACCGGAGGGCTTAGTCCGAAGGATAATCATAGTCATACAGGCTAGACTTTTGGGTTTTAGCCATTACGATCTCGTGGTAGATCAACTCTTGTAATACTCATATTGATCAAGATCAATCAAGCAGGAAGTAGCATATTACCTACATAGAGAGGGCCTGAACCTTGGTAAACATTGTGTCCCTCGTCTCCTGTGACCATCAACCTTAGATGCACAGTTCGGGACCCCCTACCCTAGATCCACCGGTTTTGACACCGACAGAGAGCGACTCCTCTCGTTCAAAAACGGGAGCAGCATCCGAAGACGTCACGGAGATCCCTCCTTCATCCTTGAGGAGGCCACGCTAGGCTAAGCCGGACTTGTTGGATGATTCAGACTCCGAAGAGTCCGATGAGGTTCCCGTAAAGAAAACTAGGGTCAAGCCCCCCGTCGCCAGGTATGCGCCCTTTACGTTTTACCACTATTTTCCCAGTCACTTTAACATGACGAATGCGATCCTCGTGGGATTACAGCCCACCACGCGACGTCCCCGCCGATCAGACTTCGGAGGGGGGGCTGCCTACAGACAGTGGGTCCGAATCCCATGTCACATCTCCTCGGACTAACAAAGGGGTCAAGGCACTGTCGAGGATGTCCCCTCCCCCTTCAAGGGGAGGCAGAGACGAGATCATGGCCGAGGCGGAAGCCTCGGTTATTCCAGACCAGGGAGTGCTCCCTAGAAAACACAGGAGGGGGATCGGGAACCCCTCAGTCGCCAGCTCCCGGGCCTTCAAGGCCTTCGACGGAGCTGGTGCCGCCCTCGAGGGGAGTGAAGTTCCGCCGCCCATGCCGAAGTCTAGTAGCCAAGAGGTAGGCTTCCCAGACTCTTTGGAGTGGCTGGCAAAGAACTTCGTCATCATCGACAGGCATCTCTCCCTTGTGGGTGCAGTCTTTCAAGGTGTTCGGTCCGTCTAGATGGTATGGAACGACACCATTAGAGGCCTATTGACATATTTCGAGGTAAGTCAAGTAAAAACTTCTTCCTGCACTTAGTTTGGGATTCAATCTTTAAGTAGTCATGTGTGTATGGCAGCCCCTGAGACTCTAGGAAGTTTCGATAGGAAACTTTGCAAAGGGTCAAAAACTGCAGGCTACGCATGAATTATAATGTATGTGCTTGATTATGCCACACGCATCCTCCCTTGCCGCGACTGCAAAAGTCGTGGAGCTGGAGGAGATGAATCGGAAGTTCAAACAGTCTGATGTTGAACTTAACCTTGTCAACAAGCGGCTTGATGAGGCACGAGGTAGGTCCATATAGAGCACATTTAGCCGGATACTATGATTTGTCCGAACTATATGCTAATAATAGTGTTTGTCTGCAGCTTCTTCCGGACAGGTCGAAAGCCTCAAGGCCGCCCTGAAGTAAGCCGAAGCCCGAGCTATTGTAGAGGCCCAGGCCGCTAGGGAGGTGCTAGCCGGGCTTGAAAAAGGCCCAGGCTGATGGGGAGAGGCACAATTCTCGGGTGGCTGAGGTGCAAGTAGAGCTGCTAAATGTGAGGACCTTGTGAAAAGGCACGAGGCGGTGTCTTCTGAGCTCTGCAAAGCAGAGGTCACTGTTCAAGAGGCGAGGACCAAGCTGCAGAGTAACCGCGAGGAACTTCACCAGATCAGGCAGATGACCACTGGTAAGCAGTAGTTACTGCAGTGTGTTTTCGATGGTAAGAGGTTCGCCTTGTTGACGAAGATATGGCGTTCTGTAGGCATGTTCGTCGAGCTGCCTCGAAGTGCTTCCGCTGCAGCGGACCATACGCCAGGCACGAGGAGGATCCCATCTGGCCGGTCTTTTGGGTGCAGTTTCAACCGCCCGAACACCCAACGCTCCTCACCAACCAGATGAAGCAAATGATGGAACTGCTTCAGATGGCCGAACGGGCCATGAAGGACCTTTGTGTCTGGTTGTGGCCTTCAGAGGCCCTTCCAAGAAGCTACTTCGGCTTGGTGCAAAGGATGCGGGATGCGCTGGCTTGGGTCAAGGCCGTGAAGCACTCTGTCTGCATCGAAGGAGCGAAGCAAGCTTTCGCCAAGGTCCTCGTACACTGGTCGAAGATCAAGCCGGTGGACATGGTGTCGCGGGATATCCACGGCCACCTACAGGACCAGGAGGCCCCTTGCTGGTTTGGCAGGGGGACGACGCATTGCACAAAGAACAGAGCAACGCACATCAGCACGACAGAGATCACACGAGCAATATACCTAGGTTTGGGCCGCCGCGAGGCGTAAGACCCTACTCCTGCTTTTGTGGATTGATGGTGGAATGGGAGTGGTGAAATGCGGTACACTTTGCCCGGCAGGTTTGTCGTAGAGCAGCAGCGACTACGCGCGTATGGTGGTGCGGGTTACTCAACTCTCTAACCCTTCCTACTTGCGCCATGGACCTCCTTTTATAGATTAAGGGGTCACCACAATAGCAAAGTGGTCATATCCACTGATATGATAGCAAACAGGGCTATCATACCTAACTCTGCAAGCTGACAGGGTGCATTAAATGCATCGCTTAATGTCACATCATTGGTTGCCCGACAAGGCTTGCCGGGATGTCTTGCCAGCTCCGCGCTTGTTCCCTTGACACGTCGCAGGGCGGGTGTCATTTGTAGGCTTCTTCTATAGGAAACGGCTTCCATGTGGCGAATGCCTACTACTTAATCACCTTGCGGCTTGACATCGCACTGATCGACGACGTGGGTCGTGCTTGAATGGTTGGTGGGGTCGTTTAGGCCCCGTGACCCCCGGCAGGCTCTGCCGGGGAGCCTTGATTGGTCACTTCTGGTGGTAGCCTTGTCCCTTGCCAGGCTCGCCTGCCCGGCAAGGGAGGCCCTTCTCTTGCCGATATCTTGCTCCTCTGGCTTTATCTTGGTTCTTCTGGGCTGCATATTGGCTCTTTGAATCTCCTGGTTCTTCAATCCCTGACTTAATTAAGCTAGTGCTTCAATCTTGTCCTTGTGCATGTGCACAATTGGGAAACGGACCCAGGTTTTTTTGCACCGATAGAAGCCCCCGGGCCTGCCCTGAATGTGCTGTTGAGCGTCGTCGGGGTAGGGCCTAATACGTGCACAGGCAGGATCGCTGAGGGGGTTGGCCCATTGAGGTTTCCTTTGCTGCTTCATTAGTCTTGATTTTGGGCCAGTTTCTAGTTTCCCCGCGCGTGGTGTATAGCTAATAGTGGTGGAGCCGCTGCAGTGATGGCCCGTGAATGACTTTAACGCATGGGGTGGAAACTGCCAATTTACTCTTCCCACCGCGTTCCCTTATCCTTAGCCACGTATGATGCATGCATCCCGCGGGGTAGGTAACGGAGGCCCATGGCACGGGAAAGCACCTTGAGGTGGGTCTGCCCGCCTTGAATTGGCAGAGGAGGGTGGTGGTCACCCGTTGAAGGAGCAGCCCCCCTCCTCGTCCCGCCTATAAAAGGAGGGTTGGAGGAGGGCGGAGTCATCCATTTTCGCATTTCTCTTCTTCTTTCCTTGTTCTCTGCTTCCGTGGGTATGCCGAAGAGAGGAGCCTCGGGTCAGCCCATGGGCCCCTGCTTGGGGCCATTGTTGCCCCATGCTGGTATTGTCGCTCGGGGAGTGAGCCTGGTCCTTGGCGTGGTGAATCTCTTGGTCTTTTCGAGGCTCGGCTGGGAGGCGGGGCTAGAGATCATTGGTAATCGCAGCATTTTCCCTCCCGGAGGTCTTGGGGACGTTGTTGATGAGGGGCACGCCTTCCTTCCCACCAAGGTAGGGCGCGGCGCACCCCGAGTTCTTCTTGTGGCAGGGCTGGAGGTTGACGCTGGAGAAGACGGCCCCTCTTAGCTTGTTGATGTGACGATAGCGTTGCATGCTCGTTGTGGGTGATGCCGCTACCATTTCTGCCCCCCTCCTCCCCCACTTCCCCTGGAAGGGGCAACGGGCCTTGCCTGTCACCTTGCGCAGCTCCTGGGGGTGTGTCGTTTGGGGGGCACATCAGGTGGCCGCTTCGCTAATCTCGTTGTTGCTGCTTCCTTCCAAGCACTCCTTTTATTCTTCTCTCCCTCCTACCTCAATATCCTAGAGAGGAGGAGCAGAGAAAGGAAAGGAGGGGATATAGGGCACTTTTCTTTTTTCGATCGTAAACTTGTAGGCAATCGCCAAATTTTAATTCAAATAATGTAATCCCTCGAGTCCATCTTTGTGTTCTGTAATGCTTGTACTTGTATTAGCATATGAATGAAAAAGAAGAGCCTTCCTGGAAACCCGTGCATGTGTATGTCCATGCAGAGGTGAAGTGCCTATTTAATAAAGATAATCGAGTTTTCCCTGGTAGGATATCTTGCCAACACCCTCTTTGCCTGGTGGGGAATAGACAGAGGGGCCAAACCTCTGCCAGCTCCTTTTTATCAAAGGCTACGTTTGAGTCATGGACGGGAGCACCTAATTTTCGAAAGAGAGGTGAGCTTTTCTCATGCAAAGTTATAGCCTTGCAGAACACTAATGGACAGGAGGCAAAACTTATCTATTTGGCTTTGTCGGGGATCGTTGTGTCGTGCAATCTTCTTATCCTTGTCGAAGCCAAGTTCACGGCAGGAACCTGCAACTCCATATAGGTGAGAATGAATCCAGGATGCAATCCTATCTATATGCATATGCAAATGCTCATGAAATGCTCACGCAGTGATCTTGGTGTGCTCTTGTATGCATGCAATCTTAGGTGGGCCCCCCTACAATGCTTATTTATTTTCTCTTACACGGGGTCATCGCCCCGGCTTTGTACAAGGGCTTACATGCAGCTGAGGACCTCGTGCCTTACGGGTAGTATTTATGGAGATGCTCAATATTCCATGAATTTTGCAACTGAGTGCCATCACTGGTCTCCAGACGGACTGCGCGGGGTCTGGTGACTCGTACCACCCGGTAAGGGCCTTCCTGGTGATAACTTGTTTGTACCCTTGGCGGACTGAATGCGCCAAAGGACAAGGTCACCTTCCTCAAAAAACCAGGCATGAACCCTGCGGCTGTGATAGCGACGCATGGCCTGCTGGTAGCATGCAGCACGCGTACCAGCCCGGAGATGGTTCTCCTCGAGTAGCACAACATCGTCATGCCGATGCTGACCTTGCACTACTTCATCGTAGGCAAGCACTCGAAGGGACCCGTAAATGAGTTCCATGGGGATAACTGCTTCTTCCCCGTAGACCAGGGAGAAGGGCGTCTGCCCGGTAGCTTGGTTATGTTTCGTTCGAAGGGACCAGAGAACTAACGACAACTCCTCGATCCACCGCCTGCCGTGCTTCTGCAGTGTATCAAAAGTTCTTGTCTTGAGTCCACCTAGCACTTCAGCGTTCGCCCTCTCAGCTTGTCCATTGCTCCAGGGGTGTGCCACAGAAGCGAATGAGATCTTGCATCCGAGGGTATGAACATATTGCATGAAGGCGTGGCTCGTGAATTGGGTGCCGTTGTCGGTGATGATCCTTGCCAAAACTCCAAAATGACACACCAACCCTTTCAGACTTGATAGCTGACTGAACAGTCACCTTTCTCACGGCAGTCACTTCCGGCCACTTTGTAAACTTGTCGATGGCAACGAACAAGAATTCAGCTGAGCCCACGATTGCTTGGGGAAAGGGGCCGAGGATATCGAGCCCCCAGACCAAAAATGGCCATGATAAAGGGATTGTCTAAAGGGCTTGGGAAGGCAGGTGTGTTCTCTTGGAATGGAACTGGCAGGCTTCACATGTCGTGATGAGCTCGACCTCATCTTGGAGAGCTGTGGTCCAATAGAATCCTTGCCGGAATGCTTTCCCAACTAATTCCCTTGATCCAATGTGTGAGCCGCACATTCCTCTGTGAATCTCAACCATCAGTTCATTTCCATCTTCCTGGCAGACACACTTCAATTTCACACCGTTGGGCCTTCTTCTGTACAGAGTGTCATCGACAAACTGATACATCCTAGCCCTCCAGGCTACTTTCTCAGCTTCCTCTTGGTCACCGGGAAGTTCTCCGGTTTGGAGGAAGCGGACAATGTGCCTTGCCCAAGTTGGAGCCTGGGGCTCGGCAACGAGGACTAGCGGCACCTCCTTTGCTGCGGGAGCACCAGCCTCGTTCGTGGGGTCCATAGGCCCGGCTGGAGGGGGTGGTCCGACAGGCTGGGAGGAGTTGTTTCTAGTAGAGTCCCTGATGGGAGCGGACGGCTCGACCGGGAGAGGCTTACCATAGTCCAATTTTTTCATTTTCTAGGCCACTATGGCTGGTGATACGGAGGGCTGAGAGAGATGGAGAACAAAAGTTACTAGTTCCGCACGAAGCTTCTGCGCAGCACACTTTGACAGGTGATCAGCTACGGGGTACGTGCACTGTTTGCAACCCGTCAAAGTGCTCCTCCAGTCTCCTCACTTCCTCGACATATGCTTCCATCAATGGGCTTTGATAATCATTGTTGACTTGTCTCACTACAAGTTGTGAATCTCCTCGAATGACCAGCTTCTTGATTCCTAATTCTGTTGCAATCCTGAGCCCAGCAAGGAGCCCCTTATACTCATATGTATTGTTGGTGGCTTCTTTCTGGACAAAGTGTATTTGGACGACGTACTTCAAGTGCTCCCCCAAGAGGGGGCAACGAGAAGCACGCCAGCCCCTGTGCCTTGTAGGGAAAAAGCACCATCGAAATACATAATCCATTCTTGGGGTGATTCCTTGCCGGGGAGAGCTGTTTCTGTCACTAACTCGTCAGGGGTTGGCGTCCATTCTGCAATAAACTCTGCCAGCGCCCTGCTTTGGATAGTTGATTGCTCTCAAACTTCAAAGCAAAGCTAGATAACTCCAAAGCCCACTCCTTTATTTTGCCGTTAGCCTAAGGGTTTCGGAGTATCCTTTGCTGCGAAAACCAAGTGACAACCGTGATCTCATGGGCTTGGAAGTAGTGGCGCAGTTTCCTTGAGGCCATGATGAGGCGAAAAATCAACTTTTGCACGCCAAAGTGCCTTGATCTAGACCCTTGTAACAAGGAGCTGACGAAGTACACTAGGTGCTTCACCACTTTCTTCCTCACCGCATCCTTGGGGATGTTCTCATTGTCGTGCTCGTCGATGTTCTAATCCCTTTCTGATTCTGCCATGATCTGTCCACTTTCTGCCTCAGCCACTTCTCGCCGTGCTACCAAGGCTGCACTGACCACTTGGTTTGTTGCCGCCAAGTAAAGCAGCAACATCTCTTGGGGTTTGGGCGCAACCAAGGTAGGCACAAATACGCCCTGCCTACAAGTCCTGCAGAGCTACATCTGTTTCCGGGGTCTTCATAGGCCCTGCCTTCTTCAAAATTTTAAAGAACAGCAGGGCGCGCTCGGCAGACTTGGAAATGAATCTTCTTAGCGCGTCCATGCATCCCGCCAGGCGCCTCACATCCTTAACTGTCCTTGGTGCTTGGATCTGTTCAATGGACTTGATCTTGTCGGGGTTAGCTTTGATCCCCCGATGGGACACGAAGAAACCAATCAACTTGCCGAAGGGGACACCAAACACACACTTCTCCGGATTAAGCTTCAAGTTGAGCTTGCACAGGTTAGAAAATGTCTCATCCAAATCCTGGATAAGAGTAGTCTTATTCTTGGTTTTGACCACCATATCATCCATCTAGGCTTCTATGTTCCTGTGCAACTGTGGCTCAAAACCAATCTGGAGTGCCCTTGCAAAAGTGGACCCGACACTCTTTAATCTAAATGGCATGCGGACAAAGCAGTACATACCACATGGGGTGCTGAATGATGTCTTCTCATCTTCTTTGGACATAAAGATCTGGTGATACCCGGAGTATGCATCCATAAAGGAGAGCAAATCACACCCTGAAGCAAAAACCATAATCTGGTCAATGCGCGGCAAGGGAAATGGTTCCTTCGGGCAAGCCTTCTTGAGATATGTGAAATCAATGCAAAGCCTCCATTTCCCATTTGCCTTCTAGACTACCACTGGGTTTGCTAACAACATAGGATGCAGTACTCCTCTGACCAAACCAGCTGCCTCCAGTTTCTTGATTTCCTTGGCAATGAACTGCTGCCACTCCAAGGCCTGCTTCTGGTCTTTCTACTTGACAGGTCGGGCATGTGGGCAAACAGCAAGGTGGTGCTCGATTACCTCCCTAGAACACCGGGGATATTAGATGGCTGCTAGGCAAACACATCGATATTCGCCTGCAGGAAGGCAACGAGCGTGATTTCCTATTTGTCATCGAGAGTGGCGCTAATGGTGAAGGTACCACCACCACCACCCAGCCCAGCCGAGACCTTCTTCACTTGGGGTGCAGCAACCTTGGATCTCTTACTGTTGGAACACTGTGGCGCATCGTCAACGGGTGCCATGCACTCGGATGGGGCACGGTTCCCGGACTCCTTGCCGGAGGTACGACAATCCCTTTTTCTCCCTTTGCTTTCCTTGGCAAGAGCCGTCGCTGCTGCTGCCTCTGCTGCGAATGCATCTCGGTACATCTTGTCTATGCAGATAATTGCATCCTTCTCATCTGACGGGATAGTGATGACTCCCGGTGGCCCTGGCATCTTCAAGGTGTTGTAAGCGTAGTGGGATGCTGCCATGAATTTGGCCAGGGCCGGGCACCCAAGAATCCCAATGTACGACAAGGGGAGATCGACCACATCAAACACAACCTTTTCAGTCTGGTAGTTCAGCTCTCCCCCTAACGTCACCGGTGATGTAATCTTCCCCTTGGGACGGCTCCTGCCGGGGTTAACCCCATGAAACATGTCGGTAACCTCCAACTCTTCTTCTCCAAGCTGAAGCTTGCTGATAACTGCTGGGGAAATCATATTCAACCCGGCCCTGCCATCCAATAACATCTTTGTGACCTTGTGGTTGCGGATTGTAGGGGAGACCAACAATGGCAAGCACCCTACCGCAATGGTTCGGCCAGGTTTATCCTCCTCATAAAAAATGATTGGCTTGCGGGACCATTTGAGTGGTTTCCGGGCCTCTGGCGCTGGCTCCACAGCATTGACCTCTTGTGCCCATTGTTTGAGCTGGCGGTGAGAGGCGTGCAAGGATGCACCCCCATCAATGCATACGGCTTTAGTGGCTTTCTGAAACTCCTGCTCACTGGTTTCCTCTTCATTCCCTCCATCACTCACATCATCACAGATTTCCTTCTCATAGCCCCTGGCGGGCTTTCCTTGGTTCCGAAAGGGTTTGCCGGGGCAATTTGCTTCACCGACTCGTCCCTTTCCGCCAGCGGCATTCTGACCTTTTTCCTTATCACGCTTATCATATTCTGATCTTTGTGTCTTGACAAGCTGCTCAACCTGGTAGCACTCCTTAAGGTCGTGGCCCTTTGTCCGGTGGATCTTGCAATACGGGTCATCGCCTTTCCTGGCTTTCTCGGCGGCAGCGGATTCCGGGCAGGTTGTGCAAGTAGCAGCTTCCTTGTCGAGGGCCTCAGCCTTGGCCTTATTGCCGGTATTGGGTGTGCCTGAACCTTCCACAGTCAACACTGCCTTATCTCTCGGTTTCTTGCTACGCTTCTTGCCCTTCCTTTGACAGGTTGATTCATCTTCATCCTCTAAATCAACATTGATGCAATCTTCCTCTCTAGGCAATTTCCTTCCTTCCTCCATCCGAGCACATTTATCCACCAGTGTGTATAGCTCCATCACAGTCTTGGGCAACTGCACATAGATGTTAGAACGAATGCGATGGTTGCGCATGTTAGACTAGAAGGCTGCTATAACGACTGCTATAGCTCCATCACTTTACTGAATCTTTGTAAATACTTACGAAGAGTTTCTCCTTGCTTCTGTTGGAGAAGTTGCAAGTCGCTGGGCCCACCGAGCTCTTGGTCGCCACCAGTGAAGGCACCGATGAACTCGTGGCAGAGGTCCGCCCCTGACCAACTGGAGTTCTCTGGCAGGTGCATCAGCCAAGACCTCGCGTTGGACTTGAGGGCCAAGGGGAAGTAGTTGGCGAACACCTTCTCATCTATTCCCCGATAGCTTGAACAACGATGGTGTAGATGCTCAATAATTCTGCCGGGTTTAGCCTCCCGTCGTACTTCTCGGGTATCTCTGGCTTGAACGTGCGAACGGACGGCCAACAGACTTGTCGCAGCTCTCGTGTAAAGGCAGGGTAGCCGACCTCGAAAGGCAGGCACCCGTCGACATCGAGCGTAGGCTCGTCGATGTTGAAGCTGCCGCACCCGTCTCGATGGCTTCTTCTGACCCTCGAGCACGTCCAGGACAACTTCGAGCCCCGGAGGATAGGGGGCGGGGAGACATGCGGCGCGTCATCGATCTCGAAGGCTGGGAAGAAGGACGACAGCTTTAGGAGCAAGTGGGTCATGATGGATGCCAAGTGCGTCCATCCACGCTTGGTGCTGCCAACGGAGATGCCCCAGTCTGACGCGGGGTGGTCTCGTGCGAAGCTCACTGATGACCGGGCGACGTTGGTGCTGGAAGATGAACGCTGACCTAAAGCCGGGCAACGCGAAGGCGACGAAGGTAAGAGGGCCCATGCTCCTGAGGGAATTTCTGATGCTGCGCGTGGCCCCGCTTCAGGCGCATACGCGCCCCTTATGGAGGCTTAGGGGCGAAGAAGACAATCTTCACTTGAGCCCGTAAGCCTTGCCTGACGAAGAGCTGGTTGCGGCTCTGCGCCTCCTAGTCAGGGACGACCAGGAATACCAGCTTAGTGCCTTCGTTCCCTTGTTCCGCCGCAAGGACGGGGCACAGGTCGTGGCTGCCAGGCCAACCTTTGATGGGCGCAGGCTGGTGCCACCAGGGCCTCCTGCGGTCCCGGCTGCGATGGCGCCGGTGGAAGTGTCTTCTGACGACTATCACAAGGAGGTGGAAGAGGAGGAAGGCGAGGAGCGCGACTCGGAGGCGACTGTCGGATTTCGGGTTCCAGCAGACCCTTAAAGTTCGAACTCTGGGGTGCGCGTGGAGACCTCTCCCCTACCGATCTACGTCCGATCTCCTCTTGCGATCTAAGCTGGAAACGACTAACAACACAAAGGACACGAGATTTATACTGGTTCGGGCCACCGTTGTGGTGTAATACCCTACTCTAGTGTGTGGTGTGGTGGATTCCCTCAGGGGCTGATCATGGACAGTACAGGGGAAGAACAGCCTCGCGAGAGGTGTTCTTGAGCTGGTGCGATGAACTGTTGGGGTGAGTTCAATCGCCTCTCTTTCTCTGCTAGGGCTTTTTCAGATGCGGTCCGATCCGATCTCCGATCTCCCCTTACTCTGTGGTGGCTAGCTCTATTTATAGGGGCCCTGGGCCTCTCCCCCAAATATTGAGCGGGAAGGGCGCCAACAATTGGCCATTTTGAAGGGGAACATCTAGTACAAGTTATCTTGACCAAAGGTGGTCTTCGGCTGCCAAAAGCACTGGCGATGAGACTGTCTTGGGCAACACGGTGACCTCCGTCCTGCCGCTCCACTGGTCTTGTTCTCGTTGCACCGGAATGGTAACCTTTGCCCGATGCCTTGGCCTGTGCTTGCTCCCTTTGCACCAAAAGGGAAACAAGGACACTGCGCAGGCCGGCGCCCGCCTGGCCTCGATCGTCATGGCTTGCGTCGTGGGCTCCTCGCGAGGTGCCCCTGCCTTGATCTCTCTGCCTCCTCGCGAGCCTGCCTCATGAGGCTACTTCTGAGGAAGCTTCCTATCATCCGCCTCGCGAGGCTTGGCCCCCCGCGAGGGTCTTGAGCTTGAGCTGATGAAGCTGGGCCGCACTGGGCCCCCACTCGAGCCACGCCGCAGGCCGCAGGCAGGCAAGTCTGGGGACCCCCGTTCCGAGAACGCTGAAAGTAGCCCCAGGGCCCAAGGCGCGCCCGAGCTTGTCTTAGCAGAGAAGCGAAGGGGCAAGCGCGAAGCGCCGCGGGCCCCAATAGCCTGCGGCCTTGGGCGCCGCATGGCGATTGATTGCACGTGGGCATCTGCGCTTCCCCACGACGCCTTTTTACGCGCCCGGCTAAGCGGACCCGTAGTCGCACATAGTTGTTCCACTTTCCGCTGCTCGCTCGCCTCCTACCTTTCCTTCTTCTTCGAGCTCCAACCTCCGCCGCCAATCGGGCTCGAGTTCTTCCCTCTCTCCACCGACATGGCGCCGACGAAGAAGGGAAAGGGTAAGAAGCCCGTGCCTTCGGCCCGCACACCTCCGGTGGTGGCCCCCGCCGTTGATCAGTCGATCATACTCAATACAGAAGCCTTGAACAAGGTCCGCTCCGCACTTGCCACTATCTTCAACGAGTGCAGCAGGACCACTGTCCGGCCTGAATCCCATGCCTCCCTTGCTAGGATTGTCACGGAGGTTCGGATCTTCGCCGATGCCCAATGGGCAGGTCTGGTTCCCCCCTTTTCCGCCTTCTTCAATGCGGTGCTCTCGCATTATAAGATCTGCATGATGCACCTCGGGCCGGAGTCCATTACCCTTCTGGCTGGCTTCGCTTTTGTTTGTGAGGCGATGATAGGCATTCCTCCTTCCGTTGCCCTGCTGCGCCACTTCTTTTCTTTGCGCCTGAGCGACCCCACTCAGTGCTTAGGGTGTGTGAGCTTCTTCGCCGCGCCAGAGACGGCCGCTTCAGGGATCGTCTTCGGCCTTCCTCCTCTTGACGCCAGGTTCAAAGAGCGGTGGCTGTACGTGGACGTTGGAGTGCCCAACCCCTTGCTCTCGCACCCGACCTCGCCGGCTGTTCCCGACCCAGGCTGGGATCATGAGGTGCTCGCGAGCCCTCGGCTTGCCTTCGTCCGACGCCGCTTCCAGAGTTTGAGGGCGCTCAATGTGTCAGCGCCCAAGGTGGTGAAGGAGGTCCTCCAATGTCGCATTGCTCCTCTCCAGCACCACTCTCGCCGGATGTGGGACTTTGCGGGGCACAGAGACCGCATGCGGCTTCAGGAGGAGGACTTGGCGCATGAAGTGTTGCGGAAGGTGCTCAGGGTCTTGACTCGTGATCCTTCGCCAGGCAGCCTTCGGCGTGACGGTGTCCTCTTGTAACTCTGCTCTGGCAGGGCCGATTTTACGAGGCAGATGCCTAGCTTCGACGAGTGGGGGCTGCGCCCGGCCGGCTTCACGGGGCCCCGCGAGAACCCAGCCGCCGTGGTTGCTCCCCCTGCCGCCCGCAGGGGTCCTTCCTTAGGCGACAGGGCGGGAAGACGAGAACCGGCGGGAGTTGAGGCCACTTATGTCGAGGTGCCTGTCGGCGTTCTGGGAACGGGGGTCCCCAGACTTGCCTGCCTGCGGCCTGCGGCGTGGCTCAAAAGGGGGCCCTGCGCGGCCCATCTTCATCAACACAAGACCCAAGACCCTCGCGAGGGGCCAAGCCTCGCGGGGCGGACCACACGGCGCTTCCTCAGGCACGACCTCGTCAGGCTGGCTCACGAGGAGGCAGAGAGATCAAGGCGGGGTACCTCGCGAGGTGCCCATGACGCAAGCCATGACGACCAAGGATGCCAGGCAGGCTCCAGCCCACGCAGTGTCTCCCTTTCCTCTTTGGTGCAAAGGGGGCAAGCGCAGGCGAGAGGATAAAGCAAAGGCACCCAGTTCGGTGCAACAAGACCAAGACCAGTCCAACGGTGGGAAGGAGGTCATCGTGGAGCCCAGAACGGCCTCACCACAGGGCCTTTGGCAGGCGAGGACCAACTTTAGTCAAGATAAGTGTACCAGATGTTCCCCTTTGAATTGGCCAATTGTTGGCGCCCTTCCCGCTCAATATTTGGGAAGAGGCCTAGGGCCTTTGCCTATAAATAGGACTAGCCACCACCAGGGTAGGGGCATCGAGCGATCGGGTCATCGAGAATTGGGTATCTAGAATCTGAGCAAGCAGAGAACAAGTGAGAGAGAGAGAGAAACAGAAGGGTGGTTGAACTCCTCCTAGCAGTTCATCCCCCTAGCCAAGAACAGACCCTCGCGAGGTTGTTCTTCCCTACATTGTTCATCATCATCAGCCCAAGAGGCAATCCACCCACCACAAACTAGAGTAGGGTATTACACCACAATGGTGGCCCGAACTAGTATAAACCCTGTGTCTCTTGTGCTGCTCTTTCAGTAGTTAGATCTTTGCGATACGGAGAGGTAGAGGGCATAATCTCCGCGCGCACCCCAGAGTAAAAAACGTAAGGGTCTGCCGGAACCCGAAATCCGACATTTGGTGCGCCAGGTAGGGGTGCGCCGGAATTTGTCTTCCACCGCTCCGCTCTCCGATGGCCGTCGCGTCCATGTCTGACGCTCGTCGGGCCCGCGCTGAGCGCCGGGCCACCATCGCTTCCCACGTCGCCCAGACAGCTCCCGTCAGTGGGCGTCCTCGTCGTTCCCCTTCGCCCGCCGTCAACACCGCCACCGGCCCGGTGGGGAACGAGCAGCAAGCGCCACCCCAGCATCTGCCTGTGCGACGAGGTGATCGCACCGCTACATCAACACCTCCAGTCATCGCAGCCCTCCTGGACGGCTCGCAGGCGCCGCCCACAAGTCGCCACGTCAAGCCGTTTGTCTGCCGGGTCAGCGCCGTTTCCGCATGGCAGGGAGCTCCCTCGGACCAGGTGGCGCGCGAGGTCGGTCTGACCTTCAGCTCGGAGGACCACCCCGCCAACTCGGCTGGCTCGAGCGCGCTCCCCATGTTGTGCACCCCCACCATCTGCCAGGTAGCCATCACCAGAACCCTTGTCGACGGCGGCGCGGGCCTCAGCGTGCTCTTGGTCGAGACCTTCAATCTCCTCTGCGTACCGCTGGGACGGCTGCAACCCAGTCGGTCTTTCTCGGGCGTTGGGGGCGGGTCATCCACCTTCTTGGGACAAATCCGGCTCCCAGTAACCTTCGGCACCTACGACAACTTCCGCACGGAGATGGTCGACTTCGACATCGCCCCCATCGTCCTCCCTTACAAAACCATCCTTGGTTACCCAGCGCTGGCCCAGTTCATGGCCGCCACGCACCCGGCGTATAACCTCATGAAGATGCCCGGAAGCAGCGGTGTCCTCACCGTGCACGGGGACACCGGGGACGCCCTGCGGGTACTCAAGCTCGCCTTCAAGACGGCGGCATCGGCACAACCCGCCGACGCAGGGACTCCCGAGCCCAAGGGGGCTGCGCCGGCCAAGAAGAAGCAGTTGTTCACCCAGGACAAGGTAGAAACCAAGCAGGTACCTGTCGACAAGGACGGGTCCTCTAGTGCCACTTTCACCATAGGAGCCAACCTCGAGCCTGAGCAGGAGGAGGCCCTGATCAGGTTCTTGCGCGCAAATAAGAAGGTATTCGCTTGGGAGCCTGATCAGTTGGCAGAGAATCCCCGGAGCGTCATCGAGCATCACCTCAACGTGTGCCCAAATGCGCGCCCCGTGAAGCAGAAAGCCAGGCGGCAGTCCGCAGAGAAGCAGGCCTTCATCGTCCAAGAAACCCGCAAGTTAGAGGCCGCAGGGGTCATTCGTGAGGTCCGATACCCGGATTGGTTGGCCAACCCTGTCGTTGTGCCCAAGAAGGGAGGAAAGGAGCGCATGTGTGTCTACTTCACCAACCTCAACAAGGCATGCCAGCAAGATCCGTTCCCGCTCCCCCGCATCGACCAGATTGTCGATTCCACCGCGGAGTGCAACCTGCTCTGCTTCCTGGACGCCATCTCTGGGTATCACCAAATCAAGATGGCAGTAGAAGACGTCGAGAAGACCGCCTTCTTAACCCCATGCGGGGTGTACTGCTATACATGCATGCCATTTGGGCTACGTAACACAGGGGTGACCTTTCAGCGGCTGATGCACATCACCTTGGGCCCGTAGCTCGGGAAGAACGTCGAAGCTTACGTCGATGACATTGTGGTGAAATCTCGGGAGGCCAAGACCCTAATACAAGACCTGGAGGAGACCTTCGCGAGCCTCGACGCAGTGAACCTGCGGCTCAACCCAGAGAAGTGTGTGTTCGGGGTCCCCTCATGCAAGCTCTTGGGCTTTCTCGTGTCCCATCGAGGCATCGAGGCTAACTCGGAGAAGGTCAAGGCGGTCGAGGACATGAGCCCGCCGAAAACCCTCAGAGAAATGCAGAAGCACACCGGACGCGTGACCGCGCTAGGGCGCTTTATCTCCAAACTGGGGGAGCGAGCACTGCCTTTCTTCCAGCTAATGAAGAAGAAGGGGCCTTTTGAATGGACTGAAGAGGCAGATAAGGCGTTTCGAGATCTCAAGAGGTACCTAACCAGTCCCCCAGTCATGGTGGCTCCGCGCCCTCGAGAGCCCCTGCTGCTCTACCTCGCTGCCACACCCTACTCTGCCAGCGCAGCCCTGGTGGCGGCTAGGGAGGAGCGCCAAATCAGAGCCACATCAGCAGCTCGGGACAAGGCGAAGCAGGAACAAGGAAGGCCCACAGGAGACGTAACTGTGGCTGAGGGAGACCAGCCGCCGAAGAGTGCACCAGAAGCAGGAGAGGCCACTCGCCTGGACGGTCCACCTCCCGAAGTCATGTCACCTCGTGAGGCGCCCTTGCCTCCGGAAGGTGCCACGAACACTGATGCTCTCAGCTTGGTTGAGCATCCAGTCTACTTTGTCAGCACGGTGTTACGGGACGCGAGGGCACGGTACCCTATGCCTCAGAAGCTCCTCCTCGCGCTGTTGGTGGCCTCGCGCAAGCTGCGTCACTACTTCCAGGGTCACCCCATCAAGGTCATCTTGTCATACCCCTTGGAGAGAGTGCTCAGGAGCCCCAACTCAGCCGGAAGGGTCGCCGAGTGGAACATAGAACTACAGGCATTTCATCTTGAGTTCAGCACGACCAGGGTCATCAAAGGAGCAGCGTTAGCGGATTTTGTGGCGGAATGGACAAAGGCGCCAGGCCTCAAGGACAACGAGGATCGATCCCTCTCCCCAGGGAGCGAGGCGCCGGAAGGCTGGGTCATGTACTTCGATGGGGCGTTCTCCAGGCACGGCGCTGGGGCTGGTGCGGTGCTGATATCGCCCAGTCAGGACAAACTCTACTACGCCGTACAGCTCTGTTTCCAGCAAGGTGAGAAGGTCTCCAACAACATAGCGGAATATGAGGGTCTGATAGCAGGGTTGAAGGCCGCAGCAGCTCTGGGGGTGAAGCGCCTCACTGTCAAGGGCGATTCACAGCTCCTTGTCAACTTCTCCAACAAGGTGTACGAGCCGAAGGATGAGCACATGGAGGCCTATCTAGCGGAGGTCCGCAGGATGAAAAAGCAGTTCTGGGGGTTGGAATTGAAGCATGTGCCCCGCGGCACCAATCAAGAAGCCGATGACATAGCCGGACGGGCATCCAGGCGGTTACCTTAGGAGCCAGGCGTCTTTGAGGAGCGGCTCTTCAAGCCCTCGGCCCAGTCGTCATTATCAAACACTGCTCAGCCTCGGGAGGAACTCCCTCAGCCGCTTGCCTCAGGAGCCCCAGCCTGCGGCCCTG
Organism: Aegilops umbellulata; assembly: GCA_032464435.1. Classification (NCBI taxonomy): domain Eukaryota; kingdom Viridiplantae; phylum Streptophyta; class Magnoliopsida; order Poales; family Poaceae; genus Aegilops; species Aegilops umbellulata. The sequence goes on from CP136055.1 coordinate 92,599,402, forward strand.
CCTGAGGGGCACGCCTGCTCCTGACTATGGAACCTCAGGAGGAGTGCTGGGTCACGGAACTCCGGAGTTATTTAACGCAAGGGGCCCTGCCGGAGAAGGAGGAAGAAGCAGAGCGTGTGGCGCGGCAAGCAACGGCATACTGCATCAGGGATGGATAGCTCTACCGGAAGCGGCCGAACGACGTATCCCTGCGCTGCATTTCCAGGGAGCAAGGAAAGGAATTGCTGGAGGACATACACAGCGGGGACTGTGGGCATCACTCGTCATCACGGACCCTCGTCGGCAAGGCATTCCGCAGTGGGTTCTATTGGCCCGCCGCACTCAACGACGCTGTCGAACTGGTAAAGGCTTGTGAAGCCTGCCAATTTCACGCCAAACAGATCCATCAGCCAGCGGGAGGCCCGCAGACTATACCTCTTTCATGGCCGTTCGCAGTCTGGGGGCTGGACATTCTGGGCCCGTTCCCTCGGGCGCCAGGGGGCTACCGCTACCTCTACGTCGCCATTGACAAATTCACCAAGTGGGCAGAAGTGGAGGCTGTCCGCACCATCCCCGCGGGTTCCGTGGTCAAGTTCATCAGGGACATCGTGAGCCGGTTCGGGGTGCCGAACCGCATCATCACAGACAACGGCTCGCAGTTCACCAGTAACCTCTTCAAAACATATTGTGCTAACCTTGGAACGCAGATATGCTACGCTTCGGTGGCGCACTCGCGAAGCAACGGCCAGGCCGAACGAGCCAACGCAGAGGTCCTGAGGGGCCTCAAGACCAGGACATTCAAGAAGAAGTTGGAGGCCTGCGGCAGAGGTTGGTACGACGAGCTCCAGTCCGTGTTGTGGTCCATCCGCACAACCGCGACCAAGCCGACTGGGGAGACCCCGTTCTTCCTGGTCTATGGCACCGAAGCAGTCCTCCCTCACAAGGTCAGACATTGCTCCCCGCGGGTCCTAGCATTCGATGAGGCGCAGCAGGACGCCATGCGGGGGATGGACCTCGTGCGGGGGGAGGAACGAAGCCGAGAAGCCGCATTGCGAGCGACGAGGTACCAACAGGCGCTATGACGATATCACTGCTGCAACATCCGCCCCAGGACTCTCGAGGTAGGAGACCTCGTGCTCAGGCGGGTCCTCTCCAGGGAGGGGCTGCACAAGCTCTCTCCCATGTGGGAGGGCCCGTTCAAGGTTGCTCATGTTTCCAGGCCAGGCTCCGTGCGCTTGGAGACTCAGGAGGGGGAGCCGATCCAGAATGCATGGAACATCCAGCACCTCCGGAGGTTCTACCCCTAAAAGGCCTAGAGCCTGTGAAGAAGGCGAACGCCTGTGAAGACCATCCCTTTTTGGAAAAGGCCCAGGGCCTGTGAAGAAGGCGAACGCCTGTGAAGACCATCTCTTTTTGGAAAAGGCCCAGAGCCTGTGAAGAAGGCGAACGCCTGTGAAGACCATCCCTTTTTGGAAAAGGCCCAGAGCCTGTGAAGAAGGCGAACGCCTGTGAAGACCATCCCTTTTTGGAAAAGGCCCAGGGCCTGTGAAGAAGGCGAACGCCTGTGAAGACTATCCCTTTTTGGAAAAGGTCCAGGGCCTGTGAAGAAGGCGAACGCCTGTGAAACTGTCGCGTTTGGGAAAAGACCCGGAGCCTGTGAAGAGGGCAAGCGCTTGTGAAGCTAATTTATCCTAAGAAGAAAGGCCCGGAGCCTATGAAGAAGCCCAATGCCTGTGAAGCTCGCCGCCCGTGACACTCTCACGTAATAATGAGTGGGGCTGTACACGCCCCGGAGTCTCAGGAGCGCCGGTCTCAGGCCCTGGGGCTCCCTCCCACGCCTAGTGGCAGCACTTAGCTCCACGCTGGTGAGAAGACGTCGAAGACTAGATTAGGTGCCGGACGTGGCTTTTTCATTTGCTTTCCGCAGTTGGCTTGTTTGTTCGCATTTGAAGTCTTACCGAAACTATCGTCGTCGTTGATTTGTGGTTCGTCGATTTTTGCTCCTCGTTTCGATTCCTCTTGCAAAAGGCCTCGCGAGGGAGGGCAGCCAAACGCCCTCGCGAGGGTTCCTGTTCTAATCGTTCTAAGGTTTCACGACCCGGGTCCATTGCGGGAGCACCCCTCCTGTCCATGCCCCTCGGGCACCGCGACACACACACAGGGCCTGGGTCGGTCGCCCCCACGGCTGGGGCCGGGAACTACTTACGTGCAAACACACAGCTGAGAAGTGTGAAAGCTAAATCAAGGTAACAGTTAATAGCAGTAACCCCCAACACGCCCCCGCGGGGCTCCATGCAGCTGTTCTGTTTTACGCAGGAAACAAAAGGAAAATAGAGGACAAGCCCGGCGCGGCTCGCCTCGCTCCGGCCAGTGGCGGCGACTCAGGACGCCTCCGGGGCTCAGGCGGACTCCCTCTCGTGCTTCACCGGGGCGCGGCGACAGGCAGACGAGTCGCCGCCTCCCAAGCAAGCTCGACGGCGTGGCGGCTGACTGCGGCCACCGCTGGAGGAGTCGCCGGAACAAGAGTTGGTGAAGCTTGAGGAGCCTCGGGCACCGCCATCCGCGCGGGCGCTGTCCCCCCCGTCGTCGTCGGGGCGGGGCCCCCGGCCGCGGTCGTCGTCCTCGGGGCAACATCCCGCGCGGCGACCATCTTCCCCAAACACCCTCACATAGAGGGTGGCATCGCCGTCGAACCTGAAGTGCAGGGTGCACCTATGCTCCAAGCCGCGAGCATGGGCGAATGCCTGCCAACCACGCGTCAAGGCCAGGCTCCCGGTGGCGGAGACCTCCAGCGCAGCCCACGAGGCCCGGCTGCAGCAGTCGTCCGCCTGAAGCCAGAGGCTGCCGGGGGCACCAGCAGGAGCTCACCAAGGAGGAAGCGAGGGAGACGAAGCCGGGCGCAAGCCGGCTCCGCCGCCCAAATGACGAACTCCGGCAGCACCTGCACAGCGTGAAAGCGCGGCCTGGGGGAGCGCGCAACCCAGGCGCGTCCCTTGGCCACGGCGGCTCGCCCGCCACCATGCTGGGAGCCGTCTCCATGACCACTGAACGCTGCCGGGGCGGCTACGGGATGCTTCCGAGGGCGCCCTCGACCGCGCTTGGGCGGAGGAGAGGCAGGCTCAACCTGGTGGGCCTTCCCCTTTTCCGCAGCCGAGAGCCGCCTCGACGGAGCCATGGAGGAGAAGGAGAAAGCAAGGAGAGATGGACTGGGAGGGCACGCGCGGTGCCGTACTTATAGCCGGCGGAGGCCAACCGTCGACCTCCACGATCCCAGGTAAAAATGACACGATCCCAATGCAGGGACTTGTCCAGTCCGCGCGGTCACCGAGGCGTCGTGGGGAAGCGGAGACGCCCATGTCCAATCAACCGCCACGTGGCGCACAAGGCTGTAGGCTGTTAGGGTCCGCGGCGCTTCGCCCTTGCCCTTTCGCCTCTCGGCACGGCCAAGTCCATGCGCGCCTTGGGCCCGAGGGCTACTGTCGGTGTTCTGGGAACAGGGGTCCCCAAACTTGCGTGCCTGCGGCGTGGCTCAAAAGGGGGCCCAGCACGACCCATCTTCATCAACACAAGACCCAAGACCCTCGCGAGGGGCCAAGCATCGCGGGGCGGACGACACGGCGCTTCCTCAGGCACGGCCTCATCAGGCTGGCTCACGAGGAGGCGGAGAGATCAAGGCGGGGTACCTCGCGAGGTGCCCATGACGCAAGCCATGACGACCAAGGATGCCAGGCGGGCGCCAGCCCGCGCAGCGTCTCCCTTTCCTCTTTGGTGCAAAGGGGGCAAGCGCAGGCGAGAAGATCAAGCAAAGGCACCCATTTCTGTGCAACAAGACCAAGACCAGTCCAATGGTGGGAAGGAGGTCATCGTGGAGCCCAGAACGGCCTCACCACAGGGCCTTTGGCAGGCGAGGACCAACTTTAGTCAAGATAAGTGTACCAGATGTTCCCCTTTGAATTGGCCAATTGTTGGCGCCCTTCCCGCTCAATATTTGGGAAGAGGCCTAGGGCCTTTGCCTATAAATAGGACTAGCCACCACCAGGGTAGGGGCATCGAGCGATCGGGTCATCGAGAATTGGGTATCTAGAATCTGAGCAAGCAGAGAACAAGTGAGAGAGAGAGAGAGAAGGGCGGCTGAACTCCTCCTAGCAGTTCATCCCCCTAGCCAAGAACAGACCCTCGCGAGGTTGTTCTTCGCTGTATTGTTCATCATCATCAGCCCAAGGGCTAATCCACCCACCACAAACTAGAATAGGGTATTAAACCACAATGGTGGCCCGAACTAGTATAAACCCTGTGTCTCTTGTGCTGCTCTTTCAGTAGTTAGATCTTTGCGAGACGGATAGGTAGAGGGCATAATCTCCGTACACCCCAGAGTTCGAACCGTAAGGGTCTGCTGGAACCCGAAATCCGACAGTGCCGAAGCCGCGAGAAGCCTCGAAGGCGGCGTCTCCCGAGGCCCTCCCTGGAGCGGCGGCAGGTGCGGAGTTGCGTCCTATGATTCCTGAGGCCGGGGCTCCCGAGGCCCTAGCCGTTCCTCGTGAGGCGACGCCTGACGGCGCCCCCCAGGCAGACTCCTCCGGCGTTGATCACCTTGACGCTTCCTCTGTGCCACAGGCCGACCCCTGCACCGAGCACTTAGGTCGGTTCCGCATAGACTTCGAGGCCCTCCGCAAGAGGAAGGAGGCCTTGGGTGGCAATGGCCGCCCTTGCCACTTGTTGAAGTGCAGGAAGTACTTTGCCATGGACGAGTAAGTCTTCTTCTTTCTCTGCTGATTTACTTTGCTATCCCTGCGGCTGATTACGGCCTTTCAGGCCCCGTCCTGCCAAATTCACCGAGTCGGCCCGGGAGACAGCCCCCAAAGCTTAGCCTTCTCCGCTAACCCCGGGCGCGCCGAGCTCGAGCGGCGCCCCTACCGTTGGGCCGGTCGGTGGAGTGGTCCGTTCCACCGGGCACCCTGGGCCTACGCGCCCGCTATCCTTTCTTCGAGAGTCCTCCTGGGGCACGTCCGGTTTGCCTCGCGTTCCTCCTCTGATCATGGATGGTGAATTGTTGAAGTCTGTCTTTAGCTCCTCCTCCGTGGGTGGACCGACGCCAGGCCGGATTCCCAGAGAGGTCCATTCGGCGATGGCTAGGGCGCCAGCCCCCAGCCCCGCGCCGGGAGGGGGCTAGCCGCCTCGAGGCCCTCCGCATGCTCCGGTGGAAGAGGGTGATGCGAAAGACGTGCTCAGGCGCGCTCGGGAACGACGCACCCTTCACGGAGAGTTCCTCCAGATGGTGGCGGATGTGGTGAGCCGGATCGGGGCAGAGCTTGCTGACAAGGATGCGTGCCTCGAGGCTGAAGGTTTGCGCCTTGCTGAGGAGAGGCGCAAACTGAAGGTAGTCGTCGCCCTCGCGCGTCACCAACATGATCTCGACAACGCGAAGGCTGAAGCGTAGTTGGTGGCTTCACGGGAGGCCTGCTCCCAGGCCGTCAAGGAGGCTTGGGAGTCAGACCAACGACGCAAAGATGCAGAGGAGCGCGCATGGGAGCTCCAAGCCTGGAGCAACTCCCTGGAGCAGTAAGTGGAACTGCGCCAGGCGTCCCTTGAGTCGATGCAGGGGGCCCCCGCTGATCGGGCGGAGCTCTTGAAGCGCGAGGAGGCGCTGACGCTGGAGGCTGCCGAGCACAACCTTGACCTTGAGCGATTGGAGACGAGGGAGCGCCTGGTGGCTCAGGCGGACGATGACGTTGCCGCGCGCGAAGCCCGCGCCCAGGAAGAAGTCGATCGCCGCGTGGCGGAGGCTCGCTTGGCCTTCGAGCGTGAATACAAAGCGAAGTTGGGGCTGATCAGGGCCGAGGCTGAGGGTAGGACCGCAGCCCTCAGGGCCAAACTGGCCGAAGTGACGCGGTGTGTGGACTCCTTCGGAGCCGCCCTGAGGGCAGCACAGGCGGAGATGTCCTCTTCCCGGGCCGAGCAGCTTCTTCTGCAACAGAGGGTTGATGACGCCGAGGCCATCGCGCGGCGGCATGAGGACGAGATCCGGCGGCGGCGGGTTCTGGAGCATAAGCATGCCCCCATGCTTCGAACGCTCAGAGAAAGGGCCAACACAACTTTGGGCAACATTTGCGAGGCTGCCGCTAAGGAGACGCATGTGGTCAGCTACGCCGGTAACCTCCATTTTTTCACCGATGTGGTGACGCTTCTGGAGAACCTCTCCGAGATGTCCCGTTGGCTTGTCGAAGAGAGGAGCCGAGCATTGCTCGGGTGGGCCTTTTCCCGTGTCTTCAGCTATCTGCAAGGCAGGGACCCCCACTTTGACTTCGACGCTGCCATCGCACCCGTGCCCATAGCCGTCCGTGGCTATCTGGCGCAATGGGTGGAGGACAACGTGGACGCCCTTGTCAGGGCCTTTGCGTCTGATGATGACGGCGCGATCGTGGCCGCCAATGGAGGCGGCGTTGTGGACGAGCCTGGCGCTGACGGAGATGCTAGCGGTGGCGGCGACAATGTCAGCAACGCCAGCGATGCCTCCGGGGATGCCCTAGAGGACGCGGTGAGTGATATGTCCGATTGACCGTATGTCGCTGCTATTTACCCTGCACGGAGAAGGTTCGGGCTTGGCCCTGTAGAATGTAAGAGCATTTTGGGAGGGGAGGCCCCGCATGTAAAGGTTTGCGATCAGTACCCTGGTAAAGATAATGTTGCGAGTGAGCTTAGCCGCTAGCCCGGTGAAGGGTCAGCTGACTTGTTTACCTTTCGGCCCTGACGAGTCCTGAGCGGGCCTGTAAGGGGTTGCCGTGCCTCGGGTGTTTTATGGTTTACCCATTGATCCTGCGACGAGAACCTCCAGAGAGGGTGCGTTAAAAGCGGTCCTGGCTGTAGACGTGCCTGGCCTAGCCCGGATCACGAGGGGCTCGCAAGGGGGGGGGCAGCTGATGTTAACTTAGGACGCAAAGGCAAAACAAGAACACGAGAGATTGCTCAAACGAGACTAAACACCCCTTCCCCAAACACACGCAAGTCTCGAGCTCAAATCCAACTTAAATCCAAATCGCAGAACTTTGTCAACAAGGAAAGGCAAAAAGCAAAAGGCCGCGTCCGGCACCTAGTCTAGTCTTCGACGTCTTCTCACCAGCGCGGAGCTAAGTGCTGCCACTAGGTGTGGGCGGGAGCCCCCGAGGCCCGAGGGCGGCTCTTCAGAGCCTCCGGGGCATGTATAGCCCCGCTCATTATTACGTGAGAGTGTCACGGGCGACTAGCTTCACAGGTAATTGGCCTTCTTCACAGGTACCGGCCTTGCTTCATATCGCCTGACGAGGGCCCCGACTTGCGCCTCACTCTGCCGCCATTGACGGCGGCCGGAAACCAAGGACGACGCAAATGGGGTAGAGCGGTCGCCAGCGGTTCCCCCGACGACCATGGGTCCTCTGCCGGGGGCAGGCCCTGGGGCACCTCCCCGGCAGAGGGCCTACCTCATGTGAGCGCCTTGCTCCGACCGCTGTAGGGGCGAACCCGGATCTCAGCCCCTCTCCTGCAGCCCCCTGCGCCCTCCTCCTGAGGGATAGGAGGCTGCAGCATTGGGGCGGCCATTTGTGGCGCCGACCTGTACCTCCTACGATCCACGGTTAGCGCAAGCTTGCTCCTGAGGGATGAGTGGTACCGGATAGTTGCTGCCGCCGGTGTGGTTGTCGAGGCTCTCTTGGGGTTCCTGAAAGAGCTCATCTTCTGGCGTCTCCTCGCCCTAGCCTGGCCCGAGGAATGAGCCATGATCCTCTTCGAGTGCGCACCCCTTATCCACCATGCGGGGCACGTAAGCTTCTGGGGCCACCACCCCGTGGGCCTCGCTGTAACGCCCCGCATGCCATGCAGTCTGGCTTGGAGCGCCGTCTTGGGGGTGATGGCGCGGCGGTCCGCCGAATCCGAAGGCCGCGTCGTGCACCCCTTCGCTGGCCTGAGAAGGGGCCGACGTGACCTGTCGCCCAGTGCCGACGGAGGTGTTGGCGCTGGATAGGCCCTGGAGTCCGCTTGAAGTTGCGTGCGCGCGCACGATGCCGCCATACGACCCGCCTTGGGCCTGGGGTGGCAGCTGGACGCAGAATGGAGGTGCTCCTAAGGCGGCAGCGTCCAGGAGCTCGGCTACTCGCTCCAACAACACGTTGCGGCCACCCTCCAGCAACCGGCACCGTATCAGCTCTCGGGCCACCGTGAGCGCGGCCCTGGAGTTCGCCTACTCCCGTTGGGTGTACGATGTTGTGGTCGCGGCGTGGTTTGAGGCCCTTGCTGCGGCCCGCACCTGCCGTGGTGTGAGGGCAGGCGGCGTCTAGCCACATAGCCCGCGCCCCGCAGCGCCCTGCGGAGCGCGGACTGCCTGAGGCGCAATGTTGAGGTCGCCCTCGGCTGGCGACACGGCGTGGCGGGCCACGCCTCCCAGAGGTCGGCGTTGGCAGCCGGGTCGCTTGACATCTGAACGGCGAGGCGACGGAACACGATGTGGAGGAAGAAGGATTCCGGCGCACCCCTACCTGGCGCGCCAAATGTCGGATTTCGGGTTCTAGCAGACCCTTAAGGTTCGAACTGTGAAAGCACAAGTGCTCCCTGGGTGGTTTTGGTAATTAATGTCAACATATCTCTTGTTGGACTAACACTTTTACCTAGTATGTTTCAGATAAGTTCAACAATGGAGTGGCATGGACTAGAGGATGTGGAACCCCTTCAAGATGCTAAGGACAAAGGATTAGCTCAAGCTTCAAGATCAAGAATCTACATTTTCAATTTTAGTGATCCAAGATCACATTGAGTCCATAGGAAAAGCCAATACTATTAAGAAGGGATGAGGTGTTGCTTAATGAGCCTCTTGCTTCATGTGCTTAGTGATATGCTCCAAAATCCTCAACTACCTTTCCATATCCACATATGACCCAAACATAAAGTCAAACTCGGCCCCACCGATTCTTTCTATCCGGAGCCACCGAGTTTCACATGCCATAGATTACTGCCACAAACCCTAGCAAATCGGTCTTACCGATAGGGACCTCAGTGTCACACCCTAGCTAGTCATGCATTAGAGTGCTGCATCATGTTTACCTTTCATCAGAAACTTGAAATGGGGAAGGCAGAACCCCCAGCACCCCCCTGAAATCAACTAGGGTTTACTAAAAGCATTTTCAATGAACCTGAAATGCCCTTCTAAAATGTTCACCCTCTTTGCCTTGGGTTAGAACCTCTGACAAAATAGGTCCACAATTTTCTAGGTCAACAAAAGGTCACTGAATTAAATCATATGTATGCTGATTTTGGACATTTAAATGCTAATAAATATTTTAAGTGTCCAAATAATTCTGGAAATAAGTCAGGGTTGTTAGGAATAATCCCAACAGAACCCTCAATCATTTCCAGGATTTTAGAAAGTGCCTAAGCATTTTTAATAATGCCACAAAGTTACAGAAAATAGAAAAGGGAAAATAAAAGAGAAACTTACCTGGCGCCCCCCCCCCCACCAGGCCCACCTGCCGGCCCAGCCCAGCCACCGCGCCAGCGAGCAGCTTGGCTTGGCCAGGCAGGCAGCCAGGTGCTCGACGGCGAGCTCAGCAGGCGCCACGCAGCTGGCCGCCGCCCTGCTTCCTTCCCTCGCCGCTCCGCTGGCCTTGGCAGGCTCCACGTCGGGCTCTCGACCCCCTGGACACGCCATTCGCCCCCTGCCTCTCTCTCTCGCACTCCCTCGCCATGGCCGACGCAGCCGTCGCCGTTCCGCCACCGTAGTCGCGTCCAACGCCGTCCCCGTGCTGCACCACCGTGTCCACTCGCTCCGCCGTCGTCGACTGCTTCGAACAGGCCGAGCCCCGAGTGCTCGCACGCTCTACATCACCTCCATCGACCTCGCCTTCGTCAGCCACCGCCGGAGATCCCTTTCGACGTCACAGCCGCATCAGCTCGTCCCCGACCACGCCGGCTAGCTCTACGTGACCACTGTGAGCTCAGCTACCTCCCCATCCTCCCCGTTTGCTTCCTCGTGCACTGCAGCAACTGCATGAAGCTCACCCGCACGCACCGTCGCGGAGCTCATCGCCGACGTGGCTCCGGCCAAACTCCGGCCACGCCTCCGTGTCCAAACACCCCACCGCATCACCAAGAGCTCAACACACCACTCCACGCACCTCGACGTGCCCCGTAGCCTCAGGCTCACTTTCACCCGACTCCGGCGACCGCAAAGCTCGTCGCCGGCGCCGTTTCCAGCCACCCCGAGCCCAACCACTGCCACCGAACGCTGCGGCCTGCTCCCAGCTGCACGTAGAAGCCCTCCGCCGCTCGTTTGGTCGCCGGAACTTGCAAATGCACTTCCTCCGCCGCGTCTGGCCTCGCCGGCGGCTAGACGCCGGCGAGTTTAACTATTGACTCTGACTGGGTGGGCCCACGTTGACTCCTCTGAGTCAATGACAGGTGGGCCCCCCTCTGCTAACTAACTGGATTAGTTTTAATTAAAATTAATTAGTTAAACTAAGTACTGACATGTGGGACCCACTGGTCAGTTTGACCTGGACGACCCCGTTGACCTCTGATGTCACCCTGACGTAGTGTTGACGCAGTAAATTAATTACTGGAATTCTTTTTATACAGGAAATTCCAGAAATTAGTCCAAACTTCAAAAATTCATAGAAATTAATCTGTAACTCCAAATGCAAAGATTTATATATGAAATTTGATCAGAAAAATTCAATCTATCCATTGGTGCTGTTTTCATGCATGTCAGAACAAGTTAAACATACTGTTTATGCAATATAAGGTTTTGCACTAATATAGCTATGTTAAATGATCTAACCCTTGAACCTTTGGTTCAATTAAGCACATTCCATTCTGTTTTAGCTTGCATTAGGCCAGGACACTTTCATATTGCCATGTCATAGCATGCATCATAATGTTGCATATCGTCATGTGTTGATTGTGTTCCGATGTGTTCTTCGTGGTAGGTCCTGCCTCCGAGGATATTCAAGAGTATCCAACTGAAGGGCAGTATCCCACCACCACTCCATCAGGCAAGCAACCCATTGATCATTCCGATATAAACCCATGTTCTCGCTTCTGCTCTCGTTTACTGCATTAAGACAACGCAATTCAAACTGCTGTGTGTCGCGGTAGTTGAACCCACTTCCTTTGCATGACCTGTCATTGCCACAGTAACTAGTTGAAACCCACTAGCATGTGTAGGAGTTGGTTGAGCCATATGTGTGTGTGTCCCTACCATGCCATGCTTGCTATGCTTAGAGCTGTGTCAGCTCTGGCTCATTGGGATGATGAACTAGAGTGAAAGGTTGTGTCGTTGTCGAGAGTGTGAAAGTGTTGAACACGTTCTGGTAAAGGAATCGATGAGAGGCCATGTAGGAGTACATGGTGGGTTGTTTCATTGAGGCCGTCCTTAAGAACTGAGATCTGTGTGTGTGATTAAGACTTAGCTACTACCACACATTGGGCCCTGAAATATGACCCCGCTCGACTTACCGACCCCTCTCGTCCTCTGTCCAGGAGTTGCAAGTAGTTTCTGGTGTTTGTAGTTGCTGGGGGCCGCACGCAGTGCTGACCATAGGGGTGGGCTGTGTTGCGGTAGGCACGTGCCCCGGTGCACCGATTCGCCTGTTTGGTGTCTCGGGAACCCTGCACACATCGTTTGGGGCCGTTGAGGACACCCCGGCCGGATCTCCTTGCAGATGGAACCCGAATAGGCGATAAACCTGGAGTAGAGACTAGTGTGGTTGGTTAGGTCGTGGTCTACACCCACGTCAGCTTTCGCTTGAAGTTTGCCGAGCACATGACGTGTGCAGACGCTAAGTGGTGGAAACATGTGTGAAGAAGTACACCCCTGCAGGGTATAAAACTATTCGAATAGCCGCGGACGCGGTAAAGGACTACTTGGTCACCTATGCAGTTCATAGACAATTAAATGTATTCTTCTAAAAATCTCAAGATAAGTGTGAGTACCGCGGATGGCCCTTTCGTAGGTTGACGAGAGAGGATCCACGATGGAGTATTGTGTTGGTGATAGTGGACTCGTGTGTGACAAATGATTTACAAGTTGTGTCTATCGTAGGATAGCTTAGCCAAGACTCTAAGATGGCTTGCTGCAATAGCTCCACAACCTTCTTGAGAATGTGCATGTATAGTAGGATTCTGTTGTAAGACTTGCTAAGTACCTTCGTACTCATGTTGCTTTAATTAATATTTTCAGACGACTACGTCAACCCCTCCGATGGGTTCTATGTAGACCTCGACGTTGAAGAGTGACTTATCACCCAGGTGGTGATCCAAGACTTGTGAAGGGTCGATGTAGATAGACACGCTTCGTCAAGCCTTCTTTCTTTCTAGTGTCTGTACTCAGACTACTTTGCTTCAGCATGTGCTTGTATGTTTGTATGACTTGAGTGCCGGGTCATGTGACCCCTACCTGTATGGATGATATGTATGGCTCTTCGGAGCCCCTTAAATAAAGTACTTGAGTTGTAGAGTTTTGTTGTGATGCAATGTTGTATTTACTCATATCGGGCATATTGTGTGTATGATTGAAATGCTTGGTATGAGTGGGATCCGACTATCTAGTTGTTTATCTTTGGCAGCCTATCATATGGGGAAATGTAGTCTCGTGCTTCTGAGTGATAGTAGTCCGCTACAGCCCGGTTCACCGGAGTCCTGCTAGCCCAGCACTACTGCTCGGAACACTTGACTGGCCGGCATGTGTTTCACTTCGTTCCTGTGTCTGTCCCTTCGGGGAAATGTCACGCGGTGTTATCCGGAGTCCTGCCTAGCCTGCTACAGCCCGGGTTACCGGAGTCCTGTTAGCCCAGTGCTACAGCCCGGATTTATACGTTGTTGACCGACATGCTTGATGTGATTCATGTATGCCTGTCCTCATGGGTTAGTGCCGCCTTGGGTTCACGACTAGCCATGTCGGCCCGGGTTCTCTGTCATATGGATGCTAGCGACACTATCATATACATGAGCCAAAAGGCGCAAACGGTCCCGGGCCAGGTAAGGTGGCACCCGTGGGAGTACCGTGCGTGAGGCCGCAAAGGGATATGATGTGTTACATGCTGGATCGATGTGGCTTAGGACCGTGGTCCTGACACTCGGTCTCACCGAGATGGGATTGCAATCTCACTGTGTATGTCCATTGCCAAAATCGGTGTCACCGAGTTTGAGCAATCGGTACTACCGATATTACAATGCAAATCCTCCGGTTAGCTTATTACCAAATCGGTCCCTCCGAGTTTGTGTAATCGGTCTCACCGAGTTTGCCTGACCAACTCTCTGGTTAGCTTATTACCAAAATCGGTCCCTCCGAGTTTGTGTAATCGGTCACACCGAGATTACGTTATGCCCTAACCCTAACCATATCGGTCCTACCGAGTTGCATCTCAGTCCCACCGAAAATCCTAACGGTCACTAGGTTTGCTCAATCGGTCCGACCGAGTTTAACGATTCGGTCCCACCGAGTTTGGTAGATTGTGTGTAACAGTTAGATTTTGTGTGGAGGCTATATATACCCCTCCACCTCCTCTTCATTCGTGGAGAGAGCCATCAGAACAGATCTTCACTACCAATACATATTTTCTGAGAGAGAACTACCTACCCTTGTGTTGAGCTCAAGATATACCATTCCTACCATATGAATCTTGATCTCTAGCCTTCCCCAAGTTGCTTTCCACTCAAATCTTCTTTCCACCAGATCCAAATCCTATGAGAGAGAGTTGAGTGTTGGGGAGACTATCATTTGAAGCACAAGAGCAAGGAGTTCATCATCAACACACCATTTGTTACTTCTTGGAGAGTGGTGTCTCCTAGATTGGCTAGGTGTCACTTGGGAGCCTCCGACAAGATTGTGGAGTTGAACCAAGGAGTTTGTAAGGGCACGGAGATCGCCTACTTCATGAAGATCTACCGCTAGTGAGGCAAGTCCTTCATGGGCGACGGCCATGGTGGGATAGACAAAGTTGCTTCTTCGTGGACCCTTCGTGGGTGGAGCCCTTCGTGGACTCGCGCAACCGTTACCCTTCGTGGGTTGAAGTCTCCATCAACGTGGATGTAGGATAGCACCACCTATCCGAACCACGCCAAAAACATCCGTGTCTCCAATTGCGTTTGAATTCTCCAAACCCTTCCCTTTACATTCTTGCAAGATGCATGCTTTACTTTCCGCTGCTCATATACTCTTTGCATGCTTGCTTGATATGTATTATGAATGTTGAAATTGTGCCTAAACTCCACTTAAATCGAAAAAGTTTAAAAACTGCAACTTTAGCATGAAGTGTCTAATCACCCCCCTCTAGACACCTCTTCTCGATCCTACAATTGGTATCAGAGAAAGGGTCTCCATTGCCTTGGTTTAAACACCTTTGGAGGAAGATGGATGTGTCTACTTTAGGGAGTCTTAGACATAGAGTGCCCATTCTTGATGGAGAGTATTTTCATGAGTGGAAAAATGAAATGCTTGATATTTTCAATGAATATCATTTGAACAAGTACATTGCTAGTCCTTGTGCACTTTATATTGATCCTTTGCACCCTACCCTAGATGAAGATATTGACATGATTCGCAATCTTAGAACTGTTGAGCTCATCATTAGAGGATTGCCCAAAAATTTGATTGCTAGTTTTCCTACTCTTAATTGTGCCTATGCTATATGGAAATTTCTTGAGGAACGATTTCCTGATTATTCCTTGAAAAATTTAGACGAAATTCTCCATAAATCTATTGCCTTGAGTAAGATGAACTCTAGTGATCCTAGTTTTGCTGATTGTCTATTTGAGCTTACCAATCTCATGCATGCTAAAGGAAATGGTGGGATCATTAGTGATATCATATCCGACGCTATAAGAATTCATAAAGGTAACCACTTTGATGATCATGTACCTAATGAAGTACCCTCTCTAGGAATTGATCAATCACAAGATGATGTTGAACATGGATATTATGATGAAGATGATGATAGTGACTATGATCTTGATGATGCAATGAGACATTTTGGTCTTATGGCAAATCTTCACGGCTACATGGCTGGAGGAAAGGAGTGGGTCCTTGATAGTGGATGTAGTGATCATATGACCGGAGACGAAGATATGTTCAATGAGCTGGCTAAAAATGACGGCCCTCGAAAATATGTCACCTTTGGTGATAATTCAAAGGGTAAGGTGGTTGGCCTTGGTAAGGTGGCCATCTCACATGATAGCTCCATTCAAAATGTCATGCTCGTTGAATCTCTCGGCTACAACTCACTTTCAGTATCTAGACTTGTTGATTTCGGTTTTAATGTCCTATTTACTGAGGTAGATTGCCAAGTGTTTCGTCGAGACAATCACAAAATGGTCTTTACCAGTATACGTACAGGTGATCTTTACATTGTCGATTTCTCTAAAAGGGCACAACCTAAAACTTGCTTCATTGCTAAATCCTTCAAAAGGTTGGTTGTGGCATAGACGACTAGGTCATGTTGGCATGAGAAACCTTGACAAGCTTATTAAAGGAAATCATATCCTTGGAGTTAACGATGTCATATTTGATAAGGATAGACTTTGCAGTGCTTGTCAAGCAGGTAAATAGGTTGGAGGAAGGCATCCCGTGAAGAACTTCATGACCACAAGGAGGCCACTCGAGCTACTTCATATGGATCTTTTTGGTCCCAACGCCTACAAGAGTCTCGGTGGAAATTCTTTTGGTCTAGTTATAGTTGATGATTTTTCAAGATTTACGTGGGTGTTCTTTCTTGATGATAAATCGCAGGTCCAAAAGATATTCAAAAACTTCGCTAGGAAGGCCCAAAATCAATTTGAAGTCAAGATCAAGAAGGTTCGCAGCGACAACGGAACGGAGTTCAAGAATGCAAATGTGGACACCTTTCTTGACGAAGAAGGGATTTCACATCAGTTCTCGGCTACGTACACACCTCAACAAAATGGAGTTGTTGAGAGAAAGAACCGGACGCTCATCGAAATGGCGAGAACGATGCTTGATGAGTACAAGACGCCGAAGCACTTTTGGGCAGAAGCGGTTGAGACTGCTTGTCATGCAACAAATCGCTTGTATCTTCACAAGCTACTCGGCAAGACGGCATACGATCTCCTCACCGGTAACAAACCCCAAGTTGGATACTTTCGAGTATTCGGCTCAAAGTGCTACATTCTTGATAAGCATCGTCGTTCAAAGTTTGCTCCTAAATCTCATGAAGGTTTCCTACTTGGTTATGTCTCAAACTCTCACACTTACCGTGTCTACAACAATTTCACCCGAAAGGTTGAAGAGACGGTAGATGTGAAGTTTGATGAATCTAATGGCTCGCAAGTAGAGCAATTGCCAATTGATGTAGGAGACAAAGACCCTTCAGAAGCAATCCAAGACTTGTCTATTGGCAAAGTTCATCCAACGGAGGTGAAGGAGAGTACCTAATCCATCCAAGTGGAAGCTTCTACTTCACGAGAAGGTGAACCAAGAGTTGATACGAAAGCATCAACAAGTGGGACACACCAAGATGAAGAAGACGAGGAAATGCATCAAGACAAACGTCAACAACCTCCTTCTCCACCACGACAAGAGAACGACAACGCCAACAATGAAGAATGCCAAGAAGAAGAACAAGATGAAGAAGATGTTCAACGAAGACCCAAGCAAAAGCTCTCACGAGATCGAGCAAGAATTGCTAAGGACCATCCCGTCGAGCAAATCTACAATGATATTCAAACCGGGAGAATCACTCGCTCAAAAACTCGTTTAGCTAACTTTTGTGAAAACTATTCATTCATCTCTAGCATTGAACCTATGAAGGTTGAAGAAGCATTGGAAGATCCGTACTGGATAAACGCTATGCATGAAGAGCTACACAACTTTCAGAGAAACCAAGTTTGCACATTGGTAGAGAAGCCCGACAACAACCACAACATCATTGGTACCAAATGGGTGTTTTGCAACAAGCAAGGTGGAGATGGACAAGTGGTTCGCAACAAAGCACGTCTCGTCGCCCAAGGATACACACAAGTCGAAGGTATGGACTATGGTGAGACATATGCTCCCGTTGCTAGACTTGAGTCCATTCGCATCTTACTTGCCTATGCTAATGACCATAATATCACCTTGTACCAAATGGACATTAAAAGTGCTTTTCTAAATGGTGAAATAGAGGAGGAAGTTTATGTCAAACAACCTCCCGGCTTTGTTAAACCTAAGAAACCAAATCATGTTTACAAACTTCACAACGCCCTTTATGGTCTTAAACAAGCTCCTAGAGCATGGTATAAATGCTTGACCAAGTTCCTTATTGCAAGTGGTTTTGAAATTGGAAAAATTGATTCCACACTTTTTACTAAAAGGGTTAATGGAGAACTATTCGTATGCCAAATTTATGTTGATGATATCATATTTGGTTCAACTAACCCTCTTTTTAGTGAAAAGTTTGGAAAGCTAATGTCGAAGAAGTTTGAGATGTCTATGATGAGTGAACTCAAATTCTTTCTCGGTTTGCAAATCAAGCAAACTAAGGAAGGTACATTTGTCTCTCAAACGAAGTACACCAAAGACTTATTCAAGAAGTTCAATATGCAAGAATGCAAAGGTATGCCTACACCCATGCCTACTAGTGGACATCTTGATTTGACCAAAGATGGTGAACCGGTTGATCAAATGGTTTATCGCTCTATGATTGGTTCATTGTTATACCTATGTGCTTCACGTCCCGATATCATGCTAAGTGTGTGCATGTGTGCACGATATCAAGATGCTCCTAAAGAATGTCATCTTAAGGCTGTGAAAAGGACAGTGAGATACTTAATTCATACACCAAATTTTGGCATTTGGTATCCTAAGAGGTCCTCTTTTGATCTTGTTGGCTATTACGACTCGGATTATGCCGGAGACAAGGTTGATAGAAATTCCACTTCGGGTACTTGTCAATTCCTTGGTAGATCTCTTGTGTCTTGGTCTTCCAAGAAACAAAACTCGGTATCCTTATCCACCGCCGAAGCGGAATACATTGCCGCTGGTTCATGTTGTGCTCAATTACTTTGGATGACCCAAACTCTTAAAGATTATGGGATCTATGTGAAACATGTTCCATTGCTATGTGACAATGAAAGTGCTATTAAGATTGCTCACAATCCCGTGCAACACTCTCGAACTAAGCATATTGAAGTTCATCATCATTTCATTCGAGATCATGTTGCCAAAGGGGACATTAACCTTAAGCATGTTCGCACCGATAAGCAATTAGCGGATATATTCACTAAACCACTTGATGAGAAAGTGTTTTGCAGGTTGAGAGGTGAATTGAACATTATTGATGCTTCGAACTTGGAGTAGGAACTCCATTGGGTACATGTGGGGCATGAGCTTATGACTAATCCTTGATATTTCTCTTATGATGCTATTCATATGTCTTGGATATATTTGTACCTTGTATGTTATCTAACCCATGTAGGTACTTGGTTGAATATAATTCTATGAGATTGCAACTCACTCACATCTTGAGCAATCTCTACATCACCAAGTCTCTACACAATGCTGGTTGAAGACAAGGAAGCACGAAACCATTCAAATATATCCTTTGGCAAATTCTATGTTGAGTCTCATGATTGTCATTTTGGATACACAAGTGCTTTTCCATGCAAGACTAAACCATGTAGGTAGATGAACTCAAACTCCAAGTGGTGCTCCCAACTCTCGATGAACTACATCAACCTTGAGCAACCCACACAAGTTCAACTACATGAGCAAGACCCACACCACCACCCAAGGTATGTCATTCCATCTTAGAGAAGCTTTACTCCAAGTCATGAGCCAAAGCAACTCAACAAGACGTGAATACATCAAGATGCTTAAACAAAAAATGGTAACCCCATTTTGAGCTTAAACGATGAGTATGACCTATGATCAAGTGCTCTCACTTGACTCCTAAGTCAATATTGTCCCTTGCATATTTGTTTCCCCTTTTCAAACAAAAAAAACTTCATCTAGAACTTTTATTTTCTTCTCTTTCTTTTTATTCTGCATTTTCTGCATCCAATTCGTTGCAAATCTTTCAGTTAATTACTTGCAAATCTTTGTGAGATACTACTTTTCTAGTGAGCTGAGGTGATAAGCGGTTCCACTCTGATGAACTCGGTCACACCGGTTTGTTTTCCTTGGTCTAATCGAAATCTTTCGGTGCAACCGAAGCACACAACTCGGAGTCACCGATTTCATCACAGGAAAACCAACTTGCCACTTCTTCCTGATTTCTATTTGCTCCGGCTCCACTCAATGAGTCTTGTCCTCTACCAGCATCATGTTACACATTTTGCTTTGCTATGTGACTCAAGGACCAACCCATCTGTATCACATATCCAGAAGACCCTTCTTGGAAATTGATGTCAAAGGGGGAAAGAGATCACATCAAAGCTTAATCTTTCCTATAGGGGGAGAAAAAGGAGAATATTCAGGGGGAGAGAATGTAATATCGTCAATGATCCCAGATGCTTGGTGTTCAAGAGGAGAGATGTCACATGTCTTTAAGAGGGGAAGGACATGTTTGTTTGCTTGCTTTACATTCAGGAAGAGAGAGATCACATGCTCTGTTGATTACATCTTCTATTGCTCTGATTTTCCGTTTCCTATCTTCTCCAAATATCTCATGATAGATTCAGGGGGAGCAAGACATCTAAGGAAAGGAAATCTCTGATCTTATTGCATATCTTTACCTTTCGGGACATGTCTATATCAAATGTAGTACTTAGTACTCACTCTACATGTCATCCCAGTCTTGGTTCTCTTGTGGTTTCTTTTTGTTTGCTCTGATTGGTAGGTGTATCTGTGTTATCTAACCTTGTTTGCGCAGGTTCATCCCATCCTAAGCCAACTCAAGACCACAAGGTAAGTATATGCATCACAGTCATGTAAATGAGAAGTTCTTGCTGATGTACATACTGTTTCCAAGAAGGACTCATAAGCATGAAGGTACTTTTCTCATATTCACACCATTTGCTCTGATGCATATAGCCAAGTTACATGTAACACATTGCTTACTCTGTCATGATTATGCATTCACATGATCCTATATTCAATATTCACATGATTGCATACATGTAGGGGGAGCCTATGCATGTTACATGTCCTACCAAAGCTTTACTTGCTATTCTCTATATCTTTATCTAAAGCTTTGATGTATGTTGTCATCAATTACCAAAAAGGGGGGGATTGAAAGCACAAGTGCTCCCTGGGTGGTTTTGGTACTTAATGTCAACATATCTCTTGTTGGACTAACACTTCTACCTAGTATGTTTCAGATAAGTTCAACAATGGAGTGGCATGGACTAGAGGATGTGGAACCCCTTCAAGATGCTAAGGACAAAGGATTGGCTCAAGCTTCAAGATCAAGACTCTACATTTTCTATTTTAGTGATCCAAGATCACATTGAGTCCATAGGAAAAGACAATACTATTAAGAAGGGATGAGGTGTTGCTTAATGAGCCTCTTGCTTCATGTGCTTAGTGATATGCTCCAAAATCCTCAACTACCTTTCCATATCCACATATGACCCAAACCTAAAGTCAAACTCGGCCCCACCGATTCTTTCTATCCGGAGCCACCGAGTTTCACATGTCATAGCCACTGCCACAAACCCTAGCAAATGGGTCTTACCGATAGCGATCTCGGTCTCACCGAGATGGGATTGCAATCTCACTATGTATGTCCATTGACAAAATCGGTCTCACCGAGTTTGAGCAATCGGTACTACCGAGATTACAATGCAAATCCTCTGGTTAGCTTATTACCAAATCGGTTCCACTGAGTTTGTGTAATCGGTCTCACCGAGTTTGCCTGACCAACTCTCTGGTTAGCTTATTACCAAAATCGGTCCCACCGAGTTTGTGTAATCGGTCACACCGAGATTACGTTATGCCCTACCAATAACCATATCGGTCCTACCGAGTTGCATCTCAGTCCCACCGAAAATCCTAACGGTCACTAGGTTTGCTGAATCGGTCCGTCCAAGTTTAACGATTCGGTCCCACCGAGTTTGGTAGATTGTGTGTAACGGTTATATTTTGTGTGGATGCTATATATACCCATCCACCTCCTCTTCACTCGTGGAAAGAGCCATCAGAACAGATCTTCACTTCCAATACATATTTTCTGAGAGAGAACCACCTACCCTTGTGTTGAGATCAAGATATACCATTCCTACCATATGAATCTTGATCTCTAGCCTTCCCCAAGTTGCTTTCCACTCAAATCTTCTTTCCACCAGATTCAAATCCTATGAGAGAGAGTTGAGTGTTGGGGAGACTATCATTTGAAGCACAAGAGCAAGGAGTTCATCATCAACACACCATTTGTTACTTCTTGGAGAGTGGTGTCTCCTAGATTGGCTAGGTGTCACTTGGGAGCCTCCGACAAGATTGTGGAGTTGAACCAAGGAGTTTGTAAGGGCAAGGAGATGGCCTACTTCGTGAAGATCAACCGCTAGTGAGGCAAGTCCTTCGTGGGCGACGGCCATGGTGGGATAGACAAGATTGCTTCTTCGTGGACCCTTCGTTGTGGAGCCCTCCGTGGACTCGCGCAACCGTTACCCTTCGTG
Source organism: Aegilops umbellulata (assembly GCA_032464435.1). Taxonomy (NCBI): domain Eukaryota; kingdom Viridiplantae; phylum Streptophyta; class Magnoliopsida; order Poales; family Poaceae; genus Aegilops; species Aegilops umbellulata. The sequence continues at coordinate 92,620,948 of CP136055.1, forward strand.
GGTTGAAGTCTCCATCAACGTGGATGTAGGATAGCACCACCTATCCGAACCACGCCAAAAACATCTGTGTCTCCAATTGCGTTTGAATTCTCCAAACCCTTCCCTTTACATTCTTGCAAGATGCATGCTTTACTTCCCGCTGCTCATATACTCTTTGCATGCCTGCTTGATATGTATTATGAATGTTGAAATTGTGCCTACACTCCACTTAAACCGAAATAATTTAAAAACTGCAACTTTAGCACGAAGTGTCTAATCGCCCCCCCTCTAGACACCTCTTCTCGATCCTACAAACTCTCGGGTGCGCGTGGAGATCTCTCCCCTACCGATCGACGTCCGATCTCCTTGTGCGATCTAAGCTGGAAACGACGAACAACACAAAGGACACGAGATTTATACTGGTTCGAGCCACCGTTGTGGTGTAATACCCTACTCCATTGTGTGGTGTGGTGGATTGCCTTAGGGGCTGATCATGAACGGTATAGGGGAAGAACAGCCTCGCGAGAGGTGTTCTTGAGCTGGCGCGATGAACAGTTGGGGTGAGTTCAATTGCCTCTCTCTCTCTCTCTCTCTCTCTCTGCTAGGGCTCTGTCAGATGCGGTCTGATCCGATCTCCGATCTCCGATCTCCCCTTCCTCTATGGTGGCTAGCACTATTTATAGAGGCCCTGGGCCTCTCCCCCAAATATTGAACGGGAAGGGCGCCAACAATTGGCCATTTTGAAGGGGAACATCTAGTACAAGTTATCCTGACCAAAGGTGGTCTTCGGCTGCCAAAAGCACTGGCGATGAGACTGTCTTGGGCAACACGGTGACCTCCGTCCTGCCGCTCCGCTGGTCTTGGTCTCGTTGCACCGGAATGGTAACCTTTGCCCGATGCCTTGGCCTGTGCTTGCTCCCTTTGCATCAAAGGGGAAACAAGGACACTGCATAGGCCGGCACCCGCCTGGCCTCGATCGTCATGGCTTGCGTCACAGGCTCCTCGCAAGGTGCCCCTGCCTTGATCTCTCCGCCTTCCCGCGAGCCTGCCTGATGAGGCTACCTCTGAGGAAGCTTCCTGCCGTCCGCCCCGTGAGGCTTGGCCCCTCGTGAGGGTCTTGAGCTTGAGCTGATGAAGCTGGGCCGCACTAGGCCCCCACTCGAGCCACGCCGTAGGCCGCAGGCAGGCAAGTCTAGGGACCTCCGTTCCCAGAAAGCCGACAGCGACCCCCGAGAAGATGGGGGAGACCTCCCCCTTGCGCAAGGCTGACCTCCTCTGCACCATGCCTGCCGACGATGACGAGACCGATGACCTCCAGAGGGGGGAGCCGCCCGCGATCCCGACGAGGGGCAGGTCGGCGTTGGTTTCTCAAGATGACGCTCCTGTTCTGACGCCTCCTGGTGGTGCTTCTGGCTCGTCTTCTGCTCCTTCCTCTGCCCCTGGTGCCTGTGAGCCCGCGTCCTAGGCTGGCAGGCTCTCGGGCTTCAAGCTTAGCAAGAGAAGGGTGGACCACACTGCGGTGGACCATTAAGTGCTCTTGCCTTGTTTTGTTCTTGCTTTTGCTGCTTGACCTTGACGCTTCTCCGCTATGCGATTAGGCCGACACCTGTGGCGAAGAAGAGCAAGGAGGAGGCGGTGGTGCTGCTCGGGACCAACCTGCCTGCTCCGGCTGCGTCTCCCTCCGTAGAGAAGGGCAGCGTTGGTGCTCACGTCTCTCCAGCTCGGTCGTCCTTGCGAGGCCTGGGGGAGAATCTTCGGGAGGAGTCAGCCCCCATGGCCCCGCTGGCTACGGAGGAACCGGTGTCCGGCTTGGCTGCTGAGGTCTCCAAGGCTCAGGAGCCCCCAGTCTTCCAGGCTATGGCGACGATACTTTCTCCTCCTCCTCCTGCTGCATCGCTAACTCTATGTCATTCCGCCTCCCTTGACGTCTTGGAGTGCGCTCTCTCGGAGATGACCCGGCTGCGAGAAGATCTTTAGGGCACCGACCCCCACCAGGTGGCTGGGCGCCTGGTGCTAGTCTCTGGCTGGCTTATTTCTGATGTGTCCATTCAGGCGACGCTGAACCAGGCCACGGCGACCTTCGAGAAGGAGAAGCAGGCCCCTGCCCAAGCAGTGGCTGCTCGCGAGGTGACGCTGAAGGATGTCGAGGCCGCCTAGGATCGCTGCCGGGCGCTGGAGCCCGAGCTGAAGACCCTACACAACAAGTGTGCAGAAGAAGCCCATAGCCGCAAGGCAAAGGAGGAGAAGATGAAGGCCCAGTAAGATGCCATCAAGGGTCGCGACGCCGAGCTGGAGCAGTCGGCGAAGGCGTAGGCCACTGAGCGCGGCCGGCTCGAGGAGCTGGAGCGGAAGGTGAAGGCGGAGAAAGCCGAACTTGACGCCAAGGCGAAGGTTCTGGCCGAGGACCGCGCGGCCTTCGCGCTCCTCGAGGAGAGGTCTCGCGTGGCACTGAAGGCACTCTATGAGAAGGGCTTGGAGAATCTGCTGACCACCGATGAGGACGGCCCCGCCCAACTGCTTCCCTGCTTGGTCGAGGCACTTGAGGAAGTCGTGAGTGGCATTGCCCCCATGGAATAGGAAGAGGCTCGCGTCCTTTCTCAGCTATGCTGACGCGCGTCTTCATCCACCTCCATCTTCGCGATCCTACCGCCCGCCTTGACAAGCTGCTGGAGCCTGTGGACGACGAGCACGGCACAGCCGTTGTCGCTGCCGTGAAGGGTTAGGTGGAGGCCTTGCTGAAGAAGTTCCGCGCCTTCGCTCCTGCGCCTTCGGCCGGCTGTGCTACTAATCCTGCAGCCCCGGCCGGTGGCACAAGTGAAGGCGACGCCACCAAGGAAGGAGCACCTCTTGCGGGCGCCGGCGGTGTCCAGGGATGACTTGCTTGCGGCTCCTTTCCTGTTTAAACTCCTGCAACATGTACCGTGCCTCGTGGAGGCGTTTAAACTTGTGTTTGATATTGGGAGAACAATATGCCTTGTAATATTTGCTTTGAGATTTTGCGATTTCCATCCAATTTGCATTACGATCTACAACCGCCGTTGGGTCGTCCGGATCACCAGCATGAGACCAAGGAGTGAGAGGCTACGTGGCCAATTAGGCTTCTGAGTCGCGATGCTCAGGAATCTCCCTTGACGCGCAAACAACTTATGGAAAGGAGATGCAAGGGTAGGTCTAGTGTTCTACGTCGGCAGGGCCCGACCCCGCGCATACCTCAACCACCGTTGGGTCGTCCAGATCACCAGGACGAGACCAAGGAGTGAGGGGCTACGTGGATAGTTAGGCTCCTGAGTCGCGATGCTCAGGAGTCCCCTTTGATGCTCAAACGACCATCATACCATTGCCCTCTCCGAGGCTCTGCTCAGGAGGGGCGCGCGACGACCAGGTCCGGGGGGCCTGGCTGGGTGGCGTACACTTGGGCATGACCCGAGCGCAGCCCCCGTGCCCAGCCCACTCGCGCGACTCTCCCGAGGGGAGGTGTTGCGATGAGGCCGTACACTGAGCTCAAGGGCTCGCTGAAGTTGATACGGCCATGGGGCCGCCCTTAGTTGTTTATCACCAGCGCGGAGCATAGTGCTTCCGCCCTTGCACGGGCATAGCCGCTCCTCGGCAATGTCGACGGCCAGCGTGGAGCATGGAGCTTCCACTCGTACGTGGGAGGGGACCCCCTACTGCGGAGAGCCCCCGGGGTGTGTACAGCCCCGCCCCGACACATGGCTTGCACGGCAGGGCTAGACCAGGTGTATCCAGGCCCTCGTGAGCCAGTGGGGGACTCACGAGGCCCTACCTCAAGGCGGGTTGCGCCTGGTCTTGGTTCTTGGTGGCTGTGGTGGTCCTGCGAGATGGTTAGACAACCTACACCGAATGAATCTCCTGAGGCTATCGCATGAGAAGGCCAAGCACCAACGACCCCAGGAGGTGACGTGAACGGGGCTGGCCCACCAGACAGAGCTCAGCCGTTGGATTTATCGACACTGCAGGTACGGGCCCGAGCACAGACACCGTCCCTAGCCTCCTTATGCGAAGGATCCTGAAGAAAAACGCTCGGCGCGTGGCTCTCATGGTGGGTGCCAATCAAGCAGGTGATAACCATAGATAGATTATGCATGAGAAGCAAACTGGCTTAGGTAAATGCAAGAACGATACACGCCATTGGGCTGGACCCGAGTGGCTTGGGGATGATGCAGCCCGAGGGGCGCCCCCAGCAAGGTAATTTAAAGACATAAAAATGGATTCACGTCGCAGGGACGGGCCCACGCGGCCTAGGAATGATGCAACCCAAGGGGTGCTCCCAGCTAAATAAACTTAGAAGATGTCACTTGGTTCTGTTGTCGAAGGGGTGTTGAGGCAGCTGAAGACGCGTGATGAAGGGGTTGCTCCTCACGAGCCACTGGGGCCCTGAGCTTGGGGAGGCTCTGGGGGTCCAGGTGGTTCCTTGAGGACCGTCTCCATCTCCGCCAGGACTGCGTGGTGCCTGGCCTCCTGAGCCGCCAGGATGCTCTGCAGGTTGCGCTAGAAGGCGGACGCCATGCTTGGCAGGCCCAAAGGCATGCGAACGTAGCTGTGAGGCGGTCCCTCACAGCATCCCACGCGCGAAGGCCAGAAAAGCTCCTGAGATGCAGCCCTGTTGAGCCCTGGGATGTCGATGCAGACGCGCAGCCTGCCATCCTCGCCTGGATGGGGAGACGCAGCGGTTGTCGTGCATGGCTCTTTCATCGTGCAGTTCCTGGGTGGTCTTGGCAATGAACTCCTAAGCATCGGGCACTCCTCGTCCGGTGTCATCTTGAGGTAAACATGCTGCGAAGCACGCTTCCACGTGGTGCCCGAGCGCCTCCCTCGTGATGTTGCCAAGGTCGGAGGCCCTCTAGAAGAGAGCCCCCGAGCCCTGCCCGAGGAGGGCGCCAGGCGCGCCTTCCTATGCGAGGGAGGGAGGCGCCCCTAGCGCGGGCGCTGATCCTGACGTGGCTCGACTTGTGGCGCCACTCTCCTGAGGCCCTGTGCGGAGTAGCTGCTTCTTCTTCTTGGGGACGACCTCAGGAGGGTACTGTGCTGCATTGCTGTCAGGGTCTTCGATTGACGCTGCTTGGAAGGCGCGCTCGAGGGATCACATTGCATCTCTTTCTTCGCAGGGGACTGTGATGATTCCTCCGCTCCCTGGCATCTTGAGGACGGTGTAGCCGTGGTGTGTCACTGCCATGAATATGGCTAGGGCCGGATACCCGAGGATGGCATTGTATGGCAGACAGATGTGGACGACGTCGAAGTCGATGAGCTCGGTGCGGTGGTTGTCGCGCTATCCGAAGGTGACAAGGAGGCGGACCTGCCCTATCGGCGTGGTGGAACCGTCGGTCACTCCAGAGAAGGGCTTGGTTGGCTGAAGCTTATCGTAGGGCACTCGAAGGTTGTCGAACGTCTGGATGGACAGGACGTTAAGCCCTGCGCCGCCGTCGATGAGGGTCTTGGTGACTTGTAATATGCTGACGACGGTTGAGCAAAGCATCGGGAGGGCGCCAGCGGTGGCCGCGCACCTATGCTGATCCGCCAAACTGAAGGTGATGGTGCACTTGGACCACCTAAGCGGGTGTGTGGCCTCGAGCCTGGGGAGGACTGTGTTCACCTGGCGAGCAAACTGCTTGAAGATTCGCTGAGAGGCTGGGGCTTGAGCTCCGCACAAGATGCAGGCGATAGCTCGCAGCTCCTAGAAGCCCCCAGCCCCCTCGTCCTGATGGCGGTCGTCGTTCCTTCTTGGTGGTGGTGGAAGTGGAGGAAGGCCAGCATTGCCCTGAGCACGGTCCTCGCGCTGATCCCTCCAGGAGCCCTCGCAAGGTTGGTCTTGCCAGCGGTCCTCGCAAGTCGGTCGCTCCACTCCTGGCGAAGGCCACAGTTGTCCCAGCGTCCTCCGCCACGTCCTCCTCCGCGGCGGTAGCCCCGATCATTGCACTCGGGGTGTCGACCGAGGTGTCCGTCCCGAATGGCCCTGAGCTCTTGACAGTCGTCTGTGTTGTGGCTGTGAACATTGTGGAAGGCGCAGAACGGCCGGCTGCTCTTGGATGAATCGGGCCGGTCCCGGCCACGCTTCGTGTCCTGCTCCGCCGCGAGTACGGCCACTCCCTTGCACTTCACGTCCTTGGCCTTGGCTTTCGTGTCCTTCAGGTCGGCAGCTGGGAGCTCGAGGAGGGAAAGGCGCCCTTCCTCAGCCCTTGCGCACTTGGCCGCCAGGTTGAACTCCAAGGTCGTGCACAGCTCCTCGTGGATGGCGAGCTCGTCCTTCATCTTGATGTCGCGGATGCCATCAGAAAACACGGAAATGATGGCCTTGTCCGTCACCTTGGGGATCTTGAGGCGAACGTTGTTGAAGCGCTAAATGTACTTCTAGAGGGTCTCCACTGGCTGCTGCTTGACGCGGCGCAGGTCACCCGTGGCTGGAAGGCGGTCGCTAGTGACCTGGAAGTTGGTGACGAAGCGGTCGCGCATCTCGTTCCAGGAGGAGATGGAGCCTGGAGGCAGGTTCAGGAGCCATGAGCTGTCAACATCCTTGAGAGCCATGGGAAACCAGTTCGGCATGACTTTTTCGTCGCCGTTGGCCGCCTCGATGCTCAGCTCGTAGAGCTGCGGGAACTCCGCAGGGTCGGGGGTGCCGTCGTAGCGAGGAGGCAGGTCTGGCTTGATCTTGCCCGGCCATGCGACGCTACGCAGCTCAAGAGTGAAGGCGCGGCTGCCTGCGGTGGCCACCAGGACCCTTTGCTGATGTTGCCCTTGATGTCCGCGCACCGACACCGCAGGCGGCGCACGGTCTTGTCGTAGTGGTGCTGGGAGTGGGGAGCGTTTTCTCGCGGACGGGGAACTTCTTGGCAGCTTCCTTCTTCGCGCACGGGCGCCCGACGCGGTGGGTCGCGCTGGTGGACCACACGCCTTGGCTCTAGGACGCCATCTTGGTGCGGAGGTGGTGGTGGTGCCACTCCATGAGCCATGTCGCCCGCAGCTGGCGGACGGCGAGGCAGCGAGAGAGATGGCGCGGGGGAGCCCCCTGCGGCGCTGACGTGCTCGGCAATGCGGTCCAGCCAGTCCTCATAGAGGTCGTCAACGGGGCGGTAGCGCAGGAGTTCACGTGCCATGAGCAACGCGGCCTGTGCGTTTGTTGGAGCGCGACGAGTGTGAGGCGACGAGCCGGCCGTGGTCAGCGACGGAGTGGCGGTGCGACCGTCCCGCCGCACCGAGGGGTGCAACGAGGACGCTTGCTGCTCATTTCCCGCCGGGCCGGTGGCGGCGTTGGCAGCACGCGACGGAGAACGACGGGGAGGCACGCCTACAGGAGCCGTCTGAGAAACGCGGGCGGTGAGGGCGGCCCGGCGCTCAGCGCGAGCTCGGCGAGCGTCCGCCATGGATGCGACGAAGTGACGGGATGGGATCAACGGAAGGAAAGCTTCGGCGCAGCCCTACCTGGTGCGCTAAATGTCAGATTTCGGGTTCCGGCAAAACCCTTGAGGTTCGAAAACTGGGGTGCGCACGAAAGATTTCCCGCTACCTATTCACGCCCTCAACCTCAGAATGATCTCAAAGCCTAGCTCGATGAACCCGCAACACAAGAGACACAAGATTTATACTGGTTCGGGCCACCGTTGTGGTGTAATACCCTACTCCAGTGTGGTGTGGTGGATTGCCTCTTGGGCTGAGGATGAATAGTACAAAGGGAAGAACAGCCTGTTGAGGAGAGGTGTTCTTGTGCTTGGTGGGTGTGAGGATGATCTGAATCTCTTTTCTCCTATTGTGGTGGCTAGTCCTATTTATAGAGGCCATGGTCCTCTCCCCAAATATTGAGCGGGAAGGGATGCCACAACGGCCAATTTGAAGGGGGGCAACTACTACAAGCTATCCTGACTAAAGGTGGTCTTAGCCTGCCAAAGGCTCTAGTGGTGACGCTGTCTTGGGCTCCACGGTGACCTCTGTTGGGGATATTACTACTAGGCGTAAACCGGCCTATTTGGGTCGGGTTAACTTCATCAGTAGTTCAAAGGTGTTAAAGCCAAGGAGGAAGATAAGGGCCCAAGGCCTGTAGTCGGTTTAAGATCTATAGCCATAAACCGGCGTTTGTATAAACTTGCATTGTAAGTTAGGAATAAGGAGAGACCAACCCGGATACGAGTATGAACCGGTGTTGGGACTCTATGAATCGGCGGGCGTCACCCGTGTATATAAGGGGACGACCCGGCGGCGGTTCAAGGACAACAGACAACAACTCGAGACTTAGGCGAAGCTTGTTTGCTCCCTAGTCATCGAAACCCCATCAATTCCGTCACAACCAGACGTAGGCTTTTACCTTCATCGAAGGGGCTGAACTAGTATAAACCCTTCTTGCTTCCCTGTGTCAGCTTTAACCCCTTCAAGTTAACCCGTTGCGATGGCTCCACGACTAAGTCCTTTCATGAGGACATCTGTCGTGACAAAACCATGACAGTTGGCGCCCACCGTGGGGCTATCGCACGATGGTTTCAAGTTCTTGGAGGGCCGCTTTGAAGGACTCGAGGGCTACGCTGTGGGCCGGATGACTAAGAGTCGTCGCGGCAAGCTCTACATTGACGATGCAGGCTGGGGCCCCGAGGCCGGCTCAATTGAGTACGTATACCAGGTCCCCTTCGGTGGCATACACGTTTTCATTGGCAAAATCGGTGAACCAGGCCCTGAGCTGGACATCTGCACCGACATCGTCGAGACAGCTCAGCATGCGCGATCTGCCCAGGTTAAACCGGCCATGAAGCATGCCTTCGTGGGAGTTATCCATGGAGGAAGTTATGAGGATGGATCGGAATCTGGTGGCGAGACCGTCGCTTACTCCGGCGATGAGTCGTCAACCGGAGAAACTGAATCTCTCTATCAGCTACAAGATGGCCGGATTGGGGGCTGTTCCGATGACGACAGTATTCCGGACCCGTCCGATCTGCCCAACCGGGTTGGAATATTCATGGCCGGTACACAAGCAGTGCTTCATTCTTCAACCGCTGAGACAATGATCTCTGGTTCAGTGACAGCGACGGCTGCCGGAGCAAGAGGCTCTATGCGCCCGCCGGCTCAAGTTTTATCGGATCTGTTTGATGCATTGGCTGCGCTTATGACGGAGGCTAACCCGGCGGATCAAGACGCCCGCAACATGGAAATTGCAAAGGTGTGGGAGCCGATCACTCAGGCCAAAGCAGACCTAGCAGCTCAAGATGCCAGGATGACTGCAGAGCGGGCCACTTTAGATGCGCAAGCCTACAGGCTCATGTTGGACCAGAACGCGTCGCATGAAGTCATGAAGAGGAAGTACCGATCTCGTTTGCCTTCAGTTTTTTAAGCCAGAGACCTCTTCAACACCCCCAGAGCGGGAACCAGTAATCCGCCAGTGGGAAACCAGGCGGAAGCACCTGGGACGGGCGCGCCGGTTCAGCCCCATTTGATAGATCTGCCTCGTCATAACACTATTGTACCTCAGGCTGTTCCAACACCTCCGGGTTACTACTCCAACCCAATGGACAACCTTGTTGCGGCTGCTGCACGGTTGGAGGCCATTCCAATTGAAGGTGACTCACCGCAGGCAGTGGAGACGCGCCGGGTCAAGGAGCTTCTTAGGACAGCTTTGGTCCAACAGGAAGCATATTCATACAGCCGTGATCGGATCCACTCCACTCCTCGACCAAGCCGAAGCTATGGCTCGCATATGGATGAACCGGCCGTATCAAATAATGCATGGCGTGGAGCGCCCCGTGGTAACAACCCGGCAGGTGGTGTCGACAATGCTCAGGAAGTGGTGCACTGGGCCCGAGCACGCAGGGAGGCCGAGTTAGCAGCACAATATCAGGCTCGTCAGCTTACGCCGGTTCGTCCGACCACCTCGGTAGAGCCTGGAGTGACCTCTAGCTCTTTGGGGGTGCCTTGCCTTATCCCCGCTTTACGCAATGTGCGCCTGCCCAAGGATTTCAAGGGCCCGCGCAAGGTACCAAACTACACGGCGGATCAACCTCCAGAGATGTGGGTGTAGAGTTATGAGATGGCCATGGAGATGCTTGATGTGGATGATGCAACATGTGCAAAATATTTCACCACGATGGTCGAAGGAACGGCCCGTACTTGGTTGAAAAGCTTACCGGCCAATTCTATCAGTTCATGGGCCCAATTACGAGCCTGGTTTATCAGTAATTTCAAGGATACATGTAAGCATCCTATGTCGATAGTGGATTTAGCTGCCTGTGTCCAGGAGGAAGGAGAATCAACAACTCATTGGGTGCGCCGGGTCTCGCAAGTTCTGCATTCATCAGACCGCATCAACGCTGACACTGCAGTTATAACCCTACAAGGCAACTGCCGGTTTGGGGCCCTAAAACTAAAGTTAGGACGGATGAAACGTCATTGCACTGACATGGCGACTCTCATGGCTGCTTTGGTAAGGTATGCTGATTCTCATAGTACCAAGGATCCCGAGTCTGATGATGATAAGACAGGGAAGGGAAAGAAGAACAACAACTCCGAAGGTCAGCAGCATCACTCGGCAGTTAATGGTGGCGGAGGCAAGCATAAAGCGGATGGCAACATGGACTTCGTAGCTAATACCAACACGTAGGACAAGGGCCAGCGACGCAAGGGTAAACCGCCGAATCGCAGTGGAGCGCCTAACCCTAACCCGTACCGCTTGAATTATCTATTGAATCAGCCCTGTCCAAAGCACGGGACGAAGGAGGTGCCAGCGAACCACCTTTGGAAGGATTGCTACATTATGCAGGAGTTTAAGAATTCTAATGCTTTCCGGTATGATCACGGCTCAGGCGGTGGCTCAGGATCCGGGCCGGGTTACGGTGGAGGAGGCTCCGTTTCAGGATTTAATGGTAATCCGGGCGGACATAACAATCAAGATAATCACAACAACCAGGGTGGTTACAACCAGCAGCAGCAACAGTTGGGTTACCAGAGCAACCCAAAGCAGTTGAATAGTGGGCAGTATCATGTATTCACCACTAGCCTGGACAAGCGAGACCGTAAGGTTCAGAAGCAGGCAGTCAATTCTGTTGAACCGGCCGTGCCCGGTTATCTACGCTGGTCTGAATAGCCAATCATATAGAGTAGAGAGGATCACCCTCTCCGGGTTGACAATCCGGGTCAGTTGGCTTTGGTGGTGGCGCCTCAGGTGGGAGGCTACAAGTTCACCAAGGTGCTCATGGATGGAGGGAGCAGCATTAATGTCTTGTACTATGAAACCTTCCGTCGCATGGGACTAACAGATAAAGATCTCAAACCGTCCAATACGATGTTCCATGGTGTGGTACCTGGCAAGTCAGCATATCCAGTTGGTAAGATAGCTCTGGAAGTGGCCTTTGGAGATGATCATGATTCCAGGTCGGAGACATTAACGTTTGAAGTGGTGAAAATCCAAAGTCCATATCACGCCCTGTTTGGGCGACCGGCCTACGCCAAGTTTATGGCACGGCCCTGTTATGTGTATTTGCAGCTCAAGATGCTGGGTCACAAGGGGACAATAACGGTTCATGGGAGCTGTAAAGTTGCTTTGGAATGCGAGGAAGGTGATGCGGCCTACGCAGTGTCGGTTTGTGCCACCGAGGAGCTGAAGTATTATAGGGACAATGTTGATCCGGCGGACATGACTCCGTTGAAGAAGCCAACTACGGAGCATGATCCGGCCCTGAAGTTCAAATCGGCAGCTGAAACTAAGCTTGTGGACTTCGTGCCTGGCGATTCGTCCAAGCATTTCAGCATCAGTGCCAACTTGGATCCGAAATAGGAAAGCGCGCTCATCGAGTTCATCCGTGAAAATCGGGACATTTTTGCATGGAAGCCTTCTGACATGCCAGGTGTACCGAGGCAACTCGCTGAGCACACTCTTAATGTGGATCCTAAGTACAAACCGGTAAACAGTTCCTCCGCCGGTTTAACAAAGAAAGACGCAAGGCTATTGGAGAAGAGGTGGCCAGGCTCTTAGCAGCTGGCTTTATCATTGAAGTTTTCCACCCTGAATGGCTGGCTAATCCGGTGCTGGTTCTTAAGAAAAACGGCACCTGGTGTATGTGTGTGGATTACACAGACCTTAATAAGGCTTGTCCAGCAGATCCTTTTGCCCTCCCCCGTATTGATCAAATCATTGATGCTACGTGTCGCGACCGGTTTTCCGGGTATTAATTTCCAGAAAGTGGTCGTTGTGCTCACCAGCTGCAGGATTACTGTTAGCTGATGAGGCACCAACTTGATACAGAAATTCCAAGCAAAATTAGAAAATATGAGGTACAAGACCATTCCGGCCTGTGAGTACAACAACTGGTTTATAGGGGTTGATGGCGGAAGCGGTTTGTGGTTCACCATGGTCTATGGGACTCCATTTCCCATAGGAACAGCTGACCAAGTTAACTCCTATCTTCGCGAGGCTGCTATCACCGCCGCTTAGGCTCCGAGGCTGTCATCGCCACGCTCCTCTCCAAGCAAGCAATCTGGCCAAGACAATAGCCAGGGACAAGCCAGTGAGTACTTTGAATGTACTCTCTAACATTATGAACACTGGAATATTTTAAATGATAAACATGCACTGAAATATTCTATGATCACATCGTCAGTCATAAATAAAATCTTGTTGCATGCAAGTAGGTTATTTATATGCAACCGGAATGTGTAATGATAGGATAGTAATAAAATGCACCGATCGGATGTCTGAAGCGACGTCTCGAAAGGATAGTAAAAGTGAGCATGCCTCAGTCGGGCGTCTTAGCGACACCACATAAAGGGCTTATAAAGTAAATAAAATAGCAAGCATGCCACGGTCGGGCGTCTGAGCGACGCCACATAAAGGGCTTATGAGAAAATGAAATAACAAACATGCCATAGTAGGACGTCTGAGCGACGCCACATAAAGGGCTTATATGAAAATGAAATAACGAACATGCCACAGTCGGGCGTCTGAGCGACGCCACATAAAGGGCTTATATGAAAATGAAATAACGAACATGCCACGGTCGGGCGTCTGAGCGACGCCACATAAAGGGCTTATAATCATAGTGAATATCCAGGAGGTGGTACCGTCCCAGGGATATTCATTATTTCAAATCATGCAAACGGTTAGTCCACAATGATAATAATCATAACCATCATATATCACAAGTCATAAGCAATATTCGGATTTAGTAGTTTCTCCTCCGAAGACCGACACTAAGACCGACACTTATCCCATCCCAGATTGTAATCCTTAACCGTGGAGACGGCTATTCGAATAGGTTTAATATCTCTACAGAGGGTGTACTCTTTACCCACGAGTAACGGATACCTTTAGTCCATCGGCCTAATTCCGTCTACGGTCTTTTAATTGAAACACACCTGACTTGCACACACCAGCTTTTACTCATGTCTGGAATCACCCATGACACCTGTTAAGCAAAACTCTAAGTGGGGAGGCTACAACCTCGCGTAGCATGGGATCAAATTTCTATCGCGCGCTCTAAGGGGTGCCCCCCTCTCGGTCCCAACCGGATACACCCATGCTCCCGGACCAGGTGGCATGCCTACCGGATGCAGCCGGTATCTTCCACCATGGCCTCTCTGTACGGTGTGTGCCAAGACAAGGGTTAACAACATACTGAACCATACCCCACCTACGGTAGGGACCAGTGGCAGTACGAAACAAGTATGGGGGTTACCGGAACAAGACTCGATCTATGGCCGACTCAGGAGGCTTATCAATTCCCTGCATGACATGTATAACAAAATATATCCACCAACAAAAATCACCACCCATTATACCTCACTATGCCATACCGGACATAACCGTCCCGACAGGGACCGGCGACAAGCTCACGCCTACCCAAGGCAGAGGCCTTCCCGGATTCCTTTCCGGCATGCACACAAGGCACATGAGGATGATTACCATCACAAGTGTATTCATTCCCAACAGCAAGGGAGTCACTAATATGCATTCAAGCAAACGATCGTATCACCACATAAAATAATGAATTCTCCGAAATGAGGTGGTCTTATAAACGTGTCAACCAACACATCAAAAAATTATTTTTGCCAGGGTTCAAGATGCTTGCCTTCATGGTGTGGAAAGGCAGGGTGCACTCCAAATCTTTTGAAAGCTTCCTTCTCTTCCAAAAATCCTATTTTCAAAAATATGCAAATAACACATATTTCAAAAACAGTACAATAAAATTGTTTGGAAAATTTTCAAATAAATCTTGAAATAAACTAGATAGAATTTGAGAGATGTAGGAAAATGAATCAACTCATTTGGCGTTATGCTTAAAAAGATATAATCAGTCAAAGTTCTGGTCAAAATCTGTTTTAAAAATAAAACAAAAAGAAAACGTTTCAGGGGGGAATACGCTTTCGGAGCGGGGAAAACATACTGGGGTGGATTACGCCTTCACTTATCCCACGTGGATAGGTGCGGGGTCACTGACAGTGGGTCCAGGGGGCCTACTGGTCAAGTTTGACCAGTCCATTTCCCCCTCCTCTTCCTCTGTTCGAGCCGATGCGGGGCTCCGGCGACGCTCGCCGGCGAACGGCGGCGCCGTTCGAGAAACAGAGGTCACCCGCAGGCTCAGGGGGCCGAGGCGGTCACTCCGGTGATCGCTTTGGTCTCTGGGGGTGGACGGAGCTGCCGGCGGTGAGCTCCGCAGCGGACGGTGGCCGTCGGGAAGAGTGAGTTTGGGGCAATGGTGGCTCCCGATTAAAATCGAGTAGGGGGATGGGTTCACGGGAGTAAGAGAGATCTTCTGGTGAAGAGAGTAGAGAGGGGGAGGCCCTGGTGGCGCCGGAGTGAACGAGGCAGTGGCGGCGGCCATGGCTGCCGGAGAAGAAGAAGACGACCCCTCTGGTCTTCCTACTGCTACAGGTGGGTTGGTGAGGGAGTGAGAGAGGCTGCACGAGGCCTGGACGAGCTCGGGTGCTCCTTATATAGCATATCCATGGCGGTTCCGCGGTCGAGGATAAGGTCGCCGGCGAACCGCCTCTCTATAGTGGTCGGGGCGACGTGGTGGCGACGAGAGCGAGGTGACACACTATTGGATAAGCTCACGAAGCTCTTGGGGGCAGGTGGCTGGCCGGGGTGGCTCGGGCGGCGCCGACCATGGCAGAGGCGTAATGCGGACGCCGGCGTGCCGCCAAGAGGGCTCTGGCGGTGGCGCTGTAGGGCGCCAGGGCAGGCTGGCGTGTAGTGGCGAGAAGGGGGAGCGCGTGGCATGGTTCTGTAGTGTGGGCCAAAACAGGGGCGCGACGCGGCGGCTCGTGTGCGCGGCTGCAGTTGGCGCGCTCTGGGCGCCTAGTGCACGCCCACTATCTGCTCGGCGAAATGCCATGACCTGCTAGGTGGCTTGGTTGGAGCTGGGGATTAGCCATTCTAGTCTAGGGGTAGTTGGGATGCTAGGGGACATGCTAGTTTGATCAGAGGTGCAAGTTCACAGTGCAATGTCAAAATACATGTCAAAGCTGATCATGCCCATAAGGTGTTTGACAAAATGCCAAGGGCACTAAGGCATTTCTTGGAGTGGCCAAAATCTCCAGATGGTGGTCTCATTAGATGCATAAGGAGGTGGTGAAGATAGTTTGTCAAAAGTAGAAACTTGTTAGTGCAAGTTTTGCAAAACTACAATTCTGGACAGAAAGGAGAGGGCATGCTTGCAAGCACTTTGCATCATACAATGGGTCCACTCTCCTGGACATAAGAGTTTAGCAGGGAGGACAGAAATAGAAGAAGGCACAAGGTCACTGGAGCAAGAATAAATAGGGTTGCAGTAGAAATCACAAGATTGGGCCATAATGG
The DNA here is from genome assembly GCA_032464435.1 of Aegilops umbellulata. Taxonomy (NCBI): domain Eukaryota; kingdom Viridiplantae; phylum Streptophyta; class Magnoliopsida; order Poales; family Poaceae; genus Aegilops; species Aegilops umbellulata. The sequence goes on from CP136055.1 coordinate 92,636,711, forward strand.
AAAGGAGGTTGATTCACTCAAAATTTTCAAAGAACACCACTAGGTTATTGCATAAAGTTGAATCATATGCTACTACTAACATCCCATAATTTTGGTGGAGGCTAGAATGAAATATTCAAATGAGTTGTAGTGCAAAATTGCACTCTGGACCAGAGAAGAAAATTGGGTGTAGATCTCAAAATATTTCAAGAATAAAATATATTTTTGTATAAAAGTGATTTAAAAACATCACATGACATCTCCAAATTTTGGTTGGAATATTAAGTGAATTTATCAAATGGTTGTAGTTCAAATATGGCCATATAACCTTTAAAAACCATTTTTCAAGAAAATAAAGATCAAGCAAATTAATTATGTAATTTGTTCTACTAATAAAAGAAGAGTTTTTCTCGAGAGGTTAAACAAGTCCAATAACATATTTGAAAAGTTTTCACTTTGGGGAAAAACTCCATAATGACAAGGAAGAAAATGGTTCAAAAAAATCCAAAAGGGAGCCCAGAAAATAAAAGTTTTCATTTCCTGGCAAAATTTTAATTAATAAAACAAGGTCAAAAAATTTTGGTGTCACAACACTACCCCCCTTAAGAAAAATCTCGTCCTCGAGATTTGCTAAGGGTTGTTTTGAAAAACAAATACTCCACGGTTACGCGTCTTTGCAAGCCGGGTATGTGTTCGAGTGGTTGTGAGTCTGCTGCCGTGGTGCTGTGTGAAACTAAATAATCCACGTCGTGAAAGGGTGTACGATGCAGTAGCATCCGGGAAAAGTAATCTTACTCCGGGATTTTTCGCGAGAGAAAACAGTTAATTTAAAGGAGCATTAACCACAACAAAACTACACACATTAGTAGAAGCCCAATAATTTATTCGTCGCGCAAGCTCAGGGTATCACGCATAAGTTACAATACATAATTAAATGTTGCAATAATGAACACAGCAGCGACGTCTAAAATGGAAACGGTAACTGGACGGGGTCCCGAGAAAACGTCTCTGGTACTGAGATACACTCCTCTTCTATCGGGGAAAGAGGATTGACCAGTCGATGAAAGCGTTTCTCCTGGTCTGGCCTTAGTGATCTGCCGATGGCGATCTGAGGATTTAAATCTGCGAGGCTCTGGAGATAACCCATCACACGTTGGGTTAAATGCTCTTGAGCGATGACGTACTGGACCAGGTTGGCTAGGACTGGGTCTCTCTCAATTCGTCCACCGGGAAAATATGTTACTCCTCCAGGCGCTGCACGGCTCGGAAAGTAATAATACCCTTGTTCACTGGCATAGGTTACCGCGATTCAAAGGCGAGCAAGCGCTTCATATGCAGCAGCTACGACGGCCATTTGTGGGGTCGGCATAGATTTCCCCACGAAGGAGACCTTCGTTGGGTCTTGGTTTGAGTTTACGGGAGGGATGTGTACTGCTGCCCAATATCTCGAGGTGGAAAGGGTGATTCTCGATTTGAACAGCTCGTACTGGGGTGGCTGGGTAGCGCCCATGGTACTACAGGTAAAATCCCACAATATCTTGACAAAACTACCCGGGTTGCATCTGGGGTTCTCAGATAAATGTTGGGGCTCGGCATGGCAAGAAAATGGTTGTGAGGATGGTGCACAAGGTGAGGGGTGCTTTGGCAAGGTCATGCGGTGGCCTTTTATAGCACTGGAGCTGGGTCATTTTTACTGTGGTGAATGGTAAAGAAATTGTCAGCTTTGCTCCAAGGGTCGAAGTCAAGCCACAGATACACATATTTCACTAAAGTGACGTGTTACTGTGGGGGTTGTCGGGGAGATTTTTGGTAACTGTGCGTGGGATAGAAATGTTGGCATATCCATGCAAGGCTACAGGGGCACAACGACAGGCGGCGTTCATTTACAAGGTCACATGATTTCAAAGCGAGGATACACTGGTACTCGACACTACTCGATTGACTTAGTCTACCTCGTTTACATCCAAGTGAGTGTGCCTTGTGGATGTTGAGGCCTCTCCACGGGTCTCGCCGTCGGAATTAGCTGGAGTGGGTTGAGGGGCTGCAGGCTCGGGGTAGCGATGATGACCATCTCGGGGATTGTTGGCCACAACCCCGTTGGAGTGTGCTCCCAATATGCAACGAAGCACTTCTGGGGTTATCGCGGCACCTTGGCCGATGGCTGGGGCCGACCTCAGGGACTCGATCAGGTGTCCAAACAGCACGACTGGGTTGTCGGCGTTGGGCTCGTTCTCTTCTCTCGCCGGGGCTCGACGAACCAGCTCTCCACGAGCTGCGATTAGATCAATAGTGATTTGATCGCACAGTTCCTCTAGTGCACTTACATAGCGCACTAGGTGCAACAATGCAGGATCTGTCTCGTGATCTCCGTTGGCAACTTGGGGTGGTCTACCATACCCTTCACGTCTGGGGTAGTAGTGGAACGAGCGACTGTTAACTCTGGGCGACAAGTGCCGGAGATGAACTATAGCTTCTCGAGCAGTTAGTTGAATGGCTTGTGGCTCAAAGGGAGTCGTCCTTCCAGTGAACCTGTAGGGGCGTTCGGGTGCTAGACCCCTACCATAGATGTGCACAGTGGCCCAGAATTGATGGCTCTCACCGCTCATGGACCCTTGGTACACAACATATTCTGGGGGCTCTTCTAACGCATAGGCGCGACGGGTGAGGTTTGCGAGTATGGTCACAAAGCCTCCAAGGTTGGTTGCTGTGGTCTCAGTGTAGATGATGGGTCCTGGCATTTTAGCTCGGTTTGGGTAGAGGTTGTGCTGTGTTGGGTTGAGGCTAGTGTGCCCTTTTATAGAAAAGGGAACAGAGTCTTCCTTCGCACGCTTGCGATAAAGACTATTCAGGATTCGGTCACTAGCGGATGAGCGACAGGCTGGGTTGATAGGTTGGGCACCGACTGCCAAAACGTGTCGGGTCACTGTGTGGTTATCTTGCAAGGGAAGCTTGGCTGGGGTTTGGCTGAGGTCTGGTGGTTTGTTTACCTAAGTTTATTGACCTATCTAAGATAGTATTAGCCAATGGTCAGCCTAGCTCTGATACCAAGTTTGTCGCGACTAGTTTTCCGGGTATTAATTTCCAGAAAGTGGCCGTTGTGCTCACCAGCCCCAGGATTACTGTTAGCTGATGAGGCACCAACTTGATACAGAAATTCCAAGAAAAAGTACAAAATATAAGGTACAAGACCATTCAGGCCTGTGAGTACAACAACTGGTTTATAGGGGTCGATGGTGGAAGCTGTTTGTGGTTCACCATGGTCTATGGGACTCCATTTCCCACAGGAACAGCTGACCAGGTTAACTCCTATCTTCGCGAGGCTGCTATCATCGCTGCTTAGACTCCAAGGCTGTCATCGCAACGCTCCTCTCCAAGCAAGCAATCTGGCCAAGACAATAGCCAGGGACAAGCCAGTGAGTACTTTGAATGTACTCGCAAACATTATGAACACTCGAATATTTTAAATGATGAACATGCACTAAAATATTCTATGATCACATCATCAGTCATAAATAAAATATTGTTCCATGCAAGCAGGTTATTTATATGCAACCGGAATGTGTAATGACAGGATAGTAATAAAATGCACCGATCGGATGTCTGAAGCGACGTCTCGAAAGGATAGTAAAAGTGACCATGCCTCAGTTGGGCGTCTTAGCGACACCACATAAATGGCTTATAAAGTAAATATAATAACAAGCATGCCACAGTCGGGCGTCTGAGCGACGCCACATAAAGGGCTTATGAGAAAATGAAATAACAAACATGCCATAGTCGGGCGTCTGAGCGATGCCACATAAAGGGCTTATATGAAAATGAAATAACGAACATGCCACAGTCGGGCGTCTGAGCGACGCCACATAAAGGGCTTATATGAAAATGAAATAACGAACATGCCACGATCGGGCGTCTGAGCGACGCCACATAAAGGGCTTATAATCATAGTGAATATCCAGGAGGTGGTACCATCCCAGGGATATTCATTATTTCAAATCATGCAAACGGTTAGTCCATAATGATAATAATCATAACCATCATATATCACAAGTCATAACCAATATTCGGGTTTAGTAGTTTCTCCTCCGAAGACCGACACTAAGACCGACACTTGACCCATCCCAGACTGTAATCCTTAACTGTGGACACGGCAATTCGAATAGGTTTAATATCTCTGCAGAGGGTGTACTCTTTACCCACGAGTAACGGATTCCTTTAGTCCATCGGACAAATTCCATCTACGGTCTTCTAACTGAAACACACCTAACTTGCACACACCAGCTTTTACTCGTGTCTGGAATCACCCATGACACCTGTTAAGCAAAACTCTAAGTGGGGAGGCTACAACCTCGCGTAGCATGGGATCAAATTTCTATCGCGTGCTCTAAGGGGTGCCCCCCTCTCGGTCCCAACCGGATACACCCATGCTCTCATACCAGGTGGCATGCCTACCGGATGCAGCCGGTATCTTCCACCATGGCCTCTCTGTACGGTGTGTGCCAAGACAAGGGTTAAGAACTTACTGAACCATACCCCACCTACGGTAGGGACCAGTGGCAGTACGAAACAAGTATGGGGGTTACCGGAACAAGACTTGATATATGGACGACTCAGGAGGCTTATCAATTCCCTGCATGACATGTATACCAAAATATATCCACCAACAAAAATCACCACCCATTATACCTCACTATGCCATACCGGACATAACCGTCCCGACGGGGACCAGCGACAAGCTCACGCCTACCTAAGGCAGAGGCCTTCCCGGATTCCTTTCCGACATGCACGCAAGGCACATGAGGATGATTACCATCACAAGTATATTCATTCCCAACAACAAGGAAGTCACTAATATGCATTCATTCAAATGATCGTATCACCACATAAAATAACGAGTGCTCTGAAATGAGGTGGTGTTATAAACGTGTCAACCAACACATCAAAAAAATATTTTTGCCAGGGTTCAAGATGCTTGCCTTCATGGTGTGGAAAGGCAGGGTGCACTCCAAATCTTTTGAGAGCTTCCTTCTCTTCCAAAAATCCTATTTTCAAAAATATGAAAATAACACATATTTCAAAAACAGTACAAAACAGTTGTTTGGAAAATTTTCAAATAAATCTTAAAATAAACTAGACAGAATTTGAGAGATGTAGGAAAAGGAATCAACTCATTTGGAGTTATGCTTAAAAAGATATAACCAGTCAAAGTTCTGGTCAAAATCTGTTTTAAAAATAAAACAAAAAGAAAACGTTTCAGGGGGAAATACGCTTTCGGAGCGGGGAAAACGTACTGGGGTGGATTACGCCTTCACTTATCCCACGTGGATAGGTGTGGGGTCACTGACAGTGGGTCCAGGGGCACACTGGTCAGGTTTGACCAGTCCATTTCCCCCTCCTCTTCCTTTGTCCGAGCCGATGCGGGGCTCCGGCGACGCTCGCCGGCGAACGGCGGCGCCGTTCGAGAAACAGAGGTCACCCGCGGGCTCAGGGGGCCGAGGCGGTCACTCTGGTGGTCGCTTTGGTCTCTGGGGGTGGACGGAGCTGTCGGCGGCGAGCTCCGCAGCGGACGGTGGCCGTCAGGAAGAGTGAGTTTGGGGCAATGGTGGCTCCCGATCAAAATCGAGCAGGGGTATGGGTTCACGGGAGGAATAGAGATCTTCTGGTGAAGAGAGTAGAGAGGGGGAGGCCCTGGTGGCGCCGGAGTGAACGAGGCAGTGGCGGCGGCCGTGGCTGCCGGAGAAGAAGAAGACGACCCCTCTGGTCTTCCTACTGCTACAGGTGGGTTGGTGAGGGAGTGAGAGAGGCTGCGCGAGGCCTGGACGAGCTCGGGTGCTCCTTATATAGCGTATCCATGGCGCTTCTGCGGTCGAGGATAAGGTCGCCGGTGAACCGCCTCTCTATAGTGGTCGGGGCGACGTGGCGGCGACGAGAGCTAGGCGACACACTTGTGGATAAGCTCGCCAAGCTGCAGGGGGAAGGTGGCGGGCCGAGGTGGCTCGGGCAGCGCCGACAGTGGCAGAGGCGTAATGCGGACGCCGGCGTGCCGCCAAGAGGGCTCTGGCGGTGGCGCTGTAGGGCGCCAGGGCGGGCTGGCGTGTAGTGGCGAGAAGGGGGAGCGCGTGGCATGGTTCTGCAGTGTGGGCCAAAACAGGGGCACGACGCGGCAGCTCGTGTGCGCGGCTGCAGTTGGCGCACCCAGTGCACGCCCAACATCTGCTCGGCGAAATGCCATGGCCTGCTAGGTGGCTTGGTTGGAGCTGGGGATTAGCCGTTCTAGTCTAGGGGTAGTTGGGATGCTAGGGGACATGCTAGTTTGATCAGAGGTGCAAGTTCACAGTGCAATGTCAAAATACATGTCAAAGCTGATCATGCCCATAAGGTGTTTGACAAAATGCCAAGGGCACTAAGGCATTTCTTGGAGTGGCCAAAATCTCCAGATGGTGGTCTCATTAGATGCATAAGGAGGTGGTGAAGTTAGTTTGTCAAAAGCAGAAACTTGTTAGTGCATTGCAAAACTACAATTCTGGACAGAAAGGAGAGGGCATGCTTGCAAGCACTTAGCATCATCCAATAGGTCCACTCTCCTGGACTTAATAGTTTAGCAGGGAGGACTAGAAATAGAAGAAGGCACAAGGTCACTTGAGCAAGAATAAATAGGGTTGCAGTAGAAATCACAAGATTGGGCCAGAATGGAAAGGAGGTTGATTCACTCAAAATTTTCAAAAAACACCACTAGGTTATTGCATAAAGTTGAATCATATGCTACTACTAACATCCCATAATTTTGGTGGAGGCTAGAAAGAAATATTCAAATGAGTTGTAGTGCAAAATTGCACTCTGGACCAGAGAAGAAAATTGGGTGTAGAGCTCAAAATATTTCAAGAATAAAATATATTTTTGTATAAAAGTGATTTAAAAACATCACATGACATCTCCAAATTTTGGTTGGAATATTAAGTGAATTTATCAAATGGTTGTAGTTCAAATATGGCCATATAACCTTTAAAAACCATTTTTCAAGAAAATAAAGATCAAGCAAATTAATAATGTAATTTGTTCTACTAATAAAAAAAGAGTTTTTCTTTAGAGGTTAAACAAGTCCAATAACATATTTGAAAAGTTTTCACTTTGGGGAAAAAACTCCATAATGACAAGGGAGAAAATGGTTCAAAAAAATCCAAAAGGGAGCCCAGAAAATAAAAGTTTTCATTTCCTGGCAAAATTTTAATTAATAAAACAAGGTCAAAAATTTTGGGTGTCACACTACGGCGGGTTGTTAGCGTTTGAGTTTTTTGGATGCATATTCCGGCTATCATCAGATAAAAATGGCAGTTAAGGAGCAGCAGAAAACGGCATTCATAACTCCCTTTGGAGCCTTTTGCTATGTATCTATGCCTTTTGGGCTCAAGAGTGCCCAAGTGACTTATCAACGATGTGTGCAGAATTGCCTTCACAAGCACATTGGCTGTAATGTACATGCTTACGTGGATGATATTGTGGTTAAGTCAAGGGAGAAGGAGACTATGGTGGACGATTTAAAGGAAACCTTTGATAACCTGAGTACATACAAGATGATGGTCAATCCAGCCAAGTGTGTCTTTGGTGTACCGGCAGGCAAGTTATTGTGTTTTCTGGTATCCAACAGGGGAATTGAGGCTAATCCGGAGAAGATCACAGCTATCACCTGCCTAGCTAAACCAAAGTGTATCAATGACGTTCAGCGTTTGCTGGCCGGATTGCCGCGTTGAGCCGGTTTATCAGCCGTCTTGGTGAGAAGGCAATCCCTTTGTATCAAATGTTGAAGAAGACAGATCAATTCGTCTGGAGTTCTACTGCTGATCAGGCATTTGAGGACTTAAAGCGGCAATTGGCCAATCCGCCCGTGCTCGCCGCTCCCATTGACAAGGAGCTGTTGCTGCTATATGTTGCCGCCAATGCTCGGGCGGTCAGTGTAGCTATTGTGGTGGAGCGGAAGGAGGCAGGCAAGGAACATCTGGTTCAACGTCCGGTCTATTATATCAGCGAAGTGCTTATTGAATCCAAGCAAAGGTATCCGCGTTGGCGGAAGCTGGTATATGGAGTTTTTATGGCAAGCCGGAAGCTTAAGAAGTACTTCCAAGGGCATCCTATTACGGTGGTCAGTTCTGCTCCCTTGGGCATTATTATTCAGAACCGGGAAGCGACTGGCCGGATTGCCAAGTGGGCTATAGAGCTTGGGCCGCACGGGTTGAAGTACGTGCCTCGGACGACGGTGAAATCTCAAGCACTTGTCGATTTTATCAATGATTGGATGGAGCTGTAAGCACCTGAAGAGAAGCCGGATCACACATATTGGACCATTCATTTTGACGGATCAAGGCAATTGGAGGGCTCGGGGGTTGGAGTCGTACTAACTTCCCCACGAGGTGATAAGTTTTGTTACGTTCTCCGCTTGATGTTCCCTTGCACTAACAATGCAGCTGAGTATGAAGCCTTACTCCACGGTCTCCGATGGCTAAGGAAATGAATCTAAGCCGAGTTAAGTGCTTCGGTGACTCGGACCTAGTGGCTCAACAGGTGTCTGGCACTTGGGATTCCAAGGACCCGCTTATGGCTGCATATCATCTTGAGGTGGATATTGTTGCAGGTCACTTCAAGGGTTATCTGGTGGACCACGTGGACCGAAGGAAGAATGAAGCGGAGGACGCTTTAAGCCGGCTGGGCTCTCAACGTAAACCGGTCCTGCCTAATGTTTTTCTTGATGTACTGCACAACCCGTCGGTCAAACTCCCTGGTGAAGCGGATTTGGCTATTCCTGATCCAGAGGCTCAATTGGTGGCAGCCCTTCACGTCATTCCGGATTGGACGCTTCCTTATCTTGCGTATATGAACCGGGGCGAGTTACCAAAGGATGAGACTTTGGCCCGACAGATAATCCGGCGATCCAAGTCTATGACTATTGTTAATGGCAAATTCCATCATTGCAGTGTATCAGGGGCGTTTCAGCGCTGTGTGTCTCCTGAGGAAGGCTGTGAAATTTTGCGTGAGATCCACGAAGGAGATTGTGGTCACCACGCCGGTTCAAAATCTTTGGTGGCTAAAGCATTTCACCATGGTTTCTATTGGCTAACTGCTCATGCTGATGCGGAGGATCTGGTCAGGCGATGTGACGGTTGCCAAAAGTTTTCAAGACGTGCTCATGTGCCGGCAACTTGGGGGCTGGATATGGTTGGACGTTTCAAAAGGTCCAAGGATAAGAAGACCCACCTCCTGGTGGCGGTTGACAAACTTACAAAGTGGGTGGAGGCAGAACCTGTTAGCAAGTGTGATGCGGCCACGGCGGTTCAGTTCATCAAAAAGGTGATTTTCCGGTTTGGCTTTCCACACAGTATCATCACAGATAATGGTACCAATTTGTCCAAGGGTGCCATGAAGGAGTTCTGTGAACGTGAGCACATCCGGCTTGACGTTTCATCAGTAGCCCACCCGCAGTCCAATGGTCAAGTAGAAAGGGCTAATCAAGAGATCTTGAGAGGCATCAAACCCCGGCTTATGGTTCCTTTGCAGAGAACACCGGGTTGTTGGGTAGAAGAGTTGCCATCTGTGTTATGGAGCATCAATACTACGCCCAACAGATCCATATGATACACACCGTCCTTCATGGTCTATGGAGCGGAGGCGTTTCTCCCCAGTGATATCCGTCATCACTCACCTCGTGTGGTGGCTTATCTTGAAGCGGACAACGAGACGGCACGGCAAAATTCTTTGGGCCTGTTGGATGAGGAGCGTGACATAGCAGCTGCCCGCTCGGCGATTTACCAACAAGATCTTCGTCGTTATCACAGTCGCCGAGTCAGAACCAGAACCTTTCAAGAAGGATATTTGGTGCTTCGGCTCATCCAAGATCAGACTGATATGCATAAGTTATCCCCACCTTGGGAGGGACCTTTCATGGTCAGCAAGAATCTGCACAACGGGTCATACTATCTGATTGATATTCGAGAGCATAAAGACTCACGTACATCAGAGGAGGAGACCAACAGGCCGTGGAACATAGCTCATCTTCGGCCTTATTATACCTGAGCCATCGGCTCTACTCATGTACATATTATGACAGTGTATATATTATACTTAATATAATAAACCGGAACCTCAGCTAAAGCAGGGTATCTGTTCTTTTACATCATGCATGGTTACACGGAGTTGTTCTGTCTTAAAGCGGCCTCCGGTTTACCCCTTGAATTTTTCTTTATAAACATCACTTGGGGGCTTGGTCGTGTCCGAACTAATGCAACACCTTTTGATAGGAGAAAGCCACCAGATCACTTGGGGACATGGTCAAATTTGAACCAGTCACGCCTCTTGGTCGGCCTAAGGCCGTAGAATCACTTGGGGGCTTGGTCGAACCCAAACCATTGCCACGCCTCTTGATCGGCATAAATGCCACGATTTCATTTGGGGACCTGGCTGACTTGAACCATAGCTACACCTATCAGGGGCTTGGTCGTGTCCGACCATGGTAACACCATCTGATCGGCTTAGTAAAGCCTTCTTTTGCAAACAGTTTTATCATTGCCTTTGCTTCAATATTTTCCCTAATAACTGTTGCTTTATTTTTGTTGCGTTTTTAAACCGACAACGTTTTAAACCGGTTCAAACTGTCAATTGACGGAACACGGTCCATTTTTTATCCGGAGATTATTTGCCCGGTTTGGCTTTTTCTGTTAACATCCCATTATGGAGTAACACAGGGTTTTTCATAACCCGGCACTGTTTACATGGTAAACCGGCATTGTATACACAACAGTTGTTTTCTCCTTTGACGGTATAGGTTTATAACCTCCGTTTCAAGATTGGCTAAGCCAACTTCATGCCCAGCGATGGCAGGTATTTTGTATCACAAAATTTGATTTTATACCTCAATTTCATTGCATATATATATAAAGGTCATAAACCGGCTGGCGGTGCAACCGCCTTGGCAGTTTAAGATTTTATGATTGCAGGAAACATAGATTGAAGGTTTCGATCATTCAAACAAAAGTATCATTACCTATGCACGAAGGCATCTCAGAAGCAAGAGTATTGGCTATCCTATTACAAGGCAATATGGTGCCAAAATAAGATAATTGTTTTCTGCGGAATATAAAAGAGCAGCCATTAAACCGGCCTCCGGTTCAAGCTTGGTCGCCAGCTCGACCTGATGGTTGCGGGTCATCCTGCGCCGCTTCAGCTTCTGCTTCTCTACCCGGTGGCTGGAAATCAACAGTTGTCCATTCGATCCCCATTAAGGCTTGAAAGACAACTTCCTCATGAATCAGCAATGACGGTTCAATATCAGGAGCGTAAGTATGCTTACGGATTGGAGGGGTCAAATTCTCCGCTTCAGGAATTGGTGCAGCCACTCGTTTGTTCTGATTGTCATACTAGGCTTGATAATGAGACAAGTCTGCCTCTTCCACCAATTGGCAAGCTAGAGGGCGCACCTCCCGGTTTATCGCCCTCAGGTCCTCTACGTTGAATTCTGAACCATCTTCCTTTAAGTGAGGGTAGCCTTGCGCCGCTTCAACAGGATCAAAATCCGGCACCCAAGATTTTGCCCGGATTAAGGCATTGATAGCACCGGTTCGAGTAGCGGATTTTTTCAGCTCATCCAACCGGGCAGGGGGCATAGACAGTCTCTTCAGGGTATCTTGAATCAAGGTGGGCGCCGGATTGTTGTGGGATGCAGTGGAGATGATAAGCTGCGCGCCCGTATACAATTGTTCTATCAGTGTATAGGCAGCCTTCAACTTCTTCCGCACATCAGACCCCAAGTGACCAATGCGTGTCCCTACGACATTACAAAGAATTCAGAAACCGGACCAATCATAGGAAAGGCTGAATTACTACAGACATCAAGAGAGCTTACCAAAGATGGCAGCAGTCATAGCATGCACTTGCCGCTTTATGTTGGTCAGTTCATCCACCACCGGCTTCAGGGCGGCTTCAGCATTTACAACTTTCTTCGTCAAAGCGGCCTTTTTAGTGGCCCAATCCGCCCGCTCTTGCTGGAAACTCTCCTTAAGCTGTTCCATGACGCTTAAAGCGCTGGTCAACTCCTCTTTTGCTTTTGAGGTTTCAGCTTGTTGGGACTTCAAATTTTCTTGGAGATCGGCGAGTTGGTTTTCTTTTGCCTTCAGCTCACCCTGCATACAGACAGTCATATGATTCACATAATGGTACAAGAATTAAAGTACCAACCACATAACAAGTTATGTGCTTGGAACTTGGGGGCTAATGCATATTTGATCTTCATCTTTCAATTGGTTGCAAAGTCCCAAGCTCAATACAAGTATTCCACTTGGCACTTGGGGGCTAATGGCTATTTTCTCAAATAAGTTATGATGCTGTAATATTAATTACTTAAGTCTCGGTTTAACTACACTAAGTTGAACCGGCCCTTGGGGGCTACATCAGCAAATCCCGAAGTATTGAGATTTATATTTCACAAGTCACGGTTTGAAAGAAGATTACAAACCGGCCCTTGGGGGCTAGGAGAGTTAACATGATTGCTATATCCAAGCAGGAAAAAGCACATGGAGGTTACCTCAAATTTTTCTTTCATCATATTGACCAGACCAGCTTCATAATCACGGCTGGTATACAGCCGGTTCAAGTAGCCAGAATGAAGATCTTGGGCATTCAGAGCGGCGTAAGTCGCCAGATCAACATTCCACTTGCCTTTGCCCATGGCAGCAAATTCTTCTTTGGCAGTATGCTTGGCTAAGACGACGGGATTGCTTGGCTATGAACGGCCAATGCCAGTAATCACAACCTCATTGTCCTTAGAATCACCGGTTTGCACTGGGGCAGTCGGTTCATCAGCGGGCTTGGATGGACTGGTAGATCTCTCAATCCGGATGGGACTTGTGGGCTGGTCAACAGGGCCTGAAGTATCAATAGGCATTTCTTCAGTAATAAAATCATCGTCTTGCAGTGGCGGATTGTTGGGTATATCTTCACGAATAGCCGCTTCAAGATCGGGCGCTCTATCCGGTTCAGGGGCAACATCTTCTTCGGCCGCTTTGTCCAGGCGAGCCTTCTTGCTCGGCCTAGGCTTGGCCCTGAAAGGAGTAATAAAGTCAGATACAGCGTATATTACAAAGGAATGCACCAGAAATATTACGATAAACATAGCTTACCCAAGCACCGTCTTAAGCGGTGGCAGCTGAGTAGCTGATGACTCGCCAGAGGAGGAATGGGAAGTAACCTGATAATCGGAATCAGATGGATTAAGAGGTTGATGAAAACAGCCCGCTTTAGGACAAGCACTGACAAGCAAATTAGAGACCTCTGAATGGCGTTTCCGAACCGGACTATTCGGTAAACCAACGGAGGTAACTACCTGGCCGCTGTGCCGAGTTGTGTGGCGAGCTTCGTGTTGTTGGGTCTTCATAAGAAATTTGGGATCCAAGTAAGCAAGAGGATGATAAAATTTAACCTTTCGGTTTGCCTGACGGATTTTTAGTGAAGGCAAAGGCTCTGGTAGTGACGCTGTCTTGGGCTCCACGGTGACCTCCGTCCTGCCATCCTGCTGGTCTTGGTCTTGTTGCACCGATATGGAAACCTTTGCCCGACGCCTCGGTACTCCTCGCTTGCGCTTGCCTCCTTTGCACCAAAGAGGAAACGAGGACAATGTTCGTGCTGGCGCCCGCCTAGTCTTGATCGTCATGGCTTACGTCATTGGAACCTCGCGAGGTTCGCCTTGCCTTGATCTCTCCGCCCCTCGCGAGCCAACCTGGTGAGGCTGCTCCCGAGGAGGTCTTGTGTCGTCCGCCTCCCGAGGCTTGGCCCCTCGCGAGGGTATTGAGCGTTTGCTGGTGAAGACGGGCCGTACTGGGCCGCGAGTGGAGCCATGCCGTGGGGCGCAAACAGGCATGTCTGGGGATCCCCGTTCCTAGAACGCCGACAGAGGGATTCCTGGATTAGGGGGTCCCCGAGCGTCCGGGCTATGTGACATGGGCCAGACTGATGGGCCGTGAAGATAGAAGATAGAAGGCCTTCACCCGTGTCCGAATGGGACTCTTCTTTGCATGGATGGCAAGCTTGGCGTTTGGATATGAAGTTTCCTTTCTGTGTAATATACCTATGTACAAACCCTAGGGCCCTTTGGTGTCTATATAAACCGGAGGGTTTAGTCCGTAGAGGAGAAGATAATAATACAGGCTAGACATCTAGGGTTTAGGAATTACGATCTCGATGTAGATCACCTCTTGTAACCCCTGTCAGATCTCGGGTTCCGGCAAAACCCTCAAGGTTCGAACACTGGGGTGCGCACTAAATCTCCACCTGCCGATCCATGCCCTAACCTCGCTACGATCTCTAAGGCTAGCTCGGCGAACTCGCAACAGAACATACACAAGATTTATACTGGTTTGGGCCACCGTTGTGGTGTAATACCCTACTCAAGTGTGGTGGTGGTGGATTGCCTCTTGGGTTGAGGATGAACAGTACAAGGAGAAGAACAGCCTCCTGAGGTGAGGTGTTCTTGTGCTTGGTGAACTTGTGTGGGTGAGGATTACTCAAGATGAGATGCATCCTGCTATGGTGGCTAGTCCTATTTATAGAGGCCCTGGTCCTCTACCCAAATATTGAGCGGGAAGGGAGCCAATGACGGCCAATTCGAAAGGGGATAGCTAGTACAAGCTACCCTGACAAAAGCAGTCTTCGCCTGCAAAAGGCTCTGGTCGTGACGCCGCCTTGGGCTCCATGGTGACCTCCGTCATGCCGTCCTGCTGGTCTTTGTCTCGTTGCACCGATAGAAACCTTTGCTTGACGCCTCGGTACTCCTCGCCTGCGCTTACCTTCTTTGCACCAAAGAGGAAACAAGGACACTGTGCGCGCTGGCACCCGCCTGCCGCCCGCCTGGCCTTGGTCGTCATGGCTCACGTCACAACAACCTCGCGAGGTTTGCCTTGCCTTGATCTCTCTTCCCCTCGCGAGCCAGCCTGGTGAGGCCGCTCCCGACGACGTCTTGCGTCGTCCACCTCGCGATGCTAGGCCCCTCACGAGGTTCTTGAATGCTTGTTGTTGAAGATGGGCCATATGGGCCCGCTCGCAGAGCCACGCCGTGGGCCGCAGGCAGGCAAGTCTGGGGACCCCCGTTCCCAGAACACCGACAGTAGCACCCGGGCCCAAGGCACGCTCGGGCTTGGCTTCGAGGTGAAGCCAAAGGGCAAGTGCGGAGCGCATCAGGCCCCAATAGCATGCGGCCTTGGTTAACACGTGACGGTTTATTAGACGTGGGCGTCTCCGCTTCCCCACGCAGCCTTGGAATCTGCCTGGCTAGGCGGCCACCGGAACCTACACAATTATTCTTCCATCGCCTGTGCCATACTCCCCCAATTCCTCTGCTTCCCCCAATATTCTGCTCCTCTTTCAAATCTGACCTGAGCTCTGCCCTCTCCATCGCCTTGGCACCGAAACAAGCGGATAAGGGGAAGAAACCTCTATCTTTGGCCAGTGCGCCTCCGGCCATAGAGCCCGCAGTTGGCCGATCGCTGGTGCTCAACGATGAGGCCATGGGCAAGGTGCGCTCCATGATCGCCTCTTGCTTCAATGAGGGGGAGGAACGGTGGCCTGGCCTGCATCTCGAGCTCGTATTGATAGGACGGCCATCGAGGTCCCGGTTTTCATCGATGCCCTTTGGGCTGGCCTTGTTCCGCCCTTTTCCGCTTTCTTCAACATTGTGCTTGAACATTACCAGATCCACATGCTACATCTTGATCCCCAATCCATGACCCTTCTTGCCGTCTTCGCCTTTGTATGTGAGGCCATGATGGGCATTGATACGTCTCCGTCGTATCTACTTTTCCAAACACTTTTGCCCATATTTTGGACTCTAACTTGCATGATTTGAATGGAACTAAGCCGGACTAACGCTGTTTTTAGCAGAATTGCCAGGGTGTTATTTATGTGCAGAAAAAAAAGTTCTCGGGATGACCTAAAACTCCACGGAACTTATTTTTGGATAATATTAAAAATACTGGAAGAAGAATCCACGTCAGGGGGGCCTCCACCTGTCCACGTGGGTGGGGCGCAGGCGCGCCCCCTTCCTCGTGGGCCCTCCACCTACCTCAACTCCAACTCCATATATTTGTGTTCGGGGAGAGAAAAATCAGAGAGAAGGATTCATCGCGTTTTACGATACGGAGCCGCCGCCAAGCCCTAAAAGCTCTCGGGAGGGCTGATCTGGAGTCCGTTCGGGGCTCCGGAGAGGGGAATCCGTCGCTGTCATCATCATCAACCATCCTCCATCACCAATTTCATGATGCTCACCGCCGTGCGTGAGTAATTCCATCGTAGGCTTGCTAGACGGTGATGGGTTGGATGAGATTTATCATGTAATCGAGTTAGTTTTGTTAGGGTTTGATCCCTAGTATCCACTATGTTCTGACATTGATGTTGCTATGACTTTGCTATGCTTAATGCTTGTCACTAGGGCCTGAGTGCCATGATTTTAGATCTGAACCTATTATGTTTTCATGAATATATGTGAGTTCTTGATCCTATCTTGCAAGTCTATAGTCACCTACTATGAGTTAGGATCCGTCAACCCCGAAGTGACAATAATCGGGACCACTCGCGGTGATGACCGTAGTTTCAGGAGTTCCTGTATTCACCATGTGTTAATGCTTTGGTCCGGTACTCTATTAAAAGGAGGCCTTAATATCCCTTAGTTTCCGCTAGGACCCCGCTGCCACGGGAGGGTAGGACAAAAGATGTCATGCAAGTTCTTTTCCATAAGCACGTATGACTATATTCGGAATACATGCCTACATTACATTGATGAATTGGAGCTATTTCTGTGTCACCCTATGTTATGACTGTTACATGATGAACCGCATCCGGCATAATTCTCCATCACCGATCCAGTGCAGACGAGCTTTTCACATATTGTTCTCCACTTATTTATTTTTCCGTTGCTACTGTTACAATCACTACAAGCTTGCGAGAAGCACCTTCTTCCCCTTCTTCATTAGCAGCGTCGTCGCGGGGCTGGTTCCCCCCTTCTCTGACTTCTTCTATGAGGTCCTTGGCCATTACGGGCTGCAGGCGCTGCATCCTCATCCCAACTCTGTTCTCCTTCTGTCGATCTTCGCCTTCTACTGCAAGGTGTGTGTCGACGTGATGTCGTCCGTGGCTCAGCTGCGCCACTTCTTTTTCCTTCTCATCAACGATGGTCGTCCCTCTGGGTGCGCCAACTTCATCACGGCAGACTAGGCCAACTCGATCTCGAAGGCTGGGAAGAAGGCCGACAGCTTCAGGAGCAAGTGGGTCATGATGGATGCCAAGTGCGTCCACCCACGCTTGGTGCTGCCAACGGAGATGCCCCAGTCTGACGCTGGGTGGTCTCGTGCGAAGCTCACTGACGACCGGGGGACATCGATGCTGGAGAAGATGAACACCGACCTGAAGCCGGGCAACACGAAGGCGGCGAAGGTGACAGGGGCCATGCTCCTGAGGGAACTCCTGATGCTGCGCGTGGCCTTGCTTCAGGCGCGTACACGCCCCTTATGGAGGCTTGGGGGCGAAGAGGACAAGCTTCGCTTGACCTCAGAGGCCTTGCCTGACGAAGAGTTGGCCGCGGCTCTCCGCCTCCTGGTCGTAGACGACCAAGAATACCCGCCGAGTGCCTTCGTTCCTTTGTTCCGCCGCAAGGATGGGGCGCAGGTTGTGCCTGCCAGGCCAACCTTTGATGGGCGCGGGCTGGTGCCGCCAGCGCCTCCTGTTGTCCCGGCTGCGATGCCGCCGGTGGACGTGTCCTCCGACGACTCTCGCCAGGAGGAGGAAGACGAGGAGCGCGACTTGGAGGCAACTGTAACGCCCCAATACCGGTTCTCCAGATGCCTTCCATGTGTTTGTGTGTTAGCTCTGTTATTTATTTGTTTGTTTCATTCATCATGTCATCATTTGCATTGCATTGGCACTCCGTTGGCGTCATGTTTTTAAAACTTGCATCCGTTCGTAGTGGCCACATCTCCTTTGTCTCAATTCGCCTTTATCCGAGTCCAACCGGGTTTTTCGATTCCCTCTTGTCAAACCACCTAACCCCTTCTTGCACAGTGCATCGACCCCTCGCTTGCTCATCTGAAACTTACCCGAACCCGACCCGGGCTGTCGCTAGGTCCGTATTATCCCCAAACTTCTATAAGATTTACGATCGTAGGAACCCTACCCAAAAATCAACCTACTATTTATAATCAGCCTAAACCCTAGTCTATCTTGTCCCGTCCACCCTTCCCGTGCACCGCCGCCACTCCGGCCTCATTTGGATGCTGGGTATCCCCCCGGGATCCCTGCCTGTTCCCCGGGCCAGGAAACCACGAGCCAACTCATCCCGGGGTGATCCACCGGCGCATTTGGAGGCCCATGACCGAGGGGTAGCCCCTCCCATTCCGCGACTTTTCCCCGGGAGGGCCTTCCACGTCTGCAGTGTTCGGGGAGGAAACCCTCGCTCGCTCGATCTCCGGAACGAGAGGTGACGGCTGCAGAAAGATCCACGAACGACGCACCACCACGCTCCTCCCTCCTCCGTCCAACGCTCCACCGGGCAACACGCACCACCGCCCTACACCTCCACGCCCCGCTCCTCCGGCGGGCGCGACGGCGAGGGAGACCGGGGGCATCATCCTCCCCCTTCCCGGATCTCGTCTCTGCCTCAAAGCTTCACTCACCTCTGGCGAAGACGACCGCTAGAGGTCATCCTCCTCTTTCTCACCAAGCTTATCCCCTCCTCCTCCTCTTCCACTCACCATTTTTCTTCGCCATGGTGATATTTTTTCTGCTACACAAACTGACGAGCGCCTGTACAGATCGAAGGACCTCCTCTTCTGTCTGAAATTTGTACCCAAGTTAGCAACTATACTGAAGAACATCGAACATTTTGCAGTGCATCTTTCTGTCTTGAACTCACAAGTGAGCACAACCACCTTTTCCTCCCTGTCATGCTAATCTATATGCACAATGTTCTAGTATATTGTGAAGAAGGCAAATTTGATTATGGGTGGGTTCAGTCAAGGAGGTGCTTGACCTGGGAGTATTATCTTATCATCATGTACTAGAAACTTAGTATAGGATATCATGAATTATTTAGTGCCCCCATACTTATAAGCAATTCTTAGTTTTGCTTGACCCCTTTTTTTACCCTATGTATGTTGCCAGCTAATCAATCCGAACCCTTTAACATGTACCATATGTATGTTGACTGCAAACTGAAACAACATGCGCCAATTTGTGGTTCACCACTTGAATTGCTAAACTGCGGCCGATCATGTTTTGCTCAATGGTCGTCGATCTTGCTTTGCTCTGTGGAAGTGCACGTAGAAGATTTACATATATTGTTTGCCAAATTGTTACGCGAAACCTGGGAATAATAGCTTACCATGTAGAGTAACAGAGTCATTTCATTGTGTTCTGTTTTATAGTTGAAAAATGGAGTGGTATACAGGAAGAATGGCCTATGTCCTATACTCACACGCTGCATTTGATTGATCCTAGCTTATCTGGTTGTGAAACCAACAAATATTTTGTTTGGTTTGTCTGACTGATGAGTGACCATTGATTTCTAGTAGGTGTTGATTTGTGGGTCTGCTCTGACATTAGAAGTTGGCTTTATCCGAAGACTCTGTGTTCAATTGATTGGTGCCTTTTGATTCATCTGTCATTGAGAAGTATGCACTCAGAGTAAGAAAGGTATGTGACGTTGTCATCCCTGGTCATTGAGGAAGCTTAAATTATGCAAAACTACTGCTCTTGTGATGTTATTTTCTCTGCCTAGTATTGAAAGTGGACTTATTTTAGTATATGAGAAAACTGATGCTCAAAATTATGTACGTAGATGTTAGAATAGAAATGGTATTATCTTTCTATTCACTCCTGAGCTTCCTAGGCTCCTAGCTATTGGTTCTTTACAGCCATAATAGAGATGGTATTATTATTGCTTGAGTTATAATTATTATCGTTGTATTAATTTTGTTTTCATTGGGTATAATAGTGATGGATTCTAGGAGAAATAAAATTATTAAGATTATCTCGCAAGAACAAGAAGAAGACGATGAACTATTTTACCTTTTGGTTCCCGCTTTATATGCTTCCCTTTATGAGGAAAAGCATCCAGTTCACACATCATCTTTATCCGGGGCTGCAAAGGTTAAGGAAATATTAGAAGACCACGAGAGTTGGTCTAGGGTTGAGTTTCGGATGGAACCTGAGATTTTTAAGTCTATCGTGGATTATCTTAGAAGAGAGAATCTATTGAAGGGCATGTCGCGTGTTGTTGTCGAGGAGCAGTTGGCAATGTTCATGTACATGATTTCGCACAATGCTAGTAATCAAGATCTACAAAAATACTTCCAACACAGTGCAGAAACAATTCATAGGAAGATAAACAAGATTTTTGACTTAATTCCAACTCTAGCCCAAAGATTTATAAAGATTCCAAGTTCACAACAGCCCCATCCGAAGATTGTTTCGAACAATCGCTATTGGCCTTATTTCCAGGGGAACCACTACACACACATCTCCATATCAATGGAATTTTTGAAAACTTCTCCACATAGATTTCTAAACCTACCAACTTTTTTGTTTCTTTTTCAATGTGCAGAACTGCATTGGTGCTATAGATGGAACACATATCCCCATCACTATTGCTGAAGATAAGGCCCCCCCATTTAGGAATAGGGAAGGAACCCTCTCACAGAATGTCATGGTTGCATGTGATTTTGATCTGAATTTCACATTTATTTCATGTGGGTGGGAAGGATCCGCATTAGATGCAGGAGTTCTTCGTTCTGCTATTAGCAAGGGGTTTCATCTACCGGAAGGAAAATTTTATCTCGTAGATGGTGGATATGCAAACACGCCTTCTTTTCTTGCACCATATCGAGGAGTTCGGTATCACCTGAGTGAATTTAGGAGGCGGCGCTCATCTAATACGGGCTATGCCGACCATAGGGAGTTGTTCAACCATACCCATGCAATTCTCCGGAACCACATCGAAAGGAGCATTAGTGTTCTAAAAAATCGGTTCCCTATCTGGAAAGTGGGCAATCACTACCCTATAGAGTCACAAATCGGCGGCATGTGTTGTATTCCATAACATCATTAGAGCTCAAAGTGGTGATGAGGCATGGTTGGATCACCAACCACCATTAATTCCACCAGAAACATATGTTGATGTTCCAGAGGGAGATGATGTCAACCAACATCATCACAATGAGGCAAAATAATGGAAACACTCTTAGAGATCAGATCGCGATGCAAATGTGGGCTGATTCTAACAACTAGTGGGACATGAGTTTATTTTGTAAAAAAATTCTCACCTTTTCTTAGGTAAAGTAGTGGTAGAGATAAATTTAACTAGTACCCCATTGTTGGTTCAATAATGTAGCTATGGCAACGCCTAGGGCATCTTGGGACCATGCTATGAGAAAGGTCTTGTTGATATAATGCTTGACCACAACAATCCCATCTATCGAGGTAAAAATGGGTGGACTGCTGAAGGGTGGACTAAGATTACAAATACATTCAATCAGAAATTTCCACTAGCTCAGTTCACCAAGCAACAAATCCAAGAGAAGGATAAGGATTTAAAAGGAAATTATAAGGCAGTGAGAGACTCTCGAAAACAGAGTGGCACGGGATGGGATGATACACTTTGCATGATCATCGCTGAACCTATAATATGGGATAAACTTATCAAGGTTAGCTCTTTTCTTGATATATTGTTTGTTCACTGCCATTCATGTTCTTCAAGGCATTGTTTTATTGACCCCAACCATACAATGTTGCTGCATTCAATAGGACCATCCAAGGATAAAGAAGTTCCGTTCAGAACCATTCATGCTCTTCAAGTCATTGGCTTCATTACATGAAGGTGTGTTTCCTGTATCACGTGTTTCCTGTATCACGTGTTTCCATCGCCTACATATTAAATCCTTTTCATTCTTGCTTTAATTATATAGTATTTGGGAGATTGTTGAGATACTTGTATTTTTTCATGTGTTTCCATCCACCCTGCTTGAGTGCTCCATTTCTTTCTAAACAGTTGTACGATGAAGGACCAAGTTATGTGTATATATACTTTCTTTTTGGAATGGGTGGCAGTAAATATATGTATTTGCATTTATAGATGAATTTGTTGTTTCTGAGCGAACATGCTGATATGTTTCTTCTTTTTTGGAGCAGGAAGTGTTGCTTCAGGAGACTTGAACTTTGTATCAATTCCGCAAGTGGATCTCACAACCGATTCCATTTCTCCTATGGATTCCTCTACCAATGATTTGAACCATATCTCCTCTACCAATGTTGATGATGGTATGTCCTCATCTGATATACAAGGGCAAGGGGCATCAATAAGAGATAAACCTGAAGCTACAACATCTACCAACTGTGAACAAAAGGGAGCACTGCCTGTGAAAAAAGAGGAAGCAAAGCCAGATCGCTGTTGTACTTGAGGACTTCATGGATTTTCGTAAGAAACAATCTGCAAAACTGGTTGACGAGTTGAAGGAATCAAAGCAAGATGATATGTTCTCGATTGGAAACTGTGTGGCTGCGCTAGAACTAATGGAAGATCTATCAGTTGCAGAAAAAGCAAATGCACTACGTCTTTTCAAATGCCCAATGAATCAAGAAATATTCATCAATACCAAGGACTCAAATCTTCGGCTTTATTGGTTGAAGGAGGAGATTTCTGAGATGTAGATATCATAAGGTGTGTAACCAGTTCACCTTGTTTTGCACTACATCCATTTATATTTATTTACTTTGTGGCATTATTGACTGGAGCTTTGTATAAGCTTGTTTCTCTCTGTTAATCGATGATAGATAAGCAAAGGCAAAACACACTTCATTATTTTAAAACTAACTAGAAGAGCCACACATTTGGAGAAATGTTACTGCCTTTTGTTTGGTAGTTTCTGTGTACCTTTACAAGCTTGTTAGTGATACTTAATTTGGTGGCCTCCTCCCATTGGTTTCACCTACTATTGCCTCATAACTCACCTCACAGCAATATATTGCCCTGTTCATCTGGAGACTTTTTCAAGTAAACAAATTGGGTTACTGGACAGCCTTGTGATTGCGTTCCTAAACTATATTTGTAGTCTTGATTTTTTTATGCACAGTGCACAAATCATATGTTGGTTGATACTATTTCATTAGTTTGCTTATACTACAAAATAGTGTTGTGAGATTCTGAACTGATGCTAGCTAACTTATTTCTTTTTGTCATTCAGCCAGCATCAAGTTGTGGTACATGATGTCGAGGAAGGAGTGGAGAAAAGACCGGAGTAGGATGTGTTTGTTGCTTTGCGGCCTATCTTGTTCGAAAGTGTCCCTGCGTTGGACATGGAAACTTATAATCCAGAACTTTTTATAGTGCACAAACGTGACGATGTATCAATAACTCTTGTAATGATTGCTTTTATTTCGCACATGAGAACGGCTTAGGCCAATGCTCGATCGTCGTGAAATGCAGACCGATATCTTAAGCTTGATGAAGTGATGGATAAGTTGTAGTAATATTTTTAAAATTCTAGTTGACATGAATTATGAACCTTTGTTACGTGCCAGTGATTTTTGTCGTTTCTGAGAATTATTTGTGGAATGTGATTTTTGTTGTTTCTCAGAATTATTTGTGGAATTTTTATCTATGATTTAGTTGTTTTTGAAAATTATCTATAGAATGTTCATGTAAGATCTACTATATTATTTTTGTCTGTAGTATGCAAGGGATTTTCTTCCCTCCCATGTTACTATTTGGGCACCTGGGCAATGGGAACATCTCCCACGTGGTGGGAGGGGTTGCATGTGCACAGGGGAATCTCCCCTATGGGGTTTATGGCCCAGGTTTTTTCCTACCAAGCATCCAAACGAGGCCTCCGTTTTCCTTGGGATACCTCCCGATCCAGCCGACCCGACCATCTTCCTGGTTTTCAGCGCAGTCCAATCCATCGATCCACCCAACCAGCAGCTCCTTCTCGTCCCTGTACCCACTGCAACCGCTCCACGACGGCCACCCCGACAGCCCCGCCGCCGGCCGATCAAACCAGCAGATGAGCGCCATGCTCTTCCCTTCTTCCCCTGGTTCTTCTCGTTGACCCCTGCCTCTCCGTGTAACCTCCCTCTCTCGTCATTTTTCACAGGAGGAGCTCCGACTGCGCCATGGATGCCCTGCCTCGCTGGATCCGTCCTTTCCCCTCGTCCCGTGCCCCGGATCCGGTCGATCCGAGCTTCCCCATGCCCAAGACCTCGTCGCCCCTTCGCTCTACTCCCGACCACCAGCGCCTTGCTCGCACCCTCTGCTTCTCCCCTACACAAGCAGGACGGCCCCGCCCTGCTTCGCGTCCGTGTTAGGATCTATCTATAGAGATGATCAGGAAGGAGAGATTTGGGGATCGAAATTGGGAAAAGTTCACCCAGATCGGGTTGTGTATGTATTAGCTGTAAAGTAGGTGGCCATCTAGGCAATTCATTGAGAAGATTCGACACTCTGGCCAGCCACAACCCGGCTGCCTTTATAGGTGGAAAGCCTCCCAGCAATAGGTGAAAAGTAACAGTAACGACTGAAACGGAACAGTAGACATCTAACGGTCGACAGAGAATGGTAAAGCGAGGATCGATCTCAACCCTCCATATATTGAATAGTTATCTGAACCCACAACTAGCGCTAACTGAAGAATTAACACTTCCTGCTGCAGTCCTGACATTGCCCCCTCCTTTTGTGTCGACGTGTCCTCACGGCGTTGCCGCTGCTTCTCTCCAAGCGCGAGTAGTGGAGCTGAAGAACTCCGAGAACGTGTATTTGATGAAGTCTGCATCTTCCCATGTTGCATCTTGAGGTGGCATGTTTATCCATCTTATAAGCCACTGGACAACCGGCATATTCTGTCGTGGAACTTGACGAACTTCTAGGACTTCGTCTTGGCCTGTTTTGATTGTCCCATCCGCATTTACCAATGGTAAGTCAGGGTTTGGTATAGACTTGTCCCCAATGTGTTTCTGCAACTGGCTCACATGAAACACCGGGTGGATCTGCACATCTTTTGGAAACTGCAACTTGTAAGCCGCATTGCCTACTTTCTGAAGCACCAGAAATGGCCCATAGAATCAGTTTTGCAGTTTCAGTGCTCCTCGGAACCCAAATGCAGCTAATCTATATGGAGCCATCTTCAAGTACACTGGATCTCCCACCTCAAAGCTTCTTTCCACCCTCTTACTGTCGGCATATTTCTTCATCCTTATCTGTGCTACCACCAGATTTTCTTTAAGTTGTTGCAGTATATGTTGCTTGGCAGTTAAAAAATCTTGTGCTTCTTCATCATCAGGCCCAGGTATTGCCTGTTCTGATATGAGGGGTGGGGGAAATCCATAGAGAGCTTGAAATGGAGACATTTTAATGGCTGTATGGTAAGTTGAATTGTACCAGAATTCTGCTAAAGATAACTAGGAAAGCCACTTGGTTGGACAAGATGTAGTCATGCATCTTAAATATGTCTCCAAACACTGATTTACATGTTCTATTTGACCATCAGTTTGTGGATGATAAGTAGTGCTGAACCTTAGTTCCACATTGAGTGCAGAGAAGATATTTTTCCAAAGCTGACTGGTGAAAATTCTGTCTCTGTCAGAGATAACTAGTTTTGGGGGACCATGCAACTTAATAATGTTATCCACAAAGGATTGAGCTACACTGTGCACTGAGTAAGGGTGGGACAAGGGTATGAAGTGGGAGTACTTGGTAAACCTGTTCACAACCACCATGATCACATCCTTTCCTTGAGATTTAGGTAGTCCTTCAATGAAGTCCAAGGATATATGCTGCCAGGCCATGTCAGCCACTGGAAGAGGTTCTAGCAGACCAGGTTGCAAGCAAGTTTCATGCTTTGCTCTCTGACAAACAGGGCAGGCTGCAATGAAATTTTCTATAGCTGTTTTCATACCAGGCCAATAAAAGATGCTTTTGATCCTGTGATAAGTTGCTCTCCTCCCTGAGTGTCCCCCCACTAGAGAACTGTGTAGGGCCACAATCAATTTATGCCTTAATTCAGGGTTGTTACCCACATAATTTTTTCCTTTGTATCTAATAATTCCAAATGTTAAGGAGTAGTCTGACAGTGAGTTATCCTTGTTTAACATCAATTTTTCCAACAGTTGCACACTATTAGGATCCTGCTGGTAACTATTGTCGGTGTACTAAAGTAGGGGTACCTTAGTACCCCGAACTTGTGCACGGGCAGTCGCAGCACCCCGAGCCAGGGCTTGCCAGGTGACCACCAAAGATCATCGTGGTTCCTTTGGAGCCATTCAAGAACAAAGTATTCAAGCCAAGAAGACAAGGTCCTGACAAGAGGAGCTTGTCGGGAAGGCCACTTAAGTCCCCAGGCCCCGGCAAGAGGGGCTCGCCAGGAAGGCCCCGGCAAGAGGAGTTTGCTGGGACGGCCGCCCGAAGCACAAAGGCCCCGGAAAGAGGAGCTTGCCGGAGGGGCCACTCAAGGAGACAAGGCCCCGGCAAGAGGAGCTTGCCGGGACGGCCGCGGCAAGGCGCTTGCCGCGACAAGCTACTACTCCGCTGCCCGCGCTCCAGCTCATCCACCAACGTGTCACTCTGGGACCGTCCCAGGATACGTGGCGAGGAGCTATGCAGCCAGGGGCATGCGGTGGTGAAGCGACGCTGACAAGATAGCCATCGTGGCAAACGGTGGCGCCCCTGACGGCCACTTTTCGCACTGTTCGAGGCGACACAGACGGGCATTTAATGCCCTTGTCCCCTGCCGTCAGGGTTAGGTACGATAGCACTGTACAAGCAGTTGTACCCAACACAGCACTTTGCCATTTTTGCCCTCACTTACGTTGCCACCTATTGGTGACCCCTTTAACATATAAAAGGAGGCCCATGCGCACGTAGGGGAGGGGGGGAGAGGACTCTCGTGGGATCTCGCCAGCGGCTCGTGAGTACTGTAGTACCTCGCGCTCCCGAGCAAGAACACAATACAATCCACAAAAGCAGCAGTAGGGTTTTACGCAAACGTGCGGCCCGAAGCTGGGTAAACCCCTTGTGTGCATCGCCTTGATCCGCTCTTCGCGCGGCCTCCGCCCCCCGCCGAACCAGAAAGGGGCTCGGTCCCCATAGGTGTTCGTGGAGGCAGATCTCCCCCGACATCTTTGGCGCGCCAGGTAGGGGGCGTCGAGGTTGCATGAACCCGATCCGGCGTTCGCACGAGCTAAATCCTCATCATCATCGCCAGCCGACGTCAAGTCGAGCCACTGGCTAAACACCTTTCGCTCTAGCCTATGGAGCGAAAGGCAGTTCTCCCCACGGAACTCGTATACGGGTCACCTCGAGTGCTCGCTTATGATGAGCTTGAGCGAGAGTAGCTGCAGCGAGAGGACGTGCTGCTCCTCGAGGGGGACCGTCTTCAGGCTGCTGTGCGAGCTGCTCGCTACCAGCAAGCTTTGCGCCGCTACCATAGCCGCAAAGTTAAAGCCAGAAGTTTCGAGGAAGGCGACCTTGCTCTTCGGCGCGCTGAGTCCGCCAAGAATCCCAGCAAGTTGATGCCGAAGTGGGGAGACCCTCGCTGGGTGAAACAAGTCACTAGTTTCGCCTTGCCGGGGAGCGGCCTTCCCAGAAAGCAAACAACAGAAAAGATAAGTTGCCAATGCATGAGCAATCAGGCCTTTTAGATTCTTAAGTTATCTTCCTCGAACGACCATCCTTTGTATGGAAAACCTGTGCGCGGAGGAACCAGCTCGTGGCTAGTTGCGCCCTTAATTTGTTTCGAGTCCGCTCAACGACTTAAGTGTGCTGCGACTAGAGTCGCGCCCTTACTTTGTTTCGAGCTCAGTCAACAACTTAAGCGAGCCGCGACCAGAATCGCGCCCTTACTTTGTTTCGAGTTTTCTCAACAACTTAAGCGAAGCTGCAACTAGTCGCGACAAGGTTTCTTGTCGGCAACGGCACCGCCAGCAGGCTGCTGACGTCCGGAACTAAGCAAGAGTGCCTACGCCGGCAAGTTCCCTAAAAGCGTAGGGTGAAAGCATACAAAGGAAGGAATCAAGTAAAGGAAATAACATTGCAATTGCTACCCAAAATAGAGTTATGTTACAAGATAGCTTGTCGCAGCTCTAATAAATTGTTTTCATAACATGACCCGCAGCGGCAAGGAAAGAAGAAGGCGGGCGGCCTAGTCTACATGGTCACCCTCAACCCTCTTGATCCCTCTCACCCTTTCCACGATGGGTTTGATAAGGGCATCGAGCCCCTCTAGATCAGCTTCCGGCGGCAGGGACCTGAGGACGTTGGTAAGGCGGAGGTTCGGGTTGCGGAAGACCACCTTCCTCAGCACCTTTCGGAGAGTTCCCACGCAGATCTCGCGCGACTCGTCGGCCAGCTGCTTCGGGATCTTCTCCCGGAGTTGCCGGAGCGCCGTCGTCACGCCTTTGAGGAACAAAGTGAGCTTGGCGCTGGGAGCGAGGTTCTCGTCAGAAGGATACCCGAGATCCTCCACCCCCAACAGCGCCAACTCCTTGTCGATGTCTGCGGCGGCATTCACAAGGCCCTCCGTCCATCGCTCTACAATCTCCCTGAAAGTGCTCTGGGCGGCAACAGCACTCTCCAGCAGCGTCTCGTTGGCCGCGATCTCCTTCTTTAGAGCCACCTCCTGCTCCTTGGCGCTGTCTAGCGTCTTGGTCAAAGTGGCCAGCTTCAACTCAAGATCGGCGTTGGAGTCCTTGGCGGCGTCGAGCTCCTTGACCTTCTCGGTGAGGCGGCCTTGCAGCTCGCCAAAGGTGTAGGCGCCCTTCTCGCGCTCCTCCTTGAGAGCGGCAAGCTCTCCGCCGCTCTCCTTGAGGTCGGCCTCCAGCTGCGCCACCTTCGTCTCCAACTCCTTCTTGGCGGCCTCGGCAGCTGCGGCAGCATCCTGTGCTTCCTTGAGAGCCCCGTCGAGCGCTTGCTCGCGCGCAGCAAGCTCCTCCTCGTGGCTGTCGAGGTCGACCTTCAGCTGCGCCAACTCGCCCTCCTGTGCAGATATCTTCTGAGCGGCAAGCCGCTGTTGCTCTTCAACTTCCGCCTTCTCAAGGATAAAGGCTTTCTGCGCCTCGGCGAGTTGCTCCCGCTCCTCCGCCAGGGCCCGGAGAGCTTCCTGTCTCTGACCCCGAAGCTCCTCCGTGCGCTTCTCAAGGTCCGCTCCCGCCTTCGCGGCAAGCGCTTTGCGGGACTCCAGCTTGGCCTGCCTGGCGCGGTAGAGCAACACTAGTTTCCGGAGTAGCCGCTCCTCCTCAGACTCGCCGCTGCTGCTGCTTGGCGCGTCGACCAACGTCAGCCCGGTGGAGGCGAGCACTTCTCTGTCGAAGGTTTCTCCCTCGACCGGCGCCCTGGAGCTTGACTCCCAGGGGAGCTTGATGAAGATGTCGTCGCCGGCCTTCAAGTACACGCCTGGCTGGGGCTCTTCGGAGCCCGACGCCGCGGCGGCGGCGGGAGGGTCGGCGGTCGGCGTAGCGCCTGTCGCTCCTGCGGCCCCAGGGCCGTCAGTGCGATCGCCGGACCGCTCGTCGGCTACTACGGCAGCAGCTTTGGCGGCCTCTTCGCCGGCAGGATCGTCAGCATCGACCGTTTCTTCGGTAACGACGGCGTCGTCGACAGCGACCTCGGTCTCCATCAGCTCCGCAGTAGATGGGACTGACAGCCGGAGAAGGAAGAAAAGTCAAGCAAATATCCAAAAAGAAGAACCCAAGGGAAATTTCGAGGCAAGGAGATTACCTGCGGCAGGGTCTGTAGTCACGGTCTCCGTCACGAAGGGGTCGCCGGTGTTGTCCCTTGCCGGAGACTGCTCCCTTGCCGGGGATTCCTCCCTTGCCGGGGAACTTCCCCTTGGCGGTGTAGCTGTAGCAGGTGGCGCGTCGGGGGCGGTCTCCGGACGCTCCTGGTGGGGCTGCTCTGCTCCTACACAAATCAACAATCAGATACCAGAAAGCAAAGAGTACCCAGGCGCGCCCAACGGCAGGAAGCAAATCATATGCT
This sequence comes from Aegilops umbellulata, assembly GCA_032464435.1. Taxonomy (NCBI): domain Eukaryota; kingdom Viridiplantae; phylum Streptophyta; class Magnoliopsida; order Poales; family Poaceae; genus Aegilops; species Aegilops umbellulata. Next base: position 92,666,727 of record CP136055.1, read on the forward strand.
TACGCTGGGGGCTGCTCTGAGGATTAGTTGGCGGGTCCGGCAAGGTCATCTCAGGCGCACCCCCTGCCGTCACGGTGGGCTCATCGTCAAGGATGACCACCGGGACCTTGGATCTCTTTGCCGCTCTCTGGGCCAAAGTCTTGAAAAGGAGTAAATTCAGAGAAAAGCAAATGAGATGCGAGACAAAGACAACAAGAATTGGAGGAATGCAAGCTCAACAAGGATCTTACTCCTCTTCTTCTTCCTCGTCGGAGCTGAGCGCGGAGAAGTCAAAGACTAGCCCGCTTCTGACGTGAGGAGGCGGAGGAGTAGGCTCCCTCGGCCGCTTGGCGGAAGCAGTGGTGGCGCTAGCCTGAGACGGCCCTGCCCCGGCTGCCGCCGTGGCGCGAGGAGCGGCAGGAGCAGAAGCAGCGGCCTGCGAAGACCCCGCTCCTGCTGCCACAGCGGAGCGTGTCACGCGGCGCTGCGGCTGTTGGCTCGTCTGCCGCCCCACCACGTCCCTAGCCTTGCGGAGACGCCTCCTTGGTTGAGCCGGGGGCTCCGCTTGCGACGAGCTGCCCAAAGGTTGGGAGGAAGAGGCGTCCGTTTCCGGCAAGCCGCTCGTGTCCTCGGTGAGCTTGCCCGCCTCGACGCCGTGCCCGGCGGGCTCTTCCTCACCAACATACTCCGCTCGATCGGCAAGGCTTGCCACCTCCGCTGCGTCTGCCTCCGCCACGGTGAATCCAAATTCGCCCACGGCCGCGGCTGCCGCCTCCCCTTCCATCCTAGTGGCGATGCGCGCCAACTCCTCGTCGGTGGTGTCCTGTGTGAGGCCCTTCTGCTCGACGGGGTCGATTGGCACTTCCACCAAGTCGTCGAAGAACGCCCGCACGACGTCGTCTGCAGGCTCCTGCCAGGTTGAGTCGATCCCGTGTGAGTCGCACAACGGCATCATTGCAAGGATGCGTCTGAGCGACGAATTGTTGCACAACGGAACGACGCCCTGCGGCAGCCTGAACGATTCATGACGTTTCGCCTTTCTCCTGCAGGGGAGCGATGCGGCGGCGGAGGAAATCTGCGCCAACGGCGCCAACTGTGAGCCCGGCAAGCCTGAGCCGCAGGATCCGGGTAACGGCAATCTGCAGCTTGTCGTCGTCCGGAGCCACGTCGCTCCAATCCCTGCCACGCACTACAGGAGTTCGGCACATGACAGTGAATGGCTGCGGGTTCTCCTCGACGATCAGGCACCGGTCTGCTCTCCACTCCTCCCATTTGCTGCGGAGCTCTCCCTCTAGATAAGCCTCCTTCTTGCCGGGCTTCGAGATCCAGGCGATTCCGCCGGAAAGAGGCTCTCCTCTCTCAACTCGAGGCGTAAAGAAGTGGCGGAAGAGGGGTACGTTTGGATGGACTCCGACAAAGTTTCTCGCAAAGATGTGCGAAAACTGCCATGGTCAGGACAACGTTGGGGGTGAAGTCAAGGACATGGAACCCGTAGGTGTTCATGATGTCGCAGAAAAACTCAGAGAAGGGCGGGCAGAGCCCGCAATAGAAGAACAAAGGAAAGAAGGGGTACCCAGTCGGATACTTCTTCTGGGCGGTGGCTGGAAGAACCCTCGTGCGCGGATGCGCTCGCGTCGCCGTCGACCAGAAGAGGTAGAATTCCTCCCTCAGGTCCAACGCGTCGAGCTGAGGGGGGAAGGTCGCCCGCTCCTTTCGCAGCGCCTCAAGCCGCTGCGCCTCGGCCGACTTCACGGCCTTCCCTTTCCCCTTGTCGCCTTTCGGAGCCATGGCGGAAGCAAGGAGGGAGGTCGACAGCGTTGGTGGCGCTGGTGGCGATGGGGGGTGGAGCGCTGCTCTCTTTGGGAAGTGGCGGAGATTTTCGAGGAACAACAACTGGCGGGTGAGCGAACTGCCCCTGTTTCCCTTGCTTATATGGGGGGGAGGGGGCGGACGTTTCGCCTTTCCAAATAAAGAAACCACCTACGACGTGACGCATGCATGCGGGACTCAGCCCCACGCACGCCGCCCACGTCACCCACGTCTCTCCCCACGACGTCGCAATTGACGCGTGCCGTTCGGGGAGGGCGTAGTGGATCCGGAGAAGGATGCGGCGTGACCCAGGCCGCGCGTGCCCGTGCACTGTTTTGGGCCTGGCCCAACAGCGCTCGGCACCATGTATGGCCCAGGCCCGGGGGCTCCTGTCGGTGTACTAAAGTAGGGGTACCTTAGTACCCCGAACTTGTGCACGGGCAGTCGCAGCACCCCGAGGCAGGGCTTGCCAGGTGACCACCAAAGATCATTGTGGTCCCGACAAGAGGAGCATGTCGGGAAGGCCACTTAAGGCCCCAGGCCCCAGCAAGAGGGGCTCGCCAGGAAGGCCCCGGAAAGAGGAGCTTGCCGGAGGGGCCACTCAAGGAGACAAGGCCCCGGCAGGAGGATCTTGCCGGGATGGCCGCGGCAAGGCGCTTGCGGCGACAAACTACTACTCCGCTGCCCGCGCTCCAGCTCATCCACCAACGTGTCGCTCTGGGACCGTCCCAGGATACGTGGCGAGGAGCTGTGCATCCAGGGGCATGCGGTGGCGAAGCGATGCTGACAAGATAGCCATCGTGGCAAACGGTGGCGCCCCTGACGGCCACTTTTCGCACTGTTCCGGGCAACACAGACGGGCATTTAATGCCCTTGTCCCCTGCCGTCAGGGTTAGGTACGATAGCACTGTACAAGCAGCTGTACCCAACACAGCACTTTGCCATTTTTGCCCTCACCTACGTTGCCACCTGTTGGTGACCCCTTTAACATATAAAAGGAGGCCCATGCGCACGTAGGGGAGGGGGGGAGAGGACTCTCGCGGGATCTCGCCAGCGGCTCGTCAGTACTGTAGCACCTCGCGCTCCCGAGCAAGAACACAATACAATCCACAAAAGCAGCAGTAGGATTTTACGCATCCGTGCGGCCCGAAGCTGGGTAAACCCCTTGTGTGCATCGCCTCGATCCGCTCTTCGCGGGGCCTCCGCCCCCCGCCGAACCAGAAAGGGGCTCGTGTTGGGGAACGTAGTAATTTCAAAAAATTTCCTACGCACACGCAAGGTCATGGTGATGCATAGCAACGAGGGGAGAGTATGATCTACGTACCCTTGTAGATCGCAACGGAAGCGTTTGACACAACGTAGAGGAAGTAGTCGTACGTCTTCTTCCCGGTCCGACCGATCCAAGCACCGTTACTCCGGCACCTCTGAGTTCTTAGCACATGTTCAGCTCGATGATGATCCTCGGGCTCCGATCCAGCAAAGCGTTGAGGAAGAGTTCTGTCAGCACGACGGCGTGGTGACGATCTTGATGTACTACTGACGCAAGGCTTCGCCTAAGCACTGCGACAATATGACCGAGGTGGAATTTGGTGGCAGGGGGCACCGCACACGGCTAAGGAAAGATCTCAATGATCAATTGTGTGTCTAGAGGTGCCCCCTGCCCCCGTATATAAAGGGGCAAAGGGGGAGGGGTGAGGCAGCCATAGGAGGAGTCCTACTCCCACTGGGAGTAGGACTCCCCTCCAATCCTATTCCTAATAGGACTCCCCAAGTGGGGAAAGAGAGAGGGGCTGGCCGGCCACCTTCCCTAGTCCTAATAGGACTAGGGGAAGGGGGGAGGCACGCAGCCCATGTGGGCAGCCCTTTCACCTTTGCACCAAGGCCCATGTTGGCCCATTTGGCTCCCGGGGGGTTCCGGTAACCCTCCCGGTATTCTGGTAAAATCCCGATTTCACCCGGAACACTTCCGATGTCCAAACATAGGCTTCCAATATATCAATCTTTATGTCTCGACCATTTCGAGACTCCTCGTCATGTCCGTGCTCACATCCGGGACTCCGAACAACCTTCGGTACATCAAAATGCATAAACTCGTAATAACTGTCATCGTAACGTTAAGCGTGCGGACCCTACGGTTCGAGAACAATGTAGACATGACCGAGACACATCTCCGGTCAATAACCAATAGCGGGACCTGGATGCCCATATTGGCTCCTACATATTCTACGAAGATCTTTATCGGTCAGACCGCATAACAACATATGTTGTTCCCTTTGTCATCAGTATGTTACTTGCCCGAGATTCGATCGTCAGTATCCAATACTTAGTTCAATCTCGTTACCGGCAAGTCTCTTTACTCGTTCCGTAATACATCATCCCGCAACTAACTTATTAGTTGCAATGCTTGCAAGGCTTAAGTGATGTGCATTACCGAGAGGGCCCAGAGATACCTCTCCGACGATCGAAGTGACAAATCCTAATCTCGAAATACGCCAACCCAACATCTACCATTGGAGACACTTGTAGTACTTCTTTATAATCACCCAGTTACGTTGTGACGTTTGGTAGTACCCAAAGTGTTCCTCCGGCAAATGGGAGTTGCATAATCTCATAGTTATAGGAACATGTATAAGTCATGGATAAAGCAATAGCAACATACTAAACGATCAGGTGCTAAGCTAATATAATGGGTCATATCAATCAGATCATTCAACTAATGATGTGACCTCGTTATTCAAATAACAACTCTTTGTTCATGGTTAGGAAACATAACCATCTTTGATTAACGAGCTAGTCTAGTAGAGGCATACTAGTGACACTCTGTTTGTCTATGTATTCACACATGTATTATGTTTCTAGTTAATACAATTCTAGCATGAATAATAAACCTTTATCATGATATAAGGAAATAAATAATAACTTTATTATTGCCTCTAGGGCATATTTCCTTCAGCTCGGTCCCCATAGGTGTTCGTGGAGGTAGATCTCCCCCGACAAGTGTGCACCAGATCTTCTGCCGAAACAGGAGTAGCTGCAGAGATAGCCATACATTTAGGAAGAACTCTTGACAAAGCATCAGCCACTTTGTTGTGAATACCCTTTTTGTACTGAATTGTGAAATTAAATTCCAGTAATTTCATCATTAATTTGTGCTGAACTCCTTCAGTGATTCTTTGATCAATTATGAATTTCAGTGATTGCTGATCTGTTTTAATTATTAGCTCCTTTCCTAGCAAGTAGTGCCTCCACCTTTTTAGTGCTTCCAAAATTGCTAGAGCCTCTTCTTCATAAGTAGACAGAGCAGCATTCCTAGGGCATAAATATGAACTATAGAAAGATATTGGTCTTCCTTGTTGCATTAGAACAGCCCCAATCCCTTTTCCTGAAGCATCAGTTTCCAAAACAAATGGCTTGGAAAAATCTGGCAGTGCCAAAACAGGAGCAGAAGTTAATGCCTATTTCAGTTGCTGGAAGGCTTGTGTATGTTCATGTGACCAATGGAAATTCCCCTTTTTTAGCAGATCATGCAGAGGCCTGCATATGACACCATAGCTTTTGATAAATCTTCTATAGTACCCTGCCAAACCCAGAAACCTTCTCAGCTTGGTAATATTTTCAGGAACAGGCCACTCATCTATAGCAGAGATCTTCTGTGGGCCAGTAGCCACACCATCAGCAGAAATCGCATGTCCTAAATATTCCACTTTCTGAGCTGCAAACACACACTTTGACATTTTGGCAAAAAGTTGGTGCTCTCTTAAAAGTTCCAAGACCAACTTACTATGCTCCAAGTGCTCTATGAGGTTTCTACTAAAGATCAATAAGTCATCAAAGAAAACCAACACAAATTTCCTTAAATAAGGACCAAATATGGTATTCATTAATTCTTGGAAAGTTCCAGGGGCATTGGACAGACCAAATGGCATTACCAGAAATTCAAAATGGCCCAAAAATGTTCTGAATGCAGTTTTATGGATATCTTCAGGAGACATTCTGATTTGGTGATAGCCAGACCTTAAATCCAGTTTTGTAAAATACTTAGCTCCATGCAATTCATCTAAAAGATCTTCTATAACAGGTATAGGGAATTTGTTCTTTATTGTAAGTGTATTGAGTTTTCTGAAGTCTATGCACAGTCTCATGGACCCATCCTTCTTTTTAACTAACAGCACAGGAGCAGCAAATGGACTCTGGCTGTGTCTGATGAGATGTGCAGCTAACAAATTTTTTATCTGCTCCTCCATCTCTCTTTTCCAATTTTGAGGCACTCTATAAGGCCTAACTTGTGGTGGAACTGCCCCTTCTACCAGAGGAATTTTGTGGTCCAATGCTCTATGAGGTGGCAGTGTTTTAGGTTCCTCAAACAGATCAGCATATTGCAGCAATAACTGATGTATTTGTGGTGGAGTTTTAACACCCTCTGGTGCTTCCATGAGTATGTTGTGGACTTGGCACAGGAACACTTCAGGTCCTTTGTCTAATAATTTATCCACTTTTTTAGAAGGCACTTCCTTCACACTAGCTGATGTAGTGAACATTGCTATTGAAATAGTTTGCTTGCCCTCATGTGTGAAATTGAATTGCTGGGCTGGAATATCAAATGACACAGGGCTCACAGCAGTAAACCAATCATATCCTAGGATTGCATCATGGCTTGGGAGTAACAATGTTCTGAAACTGTGGGAAAGTGTCACTTTGGAAATCTGAAACTGACCGTGAGGTACAACCGCATTAGATGTTAGTATGCCCCTCCAGCCATAGAAATCTTTCTGGGTTTTACAAGCAGCATGTTGCAGTTTGCCTTAACTTCAAAATCTTGGTTTATGAAAGAGGTAGTACTACCAGAATCCAACAATGCTACAGCTTTCTTTCCAATAATATGAATGATTACTGTAGGAGTTGTCACTGCTAACTGTTGTCCCATAGCAAAAGCAGAAAGGAACATAGCCTGATCTCCTTCATTTACCTGCTCTGCCTGATCTTCTAACTGTTGCTCTTCAATATCATAAGTGACTTGCTCCTCTGGTTCTTGTTGCATGGCTTGAACATTTGGTATTAACTTGCATTTGTGGCCATGTACCCACTTATCTCCACACCTCCAGCACTTGCCAACTTTTCTGATTTTCTGTGCATTATTAGCAGGAGTTTCATTGTGTCTGACAGGTATTTTTTGCTGTACGGGAGGAACCACAGGCTGTTTCTGGGTAAATCCCCCAGTATTTTTCTGGTAGTAGTTGTTATAAGGGACTAATATTCTTTTTGTGTTTGCCACTGCAGGAGGATGACAAGGTTTGACATCCTTTGCTAACCAGTAAGAATCAGTGAGGGTTTGGGGTCTCAGTGGTCTAATTTGATATTTGATGCCCTCTCTTAATCCATTAACATAGCATCTTACAAACCAAGATTCTCCTAATTCTGGATTTTCCTCTTGTACATCAGCCATGAGATCTTCAAATACTTTTGTATATTCAGACACTGTGCTGTTAGCCTGTTTCACTGAATTAAATTTTTTCTGTCAGATCATATGAGCCTTGTGCAAAAAATCTTTTAGTGATTTCAGTGCAAAATTCCTTCCATGAAACATTCTTTTTCAGCAAGCCTGATCTTCTCAGCCAAACATCTGCTTCCCCAATGATGTATAATTGGGCCAAGGAAACCATGTATTCTTCTGGTGCCCCTGACATTTGGAAATATTTGTTGCATTGCCTAATCCAGCCCACTGGGTCATCTCCTTCAAACCTAGGAAAATCCATTTTAGGTCGTTTGGTCAAAGATTTCATGAATTGACACTGCATATCTTGTTCATAAGTTTTTGCATATCCCTGCCACAACTTCCTATCTCTGTTTTGCTGATAGTATTGCTGAAAAACAGGGGTGTGAGTGGACTGTCTGGCTGTAACTGGAGTGCCTAGAGGACTTAAATGCTCTTGTCTCCCTTGTTGTGCTAATCCTGGTGGAGCAGCTGGTCTACTATTTCTGATAGGAGGTAGATTCTGCTGTTGCAGCTCTTCTAATTGCCTGGTCTTTTCCTTCTCAGCCTCCAATTGTTTCTTGAGTTGCTCTGTTCTCAACAGTTGATTTTGCATCTGTTCCTGAGAGGGTGTTGGCGATTTTGGCCTCTGTTGAGAGCTTGATGGGGCTTTAGTAGTGCTTCCATGTGTCGGCGCCTTCACTAATCCTTGCAAAACTGAATTGACCGTGGAGAGCTGTTTGCCCAAGTCCAGCACCACTTGCTCTACATTGCCCATTTGCACTGATATATCCCCTTGTTTGGAACTGATAGAATGCAACTCATCATGCAGTTTTGCCAAATCGGCCTGCATCTGCGATTGGTCTTTCTGCACGATCCCCATGTCTTCTCGAAGAGCTAACAATTCTTGTAGATCCGCCTCATCGATGGTCTTGGCGCGCCCCATCACCTTGATCTGAGGAAGATAGAAGGAATTTTACTACCGAAATACTTCGGTAACCCGGCTCCCTGCTCAGATCCTGCCGCCTTCTGGCTCCACTCCTCCGAAGCTGCACGAACCAGCGATAGACAAGGAATTTTACCACCGGAGAATTGTTCTCCAGCAACCTCTCCGCTCTACTAGTTTTCAGCCGAGCAATTCACCGCCACCAGCGCCGCCCTGGTACAGATCGCCGCCTCCAACGCCGCCCCGGTACAGATCGCGTCCACTAGCACAGCTCCGGCTCAATTCGGTTCCGATCTACTCACGGGAAGGGAATTGGGTGGGATTACTATCTCTGTAGACGAAATTTTTGTGGCCGAGGAAAAACCTTGCTCTGAATACCAATTTGTCAGGATCTAGCTATAGAGATGATCAGGCAGGAGAGATTTGGGGAACGAAATTGGGAAAAGTTCACCCAGATCGGGCTGTGTATGTATTAGCTGTAAAGTAGGTGGCCATCTAGGCAATTCATTGAGAAGATTCGACGCTCTGGCCAGCCAGAAACCGGCTGCCTTTATAGGTGGAAAGCCTCCCGGCAATATGTGAAAAGTAACAGTAACGACTAAAACGGAACAGTAGACATCTAACGGTCGACAGAGAACGGTAAAGCGAGGATCGATCTCAACCCTCCATATACTGAATAGTTATCTCAACCCACAACTAGCGCTAACTGAAGAATTAACACTTCCTGCTGCAGTCCTGATAGTCCGCCGAGATCCGGCTTTGGCCCGCCGTTTTTGACCTCCCTCTGCGTGCCTGCAAGCTCGGCCCCGCCAGCATCCTGGCCAAGACCTGCCGCTGCCACGCCTTGCTTCGTCTAAAGCCACTGCGCCAAGCCCTGCCTGCTTCGCCTCCTGCCTTTGAGCGCAGGACGACGAGCGTGGGCCTCGTCCAGCCTCGCCATCTCCAGTGCCCCGCTTGGGCCTCCTCTCCAAGGCCCCAAGTCCCGATGTGAGCATCTCCCCCGCGCCCTGGGCCAGATCTTAGTTTCGGCCTGTGATGTTTTTTTCCTGCCAGGACGAATTTTCTAATTATCCAGAGAGTGCAGTTTTACAGAAAAACCCCTAGTATTCATGCGTCTAATAGTTAATTAATCATGCATCATATGTAAATAATTTATATATAAAAATTTCTTAGAATTTCATCTAGTTTCATAATATCCAACTTTCATCCATGTTAAAAATGTTTAACTTGCTGTTTGCTATTATCATGCATAAATGGCATGTTAAAATGATTTATTTCATAACTAAATAACCGTAGTTCCAAATTTAATAAACTTTATATGCTAATGTGTTAGAAAAATGCATAGATTAACATGGTGCACTTTGTTTTACTGTTTAACAACATTAAAATAGGATTTAGGGCAGAACTGTAGCAAATTCAAAATATGAATATGGGAGTTTTCCGGAATTGTTGTTTGTTGTTCCGGCCTCATTTAAACTTCCCTAGATGTATAGTTTTATTATGCTTCACCTCGTGCCATGTTTAACAAAATTTAATATTGTTGTGTACCTAAACGAGAGCGAACTAAATAACTCCAATGTGGTGTTTCTTCAATATGCAACTCGTTGCATATCGAGCTCCACTTAATTTGTAGTATTGTTTGTTGCACTTTGCCATGTCATGCCTCATTAAACCAGACATGCATCATACTTGATTGTGCATCATGCCATGTTCATGTGTTGTGTGTTTACCATGTTGTTTGCTTCTTTCCGATTGTGCTTCTTCTTGATAGTTCCGGTTGCGTTGCGATTGTGAGGATTCGTTCGACTACGTTGGTTCGTCTACTTCATGGATTCGATCTTTTTCCTAGCAGGATTTCAGGAAGATGACCATTACCCTCGATATCGCTTCTATCTTTGCTTGCTAGTTGTTCGTTCTATCACTCTGTCGCGCTACCTACCACTTGTTTATCATGCCTCCCACATTGCCATGTCAAGCCTCTAACCCACCTTCCTAGCAAACCGTTGTTTGGCTAGGTTACCGCTTTTGCTCAGCCCCTCTTATAGCGTTGTTAGTTGCAGGTGAAGTTGAAGATTGCTCGATGTTGGAACATGATTATGTTGGGATATCACAATATCTCTTATTTAATTAATGCATCTATATACTTGGTAAAAGGTGGAAGGCTCGGCCTTATGCCTGGTGTTTTGTTCCACTATTGCCGCCCTAGTTTCCGTCATACCAGTGTTATGTTCCTTGATTTTGCGTTCCTTACGCGGTTGGGGATTTATGGGACCCCCTTGACAGTTCGCTTTGAATAAAACTCCTCCAGCAAGGCCCAACCTTGGTTTTACCATTTGCCTACCTACCACCTATACCTTCCCTTGGGTTCTGCAGACTCAAGGGTCATCTTTATTTTAAACCCCCCCGGGCCAGTGCTCCTCCGAGTGTTGGTCCGAAACGGGCAGCCTGCGGGGCCACCTTGGGACAACTTGAGGGATGGTTTAACTCGTAGCTTGACCTATTCGATGTGCCTTGAGAATGAATACGTGCGACACCTATCGGGATTTGTCGGCACATCGGGCGGCTTTTTTGGTCTTATTTTACCATTGTCGAGAAGTCCTGTAACCAGTATTCCGAGCCTGATCGGGTCTTCCCAGGAGAAGAAATATCCTTCATTGACCGTGAGAGCTTGTGATGGGCTAAGTTGGGACACCACTGCAGGGTATAAACTTTTGAGAGCCGTGCTCGTGGTTATGTGGCAGATGGGAATTTGTTAATGTCCGGTTGTAGAGAACTTGACACTTGACTTAATTAAAATGCATCAACCGCGTGTGTAACCGTGATGGTCTCTTTTCGGCGGAGTCCGGGAAGTGAACACGGTTTGGGTTATGTATGAATGTAAGTAGTTTCAGGATCACTTCTTGATCAGTTCTAGCTTCTCGACCGTTGCGTTGCTTCTCTTCTCGCTCTTATTTGCGTATGTTAGCCACCATATTTGCTTAGTGTTTGCTGCAGCTCCACCTCATTACCACTTCCTACCCATAAGCTTAAATAGTCTTGATCTCGCGGGTTTTGAGACTGCAGAGTCCTCGTGACTCACAGATACTATCAAAACAGTTGCAGGTGCCGATGATACCAGTGGAGGTGATGCTACCGAAATCAAGTGGGAGTTCAATGAGGACCTTGGTCGTTACTACGTTTCGTTTCCTGATGATCAGTAGTGGTGCCCAGTTGGAACGATCGGGGATCTAGCATTTGGGGTTATCTTCCTTTTTCATTTGGATTTGACTGTAGTCGGTCTATGTGTGTATTCTGAATGATGTATGATTTATTTATATATTGTGTGAAGTGGCGATTATAAGCCAACTCTTTATCCCATTCTTGCTCATTACATGGGATTGTGTGAAGATGGCCCTTCTTGAGACAAAACCACCATGTGGTTAGGCCTCAAAGTCGTGCCTCGACACGTGGGAGATATAGCCGCATCATGGTGTTATGCCTCCAAGCTCGGAGGCCTTGCCTGATGAAGAGTTGGCCACGGCTCTCCGCCTCCTGGTCGGAGACGACCAAGAATACCCACCGAGTGCCTTCGTTCCTTTGTTCCACCGCAAGGACGGGGCGCAGGTTGTGGCTGCCAAGCCAACCTTTGATGGGTGCGGGCTCGTGCCGCTAGCTCCTCCTGTTGTCCCGGCTGCGACGACGCCGGTGGACGTGTCCTCTGATGAGTCTCGCCAGGAGGAGGAAGTGGAGGAAGATGAGGAGCGCGACTCGGAGGCGACCCCCGAGGGGATGGGGGAGACCTCCCCTTGCGCAAGGCTGACATCCTCCACACCCTGCCTGCCTGACGACGATGAGTCTGATGCCCTCCAGAGGTGGAGCATCCTGCGATCCCGACGAGGGGCAGGTCGGCTTTGATCTCCCGAGGTGCTGCTCCTGCTCCGATGCCACCTGGGGCTGCTTATGGTCTATCTACTGCCCCTCCTTCTGCTCCTAGAGCCCGCGCGCCCGCACCCCAGGATAGGAGGCTCTCGAGATTCAAGCTTAGCAAGAGGAGGGTGGACTACACCGCGGTGGAGCAGTAAGTGATCTTGCCTTGTTCACTTTGCGATTGACCATGACGCTTCTCCACTTTGCGATTAGCCCGACGCCTGCGGCGAAGAAAAGGAAGGAGGAGGCGGTGGTGCTGCTCGGGACCAACCTGCCTGCTCCGGCTGCGTCTCCTTCCGTGGAAAAGGGCAGCGTTGGCGCTCATGTCCCTCCGGCTCGGTCGTCCTCGCGAGGCCTGGGGGAGAATCCTCGGGAGGAGTCAGCCCCCCATGTCCTCGCTGGCTCCGGAGGCACCGGTGTCCGGCTCGGATGCTGAAGTCTCCAAGGCTCAGGGACCCCCAGTCTCCCAGGCTATGGTGAAGATACCTCCTCCTCCTCCTCGTGCTGCACCGGTGATTCCAGGTCCTTCCACCTCCCCTGACGTCTTGGAGCGCGCTCTTTCTGAGATGACCCGACTACGAGAAGATATTCAGGGCGCCGACCCCCTCCTGGTGGTTGGGCACTTGGAGCTAGTATCTGGCTAGCTCCATTCTGACGTGTCTGTTCGGGCAGCGCTGAGCCAGGCCACGGCGACCTCCAAGAAGGAGAAGTTGGCCGCCGCCCAACATCGGCTGCTCGCGAGGCGGCGCTGAAGGACGTCGAGGCCACCCAGGATCGTTGTCGGGCGCTGGAGGCCGAGCTGAAGACCCTGCGCAACGAGCATGCAGAAGAAGCCCGTAGCCGCAAGCTGGGGGAGGAGAAGATGAAGGACCGGGAGGAATCCATCAAGGGTCGCGACATCGAGCTGGAGCAGTCGGTGAAGGCGCAGGCCGCTGTGCGGCCGACTGGAGGAGCTGAAGCGGAAGGTGAAGGCGGAGAAGGCTGAACTTGACGCCAAGGACCCAGCGGCCTTCGCGCTCCTCGAGGAGAGGTCTCGCGTGGCACTAAAGGCACTCTATGAGAAGGGCTTGGAGAAGCTGCTGACCACCGACGAGGATGGCCCTGCCCAGTTACTTCCCTACTTGGTCAAGGGGCTTGAGGAAGTCGTGAGCGGAATCGGCCCCATGGCAGAGCAAGAGGCTCGCGTCCTTTCTTCAATTGCGCTAACGCGCGTCTTCAGCCACCTCTATCTTCGCGATACTACCGCCCGCGTTGACGAGCTGCTGGAGCCTGTGGATGACGAGCACTGCGCAGCCGCTGCCGCAGCCATGAAGAGCCAGGTGGAGGCCCTCCTGGAGAAGTTCCGCGCCTTCGCTCTAGCGCCTTCGACTGGCGGTGCTACTAATCCTGCAGCCCCGGCCAATGGTACAGGTGAAGGCGACGCCGCAAAGGAAGGAGCGCCTCTTGTGGTCGCTGGCGGTGTCCAGGGATGATTTGCTTGCGACTCCTTTCCTGTTTAAACTCCTGGAACATGTATCATGCCTCGTGGAGGCATTTAAACTTGCGTTTGATACTCGGAGAACAATATGTCTTGTAATATTTTCTTTGAGATTTTGTGGTTTCCTTCCCATTTGCTTTACGTTCTACGTCAGCAGAGCCCGACCCCGCGCATACCTCAGTCGTCGTTGGGTCGTCTGGATCACTAGCACGAGTCCAAGGAGTGAGGGGCTACGTGGCTAGTTAGGCTCCTGAGTCGCGATGCTCAGGAGTCCACCTTGACGCGCAAACAACTTATGGAAAGGAGATGCAAGGGTAGGTCTAGTGTTCTGCGTCGGCAGGGCCCAACGCCGTGCATACCTCAACCGCCATTGGGTCATCTGGATCACCAGGACGAGTCCAAGGAGTGAGGGGCTACGTGGCCAGTTAGGTTCCTGATTCGCGATCCTCAGGAGTCCCCCTTGATGCTCAAACGACCTTCATACCTTTGTCCTTGTCGAGGCTCGGCTCGGGAGGGGCGCGCGACGATCAGGTCCAGGGGACCTGGCTGGGTGGCATATGCTTGGGCATGACCCAAGCGCAGCCCCCATGTCCAGCCCCCTCACACGACTCTCCCGAGGGGAGGTGTTGCGATAAGGCCACACACTGAGCTCAAGGGCTCCCTGTGGTTGATACGGTCGTGAGGACGCCCTCAGTTGTTTATCACCAGCACGGAGCATGGCGCTTCCGCACTTGCACGGGCATAGCCACTCCTCGGCAGTGTTGACGGCCAGCGCGGAGCATGGTGCTTCCACTGGTACGTGGGAGGGGACTCCCTACTGCGGAGAGACCCCGGAGCGTGTACAGCCCCGCCCTGACATGTGGCTTGCACGACAGGGCTAGACGAGGTGTGTCTGGGCCAGGGGCGGAGCCAGGATTTGAACATAGGGGGGGCGAAGAAGACATTGATCATATATATATATTTAATTTAGTGACCACACAAAAGAAACACGAGATAGTATATATTTTCCACTTAGAAAACATGTAGATTTTTATTAGCATGGATGAGCACTAACACCAAAAAACACATGGAACAAATTCAGAATCTCATATTGTACTTTGGGATTCAAACTTGTTCTGTAATTTCTATTTGTGCCAGAATATTTTATTGGTAGTTTGTATATAAACAAAATATGATGTTGTTGTTATTATGTATGTATATAGCCAATACATAATTTATACCCGTCCAGATGAATAGCATCTAGCATCTAGGAATTTTATGCAGATCTTGTAATAGTAGTAATAAGTAATAACATGTGATATCCCACAGAAGAAACGTAATATGAATATGATTACCTTAGATCCGGCATTCCGGCTGTCCTGATTGTGAAATCTGAATCTCCTGGCACGGGGATATCACAATATTGGCGCATAGACTGATAGCTAAGCTGCAGGTGACGGCTGGCGAGGGGCGACGATCGACGAACACACCCTTCATGGCTTCACCGCTGGACGTTGGTGATCCCTATCACACAGGGGCGACAGTCGACGAACACGTGCTACGCCGCCGGACGCTGGCGATGCCCTAGCGCATGGGGGCGACGGCTGGCAGTCAAGCAAGGACTAATCGATCATCCAGTAGATCTGTAGGTGCAGGTCCCTAGGTGCAGATGCATCCGGTCCAAAAGTACGTACGTTTCCATCTAACTAACGGGCCAACGTGGGTTGCTTCCTAGGCTTGGGCCTTTTCCCAACTTGAGGCTTGATTACTTGTATCAATATGCTTATTACTTTGATGATCCAGTACTAGATCGCAAGTTAACAAAAGTTCTACAGCCAGCCCCCCTTGAAAATCGATGGGGGTGGCCGAGCGATAGGGGGGTCTGGCCCCCGCTCGCCCCCCCAGTGGCTCCGCCCCTGGTCTAGGCTGTCACAGCCCCAGTTCAGGCCTTGCTTGTCTTTGCATCTGCATTCTTGCATCATGATTTAAATTCCATTTAAATTTGAAATGGGGATGACAAACCCTAGCACCAAATGGAATGCAATTAGGATCAAATAAAAATATTTTCAATAATCCCAAATGCCCTTTAGAAAAGCTCATGATTTTTGTTAAAGGTGAAAACCTCTGCCAAAAGTCATGCACATATTTCTAGGCCATTCTGGATTTTTGAATTAAATCATATGCTATTTGAATTTGGGCATTTAAATGCTATAAAATATTTTAAATGCTCAGATAATCATGAACTAAAATCTTTACTGTTGGAAATATTCCAAACAGTAGCTTTGAGCAGTTTCAGGATTTTTGAGTTAGTTCTAGTATTTTTAATAAAGCCCTAAAGTCTACAGAATAATAGAAAACAAGAAATAAAAGAGAGAGAGAGGGGCTCACCTGGGCACTTACCTGGAGCTCTAACCCACCTGGCGGCCCAACTGAGCTGGCCAGCCCAGCCCATCTCCTCCTCTCTGTCGTCTTCCTCCCCTTTCCCCCCGAAGCAGCTCGGTGGCGAGCGCCGACGCCACCCTTGCCACCTCCTGCTTGCCACCGAGGCGCCCCCGATGCGTCTGGACACGCCCCGCGGCCCCCTCTGTCTCTCTCGTCGCTCTCTGCTCTCTCCCGACCCCTTCCCCCTTCTCTGCTTCCTCTCCCGGGCATACCCGAGCGAAGCTCGTCGTCGCCAGCGCCCTTTTGCCACGGCCACCATGCTCCCCTCGCCTCCCCACGCTGTCCACGGCCTCTGCCATCGTCCGCCGCTCCGCCCCACCCTGGCCCCAAGCGCTGGGACGGCCTGCATCGCCGGCTACCCCGTCTTCTTCCTCCTCGGTCGCCGGAAGCCACATGCGCCGATTCGCCGCCATCTCCGCCTCCCCGAGCTCGTCGTCTACCTCCTCCGAACCACTGTGAGCTCCTGCACGTTTTGGCCCTAACCCCGTGACTTGCCGCTCGCCGTAGCCGTCATTTCATAGCTGGCCGTAGCACGCCGCCGCCTGAGCTCGTCGCCGGCGTAGCTCCGGTGACCATTAGGTCACCCCGGCGCGCCTAACCTGCTCCTCGCATCGCGTAGCGCTCCGCTAGCCCATCGCCTCGCTCGTTAGCACACCGCAGCGCTAACCCGCACCAGCCCCGAACTCCGGCAGCCGCCGCGGGTTCCACTCCGGCGAACTCTGGCCACCCCCGCACCTCCCGTTGGTCTCCCTAGATGCGCACGGGCACGGGCTATCCTCCGGTGCGCCTGGCGCGTCGATTCGTCGCCTCTGGCGAGTTCCGAGCGAACTCCGTCGCGGTTCGAGGTCACCGCCGGCGAGACTCCGGCGAGAGCCGACGTGGCCACCTAGTTAGCACTAATCACCCACTAATTAACCCCCACTGACCCACTTACACACGGGCCCCACCGATTTAATTAGTCAGCTAACGAAATTAGTTAGAACTAATCCAACCCGACTGGACCCCATGTGTCAGCTTTGACTTGGTCAAGTCAACGTTGACTGGCCCCACCTGTCATCCACCCACACCGGCCTGAGACGCTGACGTATGGGTCCCAGCCGTCAGGTTTGACCTGGACTGGCGTTGTTGACCTGCTGACGTCACCACGACGTCATGCTGACGCAATTAACCATTTTCTGGATTTATTAATATTCAGGAAATTTCAGAAAATACTCTAAACTTCTAAAATTCATATCAATTCAACCGTAGCTCAGATTAAAATAAGTTATATATGAAAAATGATCAGAAAAATCCAATCTATCCATTTGTACCTTTCTCATGCATGACTAAGCAACTTAACCTTGCTAATTAGATGAAAACATGATAATACACTTTATAAATTCATAGTTGTTTTTGAATTTGAACCTTTGGTTCAAATCAACTCAAACCCTTCTCTTGATAGCTGCATTAGCTCAAATCACATCATTTTGCCATGTCATGATCATGCATCATATTGTCGCATTGCATTGATTGTGTTTCCTTCTCTGTTGCCGGTATTTGTCCCCTCTCGATAGACGATGTGCCGACGATGAGATCGATGACACTGATGAAGAACTATATTATCTTCAGAAGTGCCAGGCAAGCAAAACCCCCTTGTTCATTCCGATACAATCCCACTCTCTCGCCCCTGCTCTCTTTTATTGCATTAGGACAACAACGATTCATGTGTTACTTGCTGCGGTAGCTGAACCCCTTTATCCTTTGCATGACCTGTCATTCCACAGTAAATAGATGAAACCCACTAGCATGAGTAGGAGTTGTTTGAGCCCATGTTGTGCCTACTCATTCATGATTTCTTGTCATGCCTGCTACTGCTTAGAGTTGAGTCGGGTCTGATTCATCGGGAATGAATTGGAATGGTGATGAACATGTCCTACAGTGTGTGAGCTAAGTGTGTGAATACGATTTGGTAAAGGTATTGGTGAGAGGCCATGTAGGAGTACATGGTGGGTTGTCTCATTGAAGCCGTCCTCAGGAACTGAGTTCTGTGTTTGTGATCCATGAAACAGCTACTACCATGCATTGGGCCCTGAAATATGACCCCGCTCGACTTCTTAATCACCCTTGTCCTCTGTCCAGGAGTTGCAAGTAGTTTCTGGTGTTTGTAGTATGCTGGGGGCCGCACGCAGCGCTGACCGTAGGGGTGGGCTGTGTTGCGGTAGGCACGTGGCCGGGCAGCCGGGCGCCCGTTTGGTGTCTCGGACCCTGTACACATCGTTCGGGGCCGTTAGTGGAAACCTCGGCCGGACTCCCTGCGGATGGAACCCGAATAGGCGATAAACCTGGACTAGAGACTTGAGTGTTTAGGTAGGTCATGGTCTACACCCACGTCGGCTTTCGCTTGAAGTCTGTCGAGCACATGTCGTGTGCAGACGCTAAGTGGTGGAAACATGTATGAAGAAGTACACCCCTGCAGGGTTAACATCATCTATTCGAATAGCCGTGTCCGCGGTTATGGACATCTGGGTTGCCTATATCAGTTCATAGACAAGTGAAAGTGGATACTCTAAAATGCGCAAGATAAGCGTGAGTGCTATGGATGGCCTTCTCGTAGGGAGACGGAAGTGGATCCATAGTGGTGTATTGATATGGTGAATATGTGGACTCGTGTGCGCCACCTCAAGAGAGTTACTTGCAGTCGTAGTTCAGGTTAGCCACTGAGTCAAAGCTGGCTTGCTGCAGTCAAACTCCACCACCCCCTTTATTGATACTGATGCATATGTAGTTAGTTCTGATGTAAGTCTTGCTGAGTACAATTGTACTCACGTTTGCCTATTTTATGTTTTGCAGAGAGACGTCAGTCTCGCTAGTAGTACCGCTTGGACTTCGATGTTTAGCTTGATACCTCAGCTACGATCTTGTGCCCTCGGCAGGATCTGGTAGATAGTCAGGCTTCTCAGCCTTTTTCATTTGTAGATGTCTGTACTCAGACATGTTAAGCTTCCGTATGTGCTTTGATTTGTATGCTCTGATTGTTGGGTCATGAGACCCATGTTTGTAATATCTCGCTCCTCGGAGCCTAATGAATAAATACTTGAGTCGTAGAGTCTTGTTGTGATGCCATGTTGTATTTACACATATCGAGCATATTGTGTGTATGATTGAAATGCTTGGTATGTGTGGGATCCGACTATCTAGTTGTTTATCCTTGGCAGCCTATCATATGGGGAAATGTAGTCTAGTGCTTCTGAGCGATAGTAGTCCGCTACAGCTCGGTTCACCGGAGTCCTGCTAGCCCAGCACTACTGCTTGGAACACTTGACTGGCCGGCATGTGTTTCACTTCGTTCCTATGTCTGTCCCTTCGGGGAAATGTCACACAGTGTTATCCGGAGTCCTGCCTAGCCTGCTACAGCCCGGGTTACCGGAGTCCTGTTAGCCCAGTGCTACAGCCCGGATTTATACGTTGTTGACCGACATGTTCGATGTGATTCATGTATGCCTGTCCTCATGGGTTAGTGCCGCTTTGGGTTCACGACTAGCCATGTCGGCCCGGGTTCTTTGTCATATGGATGCTAGCGACACTATCATATACGTGAGCCAAAAGGCGCAAACGGTCCCGGGCCAGGTAAGGTGGCACCCGTGGGAATACCGTGCGTGAGGCCGCAAAGTGATATGATGTGTTACATGCTGGATCGGTGTGACTTAGGATCGGGGTCCTGACAGCGTTGGTATCAGAGCCTGACTGCCTGTAGGATTACCAAGCCAAACTGGTCGAAGTTGTGTCTAGAAATGCTTTAGTTATGTAAGGGAATTGATTGTGGAAGGGAACGTAAGGCTCTTTTTACTCCTTATACCTCATGGCCTTCTGATCTGAGTCATCCTCTTCTCTTCTACGGGGTTTAAGAACTAGGCCTTCTCATCTATCTCCCAGGATGACGTGTTACTAAACCGTAGTTGCCTAAGATTGTTGGATTTAAGCCCCAGTTCAGTTTCTACTACTTCTATGTGTTCATAGTTGGCCTCAGAACATTGATATTGTGATGTTGAGTGGCTATGCCACCACTTTTTGCAGGATGTCTCAAATATTTTTGAGCATTTACAGCCGTTATGCTGTTCGAGTCATCCCAGGTTTCTAACTAGTCTGATGCATTTGCAAATCCTTTCCTTCCATTACCGATGTCCTTTTGGTCAGAATAAGCATACTAATCGGTGAGTTGAGGTACTCTATTGCCTCGACATCTATGTTGGAGCTACTATTATGACCCTAGGTGTCTTATGAAACCATCTAGTAATCTGTCCATGTTTTGTGTTCCCAGTGTGATGAATCTGGCCAACATTCTCGAAAGCATCCCGTGATGCCATTTAGTATTTAGGTATTCTATTCCTGGGTTTTGAACCCAAAATTCACTCTACTTACCTCATGTTGATAGTGTTGCTCGTACCTTTAGAATATTAGTAACCTTGTGATAGTCCTCGAGGTCCATGGTATATCATTCTTCCAACTACCATGGATCAATGTGGCAGAAGTTCTTTGAACCAAAATATCACAATAGGAGTGCTCTTGATGAGATCTCGATCCTATATGGTGATTCTGCCAGCTCTACCTTTCTGCATGGGTTATCTGGAAGAAATATGTTGAACTTGGTTCGACATACTAGTCCATGCATACACAACTCAGAAAACAATATGTTCCTTCGAGTTGTCCCTCTTTAGTCGTCCTCTGACCTTCGTCTATCAATTGATAGTCAAGGGTATGCGTGCATTCGTTCGTCGATGCCTATTATTCTTGTGGTCCGTCAAGCCATTCTATTCCAGAATGACTTGGAGAAACAAACTCCAGTACCTCATCCATTTCTAGGATTGGGTCGAAGCAGTTGTATTCTGCAGACCAAATGCAATCAGCTCTTGTTCTGTTCTACCTTGGAGTGTTACCATCTTTATGTCAAGAAAGTCATGAGAATTGCACCACCTCTTATGAATTCTTGACGCAGTAATACTTCTTGCCATCATTGTTCATTCCTCGGTTTCGTGTTGTTGCAACTGGAATGCCGACAAGTGATTCGTGATGTGTGAAATCAATACTCTGAGCAACTCGTTGCTTTGTAGTAAATGGACAATATTCTCATTCTTAGCGTGTTGGTTACTAAATCATCATCCTAAGATTGATCGTGCTACCTAGTCCTTATTTCTGGTGCACTCCTCGATCAATGAGTAAGGATTGTTCAATTCCTTGTTTATTTGATCATATCATCTTGCCCTGAAAAGCAAGATTGATCTCGAGCTTAGTATCATATCGGTGGTTCGTGATTTTCCGAATATCTTCTCGGAAGTATTACCAGGTTGTCCCCAGACTGTTATGTTGAGCTCGTGATCAAGTTGGTTCCTTGTGAACCACCCCTTCTCCAAGAATCTGTGTTGGATACCCCTGAGCTAGTTGGTTAAGCTAAACAACAACTTGGAGAGTTGGGAGATAAAAGCTTGTCTGACTTAGTTCATGTTAAGGGATATCTTTTGTGGTGTGTGTTGAAGAAAGATGATATCTTCACCAATTGGTCCTCATGATCAGTTGTTGGATGTATTGTCTTGTCAAAACTTTGACTTGAGTATGGGCTATCTTCAAGTCAAATCAGAACCAACGATGTTCGTAATGTTGTCTTACTCGTGGTTGATCCCTTGAGCATACACCATTACATCTTTTGGTCTGACCAATGCTATCATCG
This sequence comes from Aegilops umbellulata, assembly GCA_032464435.1. Lineage (NCBI taxonomy): Eukaryota > Viridiplantae > Streptophyta > Magnoliopsida > Poales > Poaceae > Aegilops > Aegilops umbellulata. The sequence goes on from CP136055.1 coordinate 92,688,436, forward strand.
TGTTCACATGATGGTGGAAGTCCGGTGATATGGAAATTCCGATGAGTTGTTGTTGAGCCCATTAGCAGCATTTTGTCTCCCCCATGATTCATGTTGAACATTATACTAGTATTGGAAACTTTGTAAGCAATGCCTTCGTGTTCCGTTCATGAAGCTTATGCTTGGATGAAAGGAGTGACTTCCTCTAATTCACGTGCATTTGATGTAAGTTGCCGCCATGAATTTGAGAAAAGTTTGTTTTTGCTTCCTCTGGAATCATCCCAAGTCAGTCATGCATGTGCGAAGTATACATTGGTTTGTGAGATTAGCTACCTCCGTTCAAAATGTATTTCCTAGCACGCCAAGCCACTGATTGACTTGTTCAAGGATAATAAGTTCTAAGTGCTAGTGCTGAAGGTACCAGACGGATTTGTACAAGATTCCTTATCCTCGATGATGGTTCCCAACCTGAACTCGGTAGTGTTTTATTATAAGACTACTATGTGGTCATGCTTGTCTGGGACAGCGTGTTCACATGCTTGTAGCAGAACCGGCTCATGTTTTGGAGCTTACTACCGTAGTTCATTTCCCTGGGAATCTCGCAATGCCATCTCGTCGATTTGTGTTGCAAACTTTCATTTTTCTTTCTAGACTCCATGGGTCTGGATTATCCTGTTACCAACTAGATCTGAATCTCAGGCAGATATGATGGTTGGAACTTTTCCAAGATCTATGATGTAGGTCCCGACAAGGTTGATGTCTGGCCGACACACCTAGCCGGAAGATCTACCATTATAGTATCTTGCTTGAACTATTTGACCATCTTCTCCATGAGGATTTCGTGCGGCTTATTCTAGAAGTTGCTCCCTAGGGATCCTTGTGCTCTCAGTTTCTCGATTATACCATAACCATTCAAACAGTGGAATTGCTCTCGACTGTTGAGTTATCTCCCAGTTACTAGAATCATTCCCAGAATTTGCATTTTGTTCCCAGCTTGCACCGCTGTTGTGCCATCCTACCTTGGGTTCCATCCATTTCCGGTGATAAGCAAAGTCATCCATTGCGTTGTCTTCAACAAGGTAGTTCACATCATCCATCCAAGTCCGGGTACGCCATTTCTTCGAGCTTCGTTAAACGATCATTCGTAAATTGCCTTAGGCCGGTATAAAGAGTTGCAATGATTTTTGAATCAAAGTAATTCTTTTTGCCACTTAAGGGAGTATTTCTGCGAGTCATCTTCCTTAAGATGTCTCGTTGTGGTATCATGGCAACCCAACTCCTCGCTACGCCGACACCGATCACCACCTCCTAGGCGTGGAGATTCCGCTACTTATTTAAACCTTGTCATATGCTCATTTTCCATCAATCTTGATGTGTGTATCGTGTCTCATCTCGACAGGTGTCACTATGTCTTGTTCTGTGAGTTGGTCGTCGGTTGCTCGATCTTCGAGGAGACCGACTCCTCTAGGTTCTCCTTTCTCTTCTCGTTGTCATGTTGAATGAAGATCTCAAACGCAAAGATGTCAAGATCAATATGATGCAATGAAGCTACTTCTTCGAGAAGGGCAGTTGGACTGAGAAGATTGTGGTAGCTTGCGACCCCTCTGTCTTCTTACCTCACGTCTCGAATCTCGGGACGAGATTCTTGTTTAGTGGGGGTGAGTTGTCACAGCCCCAGTTTAGGCCTTGCTTGTCTTTGCATCTGCATTCTTGCATCATGATTTAAATTCAATTTAAATTTGAAATGGGGATGACAAACCCTAGCACCAAATGGAATGCAATTAGGATCAAATAAAAATATTTTCAATAATCCCAAATGCCCTTTAGAAAAGCTCATGATTTTTGTTAAAGGTGAAAACCTCTGCCAAAAGTCATGCACATATTTCTAGGCCATTCTGGATTTTTGAATTAAATCATATGCTATTTGAATTTGGGCATTTAAATGCTATAAAATATTTTAAATGCTCAGATAATCATGAACTAAAATCTTTACTGTTGGAAATATTCCAAACAGTAGCTTTGAGCAGTTTCATGATTTTTGAGTTAGTTCTAGTATTTTTAATAAAGCCCTAAAGTCTACAGAATAATAGAAAACAAGAAATAAAAGAGAGAGAGAGAGGGGCTCACCTGGGCACTTACCTGGAGCTCTAACCCACCTGGCGGCCCATCTGAGCTGGCCGGCCCAGCCCATCTCCTCCTCTCTGTCGTCTTCCTCCCCTTTCCCCCCGAAGCAGCTCGGTGGCGAGCGCCGACGCCACCCTTGCCACCTCCTGCTTGCCACCGAGGCGCCCCCGATGCGTCTGGACACGCCCCGCGGCCCCCTCTATCTCTCTCGTCGCTCTCTGCTCTCTCCCGACCCCTTCCCCCTTCTCTGCTTCCTCTCCCGGGCACACCCGAGCGAAGCTCGTCGTCGCCAGCGCCCTTTTGCCACGGCCACCATGCTCCCCTTGCCTCCCCGCGCTGTCCACGGCCTCTGCCATCGTCCGCCGCTCCGCCCCACCCTGGCCCCAAGCGCTGGGATGGCCTGCATCGCCGGCTACCTCGTCTTCTTCCTCCTCGGTCGCTGGAAGCCACATGCGCCGATTCGCCGCCGTCTCCGCCTCCCCGAGCTCGTCGTCTACCTCCTCCGAACCACTGTGAGCTCCTGCACGTTTTGGCCCTAACCCCGTGACTTGCCGCTCGCCGTAGCCGTCATTTCATAGCTGGCCGTAGCACGCCGCCGCCTGAGCTCGTCGCCGGCGTAGCTCCGGTGACCATTAGGTCACCCCGGCGCGCCTAACCTGCTCCTCGCATCGCGTAGCGCTCCGCTAGCCCATCGCCTCGCTCGTTAGCACACCGCAGCGCTAACCCACACCAGCCCCGAACTCCGGCAGCCGCCGCGGGTTCCACTCCGGCGAACTCTGGCCACCCCCGCACCTCCCGTTGGTCTCCCTAGATGCGCACGGGCACGGGCTATCCTCCGGTGCGCCTGGCGTGTCGATTCGTCGCCTCTGGCGAGTTCCGAGCGTACTCCGTCGCGGTTTGAGGTCACCGCCGGCGAGACTCCGGCGAGAGCCGACGTGGCCACCTAGTTAGCACTAATCACCCACTAATTAACCCCCATTGACCCACTTACACACGGGCCCCACCGATTTAATTAGTCAGCTAACGAAATTAGTTAGAACTAATCCAACCCGACTGGACCCCACGTGTCAGCTTTGACTTGGTCAAGTCAACGTTGACTGGCCCCACCTATCATCCACCCACACCGGCCTGAGACGCTGACGTATGGGTCCCAGCCGTCAGGTTTGACCTGGACTGGCGTTGTTGACCTGCTGACGTCACCACGACGTCATGCTGACGCAATTAACCATTTTCTGGATTTATTAATATTCAGGAAATTTCAGAAAATACTCTAAACTTCTAAAATTCATATCAATTCAACCGTAGCTCAGATTAAAATAAGTTATATATGAAAAATGATCAGAAAAATCCAATCTATCCATTTGTACCTTTCTCATGCATGACTAAGCAACTTAACCTTGCTGTTTAGATGAAAACATGATAATACACTTTATAAATTCATAGTTGTTTTTGAATTTGAACCTTTGGTTCAAATCAACTCAAACCCTTCTCTTGATAGCTGCATTAGCTCAAATCACATCATTTTGCCATGTCATGATCATGCATCATATTGTCGCATTGCATTGATTGTGTTTCCTTCTCTGTTGCCGGTATTTGTCCCCTCTCGATAGACGATGTGCCGACGATGAGATCGATGACACTGATGAAGAACTATATTATCTTCAGAAGTGCCAGGCAAGCAAAACCCCCTTGTTCATTCCGATACAATCCCACTCTCTCGCCCCTGCTCTCTTTTATTGCATTAGGACAACAATGATTCATGTGTTACTTGCTGCGGTAGCTGAACCCCTTTATCCTTTGCATGACCTGTCATTCCACAGTAAATAGATGAAACCCACTAGCATGAGTAGGAGTTGTTTGAGCCCATGTTGTGCCTACTCATTCATGCTTGCTTGTCATGCCTGCTACTGCTTAGAGTTGAGTCGGGTCTGATTCATCGGGAATGAATTGGAATGGTGATGAACATGTCCTACTGTGTGTGAGCTAAGTGTGTGAATACGATTTGGTAAAGGTATTGGTGAGAGGCCATGTAGGAGTACATGGTGGGTTGTCTCATTGAAGCCGTCCTCAGGAACTGAGTTCTGTGTTTGTGATCCATGAAACAGCTACTACCATGCATTGGGCCCTGAAATATGACCCCGCTCGACTTCTTAATCACCCTTGTCCTCTGTCCAGGAGTTGCAAGTAGTTTCTGGTGTTTGTAGTATGCTGGGGGCCGCACGCAGCGCTGACCGTAGGGGTGGGCTGTGTTGCGGTAGGCACGTGGCCGGGCAGCCGGGCGCCCGTTTGGTGTCTCGGACCCTGTACACATCGTTCGGGGCCGTTAGTGGAAACCTCGGCCGGACTCCCTGCGGATGGAACCCGAATAGGCGATAAACCTGGACTAGAGACTTGAGTGTTTAGGTAGGTCGTGGTCTACACCCACGTCGGCTTTCGCTTGAAGTCTGCCGAGCACATGTCGTGTGTAGACGCTAAGTGGTGGAAACATGTATGAAGAAGTACACCCCTGCAGGGTTAACATCATCTATTCGAATAGCCGTGTCCGCGGTTATGGACTTCTGGGTTGCCTATATCAGTTCATAGACAAGTGAAAGTGGATACTCTAAAATGCGCAAGATAAGCGTGAGTGCTATGGATGGCCTTCTCGTAGGGAGACGGAAGTGGATCCATAGTGGTGTATTGATATGGTGAATATGTGGACTCGTGTGCGCCACCTCAAGAGAGTTACTTGCAGTCGTAGTTCAGGTTAGCCACTGAGTCAAAGCTGGCTTGCTGCAGTCAAACTCCACCACCCCCTTTATTGATACTGATGCATATGTACTTAGTTCTGATGTAAGTCTTGCTGAGTACAATTGTACTCACGTTTGCCTATTTTATGTTTTGCAGAGAGACATCAGTCTCGCTAGTAGTACCACTTGGACTTCGATGTTTAGCTTGATACCTCAGCTACGATCTTGTGCCCTCGGCAGGATCTGGTAGATAGTCAGGCTTCTCAGCCTTTTTCATTTGTAGATGTCTGTACTCAGACATGTTAAGCTTCCGTATGTGCTTTGATTTGTATGCTCTGATTGTTGGGTCATGAGACCCATGTTTGTAATATCTCGCTCCTCGGAGCCTAATGAATAAATACTTGAGTCGTAGAGTCTTGTTGTGATGCCATGTTGTATTTACACATATCGAGCATATTGTGTGTATGATTGAAATGCTTGGTATGTGTGGGATCCGACTATCTAGTTGTTTATCCTTGGCAGCCTATCATATGGGGAAATGTAGTCTAGTGCTTCTGAGCGATAGTAGTCCGCTATAGCCCGGTTCACCGAAGTCCTGCTAGCCCAGCACTACTGCTTGGAACACTTGACTGGCCGGCATGTGTTTCACTTCGTTCCTCTGTCTGTCCCTTCGGGGAAATGTCACACAGTGTTATCCGGAGTCCTGCCTAGCCTGCTACAGCCCGGGTTACCGGAGTCCTGTTAGCCCAGTGCTACAGCCCGGATTTATACGTTGTTGACCGACATGTTCGATGTGATTCATGTATGCCTGTCCTCATGGGTTAGTGCCGCTTTGGGTTCACGACTAGCCATGTCGGCCCGGGTTCTTTGTCATATGGATGCTAGCGACACTATCATATACGTGAGCCAAAAGGCGCAAACGGTCCCGGGCCAGGTAAGGTGGCACCCGTGGGAATACCGTGCGTGAGGCCGCAAAGTGATATGATGTGTTACATGCTGGATCGGTGTGACTTAGGATCGGGGTCCTAACATAGGCACTCGTGATCCAGCACGGGACTCACGAGGCCCTACCTCAAGGCGGGTTGCGCCTCGTCTTGGTTCTTGGTGGCCGTGGTGGTCCTGCGAGATGGTTAGACAACCCGCGCCAAACGAATCCCCTGAGGCTACCGCATGAGAAGGCCAAGCACCAACGACCCCAGGAGGTGACGTGAACGGGGCCAGCCTGCCAGACAGAGCTCAGCCATTGGGTTAACGACGCTGCAGGGACGGGCCCGAGCATAGACGCCATGCCTAGCCTCGTTATGTGAAGGATCTTGAAGAAAGACGATCGGCGCGCGGCTCCCATGGTGGGTGACAGTCAAGCAGGTGATAACCATAGATAGATTATGCATGAAAACCATGCTAGCTCAGGTAAATGCAAGAACTATACATGCCACTGGGCTGGACCCGAGCGGCTTGGGGGTGATGAAGTGATACGTCTCCAACGTATCTATAATTTTTGATTGCTCCATGCTATATTATCTACTGTTTTGGACAATATTTTGCTCTATTATCCACTTTTATATTATTTTTGGGACTAACCTATTAACCGGAGGCCCAGCCCAGATTTGCTGTTTTTTTCCTATTTCAGTGTTTCGAAGAAATGGAATATCAAACGTAGTCGAAACAGAACAAAATTAACTCGAGAAGTTATTTTTGGAAGGAAAGTGTCGGTGTACTAAAGTAGGGGTACCTTAGTACCTTGAACTTGTGCACGAACAGTCGCAGCCCCCCCCCCCCGCGGCAAGGCTGGCCAGGGGAACGCCAAAACCTTCCATGGCCCTCTTTTGGCCATTCAAGAACAAAGTACGAAGGCAAGACCCCGGCAAGAGGCGCTTGCCGGGCCAGAGAGACAAGGCCCCGGCAAGAGGAGCTTGCCGGGACGACCAAGCAGAAGCACAAGAGACCCCCGCCGGAGGAGCTCGACGGGGAGGCCCACCAGGGCAACTCAGGGAAAACTCGCCCCGGTGCACCGTGAGCCCCGGCAAGGCCCGACGAACGGCAAGTACCCGGGCGCGGCAAGACAGCAGTCGCGGCAAGCCATTTGCCGCGACAAGCCACCACCTCAGGACTGCGCTCCAGCTCACCCGCCCACGCGTCGCTTTGGGGCTTCCCCAGAGGCACGTGGCGGGGCACCGCGCAGCCAGAGGCATGCGATGGCATGCAACGCTGACAAGGCCGCTCTCATGGCAAACGGGGGCGCCCCTAACGGTCCGCCTCAGCACTGTTTGGGCGACCCTGACGGGCATTTAATGCCCTTGTCCCCCGCCGTCAGAGTTAGGTGCGATAGCACTGTGCAGCCACTGTGCACATAGCCCTTTTCCATTTTTACCCTCACCTACGCTGCCACCTGTGGGCAATCCCTTGGCATATAAAAGGAGACCCCATGCGCACGTAGGGAAGGAGGAGGAACCCATTCACGTCCAGCCTCGCAAGCAGCTCGAGTGTACTGTAGCATCTCGCGCTTTCGAGCAAGAACCCAAATCAACCAGACAAGCAGCAGTAGGGTTTTACATACCAGTGCGGCCCGAAGCTGGGTAAAATCGTTGTGTGCGTGTGTCGCCTCGATCTTCTCTTTTCGCAGCCCCCGCTCCCCGCCGAACCGAGAAGGGGCTCTGTCCCCATAGGTGTTCGAGGAGGCCAATTCCCCCCGACATCTTTGGCGCACCAGGTAGGGGGCGTCGAGGTTGTGCGAACCTGATCCGGCGTCCGCACAGGCTAGATCTCCATCGCCTTCATCGACATGCCACCGAAGAAGAAAGCTCCGGAGGTGGCTGGCCCGTCCGCGCTGAACCCACAGCCCTCGGAGCGGATGGGTGGTGGGGAAGGCGCCGGCGGAGGAACGGGCGTCGTTGAACCAGTTCGTGGTACCACGGCGTCCGAAATTGCTCCGCGCTCCTCCCAGGAGGCGCGGAATCAGCAGCGTCTTGGTACCCACGGTGCCATACGCTCGCTGGACCCAGATCGAGCTGGCGAACCCCAAGACACTCAGGGCCAGCAGGCGCACCAGTGTGTTGGCACGAGCGTAGCACGGCTGCCTGGACCGGGTGCTGCTCCTTCTAACATGGTTAGGAGTTCGAGCACATCCCGCTCCACGCGCCGTTCGCCGCCACTGTCCGCCACTCCAGCGGAAGCTCTTGCACGAGCCCAATTGCTCCTGGATTACCCTCTGGCGTCGGACAAGCTCGATGATTGGAGGGCCACCATCCAGAGTCTCATCGGTTTTGCCAACGGCGACACGCCGCGGCAGCCTGGTGCGTCGCAGCCGCGGCAGGTCGCCCAGGCGAGAACCGATGGCGCCAAGACTGGTGGGGGTGCGACCACCGTGCACTCCCTACACCATAGGCAACGGTCGCCGACCCGCCGGACCCACCACGACGACGACTCTACCGCGTCGTCGAATCCGCGGACCCGTCGCGACCAGTGCCAAGTCCTCCACGAGCGAAAGGAGGAAGACGCTCGAACTCGCATCGAGCGCAGAAGAGAAGCGCGGCGTCAATCAGACCAGCGCGCTGAGCCCGCTGGCGACATGCACGCACCGGGGGAACCAGGCGACTTGCCGTATTCGGTAGGCTGCCCTGCGTTCACCCGCAAGCTGCGGCAAGTCCAATGGCCTAGCACAAAGAACTTCAAGCCTGACGTACCCGAGAAGTACGACGGCAAGTCGCATCCGTCGGAGTTCCTCAGCATCTACACCATTGCAGTGCAAGCTGCCGGGGGACGAGACGACAAGATCCTTGCCAACTACTTCCCGCTGGTACTCAAACCCAACGTCAGATCCTGGCTCATGCACTTGCCGGACAACTCCATATCCTCCTGGCCAGACCTGTGCCATCAGTTTGTCGGCGCCTTCACGGGCGGCCACAAACCCCACGGCCAGGCGAGTGACCTTCACTTGCTCGTTCAGAAGGAAGGAGAGACTCTGCGCAAGTTCATCCAAAGATTCAGCCGCGTGCACTACAACATCCCAAATGTCCACCCCGCTGCGGTCATTAGTGCGTTCCATCAGAACGTGCGAAACCGCAGAATGCGGGAGGAGATGGCGATGTGCAAAATCAAGGACGTCAGCGAGCTATACGCCCTGGCCGACAAGGGTGCGTGCGCTGAGGAGGGGAGGAAACTCCCCGGAGAAAGCATCGGAGCAGGAGGATCTGACAGTGACGACACCACCCCGGGGAGGAAAAGCCGGCGGCGGAATAACAAGAAGAAAAAGAGCCAAGAAGTGATGGTTGTTGAGCAGTCCGGCGGTGAGGGCACCGCCAAGAAAGCCCAGGCCGGTCGCTCCGGCAAGGAGGTTGCCGGGTGCCCCAACTGCCAGGCAGTGGCGGTCGCCGACAAATGGGACGGCACCGACAAGAAGTATTGCAAGATCCACCGCACCAAGGGCCACGACCTCCAGAATTGCAAGCAGGTCGAGCGGCTCGTCGAGCTGCAGAAGGCCGAGTACGAGCGGCACGACAACGAGAGAGCCCAAGCAGGCGGCGGGGGATCCGACATGAAGCGTCCCGGCCAGGGGGAACGCCGCGGCAAGGACAAGCGGCGGCAAGCAGACAGACCTCCCAGAGGCCGCGACAAGGATGAAGACGACGACGACGACGAAGACATGGAAGACCCCGAGACCAGCGAGCAGGAGTTTTAGAAAGACACAGAGGTCTTGTGTGTGGACGGCGGTGCCTCTCTGCACACTTCTCGCCGCCAGCTTAAACAGTGGGTGCGGGAAGTCAATGCAGCGGAACCGCCCGTCGAGTCGCGCAGGCCTCTGAAGTGGTCCATCACGCCTATCATCTTTGATATTGAGGACCACCCTGATCGCACAACCGCGGTCGAGTGCTTGCCGATGTTGGTTTCCCCAACGGTCCGCAACCTCAAGGTCACTAAGATGCTAGTTGACGGCGGGGCCGGCTTGAACCTGATCTCCTCCGCTGTTCTCCGAAGACTCCAAGTTCCCGACAGCGAGCTCGAAGAGACCGGCATGTTCCAAGGAATCAACCCGAGAAGGAGCAAGCCGAAGGGGAAGATCACACTGCCAGTGACGTTTGGCAGCGAGTTGAATTTCAGGACCGAGAGGATCACCTTTGATGTCCCTGATTTTCCATTACCTTACAATGGAATCCTCGGCCGTCCAGCGCTCGCCAAGTTCATGGCGGCCTCTCACTATGCGTACAACGTGCTCAAGATGCCAGGCCCAATAAGCGTCATCTCTGTCCCTGGCGACAAGAAGGATGCCCTTATCTGTGCCGACGAGATCTACCGGGACGCAGCAGCAGCAACGGCCCACGGTCCACTTGCCGCTGAAGCTCCCGGGGGAAGGAAGAAGGCCAAGCCCAAAGAATGCTCTGGTGCCCACTCCGGCAAGCGCGCCTCCTCGGAGTGCTGCGCTACCGTCGAGGATACACCGTCGAGCTCCACCGGCAAGAAGACCAAACCCGGCAAGTGCTCTGATGCCCACTCCGGCAAGCGCACCTCTTCGGAGTGCTGCGCTGCCGTCGAGGACGCACCATCGAGCTCGGCCGGCAAGTGCAAGAGGACGATGACAGATCCACCAGCGACCAAGAAAGTGCCCGCCAAGGAGGACAACACTGGTGGTACCTTCACCATCAGTGCCACGTTGGACCCCAAATAGGAAAGCGCGCTCGTTACTTTTCTGCGGGCGAATGTCGATGTGTTTGCCTGGCAACCATCTGACATCCCCGGTGTTCCCAGGAAAGTGATTGAGCACCACCTTGCCGTCTGTCCTCATGCGCGGCCCGTCAAGCAGAGGGCTAGGAAGCAAGCGGTGGAGCGCCAAGAGTTCATCACGGAAAAGATCAAGAAGTTGGAAGCGGCAGGCCTCGTCCGAGGCGTGCTCCATCCGACGTGGTTGGCCAATCCTGTTGTTGTGCGTAAAGCAAATGGGAAATGGAGGCTTTGCATCGATTTTACCGATGTCAATAAGGCTTGCCCCAAAGACCCATTTCCCTTGCCGCGCATTGACCAGATTGTTGACTCCACGGCCGGATGCGACCTGCTTTCATTCCTTGACGCCTACTCCGGATACCACCAGATCTTTATGGCTGAAGAAGACGAAGAGAAGATCGCATTCATCACTCCATGTGGCACGTACTGTTTTGTACGAATGCCTTTCGGACTGAAAAATGCTGGTTCAACATTTGCAAGGGTTGTCCATACCGCTTTTGGGCCGCAGATCCACAGGAATGTGGAGGCCTACATGGATGATATAGTGGTTAAAAGCCGGGACAGGGCAACCCTGATCCAAGACTTAGAAGAGACCTTTGCAAATCTACGCAAGATCAGCCTCAAGCTCAACCCCGAGAAGTGCGTGTTTGGAGTCCCTTCCAGCAAACTTCTCGGGTTCTTCGTGTCTCAGCGGGGAATTGAAGCCAACCCCGACAAGATCAAGGCCATTGAGCAGATTGAAGCACCAATGCGTGTCAATGATGTGCGAAGGCTTGCCGGCTGCGTAGCGGCTCTCAGCAGGTTCATTTCCAAGTCTGCGGAACGCGCCCTGCCATTTTTCAAAATTTTGAAGAAGGCAGGTCCAGTAAAATGGACTCCGGAAGCGGAGGCTGCGCTGCAGGACCTGAAGAAATATCTGTCCTCCGCTCCAATACTTGTCGCACCGAAGCCACAAGAGAGGTTGCTGCTGTACCTGGCGGCAACCAATCAACTGGTTAGCGCTGCGTTAGTAGCGGAGAGGGAGGCAGATGGCGAGCCAGCGACCACGGCAAGTACATCCGACGGCAAGCAGGGGGCTTCCCCGGCTGGCTCTGGCCCCGGCGAAGATGGATCTGCGCAGATGCAAGGGGAGGTGCAAAAGAAGAAAATGGTGCAGCGCCCAGTTTACTTTGTCAGTTCCCTCTTGCAGGGGGCTAGGTCAAGGTACTCTGGAGTGCAGAAATTGCTTTTCGGTCTTCTTATGGCCTCGAGAAAGCTGCGCCACTACTTCCAAGCACACGAGATCACAGTTGTCACTCGCTTTCCGCTGAAGAGGATACTGCAGAATCCCGAAGCAACAGGCAGGATCGTCGAGTGGGCACTGGAACTGTCAAGCTTTGGCCTCAAGTTCGAGAGCACTTCAACGATCCAAAGCAGAGCATTGGCAGAGTTCATAGCAGAATGGATGCCGACACCAGACGAAGAAATTCCAGAGACGAGCATCCCCGGCAAGGAAGCAAACAAAGAGTGGCTGATGTACTTCGATGGGGCTTTCTCGCTGCAAGACGCCAGTGCTGGCGTACTGCTTGTCGCGCCCACCGGAGAGCACCTCAAGTACGTCGTCCAAATGCACTTTCCCAAGGAGCAGGCAACCAACAATACAGCAGAGTATGAAGGTTTGCTTGCCGGTCTCAGGATCGCGACAGAACATGGGATCAAGAAGCTTATTGTCAGGGGTGACTCGCAACTCGTCGTCCGCCAAGTGAACAAGGATTACCAGAGTCCGTTGATGGAGGCTTACGTTGATGAAGTGAGGAAGCCAGAAGAGCGCTTTGACGGCCTACAAATGGAGCACGTTCCAAGAGCTGAGAACGACGTTGCCGACGGCCTGTCAAAGTGCGCCGCACTAAAGTTACCTGTGGAACCAGGAACCTTTGTGCTCAAGCTGACTCAGCCATCCGTGACACCGTCAACTGGGCAGAACAAGAAGAGGAAGTTGGTCTCCGGCGACTATCTCCCGGCAGATATTCCCGAAGCCGCCGTCAAGAGAGTCCCCAAGATCGACGCCAAGAGTGCTAAGGAGCAACCCGCTACAGCAAGCCCTAGGGTTTGTTCCGTTGAAGCAGGTGCTCCCGACAAGCTCTGCTCCGGCAAGCTTGCCGGGGAACGACAAGCTCCGGCCAAGCCGCAGACTCTCGCCATAGAAGCTAATGTTCCCACAGCTGCAGACATGCCTTTGGTCCTTGTCGTCGAGCGACGAGCTCCGACATGGGCGCAGCAGATCGTCCGTTTCCTTCCGACAGGAGAACTTCCCGAAGAGCAAGAGGAAGCGGAAAGAGTAGCCCAGCAGTCCAGTATGTACCAGTTTGTTGACAGCACACTGTACAGAAGAGGGCGCAATGGGGTGAAATTGAAGTGCATCCACCGGGAAGACGGACAGAAGCTGTTGGCGGAGATACATGGAGGCATATGCGGTCACCACATTGGCGCGAGAGAACTTGCCGGCAAAGCATTCCGACAGGGTTTCTTCTGGCCGACAGCCCTCCAGGATGCAACTGCACAAGTAACCAAGTGTGAAGCGTGCCAGTTCCACTCCAAGCAGATACGCCAACCAGCTCAAGCTCTCCAGACAATCCCCTTTATCCTGGCCCTTTTCGGTCTGGGGGCTCGATATCCTCGGCCCCTTCCCCCGAGCTGTCGGGGGCTTTGAGTACTTGTACGTCGCCATCGACAAGTTCACAAAGTGGCCGGAAGTGGAACCAGTGAGGAAGGTGACGACCCAGTCCGCGATCAAATTCTTCAGGTCGATTGTTTGCCGTTACGGGATCCCTAACAGGATCATCACTGACAATGGTACGCAATTCACGAGCCACGCCTTCATGCAGTAACTCCAAGACCTCGGCGCCAAGGTCTGCTTCGCTTCTGTTGCTCATCCTAAGAGCAACGGTCAAGCGGAAAGGGCCAACACCGAGGTGCTGCGCGGGCTCAAGACCAGAAGTTTTGACAGGCTGCACAAGCGCGGACGGAACTGGATCGAGGAGCTGCCAGCGGTTCTTTGGTCGATCAGAACGACGCCAAATCGAGCCACTGGCCAGACACCATTTGCTCTAGTCTATGGAGCAGAAGCAGTTACCCCCACGGAACTCGTATATGGGTCACCTTGAGTGCTCGCTTATGATGAGCTTGAGCAAGAGCGGTCGCGTGAAGATGACGCGCTGCTCCTCGAGGAAGATCGTCTCCAGGCTGCTGTGCGAGCCGCTCGCTAACAGCAAGCTTTGCGTCGCTACCATAGCCGCAGAGTCAAAGCCAGGAGCTTCGAGGAAGGCGACCTTGTTCTTCGGCACATTCAGTCGGCCAAGAATCACAACAAGTTGACGCCGAAGTGGGAAGGCCCTTACCGGGTGAAACGAGTCACGAGGCCCGGCGCTGTCCGCCTCGAGACCGAAGATGGAACTTCGGTGAGCAACTCCTGGAATATTGAGCATCTTCGTAAGTTTTTCCCGTAAGGCGCGGTTGTCGGACCCCGTTCAGCAACCAACCTTTTGTACAAGTCTTGCCGCAGCTGCATGTAATCCTTTGTACATAGCCAGGCGCAGACCCTGGCAGCAGATAATGAAGCGCTGGCGCCCTAAGTTTTAGCATGCATGCTGAGTCGAGTCTTGTCCTTGGTTAGGGTTGATAGTGCCTAACTGTCGCTAACCCCTAGCTTAGAGGTCGAGTCTGCGTCCCTTTTTCCTGTTCATTCCTTTGGTTCGCAGGGATTACATGTCCTAGCCGGGCCGCTCAAGGACGAAGAGGGGGAGAAGGACGAACCAACGCCTACACTCCGACAAGCCAAAGTTGTCGGGGACTGCAAGTATGAGGATCCACCCGCGACAAGCGCGAGATGCCGGGGGCTGTAACCTCAGATAAGTTTTTGCATCCCTTATCATGCATTCTCTTATGGACTGTGGGATACGAAAACCTCGCTTCCTCCTAAGAGCTACCGTGCTCTCTTAAACGACAAGCCCCAGAGCGCGTTCCTGGGGCCCGTTTTTTATAGTAGCCGCGGCGGCAAAAGAAGGAAACGAGGGGCCTGAACCCGCCTTCTCCCTGCCTCCGCCAAGAGTGCGAGAAAGGTCGAGGGGCGCGGGAAGACGGCAGGGCCTCTTGCCGGGCGAGGAAGTGTCTATCTTAACGATGTAAAGGATTCGCTCCTTGCCGCGGGTGGTACCCGCGAGACAAATGATCCGGCAAACATCCCCTTTTCATTAAAAACATTCCTCTCAGGTACAGTTCAGAGAGAATGAAAAACATGAAAAGATGGGATTACAAGATTTAAATGCAGCTAAGGCCTGAAGGCTTACGAGTTAAAAAGAGATAAGGTGCCCGTAATCCCTTTCTTGTCTCTCTCCTCAGGAGGTAGGGCAAGGAGATGAGAAGGGCAAAAGGGGCGCCTAGACGAGCTATGGGTGGCAGAAGACACTAAGAGAACATCCGGGGCTCCGTCCGGGGGCTCCGGAGGCTGGATGGTGACGGCGGCGCCGGAAGCGGAGCTCGAAGATGGGGCAGCGGGACGTCAACACGCTGTCGAGGGCATATGGCCCTCGTACTCCGAGTTGACGGCCTTGCCGCCAGCCTCTTCCCCTTCCGCAGCCTCGCCACTCCAGCCGCCCGGGAAGACAAAGCCCCGGCAAGAGGAGCTTGCCGGGCCGGAGAGAAGACCCCGGTGGTCGTCGCCGAGAGCAAGGGTAATGACGGCGTCTGGGGCGAAGCTGGAAGATGAGGCGGCGGGATGTCGGCAAGCTGGCGAAGACGGCACGTACTTCGACTTCGCGGCCTTGCCGCCCGCCCTCTTCCTCTTCCGCAGCCTCCCTACGCCAGCCGCCCAAGGAGACGACCCCGGGGAGTTCATGGAGCCAGCGACGCGGATGATGGGGTCGCCGGTGCCACCCGGGGCTGCGACCGGCACCTAGTCGGACCCGTCATCCCGGCGACTACTACCCTCGTCGTCGCTGTCGCTCCCCTCCTCATCACTCTTTCTCGAGGAGGAGCCTTCGCTGTCGGAGGAGCTATCCACGCAGCACGAAGCCTGGGTGCCGAAGTCCCCGAAGGCCTTGACGGAGAGAAGGTCGCCCTCCATCAGCTTGAAATGGAGGGTGAACCCCTCCATCAGGCTGTGGATGCGGGCGAACGACTTCCACCCTCGGCCAAGATACATCACGCCAGGGGCTCGGGACTCGACGTGGACTCGCGTACCACTGATCCCGCAGCCCCTCATCCGCAGTCTCAGCGTCTCGGGTCGCTCCACCTCCAACACGCTCACGAAGGGAGCCGGGAGGCGGAGGCGACGGCGAGGCGCCCGGCGCAGCCTGATGATGAACTCGCAGGGGTCGTCCCCGAGGTGGACCGCCGTGAGAAGAGGAGCCGCTGGCGAGGGAGAGGCCGGCGCGTCACCCCGTCCGCCTCGTCCCCGGGCGCCTCGGCCACGTCCGCGACCCCGTCCATGACCTTGCCCCCTCCCCCTTCCCCTCACGGCCGGCTCCGCCGCCGCAGGCACAAGGGAAGGAGGGGCGCGCTGCCTAGCAGCGACCCTCGCCGCCACCGACGAAGGACCAGGATTCCCTGCCTCCATGACAAATGGGGGGGGGGATCAGAAGCCGAAGAGGAGAAGAGATGAAGGAGTGCGGATTTCCGTTCCCCCCCCCCCATCGCCCTTTTTAAAGGAGCGGAGTGGGGGCTCGGCCGCCCCACCTAGCCAATTAAGGCGGAAGAGGAGCAGTCGGCTGGGGCCGACCCGCTGTCTCGGCCCGCGACGGCCCGGCCTCCTGCCTCCACCGCCATGACCCCGAGTGCATGGAGACTGCGTGGCAGGCGCGCAGAGCCGAGGCGACGGGTGAGGCGACCTATCCCTACCCCGTGATCGTGGGGAGCGGGCGCCTCAAAAACCGCGCCTCGGCCCCGTTCGTTCGTCGAACCGTGCCTCCACATCTCCCCCCACTTGTGGAGAGGGCACGAATTGTCCCCTTTATTGCGACGTGACGCATGCCTGCGGGGCACAGCCCCGCGCACGCCGCCCACGTCCCGCACGCCTCTCCCCCACAGCGCCGCGTTCGACGCGTGCCATCTGGGGAAGGTGCGTGGGGCTCGGAGTTAAGATGCAGTTCGACCCAGGCCACGGGCGTCCGTGCACTGTCTTGGGCCTGGCCCAACAGTGCTCGACACCGTGTGTGGCCCAGGCCCGGGGGCTCCTGTCGGTGTACTAAAGTAGGGGTACCTTAGTACCCCGAACTTGTGCACGGACAGTCGCAGCCCCCCCCCCCCGCGGCAAGGCTGGCCAGGGGAACGCCAAAACCTTCCATGGCCCTCTTTTGGCCATTCAAGAACAAAGTACGAAGGCAAGACCCCGGCAAGAGGCGCTTGCCGGGCCAGAGAGACAAGGCCCCGGCAAGAGGAGCTTGCCGGGACGACCAAGCAGAAGCACAAGAGACCCCCGCGGGAGGAGCTCGCCGGGGAGGCCCACCAAGGCAACTCAGGGAAAACTCGCCCCGGTGCACCGTGCGCCCCGGCAAGGCCCGGCGAACGGCAAGTACCCCGGCGCGGCAAGACAGCAACCGCGGCAAGCCATTTGCCGCGACAAGCCACCACCTCAGGACTGCGCTCCAGCTCACCCGCCCACTCATCGCTTTGGGGCTTCCCTAGAGGCACGTGGCGGGGCACCACGCAGCCAGAGGCATGCGATGGCATGCAACGCTGACAAGGCCGCTCTCGTGGCAAACGGGGGCGCCCCTAACGGTCCGCCTCAGCACTGTTCGGGCGACCCAGAAGGGCATTTAATGCCCTTGTCCCCCGCCGTCAGAGTTAGGTGCGATAGCACTGTGCAGCCACTGTGCACATAGCTCTTTTCCATTTTTACCCTCACCTACGCTGCCACCTGTGGGCAATCCCTTGGCATATAAAAGGAGACCCCATGCGCACGCAGGGAAGGAGGAGGAACCCATTCGCGTCCAGCCTCGCAAGCAGCTCGAGTGTACTGTAGCATCTCGCGCTTTCGAGCAAGAACCCAAATCAACCAGACAAGCAGCAGTAGGGTTTTACGCACCAGTGCGGCCCGAAGCTGGGTAAAATCGGTGTGTGCGTGTGCCGCCTTGATCTGCTCTTTGCGCAGCCCCCGCTCCCCGCCGAACCGAGAAGGGGCTCTGTCCCATAGGTGTTCGAGGAGGCCGATTCCCCCCGACAGAAAGCTACCGGAAAAGCTTGGAGTGCACATCGGGAAAGGAACAGGGGAGCCACGAGGCAGGGGGCGCGCCCAGGCCCCTAGGGCGCGCCCTCCACCCTCGTGGGCCCATCGTGGTTCCCCTGACGTTCTTCTTTCACCCATATATACCCATGTACCCTAAAACTATCGAAAAAGAGAATACATCGGGAGTTCCGCCTCCGCAAGCCTCTGTAGCAACCAAAAATCAATCGGGACCCTGTTCCGGCACCCTGCCGGAGGGGGGAACCCTCACCGGTGGCCATCTTTATCATCCCGGCGCTCTCCATGACGAGGAGGGAGTAGTCCACCCTCGATGCTGAGGGTATGTACCAGTAGCTATGTGTTTGATCTCTCTCTCTCTCTCTCTCTCTCTCTCTCTCTCTCTCTCTCGTGTTCTTGAGGTGATTCGATCTTGATGTATCGCGAGATTTTCTATTATAGTTGGATCTTATGTTACTTCTCCCCCTCTACTCTCTTGTAATGGATTAAGTTTTCCCTTTGAAATAATCTTATCGGATTGAGTCTTTAATGACTTGAGAACACTTGATGTATGTCTTGCCGTGCGTATCTGTGGTGACAATGGGATATCACGTGATTCACTTGATGTATGTTTTGGTGATCAACTTGCCGGTTCTGCCGATCAACCTATGCATAGGGGTTGGCACATGTTTTCGTCTTGACTCTCCGATAGAAACTTTGGGGCACTCTTTGAAGTACTTTGGAGTGACTCTTTGTTGCATGTTGAGGGATAGTTATATGATCCATTTATGTTATTATTGTTGAGAGAACTTGCACTAGTTAAAGTATGAACCCTAGGCCTTGTTTCCTAGAATTGCAATACCATTTACGCTCACTTTTACCACTTGTTACCTTGCTGTTTTTATATTTTCATATTACGAAAACCTATATCTACCATCCATATTGCACTTGTATCACCATCTCTTCGCCGAACTAGTGCACCTATACAATATACCATTATATTTGGTGTGTTGGGGACACAAGAGACTCTTTGTTATTTGGTTGCAGGGTTGTTCGAGAGAGACCATCTTCAACCTACGCCTCCCACGGATTGATAAACCTTGGGTCATCCGCTTGAGGGAAATTTGCTACTGTCCTACAAACCTCTGCACTTGGAGGCCCAACAACGTCTACAAGAAGAAGGTTGTGTAGTAGACATCAAGCAGTTTCTGGCGTTGTTGCCGGGGAGGTGAGTGCTTGAAGGTATATCTTTAGATCTTGCAATCGAATCTTTTTGTTTCTTGTTTTAGCACTATTTTAGTTTATAAAATAAAACTACAAAAAAATGGAATTGAGTTTGTCTCATACACTTCATCTTTTTAATATCTTTCGTGAGTATGATGGAAAGGAAAATTGTGCTCAAATGCTAGAAGAAGAATGCATTAGAATGTTTGGCACTAAATATTTGAATGATGAGAATGATTGCAATGTTGTTAGTATGAATTCCTTGAATATCCATGATGCTAATGATATGCAAAGCCACAAGCTTGGGGAAGCTATGTTTTATGAAGATGATATTTTTTGTCCCCCAAGCTTTGATGAGCAAATATACTATGATGAAAGCATGCCTCCTATCTATGATGATTATTGTGATGACACGTATGCTTTAAAGAATAATGATAACCATGGAACTTGTCATCTTGATCTTAATTTTCAATCACATGATAGCCATTTTGTTGAGTTTGCTCCCACTATTATTCCGAATGAGAAGAATTTTGCTTATGTGGAGAGTAGTAATTTTTTTATGCAAGTAGATCATGAAAAGAATGCTTTAGGTTCTGGTTATATTGTTGAATTCATTCGTGAGTCTACTGAAAATTATTATGAGGGAGGAATATATGCTTGTAGGAATTGCAATAATATCAAGTTTCCTCTCTATGTGCTTAAAGTTTTGAAGTTATGCTTGTTTTGCCTTCCTATGCTAGTTGATTATTGTTCCCATAAGTTGGTTGTTCAAAAAATACCTATGCATAGGAAGTGGGTTAGACTTAAATGTGCTAGTCATATTCTTCATGAATCTCTCTTTATGTTTCAATTCCTATCTTTTATGTGAGCATCATTGAAATCATCATGCCTAGCTAGGGGCGTTAAACGTTAGCGATTATTGGGAGGCAACCCAATTTTATTTTAGTTTCTTGCTTTTTGGTTCTTTTTAGTAATAAATAATCCATCTAGCTTATGTTTAGATGTGGTTTTATGTTTTAATTAGTGTTTGTGCCAAGTAGAACCTTTGGGAAGACATGGGTGAAGTCTTTATGATCATGTTGTAAAAAACAAAAACTTTAGCGCTCACGAGATTAGCTTCACTTTTTACTAGAGAGTGCTATTTAGTTGGTTATTTTTGGAGATGATTACTAGACAAATTCCTCAGGTCCACCAATTTATTTTAGAATTTTTGGAGTTCCAGAAGTTTGCGTTATTTATAGATTACTACAGACTGTTCTGTTTTTGACAGATTCTGTTTTCTATGTGTTGTTTGCTTATTTTGATGACTCTATGGCTAGTAAAATAGTTTATAAACCATAGAGAAGTTGGAATACAGTAGGTTTAACGCCAATATAAATAACGAATGAGTTCATTATAGTACCTTCAAGTGGTGTTTTGTTTTGTTTCGCTAACGGAGCTTACGAGTTTTCTGTTAAGTTTTGTGTTGTGAAGTTTTCAAGTTTTGGGTAAAGATTTGATGGAATATGGAATAAGGAGTGGCAAGAGCCTAAGCTTGGGGATGCCCAAGGCACCCCAAGGTAATATTCAAGGATAACCAAGAGCCTAAGCTTGGGGATGCCCCGGAAGGCATCCCCTCTTTCGTCTTCATTCATCGGTAACTTTACTTGGAGCTATATTTTTATTCACCACATGATATGTTGTTTGCTTGGAGCATCATTTTATTTTCTTTAGCTTTGCTTGCTGTTTGAATAAAATACAAAGATCTGAAATTCTTAAATGTTAGAGAATCTTCACATAGTTACATATTTATCCAACTACTCATTGATCTTCACTTATATCTATCGGAGTAGTTTGTTGTTTGCTGTAGTGCTTCACTTATATCTTTTAGAGCACGGTGGTAGTTTTATTTTGAAGAAATAGATGAACTGTCATGCTTCACTTGTATTATTTTGAGATTCTTAAATAGCATGGTAATTTTCTTAAATAATCCTAATATGCTAAGCATAAAAGATTTGTAGAACTTTCTTTTGAGTGTGTTGAATGCTAAGAAAAGTTTGATGCTTGATGATTGTTTTGAGATATGGAGGTAATAATATCAAAGTCGTGCTAGTTGAGTAGTTGTGAATTTGAGAAATGCTTGTGTTAAAGTTTGCAAGTCCCGTAGCATGCACGTATGGTAAACGTTATGTAACAAATTTGAAACATGAGGTGTTCCTTATGAGTGGCGGTCGGGGACGAGCGATGCTCTTTTCCTACCAATCTATCCCCCTAGGAGCATGCGCGTAGTGCTTTGGTTTTTGATGGCTTGTAGATTTTTGCAATAAGTATGTGAGTTATTTATGACTAATGTTGAGTCCATGGATTATACGCACTCTCACCCTTCCATCATTGCTAGCCTATTTGGTACCATGCATTGCCCTTTCTCACATTGAGAGTTGGTGCAAACTTCGCCGATGCATCCAAACCCCGTGATATGATACGCTCTCTCACACATAAATGTCCTTATATCTTCCTCAAAACAGCCACCATGCCTACCTATTATGGCATTTCCATAGCCATTCCGAGATATATTGCCATGCAACTTTCCACCATTCCGTTCATCATGACACATTCATCATTGTCATATTGCTTAGCATGATCATGGAGTTGACATAGTATTTGTGGCAAAGCCACCATTCATAATTCTTTCATACATGTCCCTCTTGATTCATTGCATATCCCGGTACACTGCCGGAGGCATTCATATAGAGTCATACTTTGTTCTAGTATCGAGTTGTAATCATTGAGTTGTAAATAAATAGAAGTGTGATGATCATCATTTAATAGAGCATTGTCCCAAAAAAGGCCAAAAGAAAAAAAATAAGGCCAAAAAAAGTAGCACCATAATCTTCATGATAGAGAGTCCCTTGTTTTGTCACTTTCATATACTAGTGGGAATATTTCATTATAGAACTTGGCTTGTATATTCCAACGATGGGCTTCCTCAAATGCCCTAGGTCTTCGTGAGCAAGCAAGTTGGATGCACACCCATTTAGTTTCTTTTGTTGAGCTTTCATACATTTATAGCTCTAGTGCATCCGTTGCATGGCAATCCCTACTCCTCGCATTAACATCAATCGATGGGAATCTCCGTAGCCCAATGATTAGCCTCGTTGATGTGAGACTTTCTCCTTTTTTGTCTTCTCCACATAACCCCCGTCATCATATTCTATTCCACCCATAGTGCCATATCCATGGCTCACGCTCATGTATTGCATGAAGGTTTATAAAGTTTGAATTACTAAAGTATGAAACAATTGCTTGGCTTTTCATCGGGGTTGTGCATGATGAGGGCATTCTTGTGTGACGAGAATGGAGCATGACTAAACTATATGATTTTGTAGGGATGAACTTTCTTTGGCCATGTTATTTTGAGACATAATTGCTTAGTTAGTATGCTTCAAGTATTATTATTTTTATGTCAACATGCACTTTTGTCTTGAATCTTTCGGATCTGAATATTCATGCCACAATTAAGAAGAATTACATTGAAATTATGCCAACTAGAATTCCACATCAAAAATTATCTTTTTTATCATTTACCTACTCGAGGACGAGCAGGAATTAAGTTTGGGGATGCTTGATACGTCTCCAACGTATCTATAATTTTTTATTGCTCAGTGCTATATTATCTATTGTTTTGGACAATATTGGGCTCTATTATCCACTTTTATATTATTTTTGGGACTAACCTATTAACCAGAGGCCCAGCCCAGATTTGCTGTTTTTTTGCCTATTTCAGTGTTTCGAAGAAAAGGAATATCAAACGGAGTCGAAACGAAACAAAATCAACTGGAGAAGTTATTTTTGGAAGGAAAGCTACCGGAAAAGCTTGGAGTGCACGTCAGGAAAGAAACGAGGGAGCTATGAGGCAGGGGGCGAGCCCACCCCCCTAGGGCAGGCCCTCCACCCTCGTTTGAGCTCAATTTTACCACTTGTTACCTTGCTGTTTTTATATTTTCAGATTACGAAAACCAATATCTACCATCCATATTGCACTTGTATCACCATCTCTTCGCCGAACTAGTGCACCTATACAATTTACCATTGTATTGGGTGTGTTCGGGACACAAGAGACTCTTTGTTATTTGGTTGCAGGGTTGTTAGAGAGAGACCATCTTCAACCTACGCCTCCCACGGATTGATAAACCTTAGGTCATCCACTTGAGGGAAATTTGCTACTGTCCTACAAACCTCTGCACTTGGAGGCCCAACAATGTCTACAAGAAGAAGGTTGTGTAGTAGACATCATGCAGCTCGAGGGGCGCTCCCGATAGAGTAAGCTAAAGATGTAAAGGGATACATGCCATAGGGACGGACCCATGTGGCCTGGGAATGATGTAGCCCGAGGGGCGCTCCCAGCTAAATAAACTTGGAAAATGTCCCCTCGTTCTGTTGTTGAAGGAATGTTGGGGCATCTGAAGATGCGTGACGAAGGGGTTGCTCCTCATGAGCCACCGGGGCCCTGAGCCTCGGGAGGCTCTGGGGGTCCAGCTGCTCCTCGAGGACTGTCTCCATCTCCGTAAGGACTGCGTGATGCCTGGCCTCCTGAGCCGCCAGGATGCTCCGCGGGTTGCGCTGGAAGGCGGACGCCACACTCAGCAGGCCGAAGGGCATACGAACATAGCTGTGAGGCGGGCCCTCGCAGCGTCCCATGCGCGAAGGCAGGAAAAGCTCATGAGATGCGGCCCTGTTTAGCCCTGGGATGTCAATGCAGACGTGCAGCCCGCCATCCTCACCTGGATGGGGAGCCGCACCGGGTGAGCAGCGGTCGCCGTGCATGGCTCTTGCATCCTGCAGTTCCTGAGTGGTCTTCGCAATGAACTCCTGAGCGCCGGGCGCTCCTCGCCCGGTGTCCTCCCAAGGGAAACATGCCGCGAAGCATGCCTCCACGTGGTGCCCGAGCGCCTCCCTCATGACGTTGGCAAGGTCGGAGGCCCTCCAAAAGAGAGCCCCCGAGCCCTGCCCGAGGAGGGTACCGGGCGAGCCATCCTATGCGAGGGAGGGAGGCACCCCAGGCGTGGGCACTAATCCTGACGTGGCTCCAATTGCGGTGCCGCTCTCCTGAGGCCCTGTGTGGAGTAGCTGCTTCTTCTTCTTGGGGACGACCTCAGGAGGGTACTGTGGTGCATTGTTGTCGGGGTCTTCGATTGACGCTGCCTGGAAGGCACGCTCGAGGGACCACACTACATCTCTTTCTTCGCAGGGGACTATGATGATCCCGCCGCTTCCTGGCATCTTGAGGATGTTGTAGCCGTGGTGTGTCACTGCCATGAACTTGGCCAGGGCCTGATACCCGAGGATGACATTGTATGGCAGACGGATGTGGGCGACGTCAAAGTCGATGAGCTCGGTGCGGTAGTTGTCGCGCTGTCCGAAGGTGACAGGGAGGCGGACCTGCCCTATCGGTGTGGTGGAACTGTCGGTCACTCCTGAGAAGGGCTTGGTAGGCTGAAGCTGAAGGTAGGGCACTTGAAGGCTGTCGAACATCTCGACGGACAGGACGTTAAGCCATGCGCCGCCGTCGATGAGGGTCTTGGTGACATGTACGTTGCTGATGATGGGTGAGCAAAGCATCGGGAGGGCACCAGTGGTGGCCGCGCACTTGAGCTGATCTGCCGAACTAAAGGTGACGGCGCACTTGGACCACGGAAGCAGTCGCGTGGCCTCGAGCTTGGGAAGGACTGCGTTCACCTCGCGAGCAAACTGCTTGAAGATTCGCTGAGAGGCTGGGGCTTGAGCTCCGCCCAAGATGCAGGCGATAGCTCGCGGCTCTTGGTAGCCCCCAGCCCCCTCGTCTTGATGGTGGTCGTCGTTCCTTCCATGTGGTGGCGGCAGCGGAGGAAGACCAGCGTTGCCCTGGGGGCGGTCCTCGCGAGGCTGTTCCCTTCAGACGCCCTCGCGAGGCTGGTCTTGCCAGCGGTCCTCACGAGGCCGGTCATGCCACTCATGGCGAGGGCCACGTTCGTCCCAGCGTCCTCCGCCATGTCCTCCTCCTCGGTCATAGTCCCGGTCGTTGCGCTCGGGACGTCGACCGAGGTGTCCATCTCGAATGGCCCTGAGCTCTTGACAGTCATTGGTGTTGTGGTTGTGAACATTGTGGAAGGCGCAGAACGGCCGGCTGCTTTAGCATGACTCGGGCTGGTCCCGACCGCGCTTCGTGTCTAGCTCCGCCGCGAGTATGACCACCCCTTGCACTTCACGTCCTTGGCCTTGGTTGTCTTCTCCTCCAGGTCGGCAACTGGGAGCTTGAGGAGGGAACGGCACCCTTCCTCAGGCCTTGCGCACTTGGTCGCTAGGTTGAAGAACTGGAAGGACGTGCACAGCTCCTCGTGGATGGCGAGCTCCTCCTTCATCTTGACGTCGCGGACACCATCAGAAAACGCGGAGATGATGGCCTCGTCCGTCACCTTGGGGATCTTGAGGCGAACGTTGTTGAAGCACTGGATGTACTTCTGGAGGGTCGCCCGTGGCTGCTACTTGATGCGGCGCAGGTCACCCGCGGCCGGAGGGCGGTTGCGAGTGCCTTGGAAGTTGGCAACAAAGCGGTCGCACATCTCGTTCCAGGAGGAGATGGAGCCTGGAGGCAGGTTCAGGAGCCATGAGCGGGCACCATCCTTGAGAGCCATGGGAAACCAGTTCGCCATGACTTTTTCGTCGCCGTTGGCCGCCTCGATGCTCAGCTCGTAGAGCTGCAGGAACACCGCGGAGTCGGGGGTGCCGTCGTAGCGTGGAGGTAGGTCTAGCTTGAACTTGCCCGGCCATGCAACGCTATGCAGCTCAGGAGTGAAGGCACGGCTGCCTGCGGTAGCCATCGGGACCCTTTGCCGATGTGGAACCTGCCCTTGATGTCCGTGCACTGCCACCGCAGGTGGCGCACGGTCTTGCCGTAGTGGTGCTGGGAGCGCGGGAGCGTTTTCTTGCGGACGAGGAACTTCTTGGCAGCTTCCATCTTCGCGCACGGGCGCTCAACACGGTGGGTCGCGCCGGGGGGCGCACGCCTTGGCGCCAGGGCGCCGTCTTTGTGCAGAGGTGGTGGTGGTAGCGCTCCATGAGCCATGTCGCCCGCAGCTGGAAGAGGGCGAGGCAGCGAGAGAGATAGCGCAGGGGAGCCCCCTACGGCGCTGACGAGCTCGGCGATGCTGTCCAGCCAGTCCTCGTAGAGGTCGTTGACGGGGCGGTAGTGATGTCTACTACACAACCTTCTTCTTGTAGACGTTGTTGCGCCTCCAAATGCAGAGGTTTGTAGGACAGTAGCAAATTTCCCTCAAGTGGACGACCTAAGGTTTATCTATCCGTGGGAGGCGTAGGTTGAAGATGGTCTCTCTCAAACAACCCTGCAACCAAATAACAAAGAGTCTATTGTGTCCCCAACACACCCAATACAATGGTAAATTGTATAGGTGCACTAAATCGGCGAAGAGATGGTGATACAAGTGCAATATGGATGATTGATATAGGTAATTGTAATCTGAAAATATAAAAACAGCAAGGTAGCAACTGGTAAAAGAAAGCACAAACGGTATTGCAATGCTAGGAAACAAGGCCTAGGGTTCATACTTTCACTAGTGCAAGTTCACTCAACAATAATAACATAATTGGATCATATAACTATCCGCCAAGATGCAACAAAGAGTCACTCCAAAGTCACTAATAGCAGAGAACAAACGAAGAGATTGTGGTAGGGTATGAAACCACCTCAAAGTTATTCTTTGTGATTGATCTATTCAAGAGTTCGTACTAGAATAACACCTTAAGACACAAATCAAACGGAACCCAAATGTCACCTAGATACTCCAATGTCACCTCGAGTATCCGTCGGTATGATTATATAATATGCATCACACAATCTCAGATTCATCTATTCAACCAACACATAGAACTTCAAAGAGTGCCCCAACGTTTCTACCAGAGAGTCAAGACGAAAACATGTGTCAACCCTTATGCATAAGTTCACGAGGTCACGGAACCCGCAAGTTGATCACCAAAACATACATCAAGTAGATCACGTGATATCCCATTGTCACCACAGATAAGCACATGCAAGACATACATCAAGTGTTCTCAAATCCTTAAAGACTCAATCCGATAAGATAACTTCAAAGGGAAAACTCAATCCATTACAAGAGAGTAGAGGGGGAGAAACATCATAATATCCAACTATAATAGCAAAGCTCGCGATACATCAAGATTGTGTCGAATCAAGAACACGAGAGAGAGAGAGAGAGATCAAACACATAGCTACTGGTACATACCCTCATCCCTGAGGGTGAACTACCTCCTCGTCATGGAGAGCGCCGGGATGATGAAGATGGCCACCGGTGAGGGTTCCCCCCTCCGGCAGGGTGCCGGAACAGGGTCCCGATTGGTTTTTGGTGGCTACAGAGGCTTGCGACGGCGGAACTTCCGATCTATTCTATTCCCCGGTGTTTTTAGGGTATATGGATATATATATATAGGCGAAAGAAGTTGGTAAGGGGAGCCACGAGGGGCCCATGAGGGTGGGAGGTGCGCCTCCCTGTCTCGTGGCCACCTCGAAGCTTCCCCGACTTCAACTCCAAGTCTCCTGGATCACGTTCGTTCTAAAAATCACGCTCCCGAAGGTTTCATTCCGTTTGGACTCCGTTTGATATTCCTTTTCTAGGAAACACTGAAACAAGGGAAAAAACATAAACTGGCACTGGGCTCTGGGTTAATAGGTTAGTCCCAAAAATAATATAGAAGTGCATAGTAAAGCCGATTAAACATCCAAGATGGATAATATAATAGCATGAATACTTCATAAATTATAGATACGTTACAGACGTATCAGCATCCCCAAGCTTAATTCCTGCTCGTCCTCGAGTAGGTAAATGATAAAAGAAATAATTTGTGAAGTGTGAATGCTAGCAGGTGCACAAGTTTGATCAATGATAATTTCAATCACCTTTTCTAGCATCATCATATGTCATAAGAGTAGCTCAGCTCATAGAAGTTTTCATGATCAAGTAACAAGCTATTCACATGTTAAAGTATAGATCATAAACTTTCGTGAAAACTAACAAACCGTGTTATTAGTCATCAAGCAATTACAATTCATCTTATTTTCAGGAAGAGTCTATGTCAGAGCTTTGATTTAGCAAATCCCACATACTCAACTATCATATAGTCTTCCATGATTGCTACCACTCAAATCATATTTTTAGAACAAATAGCATCCATTGAGCACAGAGAAAGATAGGGGCTTAATGTTTCGCCTCCCAACTTATTTATCATATAGATAATTGTCAACAATAATAATTCATGATCAAATATATTTGAATGGCCATATATGCTTAGATCTTTCCATCACATGATGCTTGCCAACAAAAGAGTAGGTTGGAATGAGAAGGAATACTACTAACTCTTGCATAAAAGTAAAAGATAGGCCCTTCGCAGAGGGAAGCAGGGCTTTGCAGAGGTGCCAGCGCTCAAAGCAAAAACAGAGATGAAAATAATTTTGAGAGGTATTGAAAGTGCTAGTTATCGACTAGAGGGGGGGGGTGAATAGGCGATTTTTATGGAAGTCTTCAAAACATGGAAGTTTCGAAGACAAACAATAGAAATGACCCTATTGATATGCAGCGGAAGATAAACTACAGTAAGCAAGCCATAGTCAAGTATGCAATAACATGAAAGTACGAAGACTAATAGCAGCTTAGTAGTAAGGATCAGGATGGAAGAGGGTATGAAGCCAAACAACAATAGTAGTCAAGCAGTGAAGTCAAATAGGTACATCAAACATGCAAGGACTTCACGAGGACAAATTCTAAGTAAAGAGAGGGAGAGGATAGAACCAGTCACTTGTTGAGGACACATGATTTGTTGGACCAGTTCCAGTTGCTGTGACAACTGTACGTCTGGTTAGGGAGGCTGAGATTCAACTCAGAAGGTCGCGTCTTCACCTTATTCCCCTTGAGCTAAGGACACCCAGTCCTCGCCCAATTACTCTGGTAAGTCTTCAAGGTAGACTTCCAAACCTACACAGACTTCGTTCACCGGCGATCCACAATGACTCTTGGATGCTCAGAACGCGACGCCTAACCGGCTGGAGGATTCACAGTCCTCAAGTGTAATAAGTCTTCAGGTCACGCAGACAGAAAGACTTTAGTGATGCCCAACACTCTTTGGCTCTGGATGTTTGGGCTTTGTCCTCGCAAGGATTTCTCTCTCTCAAAGGCTTCGAGGTGGGTTGCTCTCAAACGACACAAGCCGTGCACTAACTCTGAGCAGCCACCAATTTATGGTGTAGGGGGTGGGCTATTTATAGCCACTAGGCAACCCGACCTGATATGTCCGAAATGACCCTGGGTCACTAAGGAACTGACACGTGTTCCAACGGTCAGATTTGAAACACACACGACAACTTTACTTGGGCTACAAGCAAAGCTGACTCATCCAGCTCTGGATAAGATTTGCTCTCATTGTCTTCGCTCGAAGACATAAGATTTGGGTTGAGCATCACTTCAGTCATTCTGACTTTGTTCACTTGGACCCCACTTAACAGTACGGTGGTTCCTATGACTCAAGAAAGAAGAAAAAGAAACAACGAGACGACTCAGTCTTCGCGCTCCATAGTCTTCACTGAATGTCTTCTCATGTCATAGTCTTCAATATGAATATCTTCACATACCACCATTGTCGTCAATGTCTTCATACATTTTTTAGGGGTCATCTCCGGTAGGTAAACCGAGTCAATGAGGGACTACTACCTGTGTTATCCTGCAATTATCACAAACACATTAGTCCCTCAACCAAATTTGTCGTCAATACTCCAAAACCAACTAGGGGTGGCACTAGATGCACTTACAATCTCCCCCTTTTTGGTGATTGATGACAAACTGGTTGAAGTTTTCAACGGGGATATAGTATGTGAAATGTAAAGAATTTAGCAATTGTCTTCATAAGTGGTAAAGGCTCCCCCTCAAGATGTGCATATAACTAATTTGCTTTTGGAATGCAAATGCACATGGCAGGTTGTACTTGTGGAGATCCTCTTCAACTTATGAAGATAATTCATCATGCATGATATGATTTAACAAAGAGAATGGCATGCATAATGAAAATTGGACGTCTGCAGAATGATCTAAGTGCGGAAGTTATCGTCGCAAATGCGGAATTTATCATCGCATCACAGAGTAGCAAATAAGTAGCAGACGACCATTGAGTTTAAGTGTTACAACTCAAATAACCAAATGTATCAAAAGCGAGAGTCGTAAACACCAGGCAAAAATTATAAATCAACCGCCCATATGAACCCGCTTGAAGACTATCAAACTCATATGCTTCTCCCCCTTTTGTCAGTAATGACCAAAAAGGTTTGAAGACATAGAGCATCTACTCGTTCCCATGAGGAGTAGGTGAAGCAGCAGGGTTGTCGTTGTTGTTTGGCGGTGCAGACGAACTTGGTGCAGTGTTGATCCGTGAAGAAGGTGGTGAAGTAGCATCATCTTCATCATTAATGACACGGGCATCCACTGTTGCAGCAGAGGAGGAGAACTCAGATTCTTCAAGAGATGGAGTGCGGCACAGCACAGTTCTTCTTGGAGGTGTTGTGTCAAACTTGAAACGTTCAGAAAAGCCATCCTCTTGAAGATCATCTTCAGAACACATAAGCGTCAACCCTTTCCATGTACGCCGACAAGTTTCATGTGTGACAAAGGCATTTTTGGTGGCAAGGTTGCAAATCCTGTTGACATCCACCAAGAGGCTTTTCATTTGGCGCTTCAGCCAGTCATGATGCTTGTCCTGTTTCTGATGAAGGGCAACTAGAAGCTCTCGGTCATTGAGAATACGAGATCGCTTCTTGGGCTGTTGTGCAATGGTGCTTTCAGTGGCTTCAGTGAGGGCATGATGAGGTGCACGCGTAATACCAGCCAGAGGATAAAGACGGGTGACTGCTTGAACTCCTTCAATGTTTTGAGAAAAGCTTTGATTCTTAACATTCTGAAGACTTAGGGGCTCCTTGGCAGGCTCTGGATAAATGGCTTCAACTGACATATCAACCTCAGGTAGAAAAATTAGATGATTGCGAGCAGAGGGTTGATAGTTGACAGCAGAGTGAAGTTTGATCAGACGCATAATCTGTGGGGCGTAAAACTTCAAGCCAAAAAGATCAGATCCTGACGCGGCAACTTGGCGGATAAAGAAGTCTTGTGTATTGAAGCTTTTGCCATGAAGAATATGGAAGACCAAAGTCTTCATTGCACCTTCCAGCTTTGCATTAGGAGAATGTCCTTTGATGGGCCAGAGAGTTCGCCTTATGATGTGATAGATAGTATGTGGCAGATACTCAAGGTCTTGAACAAAGAAATCCTTAGGATATTCAGCATCTGGAGGCAAAGGCTTCATCATGCTAAGCATCTGGCTCATATTGGGCTCAGGCTTGTGAAAGATGCTTTCCAAGGCAGCACTGTGAAGCTGACAACCAGGTTCATAAAGATCACCTGGAGTGGGCAGGCCAGTAAGCTCAATGACATCAAAGGCTTTGGCTTCATGATGGACATTGCCTGTCATCCACTCAAGGACCCAAGTCTTCGGATCCCTGTTGTAGCCACGGATATGAAGAGTCGCATAGAATTGGAGCAGCAATTCTTCATTCCAGTGCTCCTTATCAGTGACGAACTGCAGCAAGCCAGACTCTCTGAAGAAATCCAGAGCTTCTTCCAAACAGGGCAGTCCAGTTATGGCTTCAGTGTCAAGAAGCATATGTGGGAAAATGCGACCTTGATTGTACAGAATGCATGAGTAATAACTTCACTGCTGATAACTCCAGAGCCAATCAGAAGATATTCCTGCCTTAGAGTAGGGGTTCTTGGCGCTATCAAAGAAGGTGTTGTGTGCTTTGAAGCCATTGACATTGAACGATCCGGGTGCAGATGCAGTACCTGGAAACCTAGGCAACCTTAGCATTGGCTTCTGAACCTGAGGCATGTGCTCGACGTGATAGTCAAATTGGGGACCAGCACCAGGCGGAGGAACAAGAAGAGGCCATTTGACAGTGATAAGCTGGCCGTAGTTGTATGCTTGCTCGATAGTGTGTGGCCTTGGTGGCGGAACAGGAGCAGTGGCAACAACAGAGGCGTCAGGCTGCACATTTGTTGCAGGTGCATTATTGGCTTCATTAGCTTCTGGCACATTGGTTGGTGCAGGCTCCACATTTTCTTCAGCCATGACTACGTCATTGGCTTCATTGGTGTTAGTGGTGGCAGCCTCAAGATTTTCAACCTCCACTTGATGAGCTGGAGGGTCGGGCACAGACATGTTCACTTCGGGAACAACTTCTTCAATAATGGGGGGAGTAGGGACACGTTCTTCTTCTTGTTTGTCGTCGGCTGATGCAGCCGGATTGTCTTCAGCAACGGTGGGGTCTGTCGGCGTTCTAGGAACGGGGGTCCCCAGACTTGCCTGCCTGCGGCCTGCGGCGTGGCTCAAATGGGGGCCCAGCATGGCCCAGCTTCATCAACACAACGCTCAAGACCCTCGCGAGGGGCCAAGCCTTGCGAGGCGGACGACACGGCGCTTCCTCAGGCACGGCCTCCTTAGGCTGGCTCGCGAGGAGGCGGAGAGATCAAGGCGGGGTACCTCATGAGGTGCCCATGAAGCAAGCCATGACAACCAAGGGTGCCAGGCGGGCGCCAGCCCGCGCAGCGTCTCCCTTTCCTCTTTGGTGCAAAGGGGGCAAGCGCAGGCGAGAGGATCAAGCAAAGGCATCCATTTCGGTGCAACAAAACCAAGACCAGTCCAACGGTGGGGAGTAGGTCACCATGGAGCCCAGGACGGCGTCACCACAGGGCCTTTGGCAGGCGAAGACCAACTTTAGTCAGGATAAGTGTACTAGATGTTCCCCTTCGAATTGGCCAATTGTTGGCGCCCTTCCCGCTCAAATATTTGGGAAGAGGCCCAGGGCCTTTGCCTATAAATAGGACTAGCCACCCCCAGGGTAGAGGCATCTAGAACAGAGAAGCACCTAGCATCCAGCATTGAGAACTAAGAGCTCAGCAAGTAGAGAGAGAGAGAGAGAAGGGCGATCGAACTCCCCCTAGCAGTTCATCCCCACAGCTAAGAACAGGCCCTCACGAGGCTGTTCCCCCTTGTACTGTTCTTCATCATCAGCCGAAGAGGCAATCCACCCACCACAAACTAGAGTAGGGTATTACACCACAACGGTGGCCCGAACTAGTATAAACTCTGTGTCTCTTGTGTTGTTCTTGTAGTAGATAGATCCTTGCGAGACGGAGAGGTAGAGGGCACGATCTCCGCGCGCACCCCAGAGTTCGAACCTTAAGGGTCTGCCGGAACCCGTGATCCGACATTTGGCGCGCCAGGTAGGGGTGCAATGGAATCTGTCTTCCACCACTCCGTTCTCCTCCGACCATCCCATCCATGTCCGACGCCCGTCGGGCCCGCGCTGAGCGCCGGGCCGTCATCGCTTCCCGCGTCGTCCTGATGGCCCCCGTCAGTGGACGTCCTCGTGGTTCCCCGTCGCCCGCCGTCAACGCCGCCACCGGCCCGGCGGGGAACGAGTAGTAGGCGTCCTCTCAGCACCCGTCCGTGCGGAGAGACGGCCGCACCGCTACTCCGTCGCTCACCCCAGCTGGCTCTTCGTCCCACGCGCTCCGCGCGCCCTTGGAGGCTCGAGCTGCACTCATCGCGGCGAACGAGCTCCTGCGCTACCGCCCCGTCGACGACGTCTACGAGGAGTGGCTCGACCGCGTCGCCGAGCTCGTCCGCGCCGCAGGGGGCTCTCCCGCGCCGTCTGCACCGCTGCGCCGCGCTCCGCCCCGCGTGGGCAACGAAGCTCCAGGGGCGTTCCAGCCGCCTCCCTTCCATGAAGACGCCGTGGCCCCAAGGCGCGCAGCCCCTAGGCGGAACCCGCGCCGTCAAGCGCCAGCCCAACAGGAGCGGAGCTGCCAAGAAGTCCCGCGACCGCAAGAGGCCGCCCGAGCGCTCCCAGCTCCGGTTTGCCGAGACCCCGCTCCGGCTCCGGCGCGTCAAGACCCCGCACTGCTCCCAGCTGCAGCGCAAGGGGACCCGCAAGGCCAGGCTCTCCCTCAACCAAAACCTCCCGCTGTCACCGCAGGTTGCCGCGCCTACACTGCCGAACTGCGCAGTGTCACATTGCCCGGCAAGTTCAAGCCGGACCTGCCTCCTCGCTACGATGGCACGACTGACCCCACGGAGTTCCTCCAGCTCTACGAGCTGGGAATCGATGCTGCCAGCAGGGACGAAAAGGTCATGGCCAACTGGTTCCCCATGGCGTTGAAGGAAGGCGCCCGCACATGGCTCCTGAACCTGGCCCCAGGCACGATCTCCTCCTGGGACCATATGCGGACTCGCTTCATCGCCAACTTCCAAGGTACCCGCGACCGGCCTCCCGCCGTGAGCGACATGCGCCGCATCAAGCAGCAACCTAGGGAGACCCTGCAGAAATACATCCAGCACTTCAACAGTGCACGCCTCAAGATCCCCAGGGTGTCCGAGGAAGCCATCATTTCAGCCTTCTCCGATGGCGTGCGCGACGTCAAGATGAAGGAGGAGTTGGCGATGCATGAAGACCTCTGCACCTCCCTGGAACTGTTCAACTTGGCGACCAAGTGCGCCAGGGCTGAGGAGGGATGCCTCTCCCTCCTCGAGCTGCCTGCCGCAGACCCAGAAGAGAAGAAGCCCAAGCCAAGGACATGAAGCGCAAGGGGGCCGCCGTGCTCGCTGCGGAGCCGGACACCAAGCGGGGCAAGGATCTTCCAGAATCCTCTAGAGGCAGTCGGTACTGCGTGTACCATGACCTCCACACCCACAACACCAACGAATGCCAAGAGCTCCGCGTCGTGCGAGAAGGAAGAGTCGGCCGGCGCCCTGACCGTACTGACCGGGGCTACGGCCGTGGAGGAGGAAGAAACCCGGGACGCTGGGAAGATCGCGGCCCACGTCAAGGTTGGCGCGACCAACCTCGCGAGGACCGCTGGCGTGACCCACCTCGCGAGGGGGACTGGAGGGACCAGCCTCGCGAGGATCGCCCTCATGGCAACCCAGGCCTGCCGCCGCTGCCACCTCAGCCAAGAAGGAATGAGGACCGACACCAAGACGAAGGGGCTGGGGGCTTCCAAGAGCCACACGCAATCGCCTGCATCCTAGGCGGAGCCCAAGCCCCAGCCTCCCAGCGTATCTTCAAGCAGTTTGCCCGCGAAGTGAATGCAGTTATCCCCAAGCTCGAAGCAACGCGTCCCCTCAGGTGGTCGGCTTGCGCCATCACGTTCAGCTCAGCAGACCAGCTCAAGTGTGCAGCCACAGCAGGGGTGCTCCCGATGCTATGCTCCCCAGTAATCAGCAATGTTCTAGTCACCAGGACCCTCATCGACAGAGGGGCAGGGCTAAACGTCTTGTCCGTGGAAACATTCAACAAACTTCAAGTGCCCTACGACCAACTTCAACCAACCAAGCCTTTCTCCGGAGTCACCGACGGTTCCACAGTCCCGATCGGGCAGGTCCGCCTCCCGGTCACCTTTGGGGCTCGCAGCAACTACCGCACCGAGCTCATCGACTTCGATGTCGCCCACATTCGCCTGCCGTACAACGCCATCCTCGGGTACCCTGCGCTGGCCAAGTTCATGGCCGTGACTCACCACGGCTACAACGTCCTCAAGATGCCAGGAAGCGGCGGTGTCATCACGGTGCCCTGTGAAGAGAAGGATGCAGTGTGTTCCCTGGAGCGAGCCTTTCAAGCCGCATCACTAGAAGACCCAGATCACGGAAGCAAGAGGCTTCCTGAGACCACCCCCAAGAAGAAGAAGACGTCGCCAGGCTCGGCCCCTCAGGGCCCCTGTCTGCCAAGGGGGACTCACCTTCCATCGCATAGGAAAGCGCGCCCGGTGCCCTCCTCAGGCAAGGCTCGGGGGCTCTCACCTGGAGGGCCACCGACCTTGCCAGGGTCACGAGGGAGGCGCTTGGGCACAATGTGGAGGCGTGCTTTGAAGCACCTTTCCCTCGAAAGGAAGCCAGGAAAGGAAGAACAGACCAGCAGGAGTTTGTTAGCAAGGCCATTCAAGAACTACAGGAGTCAAGGATCATGAGAGGTTGCCGACGCTCACCAGCTGTGGCTCCCCATCCAGGCGAGGATGGTGGGCTGCGCGTTTGCGTCGACGTACCAGGGCTCAATCAGATCGCCGCGACGGAGCGCCTCTGGCCCTCCCAAGTGGGGTGCTGCGGAGGACCGCCCCACAGCTATGTTCGCATGCCTTACGGTCTGCCGAGCGTGGCTGCGGCGTACCAGCGCCTCATGAGGAGCATCTTGAAGGCGCAAGAAGACATGCGTTTTGCGGCCCTGGCGGAGTTGGGGACAGCTCATGAGGAGCCACCAGTGCCTCCGGAGCCTCCCGAGACCCCAGGGCCTGGGGGCTCATGAGGATCGGCTTCTGCAGCCCACCGAGTCTGCTGCACCAACACCACTTCGTCGGCGACATCTTCAGGTGACATCTTTCAAGTTTCATTCCTAGATGGGAGCGCTGTAACACCCCGGATGCAACTTTCCATATTCGTAACTCCAACTCTTGCCTTTTCCGGAGGTGCAATATGATTTTTCCTTCGTGGTTGGGTTTTGTTTTTGTTTTGCATTTTTGTTCATGTCATGCATCTCATCTCTTAGCATCATGCGCATTGCATCTGCATGTTTTCATAAAACTCATAGCCGTTCCCAGTTTCCCTTTCTCTCTTTGCCTCCGTTGTCATTTTGTCAGGCCCTTGTCCTCGTTGACATCTCTCAGACCCCTCGTGTCCGTGTCCGAAACTTACCCGAACCCGACTCGGGCTGTCATTACCAGTGGGTCCGGATCATCCCCTTACGTCTACAAAACATCTCTGTTTTGTTAATTAGGCTCACTAACTATTTTATTCGCGACCGTCCGATTACATCGAAGGGTCCAAAATCAGCCCACACTCTAATTCCACCTACCTATATAATCTAGCCTAACCCTAGTTTCTAGGACGGCTGTCCCATCCTTCCATTCCCTCCGCCGCCGCCAATCCACCTGGTCACTTCTTCCACATCGGGGTCCTCCCGATCCAGTTCCACCCGAATCCCCTCGCAGCCAGCCTCTCCTTCCCTCGTTTTCACCACCACCAACCAGAGCCCGCAACCACGATCCCAAATCCCTCCTGCGCCCGATCTCCCTGCTCCCCTTGCCTCCTCTGTTCCCCACCAAGTCCCCGCCCCGTTTTGCCATTTTCTGCCCGCTCCTTGCCAGAGTTCCTTGCAGCGCCACCGCCTTGGACACCTCCTCTGCCGGTGAGATGCCTCGCTGCTACTCTTTCTTTTCCCCTGCACCTCCCCTGCCTCACATCTCCCTGTCTTCCTCCCGATGCAGCGCCATGGATGGCTACAGCCCGAGCCTTCCCTCATCCAGGAGGTACGAGCCCGAGCTCCTCGATCCCTCCTCACCGTCCAAGTCCCTCGCCGGAGCACGCCGCCGCTAGCGTCCTCGACCAGCAGGCGTGCCCCTACTCCCTTCTCCTTTATTTCCTTCCTCCTGCCTCCCCTCACTCTCGATCTCTCTCTGTAACAGCAGCGACGCCGCCATCTTCTTCCCAGAGGGCCTCGACGAGAGCCTCGCCTGCGCCCCTCTGTCTCGTCAGCTGGATCCCGCCGCCCGGATCCTCCCCGAGCGCCCAGTCCCGCCTGCCTGAGCCCCCGCGTCGCCAGCCGTCGTCCCTGCCGCCAAGTCCCTGCCGCTGCTCTTCTCTCTATCGAGCAGAGGACGAGCACCTCGACCCGTGCCTCGCTGGACCGCTCGCACGTGCGTTGACCAGCGCCAGCACGTGGGTCGCGCCCAGCTCCGCTGCCGAGCCGGCCCAGCAACCACTCTGCGTCCAGCCCAGCTCTGCCGGCCGGGCCAAGGCCCACTGGGTGAGGCCGCCCCCCCCCCCCCCCCGAGCGCCCTTCCTCTGTTTTTTTTCTGTTGGGCCAGTCTGCCAGATTCGGCCCATATCATGTTTTTCCAGCGTCTGCGAATTTATCTTTTGTCCAGTGATTAACAGATTTGCAGAAAAACCCTTGAACTTCATGCATATAATAACTCATGAACCGTGCGTCATATTAAAATAATTTATATATGTAAAATGCTCAGAAATTTGTGTAGTTTAATAATATGCAACTTTCATCCATGTTTAAAATGTTTAAAATGCTGTTTGATTAAATTTTCATAAATGCCATGCTAAAATGATTTATTTCATAACTAATTAACCGCAAATCGGAATTTATTAAACTTTATATGTAAATGGGGTAGAAAAATGCCTAGTTTAATATGGTGCACTTCATTTTGCTCTTTAACAACATTAAAATTATGTATAGGGAAGAACAGTACCAAACCTTAAATTATGCATATGAGGATTTTTCGGAATTGTTGTTCGTTGTTCCGGCCTCATTTAAACTTGCCTAGATAGGTAGTTTTGTTATGCTTCACCCCTTGCCATGTTTAATAACATTTAATACTGTTGGGTACATAAACAAGAGAGAACTAAATAAATTGATGTGGTGTTTCGTCAATATGCAACTCGTTGCACATTGAGCTCCACTTAATTTGTAGTGTTGTTTGATGCACTTTGCCATGCCATGCATATTTAACCAGACATGCATCATACTTGATTGTGCATCATGCCATGTTTATGTGATGGTTGTTTACTATGTTGTCTGTTTGTTTCCGGGTTGCCTCTCTCGTTAGCTTCGGTTTCGTTCCGGAGTTGTGAGGATTCGTTCGTCTACGTAAGTTTGTCTTATTCATGGACTCGTTCTTCTTCCTTGCGGGATCTCAGGCAAGATGACCATACCCTCGAAATCACTTCTATCTTTGCTTGCTAGTTTGCTCGCTCTTTTGCTATGCCTATGCTGCGATACCTACCACTTGCTTATCATGCCTCCCATATTGTTAACCCAAGCCTCTAACCCACCTTGTCCTAGCAAACCATTGATTGGCTATGTTACCGCTTTGCTCAGCCCCTCTTATAGCGTTGTTAGTTGCAGGTGAAGATGAAGTTTGTTCCTTGTTGGAACATGGAGATGTTGTTCCTTGTTGGAACATGTTTACTTGTTGGGATATCACAATATATCTTATTCAATTAATGCATCTATATACTTGGTAAAGGGTGGAAGGCTCGGCCTTATGCCTAGTGTTTTGTTCCACTCTTGCCGCCCTAGTTTCCGTCATATCGGTGTTATGTTCCTGGATTTTGCGTCACTAACGCGGTCGGGTGATATATGGGACCCCCTTGACAGTTCGCTTTGAATAAGACTATTCCAGCAGGCCCAACCTTGGTTTTACCATTTGTCTACCACCTATCCCTTTCCCTTGGGTCTGATCAACCCGAGGGTCATCTTTATTTAGCCCCCCCGGGCCAATGCTTGTTAAAGTGTTGGTCCGAACCGAGCTGCCTGCGGGGCCACCGCGGGGAAACTCGAGGCCTGGTTTTACTCGTAGCCTGTCTCATCCGGTGTTGCCCTGAGAACGAGATATGTGCAGCTCCTATCAGGATGTCGGCGCATCGGGCGGTTTTGCTAGACTTGTTTTATTACTGTCGAATGTCTTGTAGCCAGGATTCCGAGACTGATCGGGTCTTCCCGGGGAGAAGGAATATCCTTCGTTGATCGCGAGAGCTTATCATGGGCTAAGTTGGGACACCCCTGCAGGGTTTTGAACTTTCGAAAGCCGTGCATGCGGCTATGTGGCAGACGGGAATTTGTTAACGTCCGGTTGTAGAAAACCCGAAGTTGATCTTAATTAAAAATACACCAACTGCGTGTGTAACCGTGATGGTCTCTTCTCGGCGGGGTCCGGGAAGTGAACACGGTTGTTGGAGTTATGTTTGACGTAAGTAGTTCAGGATCACTTTTTGATCATAGTTGTTTGACTGTGCTTTGCTTTCTCTTCTCGCTCTCTTTTGCGTATGTTAGCCACCATACATGCTAGTCGCTTGCTGCAGCTCCACCTCATACCTTTTACCCTACCTATAAGCTTAAATAGTCTTGATCTCGCGGGTGTGAGATTGCTGAGTCCTCGTGACTCATCAGATACTTCCAAAACCAGTTTGCAGGTGCCGATGAGACCGTGCAGGTGACGCACCCCGAGCTCAAGGAGGAGCTCGATGAAGATCTTGTTCTTTATGTTGTTTCGTTCTAGTCGATCAGTAGTGGGCCCAATTGGGGTCGATCGTGGACCTTTGTCGCTTTTGGGGTTTCTTCTTTTACTTTGGCTCCGTAGTCGGGCCCTGATTGTAAATGTATGATGTAATGCTTTACTTATGTATTGTGTGAAGTGGCAATTGTAAGCCAACTATGTATCTCTTTCCCTTATGTATTACATGGGTTGTGTGAAGATTACCTCATTTGCGACATTCCTTTTCAATGCGGTTATGCCTCTAAGTCGTGCTTCGACACGTGGGAGATATAGCCGCATCGAGGGCGTTACAAGTTGGTAATCAGAGCATTCCCCGACCTTAGGAGCCCCCACTGATTGATCGTTTTTAGTGGCCAAGTTGTGTCTAGAAAAATGTTTTGAGTCATTTAGGAATTATATATCGGAGAGTTTAGGAATTCTTTTTACTTCCCAGTCTCCTCATCGCTCTGGTAAGGCATCCTGACGTAGAGTTTTATAACTCTTCTCTTCTCAAATTTCACTAAAAAAATTTTAGGATCACGCGGGTATCTTAGAATCGTTCCGATGGTTTTATGATGACAACATTGTCTTGGTTGCCTCCCGTCAGCAGGGGTTTTAGTGGAAGTGTCCCAGGGAGTTGAGCTCCGAGGTGTTGTCGTCATAATTTTATCGTTGCAGTTCTGGAATACCTGAGTTTAGTACGCCGACATCGAAAATCTCTTTTGTACAGTTGTTGGTGAGATAACCCTGATAGCCCAGTACTGAGGCGAGTGCGGGAGTATTGCCATGACTTGTATAACGGATGCTTTTCGAAGGTTGAGGTAGATGATTTCCGAGGATTTCTTGGTTATGTGTTGAAGGATGGATACAGCTGGATCTAGGTATTGTTAGTTTGGGTGATATATTTTGTGTCCCCTGTATCCCCAACACCTGATTGCATAACCGGAAAGTTTCGGGAGTTTATAGGTGGGAATTCAAGTAGCTCCTAGGATATCTTTCCAACAGACACATGATACGATATGGGATCTATCATATGTTTGTTCTGGCTTATTTTGCAAGCCAATCCTTGGTTTTTTGTTTTGTTTTGTGGTATTCGAGTTGCTTCAATGTCAAGTGTTCATTCCATACCTTCCCTAAGCGGTGTTCTCATATTACTATGTGGATACCAATCCTTCATGATATCTGAGAGTGCCATGTAAATTCTTTTTCAACCGGTGTGTCCCTCTTCAAGTGGATCCGATCACTTCAACATTCGCAAGATCAATTATCAGTTCTTCTCAACGGTGTTTGCTTCATTCGTTCCAAGTTGCCTTTGTTTCCCACCCTCCCACCCTTTTTCTTCAAGGACTCTGATTTCTTGATCAAGCATCCACTTTATTGTTGTGAAATCTCTCCATTCTTTTCTTTCAATTTTCTTATCCGGTGGTTTCCCATGAAGATACTAATGGAGCTTCAAGTTTATTATTCTGCGTTCTCTTTGCTTCTCTGGTGGATTCAATTCAAGCTTTCGATGTTGATCACATTCCTTTTCTCATTTCAAGTTCTTTCTTATGCCGGTGTATTTCTTAATCATACACTTCTTGCTATTCAATTTGTTCTGAAGTTTTGAAGATATCTCAAAAGATTCTAGTTCCCATTCTCAATTCACTCAATTTCTTTTGAGGATGCTATCTCATTCAAGCCATTTAATTCAACCGGTGCAATCTCCCCTTTCAAGCAATCTTTTCAACGGTGTTTCTTTTGAGTGGGCCCTAACCCACATGTCTTTTCCCAGGATCTTACCTGACTCTTCTAATTTTCTTACCGGAGTTATTCTCAAATTCTTTTCCAATTTTGATGTAAGAATGTATTATCATCAGTCAAAGGTCTTTCTCCAAGATCTTTCAAATTATTTTCATTATTGGTTCAACCTTTCCAATTCTCTTTCCGGAGTGCCTCAACAATTCATGGTGGTGTTTCTCGTCATCATTCTCAACATTTGAAGACCGACCAAGAGTTTCTCTTAAATCTTGCTCCATTCTTTTCAAGATTCATGGTTCTAGATTTTGTCATCCTCTCATAATTGTTTTTGATTGTGAGAATAATTTTCACCCATCCGGAGCAATTCAGGAGCCTTTTCAGTTTGATTCTCCAAAGCCCATCATCTCAGAATTATTCATTCTCAACTTTCAGCTCTCGTTCTCCAAATTTTACCGGTGTTTCATTCAACTATTCTCTAATCAGCTCGGGATCTCTGCGTTCATTTATATCTAAATTCTCTCAAGTATCTTCGTTCATTTGCTAACTCTTCCCGGTGTTTCTTTATCTTTTCTTCGTTCATTTTCAATTCTTTCGGTGGTTCGTTCAAGATCCTTCTTCCTTTGTTATCATATAGATTCATTCTTTCTTTCCAATCCTACCGGCGGTTCGTTGAAGACCTTCCCAAGTTTGTGCTATATCTCTCTTAATCCTTTCTACGAGAATAAGTAGTATGCCAAATCCCTTGCTTGTCATCAATCTAAATTGGTGAAGGATATGCATAACGTAATTCTTATTATGGTTTCATCCAAGTGATATAGTTTCTTCTTTCCGGAGTTGTTCATCTTGTCACATTTCTCAGTTCTATGTTGTTCATCTTTCTTTCCAGAGTTCCAAGTTTTCTCGGTTATATCATTTCTAAGCTCCATCTAAATCATCGCAAGGTTTCACCTTGTGTTCTCAACTTCTCTTTCTTCCTATCATCTTTTTCTTACCGGAGTTCTTCATGGAGGCTCTACATGATGATTCACAAAGGACTTAATTCCTTCTCGAAGTGTTCATCGGGGTTCTTTTCAGGGGAGCTCAAGTATTCTTTATCTTGCATTTTAAAGTGCAATCCTTTCAACCGTATCATTCGAGGTGGTATTATGTCATTCTTGATAATTGGAGTTCATGTCTCATGACTTACATGTTGTCAAGAATAAGGTATTTTAAATCCATCAATCTCTTCATTGGAGTCATCTTCGGTTATATTTCACCTAAAGCCTTCCCTAAGGATTGTTGCTATTTATGGTGCTCATTAATGACCCAAGTTCTTCATTTGTCCTCCCGGTGAAATAAGCTTTCTCGTCTCCTTGTTTTTATCAATCCAATTCTTTTCCCATGAGTGGCAGGTTGTCACCTCATATTTTGAAATGTTTCCATAAGCCCACTACAAGCTTATTCTTTTCATTGTTGGTTTTTCCAACAACTCCGCTATAACCTTCTTGGAAGGGTACTTTCCAAGCTCACTTGGGGCAAAAGTTGTCATTTTCTTCTCCGTCCCTTTATCCCAACGATCTAACTTCTATTATTTCGTTACAGAGGCATTGTGATGTTGTTCTCTTCACTCATCATCTCGAATTGTGAGGACCGTGTTCTTTTCGTGCTTATCCATTTAACCGGAGTGTTGTGTCATCTCTTCAAGTTCTCTCATCTTATCAAGTTTTGCCTTCCTTCTCTACCGGAGTGCTGTCTGAAATCTTTCCTACCACTTGTGCCATTCTTTCAAAAGTTCCGGAGGCAGTGTTTGTTGATTTCATCAAGTATCCTCTCATCTTTCCAAGTTCATGATTCTAATTCAATCCATTTTTAGTCGGAGTGCTGCCCAAATTATATCATTCTGATTCCTTCTCTATTTCGTTTTGGCCGGAGTGGCTTCAATGTCAATTATGTCATTTAAGCTCGTCTTTTTTGCCGTATTTCTGGTTCCTTGTCTAACGGAGTGTTTTCCACTTCGTTCATCTTCATTGTATCCCTTTTCTCTCAATTTGCTCAACCTCGCAAGGTTCATTGGTTTCACTCGTTTGTCAAAGAAGCAACTTTGTTTGACCTCTTCTTCTTCCATTTTCTATCCGGTGCCATCCTAGATCTCGGGATGAGATCATCTCCTAGTGGTGGAGTGTTGTAACACCCCGGATGCAACTTTCCATATTCGTAACTCTAACTCTTGCCTTTTCCGGAGGTGTAATATGATCTTTCCTTCGTGGTTGGGTTTTGTTTTTGTTTTGCATTTTTGTTCATGTCATGCATCTCATCTCTTAGCATCATGCGCATTGCATCTGCATGTTTTCATAGAACTCGTAGCCGTTCGCAGTTGCCCTTTCTCTCTTTGCCTCTGTTGTCATTTTGTCAGGCCCTTGTCCTCGTTGACATCTCTCAGACCCCTCGTGTGCGTGTCCGAATCTTACCCGAACCCGAATCGGGCTGTCATTACCAGTGGGTCCGGATCATCCCCTTACGTCTACAAAACATCTCCGTTTTGTTAATTAGGCTCCCTAACTATTTTATTCGTGACCGTCCGATTACATCGAAGGGTCCAAAATCAGCCCACACTTTAATTCCACCTACCTATATAATCTAGCC
The DNA here is from genome assembly GCA_032464435.1 of Aegilops umbellulata. Classification (NCBI taxonomy): domain Eukaryota; kingdom Viridiplantae; phylum Streptophyta; class Magnoliopsida; order Poales; family Poaceae; genus Aegilops; species Aegilops umbellulata. The sequence goes on from CP136055.1 coordinate 92,732,943, forward strand.
TAACCATAGTTTCTAGGACGGCTGTCCCATCCTTCCATTCCCTCCGCCACCGCCAATCCACCTGGTCACTTCTTCCACATCGGGATCCTCCCGATCCATTTCCACCTGAATCCCCTCGCAGCCAGCCTCTCCTTCCCTCGTTTTCACCACCACCAACCAGAGCCCGCAACCACGATCCCAAATCCCTCCTGCGCCCGATCTCCCTGCTCCCCTTGCCTCCTCTGTTCCCCACCAAGTCCCCGCCCCGTTTTGCCGTTTTATGCCCGCTCGTTGCCGGAGTTCCTTGCAGCGCCACCGCCTTAGACGCCTCCTCTGCCGGTGAGATGCCTTGCTGCTGCTCTTGCTTTTCCCCTGCACCTGCCCTGCCTCACATCTCCCTGTCTTCCTCCCGATGCAGCGCCATGGATGGCTGCTGCCCGAGCCTTCCCTCGTCCAGGAGGTAGGAGCCCGAGCTCCTCGATCCCTCCTCGCCGGCCAAGTCCCTCGCCGGAGCACGCCGCCGCTAGCGTCCTCGACCAGCAGGCGTGCCCCTACTCCCTTCTCCTTTATTTCCTTCCTCCTGCCTCCCCTCACTCTCGATCTCTCTCTCTGTAACAGCAGCGACGCTGCCATCTTATTCCTAGAGGGCCTCGAAGAGAGCCTCGCCTGCGCCCCTCTGTCTCGTCGGCTGGATCCCGCCGCCCGGATCCTCCCCGAGCGCCCAGTCCCGCCTGCCGGAGCCCCCGCGTCGCCAGCCATCGTCCCTGCCGCCAAGTTCCTGCCGCTGCTCTTCTCTCTATTGAGCAGAGGACGAGCACCTCGACCCATGCCTCGCTCGACCGCTCGCACGCGTGTTGACCAGCCCCAGCGCGTGGGTCGCGCCCAGCTCCGCTGCCGAGCCGGCCAAGCAACCACTCTGCGTCCAGCCCAGCTCCGCCGGCCGGGCCAAGGCCCACTGGGTGAGCCCCCCCCCCCCCCCGAGCGCCCTTCCTCTGTTTTTTTCTATTGGTCCAGTCTGCCAGATTCGGCCCATATCATGTTTTTCCAGCGTCTGCGAATTTATCTTTTGTCCAGTGATTAACAGATTTGCAGAAAAACCCTTGAACTTCATGCATATAATAACTCATGAACCGTGCATCATATTAAAATAATTTATATATGTAAAATGCTCAGAAATTTGTGTAGTTTAATAATATGCAACTTTCATCCATGTTTAAAATGTTTAAAATGTTGTTTGATTAAATTTGCATAAATGCCATGCTAAAATGATTTATTTCATAACTAATTAACCGTAACTCGGAATTTATTAAACTTTATATGTAAATGGGGTAGAAAAATGCCTAGTTTAACATGGTGCACTTCATTTTGCTGTTTAACAACATTAAAATTATGTATAGGGCAGAACAGTACCAAACCTTAAATTATGCATATGAGGATTTTTCGGAATTGTTGTTCGTTGTTCCGGCCTCATTTAAACTTGCCTAGATAGGTAGTTTTGTTATGCTTCACCCCTTGCCATGTTTAATAACATTTAATATTGTTGGGTACATAAACAAGAGAGAACTAAATAAATTGATGTGGTGTTTCGTCAGTATGCAACTCGTTGCACATTGAGCTCCACTTAATTTGTAGCGTTGTTTGATGCACTTTGCCATGCCATGCATATTTAACGAGACATGCATCATACTTGATTGTGCATCATGCCATGAGTATGTGATGGTTGTTTACTATGTTGTCTGTTTGTTTCCGGGTTGCCTCTCTCGTTAGCTTCGGTTTCGTTCCGGAGTTGTGAGGATTCGTTCGTCTACGTCCGTTTGTCTTCTTCATGGACTCGTTCTTCTTCCTTGCGGGATCTCAGGCAAGATGACCATACCCTCGAAATCACTTCTATCTTTGCTTGCTAGTTTGCTCGCTCTTTTGCTATGCCTATGCTGCGATACCTACCACTTGCTTATCATGCCTCCCATATTGCTAACCCAAGCCTCTAACCCACCTTGTCCTAGCAAACCGTTGATTGGCTATGTTACCGCTTTGCTCAGCCCCTCTTATAGCGTTGTTAGTTGCAGGAGAAGATGAAGTTTGTTCCTTGTTGGAACATGGAGATGTTGTTCCTTGTTGGAACATGTTTACTTGTTGGGATATCACAATATATCTTATTCAATTAATGCATCTATATACTTGGTAAAGGGTGGAAGGCTCGGCCTTATGCCTGGTGTTTTGTTCCACTCTTGCCGCCCTAGTTTCCGTCATATCGGTGTTATGTTCCTGGATTTTGCGTCACTAACGCGGTCGGGTGATATATGGGACCCCCTTGACAGTTCGCTTTGAATAAGACTATTCCAGCAGGCCCAACCTTGGTTTTACCATTTGTCTACCACCTATCCCTTTCCCTTGGGTCTGATCAACCCGAGGGTCATCTTTATTTAGCCCCCCCGGGCCAATGCTTGTTAAAGTGTTGGTCCGAACCGAGCTGCCTGCGGGGCCACCGCGGGGAAACTCGAGGCCTGGTTTTACTCGTAGCCTGTCTCATCCGGTGTTGCCCTGAGAACGAGATATGTGCAGCTCCTATCAGGATGTCGGCGCATCGGGCGGTTTTGCTAGACTTGTTTTATTACTGTCGAATGTCTTGTAGCCAGGATTCCGAGACTGATCGGGTCTTCCCGGGGAGAAGGAATATCCTTCGTTGATCGCGAGAGCTTATCATGGGCTAAGTTGGGACACCCCTGCAGGGTTTTGAACTTTCGAAAGCCGTGCCCGCGGTTATGTGGCAGATGGGAATTTGTTAACGTCCGGTTGTAGTAAACCCGAAGTTGATCTTAATTAGAAATACACCAACTGCGTGTGTAACCGTGATGGTCTCTTCTCGGCGGGGTCCGGGAAGTGAACACGGTTGTTGGAGTTATGTTTGACGTAAGTAGTTCAGGATCACTTTTTGATCATAGTTGTTCGACCATGCTTTGCTTTCTCTTCTCGCTCTCTTTTGCGTATGTTAGCCACCATACATGCTAGTCGCTTGCTGCAGCTCCACCTCATACCTTTTACCCTACCTATAGGCTTAAATAGTCTTGATCTCGCGGTTGTGAGATTGCTGAGTCCTCGTGACTCATCAGATACTTCCAAAACCAGTTTGCAGGTGCCGATGAGACCGTGCAGGTGACGCACCCGAGCTCAAGGAGGAGCTCGATGAAGATCTTGTTCTTTATGTTGTTTCGTTCTAGTCGATCAGTAGTGGGCCCAGTTGGGGTCGATCGTGGACCTTTGTCGCTTTTGGGGTTTCTTCTTTTATTTTGGCTCCATAGTCGGGCCCTGATTGTAACTGTATGATGTAATGCTTTACTTATGTATTGTGTGAAGTGGCGATTGTAAGCCAACTATGTATCTCTTTCCCTTATGTATTACATGGTTTGTGTGAAGATTACCTCATTTGCGACATTGCTTTTCAATGCGGTTATGCCTCTAAGTCATGCTTCGACACGTGGGAGATATAGCCGCATCGAGGGCGTTACAAGCGCCCTCCTAGGGTTGCGTCACTCCCAGGCCGCGTGGGTCCGTCCCTGTGGTGTGTATCCCTTTTTCATTTCTTTAGTTGTTAGCTTGCTTTGCTGGGTGCGCCCCTCGGGCTGCATCATCCCGAGGCCACTCGGGCTAGGCCCAGCGGCGTGTATCCCCTCCGCGTTTACTTCTGGTTATGGATTCGCCTATCGTGCTTGATTACTCAATGCCGTCCGCGGCACCTCTCCTTCTCCATGTCGACCACTTGCACGTTAAAGGGGGGGCGCCTGAGCATCACGACTCAGGGCTCTTACTGGCTCTCCAGCCCTCACCCTCTGGTCTTGTACACGGCATCGCGACCTGGCAAACCAGCGACGGCTGAGACAAGCTCGAGGGCCGGGACCCGAGGATGTAGAGTGTCGGCATCTAACCAAATTTTGCAGGGACACATTTCAAGATATGGCCCAGTGCCAGGCGCAACCCGCCTAGAGGTAGGGCCTCGTGAGTCCCGCGCTGGCTCACGGGTGCCCAGACACACCTCACCCACTCCAGCCAGCGAACTCCTGAGCGACTAACGATCAACTGATGGCTGTCACGGCAGCCCCGTCTTCTTTCTGTGATGAATCTGCAGGGTCCATGAAGGGAGTTGCGCTAGCCAAGGCCCTCACGGTGTTCCCTTCACCCTTGCTCGCGCGAACCGCTTGCACGTTAAAGGGGGGTGCCTGAGCACCGCGACTCATTGCTCCTACTGGCTCTCCAGCCCTCACCCTCTGGCCTTGACCACGGCATCGCGACCTGGCATACCAGCGACGCCTGAGACCAGCTCGAGGGCCGGGACCCGAGAACGTAGAGCAGAAAGGGGAGCAAGGGCGAGGGAGAAGGGGCACGTGAGGACCTTGGCCGGTGACTCCGCTCAGGCTACCCCCCGAACCTGACGACACGCTGGGGACGATCCCAGACCCTCAAAGATAAGTTACCATCGAGAACGTTTGCTACCGTAGCACTACCCCCGCACCTAAAGCAGCTCCGTACTAGCGAAGTCGCCTCCCTTTCTCATCAAGCGATGGCTTCTTGGGCGCCAAAGGGGACCTCCTGAGCATCGCGACTCAGGGGCTCTTACCGGACCTCGGGTCGCTCACCTCCTGGCCTTGACCACGGCACCGCGACCTGGCATACCAGCGACGGCTGACGCCGCCTTGGGACTGGGACCTGTCGACGCAGAGCACCAAGCCTTCGCGAGGTGTGAAAGGGAGAACTAAACTATGACGGAATTTGCGATTCGCACAGATCCGTAGCAAGGGTTCCATATTAACAAACAAGGATCACAACCGCCTTACAAGCCCCTATGGGGCGCAATATGATTCCTCGCAGGGAACGGAACCTAAGGGGAGTTAACTACTCGCGCCCGGGCAAAAGATGCCATCACCAACAGTGGGCCGTCAAGTACCAGCGCCAACCCCATCCAGATCAGGGTCGGCGGCGGCCAAGCGAGCCTGCCCTGCTCCGGGGGCGGCGCTGGCTCGCAGGCTCGTAGCTGTCGTCGCTCGTCTCCGGAGTCACGAATACTTCGCTGGAGTCGCTAGATCCTCCAGTGCTCCCGTCGTTGGTGGAACTATCCGGAGAGCGGCCGGCGGGCCCAGCCCTCGCTGTGGCAGGGTCCTGGCTGCCCCCCTGGGGCAGCACTCCAGCCGGCGCCCGATCGCGTCGAAGATCTTGAAGAACATCACTGAAGCGCCGTCGTACTCCAGGTGGATCGTGAGGGCGCCCCTCGTTCTGCAACCCCGAGCGATTTCGCCCCAGCCGCGAGTCATGAAGACCTCGCCCGAGGCAGTGATCGCGACCTCTGCCTCGGTTGCAGGAGTGCTGCAGCCGGCGTGCTGCAGCCATAGCTCCAGAAGCCTCCCCTGCCGGAAGACGGAGGCGAAGAAGGGGGGAAGGCGAATCCAGGTTCGAGGAGGCATGGCGGCGTGGAGCACAAGCTCGCGCGAGGAGCCTTCGGCATGGACCCCAGGCGGGATGACCAGCACCTTTGTGACCCGCCGGCGCCGACGACGACGCTGGCCGCGGGGACCAGCACCGTCCCCCTCAAGGTCGGCGGCATGCATAGGAAGCGGGAACCCCGGCGGAGGCCACTCGTACCAATGTCTCAGCGCCACCTGACGGCGCTCCTCATCGTGGCCGCGGGGAGCCGGTCGTTTCTTCGGCGGGAGAGGGTCTGGCCCCTCTTGAGGAGCCTTTCCCGTCTCCGCCGCAGAAAATCAGCGAATTGGAGCCATCACACCAAGACGGAGCAAGAGCAGAGGCAGAGGAGGAACCAAGGAGAGATGGATCGGAGGGGCACGCCCGGTGCCGTACATATAGCCGGCGAAGGCCAACCGTCGGCCTCCACGATCGCAGGTAATCATGAGACGATTTGCATGCAGGGACATGTCAAATCCGCGCGGTCACCAAGGTGACGTGGGGAAGTGGAGCGCCCACGTCCAATCAACTGCCACACGGCGCCCAAGGCCACAGGCTGTTAGGGCCCGCGGCGCTTCGCCCTTTCCCTTTCGCCTCTCGGCACAGCCAAGTCCATGTGCGCCTTGGGCCCGGGGGCTACTGTCGGCGTTCTGGGAATGGGGGTCCCCAGACTTGCCTGCCTGCGGCCTGCGGCGTGGCTCAAATGGGGGCCCAGCGTGGCCCAGCTTCATCAACACAAGGCTCAAGACCCTCGCGAGGGGCCAAGCCTAGCGAGGCGGACGACACGGCGCTTCCTCGGGCACAGCCTCCTCAGGCTGGCTCGCGAGGAGGCGGAGAGATCAAGGCGGGGTACCTCACGAGGTGCCCATGACGCAAGCCATGACGACCAAGGGTGCCAGGTGGGTGCCAGCCCGCGCAGCGTCTCCCTTTCCTCTTTGGTGCAAAGGGGGCAAGCGCAGGCGAGAGGATCAAGCAAAGGCATCCATTTCGGTGCAACAAGACCAAGACCAGTCCAACGATGGAGAGGAGGTCACCATGGAGCCCAGGACGGCGTCACCACAGGGCCTTTGGCAGGCGAAGACCAACTTTAGTCAGGATAAGTGTACCAGATGTTCCCCTTCGAATTGGCCAATTGTTGGCGCTCTTCCCGCTCAAATATTTGGGAAGAGGCCCAGGGCCTTTGCCTATAAATAGGACTAGCCACCCCCAGGGTAGAGGCATCTAGAATAGATAAGCACCTAGCATCCAGCATTGAGAACTAAGAGCTCAGAAAATAGAGAGAGAGAGAGAGAGAGAGAGAGAGAGAGAGAGAAGGGTGATCGAACTCCCCCGAGCAGTTCATCCCCACAGCCAAGAACAGGCCCTCACGAGGTTGTTCCCCCTTGTACTGTTCTTCATCATCAGCCCAAGAGGCAATCCACCCACCATAAACTAGAGTAGGGTATTACACCACAACGGTGGCCCGAACTAGTATAAACTCTGTGCCTCTTGTGTTGTTCTTGTAGTAGTTAGATCCTTGCGAGACGGAGAGGTAGAGGGCACGATCTCCGCGCGCACCCCAGAGTTCGAACCTTAAGGGTCTGCCGGAACCCGTGATCCGACATTTAACTGCTGGAATGTCTTCAGCTTCATGAGCCTCTATGAAGCAGGCTCATGAACAATCAGTTGGCGCTCTTGGTGTTTAGATGCAGGGAGAACCATTGAGATAGGTTCAACAACTAAGGGCTCTGTGGGAGCAGCCCGATCCTTCTTCGTTTTGCGCTTCTTCTTAGAGGGAGCGACATCAGAAGCTTCAGGATTTTTCCTTTTTCTGGCTTCAGCCTCAGCAGTCCTCGTCTTCTTCAGTTCTAAAGCGGTTGACTTGACCTTTGGCTTCGAGCCAGTCATGTTGCTTGGGAAGACTATGCGAGGTTCTTCCTGCCTTGAAGGTGCAGATTGGTCAGTTGATGGCTTCTTCTTCTTTGCAGCCATTCTTGGGTCGATGCCAGGACGACCAAGAGCCTTGCGCTTTTCAGCCTCATTGTAGGCTTGCACACACTTGTCAGCCAGACTCTTCATGCGCTCACGAGAACCTTTAGCTTCTTCGCGCTTCTTGAGAAAGGCTTCTTTGAGCTCATGCAGCATAACCTTGAAGTTTTTGACATCTTGCACGCTGAGCTTTGCCATGTGCTTCTTGAACTGAGCTTTCTCATAGTCAATTTTGTGCTTCAGTTCAACTATGCGCTGAGCTAGAGCTAGCTCAGAAGCAATGGCACAATTGAAAGAGACGCTGAGACCAATGGGAAGTTGCAGATCTTCAAAGCTGAGGTTGGGAGTGTCAAACCACTCATCAATGAAGTTATGGATGATTGCCACATCAAAGAGAGGCAAATCATTGAAGATTTCTGCTTCTTTGTCAGGACCCCGATCCTAAGCCACATCGATCCAGCGTGTAACACATCATATCACTTTGCGGCCTCACGCACGGTACTCCCACGGGTGCCACCTTACCTGACCCGGGACCGTTTGCGCCTTTTGGCTCACGTATATGATAGTGTCGCTAGCATCCATATGACAGAGAACCCGGGCCGACATGGCTAGTCGTGAACCCAAAGCGGCGCTAGCATATGAGGACAGGCATACATGAATCACATTGAACATTTCGGTCATCAACGTATTTATTCGGGTTGTAGCACTGGGCTAACAGGTCTCCGGTAACCCGGGCTGTAGCAGGCTAGGCAGGACTCCGAATAACAGCGCGTGACATTTCCCCGAAGGGACAGACATAGGAACAACGTGAAACACATGCCGGCCAGTCAAGTGTCCAAGCAGTAGTGCTGGGCTAGCAGGACTCCGGTGAACCGGGCTGTAGCGGACTACTATCGCTCAGAAGCACAAGACTTACATTTCCCCATATGAAAGGCTGCCAAGGATAAACAACTAGATAGTCGGATCCCACTCATACCAAGCATTTCAATCATACACACAATATGCCCGATATGAGTAAATACAACATGGCATCACAACAGTACTCTACGACTCAAGTACTTTATTTAGAAGGCTCCGAGGAGCCATACATATCATCCATACAGATAGGGGTCACACGACCCAACACTCAAGTCATACAAACATACAAGCACATGCGGAAGCAAAGTAGTCTGAGTACAGACACTAGAAAGAAAGAAGGCTTGACAAGGCCTGTCTATCTACAACGACCCTTCACAAGTCTTGGATCACCACCTGGTGATAAGTCACTCGTCAACGTCGAGGTCTACAAAGAACCCACCAGAGGGGTTGGTGCAGTCGTCTGAAAAACATGATTAAAGCAACATGAGTACGGAGGTACTCAGCAAGTCTTACAACAGGAACCTATCATACATGCACATTCTCAAGAAGGTAGTGGGGTTGTTGCAGCAAGCCAGCTTTGACTCTTGGCTAAGCTATCCTACGATAGACACCACTTGTAAATCATTTGTCGCACACGAGTCCACTATCACCATCACAATACTCCACCGTGGATCCTCTCTCGCCATCCTACGAGAGGGCCATCCGCGGTACTCACACTTATCTTGAGATTTTTAGTAGTATCCATTTAACTTGTCTATGAACTGTATAGGTGACCAAGTAGTCCTTTACCGCGGACGCGGCTATTCGAATAGATTTATACCCTGCAGGGGTGTACTTCTTCACACACGCTCTCACCACTTATCGCCGTTTACACGACATGTACTCGGCAACCTTCAAGCGGAAGCCCAGCGAGGGTGTCGGCCACGGCCTACCTAAACACTCAAGTCTCTAGTCCAGGTTTATCGCCTATTCGGGTTCCATCCGCAGGGAGTCCGGCCGAGGTTTCCACTAACGGCCCCGAACGATGTGAACAGGGTTCCGAGACACCAAACGGGCGCCCGGTTGACTCGGCCACGTGCCTACCGCAACACAGCCCACCCCGATGGTCAGCGCCGCGTGCGGCCCCCAGCATGCTACAAACACCAGAAACTACTTTGCAACTCCTGGACAGAGGACAAGCGTGATCAAGAAGCCGAGAGAGTCAATTAAGGATCCCAATGTGTGGTAGTAACTGAACCTTAAATCACACACACAGATCTCAGTTCTTAAGGTCGGCCTCAATGAAACAACCTACCATGTACTCCTACATGGCCTCTCATCGATTCCTTTACCAAATCGTGTTCAACACTTCACTCTTGTCACCGACACAACCTTTCACTCCAGTTCATCATCCCGATGAGCCAGACCTGACACAACTCTAAGCATAGCAAGCATAGCATGGTAGGAACACACACATATATTGGCTCAATCAACTCCTACACATGCTAGTGGGTTTCATCTAGTTACTGTGGCAATGACAGGTCATGCAAAGGAAGTGGGTTCAACTACCGCAACACACAGCAGTTTGAAACGCGTTGTCTTAATGCAGTAAACGAGAGCAGAAGCGAGAACATGGGGTTGTATCGGAATGATCAATGGGTTGCTTGCCTGATGGAGTGGTCGTGGGATACTGCCCTTCCGTTGGATACTCGGAGATATCCTCGGAGGCAGAACCTACCACGATGAACACATCGGAACACAATCAATACATGGCGATATGCAACAACATGATTCATGCTATGACATGGCAATATGAATGTTTCCTGACCTAGTGCAAGTTAAACCAGAAGGGAATGAACCCATTTGAACCAAAGATTCAAATGGAAACTCATTTATTAAGATCATATTAGTGTATCATCTTGTAGTGCCTAAACAGTGGGTTTAACTTGGTTTTTCATGCATGAAACTGGTACAGATGGATAGCTTGCATTTTTCTGATGATTTTTCATATATAACTTATTTCAAACTGAGCTACGGTTGAATTGATATGAATTTTGGAAGTTTAAAACATTTTCTGGAATTTCCTGTTTAAAATTAAATCCAGAAAATAAATAATTGCGTCAACACTGCATCATGCTTGCGTCAGCAAGTCAACAGCGCTGACTAGTCAACCTGACGTGTGGGGGCCACACGTCAGTGACACAGAGACTAAACCCGGTCAAACCCGCGCTGACCGGGGTTTGACTTGGCCTTGGGGCCCACGGTCAGTGGCTTAGGGGGGGGGTTTAGGTTGCGGGATTAGGCGCTAATGACGCCACGTCGGCCTCGCCGGAGTTTCGCCGGCGACGACCTCGAGCCGCGGCGGTTCTTCACCGGAGTTGCGCTACAGGCGGCGAATGGGCGCGCGGAGACCACGGGAGCGAAGCCCGCGCTCGTCCGCACCGATTGGAGCAGATGGGAGAGGCGGGGGCGGCCGGAGCTCGCCGGAGCGAAGCTCAGGGCGGCGGCCGGAGTCGACTTTGAGCGGGCGCAGCGCTGCGGGGCACGGAAAGGCAGGGGAGGAGGGGGAATCGAAGCAGAGGCTCACAGCGGGCTCGTTGGCGTCGACGACGAGCTCGGGGACAGCCGGACGGCGACGTGCGGGCGGGGACGATCTGCGGCGGCCGGCGACGAGGAAAACGACGGGGGCGACTCCACGGGGCGTCCGACGTCTTGTGGCTTGACGCAGAGGACGAGGGGGTCGTGGCGGAGCTCTCGGGCGCAGAGAGAATTCGAGGGGGAGGCGATGGCTACGGCTACGGCGAGCAGCGGCGACGGTGGCGCTCGGCGTTCGCGGGAGAGGGCGACATCCAGGGAGGAGGGAGAGTGAGAGAGAGGGCGAGGGGGTGGCAGCGCGTGGCGTCGTCCGAAACCAGAGCGAGGAGAGGAGGGGCAGGCAGGCAGCTGCCGTGGCGCGCATGCGCGCGGCGTGCGGCGACCACGCGCCCGGCGTCCTCCTGGCGCGGTGGAGACGACGACTGGCGTTGGCCAGTCGGCTGGGCCGGCCTGTTGGCCACTGGGCCAGGCCAGGGAGGTAAGTGCAGGTAAGTTTCCCATTTTTGTTTCCTTTTTCTATTTTTCTGTGACTTTGTAGACTTATTAAAAATACTAAAACAACTCCTAAAATCACCAAACTGCATCTGGTCCTTAGTTAGAATATTTCCAGCCAGGAACATTTTAGTTTGGAGATATTTGAGCATTTGAAATATTTTATAAATTTTAAATGCCCAAATTCAAATACTAATGCATTAATTCAATGACCTTCTGTTGACGTAGAAAAATATGCACCATTTTTGCCAGAGGTTTCAACCCAAGACAAAGAGGGTGAACTTTTTAGAAGGGCATTTCAGGTTCATTGAAAATATTTTTAGTAAACCCTAGTTGATTTCAGGAGGGGTGCTGGGGGTTCTGGCTTCCCCATTTCAAATTTCTGTCAAAAGTAAACATGATGCACACTCTAATGCATGAACTAGGTGGGATGTGACAACTCACCCCCACTCAAAAGAATCTCGTCCCGAGATTTAGGATCTGTCGGAAAGAAGGTGGGATACTCAAGTCGAAGACGATCCTCCCTTTCCCATGTAGCTTCTTGCTCGGAATGGTGTGACCATTGAACCTTGAGAAACTTGATATTGTGGCGCCGAGTGGTACGCTCGGCTTGATCAAGGATACGAACGGGGTATTCCCGATAGGTGAGGTTATCTTGGAGATCAAGCATTTCGTGGTCCACTCCACGGATAGGATCCGCGAAGCAACGCCTGAGTTGAGAAACGTGGAAGACATCATGAACTCTGGAGAGATGCGGAGGTAGTTCCAGTTGGTAGGCAACTTCCCCTCGTTTGGCAAGAATGCGAAAGGGTCCAATGTAACGAGGAGCCAATTTGCCTTTGATACCGAATCGATGGGTTCCCTTTAAAGGTGTAACCCGAAGGTAAGCCATCTCGCCGACTTCATAAGCCATGGGCTTATGCTTGCGGTCATACTGACTCTTTTGTCAAGACTGGGCGGTTTTCAACTTCTCACGAATAATACGAACCTGCTCTTCTGCATCCCGGATCATGTCCGGGCCAAAGAGTTGTCTCTCGCCGGTTTCTGACCAGTTAAGAGGCGTCCGACATTTCCGTCCATAAAGAACTTCGAAAGGAGCTTTACCCAAGCTAGCTTGATAACTGTTGTTATAAGCGAACTCGGCGAATGGAAGGCACTTCTCCCAATTCATACCGAAAGAGATGACAGAAGCTCGGAGCATATCCTCCAGAATTTGATTGACTCGTTCTACTTGACCACTTGATTGAGGATGGAAGGCGGTGCTAAAGGAGAGTCGAGTTCCCAAAGCATTTTGGAAACTTTCCCAAAATCGAGAGGTGAAAAGACTTCCACGGTCTGAATTAATTTCCAATGGAACACCATGGAGAGATACTATTCGAGAGATGTACAAATCAGCTAGCTGGCTAGCGGTTATACTCTCGCGAACAGGTAAGAAGTGGGCTACTTTGGAGACACGATCGACAACAACGAAGATAGCATTATTCCCTCTTTTGGTTCTGGGAAACCCGGTAATGAAATCCATACCGATTTTATCCCATTTCCATTCAGGAATCTCCAATGGTTGAAGGGTGCCAGCGGGCCGTTGATGCTCTGCTTTGACACGATGACAGACGTCGCAACTAGCAATGTATTGAGCGATTTCTCTCTTCATCCTAGTCCACCAAAACCTCTGGCGTAGGTCTTGATACATTTTAGTACTACCGGGATGAATGGTGAGAGGGGATTCATGAGCTTCCTTAAGGATCAATTGTCGTAAATGTTGTTTCTTGGGAACCACCAAGCGGTTCTCGAAGAATACAACACCTCGTTCATCCATGGAAAAACATTTAGCAACTCCACTAGCGATGTTTTCCTTGATCCGAGATATTCCTCTATCATACCGCTGAGCGGTTATGATTTGATCCGTAAGGTTAGGTTTCGCCACCAGGGTGGAAAGGAATCCTCGAGGAGCAATGTGAAGGTTAAGCTTACGAAAATCCTCGTGGAGAAATGGTTGACCTTGTTGTAACATCAGATTGTTACAATAAGATTTACGACTAAGTGCATCAGCCATGACATTGGCTTTGCCTGGGGTGTAAGTTATTCCTAAGTCGTAATCCGAGATCAACTCGACCCAACGTCTTTGCCTGAGATTCAAATCCGGTTGGGTGAAGATATATTTCAAACTTTGGTGATCAGTGTAAATTTCGCAACGATTACCCAGAAGGAAGTGTCGCCAGGTTTTGAGTGCATGGACTACTGCTGCAAGCTCTAGATCATGAGTGGGATAATTATCCTCATGTGGACGCAACTGTCGAGATGCGTAGGCAATCACATGACGATCTTGCATGAGTATGCAACCTAGTCCTTGTCGCGAGGCGTCGCAATAGATAACAAAGTCCTTAGAAAAATCTGGTGGTACCAGTACGGGAGCAGATGTCAGGCGTCTTTTCAGTTCCTGAAAGCTGAACTCGCACTGTGGGGTCCACTCGAACTTTTTATCTTTCTTGAGGAGTTCAGTTAGAGGCTTAGCAACCTTGGAGAAATTCTCGACGAAGCGGCGGCAATAGCTCGCCAAACCAAGAAAACTCCGAACTTGCTTGACCGTTTCAGGTGGAGTCCAGTCAAGGACAGCTTGAACTCGCTCAGGATTGACAGCAATGCCCTTACCAGAGATTACATGGCCCAGATAGGTCACTTCTGGCAACCAGAATTCGCACTTGGAGAATTTGGCATAAAGGCGATGCTCTCGAAGTTTCATCAATACTAACCTTAGATGTTCGGCATGTTCTTCCTCATTCTTGGAGTAGATGAGTATATCATCGAGGTATACCACGACGAATTTATCCAAGTACTCCATGAAGATCGAGTTCATTAACCGAGAGAAGGTGGCTGGAGCATTGGTTAAACCGAAGGACATGACGGTGTACTCGTATTGGCCGTAACGAGTGACAAAGGCCGTTTTGGGAATGTCCCCGTTCTTGATTTTGATTTGATGGTAGCCCAACCTCAAATCCATCTTGGAGAAGACTGAGGATCCTGCGAGCTGATCATACAGGTCGTTGATCCTGGGGAGCGGATACTTGTTCTTGATAGTGACCAAATTGACAGGTCGGTAATCTACAACCATCCGATCCGTTCCATCCTTCTTCTTGACGAAGAGGACGGGGCAAGCCCATGGAGATGAACTAGGACGGATGAAACCTTTTTGCAAGGACTCATCGAGTTGTTTCTTAAGCTCAGCTAGTTCTAGGGGTGCCATCTTATAAGGTCTCCTAGAGATTGGGACGGTTCCTCGAACAAGGTCTATCACGAACTCGACATCTCTGTCAGGTGGAACACCTGGCAGTTCCTCTGGAAAGACATCCGGGAAGTCACGGACTACCGGAATATCTTCGAGGTCTGGAAGGGGATTGGCATTTAGAGAGTAGAGCTGACGCTCCGATACTCGGGTCAAAACATTGACTGTCTTGCCCGAAGGATGGGTAAGTTGGACAGTTCTAGTTGAGCAATCAATCTTGGCGTAATGAGCTGACATCCAGTCCATACCCAAGATGATGTTTATGTCCGAAGACTTGAGAGCTATTAGTGACGCGAGAAAAACCAATCTGTCGACAAGAATTTCATTTCCATGGCTGATCCTAGAGGTTTGCCATCTAGAACCGGGAGTTTGAATTTCCATGGAGGTGGGCATGTCACTAAAGGTAGTGTTGTGCAATCGAGCATAGCTCTCAGAAATAAATGAATGAGATGCTCCAGTATCAAAGAGAACAGTTGTCGGGTGGCAATTAACAAGGAGCGTACCGAGAACGATGTTGGGGTCCTCTTGAGTCTCTTCAGCTGAAACGTAGTTGACATGGCCACGAGCAGTGGTGGCTGGCTTGGCGACAAGCACCTTCGCTGTTGACTTACCACGTCCAACAGACTTTCCGAACTGGCTGGGGTTGTTCTGGGGACACTCACGGATGTAGTGGCCCGACTCACCACACTTGAAGCAAGTTATTATATTGGGGCGTGGAGCAGTATTGACAGTGGGGCCACCAAAAGTCTTGGGCGGCATATACTGCTGATTGGGGCGAGGCGCCTCAAAGGATGGCCTCGGAGTATACCTGGGTGGCATAGCAGAATTTGGAATCCAGACCCGGCGCTTCTGAGATCCAGAGCCGGATGAAGATCCATAGTCACGGGAGTGCTTGCGTGAAGCTTCAAAATCGTTCTGCCCCGTCTCGGCACTGATGGCCTTATTGACTAGCTTCGGAAAAGAAATGCATTCATGCAGACGAAGGTCACGTCGGAGCTCAGGGCTAAGTCCCTTGCGGAACCTTGCCTGCTTCTTGGCATCGGTGGATACCTCTTCGGGAGCATAGCGTGCAAGCTTCCCAAACTCGCGACTGTATGCATCCACAGTCAGCTTCCCCTGGGTGAAGTTACAAAACTCCTCCCTCTTGCGATCCATGAGGCCTTCCGGGATATGATGCTCACGAAAAGCGGCACTGAAATCAGCCCAAGTAGTGAGTTGGCCGACCGGGCGCATAGCTTCATAATTCTCCCACCAAAGGCTGGCAGGACCTTCAAGGTGATAGGCAGCAAAGGTGACTTTATCATCTTCAGCCACGTTGGCAGAACGTAGCTTGTGGGCGATGCTGCGGAGCCAGTCATCCGCATCGAGAGGTTCGATGGAATGATTGAACTGTGGCGGGTACAGCTTGACAAAGTCATTGATGGACACCGAATTGATCCTCTGCTGACGTGCAGTGTTCTGCTCAATCCGCTCTAACAAGCGGTTGGTGTCGCGCCTGTTGCGCTCTGCCTCCAGCATCACTTCGGCCAGAGAAGGTGGTTGAGGCAGACTTTCCTCTCTAGGTGCACTAGCTTCTCCCTGCTCCGAAGCAGCAGGGTTGCTGCGGGTGTTGACCATCCTGGGAAAACAAAACAGCGATTTAAACCAGGATGGCAAAATTTGGCCAAAGAAGTGTGGAATGTAATGGGTAACAAGGAATGCAGAGATGATCATCCGTATGACATGGTAATATGGAAACTGCCATATATATACCAACGGTCATACACATCATACATAGTTTAGTACAAGCTCAAGCTGAAGTACAACTAAGACGAAAGACGTTACATCTCATCGGAGGCATTCCAAGCTCCCATACATTATTTTTCTACACCTCCGGAATTGATACACACTAAGTTATATTCCACAATCACGCAGGACGGTGGACATACAACTATTACAATACTAGCGAGACTGCTACTAGCTCAGACGGCTCCGTAGAAGTCCTCATAGAAGTCACCACCCAGACCTGGAAGCGGAACATGGTCATCTGGGAACAGACGGTCCTGCGGTGCTTGTGGACCATAGGGACTTGGGTGCGGCCTCGGTCCAACAGATGGCGGCAGAAGAGGCCCACGAGGAGGGGTGATGCCTCCCACCTCACGCCATTCCATGAAGTCTGGCAGACTAGCCCGCACAGGGTACAAGTCTCTCGTGTCCATGTATCCGGCTTGCACAGCAGGTGCAAACCTCGTCAAGGTGGCCCAATGATCAGCACGAGCATTAAAGAGCTCCATACGCAAGGCCCGGTTTTCACGGTCCTTATCTTCCAACATCTCAGTAGTGGTGCAAAGGAGTGAGTCCTCATGGGATGCATCACTGTACATGCCCTGAAGGTAACCATGCGCCCCAGGGAGGGATGCTGGCATGTAGCGAAATTCAGTGTTGCTCAACAAAGCAGTTCTAGCTCGCATAATGGTCATCATCGAGTAGGCTGCATCTTGAACGGACATCCCAATAGTGATCCCGAGTCCATAAGAACGGTGGAGTGGTTCCGTAGCTCCGGGATATGATGGAAATATCCTGACCGTGCACAGATATTGGCTCTAGTTAAAATCTCTAAACTGCTCTTCGACGGTGTATTCAGGGTACCATCGGTAACCTGCCTCAACCATCACTCGAACCAACATGGCGGTATGACCACATACACCGATGCAACGGGTCAGACGAACCACTTGGTTTTGGGGACGGGTAGCCATCTGAAAGCACAAAATAGTGCAAAGGCATTAGAATTTCTGGATGAAATTGGACAGCATAACGGCTGTAAATGCTCAGAAAAAGAATTGAGACATCCACAACAGTTTGCGAAACCACTCAACAACAACATATCAAGGTTCTGGTTCAATTGGCAACATACTAAACTTTAGTAGAACTGAACTGGGTTGTATCCAACAATCCTATAAGTTACTACAGATTTAGTAACACGTGAACCTGATAGAGAGCAGAGAGCCTAGTCCTTAACCCACGTAGAATGAGAAGAGAATGACTCAGAATAGAGGTATAAGGTAAAGGAGTAAAAGAGCCTTACGTTCCCTCCCACAATCAATTCCCCTACATATAAATAAAGCATTTCTAGACTCGACATCGACCAGTTTGGCTTAGCGAACCTACAGGCAGTCCGGCTCTGATGCCAACGCTGTCAGGACCCCGATCCTAAGCCACATCGATCCAGCGTGTAACACATCATATCACTTTGCGGCCTCACGCACGGTACTCCCACGGGTGCCACCTTACCTGACCCGGGACCGTTTGCGCCTTTTGGCTCACGTATATGATAGTGTCGCTAGCATCCATATGACATAGAACCTGGGCCGACATGGCTAGTCGTGAACCCAAAGCGGCGCTAGCCTATGAGGACAGGCATACATGAATCACATTGAACATGTCGGTCATCAACGTATTTATTCGGGCTGTAGCACTGGGCTAACAGGTCTCCGGTAACCCGGGCTGTAGCAGGCTAGGCAGGACTCCGAATAACAGCGCGTGACATTTCCCCGAAGGGACAGACATAGGAACGACGTGAAACACATGCCGACCAGTCAAGTGTCCAAGCAGTAGTGCTGGGCTAGCAGGACTCCGGTGAACCGGGCTGTAGCGGACTACTATCGCTCAGAAGCACAAGACTTACATTTCCCCATATGAAAGGCTGCCAAGGATAAACAACTAGATAGTCGGATCCCACTCATACCAAGCATTTCAATCATACACACAATATGCCCGATATGAGTAAATACAACATGGCATCACAACAGTACTCTACGACTCAAGTACTTTATTTAGAAGGCTCCGAGGAGCCATACATATCATCCATACAGATAGGGGTCACACGACCCAACACTCAAGTCATACAAACATACAAGCACATGCGGAAGCAAAGTAGTCTGAGTACAGACACTAGAAAGAAAGAAGGCTTGACAAGGCCTGTCTATCTACAACGACCCTTCACAAGTCTTGGATCACCACCTGGTGATAAGTCACTCGTCAACGTCGAGGTCTACAAAGAACCCACCAGAGGGGTTGGTGCAGTCGTCTGAAAAACATGATTAAAGCAACATGAGTACGGAGGTACTCAGCAAGTCTTACAACAGGAACCTATCATACATGCACATTCTCAAGAAGGTAGTGGGGTTGTTGCAGCAAGCCAGCTTTGACTCTTGGCTAAGCTATCCTACAATAGACACCACTTGTAAATCATTTGTCGCACATGAGTCCACTATCACCATCACAATACTCCACCGTGGATCCTCTCTCGCCATCCTACGAGAGGGCCATCCGCGGTACTCACACTTATCTTGAGATTTTTAGTAGTATCCATTTAACTTGTCTATGAACTGTATAGGTGACCAAGTAGTCCTTTACCGCGGACGCGGCTATTCGAATAGATTTATACCCTGCAGGGGTGTACTTCTTCACACACGCTCTCACCACTTATCGCCGTTTACACGACATGTACTCGGCAACCTTCAAGCGGAAGCCCAGCGAGGGTGTCGGCCACGGCCTACCTAAACACTCAAGTCTCTAGTCCAGGTTTATCGCCTATTCGGGTTCCATCCACAGGGAGTCCGGCCGAGGTTTCCACTAACGGCCCCGAACGATGTGAACAGGGTTCCGAGACACCAAACGGGCGCCCGGTTGACCCGGCCACGTGCCTACCGCAACACAGCCCACCCCGATGGTCAGCGCCGCGTGCAGCCCCCAGCATGCTACAAACACCAGAAACTACTTTGCAACTCCTGGACAGAGGACAAGCGTGATCAAGAAGCCGAGAGAGTCAATTAAGGATCCCAATGTGTGGTAGTAACTGAACCTTAAATCACACACACAGATCTCAGTTCTTAAGGTCGGCCTCAATGAAACAACCCACCATGTACTCCTACATGGCCTCTCATCGATTCCTTTACCAAATCGTGTTCAACACTTCACTCTTGTCACCGACACAACCTTTCACTCCAGTTCATCATCCCGATGAGCCAGACCTGACACAACTCTAAGCATAGCAAGCATAGCATGGTAGGAACACACACATATATTGGCTCAATCAACTCCTACACATGCTAGTGGGATTCATCTAGTTACTGTGGCAATGACAGGTCATGCAAAGGAAGTGGGTTCAACTACCGCAACACACAGCAGTTTGAAACGCGTTGTCTTAATGCAGTAAACGAGAGCAGAAGCGAGAACATGGGTTTGTATCGGAATGATCAATGGGTTGCTTGCCTGATGGAGTGGTCGTGGGATACTGCCCTTCAGTTGGATACTCGGAGATATCCTCGGAGGCAGAACCTACCACGATGAACACATCGGAACACAATCAATACATGGCGATGTGCAACAACATGATTCATGCTATGACATGGCAATATGAATGTTTCCTGACCTAGTGCAAGTTAAACCAGAAGGGAATGAACCCATTTGAACCAAAGATTCAAATGGAAACTCATTTATTAAGATCATATTAGTGTATCATCTTGTAGTGCCTAAACAGTGGGTTTAACTTGGTTTTTCATGCATGAAACTGGTACAGATGGATAGCTTGCATTTTTCTGATGATTTTTCATATATAACTTATTTCAAACTGAGCTACAGTTGAATTGATATGAATTTTGGAAGTTTAAAACATTTTCTGGAATTTCCTGTTTAAAATTAAATCCAGAAAATAAATAATTGCGTCAGCACTGCATCATGCTTGCGTCAGCAAGTCAACAGCGCTGACTAGTCAACCTGACGTGTGGGGGCCACACATCAGTGACACAGAGACTAAACCCGGTCAAACCCGCGCTGACCGGGGTTTGACTTGGCCCTGGGGCCCACGGTCAGTGGCTTAGGGGGGGGGTTAGGTTGCGGGATTAGGCGCTAATGACGCCACGTCGGCCTCGCCGGAGTTTCGCCGGCGACGACCTCGAGCCGCGGCGGTTCTTCACCGGAGTTGCGCTACAGGCGGCGAATGGGCGCGCGGAGACCACGGGAGCGAAGCCCGCGCTCGTCCGCACCGATTGGAGCAGATGGGAGAGGCGGGGGCGGCCGGAGCTCGCCGGAGCGAAGCTCAGGGCGGCGGCCGGAGTCGACCTTGAGCGGGCGCAGCGCTGCGGGGCACGGAAAGGCAGGGGAGGAGGGGGAATCGAAGCAGAGGCTCACAGCGGGCTCGTTGGCGTCGACGACGAGCTCGGGGACAGCCGGACGGCGACGTGCGGGCGGGGACGATCTGCGGCGGCCGGCGACGAGGAAAACGACGGGGGCGACTCCACGGGGCGTCCGGCGTCTTGTGGCTTGACGCAGAGGACGAGGGGGTCGTGGCGGAGCTCTCGGGCGCAGAGAGAGATCGAGGGGGAGGCGATGGCTACGGCTACGGCGAGCAGCGGCGACGGTGGCGCTCGGCGTTCGCGGGAGAGGGCGACATCCAGGGAGGAGGGAGAGTGAGAGAGAGGGCGAGGGGGTGGCAGCGCGTGGCGTCGTCCGAAACCAGAGCGAGGAGAGGAGGGGCAGGCAGGCAGCTGCCGTGGCGCGCATGCGCGCGGCGTGCGGCGACCACGCGCCCGGCGTCCTCCTGGCGCGGTGGAGACGACGACTGGCGTTGGCCAGTCGGCTGGGCCGGCCTGTTGGCCACTGGGCCAGGCCAGGGAGGTAAGTGCAGGTAAGTTTCCCATTTTTGTTTCCTTTTTCTATTTTTCTGTGACTTTGTAGACTTATTAAAAATACTAAAACAACTCCTAAAATCACCAAACTGCATCTGGTCCTTAGTTAGAATATTTCCAGCCAGGAACATTTTAGTTTGGAGATATTTGAGCATTTGAAATATTTTATAAATTTTAAATGCCCAAATTCAAATACTAATGCATTAATTCAATGACCTTCTGTTGACCTAGAAAAATATGCACCATTTTTGCCAGAGGTTTCAACCCAAGACAAAGAGGGTGAACTTTTTAGAAGGGCATTTCAGGTTCATTGAAAATATTTTTAGTAAACCCTAGTTGATTTCAGGAGGGGTGCTGGGGGTTCTGGCTTCCCCATTTCAAATTTCTGTCAAAAGTAAACATGATGCACACTCTAATGCATGAACTAGGTGGGATGTGACATTCTTCCTTGCTCTTGATCAGTTGCTCAAGAGCGTCATCTGCAAGGTCTTCATCACTGGACAAATCAATGTGTTCGTCACGCAGAATGGCAGCAGGGGTCAAAGTCTGATCAGTATTCTTGACGATTTCCTTTTTCTTCTCCGTCTTCTTGGAGATACGTGATAGATCTTCAGACTGCACACTGTCTTCAGGAGGTGCAGTAGCCAGTGGCTTCGCACGTGAAGCTTTTGGAGGAGGAGCTGACTTCGAAGCTTTAGCCTTCTTCTGCTTCTGCGGATTTGGAGTAGGCGTAGGGTTTCATCTGTGTCAGCATCATCATCAGAATGATCCACTTTGGCACCTTGAACAGAGATGTGGGTGATGAGGCCATCAAGGTTGTAGAAGGGTCCGATGACATTGGGTTCTGCATCACGTGTACCGTCAGCCCGGGGAGCAGGAGGACCAGGATTGAAGTCTAACCCCAAAGAATCTTTGTTCTTCTTTGTTGAGGCCTTTGCAAACTGATAATTTCTTTTGAAGAGATCGTCATCTCGACACCACAAGAGAGAAGTGGGATCGGCATTGGCAGGTTGAGGTCCCCTGACCATGCAAGGATAGAAGCCTTGCTCAATGGCTTCAGCTCTGGTTTTGGGTGGAAGATTTTTTACAAAATATCACCCCAAGGCTGCTTGATGCCATTCTTCTCAGCATACTCCTGGGTGACGAAGTTGTACTTGAACCATTGCTCTGCCCAATATCTTCGAATCCATTGGATTCGTGTCTTGCGCTGATTGTAATCCTCTTCTGGATCTGTCTTGCAAAGCTCTGAGAGGTCATCAGGCAAGTCTCTTGATGTTCCCCCATGACGTTGTCTGCCACCCTTTCTTACTGATTTCTCTGCAGCCATGAACTTCAAACTGAATGGCTTCAACACGTTCAAAGGCTTCAAAGGCTTTCGCTTGCTGGACAAACAGGAACTGGCGTTGGGAGAGTTAATGTGATGCTGTAAGAATTCTGCAAACGAATGCAGACTATGAGAACCAAGGGATTCTCCCATGGACATGTACCTGTGACAGCATTAGAGATGCGAGGGAAGGGGAAGAGGTCATATGCATTCTCAGAATATTTTGAAGATATATCAATTTGAGGACATTGACCTCATGATGCGAAGACGTTCAGTTATATGTTGAGAGTTGGTTCCAGATTTGTACGAATCCGCGAATAAGTACAAGTGAGGAATCTAACTAGATGTGAAGCTTAAGTGAATATACTAGGCAGTATGAGATGCAGACATGATAGATTTAACATTGTATAGGAAGAAACCAATTTTGGCATACAGGATGAATCTTTGAGGATCAAAAAGACGGTAAATATAGAGTTGTATTTACCACGCGAAGAACTGCTAGATGAGAAGAGTAGGAGACCGAGCAGTTCAATCTACCGTGCCCTAACTTGGCAACGGAGGACACCTACAGCGGCGGCGGAGAGGACGATGTCCACGACCGGTGTGAGGACGGCGTCGGAGAAGTCGCGACAGCTAAGCGCTTCATCGCCGGCGTCGTCGAGAGCTAGCGGTGGCGCTAGGGTTTTTACGAGGTGGAGAGGTGGAAGAAGGTTTTCTTGACCACAGGGGACATGTTTTTCTAAGGAAGTGTGCGGCACAACGCAATTACGCAGGTGCCCCTGGCGGTTCACATATGAGGAACACGTGGCAAACATGCAACATACTTGGAGTTGTCCCACATTCCCACGCCCGCCAGGTTTGTCGGATGGTCATTCCAGCTTCTCCGGATATCAAGCAATAAGGATGAATCATTTAAAACATACTTAATGTTTGTCTCTGTATCTTCTGCTGACAAGGACGCAGAGAAGACATTCGACAGTTTCAATAGAATGCATATGATTTGGACAGATAGAGTTTGAGATAGGAAGCATAGAGATGTTATGGTCCGATCACATTCACTTAGTTCAAAAGATTCAACTAGGAAGACATAGCTATAAGTGAATGCTGTAGAGGACAGAACACTAGTATATATATCAGAAAGCGATCAAATCAACATAGTGAAGATAATCATGAAGACAAGTTGAAATTGAAGACAAACCAAATGCGAAGACATATCAAATGTAACGCCATGAGTGAAACACTTCAAACAGAAAAATTTGGTGGTGGCGTTACCCACCGTATAGGAAGTATTAGACCCAGACACGGCGCACAATTATCGTGGCGCTCCGAAGTCAAATTCCACATTAATGTATTCACACTTAGAATGTAAGTCTTCATTGATTGAAGATATACTTTACTTCGTGTGTTGCACATCTTAGTCATCAACATGCATATGTGTTAGGATGTGTGCCTGATCACAGGACATTTGAGGATTCCAAGATACATAGCTCACACCGTAACTTGCAAAACCTTTTCTCATCCAAGGGCTTTGTGAAGATATCTTCCAGTTGCTCTTCAGTGTTGACGTGAATGATATCAATATCTTTCTTCATGACATGAACTCTGAGGAAGTGATGACGAATTTCAATGTGCTTTGTCTTCGAGTGCTGGATTGGGTTGTTGGCAATCTTGATGGCGCTTTCATTGTCGCAGAAGAGAGGTACTTGTTTCAGATTGATGCCATAGTCCTTGAGAGTTTGCTTCATCCATAGAAGCTGAGCACAACAAGATCCAGTAGCAATGTATTCAAATTCAGCAGTTGAGAGTGATACACAGTTCTTCTTCTTTGAAGACCAACAGACAAGTGATCGTCCCAGAAAGTGACATGTGCCTGATGTAGACTTGCAATCCACCTTGTCACCAGCATAATCAGCATCCGAGAATCTAACCGGATCAAATTCTGAGCCCTTTGGATACCATAATCCGAGTGTTGGGGTGTGAGCCAAATATCGAAGAATTCGCTTCACAGCTAAGTGATGTGATTCCTTCGGTGCCGCATGGAATCGAGCACACATGCAAACACTAAGCATAATATCTGGCCTAGATGCACATAGGTAAAGTAAGGAACCAATCATGGAGTGGTATACCTTTTGATCGAACTCTTTACCTTTGTCGTCGGGATCCATATGGTGTTTGGCTGGCATTGGCGTCGTGTAACCTTTGCAATCTTGCATTCCAAACGTCTTCAGGCAATCTTTGAGGTATTTTTCTTGAGATATGAAGATGCCATTCCTTTGCTGACGATTTTGAAGACCGAGGAAGAACTTCAGCTCACCCATCATGGACATCTGATATTGCTCTTGCATCATATATCCAAACTCATGACTGTATTTCTGATTGGTGCAGCCGAAGATAATATCATCCACATAGATTTGACACACAAACAGTTCACCATCATATGTCTTCGTGAAGAGTGTGGGATAGAGGAATCCAGGTTTGAAGCCTTTGCTCTTCAGGAAGTCTTTGATCGTATCATACCAAGCGCGAGGAGCTTGTTTGAGGCCATACAGTGCTTTGTTTAGCTTCTACACCATATCAGGATGTTTTGGATCTTCAAAGCCAGGAGGTTGTGCGACGTATACTTCTTCTTCAATATTGCCGTTGAGAAATGCACTCTTCACATCCATTTGATATAGCAAGATGTTGTGATGGTTAGCATAGGCTAACAGTATGCGAATAGCTTCAAGCCTAGCCACATGAGCAAATGTTTCATCGAAGTCAATCCCTTCAACTTGAGTATATCCTTGAGCGACGAGACATGCTTTGTTTCTGACGACTTGACCATGCTCATCTTGCTTGTTTCTATATATCCATTTTGTTCCTATAATGTTATGCTTGCGAGGGTCAGGACGCTTGACAAGTTCCCAAACATGGTTCAACTTGAACTGCTGAAGCTCTTCTTGCATTGCTTGAATCCATTCAGGTTCCATAAAGGCTTCAGCAACTTTCTTGGGTTCTGTTATTGACACAAAGGCAAAATGCCCACAGAAATTTGCTAACTGTGTTGCTCTTGAGCAAGTAAGTGGACCAGGTGCATTGATGCTATCAATTATCTTCTCAATCTGTACTTCATTTGCAACACGAGGATGAACTGGACGAAGACTTTGCTCTTGCTGATTATTGTCATCATTGGGAGGATTGTCTTCAGGCTGAGCATTGTCTTCAGGTTGGTTAGGTGCAGAAATGATAAGTTCCTCTTCAGGCTGTGCTTCAGAAGGCATGATTTCACCAGTTCCCATTAGCTTGATAGATTCGTTGGGTGGAGCTTCGTCTAGTGTACTTGGCAGGAGCTCTCTTTGTGAATCATTGGTTTCATCAAACCGCACGTCCACAGTTTCAACGATTTTGTAGAGATAGAGGTTGAAGACTCTATAAGAGTGCGAGTTCTTTCCGTAACCGAGCATGAAGCCTTCGTGAGCTTTAGGTGCAAATTTTGACTTGTGATGGGGATCCTTGATCCAGCACCTAGCTCCAAATACTCTAAAGTAACTGACATTTGGCTTCTTGCCAGTGAGGAGCTCATAGGATGTTTTATTCAGAAGCTTATGGATGTAAACACGGTTGATGACATGACATGCTATATCAATAGCTTCAAGCCAGAACTTTCTTGGTGTCTTGTATTCGTCGAGCATTGTTCGAGCCATCTCAATGAGGGTTCTGTTCTTGCGCTCTACGATGCCATTTTGCTGAGGTGTGTATGGAGCAGAGAACTCATGAGCGATTCCCATTGTATCCAGATAAAGATCAAGTCCGGTGTTCTTGAACTCAGTGCCGTTGTCACTTCTGATATGCTTGATCTTGACGCCATAATTGTTCATGGCTCGATTGGCGAAGCGTCTGAAGACATCTTGAACTTTAGTCTTGTAGAGAATTATGTGCACCCATGTATATCTTGAGTAATCATCAACAATGACGAAGCCATAGAGACAGGCAGTTGTTGTGAGGGTAGAGTAGTGAGTAGGGCCAAATAAGTCCATGTGTAGAAGCTCGAAGGGTTCAGATGTAGTCATGATTGTCTTCGAGGGATGCTTGGCCCTTGTCATCTTTCCAGCTTCGCAGGCACCACACAAATGATCCTTCTTGAACTTGACGCCCTCGATGCCTATGACATGCTTCTTCTTGGCGAGAGTGTGTAAGTTCCTCATGCCAGCATGCCCCAGCCTCCGATGCCAGAGCCAGAATTCTGAAGCTTTTGCAAGAAGACATACGGCAAGCTGTGGACCTGCTGAGAAATCTACCATGTATAGATCATCTTTCCGGTACCCTTCAAAGACTAGAGACTTGTCAGATTCCATTAGTACAAGGAAACGATATTTTCCGAATAGCACAATCATGTTCAAGTCACAAAGCATCGAGACAGACATTAAGTTGAAACCACGGGATTCAACAAGCATCACTTTATCCATGTGTTGATCCTTTGAGATTGCAACTTTACCTAGACCCAATACCTTGCTTTTACCAGTGTCAGCAAATGTGATGTGAGTCTTGTCTGATGGACATAAGGTTGACTCCATGAGAAGACTTTGATCACCAGTCATATGATTAGTGCATCCGCTATCCATAATCCATTCTGAAGCATGAAGTGTCATACCCTACAGTACAGTTAGGGGGATAGGCTTCAACACGAGTATTGTGAAGCATAAATATTTGACGGGCAAGAGGATTATTGAAGCTCAGATCAAGATTAGGACTGATAGGATGAAGGGCAAACGATTCAGGAACAAAATACATAGTGAGACCATTTGGGCATTTGATCTTGCGCCCTACAAGATGTTTTAGGTCCCCAGCAATAGCATTAGACACCTTTGATTTTCGGCTGGAGACCTTTCCCTGCAAAAGAAAGTTAATTCTTCTTAACCACCCACATCTTCAGGGGTGGCTTAGAAGCAATGAGTCTAACTGCAGCATCTGAGAACTTCGGCTTTGGAGACCTAGCAAATAGCCTTGCAGGAGATGAATGATACTCATATGAATAAGCAGAAAAGTTCTTAGTTCTATGAACATAGCTATTTGAAGACACAGGCTCATATTCATAAGTTTGAGTACGGTTTCCCTGCAAAACATTGGCGTTAGGGTGACTCAGGTGAGTCCTCTGTCTATATGAAGCCTTCGGACCATATGACGCCTTAGGTCTGGGGTTTGTCTTCTTCCCAGGTGCTGTCATGATGACATTCACTCGAAGATTCTCAAGACAACTTTTGGGAACCCAGATCTTCTTCATAGGTGGTCCATTCCTGCAGTTAGTACCAATATACCTAGCAAACACTTCACCATTCTGATTCTTGAACAGCTTATAGTTTGCATTAAATGATTCATCAATGATAATAGGGTTAGCACAGGTAAAGCCAGACAAGGTGGATGGATCCACTGAAGGTCCCTTTGCAGCAACCCATTTGGTTTTGGGATACTTCTCGGGCTTCCAGTAGGAACCATCAACATTCATTTTCCTCTCGAACCCAACACCCTCTTTCCTAGGGTTTCGGTTCAGAATCTGCTTTTTGAGGACATCGCAAAGTGTCTGATGCCCTTTCAGACTTTTATACATCCCTGTTTCAAGCAATGTCTTCAACCTAGCATTTTCATCAGCAATAGTAGTGGTATCCTCCGCAGAGGGGTTAGTTACCACATCACTAGTTGAAGACAATGCAACAGTAGCAGCAGTAGAACATTCAGCAACGGAGGTAGCGTTGTCACGCTCAAGGCATTTTAGACATGGTGGTTCAAATCCATCCTGAGCGGGACTGATCTGTTGAGCGCGAAGTGACTCATTCTCTTTTTGAAGATCTTCATGAGCCGCTCTCAATTTCTTAAGCTCTTGCTTCCTTTGAAGATAATCATACGAGAGCTTTTCATGAGTGGTTGAGAGCGTTTCATGACGACTTTCAAGTTCTTGGTACTTAGCATGAAGATTTTTTATGTCTTCAACTAAGGACTGTGAACGTGTCATTTCCGCGTCCAACAGGTCATCGCTTTTGTCTAACAGTTTTTGAGTATGTTCCATAGCCTTTTGTTGTTCAGTTGCAATTTTAGCAAGTGTTTTGTAGCTGGGTTGGATTCACAATGAGAGCCATCTTCACTTGATGTTTGAAAGTAAGCATCACATGATTTTACCATGGCACCACGTGCCATGAAGCAGTAGGTGGGAGCAGGGTCGTCCTTGTCATCAGCTTCAGCGTTGGTGTGGAAGTCATTGTCTTCAGTGTTGAAGATGGACTTGGCAACATAGGCTGTGGCTAGAGCCAGACTTGCAACACCAGGGTCAGACTCCTCCTCAGACTCCAGCTCCGCCTCCTCAGAAGCAGACTCCTCCTCTGAATCCATCTCCTTGCCAACAAAAGCACGAGCCTTGCCAGATGAGCTCTTCTTATGAGATGAAGACTTTGATGAGGACTTGGAAGAAGACTTTGAAGATTTCTTCTTCTTCTTGTCATCAGAATCATATTCCTTGCTCTTCTTCTTCTTATTCTCATTGTCCCACTGTGGACACTCAGAGATATAGTGTCCAGGTTTCTTGCACTTGTGACATGTTCTCTTCTTGTAGTCATGAGTGGAAGCTTCATCAT
The DNA here is from genome assembly GCA_032464435.1 of Aegilops umbellulata. Classification (NCBI taxonomy): domain Eukaryota; kingdom Viridiplantae; phylum Streptophyta; class Magnoliopsida; order Poales; family Poaceae; genus Aegilops; species Aegilops umbellulata. The sequence continues at coordinate 92,762,139 of CP136055.1, forward strand.
TTCTTGAGCTGGATCGTGAAGACTTTCTGAAGCCCTTCTTCTTAGTGAACTTCTGGAACTTCTTCACAAGCATAGCAAGTTCCTTTCCAATGTCTTCAGGATCATCAGAACTATAGTCAGATTCTTCTTCAGATGAGGAAACAACTTTTGCCTTCAAAGCGCGAGTTTGGCCATAGTTGGGACCATAGATATCTCTTTTCTCAGAAAGCTGGAACTCATGTGTGTTGAGCCTCTCAAGTATATCAGACGGATCGAGTGTCTTGAAGTCAGGGCATTCTTGTATCATGAGGGCAAGGGTGTCAAAGGAGCTGTCAAGTGATCTCAGTAGTGTCTTGACGATTTCATGCTTGGTAATCTCAGTGGCGCCGAGAGCACGAAGCTCATTTGTGATGTCGGTGAGGCGAACAAACGTTAGCTGGACATTTTCATTATCGTTTCTCTTGAAGCGGTTGAAGAGGTTGCGAAGAACACTGATCCTTTGATCTCTCTGGGTTGAGACACCTTCGTTAACCTTGGATAGCCAGTCCCAGACTATCTTCGACGTTTCCATAGCACTCACACGGCCATACTTTCCTTTGGTCAGATGACCACAAATGATGTTCTTGGCTGTAGAATCCAGTTGAATGAACTTCTTGACATCAGCAGGAGTGACACCTTCAACAGTCTTGGGCACGCCGTTCTTGACGACATACCAGAGGTCGACATCAATGGCTTCAAGATGCATGCGCATCTTATTCTTCCAGTAGGGATATTCAGTTCCATCGAAGATGGGACAAGCAGCGGAGACTTTGATTATCCCTGCAGTCGACATAGCTAAAACTCCAGGTGGTTAAACCGAATCACACAGAACAAGGGAGTACCTTGCTCTAATACCAATTGAAAGTGCTAGTTATTGACTAGAGGGGGGGTGAATAGGCGATTTTTATGAAAGTCATCAAAACATGGAAGTTTTGAAGACAAACAATAGAAATGACCCTATTGATATGTAGCGGAAGATAAACTACACTAAGCAAGCCATAGTCAAGTATGCAATAACGTGAAAGTACGAAGACTAATAGCAGCTTAGTAGTAAGGATCAGGATGGAAGAGGGTATGAAGCCAAACAACAATAGTAGTCAAGCAGTGAAGTCAAACAGGTACAACAAACATGCAAGTACTTCACGAGGACAAATTCTAAGTAAAGAGAGGGAGAGGATAGAACCAGTCACTTGTTGAGGACACATGATTTGTTGGACTAGTTCCAGTTGCTGTGACAACTGTACGTCTGGTTAGGGGGGCTGAGATTCAACTCAGAAGACCGCGTCTTCACCTTATTCCCCTTGAGTTAAGGACACCCAGTCCTCGCCCAATTACTCTGGTAAGTCATCAAGGTATACTTCCAAACCTTCACAGACTTCGTTCACCCGCGATCCACAATGGCTCTTGGATGCTCAGAACGCGATGCCTAACCGGCTGGAGGATTCACAGTCCTCAAGTGTAATAAGTCTTCAGGTCACGCAGACAGAAAGAATTCAGTGATGCCCAACACTCTTTGGCTCTGGGTGTTTGGGCTTTGTCCTCGCAAGGATTTCTCTCTCTCAAAGGCTTCGAGGTGGGTTGCTCTCAAACGACAAAAGCCGTGCACTAACTCTGAGCAGCCACCAATTTATGGTGTAGGGGGTGGGCTATTTATAGCCACTAGGCAACCCGACCTGATATGTCTGAAATGACCCTGGGTCACTAAGGAACTGACACGTGTTCCAACGGTCAGATTTCAAACACTCACGGCAACTTTACTTGGGCTACAAGCAAAGCTGACTCATCCAGCTCTAGATAAGATTTGCTCTCATTGTCTTCGCTCGAAGACATAGGATTTGGGTTGAGCATCACTTTAGTCATTCTGACTTTGTTCACTTGGACCCCACTTAACAGTACGGTGGTTCCTATGACTCAACAAAGAAGAAAAAGAAACAACGAGACGACTCAGTCTTCGCGCTCCATAGTCTTCACTAAAGGTCTTCTCATGTCATAGTCTTCAATATGAATATCTTCACATATCACCAGTGTCGTCAGTGTCTTCATACATTTTTTAGGGGTCATCTCCGGTAGGTAAACCGAATCAATGAGGGACTACTACCTGTGTTATCCTGCAATTCTCACAAACACATTAGTCCCTCAACCAAATTTGTCGTCAATACTCCAAAACCAGCTAAGGGTGGCACTAGATGCACTTACAGGTATGCTTTCATTGTCAACATAATGACCAAGAGTTCCCAATATCTTCCATACTATACACATTATAGGCGGTTCCCATCCAGAAAGGTAAAGTTTTTACTCCCCCTCCACCAACATTCACACTCCACAGCTTGTCCGAAACAACGGGTGCCGTCCAACTATCAACATTCCTAGGGGGATTTTTGTTTATAATATTTGCGAATTTGTTTTTGATCTTTTCATCATAGGACTGGGCATCCCAGTTACCAGCCATTTTCTCGTGAATGATGAGTGGAGTCCACTAATCGTGAGAATAACCCACCTAGCATGGAAGATACTGATAGCCCCTAGTCGCTACATGAGCGATTCGGGCATACAAAACAGGTTATTATTTGAAGGTTTAGAGTTTGGCACATGCAAATTTACTTGGAACGGCAGGTAAATACTGCATATAGGTAGATATGGTGGACACTCATGGAAGAAACTTGGTTCAAGGAATTGGATGCACAAGTAGTATTCCCGCTTAGTACAGATATTTTGGCTAGCAAAGGATTCTAAATAGCAAGCACCACATGTTAGAGGATCCATAACAATAACTTCTATAGAGATATACCCAAGCATAACTCATTATGTTGTCTTCCTTGTCCAACTTCAACTAATTTGCTCAGGTTTGAAAATAATTAATGAGGCTCACAATCATAGAAGATGTCCAAGATAGTATATTTATATGTGAAATCTCTCTTCCTTCAATATTCTTTCATGAATTGTTCAAGTGACCAATACAATGTTTGCCAACCTTCAATAAATTTACCACCTCTACTTCTTATATGTGGAGTCATTATTCCCCATGGGAAAGGCATAAGAAACATATATAATTTCAGATTTATGACATTCAAATCATTCAAGCATTTACTCTTAGGATATATGTGAAGCACATGAGTAAATGACAAACTACTCCAAAAAGATATAAGTGAAGATCAATGAGTAGTTAAATAATTATGTAGCTATGTGAAGACTCTCTCTCATTTAAGAATTTCAGATCTTGGGATATTATTCAAACAACAAGCAAAACAAAATAAAATGACGCTCCAAGCAAAACACATATCATGTGGTGAATAAAAATATAGCTCCAAGTAAAGTTGCCGATGAACAAAGATGAAAGAGGGGATGCCATCCGGGGCATCCCCAACCTTAGGCTCTTGGATGTCCTTGAATATTACCTTGGGGTGCCTTGGGCATCTCCAAGCTTAGGCTCTTGCCACTCCTTATTCCATAGTCCATCTAATCTTTACCCAAAACTTGAAAACTTCACAACACAAAACTTAACAGAAAATCTCGTGAGCTCCGTTAGTGAAAGAAAACAAAACACCACATCAAGGTACTGTAATGGACTCATTGTTTATTTGTATTGGTGATAAAGCTACTGTATTCTAACTTCTCTATGGTTTATAAACTATTTCACTAGCCATAGATTCATCAAAATAAGCAAACAACACACGAAAAACAGAATCTGTCAAAAACAGAACAGTCTGTAGTAATCTGTAACTAACGCAAACTTCTGGAACTCAAAAAATTCTACCACAATAGGACGACCTAGATAATTTGATTATTGATCTGACACAATTGGAATCAGTATTTTATCACGTTCTGGTGATTTTAAACAATTGTTTTTGTGAACAGAAAGTTTCTGGAATTTTCAGCAAGATCAAATAACTATCATCCAAGAAGATCCTATAGGTCTGACTTGGCACAAACACGAATTTAAACATAAAACCACATATAACCAGAGGCTAGATCAAATATTTATTGCTAAAAAGGAACAAAAACAAGGAACGAAAATAAAATTGGGTTGCCTCCCAACAAGCGCTAACGTTTAATGCCCCTAGCTAGGCATGATGATTTCAATTATGCTCACATAAAAGATAAGAATTGAAACACAAACAAAGCATCATGAAGAATATGACTACCACATTTAAGTCTAACCCACTTCCTATGCATAGGGGTTTTGTGAGCTAACAACTTATGGGAACAACAATCAACTAGAATAGGAAGGCAAAACAAGCATAACGTCAAAACTTTAAGCACATAGAGAGGAAACTTGGTATTATTGCAATTCCTATAGGCATATGTTCCTCCCTCATAATAATTTTCAGTAGCATCATGAATGAATTCAACCATATAACCAACACATAAGGAATTCTTTTCATGATCTACTTGCATATAAATTTTATTACTCTCCACATAAGCAAAATTCTTCTCATTCGGAATAGTGGGAGTGAAATCAAGAAAATAACTATCATGGGATTGAAAATTGAAATCAAGATGAAAAGTTTCATGGTTATCATTATTCTTTATAGCATACGTGTCATCACAATAATCATCATAGATAGGAGGCATGCTTTCATCATAATAAATTTGCTCATCATAACTTGGGGGACTAAACATATCATCTTCATCAAACATAGCATCCCCAAGCTTGTGGCTTTGCATATCATTAGCATCATGGGTATTCAAAGAATTCATACTAACAACATTGCAATCATGCTCATCATTCACATATTTTATGCCAAGCATTCTATGTAATTATTCTTCTAGTACTTGAGCACAATTGTCCTTCCCATCATTTTCACGAAAGATATTAAAAAGATGAAGCATATGAGGCATCCTCAATTCCATTTTTTTGTAGTTTTCTTATATAGACTAAACTAGTGATAAAACAAGAAACAAAAATAGTCGATTGCAAGATCTAAAGATATACCTTCAAGCACTCACCTCCCCGGCAACGGCGCCAGAAAATGCTTGATGTCTACTACACAACCTTCTTCATGTAGACGTTGTTGGACCTCCAAGTGCAGAGGTTTGTAGGACAGTAGCAAATTTCCCTCAAGTGGATGACCTAAGGTTTATCAATCCATGGGAGGCGTAGGATGAAGATGGTCTCTCTCAAACAACCCTGCAACCAAATAACAAAGTGTCTCTTGTGTCCCCAACACACCCAATACAATGGTAAATTGTATAGGTGCACTAGTTCGGCGAAGAGATGGTGATACAAGTGCAATATGGATGATTGATATAGGTAATTGTAATCTGAAAATATAAAAACAGCAAGGTAGCAACTGGTAAAAGAAAGCACAAACGGTATTGCAATGCTAGGAAACAAGGCCTAGGGTTCATACTTTCACCAGTGCAAGTTCTCTCAACAATAATAACATAATTGGATCATATAACTATCCCTCAACATGCAACAATGAGTCACTCCAAATTCACTAATAGCGGAGAACAAACGAAGAGATTATGGTAGGATACGAAACCACCTCAAAGTTATTCTTTCTGATCGATCTATTCAAGTTTTCGTACTAGAAAAACACCTTAAGACACAAATCAACCAAAACCATAATGTCACCTAGATACTCCAATGTCACCTCGAGTATCTGCGGGTATGATTATACGATATGCATCACAGAATATCAGATTCATCTATTCAACAAACACATAGAACTTCAAAGAGTGCCCCAAAGTTTCTACCGGAGAGTCAAGAAGAAATGTGTGTCAAACCTTATGCATAAGTTCACGAGGTCACGGAACCCACATGTTGATCACCAAAATATACATCAAGTAGGTCACGTGATATCCCATTGCCACCACAGATAAGCACATGCAAGACATACATCAAGTGTTCTCAAATCCTTAAAGACTCAATCCGATAAGATAACTTCAAAGGGAAAACTCAATCCATTACAAGAGAGTAGAGGGGGAGAAACATCATAAGATCCAACTATAATAGCAAAGCTCGCGATACATCAAGATCGTGCCGAATCAAGAACATGAGAGAGAGAGAGATCAAACACATAGCTACTAGTACATACCCTCAGCCCTGAGGGTGAACTACTCCCTCCTTGTTTTGGAGAGCGTCGGGATGATGAAGATGGCCACCGGTGAGGGTTCCCACCTCCAGCAGGGTGCCGGAACAGGGTCCCGATTGGTTTTTGGTGGCTACAGAGGCTTGCGGCGGCGGAACTTCCGATCTATTCTGTTCCCCGGTGTTTTTAGGGTATATGGATATATATAGGCGAAAGAAGTCGGTAAGGGGAGCCACGAGGGGCCCATGAGGGTGGGAGGCATGCCTAGGGGGCAGGCGCACCTCGCTGCCTCGTGGCCACCTCAAAACATCCCTGACTTCAACTCCAAGTCTCCTGGATCACGTGTGTTCCAAAAATCACGCTCTCGAAGGTTTCATTCCGTTTGGACTCTGTTTGATATTCCTTTTCTATGAAACACTGAAACAAGGGAAAAAACAGACACTGGCACTGGGCTCTTGTCAGGACCCCGATTCCAAGTCACATCGATCTAGCCGGTAACACCTCATATCACTTTGCGGCCTCATGCACGGTATTCCCACGGGTGTCGCCTTACCATGGCCCAGGACCGTTTGTGCCTTTTGGCTCACGTATATGATGGTGTCGCTAGCATCCGTATGACGGAGCACCCAGGCCGACATGACTAGTAGTGAACCCAAAGTGGCACTAACTTACGGGGACATGCATACATGAATCAACATCGAGCATGTCGGTCAGCAGCGTGCGAATCCGGGCTATAGCACTGGGCTAACAGGACTCCGGTGAACCGGGCTGTAGCAGGCTTGGTAGGACTCTGGATGTCACCGTGTGACATTTCCCCGAAGGGACAGACACAGGAACGAAGTGAATCACATGCCGGCCAGTCAAGTGTTCCGGAGCATTAGTGCTGGGCTAGCAGGACTCCGGTGAACCGGGCTGTAGCGGACTAATATGGCTCATGGAAGCACAAGACTACATTTCCCCATAAGAGAGGCTACCAAGGATAAACAACTAGGATGTCGGATCCCACACATACCGAGCATTTCAGTCATACGCACAATATGCTCGATATGTGTAAATACAACATGGCATCACAACAAAACTCTACGACTCAAGGTATTTATTCATTAGGCTCCGAGGAGCGAGATATTACAAACATGGGTCTCATGACCCAACATTTAGAGCATACAAGTCAAAGCACATGCGGAAGCTTAACATGTCTGAGTACAGACATCTACAAACGAAAAAGGTTGAGAAGCCTGACTATCTACCAGATCCTGCCGAGGGCACAAGATCGTAGCTGAGGTATCAAGCTAAACGTCGAAGTCCACACGGAACTACTAGCGAGACTGACGTCTCTCTGCAAAACATAAAATAGGCAAACGTGAGTACAAATGTACCCAACAAGACTTACATCAGAACTAGCTACATATGCATCAGTATCAACAAAGGGGGTGGTGGAGTTTGCCTGCAGCAAGCCAACTTTGACTCAGTGGCTATCCTAAACTATGACTGCAAGTAACTCTTTTGAGGTGGCGCACACGAGTCCACATATTCACCATTCAATACACCACTACGGACCCGCTCCCGTCTCCCTACGAGAAGGCCATCCATAGCACTCACGCTTATCTTGCCTATTTAAGAGTATCCCCTTTCACTTGTCTATGAACTATACAGGAAACCCAGAAGTCCTTTACCGCGGGCACGGCTATTCGAATAGATGATGTTAACCCTGCAGGGGTGTACTTCTTCACACATGCTCTCACCACTTACCGCCATTTACACGACATGTACTCGGCCACCTTCAAGCGGAAGACAAACGAGGGTGTCGGCCACGGCCTACCTAAACACTCAAGTCTCTAGTCAAGGTTTATCGCCTATTAAGGTTCCATCCGCAGGGAGTCCGGCCGAGGTTTCCACATACGGCCCCGAACAATGTGTGCAGGGTTCCTGAGACACCAAACGGGCGCCCGGTACATCGTGCCACGTGCCTACAGCATCACAGCCCACCCCTCGGGTCAGCGCTGCGCACGGCCTCCAGCATACTACAAACTTCTGAAACTACTTGCAACTCCTAGACAGAGGACAAGGCCGATCAAGAAGCCGAGAGGGTCCATTGGTTTCGGGCCCAATGCGTGGTAGTAATTGTTTCATGGATCACAAACACAGAACTCAGTTCTTGAGGATGGCTTCGATGATACAACCCACCATGTACTCCTACATGGCCTCTCACCGCTACCTTTACCAAATCGTGTTCACACACTTAGCTCACACAAAGTAAGACATGTTCATCACCATTCCAATTCATCCCTGATGAATCAGACCTGACTCAACTCTAAGCAGTAGCAGGCATGACAAACAAGCATGAATGAGTAGGCACATCAGGGCTCAAACAACTCCTACTCATGCTAGTGGGTTTCATCTATTTACTATGGCAATGATAGGTCATGCAGAGGAAAGGGGTTCAACTACCGCAGCATGTAACAGTTGAATCGTTGTTGTCATAATGCAGTAAAAGAGAGCAGGAGCGAGAGAGTGGGATTATATCGGAATGAACAAGGGGGTTTTGCTTGCTTGGCACTTCTGAAGATAATATAGTTCTTCATCGATGTCATCGATCTCATCGTCGAAACCATGTCTATCGAGAGGGGACAAAAACCAGCAACAGAGAAAGAAACACAATTAATGCAATGCCATAATATGATGCATGATCATCACATGGCAATATGCTGTGATTTGAGCTAATGCATCTAGCTATGATTTAAAAGAAGTTGGTTTGAATACATGATTCAAATTCCAACTCCATAAATTATTATTTAAATGCCCTTTATTTGTTTTGTCCAAAACAGAGGACAAACATTGTTCAAACATGCATAAAAATGATACATATGGATTCCTTGAATTTTTCTGATAATTTTTCATATATAAATTATTTCATTTTGAGTTATAGATTAATTTCTATGATTTTTAGAAGTTTTAGACATTTTCTGAAATTAATAAATCATTTCTTATTTATCTAAAATTCCAGAAAACGGTTATTGCATCAACATTGCATCTGGGTGACGTCAGCGGGTCTACAGACGGGGTCCAAGTCAAACCTGACCAGTGGGGCCCACTGGTTAGTGACACACTGCTGATTGGGTCACTGACGTGTGGGGCCGAGTCAACGGCCACGTCAGCAAGTCAACGCTGACGCGTGGGGCCACTGTGATTAGTTTAAGCTAAACAGAGTAATAAACTGCGGTTAACTAAAACATGGGGCCCATGTGTCAGTGACTGCGGGGCTTAATTAGTGGTCTATTAGTCGCTAATGTCGTGTCCACGTCATCCAGAACGGCGGTTAGCCGCCGACGCTAAACGGAACATGGCGGGGTTGCCCGTCCGGCCGATTCTGGCGACGAGAGCTCGCGCAGCTGGGTCCTGCGGATGCAGCGCGATGAAGCGCGTCGATCGGTGGTGGTGGGTGGTGCTAGGGCGGCCGGAAACGGCAACGGCGGCGAGTGAGGCGGCGGCCGGAGCTCGGTTTCGTGCGGGCGTAGCGCTAGAGCAAGCTGGCAAGCGCGTAGAGGGGCTAGGCGGCCTCCTGGAGGCACCAGGAGCGCGATGCGGTGCAAGGGCGCGGGTGGTTCGAGCATAGGCCACGGCAGCGACGAAGCCGAGCGGCGGTGGGTTTCGGTCATCGGCGAAGCGGCAACTACAGCGTGCAAACGAGAGAACGGAGAGGGGGAGGAGGAGCAGAAGCTCACAGCGGTTGCAGCAGGTGTCAAAGCGGCCTCGGGGAAGCTCGGGAGGCGGGAATCGACGGCGACGATCTCCGGTGGCCGACGAGGAAAACGACAGCGGTGGCGGCGTTGCAGCGCGTCCGGGACCTCGTGGCTCGGTGGAGAGGAAGAGGGGGTCGAGGCGGAGCCTCTTAGCGCAACGACGAGGAGAGGCAGTGGCCGTGGCCACGGCGGTGCTCGTCGGCAGCGACGGCTGCGCTCGGTGCGGGTGAGAGAGAGGGGCAGAGGGGAGAGGGGTCAGGGGGTTGTGTGGCGCCGTCTAGGCGCACCGGGGAGGAGCCAGGCAGGCAGGGAGGAAGGAGGTGGCCGGCGCAGGGCGGGCACGCGCCTCCGTCCTCCTGAGAGGAGGAAGGCGACAGGGGAGGAGCCCTGGTGGGCTGGGCCGGCCCGCTACAGTGCTGGGCCGGTTGGTGGGCGACAGGTGAGGCCAGGTACGATTCCCTCTCTATCTTTTATTTTCGGTTTCCTATTTTCTTTAACTCTGTGTTGATTTGCTTATTAACCCAAATCATTTTCTGAGCTTGTGTAAATTGTTGTATGGACAAGTGACATTGATATAAAGCCCCACAACAATTTCCAGAATTATTGGATCATATTTGAAATATATCAAATATAAATCCAATGCCAATAATTATTGAATTAATTCCAAATGCCCAAAATAAATATTTATGAGCTCCTGAAAATATTGGTTTGAATTTTAGCTCTGGCCAATATTTTCAAAGAGTAACATGAACATTTTCTTGGACCTATTTGAAGAAATTTTTGTCTTGGTCTTATTCAGAAATGATTTATGAGGCTTTCACATGTCCCCATTTCAAATTCATTGAAATTTAAACATGATGCACACATGACTAGCTAGTCTAGGTCATACCAGAACTAGGGATGTGACAGCTCTGGGTTAATAGGTTAGTCCCAAAAATAATATAAAAGTGCATAGTAAAGCACATTAAACATCCAAGATGGATAGTATAATATCATGAATACTTCATAAATTATAAATACGTTAGAGACGTATCAGGTAGCATAGGAGTTCGCCTGCCATGAGCAATGCGGCCTGCGCGTCGGTGGGAGCGCGACGAGCGTGAGACGACGAGACGGCCAGGGTCAACAATAGAGTGGGGGTGCGGCCGTTCCGCCGCACCGAGGGGTGCAGCGAAGACGCTTGCTACTCGTTCCCCGCCGGGCCGGTGACGGTGATGGTGTTGGCGGCAGGCGATGGAGAACGACGGGGTGGCCCGCCAACAGGAGCCTTTTGAGCAACACGGGCGGCGAGGGCGGCTCGGCGCTCAGCGCGAGCTCGACTAGCGTCCGCCATGGATGCGACGAAGCGACAGGACGTGGATCGATGGAAGGAAAGCTTCGGCGCACCTCTACCTAGTGCGCCAAATGTCGGATTTCAGGTTCCGGCAAAACCCTTAAGGTTCGAACACTGGGGTGCGCACGAAGATTTCCCCCTACCTAATCACGCCCTCAGCCCCACCGCGATCTCAAAGCCTAGCTCGACGAACTCGCAACATAATAGACATGAGATTTATACTAGTTTGGGCCACCGATGTGGTGTAATACCCTACTGCAGTGTGGTGTGGTGGATTGCCCCTTGGGCTGAGGATGAACAGTACAAGGGGAAGAACAGCCTTCTGAGGCGAGGTGTTCTTGTGCTTGGTGGGTGTGAGGATGATCTCTATCAGTTCAGGATGAGTTGCCTCCTACTGTGGTGGCTAGTCCTATTTATAGAGGCCCTGGTCCTCTCCCCAAATATTGAGCGGGAAGGGAGCCAACAACGGCCAATTTGAACGGGGGCAGCTAGTACAAGCTATCCTGACTAAAGTTGGTCTTCGCATGCCAAAGGCTCTGGTGGTGACGCTGTCTTGGGCTCCATGGTGACCTTCATCCTGCCGTCCTGCTGGTCTCGGTCTCGATGCACCGATATGGAAACCTTTGCCTGACGCCTCGGTACTCCTCGCCTGCGCTTGCCTCCTTAGCACAAAAGGGGAAACGAGGACACTGTGCGTGCTGGCGCCCGCCTGGCCTTGGTCAACATGGCTTACTTCATTGGAACCTCGCAAGGTTCGCCTTGCCTTGATCTCTCCGCCCCTCGCGAGCTAGCTTGGTGAGGCCGCTCCCAAGGAGGTCTTGTGTCATCCGCCTCGAGAGGCTTGGCCCCTCGCGAGGGTCTTGAGTATTTGTTGGTGAAGACGGGCCGAACTGGGCCGCGAGTGGAGCCACGTCGTGGGCCACAGGCAGGCAAGTCTGGGGACCCCCGTTCCGAGAACGCCGACACCTTTGTACCCCTAGGGGGTAGGCCTATATAAACCTCCCAGGACACTCATGCAAAGGAGTGGGACCTTAGTTCATACACACACCCATATAGAGAGAGGAAGCTAGGGCTAGTCTTGTTCTTCTTCCCCCTCCAGAGGAACAGCTCAAGGAGCAAGTTTGTAGCCACCATTATTGCTTGAGTGATCATGCGGAGACCCCGCAGAGCAGGACCAGGGTTTTATCTCCTAGGAGAGCCCCGAACCTCGGTAAGATTCGCCGGCGTGCATGTTTGCGCCTTATCCCGTTTCCTAGCACCGGTGACGTACTATTAGCCCCCTCCTTGATAAGCCTGCCTTTGGCATATGTCGCACGACACCCCCGACAATTGGCGCCCACCGTGGGTCTAGGTGCATCGTCGTCCGGAGATCTGTTCTGGATAGGAACCCTCTTCCTACCTAGCGACCTTAGCCAGCCTGGCACGCCCAACGGCGCTTGTGCCGAGGAGCTGCAAGGCACTGAGCTCGCCAGTGCGGCGAGCTACCTCGCTGACTTCATCGGCGAGGTCCGCCTCTCTGATGACCCCGCGCCTGATGCGGGAGCAGCCAACTTAGAGAGCTGCCTCCTTGACCTCCTTGGCAAGCTCGACATCGCCAACGAGCCGGCTTCCGACCTGGAGTCGATCAGCTCCACCGACCCTATGCTTGTCGACTCCGACACGGCATCACTTGACGCCTTCCCCACCAACGTGGTGGTCATTGACGACCCTCTCCCTCATCACGACAGTAGCGGCAGCACCGTCACGGAGGTGCTCGTCATCAGCCACGACGGAGCCTCTGGTGGCGCTCAAGACCCACTGCAGGCAGCCCTGCGGGACCTGTCAGCGCCCATCCCAGAAGACACTGACGCCGAGACGCTGGAAGCCCACCGCATCTCACTCGTCGAAAGCGCCCAGAAGTTGGCCACAAAGAGACACCTCTCAGAGGCCTACCAGCGCAAGATCGACCATGCTGTTGGCGGCATGCCGGCTGCCAGCAGGCCCAGCTGCATTGGCACGGTCCAGCAGCGCGGCGCTGCCATCGCCAGCATGTTTGGGGCAGACCGCCCTGTCTATGCCACGCCCAAGCAAAACATACGAGCTGCCCAGGCGGTAGTAGACGAGCTGGACCACCTCAAGGGCGACGAGCATCGCTACATGACAGAGTGCGTCTAGCAGCTCATTGACGCGGCTGCTGCGCAGCAAGAAGCCGGCTGCCGCGCCGAAGAATCCGATTAGCGGGTTGTGAACCCGCCCCCTCGCCGAGAGCAAGGCACGACCTCCTAGACGCCGACTGGTGGCGTCCGTGATAGACGAGACAAACAGTCGGCTGCTAGTCGCAGCCGCACACGCCTCACCATCGAGTGCGACCAAGATGGTCGCCCTCGAGCAGTGGAACGACGGGACGATTGTCCACCTCCTCCTCCTTCTCGGAGGGAGATGCGTGCTTCCTCGCCGCCTGTTGACCACCCAACTCTCGGTGTCCAGCTGGGCCGCCGAGAAAGAATCAGAGAGAATGATGCCTGCCACCGGATCGATCGTCTCAATCGATCAATGGCGCTAGAAGAAGAAGACGCATTGGGCCCACCTTGTTTCGGCCCCCGATTCCGCGACGATCCCTTTCCCGAAGGGTTCACACTTCCACGAGATACGCCCAAGTACAACGGCTCTGTGAAGCCGGAGGACTGGCTGGTCGAATACTCCACGACCGTCAGCATAGCAAATGGTAACACGTGTGTTGCCGTGAAGTACATTCCGCTCATGCTCCAGGGCACGACCCGTACATGGCTGAATAGCCTGAAGCCCCGCAACATCAACAGCTGGGTAGATTTCACTAAGGTCTTCATCCACAATTTCACCAGCACCTACAAGCGGCCTCCCAAGCCTCACCAGCTTTCACTATGCGTCCAAGGCCCCAACGAGTCCACCCGCGACTACTTGACGCGGTGGGCCGAGCTGTGCAACTCCGGCGAAGGGGTGCACGAGGTCCAAGCCATCAAATACTTCACTACCGGGTGCCGAGAGGGTACCTTACTCAAACACCGACTCCTCTGCGACGAGCTGGCCACACTCAACGAACTGCTGATCATAGCAGACAAGTACGCCACTGTTGGCTCCTCCATGAAGTTAGAGCTTCTAGTGGACGCTTCTGGGAGGGTGCTCCCTCTGGCTCCTCGAAGACCTCCTGGAGACAACAGTCGGCGCCTGCAGCCAAACGACAACAAGCGCAAAGCCCCCAGCCGGCTTCCACCAGCCGGTATGTGGCGATAGTTGAGGATCAACATCCTGAAGGGCAGGCACCCCCCAAGCGTTAGAAAGGCGGCAAGCTGCCTGGTTGCCTGCTTTCTCCTTTGAGAAGACCCTTGATGCCCCCTGCAAGTTCCACATCGGTGCGAAGCCGTCCAACCATATAATTCGGAAGTGCCACTGGCTTGTCCGCATCGCCAAGGGAGAAGGACTGCCACCTCCGCCTGCTGGCCCATCGGTTTCGCCTCCTCAGCAGTCGGCCGCCCGTCCAGCAGTCGGTGCAATCCAAGATCATTACCCTGAAGAACATGGTGCCTACGTTGTCTTTCCTAGTGTGGCCAGTGATAGGCACTGCCGACGTCAGCAGCACTGTGAAGTGAATGCAGTTGCCTCAACTGCTCCAGAGTTCATGCATTGGTCTGAGAAGCCTATCAGCTGGAGCGGTGCTGACCACCCGGAAGTGATGCCGTCTCCAGGTTCCTATGCCCTGGTGTTGGATGCTACCCTTGCAACAGAGAGGCGAGCCGCTGGGTTCTTCAGGATTCTGATAGATGGCGGTAGCAGCATCAACATCCTTTACCGCGACACCATGGAGAAGTTGAAGATCAAAGAGAAGTAGCTGCTGCCCAGTCGGACTGTATTTCATGGCATTGTGCCCGGCTTGTCCTGCTCACCAATCGGCAAAGTCAAGATAGATGTCCTCTTCGGAGACAAGGATCATTTCTGCCGAGAAGCGATTTGAGGTGGTTGACCTAGAGAGCCCTTACCATGTGCTCCTAGGCGGGCCTTCCCTAGCCAAGTTCATGGCAATGCCTCATTATGCCTACCTAAAGATGAAGATGCCAGGAACCAAGGGCATTATCACGATCAGTGGAGACTATGAGAAGTCGTCCGCCTGTGCTACAGCCAGCAGCCGGCAGGCCGAGTCCCTTGTGATTGCTGCTGAGAGAAGCTCCTGGAATGGGTGGTGGCCATGGCCGGCAAGTAGCCAGACATGTTCTCAAAACCCAATGAGTTAGAGACCCAGGGCTCCTTCCAGCCGGCCAAAGAGACAAAGAAGATTCCCTTGGACCCTGAGCACCCGGAGATGCACGCTCTCATAGGTGCCAACCTTGATAGCAAATAGGAAAGAGCTCATTGATTTCCTTCGTGAGAATCGGGACATCTTTTCATGGTCCCCCAAACACAGCCGGGTGTTCCGACGGATTTCGCCGAGCACAATCTACATGTCAGAGAAGATGCCAAGCCAGTCAAGCAACCTCTCCGCTGACTGTCGAAGGAGAAGAGAAGAATTATTGGAGAAGAGATGGCCTGCCTGTTGGCAGCCGGCTTCATCATGGAAGTTTTCTTCCCAGAGTGGCTTGCCAACCCAGTCCTTGTACTGAAGAAGAATAACAAGTGGCGCATGTGCATTGATTACACTAGTCTCAACAAAGCCTGCCCCAAGGATCCGTTTGCATTACCCTGGATTGACAAAGTGATTGACTCCACAGCCGGATGCGAGCTGTTGAGTTTCTTGGATGCCTACTCAGGTTACCACCAGATCAAGTTGAACTCGGCAGACTGCCCGAAGACCACCTTCATCACACCATTCGGAGCCTTCTGCTACCTGACCATGACATTCGGCCTGAGAAATGTTGGTGCCAGGTTTCAGCGCTGCATGCAGAAGTGCCTCCTCAAGCAGCACGGCAGAATTGCCCACGTCTATGTAGACGATATTTTGGTGAAGACGGAGAAACACGGTACCCTCTTGGAAGATCTCAAGGAAACTTTTGAAAATCTGTGCTAGTTTCAGATCAAGCTCAACCCAGAGAAATGCGTCTTTGGAGTACCAGCCGGCCTGCTCCTTGGCTTCCTGCTCCCAGAGCACGGCATAGAGTGCAACCCTGTGAAGATCGAGGCCATCGAGAGGATGGAGAAACCCAACCGAGTGAGAGACATCCTGAAGTTCACCGGCTGTTTGGCATCCATCAGCTGTTTCATCAGTCGGCTGGGCGAGAAGGCTCTTCCCTTGTACCAGCTCATGAAGAAGACCACTCATTCTGAGTGGAATGACAAGGCTGATTAAGCTTTTCTCCAGTCAAAGAAGATGTTGACCACGTACCTCTACATCGCTGCCACCAGCCCGGTAGTCAACACAGTCATGGTGGTAGAGCGCCCAGAAAACGGCAGGGCACAGCTAGTCTAGAGGCATGTGTACTATTTGAGCGAGGTGTTGTCCACCTCGAAGCAGAACTACCCTCACTACCAGAAGATGTGCTACGACATGTACTTTGCCGCTAAGAAGCTGAACCCATACTTTCAAGAGCCCCCAATCACGGTTGTCTACACTGCCCCACTTGATGAGATCATTGGCAACAGAGATGCATCTAGCCGAGTGGCCAAATGGGCCATCGAGTTGGCCCCCTACACCATCTTCTACCAGCCGCGCACCGCCATCAAGTCCAAAGCACTGGCCGACTTCCTTGTCTACTGGGTCGAGACCCAATACCTGCCGCCAGCTCCGGACTCCACTCATAGGCGAATGCACTTTGATGGCTCGAAGATGCGCACCGGCTTGAGAGCTCAGATACAAATTGCAAATCCATTTCGCCGCCTCCAACAATGTAGCCGAGTATGAAGCACTAATACACGTCCTCCGGTTAGCCAAAGAGATCGGCATAAGCCGGATTCTGTGCTACGACGACTCCGACTTGGTGGTCCAACAGTCGTCTGGCGATTGGGACGCCAAGGATGCAAACATGGCGAGCTACCGCTTCCTCGTCCAGCAACTCAGCGGATATTTTGAAGGATGTGAGTTCCTCCACATGCCATGAAACGACAACGAGCAGGCAGACGCCTTGGCACGGATCGGCTCCACCCATCAAGCAATACCAGCCGGCGTTTCCCTTCAGTGCCTCCGCAAGACGTCGATCAAACCTTCTCCAGAGTCTGAGTCCATCTTCGTGACGACTCCTCCCAAGGCAATCGGATCAGAATCGAGGGCTGCAGCAGCCAGCACGGGGACTTCGGCATGCGGCATGGGGATTGCAGCAGTCGCACCCGGCCCGAGGACTTCACAACCTGGCCCGGGGGCTGCACATGTCAGCCCGGGGACTTCACCAAGCGGCTCGGGGACTGCAGCAGTCACACCCGGCCCGGGGGCTGCTGCAGTCGGCCTGGAGACTTCAACGATGCAGCTAGTGGCAACCAACTCCAACCCGCCACCTCCCAGCCCAGCCGCCCTAGTATAGGTGGTTGTAGTGGCAGTAGAAGAAATTCAAGCACCATCATGGGCTGAGCCCATCCTCAAGTTTCTGTTAAACAGAGGGTTGTGGGCCGATGAGATCTCGGCCCGGCAAGTGCAGCGCCGAGCAGGAGCCTGCATGATAGTAAACTGAGAGCTTGTCAGACGCAATGTGAATGGAGTCTTCTAGCGCTGCGTAGAACAAGAGAAGGGCCAAGCAATCCTCAAAGATATCCACCAAGGCGAGTGCGGACACCACGCGGCTTCCAGATCTCTTTTCGCCAAAGCTTTCCGCCATGGTTTGTTCTGGCCGACTGCTTCGGAGGACACCAAGGAGTTGGTCAAGCATTGCAAAGGGTGTCAAAAGTTCAGCTCCCAACAACATCTACTAGCCTCTACACTCAAGACCATCCCTATGGCTTCGCCTTTTGCCGTCTGGGGGTTGGACATGGTGGGACCATTCAAAACAGCACGCGGCGGCATGACCCATCTACTCGTTGCCATGGACAAGTTCACCAAGTGGATTAAAGCAATGCCAATCAAGAAGTTGAATGGTCAGACTGCTGTGACCTTCATTGCAGACATCACCACCCGGTACGGGGTACCACACAGCATCATCACCGACAATGGCATGAACTTTGCCAAGGGAGCCTTGGCCCGTTTCTGCGCGACGCAGGGCATCCGACTGGACTTAGTATCCATTGCCCATCCGCAGTTAGATGGCCAACTCGAGCGAGCAAACAGCCTTATCCTCTCCTACATCAAGCCCCAACTGGTGGAGCCACTGGAGTGGTCGGCCAGCTGCTGAATCGATGAGTAGTCGGTTGTCCTCTGGAGCCTCTGTACCACTCCGAACAAATCAACCGGCTTCACTCCATTCTTGGTCGTGTACGGTGCCGAGGCCATCATCCCAACTGACATTGAGTTTGACTCACCTCGCGTCACCATGTACACGGAGGCGGAGACGAAAGATGCGTGAGAAGACGGTATCGATCTGCTGGAAGAGGGCCGGCTGTTGGCACTCAGCCGGTCCGTCATCTACCAGCAGAGTCTGCGCCGCTACCATAGTCCGAAGGTCAAGCCAAGATCCTTCGAAGAGGGATACCTTGTGCTTCGGCTGATCCAGCGAACAACCGACCAGCACAAGCTCTCGGCCCCTTGGGAAGGCCCCTTCATCGTCAGCAAAGCATTGGGCGACGACTCCTACTAGCTCATCGACGCGCAGAAGCCCGAGCACGCAAGAGAGACGATTCGGGCAAGGAATCTGAGCGCCCATGGAACGCAAATCTCCTTCGAAGATTTTACAGTTTATTCAGTATGTACCATGCTACCTTTTGTATTAAGTACTGTGACATCGGGTACCTCGAGGAGCACTCGGGGGCTACCCTATTTATCTATATGATAAGTTCTATGCCTATGAATACGTTATTTCATTATTCTGCCTGGCACCCGGTTCGACCAGTCGGCCCGGGGGGCTTGCCGCGTTGTACTATGTGAATGCTACCTGCAGTCGGACAAGTAGTGTGCCGGCACCTAAGCCCTCTCTTGCCACAAGCCGCAGCTCGCAGAGCGACTGTCTGGCCGGCAAGAGTTAAAGGTAGGAAATAGTGCCCACACGAAAAATGGTTAAGGACTAAAGCATTTTCATAGGCCGAGACGGCTCCTCGCCTCGCCGACCGACTGCTGAGCAGCCGGCCGGTAGGTTTCTAACTTTAGTTTCTACACCCTACCAACGGCTAAAGTACTTGCCTTCCCAAAAGAGCCAAGTACTTGACCCATCCACAAACTATAGAGCGGCCCGGCTGGCAAGATGGCAGCCAAGGGAAGGCGGCAAAGGAAAAAGCCAAGGGAGTAAAAAAGCAAGACAAGTCAGAAATCGGCAAAGACAATTTACACAGCAAAAGGCCCTTGGCTGGCATTCAACAGAGTTAGAATGCACCCCCAGCGGGTGGAACTGTGATAGTCTAAGAAATTTTTCTGAAGAGATTACAAAATAGGAAAGAAAGATAACATGGCCGCCTAGGCCAGAGGGGCAGCAGTCGGCTCAGAAGGGTTGGCGGAGGTCGAGGCTCCAGGTGGTTGAATGGCCGTCTGGTTGGTCTCATCTTGGTCGGCATCGGCGGAAGTCGGCTCGCCGGCGTGCCGTCCGTTGGTCGAAACCTGGTCAGGATGAGGCCGGCCGCCGTCTCCACCATTCGGCGCACATCTTCGCCGTCCTCGTCCTCATCTTGATCCTCCTCGCCCTCATCACTGGAGGCGATCTCCTCCACCGAGTCCTCGCCGCCTTCTTGGTTCAGCCTGAACCAGTTAGGCGGCACCTCGGCGCCCGCTTCGTCCAGCTCGAGGAGGAAGACGTTGGTGACCGTGTACTCGGCGATCGCCGCGGTGCGTTGATAGAGCTAGGGCACCACCGCCTCCAACTCCTCGCTAGCTTCGGCACGGAGAGCTGGTCCAAGTCCAGCCCAGGGTACCACCCCCTGACGAACTCTAGGGCTCGCCGTGCACCTGCCTGGGCAGAGGAGCCTTTCCACGCCTTGAAGCGGCCAATGGCCACCTCCAACCAGTCGGAGGTCCGGCTCACGGTGCGCGGAATGGGAGTGCCCGACCAGAGGGAGGAGACCACTTGGACTCCAGCGCGCTGAAGATGGCGGAGAGCCTGTTGCGCCGGTTGGAGACAAGCTTGGATGGCAAGCATCTGCTCGGCAAGGGTCCGAGGGGTGCTGGGCGTGATTGTCGCGCCAGCCAGCCTCCGCTCGTCGCGATGAGCCTCGACGACTTGACTGGCGGCAACAAACTAGCCAGGGAAATACTCTGATCAAGGGAAGAAGAAAAAAGTGAGAAGACGAAGGCCGGTTTGCAGGACAAACCGGGAGGAAGAAGAAGGAAAAGTGCAACTTGCCATCGAGCATGTCCTCGACCTCACCGAAGCCCGCTCACAGGGCCTTCTCCTTCTCGACCCAGTTCGAGCGCTGAGTCTCGAACTCGGACTGAAGGGCCTCCTCCGCGCCCTTGAGCTTCTGCAGCTCTGCCTGGTGCTTGTCCGCTTGGTCAGCAAGCTGCTTGGCAAGGCGGTCTCGCTCTTGCTCCATCTTGAGGCGCTCCTCCTCCTTGGCGTGTAGCATGGTTTGAGCTTCGCCAATTTGCTACCGCAAGGTGGCATTGGCTCCTGCAGAAGACAAGGGTGAGAAGAGGTCAGCAAATAAACAAGGAAAGAAGTAGTTGCCGGAAGAAGACTGTTCAGCAGTCGGCCCGAATCTCGGGGGCTACAACTCACGGGTGCGCTGACGCTCCCCCGTGAAGGATTGAACAATTCAACAAAGAAATAAGAAAAGGTGGTTGCTGGAAGATCCGACCCGACTGCTCAGCAGTTGGCCCAAATCTCGGGGACTACACCCGCGGGTGCGATGGCACGCCCCCGAGAGAATGAAGAATGGAGTGATTAGTCCGGCAGTCTGCTTGGCTAGCTCCTGGATTTGGGAGTTGTAGTCGGCTGCACGAATGTTGTGGTAGTCCTGGCACAGAATCAATGGTCAGCACTTGGAACTTGCCTTTAAGTTTCGAGCCGCCTACTTAGCAGTCGGCCCGGAACTCGGGGGCTACACCCAGTGGGTGCGCTGGCGCGCCCCCATAGAAGATTGCAAAAAATTGAAAGCGAAGCATAAGGAGAATACCCGGACAGCAGCTCGCGATGCCATGAACTTCCGCGTGTAGTCCTTGAGAGTGTCGCCTTGGGCCTGAAGCAGGGAGTGGACCTCGTGCACAGCCTTGTTCAGGACGCTCGTCCCGCCCCCAGACGTCCAGTCCCGCAGGACGACACTAGAGGCCTCCGCTTCTAGGGCCGACGAGCTGGAGGCTCCGACTTCCTGAGGCTGCGGCGCTAAAGTCGCCTTTGTCACACGCCAGCGCGTCGGAGTACGGACGATGGGAGTTGCCCCCACCACCAGCTCGCTGCTAACTCGAGTCGCCGATGGCGCGTCAGGCTGACTGCCTTGAGCCTCGGCAGCCGGTGTCTGCTAGGACGCCTCCGTCCTCGAGATGACGGCTTCGCCTTCCTCCCTCTCCATGATCGGCTGGTCGTTGCCGACCCCTCCAGTCGGCGCTAGGATCCCTGTCGCCGGTGGCATGGAGCGCAGCGGAATGACCAGCTGTGGAGCCTGGCCACCCACGTCTGCTCTCGCTTGTGCTTTGGCGTCCGCGTCCGCCTGGGCCTTGGTCGCCTCCTCCTCCTGGGCCTTGGCCGTGACATCGGCCTGGGCCTCGGCCACCGTGTCCGCCTCCTCCTGCGCCTCCTTGGCCACTTCTGCCTTCACCTGCTCCGCCCTCTCCTTCTCCTTGCGCGCCTCCTGCGCATTCTTCTCCGTCGCCTCCCGGAGGTCGGCGAGCGGGTCTATACGACAGGTGCCGGCAGAGCCCTCCATCCCCCCGATGATGGAGGCGGAGGCTGACCGCTCAAGAGAGAGCGGGGCTCTGTTCACACAAGACAAGAAGAATTCAGAAAGAGTGCGAAAAAGGCATAAAAGGGACAAAGGAAGACACAAGGAAAGATGTGATCTTACGCGGACACTATTGGCGGTTGCTTCGGGGCCCTCTGGTACCGGGTCGCCTTCGCGGTGGCCTCCTCCCGCCTGGTCACCGCGGCCGAGCCCTTGGGCTTATTCAGCCGACCGCCTTGCAGCTGCGCACTGGCTCGGCGCTTCGGTGCGCCGCCTGGTGCGGGTGGCGCCGCTGAGGAGCTCGCCCCTGCCCTGTTGGCAACCGACTGGCAGCCCGGCGCAGGCTCCTCATCGTCGTCATCCGGCCATGTCTCGACGTCGCCTCCTCCACCGGAGCCGCCTGCCCGATCGCCACCGCATGTGGCGTCGTCTTCCAAGGCGGTCGCCCCTAAGTCGGGGTCATCCGCGCCATTCACCGCTCAGTCCGGTAGGTACTCCTGGCCTTGCGCCAGGGCGTCGGCTTCCTGCTGGGTCGTGAGGAGCTGCGACACGTCCGCCCGATCAGTCGGCAAAGCAGAACTCGGCAGAAGAAAAAAGACCAAGAAAGAAAGGAGAGTCGGGAGCTTACGGCAGGAGGCGGATGCACACGGGAGTACGGCCGCCTGCCGAACTGCCAGTCTGACTCCGAGAGCTGGCAATTCACGGTCTCGTTCACCATACAGGCCACCTCCAAGGTCGGCATCTCCCGGGTGGACAGCCGGCATGGGTCTTGGTCCCCACTCATCTGACTGATCATGTGAGGCCGGCCTTGGAGGGAGAGAGCCCGGCGCACCATGAAGGCGGTCAACAAGTCGGACGCCTAGAGGCCCTCCAAGTCCGTCATCTCCTTAAGCCCGGCGACCGCAGCGGTGGAGGCGGGCGACAGATGCTTCAGCTTGAAGGTCCAGTTGTTGCGCGGCCCGGCCGGTGGGTTGATGAAGTCTAGCACCGGGTTGACGTTCTTCACATAGAAGTACGACTTCTACCACAACTTGATGGACTGGGTCAAGGTGATGGACGAGAAGCGGTTGCCGGCTCCTGGGCGCTGTACCGCGACGAAGGCACTGCGCTGATGGCCTCGTCCTTGGTGGAGACGCCAAGTTCGGTGTAGAAGAACTCCCCCACAGCTTGAGTGTGGGAAGAACGCCGAGGTAGCCTTCACACAGCGTGACGAAGGCCGATAGCAGCACCATCGTATTCGGTGTGAGGTGGTGCAGCTGGAGATGGTAAAATTGAAGAAAGGAGCAAAGGAAGCCGCTCGCCGGCAGGCTGAAGCCCTGGAGGAAATGAGAGCGGAAGAAGACGTGCTCGCCTTCTTCTGGCACTGGCAAGATCTCCTCCTCCGGCGGGACGCGCTCCTTGACGTAGCCCTCGCCAGGCAGCCGCCGTGTGTTGCGGAGGTAGGTGATGTGGTCTTCAATGACATTGGAGCCATCACAGTCGCAGGCTTGCGATCGCGCCATGGAAGCTCAAGGTTGACGGAGCAACGGCGTGGCGGAAGGGCCGCGCTTGGTGATGACGGGCCACGGCGGCGCTTCGGCATGTTGTGGGAGTGCGGCGGCGGCAAAAAGATAGAAGAGGAAGAGCAGAGCAAAGGGAGAGGAGGGCGCGCGAGCCAGAGCCGCCCCCCTCCTCCCCCTATTTATAGCCCTGGGCTGCGAAGCCAAGGGGACGGGGCATGGGGATCGTGGGATTAACTGTGCCCACGACCCCACGAACCCGCATTAACCGTGCAGTAACGGCATGGAGTAATCACGCCGCGGAATCCGAACCGTTTGCGTCGGCCACAGCGGATCCACGCGCGTGCCGAGGCACGGTAGTGGTGGGCCCCGGCCTGCGGCGATGTCCCATCATGCGCGTGGGCTGGTAGGCGGCCTAGCCGGCTGGCGCCACATGACACACAGATAGCTGGCGGCGAGCCTGACGCCTGGCTGGCGCGTCACCTGTCTCCCGCCTCGACGTTTCAAAAACCACCAGGCGGCCCGCCTGGTCATGTTCGGCTCCTGGCAGTCGGCATTCCGGAAGACGGACGAAGCAAGATCAATGAAGCACTTAGAGTAGGAAGCTGCTGAACCCCCTCGTTGTCGGTGTTCTGTGAACGGGGGTCCCCAGACTTGCCTGCCTATGGCCCACGGCGTGCCTAAGTCAGCAGGCCTTACGGCCCATTTTCATCACCAAGGCATCCAAGACCCTTGCGAGGGGCCAAGCCACGCGAGGCGGGCGACGCAAGACCTCCTCGGGAGTGGTCGAGCCAGGCAGGCTCACGAGGAGCGGAGATATCAAGGCGGGGCAAACCTCACGTGGCTCTCGTGACGTGAGCCATGACCAACGGCGCCAGGCGGGTGCCAGCGCGCGCAGCGTCCTAGTTTCCTCTTTGGTGGTAAGGAGGCCACCGCAGCCGAAGAGTACCGAGGCATCAGGCAAAGGATGCTATATTGGTGCAACGAGACCAAGAAGAGGAGGACGGCAAGACGGAGGTCATCATGGAGCCCATGACGGCGTCACCACCACAGCTTTTCGCAGGCGAATACCGCTTTTGTCAGGATAGCTTGTACTAGTTGTCCCCCTTCAAATTAGCCTGCTGTTGTTGGCTCCCTTCCCGCTCGATACTTGGGGAAGAGGACCAAGGCCTATATAAATAGGACTAGACACCACAGTAGGAGGCAACTGATCTCGAGCCGATTGAGATCACCCTCAACTACACAAGCACAAGAACACCTCAACCTCAGGAGGCTGTTCTTCCCTTTTACTGTTCATCATCAGCCCAAGAGGCAATCCACCACCACCACAGTAGAGTAGGGTATTACACCAGAACGGTGGCCCGAACCAGTATAAACCTCCTGTCTTTCTGTGTTGCGAGATCGTCGAGTTCATCCGCGAGATCTTAGCGAGCAAGGGCATAGATCGGTAGGAGGGAAAGACTTCGGCGCACCCCAGTGTTCGAACCTTAACGGTTTGCCGGAACCCCACATCCAACATTTGGCGCGCCAGGTAGGGGTGCGCCGTTGCTTCCCTTCCATCAGTTTGTCGCCCCGTCGCTCCGTCGTCTCCATGGCGGACGCTCGTCGTGCTCGAGCTGAGCGTTGGGCTGCCCTCTCTGCCCGCGTCACTCAGACGGCTCCCGTTGGCGGGCCACCTCATTGTTATCCATCTCCCGCCTCCAGCGCTGCCACCGGCCAGGCGGGGAATGAGCAGCAGGTGTCCTCGCTGCATCCTTCGGTGCGGCAGGACGGCCGCACCGCTACTCCATCACTAACCCCTGCTGGTTCCTCAACTCACGCGCACCGCGCTCCCATGGAGGCACGGGCCGTGCTCCTCGTGGCGAACCAGCTCTTGCGTTACCGCCCCGTCGACGACTTCTACGAGGAGTGGCTCGACCGCGTCGCCGAGCTGTTCTGCGCCGCAGGGGGCTCTCCGACGCCGTCCGACTCTGTGCCTCCTCCTCAACCAGCCGCGGGCGACGGGGCTCATGTGTTGGGGAACGTTGCAGAAAACAAAAATTTTCCTACAGTTTCACCAAGATCCATCTATGAGTTCATCTTGCAACGATTATTTAGATTGCATCTACATACCTTTGTAGATCGCGAGCGGAAGCGTTCACTAGAACGTGGATGATGGAGTCGTACTCGCCGTGATCCAAATCACCGATGACCAAGCGCCGAACGGACGGCACCTCCGCGTTCAACACACGTACGGAGCGGATGACGTCTCCTCCTTCTTGATCCAGCAAGGGGGAAGGAGAGGTTGATGAAGATCCAGCAGCATGACGGCGTGGTGGTGGATGCAGTTGTCACGTGCAGCAGGGCTTCGCCGAGCGTCTGTGCGAGAGGGAGAGGTGTAGCCGGGGAGAAGGGGCGCCAAGATGCCAGGGTGCAGCTGCCCCCTCCCTCCCCCCCTTTATATAGGCCCCCTGGGGGGCGCCGGCCCTTGGGAGATCCAATCTCCAAGGGGGGCGGCGGCCAAGGGGGGTGGAGTGCCCTCCAAGGCAAGTGGGGCGCCCCCCCACCCTAGGGTTCCAACCCTAGGCGCATGGGGTGGGCCTAAGGGGGCACACCAGCCCACTAAGGGCTTGTTCCCCCTCCCACTTCAGCCCATGGGGCCCTCCGAGATGGGTGGCCCCACCCGGTGGACCCCCGGGACCCATCCGGTGGTCCTGGTACAATACCGGTGACCCCCGAAACTTTCCCGATGGCCGAAACTGCACTTCCTATATATAATTATTTACCTCCGGACCATTCTGGAACTCCTCGTGACATCCGGGATCTCATCCGGGACTCCGAACAACTTTTGGATTACTGCATATACATATCTTTACAACCCTAGCTTCACCGAACCTTAAGTGTGTAGACCCTACGGGTTCGGGAGACATGCAGACATGACCGAGACACCTCTCCAGTCAATAACCAACAGCGGGATCTGGATACCCATGTTGTCTCCCACATGCTCCTCGATGATATCATCGGATGAACCACGATGTCGAGGACTTAATCAATCCCGTATTCAATTCCCTTTGTCAATCGGTACGTTACTTGCCCGAGACTCGATCGTCGGTATCCCAATACCTTGTTCAATCTCGTTACCGGCAAGTCACTTTACTCGTACCATAATGCATGATCCTGTGAATAACCCCTTGGTCACATTGAGCTCATTATGATGATGCATTACCGAGTGGGCCCAAGAGATACCTCTCCGTCATATGGAGTGACAAATCCCAGTCTCGGTTCGTGCAAACCCAACAGACACTTTCGGAGATACCCGTAGTGTACCTTTATAGCCACCCAGTTACGTTGTGACATTTGGCACACCCAAAGCACTCATACGGTATCCGGGAGTTGCACAACCTCATGGTCTAAGGAAATGGTACTTAACATTACAAAAGCTTCTAGCAAATGAACTACACGATCTTTATGCTATGCTTAGGTTTGGGTCTTGTCCATCACATCACTCTCCTAATGATGTGATCCCGTTATCAATGACATCCCCATGTCCATAGCCAGGAAACCATGACTATCTGTTGATCAACGAGCTAGTCAACTAGAGGCTCACTAGGGACACATTGTGGTCTATGTATTCACACATGTATTACGATTTCCAGACAATACAATTATAGCATGAACAATAGACAATTATCATGAACAAGGAAATATAATAATCTTTTATTATTGCCTCTAGGGAATATTTCCAACAGTCTCCCACTTGCACTAGAGACAATAGTCTAGTTACATTGTGATGAATCGAACACCCATGGAATTTTGGTGTTGATCATGTTTTGCTCTAGGGAGAGGTTTAGTTAACGGATCTGCCACATTTAGGTCCGTATGTACTTTACAAATCTCTATGTCTCCATTTTGAACACTTTCACGTATGGAGTTGAAGCGACGCTTGATATGCCTGGTCTTCTTGTGAAACCTGGGCTCCTTCACAAGGGCGAAAGCTCCAGTGTTGTCACAGAAGAGAGTCATCGGGTCCGACGCATTGGGTATGACTCCTAGGTCGGTAATGAACTCCTTCATCCAGATTGCTTCTTGTGCTGCCTCTGAGGCTGCCATATATTCCGCTTCACAAGTAGATCCCGCCACGATGCTTTGCTTGCAACTGCACCAGCTTACTGCCCCACCATTCAAAATATACACGTATCCGGTTTGAGACTTAGAGTCATCCATATCTGTGTCGAAGCTAGCGCCGACGTAAGCCTTTACGACGAGCTCTTCGGCACCTCCATAAACGAGAAACATATCCTTGGTCCTTTTCAGGTACTTCAGGATGTTTTTGACCGCTGTCCAGTGTTCTTTGCCGGGATTACTTTGGTACCTACCTACCAAACTTACGGCATGGTTTACATCAGGTCTGGTACACAGCATGGCATACATAATAGATCCTATGGCTGAGGCATAGGGGATGACACTCATCTCTTCTATCTCTTCTGCCGTGGTCGAGCATTGAGCCGTGCTCAATCGCACACCTTGCAATACAGGCAAGAACCCCTTCTTGGACTGATCCATATTGAACTTCTTCAATATCTTGTCAAGGTACGTACTTTGTGAAAGACCGATGTGGCGTCTCGATCTATCTCTATAGATCTTGATGCCTAATATATAAGCAGCTTCTCCAAGGTCCTTCATTGAAAAACTCTTATTCAAGTAGGCCTTAATGCTGTCCAAAAGTTCTGTATCATTTCCCATCAAAAGTATGTCATCTACATATAATATGAGAAATGCTGCAGAGCTCCCACTCACTTTCTTGTAAATGCAGGCTTCTCCACAAGTCTGCATAAACCCAGACGCCTTGATCATTCCATCAAAGCGAATGTTCCAACTCCGAGATGCTTGCACCAGCCCATAAATGGATCGCTGGAGCTTGCATGCCTTGTTAGCATTCTTAGGGTCGACAAAACCTTCCGGCTGCATCATATACAGTTCTTCCTTAAGATAGCCGTTAAGGAATGCTGTTTTGACGTCCATTTGCCATATCTCATAATCATAGTATGCGGCAATTGCTAACATGATTCGGACGGACTTCAGCTTCGCTACGGGAGAAAAAGTCTCAACGTAGTCAACCCCTTTAACTTGCCGATAACCCTTAGCGACAAGTCGAGCTTTATAGATGGTAACATTACCATCCGCGTCCGTCTTCTTCTTAAAGATCCATTTATTTTCTATCGCTCGCCGATCATCGGGAAAGTCTGTCAAAGTCCATACTTTGTTTTCATACAAGGATCCTATCTTGGATTGCATGGCCTCTAGCCATTTGTTGGAATCTGGGCCCGCCATTGCTTCTTCATAGTTCGAAGGTTCACCGTTGTCTAACAACATGATTTCCAGGACAGGGTTGCCGTACCACTCTGGTGCGGAACATGTCCTTCTGGACCTACGAAGTTCAGTAGGAGCTTGATCCGAAGTATCTTGATCATCATCATTAACCTCCTCTCTAATCGGTGCAGGGACCACAGGAACATTTTCCTGAGCTGCGCTATTTTCCGTTTCAAGAGGCAGTACTTCATCAAGCTCCACTTTCCTCCCACTTAATTCTTTCGAGAGAAACTCTTTCTCTAGAAAGGATCCATTCCTGGCACCAAAGATATTGCCTTCGGATCTGAGGTAGAAGGTATACCCAATGGTTTCCTTAGGGTATCCTATGAAGACGCATTTTTCCGACTTGGGTTCGAGCTTTTCAAGTTGAAGTTTCTTGACATAAGCATCGCATCCCCAAACTTTTAGAAACGACAGCTTAGGTTTCTTCCCAAACCATAATTCATACGGTGTCGTCTCAACGGATTTAGACGATGCCCTATTTAAAGTGAATGCGGCTGTCTCTAGAGCGTATCCCCAAAATGATAGCGGTAAATCTGTGAGAGACATCATAGATCGCACCATATCCAATAGAGTGCGATTATGACGTTCGGACACACTGTTAGGTTGAGGTGTTCCAGGCGGCGTGTGTTGTGAAATGATTCCACATTTCCTTAAGTGTGTGCCAAATTCGTGACTTAAATATTCTCCTCCACGATCTGATCGTAAGAACTTTATTTTTCGGTCACGTTGATTCTCTACCTCATTCTGAAATTCCTTGAACTTTTCAAAGGTCTCAGACTTGTGCTTCATCAAGTAGACATACCCATATCTACTCAAGTCATTAGTGAGAGTGAGAACATAACGATATCCTCCGCGAGCCTCAACACTCATTGGACCGCACACATCAGTATGTATGATTTCCAATAAGTTGGTTGCTCGCTCCATTGTTCCGGAGAACGGAGTCTTGGTCATTTTACCCATGAGGCATGGTTCGCATGTGTCAAATGATTCATAATCGAGAGACTCTAAAAGTCCATCAGCATGGAGCTTCTTCATGCGCTTGACACCAATGGGACCAAGGCGGCAGTGCCACAAGTATGTGGGACTATCGTTATCAACTTTAATTCTTTTGGTATTCACACTATGAATATGTGTATCATCACGTACGAGATTCATTAAGAATAAACCATTAACCATCGGAGCATGACCATAAAACATATCACTCATATAAATAGAACAACCATTATTCTCGGATTTAAATGAGTAGCCATCTCGAATTAAACGAGATCATGATACAATGTTCATGCTCAAACTTGGCACTAAATAACAATTATTGAGGTTCAAAACTAATCCCGTAGGTAAATGTAGAGGTAGCGTGCCGACGGCAATCACATCGACCTTGGAACCATTCCTGACACGCATCGTCACCTCGTCCTTCGCCAGTCTCCGCTTATTCCGCAGCTCCTGCTTTGAGTTACAAATATGAGCAACATCACCAATATCAAATACCCAGGAGCTACTACGAGCACTGGTAAGGTACACATCAATTACATGTATATCACATATACCTTTAGTGTTGCCGGCCTTCTTGTCCGCTAAGTACTTGGGGCAGTTCCGCTTCCAGTGACCCTTCCCTTTGCAATAAAAGCACTCAGTCTCAGGCTTGGGTCCATACTTTGACTTCTTCCTGGAAACTTGCTTACCGGGCACGGCAACATCCTTGTCGTCTTTCTTGAAGTTCTTCTTGCCCTTGCCTTTCTTGAACTTGGTGGTTTTATTGACCATCAACACTTGATGTTCCTTTTTGATCTCCACCTCCGCTGA
Organism: Aegilops umbellulata; assembly: GCA_032464435.1. Taxonomy (NCBI): domain Eukaryota; kingdom Viridiplantae; phylum Streptophyta; class Magnoliopsida; order Poales; family Poaceae; genus Aegilops; species Aegilops umbellulata. The sequence goes on from CP136055.1 coordinate 92,792,803, forward strand.
CTTCAGCATTGAATATACCTCAGGAATGGTCTTTTCCATCCCCTGCATATTGAAGTTCATCACAAAGCTCTTGTAGCTTGGTGGAAGCGACTGAAGGATTCTGTCAATGACCGCGTCATCCGGGAGATTAACTCCCAGCTGAGTCAGGTGCTTGTGCAACCCAGACATCTTGAGTATGTGTTCACTGACAGAGCTATTTTCCTCCATCTTACAACTAAAGAACTTGTTGGAGACTTCATATCTCTCGACCCGGGCATGAGCTTGGAAAACCATTTTCAGCTCCTCGAACATCTCATATGCTCCATGTTGCTCAAAACGCTTTTGGAGCCCCGGTTCTAAGCTGTAAAGCATGCCGCACTGAACGAGGGAGTAATCATCAGCACGTGACTGATAGGCGTTCATAACGTCTTGGTTTGTTGGGAATGGTGCTTCACCTAGCGGTGCTTCTAGGACATAATCTTTCTTGGCAGCTATGAGGATGATCCTCAGGTTCCGGACCCAGTCCGTATAGTTGCTGCCATCATCTTTCATCTTGGTTTTCTCTAGGAACGCGTTGAAGTTGAGGTTGACATTAGCGTGGGCCATTTGATCTACAAGACACATTGTAAAGATTTTAGACTAAGTTCATGATAATTAAGTTCATCTAATCAAATTATTAATGAACTCCCACTCAGATAGACATCCCTCTAGTCATCTAAGTGAAACATGATCCGAGGCAACTAGGCTGTGTCCGATAATCACGTGAGACGGACTAGTCAACATCGGTGAACATCTCCATGTTCATCGTATCTTCTATACGACTCACGCTCGACCTTTCGGTCCTCCGTGTTCCGAGGCCATGTCTGTACATGCTAGGCTCGTCAAGATAACCTAAGTGTTTTTGCGTGTGTAAATCTGTCTTACACCCATTGTATGTGAACGTTGGAATCTATCACACCCGATCATCACGTGGTGCTTCGAAACAACGAACTGTTGCAACGGTGCACAGTTAGGGGGAACACTTTCTTGAAATTATTATGAGGGATCATCTTATTTACTACCGTCGTTCTAAGTAAACAAGATGCAAAGCATGATAAACATCACATGCAGTCAAATAATAATAGTGACATGATATGGCAAACATCATATAGCTCCCTTGATCTCCATCTTGGGGCTCCATGATCATCTTGTCACCGGCACGACACCATGATCTCCATCATCGTGTCTCCATGAAGTTGCTCGCCAACTATTACTTCTACTACTATGGCTAACACGTTTAGCAATAAAGTAAAGTAATTTACATGGCGTTTCCATTGACACGCAGGTCATAAAAGAATAATGACAACTCCTATGGCTCCTGCCGGTTGTCATACTCATTGACATGCAAGTCGTGATTCCTATTACATGAACATGATCTCATACATCACATATATATCATTCATCATTCATCACAACTTTGGCAATATCATATCACCAAGCACTTGCTGCAAAAACAAGTTAGACGTCCTCTAATTGTTGTTGCAAGTTTTACGTGGCTGCAATAGGGTTCTAGCAAGAACGTTTTCTTACCTACGTAAAATCCACAACGTGATTTGTCAACTTCTATTTACCCTTCATAAGGACCCTTTTCGTCAAATCCGCTCCAACTAAAATGGGAGAGACAGACACCCGCCAGCCACCTTATGCAACTAGTGCATGTCAGTCGGTGGAACCGGTCTCACGTAAGTGTACGTGTAAGGTTGGTCCGGGCCGCTTCATCCCACAATACCACTGAAGCAAAATAAGACTAGTAGCGGCAAGAAAGTTGACAACATCAGCGCCCACAACAATTGTGTTCTACTCGTGCAAAGAGAACTACGCATAGACCTAGCTCATGATGCCACTGTTGGGGAACGTTGCAGAAAACAAAAAATTTCCTACGGTTTCATCAAGATCCATCTATGAGTTCATCTAGCAACGAGTATTCAGATTGCATCTACATACCTTTGTAGATCGCGAGCGGAAGCGTTCACTAGAACGTGGATGATGGAGTCGTACTCGTCGGCACCGATGACCAACCGCCGAACGGACGGCACCTCCACGTTCAACACATGTACGGAGTGGATGACGTCTCCTCCTTCTTGATCCAGCAAGGGGGAAGGAGAGGTTGATGAAGATCCAGCAGCACGAAGGCGTGGTGGTGGATGCTGTTGTCACGTGCAGTAGGGCTTCGCCGAGCGTCTGTGCGAGAGGGAGAGGTGTAGCAAGGGAGAGGGAGCGCCAAGATGCCAGGGTGCAGCTGCCCCTCCCTCCCCCCTTTATATAGGCCCCCTGGGGGGCTCCGGCCCTTGGGAGATCCAATCTCCAAGGGGGGCGGTGGCCAAGGGGGGTGGAGTGCCCCCCAAGGCAAGTGGGGCGCCCCCCCCCCCCACCCTAGGGTTCCAACCCTAGGGGCATGGGGTGGGCCTAAGGGGGCGCACCAGCCCACTAAGGGCTGGTTCCCCCTCCCACTTCTGCCCATGGGGCCCTCCGGGATGGGTGGCCCCACCCGGTGGACCCCCGGGACCCATCCGGTGGTCCTGGTGCAATACCGGTGACCCCCGAAATTTTCCCGATGGCCGAAACTGCACTTCTTATATATAATTCTTTACCTCCGGACCATTCCGGAACTCCTCGTGATGTCCGGGATCTCATCCGGGACTCCGAACAACTTTTAGATTACTGCATATACATATCTTTACAACCCTAGCGTCACCGAACCTTAAGTGTGTATACCCTACGGGTTCGGGAGACATGCAGACATGACCGAGACACCTCTCCAGTCAATAACCAACAGCGGGATCTGGATACCCATGTTGTCTCCCACATGCTCCTCGATGATTTCATCGGATGAACCACGATGTCGAGGACTTAATCAATCCCGTATTCAATTCCCTTTGTCAATCGGTACGTTACTTGCCCGAGACTCGATCGTCGGTATCCCAATACCTTGTTCAATCTCGTTACCGGCAAGTCACTTTACTCGTACCATAATGCATGATCCCGTGACTAACCCTTGGTCACATTGAGCTCATTATGATGATGCATTACCGAGTGGACCCAAGAGATACCTCTCCGTCATACGGAGTGACAAATCCCAGTCCCGGTTCGTGCCAACCCAACAGACACTTTCGGAGATACCCGTAGTGTACCTTTGTAGCCACCCAGTTACGTTCTGACGTTTGGCACACCCAAAGCACTCATACGGTATCCGGGAGTTGCACAACCTCATGGTCTAAGGAAATGATACTTGACATTGCAAAAGCTTCTAGCAAATGAACTACACGATCTTTATGCTATGCTTAGGTTTGGGTCTTGTCCATCACATCCCCATGTCCATAGCCAGGAAACCATGACTATCTCTTGATCAACGAGCTAGTCAACTAGAGGCTCACTAGGGACACATTGTGTTCTATGTATTCACACATGTATTACGATTTCCGGACAATACAATTATAGCATGAACAATAGACAATTATCATGAACAAGGAAATATAATAATCTTTTATTATTGCCTCTAGGGCATATTTCCAACATCATGGCATGCCTCCACCACCTCAGCCCCAAGACGGCGCCTTGGCACCTAGGCGCGCGGCTCCGCGGCGTGATCCGCCACACCCGGCGCCCGCGCGCCAAGAGAGAAGCTGCCAAGAAATCCCGCGACCGTGAGAAGGTGCACCTGCGCTCCCTGCGCCACCTCGTTAAGACCACGCGCTGCCTGCAGCGGCGCAGCGCGGACCTCGTCAAGACCAAGCTCCACCTCCAAAGCGGGTCCCAGCAACCATGGCCGGCTGCCGCGCCTTCACCCCCAAGTTGCGTAGCGTCGCCTGGCCAGGCAAGTTCAAGCCGGATCTGCCTCGTCGCTACAACGGCACCGCCAACAACGCAGAGTTCCTGCAGCTCTATGAGCTAAGCATAGAAGCAGCCAACGGCGACGAACAAGTCATGGCGAACTAGTTTCCCATGGTTCTCAAGGATAGGGCTCGCTCCTGGCTCCTGAACCTGCAGCACGGCTCGATCTCCTCTTGGGACGAGATGCGCGACCGCTTCATCGCCAACTCCCAGGGCACTCGCGACCGCCCACCGGCCGCGGGTGATCTACGCCGCATCAAGCAACAACCAGGAGAGAACCTCCAGAAGTACATCTAGCACTTCAACAACACCCACCTCAAGATCCCCAAGGTCACGGACGAGGCCATCATCTCCGCGTTCTCTTACGGTGTCCGTGACGTCAAGATGAAGGAAGAGCTCGCCATCCACGAGGAGCTCTGCACATCTCAGGAACTATTCAACCTGGCGACCAAGTGCGCAAGAGCTGAGGAGGGGCGCCTATCTATCCTCGAGCTGCCAGCCGCAGGAGCGGAGGAGAAGAAGGCCAAGGCCAAGGACGTGAAGCGCAAGGAGGCGGTGGTGCTCGCTGCGGAGCCCGACAACAAGCGGGGCAGAGATCAGCCCGAGTCATCCAAGAACGGCCGACTGTTCTGCGCCCCCACAACACCAGCGGCTGTCAAGAGCTCAGAGGCATACGGGAAGGATGCTACGGTCGACGGCCCGAGCACAACGACCGGGACTACGGCCGCGGAGGAGGAAGTGGAGGCGGACGCTGGGACGACCATGGACCGCGTCAGGAGTGGCGCGACCATCCTCGTGAAGATTGCTGGCAGGACCAACCTCGCGAGGGCGCATGGAGGGATCAGCCTTGTGAGGATCGTCCTCAGGGCAACACCGGTCTTCCCCCGCTGTTGCCACCAAGAAGGAACAACGACCACCACCAGGACGAGGGGGCTGGGGGCTTCTAGGAGCCACGTGCGATCGCCTGCATGTTGGGCGGTGCCCAGGCCCCAGCCTCTCAGCGCATCTTCAAACAGTTCGCTCGCGAGGTGAATGCGTTGCTCCCCAAGCTCGAAGCCACGCGCCCGCTCAGGTGGTCCCAATGCGCCATCACCTTAAGCTCGGCGGATCAACTTAAGTGTGCAGCCACCGCTGGCGCCCTCCCTATGTTGTGTTCCCTAGTCATCAGCAATGTGCAGGTCACCAAAACCCTCATCGACGGTGGCGCAGGGCTCAACGTCCTGTTCGTCGACACGTTCGACAACCTCCAAGTGCCATATGAACAGCTCGAGCCCACCAAGCCTTTCTCAGGAGTGACCAACGGTTCCACCACACTGATAGGGCAGCTCCGCCTACCTGTCACCTACGGGGAGCGCAAGAACTACCGCACCGAGCTCATCGACTTTGACGTCGCGCACATCCGCCTGCCATACAATGCCATCCTTGGGTATCCAGCCCTGGCCAATTTCATGGCGGTCACACATCAAGGCTAAAACGTTCTCAAGATGCCAGGAGGCAAAGGAATAATCACGGTCCCCTGTGGAGAGAGAGATGCGGTGTGCTCCCTCGAGCGCCCCTTTCAAGCCGCAACAATCGACGACCCCGACAGCAGAAGTGAAGGCCCTCCGGAGACCATTCCTAGGAGGAAGTAGCCGTGCCGCGCAGGACCTCAGGAGGATGGCGCTGCGGCAGGAGCCTCGTCAGGATCAGCACCCGCTCCAGGGGCGCCTCCCTCCATCGCATCGGAAGGCGCACCCGACGCTCTCCTCAGGCAGGGCTCGGGGGCTCTCTTCTGGAGGGCCTCAGACCTTGCCAACCTCACAAGGGATGCGCTTGGTCACCACTTGGAGGCGTGCTTTGTGGCACGTGTCCCTCAGGAGAACACAGGGCAAGGTGTGCCCACCACCCACAGGAGTTCATCACCAAGACCACTCGGGAACTACAAGATGCAAAGGCCATGCGCGGCGACCGCCGCTCACAAGGCGCAGCTCAGCATCCTGGCGAGGATGCTGGGCTGCGTGTCTGTATCGACATCCCAGGGCTCAACAGGGCTGCATCTCTGGATCGCTTCTGGCCATCGCGTGTGAGCCGCTGTGAAGGTCCACCACACAGCTATGTTCGCATGCCCTTCGGCTTGCCGAGCGTGGCGTCGGCCTATCAATAGAACATGTAGCGAGTCCTGGCGGCTCAGGAGGCAAAGTACCACGCCGTCCTGGAGGAGATGGAGACGGTCTTCAGGGAACCTCCCGAGCCCCCAGAGCCTCTAGAGGATCAGGGTCCCGGTGGCTCATGAGGAGTCATTTCTTCAATGCACGCCTTCAGCTACACCAACTCTACTTCGTCTACAGAACCAGGTGACACCTTCCAAGCTCGTATAAGCTGGGAGTGCCCCTCGGGCTGCATTATTCCCAGGCCACGTGGGTCTGTCCCTATGGCATGTATCCCTTTTGCTTCTATCTTTTGCTTACTTTGCTGGGGGCGCCCCTCGGGCTGCATCATCCCCAAGCCGCTCAGGCCAGACCCGGTGGCATGTATCTTCCTGCATTTGTCCTAGTTGATCTGCTCTCCATGCTTAACATGCCAACTGCTACCACCTACCCGATCATCGCCTCCCCGGGGCCTTCACATGGGCATGGCGCTGATGCATGGGTCCGTCCCTGTCACGTCGACAAACCTGAGCGGTCGAGCTCTGGCTCGCGGCAGGCCTCGTGCATGTCACCTCACCAGGCCCTCAGTGCCTTCATCCCATCCAAAGCTACCAGCGGCAGGCTAACAACTGTAACAGCAAACCGTGTTTCTTCTTGTGCCCGTTCACAGGGATCCCGTGGGAAGGGTAGCAGGCGGCACCGCGAGTCTCCTTCTCTCTCATGCATTTCGCTTGCACGTTAAAAGGGGGGCTCCTGAGCATCGTGACTCTCCAGCCCTCACCCCCTAGCCTTGACCACGGCATCACGACCTGGCATACCAGCGACGGCTGAGCTCGCTCGAGGGCCGGGACCTGAGGACGTAGAGCACTAAGGAGAGCACGAGGGGAGGGGAACTCATATGGGCCGGTCCAGCTATGCCGCACAAGTAGGCGCGCAGCCCTTGCACAACGTCTGGAGTCGCCACGGAATCAAAAAGATAAGTACCGCACTTGGATTGACTAAAAGTTCAGGCCTGATGGTCACTCACGCCTTGCCACAACCCCGTTGCGGCCACGTCAACTCCCTTTCTCGCCTTACCGTGGCTGCTTGAGTGCTAAGTGGGACCTCCTGAGCATCGCGCCTCAGGGGCTCTTACTGGACCTCGGGCCGCACACCTCCTGGCCTTGACCACGGCACGCGACCTGGCATACCAGCGACGGCTGTAGCCTGCCTGGGGACCAGGACCTGTCAGCGTAGAGCGACGAGCCATCGCGGGGAAAGAAAGGGGGACCGAGCCTTAATGGGACATGCGCTCCCCAAGTTTTCATAACAAGTAATATAAGCACAAAAGACATTACAGACCCTTACATGCCCCCACGGGGTGATTCATGGTTCTTCGCAGGACACAAAAGCTGATACTAAGGGGAATCCTATCTACATCCTTCCGTGGCGGACGCCATCATCAATAGTGGGCCATGGGAGGCAGGCGCCAACCCCATCCAGATTAGCGGCGGCGACGGCCGAACGTCGCAGCTCTGCTCCGAGCACAGCGAGAGCTTGGGGGCACGTCGCTGTCATCGCTCGTCTCCGAAGTCTCGTAAAGCTCAGTAGAGATGCTGGACTCCCAAGGGCTACTGCTGCTAGAGTAGCCGCGAGCGGAGCACGCATCAGTTTGGCGCTCCTCTCCGGAGCAGCACTCCAGGCGGCGGCCCTCGGCGTCGAAGACCTTGAAGAAGAGCATGGAAGCGCCATCATACTCGAAGTGGATCGCGAGGGCTGCCCTTGCGTGACAGACCCGCGCGATCTCCCCCCAGCCGCGGGAAGCGGATCCAGGAGCATGGAGGCATCGGCGCCCACAGCACCAACTCGCGCGAGGAGTCCGCGGCGTGGACCCCAGGGGCAACGGCACGCGTCGCCGCAGCGCGACGACTTCGGACACGGCATGGGCGGCGCTGCTCCTCGCTCCGACCTCCCGAACCCTCGGCTCGGGCGTAGAAGGGTAGCGGGTACCCCGGAGGAGGCCACTCGCACCAGGGCCTCGACACCACCTGCATCGCCGCTTCATCACGGTGATGGATCGACCTCTTCTTCGGTGGAAGTGGCCCCGGATCATCACAGGGAGCCTTTCCTTTCTCTTCGGCAGAAAACCTTCTGATGGGCACCATTGTTATCAGCAGTGGAGCAAGGAGGGAGAAGAAAGCAAGCAAGGAAAAGATGGGCAACGGGGGCTCCGCCCCCCTCCCCATTTATAGCAAGAGAAGGCCAACCGGCGTCTCCCACGATCGTAGGTAATGATGGTTTTCCTTGCATGTCGCAGGAACTTGTCAAGACGCGTAGTTGTCAAGGCGGCGTGGGGAAGCAGAGACGCCCACGTGCAATCAACCGCCACACGTCAACCGAGGCCGCAGGCTTTGGGAGCCTGCGGTGCCCCGAACATGACCCTTGGCTTCGCCGCGAAGCCAAGCCCAAGCGCACCTTGGGCCCGGGGGCTACTGTCCAATATTGGAGGGGATCTCGCCCCTCCGCTACCATGGAGGCCATGGACCAGAGGGGAAACCCTTATGCCATCTAGGGGGAGGTCAAGGAAGAAGAAGAAGGAGAAGGCTCTCTCCCTCTCTCTCCATGTGGCGCCAGAACGCTGATGTCGGCGTTATGGGAACGTCGGCCCATAGCGTGGCTAAGTCAGCAGGCCGTACGACCCATCTTCATTAACAAGGCATCCAATACCCTCACGAGGCGGGCGACGCAAGACCTCCTCGGGAGTGGCCGAGCCAGGCAGGCTCACAAGGAGCAGAGATATATGGCGGGGCAAACCTCACGATGCTCTCGTGACGTGAGCCATGACGAACAGCACCAGGCGGGCGCCAGCGCGCGCAGTGTCCTACTTTCCTCTGTGGTGCTAAGGAGGCCACCGCAGGCGAAGAGTACCGAGGCATCAGACAAAGGTTGCTATATTGGTGCAATGAGACCAAGACCAGGAGGACGGCAAGACGGAGGTAATCGTGGAGCCCAAGACGGCGTCACCACAAGAGCTTTTCGCAGGAGAAGACCGCTTTTGTCAGGATAGCTTGTACTAGCTGTCCCCCTTCAAATTTCCCTGCCGTAGTTGGCTCCCTTCCCGCTCGATATTTGGGGAAGAGGACCAAGCCCTATATAAATATGACTAGCCACCATAGTAGGAGGCAACTGATCTCGAGCCGATTTAGATTACCCTCAACTACACAAGCACAAGAACACGTCAACCTCAGGAGGTCGATCTTCCCTTGTACTGTTCATCATCAGCCCAAGAGGCAATCCACCACCAACACAATGGAGTAGGGTATTACACCACAACAGTGGCCCGAACCAGTATAAACCTCATGTCTTTCTGTGTTGCGAGTTCGTCGAGTTTATCCGCGAGATCTTAGCGAGCAAGGGCATAGATCGGTAGGAGGGAAAGACTTCGCGCGCACCCCAGTGTTCGAACCTTAAGGGTTTGCCGGAACCCCACATCCGACACTCGCCTCTTTCAGTTGTGCCGCCCCACCAGCTTCAGGGACTACTTTAGGAGTAATTAGCCACGGGTAGCCTCATCAGCCCCTCATGGCGTTTCAAAACATCGGGGCCGGCTGCGCCCCTGAGGAATCAAAGACTAAAGCGCCGCCTTCTCGCAGCCTGCTGCCAAAAGACGGCGAGGCCCAGATAGCGGCCTCAAAATGGACAGACCCCTAGCAGGCGGCCCCAAGCGTCCTCAGAGTCTACACCCACTTAAATACAATGAGACGGGGTGCAGTACTGTTGCGACTCCGCCCATGACATCACCTATGGCAAAGAAGGCCATGCCTCCACTATGGGCTATCGGTACGGCCCACAGGCGGTGGGCCTTACCTGTCAGTGAGAAGCCAGAAGGCGGCAAGCACGGACCAGCCGGCATGAGGGGATGCCGACTCCTAGCAGGCAGCCCTCCCCTCCCTCAAAGCTCGTACACTATTAATCAGGAGAAATGGGGAATGGCTACAGTGATCGCCCGCCAGGCGGCGATACTGTAGCCACGCCTCCCCCACCAAAGGACGCATCATTACAAGCGCTACACTGCTAAGTAGATAGCAAAACCCATGAGCGGCGGGTGCGGCCTGTCGGCCAAGTACGAGACAGCCGGCGAGGCCCACCAGGCGGCGGGCCCCATCAGCCAACAGAGAAGCCGGCGACCAGAGACACTAACAGTCGGGGTCCCCCGGGGGTAGGCCTATATAAACCCCCAGGACACCCATGTAAAGGGGTCAGACCTTATTTCATACACACACCCATATAGAGAGGGGAATCTAGGGCTAGTCTTGTTCTTCTTCCACCTTTAGAGAAACAGCTCAAGGAGCAAGCTTGTAGCCACCATTGTTGCTTGAGTGATCATGCGGAGACCCCACATAGCAGGACTAGAGGTGTTATATCCTAGGAGAGCCCCGAACCTGGGTAAGATTCGCCGGCATGCATGTTTGCGCCTTATCCCGTTTTCTGGCACCGACAGCGTACTATTAGCCCCCTCCATGATAAGCCATCCTTTGGCATATGTCGCACGACACCCCCGACAGAGCTTCTACGAGCCAGCCAACTGTCTTATCCCACCCAAAAGCGGGTCATTAGGGAGGTAAGTGCGGACATTTTCCATGGTTTGTCCTGTCCGAGCTGTCGTGCCAGCATTCGTCTCGGATGCTATGCTTGAAGGTGGCGATAGCATCGACATCTGGACAGTTGACTATCTGATTTTTCTTAGTTAGGAATCGATTCCAAAATTGTCGAGCGGACTCGCCGGGCTGTGGGATTACGTGACTCAAATCGTCTGCGTCTGGGGGTCGGACGTAAGGCCCTTGGAAATTAGCTCGGAAGGCATGCTCGAGCTCCCCCCAGCACCCGATGAACATGTGCTTGGTCGGACCCTTGAGCTTCAGAGGTAGATACTTAATGGCATGGAGATCATCTCCACATGCCATATGGATGCGGAGTAAGAAGTCCTCCATCCACACAGTTGGATCGGTAGTTTCGTCATAGGGCCCGATGTTCACGGGTTTAAAACCCTTCGGGAATTGGTGCTGCATCACCCTGTTTGTGAAACAAAGAGGGTGAGCGGCGCCCCAAGTTTGGGCAATGTTGCGCCGGAAGGCATCATACATTCGAGTTTGTCGCAGCTCCTGGGCTTTATCATTGCGGTCCAACCAAGGTTGCTACCCGTCCCGTTTATCGGGAGGGTCTTTCCTGGGCCCATAGATTGACCTTGTAAGACCGGCCCGAGTGTCTAGGTCATGGCGGAGGTCGTAGTCGAGTGTTCGCCGTATTGTCTCCTTGTCTCGACGACGAGGTTGTTCAGCTTTGACGTTTTTTTGTCCCGTCCTTGAGGGGGGTGGTCCAGCTGGTCAGTCGAAGTGTACCTTGAAGGTGGTGGCTTTAATGCCTCATTGTCGAACTCCAATAATAACCATTTCTTTGGGTAGTCCTTGGTTTGCTATTTTCGACCATACGCATCCTCGGCCTCCAGGACATCATTCCACCTTTCATTAAGGGTGTCCTATTTGGATTTTAGTTTCTGTCATTGCTTTTTCAGGCTGCGTGTGGTGGCTATCAGCTGCCACTTGAACCTTTCCTATTCCAGCGGGTCTTCAGGGACGATGAAGTCCTTGTCTCCCAAGCTGCCCTCCTCTTCAGAGAGGAGGAGGTAATTACTATCTTTGGAGTCGTCGAGATGATCCAGATCGAGCGGGTCTTCATATTCCTCGTGGATGTTCTGTGGCTCCTCGTTGGTGACTGGCTCGCCATTGTCGTTCGCATTGGCTGAGGTGTCGATGTTCCCAGATTATGTATTGATCGCGTGGCTTTTATGAGCCTTGGAGTAGCGGCGCTGTCTGCAGCCCGTCGGCGGCTCATTGTCGGGTTTATTCTTCACGGGCGTGCCATTGCCGTCCTTCGGTGTGTCCACCATGTATACATCATAGGTGGATGTGGCCGTCAAGCGGCCGGTTACGGGAGGGGTTGCAGTGCTGCTGTCCTCGTCCATGTCTTCAGCATAGTCCAAACTATAGTCCAACATGTCAGTTAACTCCTCGACCGTTGCTACGAAGTGGGTGGTGGGTGGGATGCAAAATTCCCTGTAATCTGCCTTGAAAGGCTACTGATAATCAAATGTGGATGAGGCCTCTTAGATGGCCAGTCCTTGAGTCTGGTCAAGGGCGTCGTTTAGTAGGGAGAGATTCACAGGGCCGGCTTGCAGTGGCCGCTCGGGGACGGTCTTTGTAGTACCCGGTAAGGGGCGATCCAGAGAACGGATCGAGCACGAGTTTTCCAGGGCAGGGTCGAGCTCGGGCCCGGTGTCCGGACATGAGTCCGGATCGGGGCTAGGATCCCGGGGCAAGCCCTGGTCCATAGCCTCGGTGTGAGCGTTGAGGCGTGAAGCCGCAGGTGTAAGGGGAGGTCCGACCATGGATTGATCATGGCTTGCGAACCTCGACCCGTTATCGGAGATGGGGGCCGAGTGCTGTTCGGATGGAGCGAGTCCCGAGGATCTAGACACCAATATGGTGAGAGCCAGCGGGCCTGAAGAGGAGTCCGGATGGCCGAAGAGTTCTACGTCCGAGGTGAGGGTCGACCCATATATCGGATCTGCAGAAGGCTCCAAGGCCGGTGGGGCGGAGTCCACTGAGGTGCCCGAGGGTGTCACGAATCCCATGAGGACCAGATCGCCTCGGGAATCCGCGACATATTCCAGATTGCCAAATCGAATTCGGCATGCAGGGGTGAAGTTGGTGACCTAGCCAAGATGGCCGCTCGAGTCGGGATGCAGAATGATGCTGCCGAACGCAAAAAGTTGGTCGAGGACTGATACGTCTCCAACGTATCTGTAATTTTTGATTGTTCCATGCTATATTATATTCTGTTTTGGACATTAATGGGCTTTATTATACACTTTTATATTATTTTTGGGACTAAGCTATTAACCGGAGGCCCAACCCAGAATTGCTGTTTTTTGCCTATATTTCAGAGTTTCACAGAAAAAGAATACCAAACGGAGTCCAAACGGAATGAAACCTTAGGGAACGTGATTTTCGAACGAACGTGATCTAGAGGACTTGGACCCCACGTCAAGAAATCAACCAGGAGGGCACGAGGTAGGGGGCACGCCTACCCTCGTGGGCCCCACGTTGCTCCACCGACGTACTTCTTACTCCTATATATACCTACGTACACCCAAACTACCAGAGACGGAGCCAAAAACCTAATTCCACTGCCGCAACCTTTTGTACCCGCGAGATCCCATCTTGGGGCCTTTTCCGGAGCACCGCCGGAGGGGGCATCGATCATGGAGGGCTTCTACATCAACACCATAGCCTCTCCGATGATGTGTGAGTAGTGTCCATAGTTATTAGCTAGATGGCTACTTCTCTCTTTTTGGATCTCAATACAATGTTCTCAACCTCTCTCGAGGAGATCTATTTGATGTAATCTTCTTTTTGCGGTGTGTTTGTTGAGAACGATGAATTGTGGGTTTATGATCAAGATTATCTATGAACAATATTTGAATCTTCTCTGAATTCCTTTATGTATGATTGGTTATCTTTGCAAGTCTCTTCGAATTATAAGTTTGGTTTCGCCTACTAGATTGATCTTTCTTGCAATGTGAGAAGTGCTTAGCTTTGGGTTCAATCTTGCGGTGTCCTTTCTATCAGGACCCCGATCCTAAGTCACACCGATCTAGCACGTAACACATCATATCACTTTGCGGCCTCACGCACGGTATTCCCACGGGTGCCACCTTACCTGGCCCGGGACCGTTTGCTCCTTTTGGCTCACGTATATGATAGTGTCGCTAGCATCCATATGACAAAGAACCCGGGCCGACATGGCTAGTCGTGAACCCAAGGCGGCACTAACCCATGAGGACAGGCATACATGAATCACATCGAGCATGTTGGTCAACAACGTATAAATCCGGGCTGTAGCACTGGGCTAACAGGACTCCGGTAACCCGGGCTGTAGCAGGCTAGGCAGGACTCCGAATAACACCGCGTGACATTTCCCCGAAGGGACAGACACAGGAACGACGTGAATGACATGCCGACCAGTCAAGTGTTCCAAGCAGTAGTGCTGGGCTAGCAGGACTCCGGTGAACCGGGCTGTAGCGGACTACTATCGCTCAGGAAGCACTAGACTACATTTCCCCATAAGAGAGACTGCCAAGGATAAACAACTAGATAGTCGGATCCCACACATAGCAAGCATTTCAATCATACACACAATATGCTCGATATGTGTAGATACAACATGGCATCACAATAAGACTCTACGACTCAAGTATTTATTCAATAGGCTCCGAGGAGCGAGATATTACAGACATGGGTCTTACGACCCAACATTCAGAGCATACAAGTCAAACACATGCGGAAGCTTAACATGTCTGAGTACAGACATCTGCAAATGAAAAAGGCTGAGAAGCCTGACTATCTACCAGATCCTGCCGAGGGCACAAGATCGTAGCTGAGGTAACAAGCTAAACGTCGAAGTCCAAGCGGTACTACTAGCGAGACAGAAGTCTCTCTGCAAAAACATAAAATAGGCAAACGTGAGTACAATTGTACTCAGCAAGACTTACATCAGAACTAACTACATATGCATCAGTATCAATAAAGGGGGTGGTGGAGTTTGACTGCAGCAAGCCAGCTTGACTCAGTGGCTAACCTGAACTACGACTGCAAGTAACTCTCTTGAGGTGGCGCACACGAGTCCACATATTCACCATATCAATACACCACTATGGATTCGCTCCCGTCTCCCTACGAGAACGCCATCCATAGCACTCACGCTTATCTTGCGCATTTTAGAGTATCCACTTTCACTTGTCTATGAACTGATCTAGGCAACCCAGATGTCCATTACCGCGGACACGGCTATTCGAATAGATGATGTTAACCCTGCAGGGGTGTACTTCTTCACACATGTTTCCACCACTTAGCGTCTGCACACGACATGTGCTCGGCAGACTTCAAGCGAAAGCCGACGTGGGTGTAGACCACGACCTAACTAACCACACAAGTCTCTAGTCCAGGTTTATCGCCTATTCGGGTTCCATCCATGAGGAGATCCGGCCGGAGTTTCGCTCACAGCCCCAAACGATGTGTGCAGGGTTCCCGGGACACCAAACGGGCGCCCGGTACACCGTGCCACGTGCCTACCGCAACACAGCCCACCCCTATGGTCAGCGCTGCGTGCGGCCCCCAGCATACTACAAACACCAGAGACTACTTGCAACTCCTGGACGGAGGACGAGAGGGGTCAGTAAGTCGAGCGGGGTCATATTTCAGGGCCCAACGTGTGGTAGTAGCTGTATCATGGATCACAAACACAGAACTCAGTTCCTGAGGACGGTCTCAATGAGACAACCCACCATGTACTCCTACATGGCCTCTCACCGCTACCTTTACCAAATCGTATTCACACACTTAGCTCACACATAGTAGGACATGTTCACAATTTTCCAACTCATCCCCGATGAATCAGACCCGACTCAACTCTAAGCAGTAGTAGGCATGACAAACAAGCATGAACGAGTAGGCACAACAGGGCTCAAACAACTCCTACTCATGCTAGTGGGTTTCATCTATTTACTGTGGAATGACAGGTCATGCAAAGGATAAAGGGGTTCAGCTACCGCAACAAGTAACACATGAATCGTTGTTGTCCTAATGCAATAAAAGAGAGCAGGAGCAAGAGAGTGGGATTTTATCGGAATGAACAAGGGGGTTTTGCTTGCCTGGCACTTCTGAAGATATTATAGCTCTTCATCGGTGTCATCGAACTCATCGTCGAAACCACGTCTATCGAGAGGGGACAAATACCGGCAAACAAAGAGGGACACAATCAATGCAATGCAACAAATATGATGCATGATAATGTCATGGCAATATGCTGTTGATTGAGCTAATGCAACTAGCAACCATATTAAATAAAGTTGATTTGAACCAAGGGTTCAAATTCAAACTCCATATGTGCTTATTTAAAAGTCATTTATGCAAATTGTTCTGTACAGCAACCCTAGGTTGTTCAAACATGCATGAAAATGCCATAAACAGATTCCTTGAATTTTTCTGATAATTTTTCATATATAAATCTTTGCATTTGGAGTTACAGATAATTTTCTATGAATTTTAGAACTTTTGGGCATTTTCTGGAATTTCCTGAATTAAAATAAATCCAGAAAATGAGTTATTGCGTCAGCATTAGGTCATGCTGACCTCAGCAGGTCAACAGGCGGGTCCAGGTCAAACCTGACCAGTGGGGTCCACTGGTCAGTGACTGGGGCTGGTTAGTGTCGCTGACAGGTGGGGCTGGGTCAACAGCACGTCAGCAGGTCAACTCTGACGTGTGGGGCCGGTCAGCGGGTGACGTTGCATGGTCAAACAGACCGGTGGGGCCACGGTCATTAGCTTAAATTAAACAGGGAATAACCCTGTGGTTAGTTAACGGATGGGGCCCGTCTGTCAGCATCTGTTAGGGAGGGATTAGTGGTGATTAGTCTTAATTAAGCATCTGCGTCAGCGGTCGTCGCCGGCGACCAAAAACACGGCGGTGGCTCACCGGAGTTTGTCGGGACGGTGCTACAGGCTGCGGCTGGTCGCGCTGAGGACACCAGGAGGGAGCCCGCGCTCTTGCGCATCCAGAGAGCCAAGGGGGAGGGGCTGGGGTGGAATGAGCTCGCCGGAGTCGAGCTTGCGGCGGCGGCCGGAGTACGGGCTCATGCAGGGTCGGGGCTGCGGCGTGCAAACGCGGGAGCTAAAGCGCTAGCGAGGCACTACGCGATGCGGCAAGCATGTTAGATGGCACGGGATGACCAAATGGTCGCCGGAACAACACCGGCGACAAGCTCGAGCGGAGGCGAGCTTCGGCCTCGATGAACATGACGGCTACGATGTGCAAAAGGACGCGGCATTAGGGGAAAAGTGATCGGAAGCTCACATCGCGTCGATTGGAGTACTCATCGGGCTCGGGGAAGGCCTGCAGACGACGGAGCGACGACGGGGATCGCCGGATCCCGCGGAAGAAGACGACAGGGCAGAGGGTGATGCAGGGCGTCCGGGGCTTCGTGGCCCATCGGAGAGGTAGAGGACGAGGTGGCGGAGCCTCTGGGCACGTCGGTGTGGCGTGGGGTGGCCGGTGGCCGCGGTGGTGCTCGTCGGCGTTCTCAGATGCATATGGGGAAGAACGAGGGATAGAGACGGAGGAGGGGACGAGGCCGGGGGAGAGTGAGAGGGGGTCGGGAGGGCCGCTGGCGTCGTCTGGAGCCGTCCAGGCCGTCGAGGAGGCAGGCGAGCAGGGTGGAGGTGGCGCGCGCGTGCGCCGTGCCCAGCTTCCCCTCTGCCTACTGGCAAGAGCTAGAAGACGGGGCTGCCCCTGGTGGGCTGGGCCGCCAGGTAAGTGGGCCGCACAGATGAGGTAGGCCTAGGTAAAACTCTCTCTCTTCTCTGTTTTCTAATTTAGTTTCTGTTTTTCTATTATTCTGTAGTCTATAGGGCTTTATTAAAAATACTTCGACACTTCCAAAAATCATGAAACTATTCATGATCACTGTTGGGAATATATCCTACAGTAAACATTCTAGTTTGGGGTTATTTGAGCATTTGAAATATTTTATATAATTTAAATGCCCAAACTCAAATAACTAAAGATTTAATCTAGTGACCAAATATGTCATGAAAAATGTGCAACACCTCTGGTTATGGTTCATAGCATTTTTCCAGAAATGATGAACATTTTTAAAGCCATTTGAAATCAATGAAAATATTTTAGTTGAACCTAGTGAATTTCATTTAGTGCGAGGGTTTCAACAATCCCCATTTCAAATTTCTTTGGAATTTTAAACATGATGCATGGATGCAAAAACAAAGGCAGGCAAGGCCTAAACTGGGGCTGTGACAGCTCACCCCCACTAAACAAGAATCTCGTCCCGAGATTCAAGCGTAGGGTAAGGTGAAGGGGGGAAACACAAGCTATCATAATCTTCATGATCCAGGTGTCACTTGATAAGAATGTTGAATTGGTCACTATCTTTGTCTCGATGTGTTGCTTTGAAAACTCCAACTAACATGACAATGAGAGGAAAGGAAAAACTCCAGAAGGATTGTTCTTCTCGAAGATCGAACAACTCAGGGTCAACTCATCGAGTGAGACATTGAAAACATCTCTCGAACTGAGAGGCAAAACAAGCATGAGGAGGGACGGAAGAAACAATTTGGCGAGGTGACAAGGTAGCGAGGAAAAAATTGCCATGATCCATGACGGGGCACCTTGGAAAAGGTGACTCGAAGAACTATTCCTTTAAGTGGCAAAAAGAATTACTTTTGATTCATAGATCATTGGAACTCTTTATACCAGCCTAAGGCAATCACAACGATCGTTTGAAAGAGCTCGAAGTAATGGCATACTCGGACTAGCTTGGATGATGTGGACTACCTTGTTGAAGACAACGCAATGGAGGACTTTTTATTATCACCGAAAATGGAGGGGACCCATGGCAGGATGGCACAACGGCGGTGCAAGCTGGGAACAACATGCAAATGTTGGAAATGTTCTAACCATCATATCTGCCTGAGATTCAGATCTGGTTGGATACAGGATATTTCAGACAGCATGTCTGGAAAAGAAAGTTTGCAACACAAACCGACGAGGCGGAGTTGCGAGATTCTCGGGAATGAACTACGATAGCAAGCTCCAAAACATGAGCTGATTCTGCTACATACATGTGAACATGATGTCCAAGGCAAGCATGATCACATAGTAGTCTTATGATAAAACTCTACCGAGTTCAGGTGGGGAACCATCATCTAGGGTAACGAAGTCTTGTGCATGACCTAGGATTTGCACAACAACTCCTTTTCCTAGAACAAATCAGTCAGTGGCTTGGTGTGCTTGGAATTGCATATGGATTGAAGATGATCAGTCTGTCAGACCATAGAATACTTCGCACAGGTATGACTGACTTGGGATGATTCCAGAGGAAACAAAACAAACCTTTCTCAAATTCATGGCGACAACTTGCACCTAATGCACGTGAATTTGGAGGAAGTCACTTCTTTCATCCAAGCATAAGCTTCATGAACGGAACACGAAGGCATTGCCTACAAAGTTTCCAACACTAGGTTGATGCTCAACATGAATCATGGGGGAGACAAAATGCTGCTGATGGGCTCAACAACAACTCATCGAAATTTCCATATCACTGGACTTCCACCATCATGTGAACACGGTGATAGCATTGGTCAGACCAGAAGGTGTAATGGTGTATGTTCGAGGGATCAACCACGAGTAAGACAACATTACGAATATCGTTGGTTCTGATTTGACTTGACGATAGCCCATACTCAAGTCTAAGTTTTGACAAGGCAATAGATCCAATCAACTGATCACGAGGACCAATCGATGGAGATATCATCTTTCTTCAACACACACACAGAAGATGTCCCTTAGAGACGAACTAAGTTAAGCAAAGCTTTTACCTTCCAACTCTCCAAGTTGTTGTCTAGCTTAACCAACTAGCTCAGGGATATCCAACACAGATTCTTGGAGAAGGGGTGATTTATAAGAAAACCAACTTGATCACGAACTCCACATAACGGTCGGGTGACAACCTGGCAATACTTCCGAGAAGATATCCGGAATATCACAAACCACCGATATGTCTCTAAGCTCGAGAACAAACTTGCTTTTCATGGCAAGATGATATGATCAAAAGAGTGAGGGATTGACACAATCCTAACTCATTGATCGAGGAGTGCACCAGAAATAAGGACTAGGTAGCACGGTCAATCTTAGGATGATGATTTAATTACCAACACGCTAAGAATGAGAATATTGTCCATTAACTACCAAGCAACGAGTTGCTCGGAGTATTGATTTCACACATCACAATTCACTTGTCGGCATTCCGGTTACAACAACACGGAAACCGAGGAATGAACAATGATGGCAAGAAGTATCACTAAATCAATAATTCATAAGAGGTGGTGCAATTCTCATGACATTCTTGATAAGAAAGAAGGTGACACTCCACGGTAGAACAGAACAAAAGCTGGATTGGCATTTTGATCTGCGGAATACAACTACTTTGATCCAATCCTAGAAATGGATAGGGTACTGGAGTTTGTTTCTCCTAGTCATTCCGGAATAGAACGACTTGACGGACCACAAGAATAATAGGCATCGATGAACGAATGCACGCATACTCTTGGCTATCAATTGATAGACGAAGGTCAGAGGACGACTAAAGAGGGACAACTCAAAGGAACATATGTTTTTCTGAGTTGTGGATGCATGGATTAGTATGCCGAACCAAGTTCAACATATTTCTTCCAGATAATGCATGCAGAAAGGTAGAACTGGCAGAATCACAATTATGAATGGAGAACTCCTCAAGAGTACTCCGATTGTGAGCTTTTGGTTCAAAAGAACTCCTGCCAAGGATGGTTCATGGTATTTGGAAGAAGGAATTACCACGGACCTCGAGGACTAACGCAAAGGTTACTAATATCCTAAAGGTATGAGCAACACTATCAACATGAAGTAAGTAGGGTGAATCTTGGGTCCAAGAACCCAGGAGTAGAATACCTACTACTAATGGCATCACAGGATGCTTTCGAGAATGGTGGCCAGAATTATCACACCGGAAACACAAAACATGGCTATACTACTAGGTGACTCCCTAAAACACCTAGGGTCATAATAATAGCTCCAACATATATGCCAAGGCAACAAAGTACCTCAACAGACCGATTAGTGTGCTTAATCTGGCCAAAAGGACATCGGGAACGGAAAGAAAGGGTTGCAAATGCATCAGACTATGTAGAGACCTGGGATGACTTGGACAGCATAACGGCTGTAAATGTTCAAAATGATTTGAGACATCCTGCGAAATGGTGGCATAACCACTCAACATCACAATATCAATGTTTCGAGAGCAACTGTGAACACACAGAGGTGGTGGTAACTGAACTGGGCCTTAAATCCAACAATCTTAGGCAACTACGGTTTAGTAACACGTCATCCTGATAGATAGATGAGAAGCCTAGTTCTTAAACCCCGTAGAAGAGAAGAGGATGACTCAGATCAGAGGGCCATGAGGTATAAGGAGTAAAAAGAGCCTTACGTTCCCTTCCACAATCAATTCCCTTACATAACTAAAGCATTTCTAGACACAACTTCGACCAGTTGGCTTGGTAATCCTACAGGTAGTCAGGCTCTGATACCAAAGCTGTCAGGACCCCGATCCTAAGTCACACCGATCTAGCACGTAACACATCATATCACTTTGCGGCCTCACGCACGGTATTCCCATGGGTGCCACCTTACCTGGCCCGGGACCGTTTACGCCTTTTGGCTCACGTATATGATAGTGTCGCTAGCATCCATATGACAAAGAACCCGGGCCGACATGGCTAGTCGTGAACCCAAGGCGGCACTAACCCATGAGGACAGGCATACATGAATCACATCGAGCATGTCGGTCAACAACGTATAAATCCGGGCTGTAGCACTGGGCTAACAGGACTCCGGTAACCCGGGCTGTAGCAGGCTAGGCAGGACTCCAGATAACACCGCGTGACATTTCCCCGAAGGGACAGACACAGGAACGACGTGAATGACATGCCGGCCAGTCAAGTGTTCCAAGCAGTAGTGCTGGGCTAGCAGGACTCCGGTGAACCGGGCTGTAGCGGACTACTATGGCTCAGGAAGCACTAGACTACATTTCCCCATAAGAGAGACTGCCAAGGATAAACAACTAGATAGTCGGATCCCACACATAGCAAGCATTTCAATCATACACACAATATGCTCGATATGTGTAGATACAAGATGGCATCACAATAAGACTCTACGACTCAAGTATTTATTCAATAGGCTCCGAGGAGCGAGATATTACAGACATGGGTCTTACGACCCAACATTCAGAGCATACAAGTCAAACACATGCGGAAGCTTAACATGTCTGAGTACAGACATCTACAAATGAAAAAGGCTGAGAAGCCTGACTATCTACCAGATCCTGCCGAGGGCACAAGATCGTAGCTGAGGTAACAAGCTAAACGTCGAAGTCCAAGCGGTACTACTAGCGAGACAGAAGTCTCTCTGCAAAAACATAAAATAGGAAAACGTGAGTACAATTGTACTCAGCAAGACTTACATCAGAACTAACTACATATGCATCAGTATCGATAAAGGGGGTGGTGGAGTTTGACTGCAGCAAGCCAGCTTGACTCAGTGGCTAACCTGAACTACGACTGCAAGTAACTCTCTTGAGGTGGCGCACACGAGTCCACATATTCACCATATCAATACACCACTATGGATTCGCTCCCGTCTCCCTACGAGAACGCCATCCATAGCACTCACGCTTATCTTGCGCATTTTAGAGTATCCACTTTCACTTGTCTATGAACTGATATAGGCAACCCAGAAGTCCATTACCACGGACACGGCTATTCGAATAGATGATGTTAACCCTGCAGGGGTGTACTTCTTCACACATGTTTCAACCACTTAGCGTCTGCACACGACATGTGCTCGGCAGACTTCAAGCGAAAGCCGACGTGGGTGTAGACCACGACCTAACTAACCACACAAGTCTCTAGTCCAGGTTTATCGCCTATTCGGGTTCCATCCATGAGGAGATCCGGCCGGAGTTTCGCTCACAGCCCCAAACGATGTGTGCAGGGTTCCCGGGACACCAAACGGGCGCCCGGTACACCGTGCCACGTGCCTACCGCAACACAGCCCACCCCTATGGTCAGCGCTGCGTGCGGCCCCCAGCATACTACAAACACCAGAAACTACTTGCAACTCCTGGACAGAGGACGAGAGGGGTCAGTAAGTCGAGCGGGGTCATATTTCAGGGCCCAACGTGTGGTAGTAGCTGTATCATGGATCACAAACACAGAACTCAGTTCCTGAGGACGGTTTCAATGAGACAACCCACCATGTACTCCTACATGGCCTCTCACCGCTACCTTTACCAAATCGTATTCACACACTTAGCTCTCACACAGTAGGACATGTTCACAATTTTCCAACTCATCCCCGATGAATCAGACCCGACTCAACTCTAAGCAGTAGCAGGCATGACAAACAAGCATGAACGAGTAGGCACAACAGGGCTCAAACAACTCCTACTCATGCTAGTGGGTTTCATCTATTTACTGTGGAATGACAGGTCATGCAAAGGATAAAGGAGTTCAGCTACCGCAACAAGTAACACATGAATCGTTGTTGTCCTAATGCAATAAAAGAGAGCAGGAGCGAGAGAGTGGGATTTTATCGGAATGAACAAGGGGGTTATGCTTGCATGGCACTTCTGAAGATATTATAGCTCTTCATCGGTGTCATCGAACTCATCGTCGAAACCACGTCTATCGAGAGGGGACAAATACCGGCAAACAAAGAGGGACACAATCAATGCAATGCAACAAATATGATGCATGATAATGTCATGGCAATATGCTGTTGATTGAGCTAATGCAACTAGCAACCATATTAAATAAAGTTGGTTTGAACCAAGGGTTCAAATTCAAACTCCATATGTGCTTATTTAAAAGTCATTTATGCAAATTGTTCTGTACAGCAACCCTAGGTTGTTCAAACATGCATGAAAATGCCATAAACAGATTCCTTGAATTTTTCTGATAATTTTCCATATATAAATCTTTGCATTTGGAGTTACAGATAATTTTCTATGAATTTTAGAAGTTTTGGGCATTTTCTGGAATTTCCTGAATTAAAATAAATCCAGAAAATGAGTTATTGCGTCAGCATTAGGTCATGCTGACCTCAGCAGGTCAACAGGCGGGTCCAGGTCAAACCTGACCAGTGGGGTCCACTGGTCAATGACTGGGGCTGGTTAGTGTCGCTAACAGGTGGGGCTGGGTCAACAAACACGTCAGCAGGTCAACTCTGACGTGTCGGGCCGGTCAGCGGTTGACGTAGCATGGTCAAACAGACCGGTGGGGCCACGGTCATTAGCTTAAATTAAACAGGGAATAACCCTGTGGTTAGTTAACGGATGGGGCCCGTCTGTCAGCGCCTGTTAGGGAGGGATTAGTGATGATTAGTCTTAATTAAGCATCTGCGTCAGCGGCCGTCGCCGGCGACCAAAAACACGGCGGTGGCTCGCCGGAGTTTGTCGGGACGGTGCTACAGGCTGCGGCTGGTCGCGCTAAGGACACCAGGAGGGAGCCCGCGCTCTTGCGCATCCAGAGAGCCAAGGGGGAGGGGCTGGGGTGGAATGAGCTCGCCGGAGTCGAGCTTGCGGCGGCGGCCTGAGTACGGGCTCGTGCGGGGTCGGGGCTGCGGCGTGCAAACGCGGGAGCTAAAGCGCTAGCGAGGCACTACGCGATGCGGCAAGCATGTTAGATGGCACGGGATGACCAAATGGTCGCCGGAGCAACGCCGGCGACAAGCTCGAGCGGAGGCGAGCTTTGGCCTCGATGAACATGACGGCTACGGTGTGCAAAAGGACGCGGCGTTAGGGGAAAAGTGATCGGAAGCTCACATCGCATCGACTGGAGTACTCATCGGGCTCGGGGAAGGCCTGCAGACGACGGAGCGACGACGGGGATCGCCGGATCCCGCGGAAGAAGACGGTGGGGCAGAGGGTGATGCAGGCGTCCGGGGCCTCGTGGCCCATCGGGGAGGTAGAGGACGAGGTGGCGGAGCCTCTGGGCGCGTCGGTGTGGCGTGGGGTGGCCGGTGGCCGCGTTGGTGCTCGTCGGCGTTCTCGGATGCATACGGGGAAGAACGAGGGAGAGAGACGGAGGAGGGGACGAGGCCGGGGGAGAGTGAGAGGGGGTCGGGAGGGCCGCGTGGCGTCGTCTGGAGCTGTCCAGGCCGTCGAGGAGGCAGGCGAGAAGGGTGGAGGTGGCGCGCGCGTGCGCCATGCCTAGCTTCCCCTCTGCCTACTGGCAAGAGGTAGAAGACGGGGCTGCCCCTGGTGGGCTGGGCCGCCAGGTAAGTGGGCCGCACAGATGAGGTAAGCCCAGGTAAAACTCTCTCTCTTCTCTGTTTTCTAATTTAGTTTCTGTTTTTCTATTATTCTATAGTCTATAGGGCTTTATTAAAAATACTTCGACACTTCCAAAAATCATGAAACTATTCATGATCACTGTTGGGAATATATCCTACAGTAAACATTTTAGTTTGGGGTTATTTGAGCATTTGAAATATTTTATATAATTTAAATGCCCAAACTCAAATAACTAAAGATTTAATCCAGTGACCAAATATGTCATGAAAAATGTGCAACACCTCTGGTTATGGTTCATAGCATTTTTCCAGAAATGATGAACATTTTTAAAGCCATTTGAAATCAATGAAAATATTTTAGTTGAACCTAGTGAATTTCATTTAGTGCTAGGGTTTCAACAATCCCCATTTCAAATTTCTTTGGAATTTTAAACATGATGCATGGATGCAAAAACAAAAGCAGGCAAGGCCTAAACTGGGGCTGTGACACTTTCCCAGTTACAGTAGGGGCAGCAAGGCACGTATTGTATTATTGCCATCGAGGATAACAAGATGGGGTTTATATCATATTGCATGAGTTTATCCCTCTACATAATGTCATCTTGCTTAAAGCGTTACTCTGTTCTTATGAACTTAATACTCTAGATGCATGCTAGATAGCAGTCGATGTGTGGAGTAATAGTAGTAGATGCAGGCAGGAGTCGGTCTAATTGTCTCGGACGTGATGCCTATATACTTGATCATACCTAGATATTCTCATAACTATGCTCAATTCTGTCAATTGCTCAACAGTAATTTGTTCACCCACAGTAATATTTATGCTCTTGAGAGAAGCCACTAGTGAAACCTATGGCCCCTGGGTCTATTTTCCATCATATTTAATCTCCCAACCACAAGCTATTTCCGGCGCCGTTTTTATTTTGCATCTTTATCATAAAAATACCAAAAATATTATCTTATCATATCTATCATATCTCACTCTCGTAAGTGACCGTGAAGGGATTGACAACCCCTTTATTGCGTTGGTTGCGAGGATTTATTTGTTTGTGTAGGTGCGAGGGACTCGTGCGTGGCCTCCTACTAGATTGATACCATGGTTCTCCAAAACTGAGGGAAATACTTATGCTACTTTGCTGCATCACCCTTTCCTCTTCAAGGGAAAACCAACGCAGTGCTCAAGAGGTAGCAAGAAGGATTTCTGGCGCCGTTGCCGGGGAGTCTATGCAAAAGTCAACATACGAAGTACCCATCACAAACCCTTATCTCCCGCATTACATTATTTGCCATTTGCCTCTCGTTTTCCTCTCCCCCACTTCACCCTTGCCATTTTATTCGCCCTCTCTTTTCCGTTTGTCTTTTCGTTTGCCTTGATGTCTTACTTGGCTCGTTTGCTCGTTTGGTTGAAATAGTTGAGTATCTATTCCTAATCAAAGAAGCTAATATCTATGGATCCTCATCCGCTTGCCAATCTTTTTAAGAGATCCAATTATGATGAACCAATTCCTAGTGATTTGGATGCACTAGATTATCTTTATAAGGTTTTGCTTGAAATCGTGAATCTGAAAATTGTGACGCAGTGCTTTATGAAGTGATTCACGATAGATCTTTGAATAAAAAGCATGATTGAAATGATTTTATTATAAATTCTATTGATGTAAATTATGCTAATAATATGCAAAACCCTAATCTTGGGGATGCTAGTTTTGCTATGTCCACTACATGTTGCAATAATCATGATTGGGGAGATTCTTCTTATGATCTTGAAAATTTATTTAAGCCCATGATGAATATAAGATTGATAATAGTGTTTGCAATAATATTGAAAGTGGGTTTGGAAGAGTGTCAACTTTAGATCCCACATATTTGGATAATATTCAATCTTATGAAATTTTTGATAAAAGTGGGCTTGGAGAAATCATGACTTTAGTTAATGATAATCTCACTATTTTGGAAGAGTGCCAACTTCGCATGCATGTGGATCGTGTTGAGAATATGTTATGTGATAGCTATATTGTTGAATTTTCTTATGATCCTCCATGTAATTATTATGAGAGAGGAAAATATGGTTATAGAAATTTTCATGTTACTAAATTACCTCTCGTTATGTTGAGATTGCTATTGTTCCTTTCCGCTTCCTTGCATATGCTAGTTATTGCTTGCTATGATAATTTATTTTTCTATAAGATGCCTATGCATAGGAAGTATGTTAGACTTAGATGTGTTTGTCACATGTCTTATGATGCTCTCTTTGTGCTTCAATTCTTGTCTTTCATGTGAGCATCATTAAAATTACCAATGCCTAGCTTAAAGGCTTTAAAGAAAAGCGCTTGTTGGGAGACAACCCAATATTTTTCCTTGCTGTTATTAAATAAATATTTGATTTAGCCTCTGGTTAGATGTTTTTTTATGTTTTAATTAGTGTTTGTGCCAAGTTAAACCTATAGGATCTTCTTGGATGATAGTTATTTGATCTTGCTGCAAATTCCAGAAACTTTCTGTTCACAACAATATTGTTACAAATCACCAGAACGTGCTAAAATACTGATTCCAATTGTTGCTGGTCAATAAATAAATTGTCTAGGTCGTCCTATTTTTGCTGAATTTTTGGGGTTCCAGAAGTTTGCGTTAGTTACAGATTACTACAGACTGTTCTGTTTTTCACAGATTCTTTTTTTTGTGTGTTGTTTGCTTATTTTGATGAATCTATGGCTATTAAAATAGTTTATAAACCATAGAGAAGCTGGAATACAGAAGTTTTAACACCAATATAAATAAAGAATGAGTTCATTACAGTACCTTGAACTGGTGTTTTGTTTTCTTTCGCTAACGGAGCTCACGAGATTTTCTGTTAAGTTTTGTGTTGTGAAGTTTTGAAGTTTTGGGTAAAAGATTTGATGGATTATGGACCAAGGAGTGGCAAGAGCCTAAGCTTGTGGATGCCCATGGCACCAC
The DNA here is from genome assembly GCA_032464435.1 of Aegilops umbellulata. Taxonomy (NCBI): domain Eukaryota; kingdom Viridiplantae; phylum Streptophyta; class Magnoliopsida; order Poales; family Poaceae; genus Aegilops; species Aegilops umbellulata. The sequence continues at coordinate 92,820,729 of CP136055.1, forward strand.
AATATAATCTAAGGACACCAAAAAGCCAAATATTGGGGATGCCCCGAAAGGCATCCCCTCTTTCGTCTACTTCCATCTGTAACTTACTTGGAGCTATATTTTTATTCACCACATGATATGTGTTTTGCTTGGAGCGTCTTGTATGATTTGAGTCTTTGCTTTTTAGTTTACCACAATCATCTTTGCTGGACACGCCTTTTGGGAGAGACACACATGATTCGGAAATTATTAGAATACTCTATGTGCTTCACTTATATCTTTTGAGTTATATAGTTTTTGCTCTAGTACTTCACTTATATCTTTTAGAGCACGGTGGTGGTTTTGTTTTATAGAAAATATTTTTATCTCATGCTTCACTTATATTATTTGGAGAGTCTTAAATAGCATGGAAATTTGCTTAATCCTAATATGCTAGGTATTCAAGTCTAGTAAAAACTTTCTTATGAGTGTGTTGAATACTAAGAGAAGTTTGATGCTTGATGATTGTTTTGAGATGTGGAGGTAGTGATATTAAAGTTCTGCTAGTTGAGTAGTTGTGAATTTGAGAAATACTTGTGTTGATGTTTGCAAGTCCTGTAGCATGCACGTATGGTAAACGTTATGTAACAAATTTAAAATATGAGGTGTTATTTGATTGTCGTCCTTATGAGTGGCGGTCAGGGACGAGCGATGGTCTTTTCCTACCAATCTATCCCCCTAGGAGCATGCGCGTAGTGCTTGGTTTTTGATGACTTGTAGATTTTTGAAATAAGTATGTGAGTTCTTTATGACTAATGTTGAGTCCATGGATTATACGCACTCTCACCGTTCCATCATTACTAGACTCTTCGGTACCGTGCATTGCCCTTTCTCAAATTGAGAGTTGGTGCAAACTTCGCCGGTGCATCCAAACCCCGTGATATGATACGCTCTTTCACACATAATCCTCCTTATATCTTCCTCGAAACAGCCACCATACCTACCTATTATGCAATTTCCATAGCCATGCATTCCGAGATACATTGCCATGCAACTTTCCACCGTTCCGTTTATTATGACACACTCACCATTGTCATATTGCTTTGCATAATCATGTAGTTGACATGGTATTTGTGGCAAAGCCACCGTTCATATTTTTCATACATGTCACTCTTGATTCATTGCATATCCCGGTACACCGCCGGAGGCATTCATATAGAGTCATACTTTGTTCTAGTATCGAGTTGTAATCATTGAGTTGTAAATAGATAGAAGTGTGATGATCATCATTTTCTAGAGCATTGTCCCAAGTGAGGAAAAAAATAGAAAGGCCATAAAAAAGTCCCGAAAAAATGAGAGAAAAAGAGAGAAGGGACAATGTTACTATCCTTTTTACCACACTTGTGCTTCACAGTAGCACCATAATCTTCATGATAGAGAGTCTCTTGTTTTGTCACTTTCATATACTAGTGCGAACTTTTCATTATAGAACTTGGCTTGTATATTCCAACAATGGGCTTCCTCAAATGCCCTAGGTCTTCGTGAGCAAGCAAGTTGGATGAACACCCACTTAGTTTCTTTTGTTGAGCTTTCATATATTTATAGCTCTAGTGCATCCGTTTCATGGCAATCCCTAATCCTTGCATTAACATCAATCGATGGGCATCTCCATAGCTCATTGATTAGCCGCGTTGATGTGAGACTTTCTCCTTTTTTGACTTCTCCACATAACCGCCATCATTATATTCTATTCCACCCATAGTGCTATATTCATGGCACACGCTCATGTTTTGCATGAAGGTTGAAAAAGTTTGAGATTACTAAAGTATGAAACAATTGCTTGGCTTGTCATTGGGGTTGTGCATGATGAGAGCATTCTTATGTGATGAAAATGGAGCATGACTAAACTATATGATTTTGTAGGGATGAACTTTCTTTGGCCATGTTATTTTGAGAGAACATAATTGCTTAGTTAGTATGCTTGAAGTATTATTATTTTTATTTCAATATTGAACTTTTATCTTGAAACTTTCGGATCTGAATATTCATACCACAATTAAGAAGAATTACATTGAAATTATGCCAAGTAGCATTCCACATCAAAAATTCCGTTTTTATCATTTACCTACTCGAGGGCGAGCATGAATTAAGCTTGGGGATGTTTCATACGTCTCCAATGTATCTATAATTTTTGATTGTTCCATGCTATATTATATTCTGTTTTGGACATTAATGGGCTTTATTATACACTTTGATATTATTTTTGGGACTAACCTATTAACCGGAGGCCCAGCCAAGAATTGCTGTTTTTCGCCTATTTCAGAGTTTCGCAGAAAAAGACTATCAAACGGAGTCCAAACGGAATGAAACCTTCGGGAGCGTGATTTTCAAAACGAACGTGATCCAGAGGACTTGGACCCTACATCAAGACATCAACCATGAGGGCATGAGGTAGGGGGGCGCGCCCTCCACCCTCGTGGGCCCCATGTTGCTCCACAGACGTACTTCTTCCTCCTATATATACCTACGTACCCCCAAACTACCAGAGACGGAGCCAAAAACTTAATTCCACCGCCACAACCTTCTGTACCCGTGAGATCCCATCTTGGGGCCTTTTTCGGAGCTCCGCCGGAGGGGGCATCGATCACGGAGGGCTTCTACATCAACACCATAGCCTCTCTGATGATGTGTGAGTAGTTTACCTCAGACCTTTGGGTCCATAGTTATTACCTAGATGGCTTCTTTTCTCTTTTTGGATCTCAATACAATGTTCTCCCCCTCTCCTGTGGAGATCTATTCTATGTAATCTTCTTTTGGGGTGTGTTTGTTGAGACCGATGAATTGTGGGTTTATGATCAAGTTTATCTATGAACAATATTTGAATCTTCTCTGAATTCTTTTATGTATGATTGGTTATCTTTGCAAGTCTCTTCGAATTATCAGTTTGGTTTGGCCTACTAGATTGATCTTTCTTGCAATGGGAGAAGTGCTTAGCTTTGGGTTCAATCTTGCGGTGTCCTTTCCCAGTGACAGTAGGGGCAGCAAGGCACGTATTGTATTGTTGCCATCGAGGATAGCAAGATGGGGTTTATATCATATTTCATGAGTTTATCCCTCTACATCATGCCATGTTGCTTAAAGCGTTACTCTGTTCTTATGAACTTAATACTCTAGATGCATGCTGGGTAGCGATCGATGTGTGGAGTAACAGTAGTAGATGCAGGCAGGAGTTGGTCTACTTGTCTCGGACGTGATGCCTATATACATGATCATACCTAGATACTCTCATAACTATGCTCAATTCTGTCAATTGCTCAACAGTAAGTAATTTGTTCACCCACCGTAATTTGTTCACCCCCGGGTCTATTTTCCATCATATTTAATCTCCCAACAACAAGCTATTTCTGGCGCCGTTTTTATTTTGCTTTCTTTACTTTGCATCTTTATCTTAAAAATACAAAAAATATTATCTTATCATATCTATCAGATCTCACTCTCGTAGGTGACCGTGAAGGGATTGACAACCCCTTTATTGCGTTGGTAGCAAGGATTTATTTGTTTGTTTAGGTGCGAGGGACTCGTGCGTGGCCTCCTACTGGATTGATACCTTGGTTCTAAAAAACTGAGGGAAATACTTATGCTACTTTGCTGCATCACCCTTTCCTCTTCAAGGGAAAACCAACGCAGTGCTCAAGAGGTACCAGGGACGAAGTTGTCTCTGGTGCTCAGGTCGTCTTTAATGAGAAGGTGGGCCATTGATCCACTGGCGATCCACAGCGGAACTCTCAATGAAAGCACCAATGTTGGTGTCAGAACCGGCGGATCTCGGGTAGGGGGTCCCGAGCTGTGGATCTAGGATCGATTGGTAACTAAGGACGATGAACACGGTGTTTACCTAGGTTTGGGCCATCTCGGAGAGGTAAAACCCTACGTCCTGATTGATTATATTGATGTGTGTAATGGGGTTACAGAGTCGATCTACCCCGAGATCAAGCGAGATTGAACCCTAGGCTAGTAGAGATGGTGATGTTGCTCTGCCCCTAAGGGCCTATAACCCTTTGGTTTATATAGACACCAATAGGGCTAGGGTTTACAAGTAACCGATCATAACAAAGGTAAGGTAAAAGATCCTTGACTTGGAGGGTACTCCACGTCTTCGGTAGGTATATCTTGGTATGTGATCCAGTCCTAGGCCAGACTCCGTCGTGACTCTTAATCTGGGCCAATAGAGATGGGCTGGCCATCCGGGGACCCCTTAATCCATAACTCCCTTAGTGGGTTAGAAGGGGCAAGTTTTGGACCCTCATATCATAATCAAACGACCGAGAATAAATAAGTCAGGGGAGTTCAATTGATAAACCAAAGATGTTTTAGGGATGTTTGGGGGTGATCCGGACCCATCGGTAATGACAGCCCGGTTCGGGTTTGGGGAAGTTTTTGGACTAGGTTGCGAAGGTGGTCAGTGGCTGTGCAGAGAGGCTCAAACGGTTGGACAACAAATGAATGGTTAGTCTCGAAAGGGACAATGAAGGCAACGAGGAGAAGATGGAACTATGAATGGATGCAAGTTTTATGACAACATGCGGCTGCAATGCGTATGATGCAATGATGAATGTGACCAACAAATTAATCACACAACGACAACGAAATAACTGGACGGCATCTATAGCATTGGTATCGGCCTGTTACAGGTATACCGCAAAACAAGACTCCATGGGCTACTGTTCACCCACTGTCTGTTGACTTGCTCCGGCCTCATCGAGCTATAGTTCATCCACCGTCGACTTCCTCGAGCCTCCATTGGCTACTGTTTATCCAGACTCCATGGCATCCTGTTCATCCACCCCAACCGGCTGGGGTGTGGCGGCCTCCTCGGATTCCCCTTCATCTAGCGGCAAACGCCTACTACCACGGGGTTTTGCTCATCCAACCCCCACCGGCTAGGGTGGAGCGTACGTACAAGCGGGTGGTAGCAACATGAAATGTTCATCCACAGCCAACCAACCGGCTAGGTTAACTCATCACGTCTCGACGCGTTCTAGGTACCGCGCGAGTGGCAAAAACGGGCACTAATCATTAAGAGGCAACCTAACCGGCTAGCTATGTCTCGCAGGGGGGCTCAATCGGCTTCAGTAAGCAACGAGAAGGATCGGTCGGGTTCAGTTAGGGGCGAAGGAATCGCTCGGGCTCAATTAGAAGTGAAGGAAGGAATGTCTCCTTCATAAAATCTATAAAGATAATTTACCTTTACTACCTGTGTCAGGGTATCGAGCCCATATATTTCTTCAATAGGTGGTAAATTCTTAACATCTTCAGATTTAATATCCTTTTCTTTCATAGATTTCTTAGCTTTTTGCATATCTTCTGGACTGATGAATATAATACCTCTCTTCTTTGGAGTTGGCTCTGGTGGTGGTTCAGGATGTGTCCAATCATCACATATCTTAATAAATTATTCAATAGTTCTTCAGCCTGTTCGATAGTACGTTCCCTGAAAACACAACCAACACAACAATCTAGGTAGTCCCTAGAAGTATCGTTTTGTCCATTATTAAAGATATCAAGTATTTCATTTTTCTTAAGAGGATGATTTGACAAAGCATTAAGTAATTGGAGAAGCCTCTCCCAAGCTTGAGGGAGCTTCTCTTCTTCAATTTTCACAAAGTTAAATATTTCCTGTAAGAGAGCTTGTTTCTTATGAGCAGGAAAATATTTTTCAGAGAAGTATTATATCATATCCCGGGGACTACACACACAACTAGGAGCAAGAGTATTAAATTGTTCTTTAGCTTCACCATTTAACGAGAAAGGAAACAACTTAAGAATATAGTAGTATCACATATTTTCCTCTTGAGCAAATAAGGTAGCAATATCGTGCAATTTAGTAAGGTGTGCCACAACAGTTTTAGATTCATAACCATGAAAAGGATTAGATTCTACCAAAAATAGTAAGTTTAGGATCAACTGGGAATTCATAATCCTTATCGGTAACAAAGATTGTAGAAGTAGCAAAATTAGGATCATATTTCATTCTCTTCATCATAGCCTTTTCTTTCAGCTTACGCAACAATTTCTTAATGGTATCTCTATCATTATGAGGAAGAAATTCTCTAGCTATCTCCCCATCCATAACATAACCTTCAGATACATTAGGAATTTCATATCAATTGGGAGAGCTATGCATAATAGGTGAATCATAATTTTCATCAGTTTCAGCAAATTCACATCTTTTAGCTTTAGGAATTTGTTCAACCAATTCACCAGTGGCACAGTATTATCAAGCATAGTACTGTTGGAAATATGCCCTAGAGGCAATAATAAAAGCATTATTATTATATTTCCTTATTCATGATAATTGTCTTTATTCGTGCTATAATTGTGTTATCCGGAAATCGTAATACATGTGTGAATAACAGACAACAAACATGTCCCTAGTGAGCCTCTAGTTGACTAGCTCGTTGATCGACAGATAGTCATGGTTTCCTGACTATGGACATTGGATGTCATCGATAACGGGATCACATCATTAGGAGAATGATGTGATGGACAACCCAATCCTAAACATAGCAGAAGATCGCTTAGTTCGTTTGCTAGAGTTTTCCAATGTCAAGTATCCTTTCCTTAGACCATGAGATCGTGTAACTCCCGGATACCGTAGGAGTGCTTTGGGTGTGCCAAACGTCACAACGTAACTGGGTGACTATAAAGGTATACTACGGGTATCTCTGAAAGTGTCTGTTGGGTTGACATGGATCGAGACTGGGATTTGTCACTCCGCTTGACGGAGAGGTATCACCGGGCCCTCTCGGTAATGCATCATCACAATGAGCTCAATGTGATCAAAGTGTTTGATCACGGGATCATGCATTACGGAACGATAAAAGTGACTTGCCGGTAACGAGATTGAACGAGGTATTGGGATACCGACGATCGAATCTCGGGCAAGTAAAATACCGATTGACAAAGGGAATCGTATACGGGATTAATTGAATCCTCGACATCGTGGTTCATCCGATGAGATCATCGTGGAGCATGTGGGAGCCAACATGGGTATCCAGATCCCGCTGTTGGTTATTGCCCGAGAGCCATCTCGGTCATGTCTGCATGTCTCCCGAACCCGTAGGGTCTACACACTTAAGGTTCGGTGACGCTAGGGTTGTGAAGATATGTATATGCAGTAACCCGAATGTTGTTCGGAGTCCCGGATGAGATCCCGGACGTCACGAGGAGTTCCGGAATGGTCCGGAGGTAAAGAATTATATATAGGAAGTGCTATTTCGGCCATCGGGACAAGTTTCGGTGTTATCGGTATTGTACCGGGACCACCGGAGGGGTCCCGGGGGTCCACCGGGTGGGGCCACCTGCCCCGGTGGGCCACATGGGCCTTAGGGTGTGCGCCTTGGCCTGCATGGGCCAAGGGGAACCAGACCCAAAGGGGCCCATGCGCCTAGGGTTCCAAAAGGGAGGAGTCCTAGTGGTGGAAGGCACCTCCTAGATGGCTTGGGGGGAGGGAAACCTCCCTGGCCGCCGCCCCCCATGGGAGATCAGATCTCCCAGGTCCGGCGCCCGCCCCAGAGGCCTATATAAAGGGGGGAGGGGAGGGGGGCAGCCGCACCCCTATGCCCTGGCGCCTCCCTCTCCCTCTCCAACACCTCCTCCTCCTCCGTAAGAGATCGGCGAAGCCCTGTCGGAGTACTGCGGCTCCACCATCACCATGCCGTCGTGTTGCTGCTGGAGTCTTATTCCCCAACCTCTCCTTTGCCTTGCTGGATCAAGAAGAAGGAGACGTTACGCTGACCGTACGTGTGTTGAACGCGGAGGTGTCGTGCTTTCGGTGCTAGGATCTCCGGTGATTTGGATCACGGTGTGTACGACTACTTCATCCCCGTTCGTTGAACGCTTCCGCTCGCGATCTACAAAGTGGTATGTAGATGCAATCTCTCTCTCCCATGACTCGTTGCTAGATGAACTCATAGATGGATCTTGGTGAAACCGTAGGAAAAATTTTAATTTTCTGCAACGTTCCCCAACAGTGGCATCATGAGCTAGGTCTATGCGTAGTTCTCTATTGCACGAGTAGAACACAATTTGTTGTGGGTGTAGATGTTGTCAACTCTTCTTGCCGCTACTAGTCTTATCTTGCTTCAGCGGTATTGTGGGATGAAGCGGCCCGGACCAACCTTACACGTACGCTTACGTGAGACCGGTTCCACCGACTAACATGCACTAGTTGCATAAGGTGGCTGGCGGGTGTCTGTCTCTCCCACTTTAGTTGGAGTGGATTCGATGAAAAGGGTCCTTATGAAGGGTAAATAGAAGTTGACAAATCACGTTGTGGTTTTCACGTAGGTAAGAAAACGTTCTTGCTAGAACCCTAATTCAGCCACGTAAAACTTGCAACAACAATTAGAGGACGTCTAACTTGTTTTTGCAGCAAGTGCTTTGTGATATGATATGGCCAAAGTTGTGATGAATGATGAATGATCTATATGTGATGTATGAGATGTTCATGTTATTGTAATAGGAATCACGACTTGCATGTCGATGAGTATGACAACCGGCAGGAGCCATAGGAGTTGTCTTTATTTTTGTATGACCTGCGTGTCATTGAGAATCGCCATGTAAATTACTTTACTTTATTGCTAAACGCGTTAGCCGTAGTAGTAGAAGTAATAGTTGGCGAGCAACTTCATGGAGACACGATGATGAAGATCATGATGATGAAGATCATGGTGTCAAGCCGGTGACAAGTTGATCATGGAGCCCCAAGATGGAGATCGAAGGAGCTATGTGATATTGGCCATATCATGTCATGTTTATTATTTGATTGCATGTGATGTTTATCATGTTTTGCATCTTGTTTACTTAGAACGACGGTAGTAAATAAGATGATCCCTCATAATAATTTCAAGAAAGTGTTCCCCCTAACTGTGCACCGTTGCGACAGTTCGTTGTTTCGAAGCACCACGTGATGATCGGGTGTGATAGATTCTAACGTTCACATACAATGGGTGTAAGACAGATTTACACACGCAAAACACTTAGGTTGACTTGACGAGCCTAGCATGTACAGACATGGCCTCGGAACACAGAAGACCGAAAGGTCGAGCATGAGTCGTATAGAAGATACGATCAACATGAAGATGTTCACCGATGTTGACTAGTCCGTCTCACGTGATGATCGGACACGGCCTAGTTGACTCGGATCATGTAATACTTAGATGACTAGAAGAGGGATGTCTATCTAAGTGGGAGTGCATTAAATAATTTGATTAAATGAACTTTATTATCATGAACTTAGTCTAAAATTTTACAATATGTCTTGTAGATCAAATGGCCAACGTAGTCCTCAACTTCAACGCGTTCCTAGAGAAAACCAAGCTGAAAGACGATGGTAGCAACTATACGGACTGGGTCCGGAACCTGAGGATCATCCTCATAGCTGCCAAGAAAGATTATGTCCTACGAGCACCGTTGGGTGACGCACCTATTCTCCCTGCAGAACAAGACGTTATGAACGCTTGGCAATCACGCTGCGATGATTACTCCCTTGTTCAGTGCGGCATGCTTTACAGCTTAGAGCCGGGGCTCCAAAAGCGTTTTGAGAGACATGGAGCATATGAGATGTTCGAAGAGCTGAAAATGGTTTTCCAAGCTCATGCCCGGGTCGAGAGATATGAAGTCTCCGACAAATTCTTTAGCTGTAAGATGGAGGAAAATGGCTCTGTCAGTGAACACATACTCAAAATGTCTGGGTTGCACAACCGCTTGACTCAACTGGAAGTTAATCTCCCGGATGAAGCGGTCATTGACAGAATCCTCCAGTCGCTTCCACCTAGCTACAAGAGCTTTGTGATGAACTACAATATGCAGGGGATGGTAAAGACCATTCCTGAGGTATATGCTATGCTGAAATCAGCAGAGGTAGAAATCAAGAAGGAGCATCAAGTGTTGATGGTGAATAAAACCACTAAGTTCAAGAAGGGCAAGGGTAAAAAGAACTTCAAGAAGGACGGGAAGGAAGTTGCCGCGCCCGGTAAGCAAGTTGCCGGGAAGAAGCCAAAGAATGGACCCAAGCCTCTTGATCAAAAGTTTTTCATCGTCTCAAATTTTCCTCCATGCCGGGAAGAAGTTGCCGGGAAGAAGCCAAAAAATTTGATCCCATGCTATTCGAGATTGTGATCTCCCCGTCTCAAAAGTTTTTCTTGGACGATGTCTAGGGTGATTCCTGGCATCCAGAGGTAGGATGGCTGTGTACTGGATCGCTGTGTTTTCTCCCGAAATACCGTAAACGGAACTAGTCCTTCGTGACTACGGAAATCCGTTAACTGTGGGTAATTTTAGTACAAACTCTGCAGAGTCATCAATCTTCAAATCATCTTATCCATGTCCAAATTCTGTGCTATCTTACTCTGAAAAGTGCCAGTTTTGGTGACAGATACTCCAGTGAATCACATGGGTGCTAAGTCCGGTTAAATGTTTAATTCCTGTGGATGGACTAACTCGTTTATTATCATGATTTGATTACTTATCATGAGTATTATTTTTCCTTCATAAAGAAAGCCCTTTCTGCGATGTCGCTTAGACGTCCGACTGTGGCATTGTATTTACTTGCTTTCAATATAAGCCCTTTATGTGGTGTCGCTTAGAGGCCCGACTGTGGCATTTCTTTTTAAGCCCTTTACGTGGTGTCGCTTAGACGCCCGACTGTGGCATTTCTTTTTAAGCCCTTTATGTGGTGTCGCTTAGACGCCCGACTGTGGCATTTCTTTTTAAGCCCTTTATGTGGTGTCGCTTAGGCGCCCGACTGTGGCATTTCTTTTTAAGCCCTTTATGTGGTGTCGCTTAGACGCCCGATTGTGGCATTTCTTTTTAAGCCCTTTATGTGGTGTCGCCTAGACGCCTGACTGTGGCCATTCTTTCAAGCCCTTTCTGCGATGTCGCTCCGACGTCCGACTGTGGCATGATCTTTATTTTGTTTGTTCACCTTTCGAGGCGTCGCTTCAGACACTCGATCGGTTCCTATTTATTTTTGCTGGGATTTCAGGCGGACTACCACCGATTTCTTTTTTACTTACGTCGTATGCAAAATTTTTTGAATGTTGCATTGGTAAATTAATCATGACGCATTGATGCATGCATTTGTTATATCTTACATCCGAACTGTCTTGCGAGTACTTTCAAAGTACTCACTGGCTTGTTGATTTGGCCAGATGCTGACGAAGGTGATCTCATGGATGAAGAGTTCGATAGCGAGTCCGACGCCTAGAGGAATCCCAGTCAGTCTCGTGCGACCCTGGATTTGGTCACTGTATTATAACCCCTTCCGCAACCCGAATAAATTCATCGAGCCTCACCTCGACGCTCGATGAGATGCTAGTTTGAGAGTCATGTTATCCACTCCCCACTGTGTTATTCCACCATCACTCTATTTTCTAGTCAGTAGTTTGCCACCACACCAGTGTGTTATATCCGCCTATATGTATAATTATTGACGCGCTTGTAATAAATTGTTGAGCACCCTTGGCTCAGCCCTGTATCATATTCTATGCTACTGGCTTATTGTATCAAGAATTGTCTACCAGTGAGGAGGATTTCTCTCATACTGGACTCAAAAGATTGGTTTCTCAATAAATAATTTTATTGGAAAACCAGTCGTGACAAAAATAAGCAAACAACACACGAAAATTAGAATCTGTCAAAAACAGAACATTCTGTAGTAATCTATAACTAACGCAAACTTCTGGAACCCAAAAAAATCTACCAAAATTGGACGACCTATAAAATTTGTTTATTGATCAGCAGCAATTGGAATTAGTATTTTATCACATTAGGTGATTTTTAACAATTCGTCCACTGAACGCATAGTTTCTGGAAATTACAGCAAGATCAAATAACTATCATCCAAGAAGATCCAATAGGTCTAACTTAGCACAAACACTAATTAAAACACAAAACCACATCCAAATAGAAGGTAGATGGGTTATTTATTCCTAAACAGAAGAAAAACACAAAAAACTAAAAATAAAATTAGTTTGCCTCCCAACAAGCGCTATCGTTTAACGCCCCTAGCTAGGCATAAAAGCGAGGATAGATCTAGGTTGTGTCGTAGTAGTAAGATAGGTCGGTGAAACTCATTTCATATTCTCTATGTTCGGCAGCAAGTTTCCTTTGAGGCAAGCAAAAGTAATCAAAAGGGCTAAATTTAGTAGGGAAAAACTCCCCAAGATCAACTTTAGGAGGTATAGGTTCCTCTTTCGGCCCTTCATAATGCACAACAAATTCATCATTATAAGCGTTCTTTTGACAGAACCTTGTGAGCCTACACTCAAGAGAGTATCCTAGCTCATTGTTTCGAATAGCCAAATCATCATTAAGTTCAGAGATTCTATCAATTAAAATATTGGTTGGCACCTTTTTTCTAAGGTTTTCATTCAAAGCAACATAGTGAAGAAATTGAAAACGCATAATTTCTTCATGATCAAAAAGGATAGATTCTATGGGAGGACGGCCAACGTCCACCCTATAATGCGCAAAGATTTCTTTGGCTTCTTTTATTATAAATATGAATTCATGAGCCAAAAAGATAGTAGCGGCACGCTTAACAGAGGAGTGCTCGATATTAGAAAATTCTAGGAAAATTGTTTGTATAGAAGGGTGCATATGCATAAATTTCCTTTCAAGTTCAACAATAAGCATGGCAATAGCATCCACAAGACTACTAGTTCTATGGAGAATAGAACCGCCCATAGAGGGCAAAGCACCGGCACAAGTAAAGAAATCTAGAATAACTCCTTTTCCAATAATATTACCACTACCGATTCGAAATATTTTTGTATGATAGGTAGGGGGTTCTTCAACAGGAGCATCAGAATTTTCTATGATATTGGTATCGCCCATATCGGCGATAACTTCCCCAATTTCAGACATAGCGACAAACAAGCAATCCAACACACGAGCAAACAAAAGGCAAGCGAGAAAGAGGCGAATGGAAAAAGAGAAGGAGAAGGAGAAGGAGAAGGAGAAGGAGAAGGAGAAGGAGAAGGAGAGGGCGAATAAAACGGCAAGGGTGAAGTGGGGGAGAGGAAATCGAGAGGCAGATGGCAACTAATATAATGTAAGAGATAGGGATTGTGATGGGTACTTCGTATGTTGACTTTTGCGTAGACTCCCCGGCAACGGCGCCAGAAATTCTTCTTGCTACCTCATGAGCTTGCGTTGGATTTCCCCGAAGAGGAAAGGATAATGCAGCAGAGTAGCCTAAGTATTTCCCTCAGTTTTTGAGAACCAAGGTATCAATCCAGTAGGAGGCTGCACGCAAGTCCCTCGTACCTACACAAAAACAATAGCTCAACGCAACCAACGCGATTAGGTGTTGTCAATCCCTTCACGATCACTTACGAGAGTGAGATCTGATAGAGATGATAGATAATATTTTTGGTGTTTTTGATATAGAGATGCAAAGTGAAAAGTAAAAGGAAAAGTAAAAAAGCAAAGCAATAATAAAGTGATGGAGATTGATATGATGAGATAGACCCGGGGGCCATAGGTTTCACTAGTTGCTTCTCTCAAGAGCATAAGTATTCTACGGTGGGTGAACAAATTACTGTTGAGCAATTGACAGAATTGAGCATAGTTATGAGAATATCCAGGTATGATCATGTATATAGGCATCACTTCCGAGACAAGTAGACCGACTCCTGCCTGCATCTACTACTATTACCCCCCTCATCGACCGCTATCCAGCATGCATCTAGAGTATTAAGTTAAAAACAGAGTAACGCCTTAAGAAGATGACATGATGTAGTGAGATAAATTCATGCAATATGAAATAAACCCCATCTTGTTATCCTCGATGGCAACGATACAATACGTGCCTTGCTGTCCCTTCTGTCACTGGGAATGGACACCGCAAGATCGAACCCAAAGCTAAGCACTTCTCCCTTGGCAAGAAAAACCAATCTAGTAGGCCAAACCAAACTGATAGTTCTAAGAGACTTGCAAAGATAACCAATCATACATAAAAGAATTCAGAGAAGATTCAAATATTATTCATAGATAGACTTGATCATAAACTCACAATTCATCGGTCTCAAAAAACACACTGCAAAAAAGAAGATTACATCGAATAGATCTCCACGAGAGAGGGGGAGAACATTGTATTGAGATCGAAAAAGGGAGAAGAACCCATCTAGCTACTAACTATGGACCCGAAGGTCTGAGGTAAACTACTCACACTTCATAGGAGGGGCTATGATGATGTAGAATCCCTCCGTGATGACGGCCCACTCCGGTGGAGGTCCGAAACAGGCCCCAAGATGGGATCTTGTGGATACAGAAAGTTGCGGCGGTGGAATTAGGTTTTTGGCTCCTATTCTGATCGTTTGGGGGTACGTAGGTATATATAGGAGGAAGGAGTACGTCGGTGGAGCTTCGAGGGGACCACGAGGCAGGGGGGCATGCCCTAAGGGGGGCAGCCCCCCACCCTCGTGACTGCCTCTTGGCTCCCTTGGAGTAGGGTCCAAGTCTCCTGGATCACGTTCGGTGAGAAAATCACGTTCCCGAAGTTTCATTCCGTTTGGACTCTGTTTGATATTCCGTTTCTTCGAAACACTGAAATAGGCAAAAAAAACAACAATTCTGGGCTGGGCCTCCGGTTAATAGGTTAGTCCCAAAAATAATATAAAAGTGGGAAATAAAGCCCAATATAGTCCAAAACAGTAGATAATATAGCATGGAGCAATCAAAAATTATATATACGTTGGAGACGTATCAGGGTTGGATGAACAATTCCCAGTGGGGGTTGGATGAACAGTTCCCAGTGGGGGTTGGATGAACAGTATCCCGTGGTAGTAGAGGTCGTTGCCGCTGGATGAATGGGACCCCAATCGAGGAGGCATGGGGGTGGATGGACTGTAGCTGGTGGAGGGACCTCGAATGTGGAGGGCTGGTTGAATAGGACCCCTCAGAGGGGCTGGTTGAGTAGGACCCCGTGGAGGGCTGGTTGAACAGTAGCCAGTGGGGCTTGATGAACAGGACCCCGTGGAGGGCTGGATGAAAAGTAGTTAGGGAGGCTGGATGAACAGTAGCTGGCGGAGGCTGGAGGATGTCGACGGTGGATGAAGAATAGCTGGTGAAGGCTGGAGGAAGTCGATGGCGGATGAACAGTAGCCCGTGGAGTCCCGTTTTGTGGTATGCCACACCCCTCCTGATCAACAGGACCCCATTTCGACTGTAGGTGGTCGAAGAGAAGTCAGTTTCCTCCGTTTTGCGGTATGCCACACCCCTCCCGATGAACAGGACCCCATTTCAACCGTACGGAGTGGGACACAAGTCCGTTTACTCCATTTTGAGGTACGCCATACCCTTCTTGATGAACAAGACCCCGTTTCGATAGTACATGGTTGAATAGAAGGTCCGTTTCCTCCCTTCTGTGGTACGCTAGACCTCGTTTTGGCTATTCCATCCAAGCCGGTTGGCTCCCGATGAAGATGGCGTATTCCGTTGCCTCCCGATGAACGCGATGTCACGACCGGTTTTCCAATAAAAACATTTATTGAGAAACCAATCTTTAAGTCCAGTATGAGAGAAAAATCCTCCTCACTGGTCGACAAACTCTTGATACAATAAGCCAGTAGCATAAAATATTTTACAGGGTTGAGCTAAGGGTGCTCAACAATTTATTACAAGCGCGCCAATAATTATACATAATGGCGGATATGACACAATGGTGTGGAGGCATACTACTGACTCGAGGATAAAGCGATGGTGGAATAATACAGTGGGGAGTGAGATAACATGGCTCTCAAACTAGAATCTCATTGAGCGTCGGGGTGAGGCTCGATGAATTTATTCGGGTTGCAGAAGCGGTATAATACAATGACCAAGTCCAGGGTCGCACGAGACTGACTGGGATTCCTCTAGGCGTCGGACTCCCTATCGAACTCTTCATCCATGAGATCACCTTCGTCAGCATCTTGCCAAATCAACAAGCCAGTGAGTACTTTGAAAGTACTTGCAAGACAGTTCGGACGTGAGATATAACAAATGCATGCATGAGTACGCCATGATTAATTTACCAATGCATAATTGAAATAATAGCAGGCAAGGTAAGTAAAAAGGGAATCGGCGGTAGTCCACCTGAAATCCCAACAGTAAAGTAAAGCAAACCAATCGAGTGTCTGGAGCGACGCCACGAAAGGTGAACAAATAAATAAAAGGAGAATCATGCCGCAGTCGGGCGTCTATGCGACACCACATAAGGGGCTTAAAGAAATGCCGCAGTCGGGCGTCTGAGCGACACCACATAAAGGGCTTAAAAGAAATGCCGCAGTCGGGCGTCTAAGCGACACCACATAAAGGGCTTAAAAGAAATGCCGCAGTCGGGCGTCTAAGCGACACCACATAAAGGGCTTAAAAGAAATGCCGCAGTCGGGCGTCTAAGCGACACCACATAAAGTGCTTTTACTGTCAAGGAAATAATGTTCATAATAAATATTCAACTCTTGAAAATAAACGGGTTAGTCCATCCACAGGATTAAACATTTAACCGAACTTAGTGCTCATGTGTTCCACCGGATAATCTGTCACAAAAATTGGCACTTGTCAGTTAGCACGAAACTTGGACATGGATAAGATAATTTGAAGATTTATGACTCTGCAGAGTTTGTACAAAAATTTCCCACAGTTAACGGATTTCCGTAGTCGTGAGGACTAGTTCCGTTTACGGTATTTCAGAAGAAAACACAGCTAACCTGTACACACCCATCCAACCTCTCGATGCCAGGAATCACCCTAAACATCGTCCAAGAAAAACTTTTGAGACGGGGAGATCACAATCTCGAATAGCATGGGATCAAATTTATATATGCGCGCTCTAAGGGGTGCCCCCCTCTCAGTCCCAACCGGAAACACCCATGCCCCCTGACCGGATGACTGGCTTTAATCAAGGGCCATGGAACCATCATTCCGGCCTCTCCTTTTTGGTGTGTACCAGGAAAGCGGTTTGCAACCTACTAAACCATATCTCTTGCGAGACACATGTGGTAGTACAGGGAACGGAAATGGATAGGAACCAAACCGATACGGGTTGGTACTGAAGTTAACTTGCATGGCATAAGACTGGCATGCTACAACACTGCCATCTTACCCATCTTCTTGCCCACACATGGCCTTGAATACTCACATCCAACAACGTGTGGATCATTGAACTTACTTGCCTCAACAATGCATAATAAACAGTTCATCGGTATGCTCCACAACATGCCATGAAACTAACTAAATGCAAAACTTGCCAAGACACTCATCATATCAAAAGTTCAAACATGCTTGCCTGGTTCAGAGTAGTCGGAGTCTAGCTCGGTGAAGTTTACGGTCCCGTCACCTCCGTCGGTATCTACGGTATAAAGAGGATACACGCACTATCGTAAATACCAAGAGGTGCACAGAAATTAATCCAAATAATTTTTAAATAAATCTGATAAAAAACTAGACAAAATTTTGAAGAGAACAAAAAAAAGAATCACTCAAAAATATGCTTCTGTTTAAAACTTATAAAGGTTTTTGTCCAGGGACTCATTTGTAATGAAACAGAAACTTCCCAGGGTTCTTTTTATAAAAACAGAAAACGCTTCAGTCTCAATTACGCCATCTCAGAGGAGAAAGCGTATTTTTGCCCAAAGGCGCTTTCAGAAAACATTTCGAAAATAAAAGAAATCTGACGGTGCGGTCCCACCCGTCGGGTTTGAAAACGGGGCGGGGCTTTAGGCGCCAGAGAACCGCGACGATCGCCGGCGGCGATCCACGGCGAGGCAGAGTGATCGGAGGGTACCTCCGTGCTCAGGGCGCCATTCCGCGTCGAGTGGTGGTGGTGGTGGTGGTCGTCGGCGTGCACTGTGTCGACGGTGGCCCTTGCTCCGGCGGACGGCGGTTCGGACGAGGATGGAGCTCGCCGGAGAGGGCTGCAAAGTTCAAATTGACGAGGGGGTTAGGGTACTAGGTGTGGAAGAAGGCTGCAGACGGGGTTTGGGTGTCGGAGATGGCCTCACCGCAGTGAACGCTGCTGGAGCCAGAGGTGGCCGAAGTCGAGGAGGAAGGGCTCCTCGAGGCCCCTCCAGAGGCCAGGCCGGTTGTAGTGAGGTGGTGGAGCCGTGCGGGAGTGAGAGCGGGCTCGGGGGCGCTATATATAGCCGCCCCGGGGCGGTTGCCGAGAACGGGGTTCTCCGGCGAGGTGATGACGGCGGTGTGGAGGTTGCACGGGAGGTTCCAGAGGTGGAGCGTCGTCGTGGTTGCTCCCTAGTTATGTTTAGGTGCTAACCGCGTTGGGATTAGGTAGCTTAGGGGGAGTTCGATGGAATGGGGCGGCGCGGACCCGTCGGCGGCAGAGAGCATGTGTTGTGCGTGTCGCACCACGGCGACGGTGCTGCATGCATGCGCTGGCGCGGAGATGGCCACGCAGAGCCACCAAGGGGATTGGGCGGCGCTGAACGGCGTTGAGCCGCCGTTCTGCTCCCTGTCGGCTG
Source organism: Aegilops umbellulata (assembly GCA_032464435.1). Taxonomy (NCBI): domain Eukaryota; kingdom Viridiplantae; phylum Streptophyta; class Magnoliopsida; order Poales; family Poaceae; genus Aegilops; species Aegilops umbellulata. The sequence goes on from CP136055.1 coordinate 92,839,208, forward strand.
CTAGGGTGATACGGCCGCCGCAAGACACGCCGGCGCAGGCGGGCCAGGGCGCCACCGACGCCAGGAAGGTGCCAAGCGCGCGTGCGAGTCTCCGGACAAGCAGGCCAGGCGGCGAGCAACGTGCCAAGGGCACTGTAGCATGTGACTGAACTTAACTGACGAAGATCGACACTGAAATCTGAATTTAAGTGAAAGTGATTGAAACAGTGCATGCAAGGTGTTCGACAGAATGATCTAGGCATGTAGGGATTTTTCCTTGGGCTGATTTTTGGTGGAGTGGCTCCTCATTGCTCCAGTAGGCTGCCTGATTTTTGGTGGAATTTTTGGGTAAGTGAAAATATGAATTTCACCAAATTTGGCAAATCTGGTCCAAACTTGCAGAGAGTGGAAGTTGAAAAATTTGAAAAGAAGATGAGTGGATCAAGATTGTTCCAGGTTGAGGGTACCAAGGACTAGCCAGTAGAGTTGGTCTGAGGTCCAAATACAAAATCTATAGGGTACTTGCTTTGTAAATGACCCAGGCTCAAAATAAAGATCAGAAAAGATTTGAGAGGTGAAATAATTAAAATGAATTCCATAATTTGTTTGGTTTAGAAGGGACAGAGAACTTGGGTTGTTTACAAGGAGGAGGGGAGGTTTTGGAGGGGTTTTACCACATGGGCAAAAATACATAGCCATGGGTGGTTTTCAATATATGAAAAACCCCAACTCTCATAGAGTTTTCTTATAAAAAGAAAAAGATTAAACTCCAAAAATAATTAGAGAGGGATCCAACAGGGAAGTAGTTTTCAAAAAGACCAAACCCAAAGTTTGAAGAGGAAAACAGAAATAACAATCCTTGCCCAAAAGATCTTAAGAGAATGGTTTTTAAAAAAATTAAAGGCCTCATTTGACAAAAGAAAGAAAAACCAGCAAGGTTTCTGCTAAAAACCAACTAAATTTTTTGGGAGTGTCACAACACCTACCCCCTTAGGAAAAATCTCGTCCCCGAGATTTCAGCCGTTCCATAAATAAGTGCGGATGCTCTGCTCGAAGAAAGTCCTCTCTTTCCCAAGTTGCTTCGTTGTCAGTGTGATTGCTCCACTGAACTCTGAAAAATTTAATGGTCTTCTGTCGGGTCCTCCTTTCAGACTCCTCTAATATCTTCACGGGACGTTCCCGAGAAGTGAGTTCTTGTTGCACGTCAATGCTCTCATGGGATACTTGTTTCTCTGGGTTGCTTACGCACTTTCTTAACTGCGAAACGTGGAACACGTTGTGGATATCTGACAGTTCCTTAGGTAAGTCTAGCTGGTATGCTACTGTGCCTTTTCGGGCCACAATACAGAATGGTCCGATGAATCTTGGTGCTAGCTTTCCCTTTATCTTGAATCGTTGTAATCCCCTCATAGGGGATACTCGTAGGTATACGAATTCACCGGGTTCGAAGTTCACCCTACGATGCTTCTGATCGTAATAACTTTTCTGTCGGCTTTGAGCGGTCTTGAGTCTATTTCTGATTAGCTTGACCTTTTCCTCGGCTTCTCTGAGCATGTCCGGTCCGAAGATACGGCTGTCTCCAGTTTCTGACCAATTTAACGGGGTACGACATCTTCGTCCATACAAAGCTTAAAATGGTGGCATTTGCAGGCTGGCCTGGTAACTGTTGTTGTATGCGAACTCGGCATAGGGCAGGCTCTCTTCCCAACTGGCTCCATAGGTGAGGACACATGCTCTCAGCATGTCGTCTAAAATCTGGTTTACGCGTTCTGTCTATCCATCTGTCTGGGGGTGGTATGCTGTACTGAACGCTAGTTGAGTTCCCAGAGCCTGTTGTAAATGATCCTAAAATCTCGAGACGAACTGAGTGCCTCTGTCAGATATTATGGTTTTCGGAACACCGTGCAAACAAACTATATGGGAGAGATATATCCTGGCAAGCCTCTGAGTGGTGTGGGTTGTCTTTACTGGAATAAAGTGTGCTACCTTGGTTAATCTGTCGGTGATGACCCATATGGCATCATTTCCGTGTCGTGACCGAGGTAGTCCGACAATGAAATCCATCCCTATTTCATCCCATTTCCACTCAGGTATTTTGTTTGGTTGCAGTAATCCGGCTGGTCTCTGATGTTCGGCTTTAATGCGTTGGCAAGAGTCGCAACATGCGATGAAAGTGGCTATGTCTCTCTTCATACCGTGCCACCAAAATCTTTCCTGAATATCTTTATACATTTTGGTTCCTCCCGGGTGGACTGAGTACGGGGCGGTGTGGGCTTCAGCTAAAATTTGTTGTTTAAGGTCTGCTATGTCTGGTACGCAGAGTCTTTCCCCGTACCATAATATTTCTCCATTGTCTACGACGAATTAAGAGGCTTTGCCCTTACTCACCTTTCTTTTGATGCCTTCGATGCTGGGGTGACTAGGTTGAGCTCCTTTGATTTTCTCCACAAGGTCGGGTTGTATTGCCAAGTTTGTCATGGTGCCTTCCGCTACCATTAATAAGTTGAGTTTGGCAAATTCCAGTTGGAACTCGGTCTCAAGCTTTGCAAACTGCTTTCGTCGGAGCCGGGGTTCCGACTAAGGGCATCGGCTACTACATTTGCTTTACCTGGATGGTAGTGGATACCAACATCATAATCCTTTGTCAATTCCAACCAGCGTCCTTGCCGTAAATTCAGTTCTGGCTGCGTGAAAATATATTTGAGACTTTTATGGTCCGTATATATTTCACATCGATTTCCAAGTAGGAAATGCCTCCATTCCTTAAGTGCATGAATGACGGCTGCCATCTCTAAGTCATGAGTGGGATAATTTTCCTCATGCTTGCGAAGCTGCCTTGAAGCATAGGCGACAACCTTTCCTTCTTGCATCAATACACATCCGAGACCTTTTCTGGACGCATCCCAATATACTTCAAAGTTCTTGTGTATATCTGGCACAATTAATACTGGCGCTGTCGTTAATTTCCGCTTTAGCTCTTGGAAACTTTTCTCGCAGGCTTCTGTCCATTCAAACTTCTTGTATTTCTTGAGTAATTGTGTCATAGGCTTGGCGATGGTGGAGAATCCTTCAATAAATCTGCGGTAATATCCTTCCATTCCCAAGAAACTTTGTATGTCCTTGACCTTCCAGCCCAGTACGGCCTTGACCTTTTCCGGGTCTACTTCGATACCGTCTTGGGTCAGCACATGGCCTAGAAAGCCTACTTTCTTTAGCCAAAATTCGCACTTGCCGAACTTGGCATACAATTGATGTTTCCTGAGTTCGCCTAGTACAATTCCGAGATGTTCCGCGTGCTCTTCTGGTGTCTTGGAGTATACCAGAATATCGTCGATGAATACCACAACGAACTTGTCCATAAATTTCATAAATACTTTGTTCATTAGGTGAACAAAATATGTGGGGGCGTTTGTTAACCCAAATGGCATTACGGTGAACTCATACAATCCATATCTGGAGGTGAAGGCTGTCTTGGGGATGTCTTCTGTTCGTACCTTCAGTTGATGGTATCCTGACCTCAGGTCAATTTTTGAGAATACCTTGGCCTGCGCGAGCTGATCGAATAGATCATTTATCCTTGGCATCGGGTATTTGTTCTTGACCGTGACCATGTTAAGTGCTCGGTAGTCAATACACAACCTCAGTGTTCCGTCTTTCTTCTTGTCAAATAAAATTGGTGATCCCCAAGGTGAGGAACTGGCTCGAATGTACCCTTTGTCCAGTAATTCCTTTATTTGTTTCTTCAATTCGACCAACTCGGATGGTGCCATTCTGTATGGTTTCTTGTATATGGGGGTGGTTCCTGGTGCTAACTCAATGCTGAATTCTATCTCTCGGTCTGGTGGCATGCCTGGAAGCTCTTCGGAAAAAACGTCTGGAAATTCACATACTACTGGAACCTTGTTTAGCTCAGAAACATCCACTTTATTTAATCTCGGTTGCCGGGGTATTTTTCTTTCCTTGGCGGATACCCTTATTGTTTTCCCGAGGTGATGTGTGAGGATTGCGGTCCGGTTGAAACAGTCAATGAAACCCTTGTTGGTGGTTAGCCAGTCCATCCCGAGGATGACATCCAGTCCTTTATTTTCTAATACAATAAGGTTTGCATGAAACTTCAATCCTTTGAACTCAATAACCACATCTTGACAGTAACTCTGAGTGACTTGCTGAATCCCAGGGGACTTGATGATCATAGATTTTTCCAAAGGAAGCATCGAAAAATTATTTTGCAAAGCAAAACTTTTCGAAATAAAAGAGTGAGAAGCTCCAGAATCAAACAAAACCATTGCAGGTATTGTGTTGACAGGAAACGTACCGAGTACGATATCCAGAGCATTTTGTGCCTCCTCTTTGGTTACGTGGTTCAGATGACCCTTCTTGTGGTTGTTGTTGGGATTGAAATTGTTTAGCTTGGGCGCTGTATTATTGCTGCCGTTGTTCGGCTTTGGTGCTGAGTTTCTAGGCTTGGGACACTGCTTGGCATAGTGTCCTTCTTCTCCACAGGCGTAACAAGTAACGCCGGGGCGATAGGTGAACTCCTTGTCCCTCGCATGGAAATTCTTGATTGGCCGTGAGGTGTTGGACGAAGGTTTGTGTGTCCCACCTCTTTGAAAGTCTTTCTTGCTTCGGTGATTGCGAGCCTGGTTAGTCTGGTCCCTTTTTCGCTTGCGGATATCTTCCAAACTGCGTCTCTCATTTTCCAGAGTAATGGCTTTATCCACCAGTGTTTTAAAATCTGGAAAAGTATGCACGACCAGTTGGCATTTAAGCGCGGGCGCTAGACCGTCAAGGAATTTCTCCATTTTCTTGCTCTCGGACATACGATCTTCATTGGCGTATCGAGATAATAGAGTAAATTGACCGTTGTAATCTGACACTTTCATGTTCCGTTGTTTGAGGTCTTCGAATTCTCTCTTTTTGATTTTCATAATACTCTTAGGATTGTGTGCGCCACGGAAGCCTTCCTTGAAATCATCCTAGGTTATATTATTTTCGTTGGAATGCATGTGCAGGAAATTCTCCCACCAAGACGCGGCTGCTCCTGTGAGATAGTGCGGAGCATATAGTACCTTTTCGGGGTCTGAACATTGTGCAATATTTAATTTTCTCTCCATGTCTCGAAGCCAGTCTTCGGCCTCAAGAGGCTTATCAGTATGAGAAAATGTTGGGGGGCGCGTCTTCTGTAGCTCGGATAACTTGGAATGCTGCTGATACTGCCCATGGTGATTTCTCATGTTGATGACTTGGTTCATCATTTCCCGATGTTGTTGCTGACTTTGTTCATAAAGGAGGCACATTTGAGATAGTGCCATCTCACTGCCTTGTTGACTTGATTGACCTTGAGTGAAATTGTTGCCTGGTTGAGTGTCATGATATTGGCTCGACTGCCCTTGTGTAAAATTGTTGTCCGTTTGACTGCCATAATTTTCCTCTGGCGGAGCTGGCATGGAGCGTGTCCAAGGACGAGACATTTTTCACTCTGGGGATATATTTTTGTAAAACCCATAAGAAAAATGAAAAGAAAGGGGGGTGCCAAAAAATTAATTCCATAAAAACACAAGGTTGGCAAATAAATCAAGATAGCCAGGATTACTTAAGGGAAAACAAATTAATTTGCGCACGGAGAAGGACTGCTCATTACGTATCTTACACGCGGGCGATAATTATACAATACATCACTCAGGATATGCGTACATAATCCTGACATGTTATTTAGGCTAGTGCACTTCTCCACTTCCTACATGAAGCGCAAACAGGCTACTTCCCAAATCTTACATGGCGATACATTTCGTTGCCTCCCCATGAACATGACGCAGTTCCTCCGTTCCGACCCAGCCGGTTCGCTTCCAATGAACAGGACGTCGTTGCTGCCGTCTGTAGCCTTTCCATGTACACGAGACCTGGCCATACGTATGCGTGAGTACGCGTCCGAGACCCCTCCCGTATGTACGTACGTGGCTGTTGAGGGAGTCCTGGATTAGGGGGTCCTCGGACAGCCGGACTATATACTTTGGCAGGACTGTTGGACTATGAAGATACAAGATTGAAGACTTCGTCCCATGTCCGGGTGGGACTCTCCTTTGTGTGGAAGGCAAGCTTGGAAATTCGGATATGTAGATCTCCTCCCTTGTAACCGACTCTGTGTAACCCTAGCCCCCTCCGGTGTCTATATAAACCGGAGGGTTTAGTCCGTAGGACAACAACAATCATAATCATAGGCTAGCTTCTAGGGTTTAGCCTCTACGATCTCGTGGTATATCAACTCTTGTAATACTCATATCATCAAGATCAATCAAGCAAGAAGTAGGGTATTACCTCCGTCGAGAGGGCCTGAACCTGGGTAAACATTGTGTCCCCCGCCTCCTTTTACCATCCGCCTTAGATGCATAGTTCGGGACCCCCTACCCGAGATCCGCCGGTTTTGACACCGACATTGGTGCTTTCATTGAGAGTTCCACTGTGCCGTCACGATAAAGGCTTGATCGCTCCTTTGATCATCGGCAACAATGCGATCCAGGGTGAGGTTTTTCTTCCTGGACGGATCTTCGTATTCGGCGGCTTCGTACTGCGGGCCAACTCACTTGGCCATCTGGAGCAGATCGAGAGCTACGCCCCTGGCCGTCAGGTCAGGTTTGGAAGGTTGAACCATACTGCCGACATCCGCGGAGACTTGACCTTCGACGGATTCGAGCCCATGTCAGGTGCGCCTCTCAGTCACGACGAGCATGACTTAGCTCTGTCGTCGGACAGTGTTCGGGAGATCACACCTGTGGCTACTCCGGCCCTCAATCCGGAGCAGATTGCGTCGTCCAAGGACGGGCGGATGGACCCCGCCACGGAGTCCGCACACTCAGCGGCGATAGAGCCGAATACTGACTTCACCTCCTATGATACCTGTGTTGTCGGACCCTTGGATTTGTCCGCAGCCACGGGCTCTGAACTGCCTGCGTCCGTGCCTATCGAATCTGATTGGGCATTGATCATGGAGTTTACCTCCGTGGATATCTTTCAGCACTCGCCCTTAGGCGACGTGCTAAATTTATTGAGGTCTCTCTCCTTATCAGGAGACCCTTGGCTGAACTATGTCCGGCTTGAGTGGGAAGCGGACGACGAAGAAATTCATTCCCCACCCACCACCGACTTAATAGCCACTTTCGACGACTTAACCGACATGCTCGATTTCGACTCTGAAGACATGGACGTTATGGAAGACGCTGCGGGAGAGAAACAGGAACCACTGCCCACAGGGCGCTGGACAGCCACTTCATCACACAATATATACATGGTGGATACACCCAAAGAAAACAACGACGAGGAACGGGAGGAAGCAGCGAAGGATAGTCCCCTCGAGAAGCAACCAAAGCGACGACGTACGCGCCGCTCCAAATCCCGCCTTAGCAAAAATAGCGATAACAGTGCAAGAAACAATAATACCCTGGTCGACTCCAAAGGAAACGACGACTACATGGACCCAGCCATGGAGCAGGATGAGCCAGCGGTCGGCGAACATAGTACAGAACCGTTGTCCGATCACGGCTAAGCCGAGGGTAAAGCTCATCAACCTATCTCCGGAGAGGAGAACAGTCCGGACGACGATGCACACATCATCCCGGAAAGGCACTTGGAACAAGAGAACCTCCATAGAAGGCTTATTGCCACCGCAAGGAGCCTGAAGAAGCAGAAGCAAAGGCTTAAGGTCACGCAGAATACGCTCAACAGCAAATAGAATAAAGTGCTTGATACTAAAGAAAAGTACGACGACACTCGCCACACAAAGAGCTATCCAAAGCGCAAGCTGCTGCCTGAATTCGACGACGAGGCTTTACAACCCATTCAGCCGAAAAATAAAACGGCCGATCAGCTGGATTGAACACCCCGTGGCCGCGACAGGGCGGCTACCGATGTCGCACACAAGTCAGCACACGATTTACGTGAAGACCTGCACAAAAAATGCGGTTTGGCCAGGTCCATCTACGCATCTAGGAAGTGTGCTCCGGCACAGAATCATGGCCACCCAAACGACTATACTGACCGAATAACAACTCGGAATCAAAACCAAATGCTACAACCGTCCGAAGAATTCCATGACACATCCAAATACAGGGGTGCCGCGCACCCCCTATGCTTCACCGATGAGGTGCTGGACCTCAAATTTCCAGAGGGATTTAAACCCATGAACATAGAGGCATACGACAAAACGACAGACTCTCGGGTCTGGATTGAGGACTTTATCCTTCACATCCACATGGCTCGCGGAGATGATCTCCATGCCATCAAATGCCTGCACCTCAAGTTGAAAGGACCAGCTCGGCACTGGCTGAAAAGCCTCCCCGAAAACTCAATTGGAAGCTGGGAAGAGCTTGAGGACACTTTTAGGGCCAATTTTCAAGGGACGTATGTCCATCCTCCGGACGCGGATGATTTAAGTCACATAATTCAATAGCCCAGAGAGTCATCCCGAAAGCTTTGGAACAGATTTCCCACGAAGAAGAATCAAATCATCGACTGCCCGGATGTCGAAGCCTTAGCGGCTTTCAAACACAGTGTCCGGGACGAATGACTCGCCAGACACCTCGGCTAAGAAAAAGCGAGGACAATGACAGCCCTAACAAGCCTTATGACCCGCTTTTGTGCGGGCGAAGACAGCTGGCTGGCCCGTAGCGGCACCAGCAACCCAGGCACATCCGGAGTCAGGGATGGCAACGGGAAACCGCGACGCAATAAAAGCAAGCGTCAAAATAACGAAGACAGCCCAGACAACATGGCAATAAACGCCGGATTCAGGGGCTCTCGACCCGGTCAACGGAAAAAGTCATTTAAAGGCAGCAGAGATGGACCGTCCAGCCTAAACAAGATTCTAGACAGATTATGTCAGATTCATGGCACCTCCGACAAACCCGCAAATCACACCCACAAAGAATGCTGGGTCCTCAAGCAGGCCGACAAGCTAAATGCCGAACACAAGGGGAGGGAGGCACCAAGCAAAGACGAGGATGAGCCTCCCCAACCGAACACTGGGGGACAGAAAAAATTTCCACCAGAGGTCAAAACAGTGAACATGATTTACGCAACTCACATACCAAAGAGGAGGCGCCAGCGCGCACCCCGAGGCGTATACGCCGTGGAGCACGTCACCCTCAAGTTCAACCCTTGGTCGGCCCGCCCGATCACTTTTGATCGTAGGGATCACCCGACTAGTATCCGGCACGGAGCATCGGTTGCCTTGGTGCTAGACCCAATAATTGACGGATGCCACCTCACCCGAGTCCTTATGGATGGCGGCAGTAGTCTTAATCTGATATATCAGGACACCGTCCGAAAAATGGGGATAGACCCGACAAGAATAAACCAAAGCAATACTACCTTTAAAGGAGTAATACCAGGCCCAGAGGCCCACTACACGGGCTCTCTAGTTTTAGAGGTTGTATTCGGTTCTCCCGGCAACTTTCGAAGTGAAGAATTAACATTTGACATCGCTCCATTCAGAAGCGGCTATCACGCACTACTCGGAAGAACGACCTTCGCTCGTTTCAATGCAGTACTGCACTACGCTTATCTTAAGCTCAAGATGCCCGGTCCATGTGGCATCATCATAGTTAGCGGAAACACAGAGCGTTCCTCATGTACGGAGAAATATGTGGCGGCTCTAGCAGCCAATCACCGAACGACCTCTCCAACCAGAATAAATGATCGGTCGTCAAGACCACGGACACTGTTCGACGAGTCCATCGCAGTACTAGATGTAACAGCTTAGATAAACCTGAGATTGGGCCGATAGATATACCCCCATAGGTGGTGCTAGGGGCTTCCCGCACGTAAAAAGGGCTACAGTTCGGCCTGACCCTATTTAAAATTGCATTTTATGGTTCATTAAGAATAACCAATTTTTCGCACGAAGACTTTCACCTAGGTTTTTTCTCTTTTACAGATGATCACCGTGCTACACCCTTCCAGGATACGGCACAACGGAGACACAGGCGCAGACGTGCAGCAGGGCCCCGCTCAAAGGTTTCTTTTTAAGATTAAGACCCTGTGTAAACCTTTTTTACTCTCTCTTGTTGCTTCACCCCCTCTGGATACTCAACACAACAAAAAGGGACTCTGGCGTTATGGGCATTTCATCACGTCAGACTAATGCCAGTACCTCGAAATTCAAGGCTCATTATTGAGGGCGTTACTCAGCCCAGTATATGTTGTAAAGTCTGAATACCTTAGGGAGTGTTCGGTGTCGCGAGTTTGGCCTTATATGCATCAGCTCCGAATCATGTCTTTGGTCAATAGTTGGGTTTACCCGGCTCCCGTGTTTTGCCACCTTACGTTCCGCTCTATTGGCCAAGGTGGCACGGGGAGAACTACTGTGATTGTGCCCTGGTTCATCTGGATGAGCACCTCAGTAGAGAAAGCCGAAAACTGACTGACATGATAAAGCGCAAGACTGGTCAACCACTCGATGACTCAGCGGAAACTGCGTGATTCCTCCGCATTAACGAAGGGCTGGTTTCCCGGTCATGTATGTACATGCACCGTATTCGGAAAAGCGCGGAAGTACTAGGGGCTATATCATAGCCCCACCGTCAAACTCCTATGGCTAAGTGAAAGTGTTAAAGCTATATAGTCCGATTGCCTTGTTCGCAGCGCTGTCACCTCCTTAATGGACCAAGATCTTGGGTCAAGTGTGAATACACGCTTTTCTGAACACCCCCACATTATGTGCGTGGGGGCTGAAGCCGACGACTGCAAACTTTCTGGTTATATACATACATAAATGGCCGCACAGGAGGCATCATAATACTTTTAGGCAAAAGTATAAACACAGCCTTTATAATCCAAATAGCATTTTTTTTACAATTGGGACACATGTCACTTGAACATGATACTCTTCGAGCACTGGGCCTCTATTAAACGAGCGCCTTCTAGGACTTCTTCAAAATAGTGCTCAGCCGGGACCTGGCCTATGGCCGGATTCCGGATTGCAATAGAGGTGGCCTCCATCACTGCCCGGTACGTCTTAACACGAGCAAGGGCCATCTGCGCACCCTCTATGCACGCCGACCTCTTTATAGTGTCGATATGCGGCACAACACCAAGGAATCGTTGCACTAAACCAAAATAACTATTTGGCCTTGGTCCCTTCGGCCAAAGATGATCCAAGATAGACCTCATGGCATGTCCGGACAACCTATGGAGCTCGGACCACTCGGCCATTTGTTCATTTAACAGCAGCGGACGCGTTGGAGCACTGAACTGCGACCAGAACAATCCCCGCACTTCATGATCTTTCTGATCTTTGAAAAACTCAGTCGCATCAGCAGCACTCGTTGCCAAGTCCAGATACGAGTCTGCAGCACTCCATAATTGATCCAGAGGGGCATAATTCGGATCTCCGAACTTTGTCCGCAAAAAAAAGGCTTGCCAGCCGTGATATCTCTGGCTTGATGAAGCTCCTCCTTCACCGCTCTAATTTGAGACGGGTTTCCTTGGCTGCTTCCACGGCTTTCTTCAGGTCAGCCGCTTTGGCTTGGCTTTCCTTTTCAAGAAGCTCATATCGGTCGGCGACATCTTTCAGCTCGACAGCCATGTTGGCTATTTTTATCTTTGCTCTGACGATGAGCAGCATGTTCGGCTCTTAAGTCTTCGGCTTCCTTTAGGATGGCCGCATCACTTCTCCTGGCTTGTTCCTTGGCTCGAGCAAGTTCCGCCCGAAGTGTCTCCACGGTGGCAGCTCCATCTGCAGCCACAACATATTATAGATACTAGCATCATGCTCCTCTTAATATTTGTTGACCAACCGAAAATACATACCCTGTGCCTCGTCAAGTCGCTTGTTCACAAGCGCAATGTCGGCATCAGCCGTGTCAAGTTGCCGCCTTAGTCCGGCAAACTCAGCAGTCCGGCCAGCCACCGGACCCTCAGCCGCCTGCACATGAAAGCAGCGCGATCATTACCTGGGACTATGATCCTCTGTCTGCCGCCTCTGGACAGCAACCAGAGTCTCAGGGGCTACTATCTGTATAGAGCACACCTAGCGTGTGCGGTACCATCCAAAAATTTATATTACTTTGCGTACCTCAAAAAATCTTAGCAGGCTCGTAAGAGCCTCATGCAACCCACTTTTGGCGGATGAAATCCTCTCAACCACTGTACCCATTAAAGTACGATGCTCCTATGAGATAGCCGCTTGCTCCAAAAGGCCCATCAGTACGTCCAGTTGTGCACCGGACAATCCCAGACTCTTTTTGCTCTCCTTAGGAGCCGAATACTCCGGACTTCGGGTGGCCGAAGGGTTACCTTCTTGCCTTGGCGGATCAGAAGAAATCCTCCGTGATGACACCTCAGGGCCATCCGCCCCAAGAGGCGGGGAGACAGGGGGGAGGCGTTTCGCTCTCCATCATCTTCGGAAGAAGATACCCCGAAGACGAACTCTGTCGAGAAGGGCTACAATCCGGACTGCAAGACATACGTCTCGGTTATTGTCCTTGGAGATAAAGCAGGATATATTTACCAAAAGTACTCTTGTTCACTTACAGCTCGGTGGAGGGCTGACCCCCTTGCGGGCACTATGTGGTAAGGATGTGCTCCGGGGCAGGGCCCCCTGGCGAAGGTTTCTTCCCCCGTTTGGAAACCCTCGTTTCCAAGTCTTCAGAGGCGGTCCTTTTCCTTCCTTGGGGAGAGGGGATTCTAGATTCTTCTCCCCGATTATCCTCCTTCGCAGAGACACTAATTCCCCCGGTTTGGATGAGTAATGCGTGAGGCCCGCTTTTGGCTTCTTTATTCCCCCCTTTATCTTCCCCTGATGGCACTTGATAAGGTGCGTGCTCAAGCATCCTGGCTAGTACAGGATCCGGTGAGCCTTCGGGAAGGGGGGCCGAACACCTGATCATCTTCGCCGTTCTTATCCTGTCCTGGCCAAGAGCGATTTTTTCAGGATGATGTTGTGACAAATAAAAAGACACCATGTTCGGCAGCAGAATTACTTACGTGGTTATCTGGACGGTTGCAGTTGAGACCCGCATCCTCGCTGGTGTCCGGACACTTTATTCGTGATCCGAAGAACAATTCATACATCTCTTCAAGCGTCAGGCCGAAGAATTACTGAATAGTTCGCGGTCCTTTCGGGTTGAACTCCGACATACGGAGAGATCGAAGTTGGCATGGCAGTACCCGATGAACTAGCATAACTTGCATTACCTTGACAAGACTGACATCTCTCTTGAGGAGATCTTGGATGCGACTTTGCAATGTCGGCACGTCATTAACTGGCCCCCAGTACAGCCCCTTTTTGACCCATGACGCCAGTTGTGGTGGGGGTCCGAGCGGAAGGCGGGGGCATCTACCCACTTCGTACTTCGGGGAGTTGTGATGTAAACCACTCCCGCTGCCATAATTTGGACACCTCCGGGAAGGAACCCTTTGGCCATGGAGCATCGGCGCCTTTGCTTATTATGGCACCTTCGCATTCTGCGTGTCGCCCATCGATCATCTTCATCTTAACATTGAAGGTCTTGAGCCATAAGCCAAAGTGTGGGGTGATGCGGAGGAAGGCCTCACACACGACGATAAACAACGAGATGTGAAGGATGGAATCTGGAGCTAGATCATGGAAATCGAGCCCGTAATAGAATATAAGCCCTCTAACAAAGGGATCAAGACTAAAGCCTAGCCCTCGGAGGAAGTAGGAAAAAATATGACACTCTCATTGGGTTCGGGAGTGGGGATGACCTGCCCTTGAGCAGGCATCCTGTGCGAGATTTCGGCGGTCAGATACCTGGCTTCCCTTAGCTTCTTGATGTCCTCCTCTATGACAGAGGAGGCTATCCACCGGCCTTGAAGGTTGGATCCGGACATGGTTGAAGGTCCGAAGCACTTAGCCTAAGCCTTGGGTGTTGGACCTCAAGGTGGGGGACGGGAAGGATCGAGCGCGAGAAGAAAAGGTCAGGCCTTGGCCCCTTTATAAAGTGGGCGAATATCAAGCGTCCTCCGCGTGGCCATTTGGAACTTGCCTAAAATCGAGGAGTCATACTAACAAGCACGATTGGGTTACCCCCACCCGTATTGATGAGAATCCCGTGATAAGGGGAACACGATCTCTGCTTCGACAAGACGTGCCAATAAAATTGCCTCGCAACACGTGTAGTGGCATGTTGGGAATAACGGTTCGTAATGACCAGACCACGGCAGGATGTCACGTTATGAAAAGTTGTCAGCAGATTAGATTTGTGGAATAATATACTCTCTACGGTGGTATGTGGAATTTGTTTTACAGAGCCGGACACAATCCTGGTGTTCAAAATCTTCTATGGGGTATTCGGAGTAGGAACCCGCCTTGCAGTGCCGAAGACAATCTGCGCGCCGGACTCATCATCATTGAAGCCTGGTTCAGGGGCTATGAAGGGAGTCCTGGATTAGGGGGTCCTCGGACAGCCGGACTATATACTTTGGTCGGACTGTTGGACTATGAAGATACAAGATTGAGGACTTCATCCCGTGTCCGGGTGGGACTCTCCTTCGCGTGGAAGGCAAGCTTGGCAATTCGGATATGTAGATCTCCTCCCTTTTAACCGACTCTGTGTAACCCTAGCCCCCTCCGGTGTCTATATAAACCGGAGGGTTTAGTCCATAGGACAACAACAATCATAATCATAGGCTAGCTTCTAGGGTTTAGCCTCTATGATCTCGTGGTAGATCAACTCTTGTAATACTCATATCATCAAGATCAATCAAGCAAGAAGTAGGGTATTACCTCCGTCGAGAGGGCCTGAACCTGGGTAAACATTGTGTCCCCCGCCTCCTTTTACCATCCGCCTTAGATGCATAGTTCGGGACCCCCTACCCGAGATCCGCCGGTTTTGACACCGACATTGGTACACGGTTTGGACTGGACTGCCTGAACTGCTACCGCTCCTTACTCGGCCATGGTTTATCGTGTTGAAAGACCAATCGACCGGTATGTACACAAACAACGCTATGTATGCTTCGACCGGGTGGGTCCCAACCATCAGGGAGGATAAGGACGCACTTCCTTGCATGCGAAGATATAGCTAGTGGGTCCCAGCTGTCAGGGAGGAGAATCATTTTTTTGCCCGTAATAAGGACGCACTTCCTTGCATGCGAAGATGTAGCTAGTCAGTCCCAGATGTCAGGGGAGAAAACATTATTTTTATTGTAAAAAGGATGCAGTTGCATGCATGCGTCCATGGGCATGGTGCATCCCCACTGCCAGCCTCTCCACGTGCAGTCATCTTCCGATGACTCTCGTTTGTTGACCACATTGACCACACCCCGCACCAAGCCAGTGGACAACGGTGAGGCCCCAGACTGGAACACCCCAGAGATGGGGAAGACGCGGCAGTGGAGTCGTAGACGGAGAGGAGTGGGAAACTTGACTGGTTCAGGTGCGGGGTGGGCCTACACTCGGCAGAGAATAGCAGGAGATGGGGAGGAGTGGAGGGATGGCTTGGCCGTCGGCGGGGTAGCATTTTGTTGTGAGGCACGCAAAACAGCACTGCTGGACGCCAGAGGCTGGAGCAGGTGGTCCCGGCAGCGCTGGGGGAAGAAGACAAGAGAATGAAGAAGAATGTCGGCCGTTGGATGTAAATCCAACGCCTTGCTTAGGCTTCGATCTTTGTATGTGAAACTTCTTAGGCTTCAACCTACTGGCCCACATGTTAGCTAGTCCATTTGGTGGGTTGGGTGAAACAATGATGTAGCATCTATGCAGCCCATTTATATATCATGGTAGAATTTAAAGCCAATTTGCATTTTTCTCGAAATCCGCAGACTTGCTGGGCTGCGTGAAAATATCATGTTGGGCTAGATGGAGAAATGTTAGAAAAACAAAAACAAATGATTGCACGTCTATTACTACATTGGTCAGTAAAATCTTTGCAAGCTTATGTACGCAGTCACTAGGAGTTAACTTGCCAAGTTATATATAAACAATTATTATTATTATTTTGTAAGAACTTTCGATTTATGAAATAAAATATCATTTTAATTTTTGAGTTAATAGGATGTGGTGTATTATTATTTTTTAGGCTAGACGTGGGATAGTTGAGTTGGTTCTAGGGAAAAGTACTATGAGAAAACTCACACTACTAGGGAAAAGCCTAGCAGCAGCGCGAGGCCCTGCGCTACTAATAAGGTGCTATAGCTAACCTGTAGCAGCAGCGCGTGCATGCCCGCGCTCCTGCTATACAAGTGTAGCAGCAGCGTACTGCGTGGAAGCTCGTTACTCCTAATAGCTCTAGCGCGCTTTGGCTGGACACGCTACTGCTATTGTCACACTGCTGCTAACTTTTCTCCACTCGCTACTGCTAATTATAGTAGTTTTTGATTTTTTTTCTGCATATTTGTTTTGTATTTGAAAAGGATTTATACAGGAATCTTTGGCAGATACAAATGTCATCATGATACACATACAAATGGCTGCGATACCACAAATGTAATCATAGCATATACATACAAATAGTCTCATCATAATCATCATCCAATGCAAAGTGGTATCTCGTCATCATCTCGAAAATAGCGATACATGCAAGTCTCGAATAGTTGCAACTACAACGTCATCCAGATAAACAATGATATACGCGAAAAGAGCTATCACTATGAGTGAGAGCGGAACTATGCAGTACATGAGGCGGCGGTTACGAGTCCTCTCTCGCGCTAGCATGAACCTCAAGTAACTAGCTTCTCCTTCTTGTCTGCTTTTGAAGCCTTTATGGCTGGCGCCCGAGACCCATTCACTTGCGCCTGATACTCAGGCCACTCGTTGTACACCCCCGGAACCTTCCCTTTGTACACGACCAAGCACTGTCGTCTCGCCATCAAGAAACTAGGTACCTGTTAGAGATGCATCTTCATCAAGAGGATGTACAATCATATGCAACAAAATATACTAGAGCAACACGAAAAAGAAAGGGTTAGCAACAAGATGAAACAGACAGTACGCAAACTAATTAACTAGAGGTACGCAGGTCATCATAGTCAAACTAACAAAGTAGCATTACGCAAGTTTGGCAGGGACCATGGACATCACAAGGTTTCATCGCTACAGAAAGTATACAAGTTCAACCGACACATATCAACATCATCGGCATCATAAATACATCCTTCCATATCATGGAGGATGGACCCTAGCTTCTTGAATGGCGTGAGGTCTTGACGTTGCATGCCTATGTGAGTTCGGACGTCAGCTCGCGATATAGGGCCGGGGTGGAACATCCCCTTCTCATTGACGACTTCTTTCATGATGATTGTTGCAATGTCCCTTTGTATGCGAAACAAGTCATCTCTAAGTTTATAATCCGCTTCTCCATGAGATTCTACCCACTTGTGGATATGATCATCATTTCTGCTTTTCATGCGAAGCTTTTGGTGATCCGTGCTGAACTCAATCATGAGATGGATGATGTAGAATCCATATTTCTTGCTTGGTTTTGGTACATGGATACAGAAGGAGTTAGTATTATGTGTGAAACCCATCTTCTTGTTCCTTTGTTTCCTGATCTGCATGTGGCCACCTCTAATGCTAAAGCCTTCGAGAGCATCATCTAGAATATTCATTATGTGGGTGTAGTCCTTCTTCTCGTAGTCTCTGGAAGGGTCAAAATACACGGCGTGGGAGACTCGCGGGTAAAGAACGATAAGGACGGCGCGCCCGTTGCTGTGGGGAAAAGATACCTCAAATTATTCTCCATATGAGCGAGAATTAATGATTGAAATGTACGAAAGGGTTGTCCGGAACTGACTTACTTTGGATGATAAGGTAGGAGGACAATTTCCTGGTCCTTATTCTGTACCACGAAGTTTTGGAGGTAGTCCCTAGCAGTTTCACACACAAAGTCACCGAGACTCAAGAAAGACTCGTGCATCTAGTATGGATCCTCCACACATATTTGCGAGACTTCTTGTCTCTTGATGATGGAGCTCATATGTGGTGCAAAAAGGCGGACGATAGTAAAATTGAGCCGCCTTGTCAGAAACATCTCAAAGATATGGTCAAACCGCAGGAAGAACATCTCCGCGGGCCATGTGTCGACGTAGAACTTCCCCTCAGGCACACGAGTCGCGTAAGTCAGATATCCTGGATGCTTCAAGGCTAGTAGACATTTCTCAGTCAACAGCACATGGTCATGCAGTCTCCTGAGATCCCCTGATAGTGCCTCCAGCAGTTTTGGCGGTTAGCATCAGCTCGCCTGTTAGATGGAACATGGCCGCACCTTTCACGGGTACACGCTCTTCAGAATCCATCGTCTGGCTGCTATGTGCTCTGGCTTCTTTGGAGGCAGCTATCTTCCCCGATCTCTTCCTCTCCTTTTTCTTGGGCACACCTTCCAGACCCTTCCTTAACCCCTGCCCCAGTGTTCCCGGGTTAAGCACCGTACGACCCCCGGCTAGTTGAGCCTGTGTTGAGGCGACATCTTCAGGCGTGTCCTGTGAGGATTTCATGAAGAGAGACTTTTTGCAATCCCTGCTATGACCTTCCTGCCTAGGAAAATCATCCATATCCTCATTAGTGTGCTGATAGCCCGATTCATCATATGGTTGACTCATCATATCTAAGTCACACTTATACACATTTGTATTGAGGAAAGCCATTGGGTCGACCTCCGTCTCATCATCCATTCTCTGTTCTACAGGACCAATTACATCAGCCAGTACTATTGCACTCCCTTCATCACGTCGTCCGCTGCTCTCACTAGGGACTACATGAGCTGGTAATTGCGTAGGCGGGGTGGTGGTCTCCGCACATGCTTGTTGACGTGTGGTTATTGGTGTGCTCTCGGCCAGCTCCAGACGAATAAGATTCTTCGGCTATAGCAGCACCCAACCCTTGCAGCTTCCAATCCGCGTTGGGATCTCGTCGTCCACTTCCACATGCTGTACTGGAGGAGGAAAATCCTCGTGCCCCGATTTCACACTGGATAAGTTAACCCTGAAGTGCCCAGCGGGGATCGGCTGGTTGTGGAACGTGGGTTGCAAGGGGTTCATTATCATCCCCTTTCCCACGTCCGCCTTCTGGCCTTTGATCAATTAGAGTATGGTGGACGGGGTTTCTTCGGCCTGCAAACACATGGCTGTGGCGTAAAACATCCGAAAGGCAATGAAAATGGAATATTCTATACATATATGTTAGTGCGACATGTAATTTGTTGGGGAACGTAGTAATTTCAAAAAATTTCCTACGCACACGCAAGATCATGGTGATGCATAGCAACGAGGGGAGAGTATGATCTACGTACCCTTGTAGATCGCAACAGAAGCGTTTGACACAACGTAGAGGAAGTAGTCGTACGTCTTCTTCCCGGTCCGACCGATCCAAGCACCGTTACTCCGGCACCTCCGAGTTCTTAGCACATGTTCAGCTCGATGATGAAACTCGGGCTCCGATCCAGCAAAGCGTCGAGGAAGAGTTCCGTCAGCACGATGGCGTGGTGACGATCTTGATGTACTACTGACGCAAGGCTTCGCCTAAGCACTGCGACAATATGACCGAGGTGGAATTTGGTGGCAGGGGGCACCGCACACGGCTAAGGAAAGATCTCAATGATCAATTGTGTGTCTAGAGGTGCCCCCTGCCCCCGTATATAAAGGGGCAAAGGGGGAGGGGTGCGGCAGCCATAGGAGGAGTCCTACTCCCACTGGGAGTAGGACTCCCCTCCAATCCTATTCCTAATAGGACTCCCCAAGTGGGGAAAGAGAGAGGGGCTGGCCGGCCACCTTCCCTAGTCCTAATAGGACTAGGGGAAGGGGGGGAGGCACGCAGCCCATGAGGGCAGCCCTTTCACCTTTCCACCAAGGCCCATGTTGGCCCATTTGGCTCCCGGGGGTTCCGATAACCCTCCCGGTATTCTGGTAAAATCCCGATTTCACCGGAACACTTCCGATGTCCAAACATAGGCTTCCAATATATCAATCTTTACGTCTCGACCATTTCGAGACTCCTCGTCATGTCCGTGCTCACATCCGGGACTCCGAACAACCTTCGGTACATCAAAATGCATAAACTCATAATAACTGTCATCGTAACGTTAAGCGTGCGGACCCTACGGTTCGAGAACAATGTAGACATGACCGAGACACATCTCCGGTCAATAACCAATAGCGGGACCTGGATGCCCATATTGGCTCCTACATATTCTACGAAGATCTTTATCGGTCAGACCGCATAACAACATATGTTGTTCCCTTTGTCATCGGTATGTTACTTGCCCGAGATTCGATCGTCAGTATCCAATACTTAGTTCAATCTCGTTACCGGCAAGTCTCTTTACTCGTTCCGTAATACATCATCCCGCAACTAACTTATTAGTTGCAATGCTTGCAAGGCTTAAGTGATGTGCATTACCAAGAGGGCCCAGAGATACCTCTCCGACGATCGGAGTGACAAATCCTAATCTCGAAATACGCCAACCCAACATCTACCATTGGAGACACCTGTAGTACTCCTTTATAATCACCCAGTTACGTTGTTACGTTTGGTAGTACCCAAAGTGTTCCTCCGGCAAACGGGAGTTGCATAATCTCATAGTCATAGGAACATGTATAAGTCATGGATAAAGCAATAGCAACATACTAAACGACCGGGTGCTAAGCTAATATAATGGGTCATGTCAATCAGATCATTCAACTAATGATGTGACCTCGTTAATCAAATAACAACTCTTTGTTCATGGTTAGGAAACATAACCATCTTTGATTAACGAGCTAGTCTAGTAGAGGCATACTAGTGACACTCTGTTTGTCTATGTATTCACACATGTATTATGTTTCCGGTTAATACAATTCTAGCATGAATAATAAACCTTTATCATGATATAAGGAAATAAATAATAACTTTATTATTGCCTCTAGGGCATATTTCCTTCAGTCTCCCACTTGCAGTAGAGTCAATAATCTAGATTACACTGTAATGATCCTAACACCCATGGAGTCTTGGTGCTGATCATGTTTTGCTCATGGAAGAGGCTTAGTCAACGGGTCTGCAACATTCAGATCCGTATGTATCTTGCAAATCTCTATGTCTCCCACCTGAACTAGATCCCGGATGGAGTTGAAGCGTCTCTTGATCTGTTTGGTCCTTTTGTGAAATCTGGATTCCTTTGCCAAGGCAATTGCACCAGTATTGTCACAAAAGATTTTCATTGGACCCGATGCACTAGGTATGACACCTAGATCGGATATGAACTCCTTCATCCAGACTCCTTCGTTTGCTGCTTCCGAAGCAGCTATGTACTCCGCTTCACATGTAGATCCCGCTACGACGCTTTGTTTAGAACTGCACCAACTGACAGCTCCACTGTTTAATGTAAACACGTAGCCGGTTTGCGATTTAGAATCGTCCGGATCAGTGTCAAAGCTTGCATCAACGTAACCTCTTACGGTGAGCTCTTTGTCACCTCCATATATGAGAAACATATCCTTAGTCCTTTTCAGGTATTTCAGGATGTTCTTGACCGTTGTGCAGTGATCCACTCCTGGATTACTTTGGTACCTCCCTGCTAAACTTATAGCAAGGCACACATCAGTTCTGGTACACAGCATTGCATACATGATAGAGCCTATGGATGAAGCATAGGGAACATCTTTCATTTTCTCTCTATCTTCTGTAGTGGTCGGGCTTTGAGTCTTACTCAATCTCACACCTTGTAACACAGGCAAGAACCCTTTCTTTGCTTGATCCATTTTGAACTTCTTCAAAATCTTGTCAAGGTATGTTCTTTGTGAAAGTCCAATTAAGCGTCTTGATCTATCTCTATAGATCTTTATGCCTAATATGTAAGCAGCTTCTCCGAGGTCTTTCATTGAAAAACTTTTATTCAAGTATCCCCTTATGCTATCCAGAAATTCTATATCATTTCCAATCAATAATATGTCATCCACATATAATATTAGAAATGCTACAGAGCTCCCACTCACTTTCTTGTAAATACAGGCTTCTCCGAAAGTCTGTATAAAACCAAATGCTTTGATCACACTATCAAAGCGTTTATTCCTACTCCGAGAGGCTTGCACCAGTCCATAAATGGATCGCTGGAGCTTGCACACTTTGTTAGCTCCCTTTGGATCGACAAAACCTTCCGGTTGCGTCATATACAACTCTTCTTCCAGAAATCCATTCAGGAATGCAGTTTTGACATCCATCTGCCAAATTTCATAATCATAAAATGCAGCAATTGCTAACATGATTCGGACAGACTTAAGCATCGCTACGGGTGAGAAAGTCTCATCGTAGTCAATCCCTTGAACTTGTCGAAAACCTTTTGCGACAAGTCGAGCTTTGTAGACAGTAACATTACCATCAGCGTCAGTCTTCTTCTTAAAGATCCATTGGTTCTCAATTGCTTGCCGATCATCGGGCAAGTCAACCAAAGTCCATACTTTGTTCTCATACATGGATCCCATCTCAGATTTCATGGCTTCAAGCCACTTTGCGAAATCTGGGCTCACCATCACTTCTTCATAGTTCGTAGGTTCATCATGATCTAATATCATGACCTCCAGAACAGGATTACCGTACCACTCTGGTGCGGATCTCACTCTGGTTGATCTACGAGGTTCAGTAGTATCTTGATCTAAAGTTTCATGATCATCATTAGCTTCCTCACTTATTGGTGTAGGTGTCGCAGAAACAGTTCTCTCTGATGTACTACTTCTCAATAAAGGAGTAGGTACAGTTACCTCGTCAAGTTCTACTTTCCTCCCACTCACTTCTTTTGAAAGAAACTCCTTCTCTAGAAAGTTTCCGAACTTAGCTACAAAAGTCTTGCCTTTGGATCTGTGATAGAAGGTGTATCCAACAGTTTCCTTTGGATATCCTATGAATACACATTTCTCCGATTTGGGTTCGAGCTTATCAGGTTGAAGCTTTTTCACATAAGCAAAGCAGCCCCAAACTTTAAGAAACGACAACTTTGGTTTCTTGCCAAACCATAGTTCATAAGGCGTCGTCTCAACGGATTTAGATGGTGCCCTATATAACGTGAATGCGGCCGTCTCTAGAGCGTATCCCCAAAACAATAGCTGTAAATCAGTAAGAGACATCATAGATCGCACCATATCTAGTAAAGTACGATTACGACGTTCGGACACACCATTACGCTGTGGTGTTCCGGGTGGCGTGAGTTGCGAAACTATTCCACAATTTTTCAAATGTACACCAAACTCGTAACTCAAATATTCTCCTCCATGATCAGATCGTAGAAATTTTATTTTCTTGTTACGATGATTTTCAACTTCACTCTAAAATTCTTTGAACTTTTCAAATGTTTCAGACTTGTGTTTCATTAAGTAGATATACCCATATCTGCTTAAGTCATCTGTGAAGGTGAGAAAATAATGATATCCGCCACGAGCCTCAATATTCATCGGTCCACATACATCGGTATGTATGATTTCCAACAAATCTGTTGCTCTCTCCATAGTACCGGAGAACGGTGTTTTAGTCATCTTGCCCATGAGGCACGGTTCGCAAGTACCAAGTGATTCATAATCAAGTGGTTCCAAAAGTCCATCAGTATGGAGTTTCTTCATGCGCTTTACACCGATATGACCTAAACGACAGTGCCACAAATAAGTTGCACTTTCATTATCAACTATGCATCTTTTGGCTTCAACGTTATGAATATGTGTATCACTACTATCGAGATTCATCAAAAATAGACCACTCTTCAAAGGCGCATGACCATAAAAGATATTACTCATATAAATAGAACAACCATTATTCTCTGATTTAAATGAATAACTGTCTCGCATTAAACAAGATCCAGATATAATGTTCATGCTCAACGCTGGCACCAAATAACAATTATTTAGGTCTAATATTAATCCCGAAGGTAGATGTAGAGGTAGCGTGCCGACCGCGATCACATCGACTTTGGAACTGTTTCCCACGCGCATCGTCACCTCGTCCTTTGCTAGTATCCGCTTATTCTGTAGTCCCTGTTTCGAGTTGCAAATATTAGCAACAGAACCAGTATCAAATACCCAGGTGCTACTGCGAGCATTAGTAAGGTACACATCAATAACATGTATATCACATATACCTTTGTTCACCTTGCCATCCTTCTTATCTGCCAAATACTTGGGGTAGTTCCGCTTCCAGTGACCTGTCTGCTTGTAGTAGAAGCACTCAGTTTCAGGCTTAGGTCCAGACTTGGGTTTCTTCTCTTGAGCAGCAACTCGCTTGCCGTTCTTCTTGAAGTTCCCCTTTTTCTTCCCTTTGCCCTTTTTCTTGAAACTAGTGGTTTAACCATCAACACTTGATGCTCCTTCTTGATTTCTACCTCCGCAGTTTTTAGCATTGCGAAGAGCTCGGGAATAGTCTTGTTCATCCCTTGCATATTATAGTTCATCACGAAGCTCTTGTAGCTTGGTGGCAGTGATTGGAGAATTCTGTCAATGACGCAATCATCTGGAAGAGTAACTCCCAATTGAATCAAGTGATTATTATACCCAGACATTTTGAGTATATGCTCACTGACAGAACTGTTCTCCTCCATCTTGCAGCTATAGAACTTATTGGAGACTTCATATCTCTCAATCCGGGCATTTGCTTGAAATATTAACTTCAACTCCTGGAACATCTCATATGCTCCATGACGTTCAAAATGTCGTTGAAGTCCCGGTTCTAAGCCGTAAAGCATGGCACACTGAACTATCGAGTAGTCATGAGCTTTGCTCTGCCAGACGTTCATAACTTCTGGTGTTGCTCTAGCAGCAGGCCTGGCACCTAGCGGTGCTTCCAGGACGTAATTCTTCTGTGCAGCAATGAGGATAATCCTCAAGTTACGGACCCAGTCCGTGTAATTGCTACCATCATCTTTCAACTTTGCTTTCTCAAGGAACGCATTAAAATTTAACGGAACAACAGCACGAGCCATCTATCTACAATCAACATAAACAAGCAAGATACTATCAGGTACTAAGTTCATGCTAAGTTTATGTTCGGTTAATCAAATTAATTAAGAACTCCCACTTAGATAGACATCCCTCTAATCCTCTAAGTGATCACATGATCCAAATCAACTAAACCATAACCGATCATCACGTGATATGGAGTAGTTTTCAATGGTGAACATCGTTATGTTGATCATATCTACTATATGATTCACGCTCGACCTTTCGGTCTCTGTGTTCCGAGGCCATATCTGCATATGCTTGGCTCGTCAAGTATAACCTGAGTATTCCGCGTGTGCAACTGTTTTGCACCCGTTGTATTTGAACATAGAGCCTATCACACCCGATCATCACGTGGTGTCTCAGCACGAAGAACTTTTGCAACGGTGCATACTCAGGGAGAACACTTCTTGATAATTTAGTGAGAGATCATTTTATAATGCTACCGTCAATGAAAGCAAGATAAGATGCATAAAAAGATAAACATCACATGCAATCAATATAAGTGATATGATATGGTCATCATCATCTTGTGCTTGTGATCTCCATCTCCGAAGCACCGTCATGATCACCATCGTCACCGGCGCGACACCTTGATCTCCATCGTAGCATCGTTGTCGTCTCGCCAATCTTATGCTTCCACGACTATCACTACCACTTAGTAATAAAGTAAAGCATTACATCGCGATTGCATTGCATACAATAAAGCAACAACCATATGGCTCCTGCCAGTTGCCGATAACTCGGTTACAAAACATGATCATCTCATACAATAAAATTTAGCATCATGTCTTGACCATATCACATCACAACATGCCCTACAAAAACAAGTTATACGTCCTCTACTTTGTTGTTGCAAGTTTTACATGGCTGCTACGGGCTTAAGCAAGAACTCATCTTACCTACGCATCAAAACCACAACGATAGTTTGTCAAATAGACTCCGTTTTAACCTTCTCAAGGACCGGGCGTAGCCACACTCGGTTCAACTAAAGTTGGAGAGACAGTCTTCCGCAAGCCATCTATGTGCAAAGCACGTCGAGGGAACCGGTCTCGCGTAAGAGTACGCGTAAGGTTGGTCCGGATCGTCTCGTCCAACAATACCGCCGAACCAAAGTATGACATGCTGGTAGGGAGTATGACTTATATCGCCCACAACTCACTTGTGTTCTACTCGTGCAAATAACATCAAACCATAAAACCAGGCTCGGATGCCACTGTTGGGGAACGTAGTAATTTCAAAAAAATTCCTACGCACACGCAAGATCATGGTGATGCATAGCAACGAGGGGAGAGTATGATCTACGTACCCTTGTAGATCGCAACGGAAGCGTTTGACACAACGTAGAGGAAGTAGTCGTACGTCTTCTTCCCGGTCCGACCGATCCAAGCACCGTTACTCTGGCACCTCCGAGTTCTTAGCACACGTTCAGCTCGATGATGATCCTCGGGCTCCGATCCAGCAAAGCGTCGAGGAAGAGTTCCGTCAGCACGACGGCGTGGTGACGATCTTGATGTACTACTGACGCAGGGCTTCGCCTAAGCACTGCGACAATATGACCGAGGTGGAATTTGGTGGCAGGGGGCACCGCACACGGCTAAGGAAAGATCTCAATGATCAATTGTGTGTCTAGAGGTGCCCCCTGCCCCCGTATATAAAGGGGCAAAGGGGGAGGGGTGCGGCAGCCATAGGAGGAGTCCTACTCCCGCTGGGAGTAGGACTCCCCTCCAATCCTATTCCTAATAGGACTCCCCAAGTGGGGAAAGAGAGAGGGGCTGGCCGGCCACCTTCCCTAGTCCTAATAGGACTAGGGGAAGGGGGGGAGGCGCGCTGCCCATGAGGGCAGCCCTTTCACCTTTCCACCAAGGCCCATGTTGGCCCATTTGGCTCTCGGGGGGTTCCGGTAACCCTCCCGGTATTCTGGTAAAATCCCGATTTCACCCGGAACACTTCCGATGTCCAAACATAGGCTTCCAATATATCAATCTTTACGTCTCGACCATTTCGCGACTCCTCGTCATGTCCGTGCTCACATCCGGGACTCCGAACAACCTTCGGTACATCAAAATGCATAAACTCATAATAACTGTCATCGTAACGTTAAGCGTGCGGACCCTACGGTTCGAGAACAATGTAGACATGACCAAGACACATCTCCGGTCAATAACCAATAGAGGGACCTGGATGCCCATATTGGCTCCTACATATTCTACGAAGATCTTTATCGGTCAGACCGCATAACAACATACGTTGTTCCCTTTGTCATCGGTAGGTTACTTGCCCGAGATTCGATCGTCAGTATCCAATACTTAGTTCAATCTCGTTACCGGCAAGTCTCTTTACTCGTTCCGTAATACATCATCCCCCAACTAACTTATTAGTTGCAATGCTTGCAAGGCTTAAGTGATGTGCATTACCGAGAGGGCCCAGAGATACCTCTCCGACGATCGGAGTGACAAATCCTAATCTCGAAATACGCCAACCCAACATCTACCATTGGAGACACCTGTAATACTCCTTTATAATCACCCAGTTACGTTGTGATGTTTGGTAGTACCCAAAGTGTTCCTCTGGCAAACGGGAGTTGCATAATCTCATAGTCATAGGAACATGTATAAGTCATGGATAAAGCAATAGCAACATACTAAACGATCGGGTGCTAAGCTAATATAATGGGTCATGTCAATCAGATCATTCAACTAATGATGTGACCTCGTTAATCAAATAACAACTCTTTGTTCATGGTTAGGAAACATAACCATCTTTGATTAACGAGGTAGTCTAGTAGAGGCATACTAGTGACACTCTGTTTGTCTATGTATTCACACATGTATTATGTTTCCGGTTAATACAATTCTAGCATGAATAATAAACCTTTATCATGATATAAGGAAATAAATAATAACTTTATTATTGCCTCTAGGGCATATTTCCTTCATAATTACTGTGAGGGTGTCAAGCTCAGCCAAAGACAAAGGCCCACCTAGCGCGACAGAGACTGAGGACGGTCTGCTATGAGCGGGAGCGACTGCGAGAGGAGTCCCGGTTGCATGAGCAAGTGATAGTGCGGTTGTGTTGTTGCTCACGATGTTGCTCCCGTCGAAACTGGGCAATGGGAAATCATGTATCGTCTTGTCTGGATTTTCCTTCATCCAGTTGATGATAGTTGGAACTAAGTTAGTAGCGAAATCATTTCTGCAAGCAGTTACAGCTGCATTGACTGCCTGCTGTAGCAACTCCCTTTCTCCTCGGCTATTTTTTCTGCGTCCTCTGCTGCTTTCTTATCGACCGCAAGCTTCACCTTCTCGTCGCTGTCCGCCTGACTAAACTTCTTTTTCTGCTTCTTGGCCTCTGGGCCCTCATTGTAAAACACCTTCCACGTGGCGCCATCTCCAGAACCGTGCACACGACCATATTGCGGCCGCTGGCCCAAAGGGAGTCCCTTAAGTTTGTTCAAGGCCCGGTTGAGAGGGGTGTCCCACCTGGTCCTCGTCGGAGAAGTAGGGCTTTCAGCTGCAAGCTGGTGTTGCTTCTCCTTCAAAAGGAGCGTGAACCATTTAGGAATGTGTAGTCGACTAGATCTGGAGCTAAACGTAAGGTGGTAAAAGAATAATTACCAGTAGTCTAATCAATTTCCTCGTGATCTGGTCCGTGTAAAAAACCTTCTTTTCCTTGTCCCACATGTAGCGGGCCCTAATGAAATCACGCTCCAAGGGGTTGGTGAACTTCGCGAAGGGGTCTAGGATACCCGCGGCTTCACGTTCCGCGTCCTCCTTATCCCATATGGGCCTTTTACCGAGGTAGCCACGGCTTCCAAGGCGATGCGTCCCCGTGTTCCTTTGCTGAAGGATCTTGAATTTCGCATCCTTAGCCTTCGCTGCCTCGGTAGCGCAAGTGTCCTTGAACTTTTCAAACTCCTCTTCGGTAAGTGTTGGATTTTCCTCCAGAATCTTGGACAGGGGTTCCTCAGCCTCAATAGCTCGTTTCACCCTCCCTTTCCAGGAGGCCAAATCATTGCTGAACATGCCCATCGTGTGATTGTTAATGTTTTTCATCTTCGGAACATCCCACGGTTGTTCTATGTTATCATCCCGGTCGGGGAACTTAAATCACTTATGCAACTTTGTCAGGAGCAACTGCGTCAAATGTTCTTTACTCCTTAAGTCATGCTCGTTGATGCTTGCGCGTTCCCGTAGGATGCATCCTACTTGGTTCACATAGCACTTGCGAGGTTCTTCCGGCTCTAATGGCTCAAACTTGCCAGGTGCAATCTTTGTGATCACCAGTCGTCCAATCCCTAGTTTGTTAGGTTTTCGTATCCTCTTCTTCTTCTGCTTCTTCTTTTCGGTAGAGGCATCGGCGTCAGTACATTCCCCGCTAGTATCTTCCCCACCGGTACCTTCCCCGCCGGTCTCGGTGCTGCCATCGGTGCCAGCGCCCTCGGTGTCGATGTCGGCGTCAGTACCATCATCGAGGCCGACCTACAAACCTTGACTTTGCAATTGCTTAGTAGTCAAATAGTCGAGTACTCTTGTTCACCCTCATAATCTATCTCGTCTGCATCTTGGTCAGAAGGCCCAGTTTCTTCGTTGTTCGACATGTTTCCTATGATTAAGTCTCCTCGTTTAATTCTAAAACTATGAAAAAAATGAGAAATGACATAAAAAAGAAATCTATGTTCGCCGGAATTTCGTTTCCTAGCAACTCCCAGCACTCGATATGCCTACTATCTATCAAAAATCATGCCAAAATTCAATGAAAATTTCGGCATGACCTTTGCTAAAAAATGGACATATCAAGCACCTGAAATTCACCGGAACGGAAATGAATCAATATTCTGACGTAACATAGGCCACCCAGATCATTTACCCTGCACATAATCATCATGTCCAAATGACATGTCCAAATTCCAAATAGGACATGTCCAAAACATCACATGTCCACATATAACATGTCCACTTCAAATTTGCACATAAAAGGAAGAAAAATATAGAACTTGAAGAAAAAACCTAGCTAAATTCATAACTAAATATATAACCTAATTTACCATCTGCCCTAACTAAAACCTAATTAAAGTAACCAAAAAACCTAGCTACCAGAGAGAGGAGGAGTGATGGGGGGCTTACAGAGGGTGCAGGCCCGACGACGACCGAGGTTGGGAGGGGTCGGGGTCGGGGTCGAGTGCCGGGGCCGGGGTCGGGGTCGGCCGGGGTCGGTCGGAGTCGGGGTCGAGGCTGGGGTCAGGGTCGGGGTCGGGGGCCGGGGCCAGAGCCGGCGCCGGGGTCGGCCTCGGGGGCGAGCGCAGAGGCACGGTGAGGGCAGGGCTCCGGCGGCGGGACGGGGGAAGAGAGAGTGTGGGGACTTGAGGGAAAAGAGGCGGGATGAAGGGAGGAGTGGGGATTTTGGGGGTTAAGTGGGCATAGCAGTAGCGCGTTTAGGCAAAACGCGCTATAGCTACTCCAGGTAGCTATAGTGGTTTCATGTAGAAACCGCTATTGCTATCTTGACTAGCTGTAGCTCTTTTCTCACAAAAGCGATGCTGCTATAACCAGTACCTATATAACAGTTTTCCTGTTTGTTTCCTTCTATTTTCTTTTCCTTTATTTTCTCTCACTTTTTTCCGAGAGCAGTGAACGAAGGGAAGGCGATATATATTGCATCATTTGAATATGTATACAAAATAGGAACATATTTTTTATATATATATATATATATATATATATATATATATATATATATATATATATATATATTACATCATTGGACCCATGCATCATAATGGCTAAGTGTGTATACACAATAGGAACATATAATTACATCATCTCACCGATAACATATGGTTCCTCAGCGTTGACGTTTTCGTTTTTGAGTCACCTTGTTTCCCTTCTTGTTCATTCAATAATAATTGAGCCCCTCAATGTGACTTTGCCTTTTCCATGGAGTATGATTTTTCTTAGGTAATGTAGTATTGATTCTACTTTTGACGTATACTTCATCATCATCATCATCTTCCCTCATTGGGTTGTCGTACTGATTGTAGTTTTCCTCGTTGGCGACTCCATCCATTCTAATGATGTTCATTTTGCCTCTCCTCACGAAAACACGCCTGGGATTGCGCGGGTCGGTTATGAAGAAGGATTGTGTCACGTGTTTAGCGTGTACCCATGGCTCGTTTTTTGCGATAGCGTTCACGGTAGCGCTCTTGGCGTCGGGTATAGTCATGGTAGTGAAATTCTGGTGTTCTCTTTCGACATTCTTAGCCCATCTGACACGGAACATCGTTGTGTTGTGTAGTCCAGAGTAGTCCAGCTCCCAGATCTCCTCAACCCTTTCGTAAAATCTTTCAGTTGCACCATTGTCGATGTCGGTCATGCATTCCATCGTCACCCCTGAGTTCTGATCATCACTGTCCATATCTTTGTCCTCCGTGTAGAATGTGTATCCGTTGATATCGTATGCCTGATAGGTTACGAGGTTGGGTGAGGGGCCATGTGCTAAGGTGTATATGAGCAATCCATCCTTAGAGCCTTCCTCCAGGGGATTAGCAATAATACGCTATTTGAACCAATGCAGGAAAGTGGAGTTGTGCTCTCTAGTAACTTCGGCATTCGTCTTGCATACACCCCGCTCACGATACTTCTTTGCAATAATTTCTTTGTGCAGTGCCACGAAAGGATCTACCTCGTCTTGGTGTTGTAGCACTGCCATGTTTGCTCTGCAAAGTCGCTGCGTCGATCTGAGTATGCCACGTGTAGTTCTCTGTGATCGTTGGAGTGACCTTCTCCTTCGAGCCTCCCATCATGCTTTTTAACGGTCAAACCAACACTAACAGCAGGCGGCTGGTCTACGCCATATAGAAAATTCTCGCAGAAAGAGATGCACTCTTGTGTCAGATAGCCCTGGACGATGCTTCCATCCGGACGGGACATGTTACGAACGAACCCTTTGATGATCCCATTCATCCTCTCAAACAACATCATGTTGTGCAGAAATGACGGCCACAGTTCTACTATGTCGTCCACAATATGGACACACAAATGCACCATTACGTCAAAGAACGTGGGCGGGAAGTACATCTCAAGCTCATTCAGTATCACAATGATCTCTTCCTGTAGCCTTCGGAGCTGCTTCACACTGATCGAGTTTCAAGAGATGACCTCAAAAAAGTTGCAGAGACCAATAAGCATGTCATGAACGTGCTTGTCCATTATCCCTCTAAGGGCAACATGTAGTATCTGCATCATCATCATATGACAGTCATGGGACTTCATCCCGCTGAACATTTTCTTGTCCGTGTCTAGATATCTGCTTATCTTGCCAAAGTAACCGGAACTAACTTTGACTCTGGTAAGGCACTTAAAGAATTGACCGATCTCAGCCTAACTTAAGGTGAAGCAAGAGGGGGGCAATAATCCTCTTTCTTTATTTTCGTGCCCTTCTTCTCCCGCACCTCTGTCTCCGTCTTTGTCTCGTCTGACTTTTTACCGGGCGGCATGTGCAGATCTTCCCTGATATTCAAATCTTGCAAGTCTTTTCTTGCCTTCGGCCCATCCTTGGTCTTATCCGGCATGTTCATCAGTGTCGCGAGAAAGCTCTCAAGGACATTCTTACATATATGCATTTGATCAAGGCAATGAGGTGTATCGAGTTTGTGCTAGTACTCCAAGTCCCAGAACACAGACCTCGTCTTCCATACCTTCAGCAGCGGCTCCGGCGCTTTTTTCATCGTCTTTCCCAGCACGGGGCACTCCTTCCAGTTTTTCAACAGCTCGTCGATTTCGGCGTCGCTCCGCTTACGTGGAGGTCCTCGATGCTCAGCGTGACCATTGAGTAGATCTCCATGGTTTATCCACGGGTCGTCCTGTTCTAGCCATCTTTGATGCCCCATGTACACGATTTTCCCAGACCCGCCATCTTTCCTTGATGTTAGCTGCTGAAATGTCGTATCATCCATGCACCACATGCATCCGCAATATCCATGGCACACCTGGCCTACAACATATCCGTAACCGAGATAGTCGTGCATCGTCGTGATCAGCGCGACTCTCATGTAGAAGTACTCGCCTTTGCTGGCGTCCCATGTTTTGGCCGGTGTTTTCCATAACTTGTCTAACTCCTCTCGAAGTAGCCCCAAATACAAACTAATATTATTTCCTGGTTGTTTCGGCCCTTGAATAAGCATGTTCATGTGAATGTAGTTAGACTTCATGCACAACCAGGGGGGAGGTTGTACATCCATACAAACACGGGCAATGTGCTATGGTTGGTGTTCTGGTTGCCAAACGGATTCATGCCATCGGTACACGCGCCGAGCACGATGTTCCTTGCATCACATTCGAAATACCGATAGAAGCTGTTCAACGCTCTCCGCTGGCTTCCATCCTTGACTTGTCTCAGCTTCGGATCATCTCCATCGTCAGGCTTCTTCCTCTCCGCGTGCTAGCGCATTAGCTTTGCTTCCTTGGGATCTATGAAATACCGCTGTAGACGGGGAGTGATCGGTAAGTACCATACAACTTTATGGGGACATTTCTTCCCGGCCTTCTTGTATCGAGAAGCATTGCACACCAGACAGCTTGTTTTTTCCGGATGATCCTTCTGATAAATTATGCAATCGTTGATGCATGCATGGTATCTAATGTGTGGCAGATCAAGAGGGCAAACGATCTTCTTGGCCTCATCAACACTAGTAGGACATAGATTCCCCGCGGGAAGAACATCCTTTAGGTACTTGAGATGCTCATCGAGGCTAGTGTCGGTCCATTTGTTTTTAGCCTTCGTACACTACAGGAATCAGCTACTTTGCCGTCTGCCATGGCGGACGGAAAAGGCATGAACAGCGGACGGCAAAGGCCTTTGCCGTCAGCCACGGACGGCAAAAGGCTCCGGCAACGTAGGCTACGGTAAACAGCTACTTTGCCGTCTGCTACTGATGGCAAAGTCTTTGTCGTCCGCCGCAGACGGCAAAGAGAGAGCGGCAGACGGCAAAGAGAGCGGACGGCAATAATTGCGCTGTCAGTCCGTTAAGTGGCTAACGGCAGGCCTTTGCCGTCCGCCACTGATGGCAAAGTCTTTGCCGTCTGCCACTGATGGCAAAGTCTTTGCCGTCTGCCACTGATGGCAAAGTCTTTGCCGTCTGCCACTGATGGCAAACTGGCCAAATGGGTCAGCTCCCAGGAAGCACAGCTGGATGCCACGTGTCCTCTTTGCCGTCCGCGGCAAACGGCAAAGAGGCCGTTGCCGTCTGTGGCAGACGGCAAAGAGCCTGCATATTGGGTTTTTTTCTGTTTTTTTATTAAATCCCACAATTTGCACAGAAAATATATATGACATATAGATATATTTCACAGGCATTCATAAGCAAGTTCATGTATTTCACAGGCATTCATAAGCAAGTCCATAAGCAAGTTCCATCCATACATACTACATAAGCAAGTTCCATCCATCATTTCATACATAAACAAGTTCCATCCATCATTTCATACATAAACAAGTTCCATCCATACATAAACAAGCACTCCATAGCTAAGGTGACTAGAATGAGAAGACAAGAACAAGAAGAGTAGAACAAGCACTCCATCCAGCACATAATGAAATCTGCAAAATGGCAAAATAAGAAAGTTAGAAATGGATCTTTTTTAGCTCACTTAGGTGAAATGGATCGTTTTTGAGGCAACTAAGGTGAAATGGATCGTTTTTTAGCTCACTTAGGTCAAATGGATCGTTTTTGAGCTAACTTAGTTTAAATGGATCGTTTTTTAGCTAACTTAGGTGAAATGGATCATTTATGAGCTAATTTAGTTGAAATGGATCTTTTTGAGCTAACTTGGGTGAAATGGATCATTTAAGAGCTAATTTAGGTGAAATGGATCGTTTTTTAGGTAACCTAGGTGAAATGGATCGTTTATGAGCTAAATTAGTTGAAATGGATCGTTTATGAGATAACCTAGGTAAGATTGGTCATTTTGGAGTTAACCTAGGTGAAATGGGTCATTTTAGAGCTAACTTAGGTAAAATGGATCGTCTATGAGCTAACTAAGCTAATTATGCAATTTTTGACATAAGTAAGCTAAGTACAGATCGTTTTAGAGCTAACTTAGGTAAAATGGATGGTTTTGGAGGTCAGTAAGCTTATTAAGTCATTTTGGAGGAGAAGAAGCTAAGTCTAGGTCATTATGGTAAGCATTGGAGGAAATAAAGCTAAGTCTAGGTCTTTATGCATGTGTTAAGCAAAACACTAGATAAAGTTACCAAGATCCAGGAGGTGTAGGAGCGTGGTGGCTCGTGTCGGTAGCTGGAGAAGGATCGTGCGATGCTTGTCTGGAGTTACGCTGCACCAAAGATCATTTCCAATGTCTTGTTAGCATGATGACACTCAAATGTTAAGACTAGCAAGTAATGTCCTTTCAAATAAAACTCACCGTGGTCCCAGGAGCAATCACTGGCATCGGCGGAGCGGTCTGACCTGCCTTCTCGCACACAGACTGCACATTTGGTTTTGACGACTCAGTCATACTAGTTAGTAATGAGACAAACACTACATGAATGTTTTGGCTAATCTGCAGAAGAAACTTACCACAAGGAGCTCGTACATGGCCCTTGCATGCATGTCATTCCGTGTCCTCTCCTCCTCCATCATCTTTGCCGTCCTCTCCTCCAACTCCCGCTGCCTCTCCGCCGCCTCCGCCAGAAGTTTCTCTGTTCTATCTCTCTCACTCTGTATAGCAGCCTGCAACACCACTCACATGACAATTTGTAATCATTGATGGAAGCGCACACAATGTAATGGAGAAAGATAACTGAGTACGTATCACTAACCTTGATGGCGAGTTGCACTGGCCGTTCACGAGGCCTTATCTCAGGAGCGGAGCTCGACTGACGCGCCTTGATCTCCGGGAGAGTGCTAGGACAACGGATAAGTCCATCTCCAATGGCTATGGAGCCATGGGACCTCCCGCCACCAGATATCATCAACAGCTCTGGATCAATGGGACCCTGGCTCGGGTTAAAGTCCTCCCCTTTCCTCGCCTTCCCCTCATCTCTATATCTCACGAGCTTGTTGTGGGAGGAGATGTTGGTGAAGTTGTTTGCATCATCGAGGTCAGACTGAGAGAAAGCCTTGACTTTCTTGAAAGAGGCAGTGTGGGCCATGGCATACAGGTCGTACACCTCTGGCACCTTATCCGCCTTATTGTAGCATGCCTGAAAGAGAGAAACAATGAAAATTAGTAAATAAAGGGCTCAAGCTAGCATGATGAATGAATTGCATGAATCATGAAGCAAACCACATACCCAGTTGCGCCCGAACTGATATAAGTTGGAGCTGCCTTGATGGTGTGGCACACCTTCCATTTGGGCACGTTTGTCCTTGGCCTCCTTGTGGAGGGCTAGCCATCGTTGTGAGCACCACTCATCGACCAACACCTCCCAACAATCCATCCGATCCGCACACCATCTCGGAGGCGCCTAAGTTAGCAAATAGAAACTTGAGCGCTACCGCTAAGAATTACTAAATGAAGGAACTTAAGTAGAGAAGGCCTTAAGAATTACCTTCATGTACTGCTCCTTACTCAGGAACTTATCACGGCACGCCGGCTTGGTCTTCTTGATACCACGCAAGGCGTAGTAGTCTCGAACAGCCTGCACCCGAGCCTCGTGCCGTAAGTTCTGGAGTAGGCGCTTGCAGACGTTCTCGATAACATGTGCCGCGTCCTCCTCGTATCCCTCCTCACACATGTAGAATGTCTGCGATCAAATGAGACAATATTGATTAGTACAATTAATAACTAGCTAGTTGAAGATTTTTAAATGTGTAAAGGAGAAATTACCCAGAACTTTCTGATCACCATGTCTGCCCTCGTGTCGCACACGACACCATCGATAATCTCATCCGGCGGGGCCGGGGCAGCCACGTAGTGCTCCCAGCTCAATCCAAGCTCTGGAAGCCGACCCTCACCAGGCAACGTGACAAACCCCGGGAAGTTTTGCCGGCAAAGAACTCCAAGGACGGAGTTGGGCCGGCGGACACTATGATGGTGGTCCCAACCCCTGCAGCATGACAAGGCCAACGCATTAGTTATTTGAAAAAACGTGAATGCACAAGGTACAAAAATATTAAATGCACTTACATACCTCTCCCCATCAGGGAAAATCAACCACCTCTGCTCACGGGTCACCGGCACGGACGGGAGCCGTGTAGCACCACGCTAGTAGACGGTGCCCCCCTCCTCCTCAAGATCAGTCGGCTCCCCGCCATCATCAGCATGGCCACTCGGCTCCTCGGGCTCATCCGTCCAGGTACCCCATCCGGACGTGTGCTCCTCTGGGGTCACGTGGGCCGAACTCTCGGGGGTCGAAGGCCAGTCGACCCGAGGCTCGTGGACCGGAGTCCGTGTAGCCTCCTCCTCGGGCGAGTCCACCCTAGCAGTCACATGCTCGGGTGAAACGGCTGGGGGTGGCGGCGAGGAAGGCGCCGTAGCAGTCACCCGACTTCCTCTCCCACGACCACGTGCCCCACCTCCTCTCTTCCTACCTCGTCCCCTGCTGGGCACCGCGGTCGACGAAGAAGGGCCCGGCGGTGTGGCCATACTGTCCAGCAACGCTCGGCGGAGAGGTGCGTCTGGAATGGAAGACCTCAGACCACGCTCCCGACCAGCGCCCACCATCTTTCAACACCTGCCATGACAAACAGTAAACGAAATTAGTACAACATAAAAAAAGACCGACATGAATAATAATATGTGTATCACTTAAGTGTATCATCATCAAGTACAACATAAAAAAATGTAATACCTGACACTACTAATAATCTCGATCAGTATCATCAATAAATGCATAATCATCATCATCACTATAATCAATAACGGGCTCATAGGGTTCATTGGCATCAACATGTGCAAGGCCACCTTGACGTAATCGGTCAAGCATTGACAGGTCATCCGCAGCAGTAACCTCTTCTTGTTCCGGCTCTTCTTGTTCCTCCTCTGGGGTGATGTCGGATTCATTGTCGCTGTCTACTTCAATGTTTTGGGGTGAAGAATAGCGGTTCTTGAAACGCTTTTTGGAAAGACGTGTCTCTTGGAAGAATTCTCCTTCATATGTGTCTGGGTTAATGTGAGGTTCATAATCTTCTTCCTTTGGGGGAGAAAGTCTAGCACGTGGCGGCACTTCATAAACGACATCCCAACCTTTCAGATTTGGATTAGTTTGGCAGGCCCACGGTAGATAGAATACTTGGGTCGCCTGTTGAGCCATAATATAGACATCTGGAACATCTAAATGAGTGCTTTGGTTGATTTCAACTAGCCCTACATGTTCATGAGTCCTTCTAGTCTCATTCGGCTGAAACCAATAACATTTGAAGACTACGACATTCGGTGGATTTTCACCATAGAACAGAAGTTCATAAATTGCTTCAACTCTCCCATAATACTCGGTACCTCCTTCGCCGATAGCAGATACACAACAATTTGTTGACTTTCGGTCGGCCATAGATAGCTCTTTGCCATAGGTACGAAAGCGATACCCGTTGATGTCGTACTTGTCAAATGAACGAACCTTATAGTCAAAACCATTAGCGACTTGTCTCAATTCGGCGTCCATAGACTCTGAATTAGCCTACAAGTTTAATATGAAAGGATTGTTGCACTATGCACAAATTAGCGAATGAAATGAAATTGTCTAATAGAAATTACCGTTTGTTTGAACCAAGAGATGAAACCGGGATAGCCACCTCCTTGCTTTGCGAGAAGCTCATACTCTTGGACGGAATCCTTTTGGATCTCCGCTCCATACAAGAATATGGTGACGTATCGACTGTATGACATATCCAGGAATAAGAGTAGTTCAAAGGAAATAGAAGTTGCGAAACAATGTACCGAGAACTTACTCGATGTACGGCCGCACTTCTATCAGGTTGTTGAAGATATACACGAAATGGTCCGCCATTCTTCGTTATCCAAAGATACTGGATGTGAAACACTAGCTGCTGCGAGATTCCCTTTGAATAGGCTGAGGTTGGATCCACCTTTTTTAGGCTCGTCAGCATTGTACTGAGGCTTCGGATTATGCAAATGACGATTTTTGGCTTCGTAGTGCGCTGTTACGAAGTTTGCCGCCTCCTCTATGATGAATGCCTCAGCCATCGATGCTTCAATTCTACGTTTATTTTTACATTTTTCTCGAAGCGTCTTCTGCATCCTCTCAGTTGGGTAGCACCAACGATTTTGCACGGGCCCGCCCAATCTTGCCTCGGTCGGGAGATGCAAAATCAAATGCTGCATTGGATTAAAGAAGCCCGGTGGAAAGATCTTCTCTAACTTGCAGATCAACTCCGGCGCCAACTCTTCCATTTCTTCTAGCACGCCAGGCGATAGTTCTTTCGCACAAAGAACACGGAAGAAATAGCTGAGTTCTGCCAGTACTAGCCATTCATCCTCAGGGATGAAGCCACGCAACATCACCGGCATTACCCGCTCAATCCATATGTGCCAATCATGACTCTTGAGACCAAATATCTTCAGTTTATCAAGATTCGCTCCCCTCTTTAGATTCGCTGCATACCCATCGGGGAACATCAACTGTTGTTGCACCCACAAGAGAATTTCCCTCATAGCTGGCCTTCCAAGATTGAACCATGCCTTTGGCTTTGTCCAGTTCTGCTTTCCTTTCGGTTCTTTCATGTTTTGTAACGGCCTATCACATAGCGCCTCCAGATCGACTCTAGCCTTAGTATTATCCTTTGACTTCCCATCTATGCCGAACAATGTACCAAAAAGTGCCTCAGGGATATTCTTCTCAGTGTGCATCACGTCGATGTTGTGTGGGCAAAGGAGGTCTTTGAAGTAAGGCAGATCCCATAAGCATGTTTTGTGAGTCCACGCGTGCTTAGTATTATACCCCTTGAAGTACCCTGGACGTTGTGGATCTGGCTCGAGAGCGTTTAACTGATCCAGGGTCTGTTGGCCTGTCAATGCAGGTGGTGCAGAGTTTTTGACAACTCTACCCCTGATGAAGTTCTTCTTGTCTTTCCTGAACTTATGGCGAGGATCCAGGAACTGTCTATGCATGTCGAAGCAAGAAAACTTGCGACCGGCCTGAAGCCAACGAAACTCAAGAGCTCCCTTGCATGTGGGGCACGGGAACCTTCCATGCACACACCAGCCAACGAATAGCGCATACGCCGGCAAGTCATGCGTCGAGTACATGTACCAGACACGCATTATGAAGTTCCGTATGCTAAAGGCGTCGTATGTCTTGAACCCATTATCCCAGGCTTCTTGCAATTCGTCCTTAAGCGGCTGCATGTACACATTCATATTTTTGCCCGGATAGTTGGGTCCTGGAATTATCAACGTCAGGAAAATGTTCTTTCTTTGCATAATCTGTCCGGGGGGGGGGGAGATTGAGTGGAAAGACAAATACGGGCCAACAACTGTATTGGGCTGCCGTCATACCAAACACACTGAACCCATCCGTGCTGATGCCGACTCGAGGATGCCTCGGATCTGCCGCTTTGTCAGCATGTAATTCATCAAACTTTTTCCACGCAACACCATCCGATGTGTGTACCATCATCAGATTCCCATCTGCATCTAGTTCGGTTCTTTTGCCTGTTTTGTGCCATGTCATCTGTCTGGCCGTCTCTTCGACCATGAAAAGACGTTGAAGTCTTGGTATGATTGGCATATACCGAAGAACACTAACGGGGATTTTGGTCTGTGTCTTCTCACCCATACCATTGTCTACCACAATATACCTGGAAGACTTGCAAATGGGACAATAGTTCAAGTCCGCATAGCCAAGCCTAAATAAGGCACATCCTTTCTCACAAGCATGTATCTTCTCATAGGGCATCTTCAGTGCACGGAGGATTTTGTCCGACTGGTACAGGTTTGCAGGCATTACATGGCCTTTGGGTAGAAAGCGTCCAAATACTGTCATAATTGCGTCATAGCATTCTCTGCCCAAGTTGAACTGAGCCTTCAGAGCCATTACTTGTGAGATGGCATCCAACTGACAAAGCTCAGTGTGCTCGTGTAGCGGACGTTTCGAAGACTCCAACATTTCATTGAAGGCCTTTGCAGATTCCTCCATCTCCTCGTCCGAATCCCGAGCATCATCATAGCCTTGCACCATGTTTTCCATCCTGGTACCATGCTTGTCAGTGCGACGACGATCCACCTCAGCTCGGTCACGTTGGGCAGACTCACCATGAAATGTCCACACCGTATAATCGGGCGTAAAACCACTCTTCTGCAGGTGTTTGCCCATTTCAGCCTCTGTCTTCTTTTCCCAATTGCCGCACCGGAAACAGGGGCACCAGGTTTTCTTTTGGCCATTTGCAAATGCGGCTTGCACAAACCCCTTAGTTTTTGTGAACCATTCAGCGCTCCATTTGTTCTGACCAGTGTGACCGGTATACATCCAAGCACGGTCACTCATCTTGACTTTCAGAGCTACTGGACACAACAATTATATATGTAATTCACCATGTATATATTCATCAGTTGATCTACTTTGTCAATTTTATTACGTCCATGCAACCTACACTCTAATAGGTAATGATAGGTCCTAATCCCACCCGTGTATGTGTAGATTGGGTTCATTTTCCCATGCTATGCTCCGGATCCGACGCAAAATTTCGGCAGCACCTCCCCGCTGTTCTCTTGATACACGTCTCTGCAATAAACAGAGAGGATGTGTACCCGGAGAACAACAGGGGAGGCACTGACGAAATTTATGCGTCGGATCCGGAGCAAAGCATATGGGAAAACGAACCCAATCTACACATACTCGGGCTGTCCATGGATAGCGTTGGACAATTCGAAAGAATCAAGGTTATAAATATGCAAATGCATGCATATTTATAACTATGACGCTTTCGAACGGGAGACACATATTGGTTACGCATACTGATGATTCAAGACACATATATAGCTAGCTATCAAGTTTCATCGGAATAGATCAAATAATTAATGGGGGAGGAGGACTTGTCATTTGTGCTCACCCACGAACGAAGGGGCAGAGCTCGTCAAACGCACGGCGAGGTCGTCGAACACCAAACCTCGCAGCGATTAAACAACTGCACATTTAAAACTACACGATCAACACAATTATATATGATGTTTTTCATAACAAAATCGAAAAATATATGACCTATAACTAATAATTCACAAATATATGGGGTTGGGGTCGGGGTGTCGAGGTCGGGGTCGGGGACGGGGTCGGGGTCTCGGGGTCGGGGTCGGGGTCTCGGGGTCGGGGTGTCGTGTCGGGGTGTCGGGTCGGGGTCTGGGTACCGTGTCGGGTCGGGGTCGGGGTGTCGGGGTCGGGGTCGGGGTGTCGGGTCAGGCTTGGGGGGTGGGGGTGTCGGTGTCGGGGTCGGGGTATCGGGGTCGGGGTGTCGGGATCGGGGTGGGAGTCGGGGTGTCGGGGTCAGGGTCTCGGGGTCGGGGTCGGGGTCTCGGGGTCGGGGTCTCGGGGTCGGGGTGTCGTGTCGGGGTGCCGGGTCGGGGTCAGGGTACCGTGTCGGGTCGGTTTTTTTCCTTTTCTTCTTCTTCCTCTTTTTCCTTTTCTTCCTTTTTTCCTTCTTCTTCTTCTTCTTCTTCTTCTTCTTCTTCTTCTTCTTCTTCTTCTTCTTCTTCTTCTTCTTCTTCTTCTTCTTCTTCTTCTTCTTCTTCTTCTTCTTCTTCTTCTTCTTCTTCTTCTTCTTCTTCTTCTTCTTCTTCTTCTTCTTCTTCTTCTTCTTCTTCTTCTTCTTCTTCTTCTTCTTCTTCTTCTTCTTCTTCTTCTTCTTCTTCTTCTTCTTCTTCTTCTTCTTCTTCTTCTTCTTCTTCTTCTTCTTCTTCTTCTTCTTCTTCTTCTTCTTCTTCTTCTTCTTCTTCTTCTTCTTCTTCTTCTAGTTAGTCTTCTTCTTGTAACTTGCTTCTTTCCCAATTTTTAGATTTGCTTTAGATGAGGAAGCTTGCGTTGATGGAGTCTACTCTTCTATTTTATGCTTCATTCTTGCTTTGATTTTGTACGATGAACAATGTCAAACTATCTACCTACATATGTATGTATGGATGAAACCATTGTATGCTTGTTGTTGGATATGTTGGCTATGTATATGTGTTGGATGAAACCATTTGATATGTATATGTGTTGAATGATCATATCCATATGGCAGGGATATGATTTGGTATGCTTGTCGAAATTATTTTCATGTGTGTGTGTGTGTGTGTGTGTGTGTGTGTGTATGTGTGGAATTCTGTCGAATTGAATGATTTCAAGAAAAAACAGAAAAAGGGGCTATCTAGACTCTTCGTCGTCTGATGGCGGACGACAAAGAGGTTTGCCATCAGCACGCGGACGGCAAACATGCCACGTGTCAGCTACCTGTGCAACCTGGGGCAGTAGGCTACATATTTTGTTGCCTTGCCGTCAGCTAGCGGACGGAAAGAACATTTAATATTTGTCGTCCTCCAGCTGATGGCAAAGCTACCAAATGGGCCAGTGCCCCAGGTGCTGCCACGTGGCATGCTTGGCCGTTCACTGGCCACGGCAATGATTCAATTCCATTTGTCATCCGCTGGCTGATGGCAAAGATACATAGGTCTTTGCCGTCAGCCAGCCTACGACAATGCACGTCGTTGACCCCTTAACGGACCTTACCTGACACGTGTGTGATAATCCCCAAGTGCAGGGAAACATCATAGCAATTCCCAAAGGTGGAAGTGATAAGTATGGAGTGTGGAACCCACAAGGAGCTAAAGGTAAGATCAATATTCTCTCAAGTCCTATCTGCCACTGATACGACTCTACGTACACCGAATGTTTGCTTCCAACTAGAAACAAGAAAGAAAACTATGTTGTGGGTATGAAGAGGATAACTTTGCATGGCATCGGAGAGCTAAAATATAAAAGTTTGTGTTGTTATCATAAAGTTAGAATATATTACTTAATATTATAAATAGCGAGTGTGGAATAATGATGGGTCGGTGTGCGGAATTATCCTAGGCAATCGTTAACAAGACCGGTAGTCGTCATTGCAATTTCATATGAGGGAGAGGCATAAGCTAACATACTCTCTCTTCTTGGATCATATGCACTTGTGGTTGGAACTCTAGCAAGCATTCGCAACTACTAAATATCATTAAGGTAAAACCCAACCATAGCATTAGCATATCAAGTCCCCTTTATCCCGTACAGAACAACCCCCTTACTCGGGTTTATGCTTCTGTCACTCAGGCAACCCACTATAAGCGAATCATGAACGTATTGCAACACCCTATAGCGGGAATCCCTCACGCTTGCCCAACACGGAGGGCAGAATAGGACAACACCAAAATAAAACATGCTAGGTTGAAGCCTCTGTCACTCTTGCCCTCCAATACATAGTCCTATCGACATACAACTAACCCTATGGTGTGATTGGATCTGTCTCTCTGTCTCTCTCTGTTTCTGTGTTCCGGTATTCTGCCCTTTCACCGTTCTTATATATCCGGAGATCCGTAACTCTGATTTGATTGAAACCTTCGCCCAGATTTTTCTCCGAAAATTAGCTTTCTTGCGGCAAAAGAAGAGCAGCAACCGCCTTACGGGGGCCCACGAGGGTCCGGGGCATGCCCCCTGCCTCGTGGCCCCCTCGGGCACCTTCTCACGTTGATTCTTCTCCCATATTTCACAAATATTCCAAATAAAATTCTCCGTCCATTTTTATTCCGTTTGGACTCCGTTTGGTATGGGTTTTCTGCGAAACAAAAAAAACATGCAACAAACAGGAACTGGCACTGGGCACTGGATCAATATGTTAGTCCCAAAAATAGTATAAA
The DNA here is from genome assembly GCA_032464435.1 of Aegilops umbellulata. Taxonomy (NCBI): domain Eukaryota; kingdom Viridiplantae; phylum Streptophyta; class Magnoliopsida; order Poales; family Poaceae; genus Aegilops; species Aegilops umbellulata. The sequence goes on from CP136055.1 coordinate 92,883,898, forward strand.
AAGTTTCCAAAAGTATATGAAAGCTGTATAATAATGGCATGGAACAATCAAAAATTATAGATACGACGGAGACGTATCAGCATCCCCAAGCTTAATTCCTGCTCGTCCTCGAGTAGGTAAATGATAAAAAAGATAATTTTTGATGTGGAATGGTACCTAGCATAATCCTTATCATGTAATCTAATCATGGCATGAATATTAAGACATGAGTGATTCAAAGCAATAGTCTATCTTTTGACATTAAGACAATAATACTTCAAGCATACTAACCAAGCAATTATGTCTTATCAAAATAACATAGCCAAAGAAAGCTCATCCCTACAAAATCATATAGTCTGACTATGCTCCATCTTCACCACAAAAAGCATTCATATCATGCACAACCCCGATGACAAGCTGAGCAATTGCTTCATAATTTTTAACATGCTTCAGCCTTTTCAACCCTGACGCAATACATGAGCGCAAGGCATAGACATAGCACTATGGGTGGAATAAAATATGATGATGGAGGTTTGCGTGAGAAGACAAAGAAGGAGAAAGTCTCACATCGACGCGGCTAATCAACGGGCTATGGAGATGCCCATCAATTGATGTCAATGTGAGGAGTAGGTATTGCCATGCAACGGATGCACTAGAGCTATAAGTGTATGAAAGCTCAAACAAAAACTAAGTGGGTGTGCATCCAACTTGCTTGCTCATGAAGACCTAGGGCATTTGAGGAAGCCCATCTTTGGAATATACAAGCCAAGTTCTATAATGAAAATTCCCACTAGTATATGAAAGTGATAACTCAAGAGACTCTCTATATGAAGAACATGGTGCTACTCTGAAGCACAAGTGTGATAAAAGGATAGTAACATTGCCCCTTCTCTCTTATTCTCTCATTTTTTCTTTATTTTTCATTTTGTTTTGTCTTGGTGGGCTTCTTTGGCCTCTTTTATTTATTTTTAAAGTGCGGAGTCTCATCCAAACTTGTGGGGGAATCATAGTGTCCATCATCCTTTCCTCACTTGGGCAATTCTCTAATAATGATGATCATCACACTTTTATTTACTTACAACTTAATATTACAACTCAATACTAGAATAAAGATATGACTCTATATGAATGCCTCCGGTGGTGTACCGGGATGTGCAATGATCTAGCATAGCAATGACATCAAAAAAGGGACATGCCATGAAAACATCATGCTAGCTATCTTACGATCATGTAAAGCAATATGACAATAAATGCTCAAGTCATGTATATGATGATTATGGAAGTTGCATGGCAATATATCTCGGAATGGCTAGAGAAATGCCATGATAGGTAGGTATGGTGGCTGTTTTGAGGAAGACATAAGGTGGTTTATGTGTGATAGAGCGTATCGTATCATGGGGTTTGGATGCACCGGCGAAGTTTGCACCAACTCTCGAGGTGAGAAAGGGCAATGCACGTTATCGAAGAGGCCAGCAATGATGGAAGGGTGAGAGTGCGTATAATCCATGGAAGGAAAAGTTTATTAGCCCCTAAAGCAAAGTACTACTACGCATGCCCCTAGGGGGATAGATTGGTAAGAAAAGACTATCGCTCGTCCCTGACCGCCACTCATAAGGAAGACAATCAATAAATACCTCATGCTCCAACTTCGTTACATAACGGTTCACCATACGTGCATGCTACGGGACTTGCAAACCTCAACACAAGTATTTCTCAATTTCACAATTACTCAACTAGTGTAACGCCCACGATGCGGCTATATCTCCGACGTGTCGAGGCACGACTTGGAGGCATAACCGCATAATGGTTTTGTCGCGAGAAGAGTCATCTTCACGCAATCCCATGTAATGAAAAAGAATGTGATAAAGAGTTGGCTTAAAGTCGCCACTTCACACAATACATAAATTAAACATACATCATTCAGAGTATAATCAAGGTCCGACTATGGAACCAAAATGCAAGAACAAAACCCCAAATGCTAGATCCTCGATCGTCGCAACTGGGCTCCACTACTGATCATCAGGGAACGAAACATAGTAACGACCAAGTTCCTCATCGAACTCCCACTTGAGCTCGGTTGCGTCACTTGCACTGGTATCGTTGGCACCTACAACTGTTTTGGTAGAATCTGTGAGTCACGAGGACTCAGCAATCCCACACCCGCGAGATCAAGACTATTTAAGCTTATAGGAAGGATGGGGTAATGAGGTGGAGCTGCAACAAGCACTAAGAAAATGTGGTGGCTAACATATGCAAATAAGAGCGAGAAGAGGAGCAACGCAACGGTCGCGAAGCTAGAAGTGATCAAGAAGTGATCCTGAAAACTACTTACGTTCATACATAACCCAACCCGTGTTCACTTCCCGGGCTCCGCCGAAAAGAGACCATCACGGCTACACACGCGGTTGATGTATTTTGATTAAGTCAAGTGTCAAGTTCTCTACAACCGAATATTAACAGATTCCCATCTGCCACATATCCGCGGGCACGGCTCTCGAAAGTTTATACCCTGCAGGGGTGTCCCAACTTAACCCATCGCAAGCTCTCACGGTCAACGAAGGATATTCCTTCTCCCAGGAAGACCCGATCAGACTCGGAATCCCGGTTACAAGACATTTCGACAATGGTAAAACAAGACCAATAAGACCACCCGGCTGTGCCAACAAATCCCGATAGGAGCTGCACATATCTCGTTCTCAGGGCACACCGGATGCGCGAAGCGTACATGTACCAACGTAACCCAAGTTGCCAAGGGACGGTCCCGCACGGTGCTGTAGTTTGGACCAATACTTAGAGGAGTATTGGCCCGGGGGGGTTAAAATAAAGATGACCCTTGAGTCCGCGGAACCCAAGGGAAAAAGGCTTAGGTAGGCAAATGGTAAAACCAAGGTTGGGCCTTGCTGGAGGAGTTTTATTCAAGGCGAACTGTCAAGGGGTTCCCATTATCACCCAACCGCGTAAGGAACGCAAAATCAAGGAACATAACACCGGTATGACGGAAACTAGGGCAGCAAGAGTGGAACAAAACACCAGGCATAAGGCCGACCCTTCCACCCCTTACCAAGTATATAGATTCATTAAAGTAAATAAGAGATATTGTGATATACCAAAATATCCATGTTCCAACTTGGAACCAACTTCATCTTCACCTGCAACTAGCAACATTATAAGAGGGGCTCAGCAAAAGCGGTAACATAGCCAAACAACGGTTTGCTAGGAAAGGTGGGTTAGAGGCTTGACATGGCAATATAGGAGGCATGATATAGCAAGTGGTAGGTAGCGCAGCATAGCAATAGAGCGAACAACTAGCAAGCAAAGATAGAAGTTATTTCGAGGGTAAGGTTATCTTGCCTACAAAGTTCTCATAGTTGTCGTAAGCTTGATCCTCGTAAGCGTTCTCAACAGGTTCCTTGTTCACGTACTCATCTCCTGGATCTACCCAAAGCAAGAACACAAGCAATGGAACAACAATCAATTATGGTGCAATGCACAAGCAACATGATGCAAAACATGGCATGATATGCGAGATGTGATATGCAATGCATATGCGTGCTCCGGAAGGAAAAGAAAGATCAAGGCATCAACTTGGCAAACCAAGTATTCCGCTGGAAAGATGAGATGATTTCGGTTGAAATCGATATAAAGATCACCGGAATCAGATGCACAGTTTGCAAATGGCAAGCAAAACAAGGATGGCACAATTCTGCGCTTAACAGCAGGATGCCACTTATCATGCAACAAGAAACTAACCTACCGCACTCCAACATATCAACAAGGCATATGACAGTGATGTACTCAAGATGTTTGACAAAACATGAACACTGAGTTACAGCTAAATCACATCAGAGCAGGTTCAAACAACCATGGGAAAAGTGCAAAAGATATCATCTTCACAGACTTGGTGAAAATACTAAGATGCCAGAAATAACACCAGGAGGCCAAGTTTAGAGCAAGCAAACGACATGCTACAAGAACATATCCTAGAAAACAAAGGCACATAATGAATATACTCAAAGCATAGAACAAAAGTCCCTTACTTACCATGAGCTAAAAAGGATCATAAGATACAATGGTACCCATGAAAACATAGCAAGTTCCGTTAACAGATTCAGACTTAGCAGAAAACATAGCATGGTATTAACATAATTATGAAGGCATATTTGCGAGCTTGACTCACTCATCACAAGGCATTTCATGACAAGATAAGCATAGAATCAGCACGAAGGCATGATCATGAAACTAACCGTGGCAAGAAAAAGCTCATAGCATGCAAGGATCAACTACAACAACCTTGGCAAAATTGATTAACATGTAAACAATCTGCCAGGAACATTTTATAGCAAAAGAAGAGCAAGATTGAGACATGCTAGGTCACTCAACAATTGCAAACAGGATCACGGATGGATATAGAACATCCATATGTACAAAACATCCTTACTGAACATACTCAAAAGAAGCATAGATCTCACTGTACCAACATGGATACATGGCATAAAAATATCAGCAGAGCAATGACTGAAATTTCTAAGTCCCTGAAATCAGCAATATCACGAGAGCTACTTTGCATGCTTGTGCTAGTCACCACATTGATCACAAAAATACATGGCATACACCCCTGTAAATACGGCATGGCATATCCCAAAAAACATGTAGAGCTCATGCCCATATGCAGCACCCAATAAATGTACCAAAAATGACAAATGCACACAATCTGATAAGAATCAGCGCCTAACATTTTATAGCACTTTTGCGTCAGAGATTTTGGCACCCAGAAGAACTCAAACAAGCATGCCACAATGGAACAAAATTAAGAGCACATCATGATAAACATTTTAAAATAAAGCACGCACAAAACGGAGCAGCGAGCACAAAGTTATGGCAGGATGAACATGGGCTGAAAATAATGCAGAAAAAGACTTAGCGGAGCGTGGGACGGGGCGCGGCGGAGGCGGCGTTGCGCCGGACACAGGCGAGGGTACCGCGGAGGCACACGTCGGGCGGCGAGGCGCGTCGGGCGGAGCTGGGCGGCGCTGCGGGCGGCGAAGCGCGGGCGCTCGCGGGTGGCGCTCCGGGCCGGGAGGGCCTGGCTCGAGCCCCGCGGGCCGGCGCGGTGGACGGCGGCGAGAGGACACGTGGCAGGTGGCGATATGCGCGGGGCGGCGGCACGAGTTGTCCGGCCGGACCGGACGTGTTCGGTGGCGCGGGCTGGAAGAAGGCTAGGGTTTCGCCCGAATTTTGGAGGGGGTGCACATTTTATACCTAGGAGGTGGGAGTGTCCAAATGGAGTGCGGTTTTCGGCCAAGCCATTGTGATTGAATGGCCGAGAGGATGGAGGGGGTTTGGATGGGTTTGTGGGCTGACTTGGAGGGTTGTTGGGCTGCAACGCACACGAGGCCTTTATGGTTCCCCGGATAACCGTTGGAGTATCAAACCGACTCCAAATGGCACGAAACTTGATAGGCGGTCTACCAGTGGTGTACCAAGGCCGCTTGGCAAATCTCGATCCATTCCGAGAATGTTTAACGCCCGCACACGAAAATAGGCAAAAGGGGGCGCCGGAGGACGTAGGAGTGTCAGATTGCAAAACGGACAACGGGGAAAATGCTCGGACGCTTGAGACGAACACATATTCAAATGAGATGCACCTGATGACATGATATCAAATGCATGACATGGAGAAAATGCAAAATGAAGACAAAACCCAATGTGACGCCCCCGATTCAATTGTACACTAATCATGCACGCAAATGTGTACGATCAAGATCAGGGACTCACGGGAAGATATCACAACACAAATCTAAAAATAAAATAAGTCATACAAGCATCATAATATAAGCCAGGGGCCTCGAGGGCTCGAATACAAGTGCTCGATCATAGACGAGTCAGCGAAAGCAACAATACCTAAGTACAGACATAAGTTAAACAAGTTTGCCTTAAGAAGGCTAGCACAAATTGGATACAGATCGAAAGAGGCGCAGGCCTCCTGCCTGGGATCCTCCTAACTACTCATGGTCGTCGTGAGCGGGCATCACGTAGTAGTAGGCACCTCCGGTGTAGTAGGAGTCGTCGTCGACGGTGGCGTCTGGATCCTGGGCTCCAACATCTGGTTGCGACAACAAGGTAGAAGGGATAGGGTGAAAAGAAGGAGAAAGCAACCGTGAGTACTCATCCAAAGTACTCGCAAGCAAGGAGCTACACTACATATGCATGGGTATATGTGTAAAGGACCATATCGGTGGACTGAACTGCAGAATGCCAGAATAAGAGGGGGATAACTAATCCTATCGAAGACTACGCTTCTGGCAGCCTCCGTCTTGCAGCATGTAGAAGAGAGTAGACTAAAGTCCTCCAAGTAGCATCGCATAGCATAAACCTACCCGGCGATCCTCTCCTCGTCGCCCTGCTAGAGAGCAACCACCGGGTTATATCTGGCACTTGGAAGGGTTTGTTTTATTAAGTATCCGGTTCTAGTTGTCATAAGGTCAAGGTACAACTCCGGGTCGTCCTTTTACCGAGAGACACAACTATTCGAATAGATAAACTTCCCTGCAGGGGTGCACCACATAACCCGACACGCTTGATCCCATTTGGCCGGACACACTTTTCGGGGTCATGCCCGGCCACGGAAGATCAACACGTCGCAGACCCACCTAGGCACAACAGAGAGGTCAGCACGCCAGTCTAAACCTAAGCGCACAGGGGTCTGGGCCCATTGCCCTTAGCACACCTGCACGTTGCGAGGGTGGCCGGAAGCAGACCTGGCAACCTCCAGTACAACGGAAATCACGTTACGCGGTCCAATCTGGCGCGCGCCGCTCAGTCGCTAACGTCACGAAGTGCTTCGGCTGATACCACGACGCCGAGTGCCCATATCTTCCCCAGGTAGTTGGTTAGTGCGTATATACCAAATGGCCAGACTCAGATCAAATACCAAGATCTCATTAAGTGTGTTAAGTAACCGCGAACGCCGACCAGGGCCAGGCCCACCTTTCTCCTAGGTGGTCTCAACCTGCCCTGTCGCTCCGCCACAAAGTAACAGTCGGGGGCCGTCGGGAACCCAGGCCCACCTCTACCGGGATGGAGCCACCTGCCCCTTCAGCCCCCATCTCCGAACAGTATCATAAGTAATGTAACTGTATAAGGTATGTAGTATATGCCCATGATCACCTCCCGAAGTGATCACGGCCCAATAGTATAGCATGGCAGACGGACAAGAGTGTAGGGCCACTGATGGAACACTAGCATCCTATACTAAGCATGTAGGATTGCAGGTAAAGGTAACAACAGTAGTAGCAAGGACAGGCTATGCATCAGGATAGGAATAACGGAAAGCGGTAACATGCTACACTACTCTAATGCAAGCAGTATAGAGAAGAATAGGCGATCAAGGGGGGGCTTGCCTGATTGCTCTGGCAAGAAGGAGGGGTCGTCAGTGACGTAGTCGACCACAGGGGCATCAGCATCATCACGGGGTCTACCGAAGAGACGACGGGGAAGAATAGTAAATACATAGCAACCAAGTGCATAACAGGACAACAGGCAGAGCTAGACGTGTTCTAACGCAGTACGAGGTGATACCGGTGAAGGGGGGAAACACCCGGGAAAATATCCCCGATGTTTCGTATTTTCGGACAGATGAATCGGAGTGGGAAAGTTGCGTATTTGCTATGCTAGGTATGTGTGGCGGACGAACGGGATGCGTATCCGGATTCGTCTCGTCGTTCTGAGCAACTTTCATGTACAAAGTATTTTCATCCGAGTTACGGATTATTTTATATCAATTTTCAAAGTTTTGTTGAATTTCTAAATTTACTGGATTTAATTTAATTCGAAAAATAATAAATACTTAATTGATATGGGTACATAGAGAAGTGTACCCAGGGATGTTCTGATGAGGGTGACATTGGGCCTGATCAACCGCTGACTCAACATTAACTGTTGACTTGGTCAAATAGTGAATAGTGTTTGTGGGACCCGCATGTCATTGACTAGGTTATCCCAGTCAGCGGTTTGACTGGTCAATGGGGCCAGTGGGACCCATGTGTCATAGGTACACATTTTAACATTTTTTTTATAGTTTTCGTTAAATTAGTTAACTTGTAGACCCAGAGGTCAGTGAGTGCTTAACGTTATGGTTTAGTACTAAACAAGATTAGGCCCAACTAATACGCAACACGTCAGCATGGGCCCACGCATCGGTGCCAGATACATTGGTTCAAACGACGGCGGTGAAAGAGCGCAACGGAGGTACGCCGACGACGTCTCCGGTGACTAACTTGACGGCCGTGCGGCTCCACGCGATGCGGATGGAGCGGTGGATCAATCTACGGTGTCGGTGTGGCCGCGGACGGCCAGGAACTACGGCAACGTCGACGGTCGGGCGGCGACACGGCCGAGTGCGCTGCGGGTGGTTGGGCGCGCGTTGGCGCGCGCCAGGTCAAGGCTAGGCGAGCAGGGGTGGCGGGGCAGAGCTCGTGCGTGCGGCGGGCGCGGAAGGCGTGCACGGCACCGGCGTCTGAGAAGAAGGGAAAGCAGGGGGAAGAAGGGGAATCGTGGTGGTTGCTCACATGGAGCGCAGGGGCGAGTTTGGGGCGTGTCGGGGAAGCGCTCGGGAGGCCAGCGGGACCCTGCCGGCGAGGTCCGGCAGCCAGATGGGCCGGCAAGCGCGAGGGCGAAGCAGAGGTGCGGACGAAGAGGAGCCGCGAGGAGGTGTCTGTGGGGTGGGGCGGCCTTCGGTGCCGGCGGGTGGCTGCCTCGATGAAGCAGGGAAGACGGCGATGGGGCAGAGGAGACGTGATTCCAGCGGCGGCGGCGGCGGCGGTTCGATCCCCCCGATCCAATCGGGGTCAGACGAGGGGAGAGGTGGGCTGGCCGGCTGGGCCGGTTGGCCCCGGGGGAGGGTTTGCTCCATTTCTTCTTCTTCTTCTGTTTGTTTGTTTTAGTTTTACTTTTTGTTATATTTCTTTTCTATTTTATTTTAGTTACATATTAAGTTTAGTTTAGTAAAACATGACTATAGCCCCTAAAATAACGTTTCACAACAATCCACTACTGTAAAAAGTGTTGGCTCGATATAAAATAGTTTAGTATTTCATAAAATACCAAAGGCGTTTAAATAGTTGTTTTTTCTACTGTTTGAATCATTTTAGCGCATTTAAACCTTTTACAAAAATGTGGTTCCTCGACCATAATGACTGAGGATTTCTTTGTCGCATTTTGAACATTTTAGTTTTAACATTTGAAAACTTTTGATGTTTGCATTTATTTTAAATTTGAATTTGAACGGGATTTGAATCTTCGCAAGTTTAACTACAGTAATAGTGATGATGTGGCAGCGTTAGCAAAGGTTCACTGTAGCTTAAATATCCGGGCGTCACACCCAACCACGAGGGAATCTCATAACTTAACGCCGAAAATGGCAAGAGTCGGAGTACAAATATGGCACGTTACATCCGGGGCGTTACAACTAGCACGACACTAATATCACCACTTTATATCACAAAACTATTGCAAGGAATCAAACATATCATATTCAGTGATCTATAAGTTTTATGTAGGATTTTATGACTAACCATGTGAATGACCAATTCCTGTCAACTCTCTAAATAGATATAAGTGAAGAAAGAGAGTTTAATTCTTTCTACAAAAGATATGCCCACTCTCTAACAAATATAAGTGAAGCAAAAGAGCATTCTACAAATGGCGGTTTTCTATGTGAAGAGAAACAGGCAATCCAAACTTCAAATGATATAAGCGAAGCACATGAAGCATTCTATAAAGCCATACTCAAAAGATTTAAGTGAAGTGCAAAGAGAATTCTATAAATCAACCAAGGACTATCTCATACCAGAATGGTTCATAAAAGAAAAATTAAAACTAAATGCAAAAGACGCACCAAGATTTGCACATATCACATGAATGAAACGAATCCAAAAACATACGGATACTTGTTGAAGAAAGATGGGATGCCTTCCAGAGCATCCCCAAGCTTAGACGCTTTAGTCTCCTTGAATATTTACTTGGGGTGCCTTGGGCATCTCCAAGCTTGAGCTCTTGCCTCTCCTCCTTCTCCTCACATCGAGACCTCCTCGATCTTCAAATACTTCATCCACACAAAACTCAATAGAAAACTCGGTAAGATCCGTTAGTATAATAAAGCAAATTACTACACTAAGTACTGGTGCAAACCAATTCATATTTTGTTTTTGAATTTTAGCTACTATAATATAACTTTTCCACGTCTTAGTCCACTGATATAAATCGATAGTTTCATCCAAACAAGTAAACTATGCATCAAAAACAGAATCTGTTTTAAACAGGACAGTCTGTAATAATCTGAACATTAACCATAACTCCGGTGCTCCAACAATTCTGAAAAAATTACTAAAAATAAACAATTTGTATAGAAAGACAGTGCAAAGTTTCAGAACCATTTGACATTCCAGTAAAAAATGTAAAATCGCGCACTACATCCAAAGTTTCTGTCCTGCACCGCACAAACCAACAAGTAATCTAAAACATCCTAAAGGCAAACCTCGGAACATTATTTTTATTTTTAAACTTTATAAAAGCACACAACAGAAATAAATGACTCTCTAAAACTTTCGGGTTGTCTCCCTGGCAGTGCTTTCTTTAAAGCCATTAAGCTAGGCATATAGTGCTCAAGTAATGGATCCACCTGGATCCCAAGGTATATCAAAGCCAATTTTAATTAACAATGATTTGTGATTTGGTAGTGAGCACAAAGTAACATATATCATGCAACAACGAAGTCTAAATCTCTTCCAATGCATCGGCATGTCATAAAAGAACAATTCATGCACACAAAGTAAAGGCCAATGCATAGTATAAGCAGTTTCTTCCAATTTTATCATGTGGGAAACATAGAGAGGTGGAGATATAGTTCCTCTCTCATAATAATTGCAAGTAGGAGCAGCAAGAACATGCATATTATATTCATCAAAATCATCATGTGCAACGGTAAAAGGCAACCCATCAATATAATCTTTAATAAGGGCAAACTTATCCGATATAGTGTAGTCGGGAGAATTCAAAAAGATAATAGGACTATCATGTGTGGGTGCAATAGCAACAATTTCATGTTTAACATAAGGAACTATAGCAAGTTCATCTCCATAAGCATCATTCACATTGGCATCATGGCCACAAGCATAGCAAGCATCAAGTTCATCGAAAAGGGGTATTTCAAGAGAATCAACAGGATCATAACAATCATCATAGCATTCATCCTTCGGTAAGAACGAAGGGAAATTAAACAATGTATGAGTAGAAGAGTTACTCTAATTAGAAGGTGGGCATGGGTGATCAATCTGCTCTTCCTCCTTTTGTTCTTCGCTCTCCTCCTCGTCTTTTTCATCTAATGAGCTCACTGTTTCAGTGATTTCTTCTTCCATAGTTTCCTGCAAAATATTAGTCTCTTCTTGGACAACGGATACTTTCTCAATAAATGCATCATTATCGGAATTGAATTCATAATTCTCATAGCTGTATTTAAGGATAGCTAAATTTTCAGGTCTATAAACAGCCTCATAAAGATTTTCACACTCTTTGAACAAAGATTCAATTTCATAAGCACCCATAAAAGCAACAAATTCTTCTATTTGTTCCACATCATAGTAATCATATATACCATTAGCATAAGAAGCCAAGGTTTTATTATCATTAAATTTGCATAAAAAGGGAAGGTGTGGAGCCTTCATCCTAGAGCAACAAGTATAATCATAACTCAAGCATACTTGCCGAGCATACCAGTTCAACATATAAATTTGATCCCATAATAGTTTCCCTTTTTGAGTCAAGCAATAATCCCTAAAGTATTCACGTTGATCCAACGTGTCTCCCATTACAAAGTTGAATGGGGTTTTCTCAGGATTATCAAAGTAGTACATAATATCTTTCACATAATGATCATCGAGGGTTTTAGGAGGTTCCCCATCTCCATGAGTAGCAAGTAAACCTAATATTTTTTGGTATTTCGTGTTCCATATCCATAACTAAAGATAGAGAACAACTAAGAACAGTAAATAAAAATTACTTAGTGATAAAGCAGACAAGCACACACGAGAATATTCACCCCACGCTATTGCTCCCCGACAACGGCGCCAGAAAAAGGTCTTGATAACCCACAAGTATAGGGGATCAATTGTAGCCTCTTTCGATAAGTAAGAGTGTCAAACCCAACGAGGAGCTAAAGGTAGAACAAATATTCCCTCAAGTTCTATCGACCACCGATACAACTCTACGCACGCTTAACGTTCGCTTTACCTAGAACAAGTATGAAACTAGAAGTACTTTGTAGGTGTTGTTGGATAGGTTTGGAAGATAATAAAGATCATGTAAATAAAAACTAGGGGCTGTTTAGCTAAAGAAGCAATAAAGTTAGTATAGCGAGTGTGGAAAAGTGGTGGTAGGAGTTGCGAAATTGTCCCTAAGCAATTGACTACTTTACTAGACCGATAGCAAGTTTTATGTGGGAGAGACCACTTCTAGCATGTCATCCCTGACATGGAATTCTATGCACTTTTGATTGGAACTATTAGCAAGCATCCGCAACTACTAACGTTCATTAAGGTAAAACCCAACCATAGCATTAAGATATATTGGTCCCCCTTCAATCCCGTATGCATCAATTTCTATGCTAGGTTGAAGCCTCTGTCACTCTTGCCCTCCAATACATAGTCCTCTCAACATACAACTAACCCTATGGTGTGATCCACGCGCACGCTCATATGATGGGCACCAAAGGACAGCAACATAACCACAAGCAAATTAAACCAATCATAGCAATTCACCAATTACCGGTAGGACAACGAAAATCTACTCAGACATCATAGGATGGCAACACATCATTGGATAATAATATGAGGCATAAAGCACCATGTTCAAGTAGAGGGTACAACGGGTAGCGGGAGAGTGGACCGCTGTAGATAGATGGGGGAAGGTGATAAAGATGTTGGTGAAGATGACGGCGGTGTTGGCGTAGAGTGCGGTGATGATGATGGCCCGGCGGCGTTCCGGCGCTACCAGAAGCGAGGGGGGGAGAGCCCTCCTCCTCCTTCTTCTTCTTCTTCTTCCTTGTCCTTCTCCCTAGGTGGGATAAGGTTTCTCCCTGTGGTCCTTAGTCTCCATGGCGTGCGAGGGGCGAGAGTGTCACGCCCTCGATGCGGCTATATCTCCCACGTGTCGAAGCATGACTTAGAGGCATAACCGCATTGAAAGCAATGTCGCAAGTGAGGTAATCTTCACACAACCCATGTAATTCATAAGGGAAAGAGATACATAGTTGGCTTACAGTCGCCACTTCACACAATACATGAGTAAAGCATTACATCATATAGATACAATCAAGGTCCGACTACGGAACCAAAATAAAAGAAGACTACCTCAAATGCTACACAGATCCCCGATCGTCCCAATTGGGCTCCACTACTGATCAACTGAAATGAAACAACACAAAGAACAAGATCTTCATCGAGATCCTCCTTGAGCTCGGGTGCGTCACCTGCACGGTTTCATCGGCACCTGAAAACTGGTTTTGGAAGTATCTGTGAGTCACGGGGACTCAGCAATCTCACACCCGCGAGATCAAGACTATTTAAGCTTAAAGGTAGGACAGGGTAGTGAGGTGGAGCTGCAGCAAGCGACTAGCATATCTGGTGTCTAACATACGCAAATGAGAGCGAGAAGAGAAGGCAAAAGCACGGTCGAACAACTATGATCAAGAAGTGATCCTAGAACAACCTATGCTAAGCATAACTCCAACACCGTGTTCACTTCCCGGACTCCGCCGAGAAGAGACCATCACGGTTACACACGCGGTTGGTGTATTTTAATTAAGATCAACTTCGGGTTTTCTACAACCGGACATTAACAAATTCCCATCTGCCACATAACCGCGGGCACGGCTTTCGAAAGTTCAAACCCTGGAGGGGTGTCCCAACTTAGCCCATGATAAGCTCTCGCGATCAACGAAGGATATTCCTTCTCCCCGGGAAGACCCGATCAGTCTCGGAATCCCGGCTACAAGACATTTCGACAGTAATAAAACAAGTCCAGCAAGACCGCCCGATGCGCCGACAATCCTGATAGGAGCTGCACATATCTTTGTCTCAGGGCAACACCGGATGAGACAGGCTACGAGTAAAACCAGGCCTCGAGTTTCCCCGCGGTGGCCCCGCAGGCGGCTCGGTTCGAACCAGCACTTAGAGAAGCACTGGCCCGGGGGGGCTAAATAAAGATGACCCTTGGGTTAATTACTCCCAAGGGAAAGTAGGTGGTGGTGAGGCAAATGGTAAAACCAAGGTTGGGCCTCGCTGGAAAAGTTTTATTCAAAGCGAACTGTCAAGGGGGTCCCATAAATCACCCAACCGCGTTAGGGACGCAAAATCCGGGAACATAATACCGATATGACGGAAACTAGGGCGGCAAGAGTGGAACAAAACACCAGGCATAAGGCCGAACCTTCCACCCTTTACCAAGTATATATATGCATTAATTAAATAAGATATATTGTGATATCCCAACAAGTAAACATGTTCCAACAAGGAACAAACTTCATCTTCACCTGCAACTAACAACGCTATAAGAGGGGCTGAGCAAAGCGGTAACATAGCCAAACAACGGTTTGCTAGGACAAGGTGGGTTAGAGGCTTGGTTTAACAATATGGGAGGCATGATAAGCACGTGGTAGGTATCGCATCATAGGCATAGCAAAAGAGCGAGAAACAAGCAAGCAAAGATAGAAGTGATTTCGAGGGTATGGTCATCTTGCCTAAAATCCCGCAAGAAAGAAGAACGAGTCCATGAAGAAGACAAGCGAACGTAGTCGAGCGAATCATCACAACTCCGGAACAAAACCGAAGCTAATGAGAGAAGCAACCCGAAAAGAAACAAACAACATAGTAAACAACCATCACATAAACATGGCATGATGCACAATCAGGTATGATGCATGTCCGGTTTAAATAAGCATGGCATGGCAAAATGCAACAGACAATTCTACAAATTAAGTGGAGTTCAATATGCATCTCCGTTGCATATTGACGAAACACCACGTGACTTATTTAGTTCTCTCTCGGTTATGTACCCAACAATATTAAATGTTGATTAACATGGCAAGGGGGTGAAGCAAAATAAAACTACCTATTTAGGCAAGTTTAAATGAGGCCGGAACAACAAACAACAAGTCCGGAAAATCCTCATGAGCATATTTTAGATTTGGTACTGTTCTGTACTAAAACATATTTTAATTTAATTAAACAGTAAAACAAAGTTCACCATGTTAAACTAGGCATTTTTCCACCCCATTTACATATAAAGTTTATTAAATTCCGAGTTACGGTTAATTAGTTATGAAATAAAGCATTTTAGCATGGCATTTAAGCAAATTTAAACAAACAACATTTTAAACATTTTAATTGTTGTTATCATGATGCGGATGACATATGCAAGTATTAAGCAATTTTATGAAAATGTTGACAAGAGCATTGTGAAGCATTTGTCGTCGTGGCGGAAACGAAAACGGGTGCCACGGCAACGACAACGGAAATGGTGCCACGGCAACATTCCGGTTCCAATAACTCGATTGAGGCTGGCAGGGCGCCATGGCGAGGAGGCGGCGATGCGAGGCGCGGCTCTTGGCGTGGAGCGGCGTGCCTGCTGTTCCCTGGAGAGGCGGAGCGACGGGGACCAACGAAGTGGCGAGGAGCGGCGGCCGTGCTCGTGGGGATGAGGTCGGAGGAGGGCCAGCAAGGGCGCGGGCAGGTCGTCTCCAGGCGGAGCTCGAGCTCCCGGCGAGAAAGACGAACGGGGAGGAGGAGAGATGGGGATCGGGAGATGGGGTCGTACTGGCAGCACGAGGGGAGAGGGAGTCTGCGAGGGAATCGGGCTAGGGTTAGATAGGCGCTAGGGTTGGGCCTTGGCTGGATCTTGGGCCGGCCGGCCTGAGGCTGCAGCTGGGCTTGCTCCTCTCCCCCTTTTATTCTCATTTTCTTTAGCAAAAAACAAATTAGAGAGAAGAAAAAGAAAGAGAGGGTTAAGGAAACAATTTGCGCATGGGGGTAATTTTCCCGGACTCACAAAAATGTGCTTGTTTCGAGAAAATAGAAAAGGCCAAGATTGAAAGATTTAAATTCAAACTCATTTGATTTGAATTCAAATGATTTGAATAGGAAGTGAGGGTTGGGAAGGTCCAAAAATGTTGAGAATTTTGGTGGGGCTTCGATAGATAAAGAAAGAATTATAGACAGGGTTAGAGAGTCAAAACATGAAGAAGAAAAAGGCCAACAGATTTAACATGCACGTGTGTTGTGGTAAATTCCAAATTAATGGAATATTTAATATAGCTCCCTAATATTGGGAGGATATGTTATAAAGAGAAGTCACCCTTCCCTCGATTTGAACAGATCAACCATCTATGCAATTTATTAGTTGAGTTGAGATGCAAAGATTAATGACATGATGGCATGATGACACGATGCAATGCGAAAATAAAAGAGCAAGCACAGAAGAAACACACAACGAAACCCGGAATATATGGAAGTCTTCTCGAGCATCGGTCTCGGGGCGTCACAACACTCCACCACTACGAGAGGATCTCGTCCCGAGATCTAAGGATGGCACCGGAGAGAAATGGAAAGGGAAGAGGTAAAACAGAGTTGCTTCTTCGACAAACGAGTGATACCACGAACCTTGAGAGGTTGGACAAATTGAAAGAAGAATACAATGGAGATGAACGAGATTGCAAACACTCTGTGAGCAAAGAGGAACAAGGAACATTATGAGAACCTTGTAGGTTGAAAGACATGGAAATAAGAACTTCATGAACGAAAAGAATATGTCCACCTTGGTATAATGAGATAGTCAAGGAACAAGAATGACAGAATTTGGACAGCACTCCGGTAGAAAAGAGAAGGAAAACTTGATAAGATGGAAAAACTTGAAAAGAGAACACCACACTCCGGTTAAATGGATTTGCAAGGAAAAGAACATGATCTTGGCAAAACGAGATGATGAGTCGAAGAGAGCACCCTCACAATGCTTTCGGAAGAAGAAATAGAAGTTAGATCATCGGAATAAAGGAATGGAGAAGAAAATGACAACTTCTGCCACATATGATCTTGGAAAGCACCCTTCCAAGAAGGTTAGAACGGAGTTGTTGGAGAAACCAACAACGAAACGAATGAGCTTGTATTGGGCTTATAAAAACATCTCAAAATTATGAGGTGAGCTTCTGCCACCAATGGAAACAAATGATTGGATTGATATCAACAAGGAGACGAGAAACTTATTTCACCTAGAGAACAAACAAAGAACTTGGGTCATTTATAAGCACCATAAAAAGCAACAATCCTTAGGGAAAGCTTTAGGTGAAATATAACCCAAGATAACTCCAATGAAGAGATTGATGGATTTAAATACCTCATTCTTGACAACGTGTGAATCATGAAACACTTAGGGAAATTGTCAAGAGGACATAACACCACCTCAAAGGATATTGATAGAAAGAATTGCACTTCGGAATGCAAGATGAAGAATACTTGAACTCCTCAAGACAAAACATGTGTTGGAACACCATGTTTATTTTTTTAGTATAGCTTGGCGGATCATAACTTCGAGAGAAATCTTGAAGAACAATTGAATAATGAAAAGGGTCCTTGATAAACCACCATGCAGAGCCTCCATGAAGAAACTCCGGTAATAAAAGGATGATAGGAAGAAAGAGAAGTTGAACACAAGGTGAAGCCTTGCAATGATTAGATGGATCTCCGTGGTGAGATAATGCAGAAAACTTGGAACTCCGGATAAGAAAAGATGAAGGATCTTGAACCGAGAATGTGACATGATGAACAACTCTGGAAAGAAGAATTAGATCACTTGGATGAGACAACAATAAGAATTACGTTATGCGTATCCTTCACCAATTTATATTGATGACAAGCAACGGATTTGGCATACTACTTATTCTCGTAGAAAAGATTAAGATAGATATGGCGCAAACTTGGGAAGGTCTTCAACGAACCACCGGTAGGATTGGAAAGAACGAATGAATCTATAAGATAACGAAGGAAGAGAACTCTTGAACGAACCACCGTAAGAATTGAAAACGAACGAAGTAAGGCGATGAATCACCGGTAAGAATTAGAAAATGAACGAAGATACTTGAGAGAATTTAGATACAAGAGAACAAAGATATCATGAGCTGACTAGAGTATACTTGAACAAAGCACCGGTAAGATTTGGAGAACGAGAGCTGAAAGCTAAGAATGAATAATACTGAGATGATGGGCTTCGAAGAATAAAACTAAAAATAATCCTGAAATGCTCCAGATGGGTGAAAATAATTCTCACAATCGAAAGCAATTATGAGAGGACGTCATCAAGCTTGAACTACGAATCTTGAAGAGAATGGAGCAAGATTTAAGAGAAACTCTTCTTCGGTCTTCAAATGTTGAGAATCACGATGAGAAACACCACGATGAATTGTTGAGACACTCTGGAATGAAAATTAGAAAGGTTGAACCAACGATGAAAGAATTGAAGAATCTTGGAGAAAGACATTTGACTGATGATAATTCATTCTTACATCAAACTTGAAAAGAATTTTAGAAGCTCCGGGAAAATTAGAAGAGTCAGGTAAGATCCTGGAGAAAGACCTGTGGGTTAGGTCCCACTCAAAAGAACCACCGTTGAACGATTTCTTGAAAGGAGAGATTGCATCGGTTGAATTAAATGGCTTGAATGATATAGCATCCTCAAAAGAAATTGAGTGAATTGAGAATGGAAAACTTGAATCTTCTGAGATATCTTCATTACTCCGGAACAATTGAATAGCGAGAAGTGGATGATAAAGAGGTGCACCGGTACGAGAAAAAAATAGTTGAAACGAGGAAAGATATGATCGACAAAGCTTGAATTGAATCCACCGGAGAAGAAAAGAATGACGAATGATGAACTTGAAGCTCCGTTAGTATCTTCATGGAAATCACCGGATAAGAACATTGACGGAAAAGAATGGAGAGACTTCACAAGAATAAAATGGATACTTGAATAAGAAATCTGCCTCCTTGAAGAAATAAGGGTGGGAGGGTGGGAAAACAAAGACAACTTGGAACGGATGAAGCAAACACCGTTGCAAAGAACTGATAAATGATCTGCAGAAATTGAACGAATATGATGAACTTGAAGGGAAGCACACCGGTTGAAAAAGGATTGACATGACAACCTCAATGATCAAGAAGGATTAGTATTCACATAGAAATATGAGAACACCGTTTAGGAAAGGTACGGATTCAACATTTGACATCGAAGCAACTCGAATACCACAAATAAAACAAAACAAAGGATTTGGCTTACAGAATAAGCCGGAAACAAACATATGATAGATCCCATATCGTATCATGTGTCTGTTGGAAAGATATCCTACGATATACTTGAATTCCCACTTATAAACTCCTGAAACTTTCTGGTTATGCAATTAGGTGTTGGGGATACAGGGGACACAAAATATATCACCCAAACTAACAATACCTAGATCCAGTTGTATCCATCCTTCAACACATAACCAAGGAACCTTCGGAAATCGTCTACCTCAACCTTTGAAAAGCATCCGTTATACGAGTTATGGCAATACTCCCGCACTCGCCTCAGTACTGGGCTATCAGGGTTATCTCACCAACAACTGTATAAAAGAGATTTTTGATGTCGGCGTACTAAACTCAGGTATTCCAGAACTGCAACGATAAAATTATGACGACAATACCTCAGAGTTCAACTCCCCGGGACACCTCCACTAAACCCCTGCTGACAGGAGGCACCAAGACAATGTTGTCATCACAAAACCATCGGAACGATTCTAAGATACCCGCGTAATCCAAATTTTTTTTTAGTGAAATTTGAGAAGAGAAGAGTCAAAACTCTACGTCCGGATGCCTTACCAGAGCGATGAGGAGACTGGGAAGTAAAAAGAACTCCTAAACTCTCCGATATATATAATCCTAAGACTCAAAACATTTTTCTAGACACAACTCGGCCGCTAAAAACGATCAATCAGTGGGGGCTCCTAAGGTCGGGGAAGGCTCTGATACAAACTTGTCGCGCCCTCGATGCGGCTATATCTCCCACGTGTCGAAGCACGACTTAGAGGCATAACCGCATTCAAAGCAATGTCTCAAGTGAGGTAATCTTCACACAACCCATGTAATTCATAAGGGAAAGAGATACATAGTTGGCTTATAGTCGCCACTTCACACAATACATGAGTAACGCATTACATCATACATATACAATCAAGGTCCGACTACGGAACCAAAATAAAAGAAGACTACCTCAAATGCTACATAGATCCCCGATCGTCCCAACTGGGCTCCACTACTGATCAACTGAAATGAAACAACACAAAGAACAAGATCTTGATTGAGCTCCTCCTTGAGCTCGGGTGCGTCACCTGCACGGTTTCATCGGCACCTGCAAACTGGTTTTGGAAGTATCTGTGAGTCACGGGGACTCAGCAATCTCACACCCGCGAGATCAAGACTATTTAAGCTTAAAGGTAGGACAGGGTAGTGAGGTGGAGCTGCAGCAAGCGACTAGCATATCTGGTGCCTAACATACGCAAATGAGAGCGAGAAGAGAAGGCAAAAGCACGGTCGAACAACTATGATCAAGAAGTGATCCTAGAACAACTTATGCTAAGCATAACTCCAACACCGTGTTCACTTCCCGTACTCCGCCGAGAAGAGACCATCACGGTTACACACGCGGTTGGTGTATTTTAATTAAGATCAACTTCGGGTTTTCTATGTAACGTCCTCGATGCGGCTATATCTCCCACGTGTCAAAGCACGACTTAGAGGCATAACCGCATTGAAAGCAATGTCGCAAGTGAGGTAATCTTCACACAACCCATGTAATACATAAGGGAAAGAGATACATAGTTGGCTTACAATCGCCACTTCACACAATACATGAGTAAAGCATTACATCATACAGATACAATCAAGGTCCGACTAAGGAACCAAAATAAAATAAGACTACCCCAAATGCTACACAGATGCCCGATCGTCCCGACTGGGCTCCACTACTGATCAACTGAAACGAAACAACACAATGAACAAGATCTTCATCGAGCTCCTCCTTGAGCTCGGGTATGTCACCTGCACGGTTTCTTCGGCACCTGCAAACTGGTTTTGGAAGTATCTGTGAGTCACGGGGACTCAGCAATCTCACACCCGCGAGATCAAGACTATTTTAGCTCATAGGTAGGGTAAAAGGTACGAGGTGGAGCTGCAGCAAGCGACTAGCATATATGGTGGCTAACGTACACAAATGAGAGCGAGAAGAGAAGGCAAAGCACGGTCAATGAACTATGATCAAGAAGTGATCCTAGAACAACCTACGTCAAACATAACTCCAACACCGTGTTCACTTCCCGGACCCCGCCGAGAAGAGACCATCACGGTTACACACGCGGTTGATGTATTTTAATTAAGATCAACTTCGGGTTTTCTACAACCGGACATTAACAAATTCCCATCTGCCACATAACCGCAGGCACGGCTTTCGAAAGTTCAAACCCTGCAGGGGTGTCCCAACTTAGCCCATGATAAGCTCTCGCGATCAACAAAGGATATTCCTTCTCCCCGGGAAGACCCGATCAGTCTCGGAATCCCGGCTACAAGACATTTCGACAGTAATAAAACAAGTCCAGCATGACCGCCCGATGCGCCGACAATCCTGATAGGAGCTGCACATATCTCGGTCTTAGGGCAACACTGGATGAGACTGGCTACGAGTAAAACCAGGCCTCGAGTTTCCCCGCGGTGGCCCCGCAGGCGGCTCGGTTCGGACCAGCACTTAGAGAAGCACTGGCCCGGGGGGGGGGGGCGGCTAAATAAAGATGACCCTCGGGCTGGCCGACCCAAGGGAAAGGGATAGGTGGTAGGCAAATGGTAAAACCAATGTTGGGCCTTGCTGGAAGAGTCTTATTCAAAGCGAATTGTCAAGGGGGTCCCATAAATCACCCGACCGCGTTAGGGACGCAAAATCCGGGAACATAATACCGATATGACGGAAACTAGGGCGACACGAGTGGAACAAAACACCAGCCATAAGGCCGAGCCTTCCACCCTTTACCAAGTATATAGATGCATTAATTAAATAAGATATATTGTGATATCCCAACAAGTAAACATGTTCCAACAAGGAACAACATCTCCATGTTCCAACAAGGAATCAAAGTTCATCTTCACCTGCAACTAACAACGCTATAAGAGGGGCTGAGCAAAGCGGTAACATAGCCAAACAACGGTTTGCTAGGACAAGGTGAGTTAGAGGCTTGGTTTAACAATATGGGAGGCATGATAAGCAAGTGGTAGGTATCGCATCATAGGCATAGCAAAAGAGCGAGCATCTAGCAAGCAAAGATAGAAGTGATTTCGAGGGTATGGTCATCTTGCCTGCAAAGTTCTCAGAGTTGTCGAAAGCTTGTTCCTCGTAAGCGATCTCAACAAATTCCTTTGTCACGTACTCGTCTCCCGGCTCTACCCAAAACAAGAACACAAGCAAAGGAACAACTATCAAACACGATGCAATGCACAAACAACATGATGCAAAACATGGCATGATATGCGAGATGTGGTATGCAATGCATATGCGTGGTCCGGAAGGGCAAAGTTGAACAAGGCATAATCTTGGCAAACCAAGTATGCCACTGGAAAGGTGAGATGATTTTGGTTGAAATCGATATAAAGATCACCGGAATCGGATGCACGGTCTGCAAATGACAAAGCAAAACAAGAATGACATATCTCTGCGATTAACAGCATGATGCTACTTAGCAAGCAACAAGAAATTAAGCTACTGCACCCAAACATATCAGCAAAGCATATGGCAGTGAACTACTCAAGATGCTTGACAAAAGATGAACACTGAGCTACGGCTAAATCACTACATAACAGGTTCAAGCAAGCATGGCAAAAGTGCAAAAGATAGCAGGTTCACAGACTTAGTGAAAATAACATGCCAGAAATTAACATCAGGATGACATGTTTAGAGCAAGGAAACAACCTGCTACAGGAACACAATATAGAAAAACAAGGCATGACATGAATCTACTCAAAACATAGAACAAATATCCCTTACTGACCATGAGCCAAAAAGGACCAGAAAATATAATAACACCCATGTCAATTAAGCAAGTTTCATTACAGTTTTCAGACTTGGCAGAAAACTGGACATGTCAAAAACAGATAACAAGTAGGCATGTTTACGAGCTCGATGCACTCACTACAGAGCATTGCATGATAAACCAAGCATACATACACCAAGAATACATGTCATAGAAGCTATACATGGCAAGAACAACATCATAGCGTGCAAGGATCAACTACAACAAGCTTTGGCAAAATCGAATAACATGTAAACAATCTGCCAGTAACATTTTATAGCAAAAGTAGAGCAAGATTAAGACATGCTATAGCACTCCATAATTACAAACAAGGGTATGAATGGATAGAGAAAATCCATATGTCCAAAACACCCTTACTGATCATGCTCAAAATAGACATAGATCTCTCTGAAACAACATGAACACATAGAATAAAAATAACAGCAGGACATGACTTAGTAAAATACAAAGTCTCTGAAATCAGCAACATTATGAACCCTAGTTTGCATGCTTGTGCTAGTCACCAAAAAGATCAGAAAAATACATGTCATACACCCCTATAAAGATGGCATGGCATATTACAAAACACATGTAGGACTCCAGTTCATAGAATGCACACATCAATCATGGCAAAAATGACAAAAGTGCATCTACTTAAACAGATCTGAAACTAACATCACATAGCTCTCTTCCAACAGCATTTAGGGCATCAAGATGAGCTCAAATGAAAATGCTGCAATCAAATGAAATGATGTACTCATCGAGGCGAACAAATTGACATATTACACGCACGAAACGGAGTAGTATGCAGGGAGTTATGATGCGATGAACATGCAACAAAATAACATCAGAAAAAGACTTTGAGGAAAAATGGGGTCAGCCCTGGAGTTGCACGGATTTCGATGCAGCACGGATCTCGCCGGAGGGGCTCGCCGGAGAGCGGCCGGAGACGTGGAGGAGGCCGGAGGAGGACGGATCTGGCGGGGCGGAGCTCGAGGTCGTCGGATCCGGTCCGGCCCGACCGGATCCGCGGCGAGGCGGCGCGAGGCGCGCGGAGGGGCGGCGCGGGGCGGTCGCCGGCGAGGATGAGCGGCGGCGGCGCGGGTTCGCGCGGGCGGCGCGGCGGCGGGGCGCGGAGCGGCGGCGGGGCGAGCGCGGCGCAGGGAGGCAAGGCGCGGGCGAGCGGGGCTCGACCGGCGGCGGCTGCGGGCTCGCGCGGGCCCGATCCGGGCCCCGCGGGCCTGGCACGGTGGACGGCGGCGGAGGGCCGCGTGGCAGGCGCCGGTTGGACGGGGGCGGTGCGACGGTGACGTGTCGCCTCGCCATTGGTCGGGCGACGTGGCGGCGGGGTGGACGCGTCCGCCGGCGGGCGGACATGTCCGACGGCGCGGAGGGAAGAGGAAGGCTAGGGTTGTGCCGCGAATTTCGGGGAGGTGGACATATTTATAGGTAGGAGGAGCTAGGAGGCTCCAAATGGAGTGCGGTTTTCGGCCACGCGATCGTGGTCGAACGACCGAGATGATGGCAGGGGTTTATGTGTGTTTTGGCCACTTTGAAGGGGTGTTGGGCTGCAACACACACGAGGCCTTCACGGTTACCCGGTTAACCGTTGGAGTATCAAACGACCTCTGATTGACCCAAAACTTGACAGGCGGTCTACTGGTGCTACACCAAGGCCGCTTGGCAAACCTCGGTCCATTCCGAGACCGTTTAACACCCGCACACGAAAAGAGGCAAAGGGGGGCGCCGGGGAACATAGGAGCGCCGGATTGCAAAACGGACAACGGGGAAAAGGCTCGGATGCATAAGACGAACACGTATGCGAATGCGATGCACATGATGACATGACAAGAAATGCATGACAAGGACAAAATGCAAAATGAAGGAAAACCCAACCACGGAGGGAATAACATATCGCATCTCCGGAAAAGGCAAGAGTTGAAGTTACAAATATGGCAAGTTACCTCCGGGGTGTTAGAACACTCCACCACTACGAGAGGATCTCGTCCCGAGATCTAGGATGGCACCGGATAGAAAACGGAAGAAGAAAGAGGTAAAACTAAGTTGCTTCTTTGAAAAAAGAGTGAAACAACGAACCTTGAGAGGTTGACAAAATTGAAAGAAAAAAAATACAATGAAGATGACGAGATTGCAAACACTCCGTAAGATGAGAAGAACATGGGATACAATGAGAACCAAGAGGTTAAGTGACAGATAGATATTGACACCACTCCGGTTAAAACAAGATAGAGAAGGAATAAGAATGATATAATTTGAGCAGCACTCCGACTGAAAATGGAAGGAATTAGAATCATGAACTTGGCAAAATGGAAGCACCTGGATGAGGCTTCGGTTAAAAGAGGAATGATAGACACAACACTCTGGTTAAATGGATAAGCAAGAAAAAGAACATGATCTTTACAAAACGAGGTGATGGGTGAAAAGAGCAACGTCACAATGCCTCCGGAAGAAAGAATAGAAGATAGATCGTTGGAATAAAAGAATGGAGAAGAAAACAACAAGCACTACCTCAAATGGATTTGAGAGAGCATCTTTAAAAAGAAGGATTGAGCGGAGTTGTTGGAAAACCAACAACAAAAGGATATAATCCTCGTGGGCTTATGGACACATCTCAAGACTTGAGGTGAAAATCTGCCACTAACGAAAACAATTGCTTGCTTGAGATCATAAAGAGATGAAAACTTCTTTCACCGAGATAATAGGAGGAAACTTGGATAATAGGCACCACAACAACAACATTCCTTAGGGAAGGCTTTAGGTGAAATATATCCAAAGATAACTCCAATGGAGAGATAGATTGGTTGAAAGATCTCTTGAACGAAGAGAAAATGATGGATTTAAATATCTCATTCTTAACAACATGTGAATCATGAGACATGACCTCAAATTATCAAGAATGACATAATACCACCTCAAAAAAAATAAGGTAGAAAGAATGCGCTTCGGAATGCAAGATGAAGAAATGCTTGAACTCCTCCAAACAAAACAAGTGTTAAGCGCCATGTTTATTTGAGAGTATAGCTTGACGCATCTTGACTCCGAGAGAAATCTTGATGAACAATTGAAGAATGAAAAGGGTCCTTGATAAACCACCATGTAGAGCCTCCATGAAGAACTCCGGTAATAAAAGGATGATAGGAAGAAAGAGAAGTTGAACACAAGGTGAAGCCTTGCAATGATTAGATGGATCTCCGTGGTGATATAATTGCGAGAGATTGGAACTCCGAGGAAGATAAGGTGAAACAATTGAAATCCAGAATTTGAAGAACCTCCGGAATAAGGAATAGAATTTACTCGATGAAACAAGAATAAGAATTACATTATGCTTATCCTTCACCAATTTAAATTGATGACAAGCAACGGATTTGGCATACTACTTATTCTCGTAGAAAAGATTAAGATAGATATGGCGCAAATTTGGGAAGGTCTTCAACGAACCACCGGTAGGATTTAGAAAGAACGAATGAATTTATATGATAACAAAGAAAGAGAACTCTTGAACGAACCACCGTAAGAATTGAAAATGAACGAAGAAAAGATAAAGAAACACCCGGGAGAATTAGCAAATGAACGAAAATGCTTGCTAGGATTTAGATACATGAGAACGAAGAGATCATGAACTGATTAGAGAATATTCAATGATGCACCGGTAAGATTTGGAGAACGACAGATGAAAGCTTGAAAGAATAATTCTGAGATGATGGGCTCCAGAGAATCAAACTGAAAAGACTTCTGAAATGCTCCGGATGGGTGAAAAGAATTCTCACAATCGAAAACAATTATGAGAGGATGGCATGAAGCTAGAACCATGAATCTCGAAGAGAATGGGGCAATATTTAAGAGAAACTCTTCTTCGGTCTTCAAATGCAGAGAATGACGATGAGAAAACACCACCATGAATTGTTGAGGCACTCCGGAATGAGAATTGGAAAGGTTGACCCAATGATGAAAAGAATTTGAAAGATCTTGGAGAAAGACATATGACTGATCGAATACATTCTTACATCACACTTTTAAATGAATTTGAGAATAGCTCCTGGAAAATTAGAAGAGTTAGGTAGGATCCTGGAAAAGACCTGTGGGTTAGGGCCCACTCAAAAGAACCATCGTTGAATGATTGCTTGAAAAGAGAGATTGCACCGGTTAAATTAAATTGCTTGAATGAGATAGCATCCTCAAAAGAAATTGAGTGAATTGAGAATGGAAACTTGAATCTTCTGAGATATCTTCATCACTCCGGAAAAATTGAATAGCAAGAAGTGGATGATTAAGAGGTGCGCCGGTACGAGAAAAAACATTTGAAACAAGGAAAAGATATGATCGACAAAGCTTGAATTGAATCCACCGGAGAAGAAAAGAGAACGGAGAATGATAAACTTGAAACTCCGTTAGAATCTTCATGAGAAACACCGGGTAAGAACATGAAGGAGAAGAATGGAGAGGCTTCACATCAATAAAATGGATACTTGATCAAGGAATCTGCGTCCTTGAAGAAATAAGGGTGGGAGGGCGGGAAAATCCAACACAACTTGGAACGGATGAAGCAAACACCGTTGAGAAGAACTGATAATTGATCTTGCGAATGTTGAAGTGATCGGATCCACTTGAAGAGAGACACACCGGTTGAAAACAGAATTAACATGACAACCTCAATGATCAAGAAGGATTAGTATTCACATAGCCATATGAGAACACCGTTTAGGGAAGGTATGAATCAACACTTGACATCGAAGCAACTCAAATACCACAAATAAAACAAAACAAAGGATTTGACTTGCAAAATAAGCCGGAACAAATACATATGATAGAGATTTACCCAATCCCATATCATGCATCTGTCGGAAAGATATTCTAGGAGCTACTTGAATTCCCACCTATAAACTCCCGAAACTTTCTGGTTTTGCAATCAGGTGTTGGGGATACAGGTGACACAAAATATATCACACAAACTAACAATACCTAGATCCAGCTGTATCCATCCTTCAACACATAACCAAGAAACCTTCGGAAATCGTCTACCTCAACCTTCGAAAAGCATCCGTTATACGAGTTATGGCAATACTCCTGCACTCGCCTCAGTACTGGGCTATCAAGGTTATCTCACCAACAACTGTATAAAAGAGATTTTCGATATCGGCGTACTAAACTCAGGTATTCCAGAACTGTAACGATAAAATTATGACGACAACACCTCGGAGCTCAACTCCCCGGGACACCTCCACTAAACCCCTACTGACAGAAGGCATTAAGACAATGTTGTCATCACAAAACATCGGAACGATTCTAAGATACCCACGTGATCCTAATATTTTTTTAGTGAAATTTGAGAAGAGAAGAGTCAAAACTCTACGTCCGGATGCCTTACCAGAGCGATGAGGAGACTGGGAAGTAAAAAGAATTCCTAAACCCTCCGATACATAATTCCTAAATGACTCAAAACATTTTTCTAGACACAAATCGGCCGCTAAAAACGATCAATCAGTGGGGGCTCCTAAGGTCGGCGAAGGCTCTGATACCAACTTGTAACGCCCTCGATGCGGCTATATCTCCCACGTGTCGAAGCACGACTTAGAGGCATAACCGCATTGAAAGCAATGTCGCAAGTGAGGTAATATTCACACAACCCATGTAATACATAAGGGAAAGAGATACATAGTTGTCTTACAAATCGCCACTTCACACAATACATGAGTAAAGCATTACATCATACAGATACAATCAAGGTACGACTACGGAACCAAAATAAAAGAAGACTACCCCAAATGCTACACAGATCCCCGGTCGTCCCGACTGGGCTCCACTACTGATCAACTGAAACGAAACAACACAATGAACAAGATCTTCATCGAGCTCCTCCTTGAGCTCGGGTACGTCACCTGCACGGTTTCATCGGCACCTGCAAACTAGTTTTGGAAGTATCTGTGAGTCACGGGGACTCAGCAATCTCACACCCGCGAGATCAAGACTATTTAAGCTTATAGGTAGGGTAAAAGGTATGAGGTGGAGCTGCAGCAAGCGACTAGCATATATGGTGGCTAACGTACGCAAATGAGAGCGAGAAGAGAAGGCAAAGCACGGTCGATGAACTGATCAAGAAGTGATCCTAGAACAACCTACGTCAAACATAACTCCAACACCGTGTTCACTTCCTGGACCCCACCGAGAAGAGACCATCATGCAATGCGCAAACAACATGAACACATAGCATAAAAATAACAGCAGGACATGACTTGTGCTAGTCACCACAAAGATCACAAAAATACATGGCATACACCCCTGTAAAGATGGCATGGCATATTACAAAACACATGTAGGACTCCAGTTCATAGGATGCACACATCAATCATGGCAAAAATGACAAAAGTGCATCTACTGAAACCGATCTGAAACTAACATCACATAGCCCTCTTCCAACAGCATTTCGGGCACCAAGATGAGCTCAAATGAAAATGATGCAATGAGACGAAATGATGTACTCGTCGAAACGAAATGATGTACTCATCGCATCAATCATGACAAAAATGACAAATGATGCAACCTACATATTACACGCACAAAATGGAGTGGTATGCAGAGAGTTATGATGCGATGAACATGCAACAAAATAACATCAGAAAAAGACTTAGAGGAAAAACGGGGTCAACCCTGGAGTTGCACGGATTTCGATGCAGCACGGATCTCGCCGGAGGGGCTCGCCGGAGAGCGGCGGGAGACACGGAGGAGGCCGGAGGAGGGCGGATCTGGCGGGGCGGAGCTCGAGGTCGCCGGATCCGGTCCGGACCGACCGGATCCGCGGCGAGAAGACGCGGGGCGCGCGGAGGGGCGGCGCGGGGCGGTCGCCGGCGAGGATGAGCGGCGGCGGCGCGGCGGAGCGGCGGCGGGGCACGGAGCGGCGGCGAGGCGAGCGCGGCGCGCGGAGGCGAGGCTCGGCCGGCGGCGGCTGCGGGCTCGCGCGGGCCCGATCCGGGCCCCGCGGGCCTGGCGCAGTGGACGGCAGCGGAGGGCCGCGTGGCAGGCGCCGGTTGGACGGGGGCGGTGCGACGGTGACGGGTCGCTTCGCCATTGGGCGGGCAACGTGGCGGCGGGGTGGACGCGTCCGCCGGCGGGCGGACATGTCCGGCGGCGCGGAGGGAAGAGGAAGGCTAGGGTTGCGCCGCGAATTTCAGGGAGGTGGACATATTTATAGGTAGGAGGAGCTAGGAGGCTCCAAATGGAGTGCGGTTTTCGGCCACGCGATCGTGGTCGAACGACCGAGATGATGGAAGGGGTTTAGGTGGGTTTTAGGCCACTTTGAAGGGGTGTTGGGCTGCAACACACACGAGGACTTCACGGTTACCCGATTAACCGTTGGAGTATCAAACGACCTCCGATTGACCCGAAACTTGACAGGCGGTCTACTGGTGCTACACCAAGGCCGCTTGGCAAGCCTCGGTCCATTCTGAAACCGTTTAACACCCGGACACGAAAAGAGGCTAAGGGGGGCGCCGGGGAACATAGGAGCGCCGGATTGCAAAACGGACAACGGGGGAAAGGCTCGGTTGCATAAGACGAACACGTATGCGAATGCGATGCACATGATGACATGACAAGAAATGCATGACAAGGACAAAATGCAAAATGAAGGAAAACCCAACCACGGAGGGAATAACATATCGCATCTCCGGAAAAGGCAAGAGTTGAAGTTACAAATATGGCAAGTTACATCCGGGGTGTTACATTCTACAACCGGACATTAACAAATTCCCATCTGCCACATAACCGCGGGCACGGCTCTCGAAAGTTCAAACCCTGCAGGGGTGTCCCAACTTAGCCGATGATAAGCTCTCGCGATCAACGAAGGATATTCCTTCTCCCCGGGAAGACCCGATCAGTCTCGGAATCCCGGCTACAAGACATTTCGACAGTAATAAAACATGTCCAGCAAGACCGCCCGATGCGCCGACAATCCTGATAGGAGCTGCACATATCTCGCTCTCAAGGCAACACCAGATGAGACAGGCTACGAGTAAAACCAGGCCTCGAGTTTCCCCGCGGTGGCCCCGCAGGCGGCTCGGTTCGAACCAGCACTTAGAGAAGCACTGGCCCGGGGGGGGGCTAAATAAAGATGACCCTTGTGTTAATTACTCCCAAGGGAAAGTAGGTGGTGGTGAGGCAAATGGTAAAACCAAGGTTGGGCCTCGCTGGAAAAGTCTTATTCAAAGCGAACTGTCAAGGGGGTCCCATAAATCACCCAACCGCGTTAGGGACGCAAAATCCGGGAACATAATACCGATATGACATAAACTAGGGCGGCAAGAGTGGAACAAAACACCAGGCATAAGGCCGAGCCTTCCACCCTTTACCAAGTATATAGATGCATTAATTAAATAAGATATATTGTGATATCCCAACAAGTAAACATGTTCCAACAAGGAACAACATCTCCATGTTCCAACAAGGAACAAACTTCATCTTCACCTGCAACTAACAACGCTATAAGAGGGGCTGAGCAAAGCGGTAACATAGCCAAACAACGGTTTGCTAGGACAAGGTGGGTTAGTGGCTTGGTTTAACAATATGGGTGGCATGATAAGCACGTGGTAGGTATTGCAGCATAGGCATAGCAAAAGAGCAAGCAACTAGCAAGCAAAGATAGAAGTGATTTCGAGGGTATGGTCATCTTGCCTGAAATCCCGCAAGGAAGAAAAACGAGTCCATGAAGAAGACAAGCGGACGTAGTCGAGCGAATCATCACAACTCTGGAACAAAACCAAAGCTAATGAGAGAAGCAACCCGGAAAGAAACAAACAACATAGTAAACAACCATCACATAAACATGGCATGATGCACAATCAGGTATGATGCATGTCCGGTTTAAATAAGCATGGCATGGCAAAATGCAACAGACAATTCTACAAATTAAGTGGAGTTCAATATGCATCTCCGTTGCATATTGACGAAACACCACGTGACTTATTTAGTTCTCTCTCGGTTATGTACCCAACAATATTAAATGTTGATTAACATGGCAAGGGGGTGAATCAAAATAAAACTACCTATTTAGGCAAGTTTAAATGAGGCCGGAACAACAAACAGCAAGTCCGGAAAATCCTCATGAGCATATTTTAGATTTGGTACTGTTCTGTCCTAAAACATATTTTAATTTAATTAAACAGTAAAACAAAGTGCACCATGTTAAACTAGGCATTTTTCCACCCCATTTACATATAAAGTTTATTAAATTCCGAGTTACGGTTAATTAGTTATGAAATAAAGCATTTTAGCATGGCATTTAAGCAAATTTAAACAAACAACATTTTAAACATTTTAATTGTTGTTATCATGATGCGGATGACATATGCAAGTTTTAAGAAATTTTATGAAAATGTTGACAAGAGCATTATGAAGCATTTGTCGTCGTGGCGGAAACGAAAAAGGGTGCCACGGCAACGACAACGGAAATGGTGCCACGGCAACATTCTGGTTCCAATAACTCGATTGAGATGTCGGTGCAAAAGAAAGTGTCGGGGGGAATCGACCTCCTCGAACACCAATGGGGACAGAGCCCCTTCTCGGTTCGGCGGGGAGCGGAGGCTGCGCAAAGAGCAGATCGAGGCGACACGCACACACAACGATTTTACCCAGCTTCGGGCCGCACTGGTGCGTAAAACCCTACTGCTGCTTGTCTGGTTGATTTGGGTTCTTGCTCGAAAGCGCGAGATGCTACAGTACACTCGAGCTGCTTGCAAGGCTGGACGCGAATGGGTTCCTCCTCCTGAATGGGGGGGGTCCCCCCCCTACGTGCGCGTGGGGTCTCCTTTTATATGCCAAGGGATTGCCCACAGGTGGCAGCGTAGGTGAGGGTAAAAATGGAAAAGAGTTATGTGCATAGTGGCGGCACAGTGCTATCGCACCTAACTCTGGCGGCGGGGGACAAGGGCATTAAATGCCCGTTTGGGCCGCCCAAACAGTGCTGAGGCGGACCGTTAGGGGTGCCCCCGTTTGCCACGAGAGCGGCCTTGTCAGCGTTGCATGCCATCGCATGCCTCTGGCTGCGCGGTGCCCTGCCACGTGCCTCTGGGGAAGCCCCAAAGCGACACGTGGGCGGGTGAGCTGGAGCGCAGTCCTGAGGTGGTGGCTTCTCGCGGCAAAGGGCTTGCCGTGGCTGCTGTCTTGCCGCGCCCGGGTACTTGCCGTTCGCTGGGCCTTGCCGGGGCGCACAGTGCACCGGGGCGAGTTTTCCCTGAGTTGCCCTGGTGGGCCTCCCCGGCGAGCTCCTCCCGCGGGGGTCTCTTGTGCTTCTGCTTGGTCATCCCGGCAAGCTCCTCTTGCCGGGGCCTTGTCTCTCTGGCCCGGCAAGCGCCTCTTGCCGGGGTCTTGCCTTCGTACTTTGTTCTTGAATGGCCAAAAGAGGGCCATGGAAGGTTTTGGCGTTCCCCGGGCCAGCCTTGCCGCGGGGGGGGGGGGGGGGGGGGCTGCGACTGTCCGTGCACAAGTTCGGGGTACTAAGGTACCCCTACTTTAGTGCACCGACAGGAGCCCCCGGGCCTGGGCCATACACGGTGCCGAGCGCTGTTGGGCCAGGCCCAAGACAGTGCACGGACGCCCGTGGCCTGGGTCATACTGCATCTTAACTCCGAGCCCCACGCACCTTCCCCAGATGGCACGCGGCGAACGCGGCGCTGTGGGGGAGAGGCGTGCGGGACGTGGGCGGCGTGCGCGGGGCTGTGCCCCGCAGGCATGCGTCACGTCGCAATAAAGGGGACGATTCGTGCCCTATCCACAAGTGGGGGGAGATGTGGAGGCGCGGTTCGACGAACGAACGGGGCCGAGGCGCGGTTTTCGAGGCGCCCGCTCCCCACGATCACGGGGTAGGGATAGGTCGCCTCACCCGTCGCCTCGGCTCTGCGCGCCTGCCACGCAGTCTCCATGCACTCGGGGTCGTGGCGGTGGAGGCAGGAGGCCGGGCCGTCGCGGGCCGAGACAGCGGGTCGGCCCTAGCCGACTGCTCCTCTTCCGCCTTAATTGGCTAGGTGGGGCGGCCGAGCCCCCACTCCACTCCTTTTCTTGTCGCTGCTGGCCAAGTCATGAGGACGATTCATTAGGGCCGCGACAAGCTTGCTTTTGTAATATAACTCTATCTTAGGTAGTAACTGCACTGTTATTTCCTCTACTTGACTCTATGCTTTGTATGCTTCTACCCTACGTTTCTGGGGACTTGCCGGCGTAGGCCTCCGCCCTGCCGCGGGTGCTGAGTGCGGGACGTCAGCAGCCCGCCAGCGGTGCTACTACCGGCAAGAAACCTTGCCGCAGCTAGTCGCCACTCACTTAGATTGTTCAGCAGGCTCAGGACAAAGTAAGTGTTGCGACTGCGGTCGCAGCACACTTAAGCTGTCGAGCGAGCTCGAAACAAAGTAAGGACACTACTCTGGGTGTAGCACACTTAAGTCATTGAGAGGACTTGAAACGAAATAAGGGCGCAACTAGCCACGAACCGGCCCCTCCGCGCACAGGTTTTCCATACAAAGCACGGTCGTTCGAGGAAGATAACCTTAAAATTTAGGAACTTGGATGCTCAAGCTTTAGCGACTTATCTTTTCCGCGGCTCGCCGCCCGGCAAGGTCGCCTTCCGGCAAGGCGTGGCACGGGGATCGCCGCTGCTTACCGGGGGCCACTGCTGCATAGAGTGTCAGATAATGCATGCAAAGAATAAAGAGCATGAGATCGATAAAGGGTGCGGGGCACATGAACCCAATCTGCACGCAGGGGCTACGCCTGGCTCTGCACAAAGGATCACATGCAACAGCGGCAAGACTTTGTGCAGAAGGGTGGTTGCCGGACAGGGTCCGACAACCGCGCCTTACGGGCGAAACTTACGAAGATGCCCAATGCTCCAGGAGTCGCTCTCCGGAGTGGTATCTTCGGTCTCAAG
Organism: Aegilops umbellulata; assembly: GCA_032464435.1. Taxonomy (NCBI): domain Eukaryota; kingdom Viridiplantae; phylum Streptophyta; class Magnoliopsida; order Poales; family Poaceae; genus Aegilops; species Aegilops umbellulata. The sequence continues at coordinate 92,918,994 of CP136055.1, forward strand.
GCGGACAGTGCCAGGCCTATCGACTCGTTTCACCCGGTAAGGGCCTTCCCACATTCCCGGGACTTCTGGCACCAACCTTGCGGCTATAAAAGCGGCGCAAAGCTTGCTGGTAGTGAGCAGCTTGCATAGCGGCCTGAAGACGGTCCTCCTCGAGGAGCAGCGCACCATCTCGACGCAGCTGCTCTCGCTCGAGCCCAGCGTGAGCGAGCACTTGAGGCGGGCCGTACGCGGGAGCCGTGGGGCTAACTGCCTCCGCTCCATGGAATATAGCGAGGGGTTGCCTGGTATGACCAGGGCTTGCCTGCGCCGAGGAGCCTCGGCGCAGGTTTGGGTGCCGTGGCGTCATGGGCTGGCTCGACGACGCTCGCCCCGTCGCCGGCGCCGTTCCTGCCACCCGCTTGCTCCGGGGGCGGCGAGTTCGAAGCGGACGAAGCGGCCACCTCCGGAGCCTTCTTCTTCGGTGGCATGTCGATGAAGGCGATGGAGATCTAGCCTGTGCGGACACCGGATCAGGTTCGCACAACCTCGACGCCCCCTACCTGGCGCGCCAAAGATGTCAGGGGGAATCGGCCTCCTCGAACACCTATGGGGACAGAGCCCCTTCTCGGTTCGGCGGGGAGCGGAGGCTGCGCAAAGAGCAGATCGAGGCGACACGCACACACAACGATTTTACCCAGCTTCGGGCCGCACTGGTGCGTAAAACCCTACTGCTGCTTGTCTGGTTGATTTGGGTTCTTGCTCGAAAGCGCGAGATGCTACAGTACACTCGAGCTGCTTGCGAGGCTGGACGTGAATGGGTTCCTCCTCCTGAATGGGGGGGTTCCCCCCCCCCTACGTGCGCATGGGGTCTCCATTTATATGCCAAGGGATTGCCCACAGGTGGCAGCGTAGGTGAGGGTAAAAATGGAAAAGAGCTATGTGCACAGTGGCTGCACAGTGCTATCGCACCTAACTCTGACGGCGGGGGACAAGGGCATTAAATGCCCGTCTGCGTCGCCCGAACAGTGCTGAGGCGGACAGTTAGGGGCGCCCTCGTTTGCCACAAGAGCGGCCTTGTCAGCGTTGCATGCCATCGCATGCCTCTGGCTGCGCGGTGCCCCGCCACGTGCCTCTGGGGAAGCCCCAAAGCGACGCGTGGGCGGGTGAGCTAGAGCACAGTCCTAAGGTGGTGGCTTGTCATGACAAATGGCTTGTCGCGGCTGCTGTCTTGCCGCGCCCGGGTACTTGCCGTTCGCCGGGCCTTGCCGGGGCGCACGGTGCACCGGGGCGAGTTTTCCCTGAGTTGCCCTGGTGGGCCTCCCCGGCGATCTCCTCCCGCGGGGGTCTCTTGTGCTTCTGCTTGGTCATCCCGGCAAGCTCCTCTTGCCGGGGCCTTGTCTCTCTGGCCCGGCAAGCGCCTCTTGCCGGGGTCTTGCCTTCGTACTTTGTTCTTGAATGGCCAAAAGAGGGCCATGGAAGGTTTTGGCGTTCCCCTGGCCAGCCTTGCCGCGGGGGGGGGGGGGGGCTGCGACTGTCCGTGCACAAGTTCGGGGTACTAAGGTACCCCTACTTTAGTACACCGACAGAAAGTGTGCGGATGTGTGGAACACGCATGAGATGGGGAGTGATCCCGGATACCGGGTGTCCCACATGACGGTAGAATGGCAAACGAGGAACGTGCAAAGACAAATCGAGCACGGTGCAAGCACGAGCATCTCATACATCACACATGCATCCGTTGACGAGCGGTCGTCTCGGGGTTATACCTTTGAAGCGTGCGTTATCGGAGTGGATCGAGTTCCGTGGTAGGGGTACACTTGTCGAAGGGGAAGTAGTTGTTCACGGGTCGTCGTGGGAAGTTGAGGAAGTAGTCGTTCAAGCGACCGATGGTAACGGTACTCGGTCGTTTTGAAGAGGTACTTGGGGTCATTTGAACTTGCCGATCTCGTCATCTCGAAGGGGTAAATGACGTTCTTAGCGATTCCGAAGACGAGGTAGAGGTACACTTGTTGTAGGGGTACTTGTCGGATCCACGGCGACGGTAGAGGTACAAATGTTCTCGCGGTACTTGTCGGTCCAGTCTTGGTGTAGATGTACATCGCAACCGTAGTGGTACTCGCGGACTTCGGCGCCGGTAGTCGTACACGGTTCGTAGGGGTACTTGGCGTTCTTGGTGATTCCGAAGAAGGCGGTAGATGTACTTGGCGAATCCACAAGGCGTGCACGGGTCGAAGTGGAACTCTTGACAAAATCCACGAGGCTGACTTGGCAAGCAACGAGCACGGCACGATGGGCATGAAGGGCGGCGCTGGTTCTCTGCTCCAACGAAGCAGAACGACGGGCGAGCGGGCGGCCGACCTAGGCGCAGGTCGCCGGATCGGGAGGCGATGGGCCTAGGCAGACCCGAGCAGAGCCGGGAGGAGGAGGTCGCGGGCGACGAAGCAAGGAGGCGACACCGTGGACTGGGCGAGGCGGCGGGGAACCGATTCGGTCAGGCCGGGGTTGAGGCAGAGGAGCAGCGAAAGGAGACTCGGACGGCGCGGCGGCAGGCTTGGGCTCGCCGGCCGGCAGGGCGCCATGGCGAGGAGGCGGCGATGCGAGGCGCGGCTCTTGGCGTGGAGCGGCGCGCCTGCTGTTCCCTGGAGAGGCGGAGCGATGGGGACCGGCGAAGTGGCGAGGAGCGGCGGCCGTGCTCGTGGGGATGAGGTCGGAGGAGGGCCGGCAGGGGCGCGGGCAGGTCGTCTCCAGGCAGAGCTCGAGCTCCCGGCGAGAAAGACGAACGGGGAGGAGGAGAGATGGGGATCGGGAGATGGGGTCGTACTGGCGGCGCGACGGGAGAGGGAGTCTACGAGGGAATCGGGCTAGGGTTAGATAGGCGCTAGGGTTGGGCCTTGGGTGGATCTTGGGCCGGCCGGCCTGAGGCTGCAGCTGGGCTTGCTCCTCTCCCCCTCTTATTCTCATTTTCCTTAGCAGAAAACAAATTAGAGAGAAGAAAAAGAAAGAGAGGGTTAAGGAAACAATTTGCGCACGGGGGTAATTTTCCCGGACTCACAAAAATGGGCTTGTTCCGAGAAAATAGAAAAGGCCAAGATTGAAAGATTTAAATTCAAACTCATTTGATTTGAATTCAAATGATTTGAATAGGAAGTGAGGGTTGGGAAGGTCCAAAAATGTTGAGAATTTTGGTGGGGCTTCGATAGATAAAGAAAGAATTATAGACAGGGTTAGAGAGTCAAAACATGAAGAAGAAAAAGGCCAACAGATTTAACATGCACGTGTGTTGTGGTAAATTCCAAATTAATGGAATATTTAATATAGCTCCCTAATATTGGGAGGATATGTTATAAAGAGGAGTCACCCTTCCCTCGATTTAAACAGATCAACCATCTATGCAATTTATTAGTTGAGTTGAGATGCAAAGATTAATGACATGATGGCATGATGACATGATGGCATGATGACATGATGCAATGCGAAAATAAAAGAGCAAGCACAGAAGAAACACACAGCGAAACCCGGAATATATGGAAGTCTTCTCGAGCATCGGTCTCGGGGTGTCACAGAGAGCCCCTCCGAGATTGGATCTGTCTCTCTGTCTCTCTTTGTTTCTGCATTCCGGTATTCTGCCCTTTCACCGTTTCTTATATATCCGAAGATCCATAACTCCGATTGGATTGAAACTTTCGCCCAGATTTTTCTCTGAAAATTAGCTTTCTTGCAGCCAAAGAAGAGCAGCAACCGCCTTACGGGGGTCCCACGAGGGTCAGGGGCGCGCCCAGGGGGCAGGTGCGCCCCCTGCCTCATGGCCCACTCGGGCACCTTCTCGCGTTGATTCTTCTTCCCATATTTCACAAATATTCCAAAAATATTCTCCATCCGTTTTTATTCCGTTTGATATGGGTTTTCTGCGAAACAAAAAATCATGCAACAAACAGGAACTGGCTCTGGGCATTGGATCGATTTGTTAGTCCCAAAAATAGTATAAAAAGTTGCCAAAAGTATATGAAAGTTGTATAATATTGGCATGGAACAAAAAAAATTAGACGTATCAGATGGCGAAGGGTGGGGGGAAGTGGACCTATCTCTTGGCTGAAATAGGTAATAAAGTGAGGGGTGTTGGGGGACAGACCAAATGAGAATGAGCGGGTCTAGATTTCATGTGCTCACATAGGAAAATGTCGCTGAGGAGATAAAAAATGGGACAAATGCAGACATGTTTCCTGAGTGTTTGCCGCTCTCGGCAAGCACATCTGCCTCACCACTTTATGCCCCTGTTGTCCCTACGCCCATATCGCTACCGTTAATGTAGAATCACATGAAGCATTACGCAATGCCACCTAATGTCACTATAAGTAATGGTCGATATATTGAAGCAATGCCACCACCATTTTATGAAGTGCTTCCGTCTTGCTTTATTTCCCATGAATTGTATTTTCACAGTTACACTTAAATTTCACACCACTAACATTGCTTCATCCCAGTGGAACTACACAAATTTGATTGCACATTCACTGACCATGTGCTACTCTCACTGACCATATTGTTCTGCATGTTAATCTGGTGGGAGTGTTGATGTGATGTGATGCTACTTACTTAAGGGCACTTTCATACTGTCAATCTAGTGCCAATTATAACACAATAGATGCTGTTGTTAATCACACGCCACTGCAAATATATGTCACTGTTTGAATAACCGTATTTCGTATTTGCACAAACAGGGATGTCCGTCTCCATATCGTTTCTATCTGCACAATCAAAAGTACACACCTCAGTTTTAGTAGAACTGCACAAAGTGAGAAGGCTATTCCTAGCTACCGTCCTCTAACCACCAGTCTTCCAGGTATTAATACATTGGTAGTAACTACGTAGAATGACCAACGTAATCTAAAAGAAGCTGATTCGTACGTTTAACTTCTTGATTGCAGTGCAAGGACGAGCGAAAACAACTGCATCCTAGTCCGGAATGCACTTTCTATGAGGTGATTCATGGACCGAGGACTAGCTGGCACGGTTGCAAGGTGTCGGTGTACAAAAGTAGGGTCTCTCCTTCTGACCCCTTTACTTGTCCACGGATAGTCGGAGCCGCGCCCACGGCCACGCTTAGCAGGGCAGAAGAGGGAAGCCGAAGCACAAGACAGCCAAGGCAACGCCAAGACCAGAAACACGAAAGAGCAAAGGGGCGAGGTGGACTCCCCCGGAATGACCCTTGCCGGGGCGGCCTCCGCGGCCTCGGCAAAAGCCTTGCAAGGGCAACTCACCTGATGCCAACGGAGCGCGCCTCCCTTGAGCCCAAGGGTTCCAGCACCATCAACCTCATTGGAACTGAGGCTCGGGAGACACCTCCGTGGTGGCATGCAGATCTTTGTCAAGATCATAAACACACAAGATCAGATGAGGACTAGAAGACGACGATCCTTGGTAGGATCCTAGCCAAGGAAATCCAAGAGACCCCCGGCAAGACGCTTGCCGGGGAAGAGCATGATGCCACGGCAAGACCCTTGTCGGGGCCCCGGCAAGGCTCTTGCTGAAGACACCTATGGGGCCGCAGTAGGGCCCGCACCTACCAAGACTCCACCGTCGTCCTCATGCAGTTGCTAGCTCAACTAGCTGGGCAAGCACCTACGTGGCGACGTGCGGCCTCTACACCGACCCACGAAGCACCTGTGTGCTGACATGCAAATCTTCCTGAAGACTCTGCCGCCGCGCCAGCTGTCGGGGTAAATGACCACGGGTAGCCTAGCCGGCTCCCCATGGCGCTTCAGAAAAATTTACGAGCCGATCCGGCCTCCACAGATCCAAGACATGGAGCTGCCTTCCCCCGGCCGGCTGCCTCACAAGCCGACTATCGGAAGGCGGCCCGACCTCCACCCTCATGAAGGAAACTGCAGGAGGGCCGGCTTCAAGAATCCGGCCACTAGAAGGCCAACTCCAAGAAGCCGGCTCCCTCGACGCGGTCAAGATCGTACCCTCGAAGCTCGCGCCCACATAACGGCGATGGGACGGGGCGTGGCTACAGTGAAGCCTGCCACTCCCGAAACTCGGAGCACGCCTGGCACAGTGCGCCGTATGGGGTAGCCCTAACCCGTTCGGCGCGGCACTGTCGCCATGTTGACTAGGACGCTGTCCATGGCAGGCTGTCAGCGCGGCCCGTGGGCGGCGGGCACCTTTAGACAGAGAGACACCCAAAGGCGGCCGGGCCTCCTCCAGTCGGCCCAAGACATGGCCGGCTTTCCTAAGCCGGCTTGCTCCCTCCCTCGAAGGAGGCGCCTCATTAAGGAGACAAGACGACGTGAGGCTACAGTGATCGCCCGCCCGGCGGCGGCACTGTAGCCACGCTTACCTCGATAAAGCCCTCATCATCAGGATTGAGGCAACAGTAACCAGCCACCGGCAGAGCCCTAGGCCGTAGGGCTCGCCTGTCGACCAAGATGCCGGCAGCCGGCAGGGCCCACCAGCCGGCACGGAAGCCGGCGAACGTAGACGCTGACGGCTGGGACCCGCTCCCAGCCGGATTACCATTGTACCCCCAGGGGGTAGGCCTATATAAACCCCCCGGGGCACCCATGCAAAGGGTTGATCTCTTCTAGGTTACAACACACACAGAGGGAAGAGTAGAACTAGCCTTGCCCTTCTTCTTCCTCTCGCCGAACAGCTCGAGGAGCACCTTGTAGCTACTTGCATTTGTTCATCGAGTGATCATGCGGAGACCCCGCAGAGCAGCAGTAGGGGTGTTATCTCCATGGAGAGCCCCGAAGCTGGGTAAGATTCGCCGGCGTGCATGTCTTCGCCTTATCCTGCTTCCAGGCACCGGCGACGTCTTACTGACTCCCACACAGATAAGCCACCCGTTGGCATATGTCGCACCAACCACCCGACATTTGGCGCCCACCATGGGGCCAAGTGCACCATCGTCCGGAGACCTGTTCTGGACGGGAACCCTCTTCCTTCCCAGCGAGCGTTGCCAGCCCGGCATGCCCGATGGCGCTTGCCACGACGCGCTACCAAGCGTCACCAGCGCCTGCGCAGCAGGCCACCTCGCCAATCCCTTTGGCGAGGCCCTCACCTCCGACGAGCCCGCCTCCGACACGGGCCCTGACCGCCTCATCGGCCTCCTCGGCCAGCTCCACGTCTCCGGCGAGCCTGCCGTGGACCAGGAGTCCGTTGGCTCCACCGATCCGATGCATGTCGACTCCGACACTGCCTCGCCTGACGCCTTCCCCACCAACGTCGCGATCTATGACGACCCGCTTCCCCGAGCCGATGGCTGTGACGTTGCCGCCGTTGAGGTGATGGTCATCAGCCACGGCGGCGCCTCTTGCGAGAATGCCCATGACGCCCCGCAGGAGGCAAACCACGACTTGTCCGTCCCTCTCCTGCCTGGTGCCGACGCCGAGGCACTGGAGGCCCGCCGCCTCGCCCTCCACGCGGAGGGACGGAAGTTAGCTTCCATAAGACGTCTCACCGAGGCTCACCAGTGCGAAGTCGACCGCGCCGCCTTCGGCACGCCGCCTCCTGGCGGGCCGAGCCGAGTCGGCGTCATCAGACAGCGCGGCGCCGCCATCGCCGACACGCTCAGAGTCGACCGCCCGGTCTACGCCACCCCACTCGAGAACCTGCGCGCCACCCAGGCGGCCGCAGACGAGCTGGACGGACTTGGGGCCGAAGAACTCCCCCACATGGTCAGACGCATCCAGCAGTTGATAGACGCAGCCACGCAGCGAAACGATGCCGGCGCCCACGCTTAAAGCCCTCCCCCGCGCCGAGAACACGACGCAACGTCCCGGACGCCGACTGCGGGCAAAACCCGCGCACGACATGAGAAAGAGCCGGCTGCCAGCCGGAGCCGAACCCGGATCTCCATCAGGCAAGACGAAGAAGGCCGCCCTCGAGCCGTGAAGCGGCGGGGCAACCCGCCTCCGCCTCCACCTCATAGGGAGAGATATCCCACCCCGCCGCCTGTCACGCATCCGACTCTCAGCGGCCGACTGGGTCGCCGCGAAGGAGTCGGCGAGAACGACGCCCGCCATCGGATCGACCGCCTGGCACGATCCCTGGCACTAGAAGAAGAATATGATGTCGGCCCGCCTTGCTTTGGCCCCTGCATCCACGACGAGCCTTTCCCCAAAGGGTTCTCGCTCCCAAGAGACACGCCCAAGTACAATGGCTCGGGGATGCCGGAAGATTGGTTGATCGACTACTCCACCGCGGTACGCATCGCGAATGGCAACAGGCGCGTTGCCGTGAAGTACGTGCCCCTCATGCTCCAAGGTACGGCGCGGACCTGGCTCAACAGCCGTACAGCATCAACAGCTGGCTAGACTTCACAGAAGCCTTCGTCCGCAACTTCACCAGCACCTACAAGCGGGCTCCCAAGCCCAGGCAGCTCTCCTTGTGCGTGCAAGGCCCCGCCGAGTCCACTCGCGACTACCTTACTCGCTGGGCCGAGCTCTGCAACTCTTGCGAAGGAGTGCACGAAGTGCAAGCCATCGAGTAATTCACCGCCGGGTGCCGAGAAGGCACCCTTCTCAAGCACAAGCTCCTCTGCGACGAGCGGACTACCCTCGACGAGCTTCTGGTCATAGCGGACAAGTACGCCACCGCCGACTCCTAAATGAAGACCGAGCTCCGGGTAGATGCATCCGAGAAGGTACTCAACCCGGCGCCCAAGACGCCGGCCGGGGACTCCGACCGACGCCCGTATCAGAACGACCACAAGCGCAAGGTCCTGATGCCGCCTTCCACCAGTCGGCAGGTGGCCACGGTCGAGGGTGAGCAGCCCGAAGATCAGCCCCCTCCCAAGAAGCAGAAGGGAGGCCGTCCAGCTTGGCAGCCGGCCTTCTCCTACGAGCAAACCCTCGACGCCCCATGCAAGTTCCACAGCGGCGCGAAGCTGTCCAACCACACAACCCGGAAGTGCCACTGGCTCACCCGAATCTCCAAGGGCGAAGGGCTCGCGCCGCCTCCACCTACTGATCAGCCGCCTCCGGCTCCGCAACAGCCGGCCGCTCGACCAGCAGCCGGAGCGGTGCACGACGAGTTCCCCGACGAGCACGCCGCCTATGTAATTTTCACGAGCCAGCCTGAAGATCGGCGCAGCAGACGCCGAGAGCACCAGGAAGTCAACGCAGTCGCTGCCAAGCCCGCTGAGCACATGCATTGGTCAGAAAAACCCATCAGCTGCAGCCGGGCCGACCACCCAGAGGTGATGCCATCTCCCGGCTCTTATGCGCTGGTTCTGGATGCCACCCTTGCAACCGACAGACGTGCACACCGCTTCTCCCGCGTGTTGATAGACGGCGGAAGCAGCATCAACATCCTGTACCGCGACACCCTGGAGAAGCTCAATGTCAAGACGAAGCAACTCATGCCTACCCGGACTGTGTTTCACGGCATCGTACCCGGCCTATCCTACGCCCCCATTGGCAAGATCAAGATCGATGTCCTCTTTGGGGACAAGGATCATTTCCGCAGAGAGGCCGTCTGGTTTGAGGTGGTGGACCTTGAGAGCCCTTACCATGCACTGCTTGGCCGACCTGCCATGGCCAAGTTCATGGCTGTTCCCCACTACGCTTACCTCAAGATGAAGATGCCGAGTACCAAGGGCATCATCACCATAGCCGGCGATTACAAGAAGTCCTCCGAGTGCGCCGCGGCTAGCAGCCGGCTGGCCGAGTCCCTTGTAATTGCCGAAGAGAAGAAGATGCTGAGCCGGGTAGTGGTCATGGCCGGCAAGCAGCCGTCCCTGTCCCCCGATCCCAAAGAAAGTGATGCCCAAGGTTCCTTCCAGCCGGCCAAGGAAACAAAGAAGATACCTCTTGACCCCGAGCACCCGGAAAGGTTTGCCGCCATTGGGGCAAACCTGAGCAGCAAATAGGAAGGCGAGCTTGTCGATTTCCTCCGTGAGAATCGGGACATCTTTGCATGGTCCCCCAAGGACATGCCGGGTGTTCCGAAGGATTTCGCCGAGCACAAATTACACGTCCGAGAAGGTGCGAAATCGGTCAAGCAACCCCTCCGCCGACTGTCGGAAGAGAAGAGAAGGATTGTAGGAGAGGAGATAGCCCGGCTTCTAGTAGCCGGCTTCATCAGGGAGGTGTTCTTTTCGGAGTGGCTCGCCAACCCGGTCCTCGTGCTGAAAAAGAACAACAAATGGCTCATGTGTATAGACTACACGAGCCTCAACAAGGCCTGCCCCAAGGATCCTTTTGCCCTGCCAAGAATAGATCAAGTGATAGACTCCACAGCCGGATGCGAGCTGTTGAGTTTTTTGGATGCTTACTCTGGGTACCATCAGATAAAGTTGGACCCGGCCGACCGCCTGAAGACCGCCTTCATCACGCCCTTCGGAGCCTTCTGCTACCTGACCATGACGTTCGGCCTGAGAAATGCCGGCGCCACCTTTCAGCGTTGCATGCAGAAGTGCCTCCTCAAGCAACTCGGCAGAATCGCCCACGTCTACGTGGATGACATTGTGGTCAAGACGAAAAAGCGCAACACCTTGTTGGAAGACCTCAAGGAAACATTCGAGAACCTGCGCCGATTCCGGATCAAGCTCAACCTCGAGAAATGCGTGTTCAGAGTGCCAGCCGGCCAGCTCCTAGGCTTCCTGGTCTCCGAACGCGGCATCGAGTGCAACCCTGTGAAGATCAAGGCCATTGAGAGAATGGCGATTCCCACCAAGCTGCGAGACGTCCAGAAGTTCACCGGATGCTTGGCTTCCCTGAACCGCTTCATAAGCCGGCTCGGAGAGAAGGCTCTCCCCCTCTACCGCCTCATGAAGAAGACCACTCACTTCGAGTGGAACGACCAAGCCGACCAAGCTTTCCACGAGTTGAAGAAGATGCTGACCACGCCGCCTGTCCTGGCGGCGCCGACTGAGAAAGAGCCCATGCTACTTTACATTGCCGCAACCAGCCGGGTGGTCAGCACCGTCATCGTAGTCCAACGCCCAGAAGAGGGCCGAGCCCAACCGGTCCAGAGGCCGGTGTATTATTTGAGCGAGGTGCTGTCTGCCTCGAAGCAGAACTACCCGCACTACCAGAAGATGTGCTACGGCATGTACTTTGCCGCCAAGAAGCTGAAGCCCTACTTCCAAGAGCACCCCATCACGGTCGTATGCACCGCCCCGCTCGCCGATATCATAGGTAGCCGGGATGCATCTGGCCGGGTGGCGAAATGGGCCATCGAGCTGGTCCCTTACACGATCTTCTACCAGCCCCGCACCGCCATCAAGTCCCAAGCACTGGCCGACTTCCTCGTCGACTGGCCCGAGACCCAGTACCTGCCGCCGGCTCCGGACTCTACTCACTGGCGCCTGCACTTCGACGGATCCAAAATGCTCACCGGCTTGGGAGCCGGCGTCATTCTTACCTCTCCCAAAGGCGACAAGCTCAAATACACGCTGCAAATTCACTTTGCCGCCTCCAACAATGTGGCCGAGTATGAGGCGCTCATACACGGGCTCCGGCTTGCCAAGGAACTCGGCATACGCCGGATCCTGTGTTACGGCGACTCAAACTTGATAGTTCAGCAGACATCCGGCGATTGGGACGCCAAGGACGCAAATATGGTGAGCTACCGCTTCCTCGTCCAACAGATCAGTGGGTACTTTGAAGGATGCGAGTTCCTCCGTGTACCATGAGCCGACAACGGGCCAGCAGATGCCCTGGCTCGGTTAGGCTCCACTCGGCAGGCAATACCAACCGGCGTCTCTCTGCAACGCCTCCTCAAGCCGTCTATCAAGCCGTCTCCAGAGTCCGATTCCATCTTCGTGCCGCCTAGCCCTGACGCAGCCGGATCCGGCTTTAAGAGCCAAACAGGCGGTCCGGGGACTTCGATAGGCGACGCAGGGACTTCAGCAGCCTGCTCGGGGACTTCCGTAGTCGCACCTGACTCGGGGACTTCCGAACCAAGCTCCGGGACTGCGGTAGTTGGCCCGGGGACTACACCAGCACCATAGGCGGCGGCCGAGTCCAGCATTTCAACACCCAGCCCGCCCACCCTGGTCGCAGTAGCCGTATTGGCAATAGAAGAAGTCACAGCTCCATCATGGGCCCAGCCCATCCTCAACTTCCTGACAAACCAAGAACTGCCGGCTGACGAGACAGAAGCAAGACAAGTCCAACGCCGAGCCGGAGCATACACAATCGTCAACAGAGAGCTCGTCAAGCGCAGCGTCACTGGAGTCTTCCAGCGATGCGTTGAACAAGACAAGGGCATAGCAATCCTCAGAGACATTCACCAAGGTGAATGCGGCCACCATGCGGCCTCAAGATCACTAGTCGCCAAAGCTTTCCGCCATGGATTCTTTTGGCCGACTGCTTTGGACGACGCCAAGGAACTGGTCAAGCATTGCAAAGGGTGCCAAGTCTTCAGTTCCAAGCAACACCTGTCGGCTTCGGCACTCAAGACCATCCCCCTCACTTGGCCCTTTGCCGTGTGGGGTCTGGACATGGTGGGCCCATTCAAGACGGCGCGCGGCGGCATGACACATCTGCTTGTCGTGGTGGACAAGTTCACCAAGTGGATCGAAGCAAAGCCAATCAAGAAGCTGAATGGGCCGACTGCCGTGACATTCAACGCAGATATAACAACTCGATATGGCGTGCCGCACAGCATCATTACCGACAACGGCACAAATTTTGCCAAGGGAGCCTTGGCACATTTCTGCGCGACGCAGGGCATCCGACTGGACTTAGCGTCCGTTGCCCACCCGCAGTCAAACGGCCAAGTCGAACGAGCCAACGGCCTCATCCTCTCCGGCATCAAGCCCCGACTGGTCGTGCCACTGGAGCGTTCGGTCGGCTGCTGGCTCGATGAGCTGCTAGCCGTCCTCTGGAGTCAGCGCACTACCCCAAACAGGTCAACCGGCTTCACTCCTTTCTTCCTCGTATATGGTGCCGAGGCGGTCATCCCAACCGACATCGAGTTCGACTCGCCTCGGGTGACCATGTACACGGAAGCGGAGGCCAAGGAAGCACGAGAAGACGGTGTCGACCTGCTGGAAGAAAGCCGGCTGTTAGCCCTCTGCCGGTCGGCCATCTACCAGCAGGGTCTGCGTCGCTACCACAGCCGGAAGGTCAAGCCAAGATCCTTCCAAGAGGGCGACCTTGTGCTCCGGCTGATCCAGCGAACAGCCGGCCAGCACAAACTGTCGGCCCCTTGGGAAGGCCCCTTCGTCATCAGCAAAGCGCTAGGAAACGACACCTACTATCTGATCGACGCACAGAAGCCGAAGGCACGAAAAAGAGACGACTCCGGCAAGGAGTCAGAATGACCATGGAACGCCAACCTCCTCCGAAGATTTTACAGTTGAAATGCAGTATGTACCACGCTAACTTTTGTACTAAGTACGAGACAATAGGCTCCCCGAGGAGAACTCGGGGACTGCCATCTTTTTATCTATCAAGTGTACCATGCCTATGATTATGTCATTACATTCACTTCTCTCGTCCGGCACCGGGTCCGACTAGTCGGCCCGGGGACTGGCCGCCTTGAGTTATGTTAGAAGTCCTACCCGCGGTCAGACAAGTAGTGTGCCGGCTCCAAAGCCCTCTCTTGCTAAAAGTCGCAGTTCGAAGAATCGGCTCTCCGGCTGGCAAGAGCTAAAGGCAGGAAAGGACGCCCACACGAAAAACGGCTAGGGACTAACGGACTAACATGACAGAAGTCGGCTTTTTCCCACCTCCGACTGACTACAAGAGTAGCCGGCCGGCCGGCTTCCATTCACCTCGCTACAATCTAAGAAAGCTAGAGTACTTGCCTCCCCCCCCCCCCAAAAAAAAGATAGCCGAGTCCTTCCTTAGCCACAGACTGCAGAGCAGCTGCTGGCTGGGAAGGCAGCAATCAGGGGAAGGCGGCAAAGGAAATAGCCTAAGGATAAAAAGCATACGAGAATGGAAGTCAAGCACATGCATGATTATATTTACACCAAAGGCCTCGAAAAGGCCAACATTCAACATAGTTTGAATACACCCCCAGTGGGTGGAACTGCGCAAACTTAATAAAAATTGTTCAAAGAGTAACAAACAGGAAAACAAAGGTGGCAGATCAGGCCAGGGGTGCGACTGGCGTGTCGGGCAGGTCGGCTGAGACAGTAGCACCGGCTGGAGGAGTGGCCGGCTGGTGAACCTCGGCAGGATCAACGCCTCCCGCAGAGGGCGCGCTAGCACGCGCCTCGTTGCTGGAGGCACGGTCTTGCTGAGGCTGGCTGGTTGCTTCGCCGGCTGGCTCGACGTCTTCGCCCTCCTCCCCTTCTTCATCTTCACCCTCATCGCTGGAGGCGATCTCCTTCGCCGAGTCTTCACCTTCCGCCGGGTTCAGCCCGAACCACTCCTCCGGCTGGGCGACGCCGTTTTCGTCCACCTCAAGAGCAAAGACGCTGGTGTCGGTGAAGTCGGCAAGAGCTGAAGCACGACGGATGATAGCCGGCCGCACCTCCACCAGCTCCTCGTCAGCCTCCTCCCGCCAGGTCCTCAGCTGCTACACGTTCAGCCCGGGGTACCAGGCCCGAACGAACTCCAGCGCCCGCCTGGCACCGGATCGGGCGGCGGAGGCCTTCCAGGCCTCGAAGCGGCCAACTGCCACCTTCAGTCAGTCGGCGGTCCGGCTCGGGGTGCGGGGAATCACCTCGCCTGGCCAGAGGGCGGCCAGCACCTATGCTCCGGCACGCTGGAGGCGGCGGAGCATGCGGTGTGCCGGCAGCAGCCGGGCTTGGATCGCCAAGAGTTGCTCCTCAAACGTCCGTCTCGCGTCCGGCGCAATCTCAACCCCCTCCTGCCGGCGTGCCTCGCGGTAGGCCTCGATGGCTTGGGTGGCCGCGACGGAGTGGTGGGGGAAGTAGTCTGCACAAGAACAAAGCAGCACAAGTCAAGAGATGAATCAGAGGGCAAGGGGGCGAGCAAGGAGTAAGGGAGGCGGCTTACGGTCGATCAGATCCTCGATCCGGCTGTAACCCTCGCTCAGCGCTTGCTTTGCCTCAGCCCAGCCCGCCGCTTCGGTCTCAAACTCAGCTTTGAGGGCGGCCTCGCCATCCCGCGCCTCCTTAAGGGCCGCCTTGTGGCTCTCCTCCTGGTCGGCCAGCTTCTTGGCCAGGCGGTCGCGCTCCTGGACTAAGGCGCTGAGCTCGGCCTCCTTGGCGCGAAGGGCGGTCTAGGCCCCGCCGAGCTCCTCCCTCAAGTCGGCGTTGGCCCCTGCAAGCATGAAGGCAAAGGAAGAAATAGTAAGGAAGAAGTCGTCAGGGAAGATCCGAGGCGGTCGCGCTCCTGGACTAAGGCGCTGAGCTCGGCCTCCTTGGCGCGAAGGGCGGTCTGGGCCCCGCCGAGCTGCTCCCTCAAGTCGGTGTTGGCCCCTGCAATCATGAAGGCAAAGGAAGAAATAGTAAGGAAGAAGTC
This sequence comes from Aegilops umbellulata, assembly GCA_032464435.1. NCBI lineage: Eukaryota > Viridiplantae > Streptophyta > Magnoliopsida > Poales > Poaceae > Aegilops > Aegilops umbellulata. Next base: position 92,934,365 of record CP136055.1, read on the forward strand.
GTCGGGGAAGATCCGACCCGACTGCTCAGCAGTCGGCCCGGATCTCGGGGACTACACCCAGTGGGTGCGCTGACGCGCCCCCACAGGATACGAAGAAAACGGAGCACGCACTCTGGCTGTTGGCCAGATCCTCGCTCTTCTGGTGCAGCTCCCGAGCCTGGGAGTCGAAGGCGGCAACACTCCGGTTATGGTACTCCTGGAGGATCAGACAGGATGCAAGAATGAGATAAATGTCAAGACCTAGTAAGTTCCGAGCCGCTTGCTCAGCAGCCGACTTGGAACCCGGGGACTACACCCAGTGGGTGCGCTGACGCGCCCCCACAGGAGAAATAAAAAAGATAAAGCAGCCAAGACCAGAAGACTCACCCGAACGACGGCCCGCGTCGCAAGGAAGTCGCGTGTATATCGCTGCAGCATGGTGGCTTGGGACTGAAGCCGGTTCCGGACCTCCTGGGCCGACGCGTTCAGTTCGCCCGTCTCCTCGTCGGGCGCCCACTCGGACGTGCCGGAACTGGCCGCCTCCAAGGCCTCCGCCGTCCGGCTGGCGCTCGCGGCTCTATCCAGCTCCGACGCGGGGGTAGTTCTCTCCGCGCGCCGGCGTGGTGCCGGCTGCACCTCCAGGCCGGCTCTCGGTGCCAATTCGCTCCCAGCCGGCTGCACCGGCGCTGTAGCCGGCTGGTCGCCCTGGCCCGTCCCAGTCGGCGCCGTCCGTGGCACCTCCTCCAAGATGACCGCATCGTCCTCCCTCCGCTCCTCCGCCGCATGGTCACGGTCGACTCCCTCGGACGGAGGCACGGGGGCGCTAGGGGCCACACTGCGCAGGGGGATGACGAGTTGCGGAGGCGGGTTGCGCGAGACTTCTGCCTCCTTCTCCGCGGCCGCCGCATCCGCCTGGGCCTTGGCCGCCGCATCGGCCTGCTCCTTTGCCGCCTGGGTGGCCCTCCGCTCCGCCGCTTCCCGCTCCTCCCGCGCCTCCTGCGCTTTCCGCGCCGTAGCCTCCATAAGTTCGGCGCGGGGGTCCACGCGGCGGGAGCTCGAAGACCCTCCGGCCGAGTCCATCACGGAGCCGGCAGGACCCCATTCAAGAGAAAGCGGCGCCCTGGCCGGTCGACCAAGAAGGATTTATAAGAAAGCTTCAATCAAAAAGCACAACAGAATACAAGACGATTGGCACTTACGCCGAAACCGCCTGCGGCCGCTTCACGACCTTCTGGAAGCGGGCCGCCTTCGTGGCCGCCTCGTCCCGCCTGGTTGCCACGGCGGTGCCCCTAGGCTTCTTCGGCCGGCTGCCGAAGTACGTCGACACGGCCCGGCGCTTCGGCGCGGCGCCACGGGTGGCCGGCGCGGCAGAAGGGCCCGCGCCTTGAGGATCCGACGCCGGCTGGCGGTGCGGGACGACTTCGACCTCGTCATTGTCTGCCCGGTTCTGGAGGCCAGCTCCGAGCCCCGTGCCGCACACCTCGCCGCCTTCCCCTACGGCGGCGTCTTCCATGGCGGCCGCTCCGAGGTCTGGATCATCGACGTCGTCTACCGTGCGGTCGGGGAGAAACGGGCGCCTCGCCCCTGCGGTCCCGGCCGCCGGCGGAAGAAGAGGATTCGGCCGAAGACAAGCCAGCTGGTCAGAGGCCGGCTACCAAGCGACCGACTACAAAAGAAAAAGAAAGAATAAATGCTTACGACAGGTGGAGGTTTGGCGTGAGAGTACGGCTCCCTGCCGAATCGCCAATCCTCGGCGAGCTTGAAGTTGGCGATGTAATTCAGCAGGTAGGAAACCTCGGCGTGAGGCATCTCCCTGGTGCTCAGCCGGCATGGGTCGAAGCAGTCGCTCATCTGGTAGATCATGTGCGGCCGGCTTTGGAGCGGGAGAACCCGGCGCTCCATGAAGGCGGCCACGAGGTCGGACCCGACCAGGCCCTCCGACTGCACCATCACCTGGAGTCGGGCGACGGTGGCGTTCCCGGCCTGGGACAGCCTCTTGGCTCGGTAGCTCCATGAGGCCGGCCTCGAAGCAGGCAGGCCGGCTACGTAAGGCGGCAGATTGACGAAGTCGCCTTGCGGTGCGACGTTCTTCACGTAGAAGTAGGACTTCTGCCAGAGCTACACCGACTGGATCAGCGGGATGGAGGGGAACGAATTGTTCTCACCCGTCCGCCTCATGGCGATGTAAGCTCTGCATGGGGCGGGCACGCCCGCGACGACGGTGCCGAGTTTGCTCTGGAAGAATTCTCCCCAGAGCTCTATGGTGGGGAGGACGCCAAGGAAACCCTCGCAGAGGGTGACGAGCGGCTGGAGATGGTAGAACTCGAGGAACGAGCGGAGGACTCCGCTCACCGGGAGGCCGAAGCCGCGTATGCAGTGCGAGCGGAACACCACCCGCTCGAGGACATTGGAGCCGTCCCACGAGCTCGACAGGGCCATTGGAGCGGCGTGGCGAGAAGCGAGGCGCGGCGACGGCGGTGTGGCGAAGAGGCGCTGCGGCGACGGAGAGAGCAAGAAGGGAAGGCAAGTGCGAGCCCCTGACGCTCCCCCTCCTCCCCCTACTTATAGCTCCTCGCGGCGGAGCCGAGGAGGCGCGGCGTGGGGGACGTGGGATTAACTGCGCCCACTCCCCCCATGTTCCGCAATTACTGCGCCTTGACGACGTGGTGAAACCGCCGCGGGAAGGCCAACAGACCACCCTGGGCCGCAGAGGATCCACGCTTGGGCCGAGGCCAGGAGTGGCGGGCCCGGGCCTGCGGCGACGTCCCGTCGCGCATGCGCCGTGACAGGCCCTTCCTCCCACGTGACACGCAGGGAGGCGCGCGGTCAGCGCGCGAGTTGGCCCACATTCCCGTTGACGAGACCACGGCGCCCATCTAAGGCGGCACGCTTAAGCAGAACCGGCTCCAAGCTGTCGGCCTCTCAAGATAGGAAGCTGACCGAGCTTCTCATCCCCTTGCCGACTTCGAAGCATGACCAGCTTCGGGGACTATTGTCGGGGTAAATGACCACGGGTAGCCTAGCCGGCTCCCCATGGCGCTTCAGAAAAATTTACGAGCCGATCCGGCCTCCAAAGATCCAAGACATGGGGCCGCCTTCCCCCGGCCGGCTGCCTCACAAGCCGACTATCGGAAGGCGGCCCGGCCTTGACCCTCATGAAGGAAACTGCAGGAGGGCCGGCTTCAAGAAGCCAGCCACTAGAACGCCGACTCCAAGAAGCCGGCTCCCTCGACGCGGTCAAGATCGTACCCTCGAAGCTCGCGCCCACATAACGGCGATGGGACGGGGCGTGGCTACAGTGAAGCCTGCCACCCACGAAACTCGGAGCACGCCTGGCATAGTGCGCCGTACGGGGTAGCTGTGAGCCGTTCGGCGCGGCACTGTCGCCATGTTGACTAGGGCGCCGTCCATGGCGGGCTGTCAGCGCGGCCCGCGGGCGGCGGGCCCCTTCAGACAGAGAGACACCCGAAGGCAGCCGGGCCTCCTCCTGTCGCCCAAGACATGGTCGGCTTTCCTAAGCCGGCTTGCTCCCTCCCTCGAAGGAGGCGCCTCATTAAGGAGAAAAGACGACGTGAGGCTACAGTGATCGCCCGCCCGGCGGCGGCACTGTAGCCATGCTTACCTCGATAAAGCCCTCATCATCAGGATTGAGGCAACAGTAACCAGCCATCGGCAGAGCCCTAGGCCGTAGGGCTCGCCTGTCGACCAAGATGCCGGCAGCCGGCGGGCCCCAGCAGCCGGCGCGGAAGCCGGCGAACGTAGACGCTGACGGCTGGGACCTGCTCCCAGCCGGATTACCATTGTACCCCCGGGGGGTAGGCCTATATAAACCACCCGGGGCACCCATGCAAAGGGTTGATCTCTTCTAGGTTACAACACACACAGAGGGAAGAGTAGAACTAGCCTTGCCCTTCTTCTTCCTCTCGCCGAACAGCTCGAGGAGCACCTTGTAGCTACTTGCATTTGTTCATCGAGTGATCATGCGGAGACCCCGCAGAGCAGCAGTAGGGGTATTATCTCCACGGAGAGCCCCGAAGCTGGGTAAGATTTGCCGGCGTGCATGTCTTCGCCTTATCCCGCTTCTAGGCACCGGCGATGTCTTACTGGCTCCCACACAGATAAGCCACCCGTTGGCATATTTTGCACCAACCACCCGACACCAGCACAGCAGCCAGCCAACATGGCAAGGCAACGCCTCGTCAGCTCAGACGCGCGTCGGAACCAGGCAAGGCGGCGACATCTGGGACATGCTTCCTTGTCGTCCCCGATAAAGCAAGAGGGGCACGTCGGCAGCGCGTTAAATGCGTTTGTCCGATGGTGCCAGAGGATATACTCATCCACTGTACGCCTTTCCACATCCTATGTGCCACTGTGGCAACCCATTTTTCCTATAAAAGGAGGCCCGAGGCGATCAAGAGAGGGATTCGGATCTTTTGGGCAAGTCACACCCCGTAGCTAGCTCAAGAAAACAAGAACACTCAAATACATCCATCAAAGCAGGACTAGGGTATTACGCATCTCCGCGGACCGAACCTGGGTAAACGATCCGTGTGCTACGTGTCGGACCTGCTCTTTGCACAACCTCGCGCCCGCCAACCGTAGAAGGGATCCGAGTGATTCCATAGGTGTCGATTTCCCCCGACATCTTTGGCACGCCAGGTAGGGGGAGGCACAGTTGTGAAAATCTGGTCCGATTGGAGCAGCGGCTTCATCGTGGCCGTCATTCCAAGGAAGAAGACGACCAAGCTTGAGGGCGCCATCTACAGATGCGATGGACGCCCATGCAACGATAGAAAAGCTAAGTTGTGCGAAACTTTAAGCAATTTATTTTCATATATAAGGTTATTGTCCTCGAAGGTCCTGCCCTATGTATGGAAAACCTGCATGCAAAGGGGCCCTTCCGCTATTGGCAACGCCCTTGCCCTGTTTTGAGTCCGCTCAACAGCTCAAGCGGTCGCGACGAGAACGGCAGGGTAGCCTTCCGCAATTGGCAACGCTCTCGATTCTGACTCGAGTCAAGCTCAATAGTTCGAGCGGCCGCGTCGAGAGCGGTAAGGTAGTTCGCCTGGCAGCAAGCATAACCGGCAGGCTACTGGGGATCCGTCCTCAAGGCACCGCGGCCTGGGTTACGCGCCGGCAAGCCTACCCGATCCACGTAGGGTGGACATACAATGGGGGATCAAACAAGGAAATAACATTCATCGTTTCCAAAAGTACTGCAGAGTTATATTAGATCAATTGTTGCTGCGATTCTAACTAAAGATAAAAACTATCTTGGTCCTGAACCTGCAGCGGCGATGAGAAATGGGGCGCCTAATCCCGGCGCTGGCCCTCCACCCTTTGGATTCTGCAGACGCGGCTGATGATGGGCTTGATACGCTCCTCGAGCATCGCGAGGTCCACACCTTCCGGCAAGCTCTCTAGCGCGGCGTCAAAGTCGAGGTCGGGTTTCCAGTACACCGCCTTGGTGAGGACTTTGAACATGGCGCCCCGGCAAAGCTTCCGGGCCTCGTCGGCCAGAGAGGCTGCCCTATTGGAGTGAAACTACTCCAGGGCCCCGAAAACACCCATGAAGAATATGGCTAGCTTGGTGTTGGGACTCACGTTGCGCACCTGGGTGTACCTCACATTTGGCATCCCCATGGCAGCCAGCTTCGCGGTGATCCTACCGGCGACGTCTTCGAGGCGGCTGATCCAACGGTCTCGCCCTGCACAAAATCCTTGTGGTTGGCGGCTTCATTCTCCGCAGCTGCTTCTCGGCCTCCAGATCCTTGGCCAGGGTCTCCTCCCGGGCCTTGGCCTCTGAGAGCGTCCCCTCATGGCTCTCCAGCTTCAGCTTCAGGTCCTTGATGGACTCATTGGCCATGGAGAGTAGCCCGGCCTTGCTAAGACCATGGCCTGTGCGTCAGCTCCACGGCCTGCCTCTTCAGCTTGTCCGGCTCCACCTCCAACTCCTTCACCTTGCCAGCGTTGAACTGAGTCTGGGCGTTGAGAGCCTCCTCGTGCTTCTGCTCCAGCTACTGGGTCCGCTACAGGACAAGCTTCTCGACCTCCTCGTCCTTGCCGCGGAGTGTCGCAGCGAGCTTCTCCTCGCGAGAGGCAAGGTCCTCCTCCTGGGAGTTTAGCACGGCCTGTTGCTGCTGCCGAGCAGCCTCGGCCTAGGCGGCCTGCTGCTGCGCCAGCTCCTTGGCCTTCTCAATGTCAGTCCGCTTCATGACAAGCTCCAGCTTGCGCTCTGCGAGCACGTCCTGGGTGACCTTCAAGTCCTTATGGGCTTGGCGGAACCAAGCATGCGCCTCGGTGACGCGCTCCTCCAGGTCTGCCTCCGCTTTGTCCACCACCGCCATCCTAGACTTGGCCTTGTCCAGGTGAGCGCGATGAAACGCCTGGAGCTTCTGGAAGTTGGCGCTCATGGCCTAGAGGATCCGCCCTTCTTGGGAACCACCACCGTCGGTGCTCGGCTCGTCAACGACTTTAAGCCCGGCGGCGGCAAGCAATTTGTCATCAAACACCTCCCCCTCAACGGGTGCCCTGGTGTTCGCCGTCCCCGGTAGATGGACGAACAGGTCGTCAGTCACCTTCAGGTACTGGCCTGAGCCAGAGGCAGCGGAGGAGGAAGGTTGGTCGTCAACCACCTCCTCCTCGGCAGCGGCCTTGCCGGCCTCCCAGGCGGGCCCCTTTCCGGCCTCCTCGGCAGTAGCCTTGTCGGGCTCCCCGGCAGGCCCCTTGGCGGCGTCTTCAGCAGCACCCTTGGTGGCCTCCGCGGCAGCAATCTTGTCGGCCTTCGCCGCGGCGTCCCTGGCGACATCCTCGATGACGGTGTCTATGTCCTCCCAGTCTGCCGAGGGAGGATCTGGATATCGAGAAGGGGATGAGGCAAAGCCAAGATCAAGATTCAAAAAGAGGGACAGAAGGCGAGTGACTTACCCGTGCGAGGATGGGAAGAAGAGGCCCCCTACCTGCCAACATCTGGCGCCAAGGCCGAGCTACCAGCGCCCAAGTTTGCCTCCTCTTCCTCCGTGTGCGTGGGCCCGGTGCTTGGCACCCTTGTCGGGGACGCCCATCGGGGCGGCGTGGTCGATGGGGGCGGCATCTTGGGGGTAGCCCTTAATGGCTCCTCCTGCTGCTGTCCTCCTGCAATTACGGCAAGGTCAGCGTCAAGGGATCGTACCCCCAACACACGTTGACGAGGGGCGAGTGATGAGCTTACGTTGGGGGCTGTGCCGGGGGCTGCTGTCCGGACGGCTCAACACCACCACCGGTGTACCGGAAGTGCCTCCCGGGGACTGGCCGCCCGCCGAAGCCCTGGCCCTCTTCACCATCTAGGCCAGCGTCTCCGCATCCCTGCAAAGCTGAAAATAAATCAAGATAAGCGACACAGTCTGAGAAGACAGAGGTGACGAAAAGGAACAAGACACTTACTCATCCTCCACCTCCTCTTTTGCTGCCTTCCTCTTCCTCCTTGGGCTGAGGGACCCAAAGTCGAAGATGACCTCCGTGTCGATGTCTGCCAGAGGAGGGGAAAGGTGGGGTCTAGACGCGCTTGGACGAAGAAGAGGCAGTTGCTTTCTTCTTCGCCACCGGGGCCTTCACCAACTTCCTCGCCGCCGCGGCCCTTGTCTGGCGCATTGACCCCTCCTGGGTCTGCTGCAGTTGTGCAGCCCTGCCAGGCCGGACCGGCTCGCCGGAGCTGGCCCACCACAGGACTCGTCCTATCCCCATGGCCGGAGGGTCGACAGCCATGACCTCCTCCGATGACGACTCATCGGCCACCTCCTCAATAAGAGGGGCCCCGGTGCCGGTGCTGCATGCCTCCCCTGCGGACTCCGCCACTGGGTGAGCTCATTTTCCTCCTCGGCCGCCGGGGCCATATCCTCCACGCCACCGGCGCTACCGGCCTCCTTGGCGAGCTCCGCCTTCGCCGCCCTAGCAGTGATGTAGTCCAGCTCCGCCTGGGTGGTGTCCTGGACGACCAGCGGCTCGTTGCGGACGTACTTCTCCACCAAGGTATAAAAAAAGTCCTGGACTTAATCCACCGGCGGCTCGGCACAATTTGGGACGAGGCTGTGCGCGTTGAACTGTGGCATTATGGCAATGATGTCATTTCGGCGCGAGTTATTGCTCAGTTGGACCACCCCCGCAGGCAACCCAAACAAGGGACCCTTGGCGACCTTGCCGGACCGCTCGACCTTGCCGTCGCGGTCCACGTCGAGCTGGAAGAGCCACTGGCAGAAGTGGGCGTGCCCCATCACCGTGAGGTTGTGGTCCAAGCCGGGGCGAAGCCTCATGATGTCGGTGGCATTCGTGAAGAGCCAGGCCGGCCTCCCCTTGTTGTGCAGCGGAGCATTTCAGTGGCGAATGAAATCCGCCCCAGTCATCTCAAGGGTGAGCCCAGCCTCGGTGAGGCGAAGAATCCTGGTGGTGGCGACCGTGAGCTTTGCGTCATCGGCGTTGACATTGCCCCAGTCGTTTCTGTGAACCAGCAGCGCCTAGAGAAACTGGCAGAATTCCTGCGGGTCCTCCTCCTCAATCCAGCACCACTAGCCCTACCACTCCTCCCACCTCTCCTTCTGAGCGCCCTCCGGGTATGTCCCCTTGGACCTTGGGATCCAAGCGACACAACGAGAGATGGCGCCTCCCTTTTGGATTCGAGGATAAAAGTAGTGGCGGAAGAGCGCCGTGTAGGGGAGCACTCCGGCGAACCCCTCGTAGAGATGCGCAAAAAGAGCCATGCACGCCACGGCGTTTGGAGTAAAATCCAGAAGGTCGAAGCCAAAGGTGTGCATGATATCATTGAAGAAATCAGAGAAGGGGGGGTAGAGGCTGCAAGAAAAGTAGTCGCCAAAGAATGGGTACCAATTTGGGCCGGCTTTGGCGAAAGCAGCAGGGATGACGCGCGTGGCCGGATACCCCGTCGTCTCCCCCCCATCTTGCACCCCCACAGGTGCTTGAAGTAGTCCCGGAGATGGACCGCATCGACCGTCGTGGGGATTTAGGCAGATTGCATCCGCCGCGCCGCCAAGTCGCTCTCTGGAGGCTCCATCGCCCCAGCTTCCTTGGCCACTCCCTTGCCTTTGCTGGTTTTGGGCGCCATGGAGTCTTCGAGACGTGAATGGGGAAGGACGAAGAAGGCGCGGCGGCGGCGAGCAAAGGCAAGAGCTTGAGAGGGAGGAAGAAGGGGACGGCGGTTCCGATATTGGAGAAAGCACGGAGGGTAAATGAGCAGCGCGCCCGCGGTTATTCCTTTTTACAGGGAAGGCGCGGGTCGCCTCTTTTCCCATTAACTGTGATGTGACGCATGCCTGCGGGAACCGCCCCATGCATGACCCCCACATCACGCACAACCCTCCACGTCGCGTATTCGACGCGGGTCGTGGGGAAGTGCAGCGGACGAAAAAATTACTGCGGTAAAAATCCGCCCCGCCTACCCACGCACCGTTCTAGGCCTGGACCAACAACGTGTCGCGCTTATGTGTGGCCCAGGCCAGGGGGCTCCTGTCGATGTACAAAAGTAGGGGCCCTCCTTCTGACCCCTTTACTTGTGCACGGACAGTCGGAGACGCACCCACGGCCATGCTTAGCAGGGCATAGGAGGGAAGCCAGAGCACAAGACAACCAAGGCAGCGCAAAGACCAGAAACACGAAAGAGCAAAGGGGCGAGGTGGACTCCCGCGGCAACACCATTGCCGGGGCAGCCTCCGCGGCCCCGGTAAAAGCCTTGCTAGGGAAACTCGCCTGACGCCAACGGAGCGTGCCTCCCTTGAGCCCAAGGGTTCCAGCGCCATCAACCTCATTGGAACTGAGGCTCAGGAGGCACCTCCGTGGTGTCATGCAGATCTTTGTCAAGATCATAAACACACAAGATCAGATGAGGACCAGAAGACGATGATCCTCAGCAGGATCCTAGCCGAGGAAATCCACGAGACCCCCGGCAAGACGCTTGCCGGGGAAGACCACGATGCAATGGCAAGACCCCTGCCGGGGCCCCAGCAAGGACCTTGCTGAAGACACCTATGGGGCCGCAGCAGGGCCCACACCTTCCAAGACTCCACCGCCGTCCCCATGCAGGTGCTAGCTCAACTAGCTGGGTAGGCACCTTCGTGGCGAGGTGCGGCCTCTACACCGACCCAGCAAGCACCTGTGTGGTGACATGCAAGTCTTCCTGAAGATTCCGCTGCCGCGCCAGCACAGCAGCCGGCCAACGTGGTGCAGCAACGCCTCGTCAGCTCGGACGTGCGTTGGAACCAGGCGAGGCGGCGATAGCTGGGACGTGGTTCCTTGCCGTCCCCGATAAAGCGAGAGGGACACGTCGGCAACACATTAAATGTGTTTGTCCGACGGTGCCAGAGGATAGACTCATCCACTGTATGCCTTTCCACCTCTTGTGTGCCACTGTGGCAACCCCTTTTTCCTATAAAAGGAGGCCCGAGGCGACCAGGAGAGGGATTCGGATCTTTTGGGCAAGTTACACCCCGTTGCTAGCTCAAGAACACAAGAACACTCAAATACATCCGTCAGCAGGACTAGGGTATTACGCATCTCCGCGGCCCGAACCTGGGTAAACGATACGTGTGCTACCTGTCAGACCCGCTCTTTGCACAACCCCGTGCCCGCCAACCATAGAAGGGATCTCAGTGATTCCATAGGTGTCGATTTCCCCCGACACATGAAGGTTTTTGGGACAGGTGCACAGACAAGAGGCATTGTGGTCTGCTTATTTCTGCAAATGGAGGTGCTTAAATTTAGTGTAATGCGCAAGAATTTCAGCTGGTCTGTACACTACATGGTTCAGTTCAGCTTTCCAGCTGAGAACACAATTATAATTGCTTATTCTGGAATGAGAGAACCTAACCTTGGATGGTGGCAACAAGAAAAAAAACAGAGTGAACTCCAGGAAATTTAAGCCTCCCGGGAGGCCCTTTGCTCAGAGAAGCCTTGCTTGTTTTTTCCTGATTTGTAAACCTTCTCACAACTTTTCTTTTTCTGTGAACTAGTATATGTTTGTTATGTGTTATAAATCATTGAGATGTATAAAATTTCTTAACTTATGCTTTTCAAGTTTTTTATGAAGCCAAGTTTAATGTGAGGGTTCCACATGAACGCTGGACTAGCGTGTGAACGTTTGGAATTTACATTGTGGCCTCAGTTAACTGCATGAACCACTGTAACAAGATACGTAGTTGCTTATATGTCAGACAACAGATTATTGATTGTTAGCTAGTCGATAGCCTACTGTTGAAGCGAGCTGAGACAATGTGTCGTGTTTTGCACAACTTCTTACAAGTGGGGTAGCACCAATAATGTTTACAATTACTTATGTATCATCAGCGCACAGTTCTCGAATGAGTATTCTATTTCATGAAACACACATTGCTCGTATGATAAACCGTAAAAACTTATGTCTTACCATGCCATATTCATGAAAAACTAGTGAGGATGCATTTGTTTCGGCAACAATTACGATGGTTCTCACATGATTCATGGGCACACAAAAGTAGCAGCAGTTCCCATAGACGGATTCAAACAGAGTACTAGCCCCTGAGGGCTCGATAATAGGCAAGGTTCAGATAGTTAGACACAATCCAAACTACTATTAAACACTAGTTGGGGCAACTATTTCATGCCTCGGTCTAATTTGGGCTGGACACAAGACGGACCTTTCCATGAACATCATCGAGGAAGTCCGGTAGCAGGTCAATCCTGTGAACCTTCATGAAGATAACCTTGTGTCCTTGCCACTCATAAACTTTTTTGTGGAGGCATGCCACGTCATCTTCCTACGTAAGCTTGACAAGAAGTGTATGCCTCACAAACGAAGGAGTAGCTTTGAACTTCTTATGCTTCAGTACACCCTGGACAACACGCCTGACAACAGTGAGGCTGGAATACAACTCAACATCGGTATAACCGCAAATGGCTTGCAGGATCCAACAGCCTAAGAACTCTGTTTTCCCAATGCGTATATTCAGGTCATCCGCCTCATAGTGAGTGACATGAACAACCACACAATCCTTGTCTGCATCAGGGCTCTAATTGAAACAGAAACAAATTCTGAATTACTTTCCAGTATAAGAGACACAAGTTATTTAAACCACTATGTATAGCATGGCATCGAAGCTAATAGAATTTTGCATGATTCATCAACACATACCTAGATGAAAAACCACAATCGACTTCGGCAAAGAAGAAAATCACCTTGGGAAGCTTAGCGGGGGGGACACATCCTCGAAGGTGGAAAACTGCTCCTGAAGTGCCACGGGGGCTGTAACCTCAAACGGGTCATTGACCATCTCAGTAGTGGCCGTGAGCGTATCTTGGGTCTGCTCGGTGGCTGGCTCCATCTTCTTGGAGCTCTCTATCTCGTGGGGATCAGCCTCCCGTGTCTGCTCCAATATCGGCACATCTTCGCTTGGTTCTCATTGGTCCATCATGAAACTGACGAATACTAGGAGACCACTGAAAGGAAAACACAATCGCAATGACAATGAAACAAAAAAGAGAGTGAGGATCGGTTATTGCTTTGCAGAAGTTCTTTTTTTCTCTGAACGAAAATATACCAATATCACGGATCCACTTACCTTCCCTTCGTTGGGAGAGAAGAACAGTGGCAGATGCGAGTGTTGGCTTTCTTGAAGACGGTGAGGGAGAAGGGGATTCAGTGAAGAGTGAAATCATGGTTGCTTCGTCCATCAAACATAGACTGCAGAGAGGTGGGGTTTTGTGATACGACGGCTCGTTACTGCCGCGCTACGACCGGGGTGACTCTCCGCCTGCATACTACCTTCTAATTTGGTGGATGGCGTTTGGGCCCGCGCGTGGCATGGCCCGCGTGTTGGTGAACAAAAGTAAAACGGCATTCAGTAGAGGGAGACGTTTCGGTGACCTAGGAGGAGCCAGAAGCAGTAGTGTATCCACTGTACTAGTAGTATTTGTTTTTCTGTTAGCTGTAGAGTGTCTCCACTGTACTCGTAGTAATTGTTTCTCTGGGCCCAAGACAAAACAACCCATCCACCCTAGTAAATAATAAAATCTATTCAAAAGCCCATATATTTACTTAATGAGAGGCGCTACCTACACCCAGCACACCGCCCCCCAAAAAACCTGGGTGCTCTTCTTCCTCCTCACTCCCACCCACCTCATGTCAGCTCACTCCACTCGTACCGCCAAATTCCTCACCTCACTCCTACAAAAAACCCCAACTCCCCTTCTTCCTCACTACTACAGAAAACCCCAGCTCCCCTTCTTCTTCACTCGCACTACAACTAGGCTCGTCATTCGTTACTCTGCTCAAATCTGTGAGCGCGACGCGACACCCTCGAGGAAAATGGCGACGCCTGTTGTAGATCATGCACCCAACAGCGCGGGGAGAAGCAGCGACCCCGCCCCCACAGGATCCCAGCAACCCGTAGAATCTCGGGTGGACCACATCAGCGATCTCCCGGACACCGTCCTTGGGGAGATCATCTCGCTTCTCCCCACCAAGGATTGTTGCCGCACCCAAGTCCTCTCAATTCGGTGGCGCCCTCTATGGCGCGTCGTGCCCCTTAATCTCGACTGTCGTCAGCTATCTCTCTTCAATTATTTTGAAATCCCCAGAACCATCATCTCCTCCCACCAGGGCTCCATTCAAAGCCTCTGCATCCCATCATGCTACCTTAGCAAGCATACGATGCCCTGCACGGTGGACACCTCACTGAAATCCCCTGAATTCACAGAACTACAGCTGCTTGAGTTCTACTATTCCCCTAGAAATCACCAACCAAATACCGAACGCTATCTACCTGTGCGCTTAGCACCGATGTCCATCTCACGGTTTTCCACCTCTCTCCACACCGCCACCTTTGCGCTGTGCGACCTACCATACAATATGGTACTAAACCTTCAACTCCCATTTCTCAAGAAATTTTCACTTGTGCGGGTTCGTATATCGGAGGCCTCATTGCACAGCATGATCCACTCCAGTTGCCCTACCCTGGAGTGCTTGGTGCGTGTTTTCATGGTTACAATCGGTTGTCTCCAAATAAAGTCGCCTAACCTTGTAAGAATTGGAATTTCTTTTGACGGAAGGCAGCTCATCATCCAAGATGCCCCTTCACTTGAAAGGTTGATTCTTGATTCTAGTTATTCACCATCGCAAATAACCGTCCTCTCTGCGCCTAAACTGGAGACCTTGGGTGTAATACATGATCTCTGTGCTCATTTCAAGATGGTGTTTGGCTCCACGGTTCTTTAGGTACTTTATGTTATCATCTACACTTGTAACCATAAGCTGCATTTTAAATTTCTGCGCATAAGTTATATATCATCTCGGAGTACACATTTTGTACTAATATTATGTTCTATTCTCAATGAAGAGTTTCTCCAAGGATAGCCTATCAATGGTGTTGGATTCTTTCAAGATCTTATATATCCAAATGAATATTTTTGATCTGAACAAGATTACTGGCTTGCTGCAATGCTTTCCATGTCTGGAGAAGTAGTATATAAAGGTGATAATTTCAAGCACATTGGAAGCCCCCATATAGTGTACTAGAATTAAACATTCAGCTGTTGCTCTTTCCACACTCTTTTTTTAGACCTTAAGTGTTTTCAATCTTCATGTCTATTTAGGCAACAGGGCGGGGCAAGAAAGTTATAACCAATCGGTGGATTCGTAAGCACCAAGATTTTCTCACTTCTCATGACATTCGATTAAAGACAATAACGCTACAATGATATGTAGCCAACCATGCAAACACTAGATTTTTCACATTCTTCCTGCTAAATGCGAGGTTACTATTGTCCATCAGGCTTAAGTTTATCAGCAACATGGTTTTGATGGATGGGTATGTCGAAGAGCAAAAAAAGGAGTTTCAGGTGGGCAAAAGAGCTTCTAAATGTGTCGGGCTTCTATTTACAACATATTGTGGTCATAATCCAGTAAATTTTACGACTCAGGATGTTCATTCTATGGACCTGACTGATGCATTTGACTGTGACTGCCGAAAATAGTGCTGGAGTTAGATGTTGTTGCCCTTTTCAACCTGGGTTTTATCTAAACCAGATGAACAATTAACCCTCATGCTTTTGTATAGTTTGTAAGCTAGAGTTAGATGTTCTTGCCCTTTTCAACTCAGCTGTTACGGTCATATTTTCTTTGAAACAAGGCAAATGGCTTGCCATTCATTTAATTTAGAGTGAAATGTTGTAACAAATCCCAACCAAGGGAAAGAACATCACTCTCGTCGGCTTCTTTAGCTCACTGTGCAATACAGAACCCAAGTGATTAGCCCCCACCAGCACCCACAAACTTATTTCGAACTAGCGCACCAAATGGTTGTAAATTTTCATAGGAAAGGTTGCATGACCGTGAAAGATTTGGACTGACATTTGGGACCCACGAGGAAACAGCCTGTGCAAGGTGGTGTCGACTTACTAGCTAGTCAAGAAACGATTCTGCCTACCAACCGTTGGATTGACATCCAACATCTGTCGTGTATCTTCTATCTCTTGTCTTCTGAAGGAAATATGCCCTAGAGGCAATAATGAAGTTGTTATTTATATTTCCATATATCATGATAAATGTTTATTATTCATCATTAGAGAATGATGTGATTGACTTGACCCATTCTATTAGCTTAGCACTTGATCGTTTAGTATGTTGCTATTGTTTTCTTCATGACTTATAAATGTTCCTATGACTATGAGATTATGCAACTGTCGAATACCAGGAGGAACACTTTGTGTGCTACCAAACGTCACAATGTAACTGGGTGATTATAAAGGTGCTCTATAGGTGTCTCCGATGGTACTTGTTGAGTTGGCATAGATCGAGATTAGGACTTGTCATTCCGATTGTCGGAGAGGTATCTTTGGGCCCTCTCGGTAATGCACGTCACTATAAGCCTTGCAACCAATCTGACTAATGAGTTAGTTGCGGGATGATGCATTACGGAACGAGTAAAGAGACTTTCCGGTAACGAGATTGAACTAGGTATTGAGACACCGACGATCAAATCTCGGGCAAGTAACATACCGGTGACAAAGGGAACAACGTATGTTGTTATGCGGTTTGACCGGTAAAGATCTTCGTAGAATATGTGGGAGCCAATATGAACATCCAGGTTCCGCTATTGGTTATTGACCGGAGACATGTCTGGGTCATGTCTACATAGTTCTCGAACCCGTAGGGTCCGCACGCTTAACGTTCGGTGACGATCGATATTATGAGTTTATGTGTTTTGAAGTACCGAAGGTAGTTCGGTGTCCCGGATATGATCGCGGAAATGACGAGGAGTCTCAAAATGGTCGAGACATAAAGATCGATATATTGGATTACTATGTTTGGACATCGGAAAGGTTTCGAGAGAGTTCAGGCATATACCAGACTACCGGGGGGTTACCGGAAGCCCCCGGGGAGTCAATGGGCCTTAATGGGCCATAGTGGAAAGGAGGATGAGGCGGCCAAGGTGGCCCCCCAAGCCCAACCCGAATTGGGAGGGGGGCCGGCCCCCCTTTCCTTCTCTCATTCTCCCCCTTCCTTCCCTCTCCTACTCCAACTTGGGAAGGGGGAATCCTACTCCCACCGGGAGTAGGACTCCCCACTTGGGCACGCCTAGGAGGCCGGCCCTCTCCCCCTCCTCCACTCCTTTAAATAAAGAGGTGGGGGCAACCCATAGACAAACAAGTTGATCATTGATCTCTTAGCTGTGGGAGGTGCCCCCCTCCACCATAATCCACCTCGGTCATATCGTGGCAGTGCTTAGGCGAAGCCCTTCGCCGATAGCTTCATCATCACTATCATCACGCCGTCATGCTAACGAAGCTATCCCTTGACACTCTGCTGGGTTGTGAGTTCCTGGGACGTCACTGAGCCGAACGTTTGCAGATCGCGGAGGTGTCGTACTTTCGCTACTAGGATCGGTCGATCGTGAAGACGTACGACTACATCAACTGCTTTGTCATAACGCTTCCGCTTACGGTCTATGAGGGTACGTAGACAACACTCTCCCCTCTCGTTTCTATGCATCACCATGATCTTGCGTGTGTGCAGGATTTTTTTTGAAATTACTATGTTCCCCAACATCTTCTTCCTCTAGCCGCCCAAACCAAACAAACCCGTCGGCTCCGCCTGCTCCCGTCTCCCATGGCGGGCTGCGCCTCCGCCGCCCTACCATACCCTCCAACGTTGGCCAGTCCCTTCATCTATTCCCCCACACGTCATGTTATTCTCCGGCGATGTCAGCACCAACACGCACCCGAACCCGATGAGGGAGTCCTAGATTAAGGGGTCCTCGGGCGTGTGGACTATGTAACATGGGCCGAACTAATGGGCTATGAAGATACAAGACAGAAGACTTATTCCCGTGTCCAGATGGGACTCTCCTTTGCGTGGATGGAAAGCTTGGCGTTCGGATATGTAGATTCCTTCCTTTGTAAACTGACTCTGTACAACCCTAGTCCCCTCCGGTGTCTATATAAACCGGAGGGTTTAGTCCGTAGAGGCGATCACAATCATATAGGCCAGACATCTAGGGTTTAGCCATTACGATCTCGTGGTAGATCAACTCTTGTAATCCTGACATTCATCAAGATCAATCAAGCAGGAAGTAGGGTATTACCTCCCTCAAGAGGGCCCGAACCTGGGTAAACATCGGCCCTAGACGCAAAGTTCGGGACCCCCTACCCGAGATCCGCGGTTTTGACACCGACATTGGTGCTTTCATTGAGAGTTCCACTGTGACGTCGAAGACAGGATTGTTGGCTCGCCTTTTTATTAGGGACGGTATCACCTCTGGTGGAGCCCTGGCCTCATGCCAAACCCTCCGGCTGGGCGGCTTCACCATGATCGCCTGCTCGGCTATCAAGCCAATGATGACGTCTCAGGTCATTGAAAATCGTCTCCATGTCGACTCCGAATACTCCAAACAGATGGATCCAGCAGAGTTGTCGCCTTTAAATGAACTCCTGGATCGCATCACCACCATGGGGGTCGCTACAGACTATGATCATATTGGGCTTAAACCCAGTCAGAGAGAAGTTAAATCTCCGCCGATCACCCATTAGATAGCGGTCATAGAGGAGCGAAGCAACAATTCTTCCCCTATTTTGAAGACAAGTTGTGTTCGGATTTCTGAGCTCGAGGAGTCGGATACCTATCTACGGGATGACACTCCCAGTCCTCCAAACCTAGAATCGGATGTCGGGCCTCGAATTCCACTTAACACCCCGGAGCCCGAACTATTAAGCTCGAAAGTTCTTCAAACTCCGGATTCTAAATTAGGCCAGGGTTTGAATTTAAAGCCACCCACCCACCACAAGCAATATTCGCCAAGCAATACCGGTCCTCCGTATATATGCGACCTCATGTACGTAAGACAGCAGTCTCAGGAAACAGTCCATCACTTTTGGGCCAGATTCCTCCTTGTCAAAAACAAGATTAAAGATTTCCGCGACAAGGACGCGATTTCAGTGTTCTGCAATAATTGCACGGATGAAGGAATCCTCAATGCCATCAACCACCGTCGCGTATCACACTTCCATGACTTGGCAACTATAGTACAAAAGCACTGCCCAATGGAAAGCGCCTGGAGAACTCAGACAACTCGCTGGGAACCACCGATCTCCAATCAACCCATCTGGCAAACAAAAAGGATGCACCGTTGCGGGGCACCCGGCCCCATAGTGAAGAAAACTAAGACGACTATGGGACTCGGAACCGTTCTGGAGGGATGGCTCGATAGGCCATGCAAAATACACGCGACACCGGATATCGTACCAACCCACAGCCTTAGAGCATGTTGGATACTCCGGCAAGTGGCCAAGAGACGCGAGGATATCCTCACCAAACACACCTCCAAGAAACACCTCCCGGAGGACGGCGACCTTAGGGTATTGAAGGTCTTCGAGACTTTCGCTTCAAACAATCGGCGCAAGAGGGTACTCTGCGACCTTGCCAAAGTCTGCCAAGTTGCAGCAATAGACCTCTGGAACGACACGGCCATAACATTCAATGCCAGTGACGAACCAAGATTCCGGTCAGTCCGGGCACCAGCTGCCTTGGTCCTCAATCCAATTGTGGATGGCTTTCGGCTCACTAAAGTGCTCATGGACGGCGGCAGCGGGATAATCCTCATCTACGAGGACACACTCAATAAAATGGAAATAGATAGGAGCCGCATCGAGGAAAGTAATACGACCTTCCGAGGAATCATTCCCAGCCGGGAGGAGCGGTGTGCGGGCAAAATCACACTTGACGTGGTATTCGGCACGCCGGAGAACTACCGGTCCGAAGAAATAACCTTCCAAGTGGCCCCTTTCAACAGTGGATATCATGCCCTATTGGGGCGAGATGCGTTCACACGCTTTCAAGCCATACCTCACTACGGGTATATGAAGCTCAAGATGCCCGGGCCCAATGGTATTATCACTCTCGCCAGTGATCCGGATATAGCCCTCCGCGCCGAAAACAAAACCGCATCCCTGGCCCTCGAGGCACTGTCCGAAGCCCTCGCGGCCGAACAATTAACCGCACTGCGCTCCAAGGTGGACAGGGACGACGTAATCCTTGATAAGCAGCCCAAATCCACGTCTTTCAAACCAGCAGACGTAATAGTCAAATTTCAGGTCCACCCAACAGACCCCGAAAAGATAGCTTCCATCGGGGCACAGCTAGACACAGCGGTTGACGCCGCACTACGAGCGTTCCTACACGAAAGCTGGGACATATTCTCCTGGCACCCTTCTGATATGTCAGGGATCCCACGCAGGTTGGTCGAACACAACCTCGATATATTGAAGGGATAAATCCGGTCAAGCAAACACTACGGCGCTTTTCCAAACCCAAACAACAAGCTATGGGGGAGGAGCTAGCGAAGTTAATCGAGGCTGGATTCATTAGATAAATAAAACACCCGGACTGGCTAGCAAAATTGGTGACGGTGCCAAAGAAGGACAAATCATGGCGCCTGTGCGTCGATATCAAAGACCTCAACAAGGCCTGCGCTAAGGGTCCCTTCCCCCTCCCCCGCATCGGTCAGATTATTGATGCTTCTAGAGGACACGATTCACTGTGTTTTGTCGACGCATACTCCGGATACCATCAAGTCAAAATGAAGGAGTCCGATCAAACCGCAACGGCATTCATTATCCCATACAGGCCTTTCTGCTTCAACACTATACCCTTCGGGCTCAAAAACGCTGGCGCTACCTACCAACACATGATTCAAACATGCCTGGAGAAACAAATCGACAAGAAAGTTGAAGCATATGTGGATGACATCGTCATCAAGACTAGGCATGTCGAGTCATTAATAGACGACCTGCATCTCACATTCGACAACCTCCGCACATATGACATAAAGCTTAATCTGGAAAAGTGTGTTTTTGGCGTTCCCGCTGGAAAACGGGTGGGCTTCATCGTTTCCAACAGAGGAATTGAGGCAAATCTAGCCAAAATCCGGGCTTTGTCACAATTGGCTATACCAACAGACCTTAAACAGGTCCAAAAACTAGCTGGATGTGT
The DNA here is from genome assembly GCA_032464435.1 of Aegilops umbellulata. Taxonomy (NCBI): domain Eukaryota; kingdom Viridiplantae; phylum Streptophyta; class Magnoliopsida; order Poales; family Poaceae; genus Aegilops; species Aegilops umbellulata. The sequence continues at coordinate 92,954,847 of CP136055.1, forward strand.
GGCAGCTTTAAGCCGCTTTATCTCCAAATTAGGAGAAAAAGCATTGCCAGTTTATCGCCTTCTGCGGCGCACCAACCACTTCGAGTGGACGGATGCGGCAACGACTGGACTGGAAGAAACAAAGGCTCTTTTAGTGAGCAACCCAATCCTGGCCGTGCCGAACATCGGCGAGCCAATGTTATTATACATCTCTGCAAAACACCAGGTGGTAAGCGCGGTGCTCGTCGTTGAGCAAGAGGCGGACGGACACAAATTCCCACTCCAGAAACCGGTATACTACGTATCCACTGTCCTCACACCATGCAAGTCGTGGTACCCTGATTACCAAAAAATAGCATATGCGGTCTTCATGGCATCCTAGAAGCTACGACACTACTTCCAAGAGTGCTCTATCATGGTGGCTTTCGAAGTACCACTCAATGACATAATAAACATGCTACGTGCCGGATTGCTAAGTGGGCATTGAGCTCCTGCCATTCGATATAACATATAAACCACGCCGAGCTATTAAAGCCCAAGTATTGGCCGACTTCGTCGCCGAATGGACAGAGGCCGAACTTCCTAAAGAGTATGGGAAAGTAATCAAGCGGCGGATGTCCTTGCTCCCATGGGTGCCAAGCGTGACCCCGTACCGCCTAACATCTTTCTGGGAAGGCTCTTCAAGCCATCCGTGGTGTGGTAGGGTGAGTGCGGCAACACCAGTCCGGACCCGAGTACACCCCCAGAGTCCGAACACAATACCGATATCATCGGGGGCTCAGCCACCGAGATAACATCATCAGCCCATCTAATAATGGTAGTAATTGCCCCATGGACCGAACCCTTCTTGGCCTATCTTAATAGGCGAGGGCTCCCTCAGGACCAGAATGAGGCTCGATGCATTGTTCGCCACTCAAAAGGTTACAAGCTCCATGATGGAGAGCTCTACAAGAAAAGTGCTACCGGAGTCCTTCAAAGGTGTATCTCCAAAGAAGAGGGATGGTTGCTCCTAGCCGAAATCCATGCTAGCCTCAGCGGTCACCATGTCGCGGCTCGGGCCCTTGTAAGCAACGCCTTTCGTACAGGCTTCTTTTGGCCGACGGCCCGAGCAGATGCACAGGACCTGGTCCAACGTTGTGTCGGATGCCAGCTCTTCGCCAATCAAAGCCATATGCCGCCTACTGCTCTACAAACAATCCCCATTACTTGGCCTTTTGCGGTCTAGGGGCTTGATATGGTCGGACCCCTTAAAGGAAGGATCCATAAGAAAAAATATCTGCTAGTCATGGTAGATAAATTCACCAAGTGGATAGAGGCCAAACTAGTGAAAACGGCCGAAGCCAAACAAGTGATAGACTTTATATCCGGTGTCGTGCACCGTTATGGTGTCCCACGCAGCATCATCACCGATAACGGCTCCAATTTCACAGTCGATGAAGTGAAAACCCGGTGTCCTAAATTGGGTGTTAAGCTCGATTACGCCTCGGTCTATCACCCACAAACAAAAGGTCAAGTCGAGCGAGCTAATGGTCTTATTATTAGCGGCATTAAGCCTAGACTAGTGCGGTCATTGAAAGAATCAGACAAGCACTAGGTTGAGGAGCTCGACTCCGTGCTCTGGGGGCTGCGGACCACGCCCAATCGCACTACCAGATACACACCATTCTTCATGGTGTACGGTGCAGAGGTCGTTTTGCACTGCGATATTATTCATGACTCACCTCGAGTGCGCATGTATGAAGATAGAGAGGCCGAGCTTGATCGGCAGGATAGTCTAGATGCCCTGGAGGAGGAGCGCGACGTCGCAAAGGCCCGTTCTGCATTCTATCAACAACAGGCTCGCGGATACCAAAATAGAGAAGTGCGGGCCAAGACTTATAATGTCGGTGAACTTGTTCTACGCTTGCCAGAAAAGAAAAAGGACAAACTCAAGCCCAAGTGGGAGGGTCCCTTCATCATAGATGAAGTTCTCACGGGAGGAGCGTACCGCCTGCGTGATGCATCAGACAATCACTTAGAGCCGAACCTGTGGAATGCTGCCAGACTCCGAAGATTCTACGCCTAGAGCTGGACTCTTTGTTCATCTTCTTCTCCCTTCATTTCCGTTTTTTCTCTCTTCATACTTTCTTTTAGCTCTATAGCTCTTGTACGGTTAAACCGCACACCTACGACTTACACATCCTTAAATGTATACGCTCATGATACCTGGGGGCTTCTTTTACATAAGCTTATTATTATTATTATTTTCCGAGCATCAAGTTCCAGACATATGTGTCCTTTCCTCATATGTACCTTTTCTTCGCCATTATATGCACCGTTATGACTTATGTTTTGGCCAAGATAGGTTGCCTAGCTCCTGTGCTTATGCCCTACGTTCCTGTTTGTTCGGCTAGGGCATAAAGGGAGCACCTCTGCGATTGTTACAGTCGGGTCATCCGGACTTGTACCTCAGACTGGGTGAAGCCGAAAGCTAGAGTTCTTAATAGAATATTTGGTTGGTGGATGAAAGACATTATACCCTAATTACACTATGAACCTCCAGTTGTTACGTATACTACGATTTTCGATCACAGTTCGGACATGCATACTAACGCATGTTCACCCAGGGAAAGGAACCCTTAACGGAACTATTCTCTCTAGAAGACGTTTCTTTACAATCAACATGTAATATAACATAGCTAGCTCGATACAACTTGTCTGTTCAAGCAACTATGATCCCTATGCCTGGTTTCCACGCATACCCCAGTCTATGTTACCACTCCGATATTCGGAAAAACTCCGCACCTTCGGGTCCAGAGGTCGAAGCGAAAAGGTCTGCCATGACAATTGTTTTACAATCCGGCTAGGCATAAATTTATCAATTGAAGTACATAGTCACTTGGACTCAAAAACTTCTTCCTCTATGCCATCTAACAGGCTATCTAGCTTACAATCCTGTTGGGAAAATTTGGCGGCTATCTTTACTTGGTCATATACCAGACTAACTGCAATTTCTTTTCCATCTAACCCCCAATGTCCGACCCGGGCCATATGATTCGGATCAAGCTTGGTGTACCGTGTTTTTACCATGGCCCAGGCCTCTCGCGTACTTTCTCGGCAGGCCGATATCTTCCATAATCGGAAGCGCCACCGAGCTCCTTGGAATAACTTCACAAGCTCCTCCATTCTTCCTGGAGGAGAGGCGGATGGCCACAAAGCCTTGGCAACACTCCACATTGCTTGCCGAGCTCCCTCGTGCAGTTGGGACAGCTCTTGCAGCAGGTCGCCTTGTGAGCCGGACATTTCCTCTTTGGGACGGCCAATCAGCATACCTGCAGACATAAATCTGTTAGATCATTTCTTCGCTAAATTTCATGAACGTAAGTTCAAAAGCATGATGAATATGCCGCCTCGTAGCCTCCTGTTCTCCTTGACAGCATCAGCTAGCTGGGCTCGCACATCTTTTAGTTTTTCGCCCAGTAGGGTATTGAAATCTTGCAGCTTGTTCTTTTCATCCTTGACCCGTGTCAGCACATGTTCGTCTGCGGCCAGTTGCCTTTTGGCCTCTTGTTCACCCGCCTGCGTGACTTTCAGTTCCTCTTTCAGGTGATCTGTCGATCCTATCATCGAAAACACAACGGTATTAACTTTACTGGTACATAATTATACTTTTTTGGATGGATGGGAGCAATACCAGGTGGTGCCTCCTCGGGATTCTTCAGTTCAGCGGTAGCAACAGCTAGCTGAGTCTGGCACTTTTCTAGCTCATGAGACAGCATGTTGTTCTTCTGTGTGAGTACCTGATTATACAATGATCCTTAAATCAATTGTTTCAAGTCTCAGGGGCTACTGGTACATGATTACCGGATCTGTACAATGCATAATTACTCGCTTATCTTTCAAATACTGGCTAGTGGCTCTGGTAAGCCCATCCCGAGCAGCCTGCATGTACACATCAGCCGCGTTGAAGGCGTCGAATGCCTCTTTAGCAAATCTGGGGTCGCGGAGCGCGGCCCTCCGGCGCCGATGGTTCATGGCGCTCTCCACTTCAGAATTTGTGACAGATACATTGTCCAAATCCTCTGAAGGAGGACAGTCCCACGTTGCTCCCGTGTCAGCCCCCGCCCTAGAGGCAGGGTCTGGAACCTGACTGGTGGAGGCGTGACCGGCAGGACCCTCGGACATAGCCCGGTGCACGCTCTTCCTGATAAGACACAACGGACAATGTCACAGTTCGATTGGACTGCCAAGGGGCATATTTAAAAAGCCATACATCTTTGATGAAGGCTCGGCCGTGTTTTCATTTGCTTTCCTCTTCGAAGGCTTGCCCGGGGCAGGCGCCGCTCTCTTGTGAGTCACCTCTGGTGTAGCATGGCGCGCCGAGCGCCTCCCCTTTCAAGCACGAGACAGTGCGGTGGGTGAGGCAGAATGAGGAAGCTCTTTCGCAAGAGATGTTTCCTGATTACATACATGTGAGGCAGGAAGGAGGCCGGGATAGTCGGCCATGATGGCCACTTCTGTGCCATCGTAGCTCGCCTGGTAGAATACTCCCTCCTCAAGCTCTACAAATATGTCCAGATCCTCTTTGAATCCGGGGTCAAGATCTCGGTTATGGTCCTCTGGCTATGGAGCGGGGCTATAGATCCCCGCAGTGACCTTTCGCCATTCCTGTTACAAAGGGACGGGTTTGTGTCAACTAAAAGTGACTCAGGGAGAGGATTGGATAAAGTAGGGGGATTAAAACTCACCCAGCTAGGAGGATTGTACATGGAAAATCCCTCTTGGCGCTTAAGACGAGTGAACTCCTCTTTCTCCCCTTTATACAGATCGACCAATATTGCGGCTAGGGAGGTGAGGGAATCCAGACCCTTTCGTCCACAGCGTGAGGCGTCATCTTCCCCATTGTACTGCCACATGGGGAGCCCCCTACATTGGAGTGGTTGAACTCCTCGTGCTATGGAAGTGGCCATTACCTCGATTATTGATAGTCCAGACTAGGCGAGTGTCCTTATCTTGCCCATTAATTGATGAACTTCCGCGCTATCTTCCACCTCGAGACTCCGAGGGTGCCACCTGTGGCGTTTCTTCAACGGAGCACTTGAAAATTCAGGAAAACCCATTCGGACTGGGTCGGGGAGAGCGACATCCTCAATATAGAACCATTATGAGGGCCACTCTTCGGATGCCTTCTTCGGCATGCCGAACAGGTATCCGGTCCCAGCTATGCGCCATACCTCGCCACCGCCCACCTCAAATATTGATCCATTTTGGGTACGAGGGGCGAGGCAGAAAAGTTTCCTCCGTAGATCAAAGTGGGCCTCGCAGCCCAGGAGTAGCTCGCAAAGAGCAACGAAACCCGTGATATGCAGAATGGAGGCCGGAGTGAAGTTGTGATGTTGGAGGCTGTAATACTCCAGGAGTCCTTGGAGGAAAGGGTGGATTGGAAATCCGACGCATCTTAACAAGTAGGAAACGAAGCACACTCATTCCCCCCTGGTTGGATTAGGGAAATTCTGCGCGTGGGCTTCACCATTAAAGGAAGTCAATCCTGCTCGAACAGGGACTAGATCCACTAGAGGAAGAAATCCCTGCATTTGAAGCTTAACCAGCTGATCGTGGGATAGGGAACATCTCTCCCAATCTCCTTTTTCGGAGCCGTGCGGGCGGGAGGAAGAACTAGGAACACTAGCCATGTTGGAATGGTTTCTCCTAGCAAGCTCTAAGGATTTTTCGCTTGGTATGGAATGGGATCTGAGATCCAATCTCTTTAAATAGATACCTTCCTTACATGGTCGGGGTGTTATGTGCAAAAATACCCTGACCTCTCGTATTCTCTCGACACGTGGAAGCAGAAGCAGTGGAGGCGCAGAAGCCAAAGGGTGTGGCATTAAAACACAAACTGAGTACAGCTTTTCGAGTAAGGTACTTTGAAGTAATCGGAGAAGGAACACGCCTTGCAATGTTGAAGACAATTAGCGCGCTAGATACATCGTCAACTCGTCATTGAAGCCTGATTCAGGGGCTACTGAGGGGGTCCTGGATTAAGGGGTCCTCGGGCATCCAGACTATGCAACATGGGCCAGACTAATGGGCTATGAAGATACAAGACAGAAGACTTCTTCCCATGTACGGATGGGACTCTCCTTTGCGTGGATGGCAAGCTTGGCGTTCGGACATGTAGATTCCTTCCTTTGTAAACCGACTCTGTACAACCCTAGTCCCCTCCGATGTTTATATAAACCAGAGGGTTTAGTCCGTAGAGGCGATCACAATCATACAGGCTAGACATCTAGGGTTCAGCCATTACGATCTCGTGGTATATCAACTATTGCAATCCTCATATTCATCAAGATCAATCAGGCAGGAAGTAGGGTATTACCTCCATCAAGAGGGCTCGCACCTGGGTAAACATGGTGTCCCCTGTCTCCTGTTACCATCGGCCCTAGACGCACAATTTGGTACCCCCTACGCGAGATCCGCCGGTTTTGACACCGACACCCGAACCAGTCAACCCTCGTACTCCCCTCCGCCTGTGACTGGACCGGCGCATCTTCCATGGCTCCTGTTCGTTCCGTCCGAGGCCTCACCGTCGTCCGAGGCCGTGGTTCGCTCGCCTTGTGCGGTGCGCCGCGCTCTTGCATTGTCAACGTCGTCAACAATCGAGAGGAACAAGGAGATGAATGTACGTGGAGAGGAAGACAATAGGGAGCCACCAGTGTCATGGTAGTACTCAAGCAAGTGCCTCATTATTATAAGCCAAAAAAATGGTTCCCCCTAATGGTTGGACATCTGGGGCTCATGCCATTGTCAAGGTAGTCAATAAACGAGAGAATTACACGACGAGCGGCTGACACCAGGGACCCAGTAGGTCGCGTAATTGTTATTTAATTTTTTTAGGAACAAGCAGTTGTTATTTATACTAGTTTTAGCGACGGATCAAGGTAACGACGGGGCTGTGGCCCGTCTAGCTAGGGTTTTATTTATGTTTACCACATCATGAGCCCAGTTGTGTTTTTTGTTGCTAAAAATGGCTAGCCTAGTTCTATTTTTTAAAAGAAATACCCAAACAAGGCCTACTTGCTTTACCGGCCCTGCTGGGCTGCATATATTTCAAGACGAGGAGAGTTTCATTCGGTTTGCCAGAAATGGGCAGTACATTTTTAAAACAAATCAAACCAGGAATTAGTTTCAATTTTTTTTCATTACAAGATTTTAAATTCCATTGATTTTTATGCGTGGACAATTATTTGGATTTTATATTTATATAAATTATTTTTCAAAATAGTTTGAATGTGACTCGATATTCCGGGATTAAAAAAGTTGACCGCATTGAAATATGCAAAATTTCGTATAATTTTTAACCGTGGCCACAATATGTGGTGTAATGCTAACAAAATGAAGATGGGCTCCAAAAAAATTCTTAAGAATTAGCAAATGGGCTATAAATTATTAGAAATAATGGCAGATGAGTTGTATGCTATTTTCCATAGATTTTAGGCTGACTTGTGCACCTACTACAGGTTGACGCGTATGCTTTCCTAAAGAAAAGGTTGACGCACATGCAACGTCGTGTCAACTTAGTCAACACACGAGAGCAGTGACTGTTGGATGTCTATCCAATGACCGTCGTGCCTCTTCAATCTCTTCTCTTCCTGCTCAAGCCGCTCAAACAAGCACCGACAGGACTGCCTACTCCCTCCTCCCGCGGCCGGCTATACTGCCGCGCAGGCCTCACCGCTCCATCGTACTCCCATCGCTGGCCTAGCCATCCCTCTACTCACCCATACCTGCTGTTATTCTCCGGCGACGGCAGACGAACCAGCAAACCCTCATACTCCCCTCCGCGTGGGAAACAACTGCCAAGTCTTCGCTAGATCCGTGTTGTTCCCTTCCTAGGCCTCACCGTCGTGCACTGCCCTGGTGCTCTTGGCGCGGCATGGTCAACGCAGTCAACGAACGACATCCATCGGAAGTGGACTGTATGTGGAGAGGCTGACAGCTGCGTCCACGACCGCACGCAAGGAAATGCCTCAGTATTTCGCACAAAATAATAATTCCACCACCTGATAGCTGGGACCCACTGGAAGGGCCTCTGTTTTTTGTGAAAAAATGTTCCCCCCGCTGACAGGTCGGACCCACCAGCTATATCTTCGCAAGCAAGGAAGTGCTTCCTTATTACGCACAAAAAATGAATGCCCCCCTGCTAGATGGGACCAACCATATGGGAGGCTGACTTATGGGCCTACTATGTTGACGCGGACGGAGGGCTTTGTCAACTTAGTCAATATGACCAATTCTAGCTCCAGTGACCGTACGATGTCCATCCAACGGTCGTAGTGCTTCTTCAACCTCTGGTCTTCTTGCTCCAGCCGCCCAAAGCAGCGTCGGTCGTGTCGCGTGCTCCTGCCTCTCGTGGCCGGTTGTGATGCCGCGGAGGCCTAACCGCCCCCTACTACTCCCACCGCTGGCCCGGCCATCCCTCTACTCACCCACACCCACTGTTATTCTACGGCGACGATAGCCTCACACCGCAGCCGAACCATTGAACCCTTATACTCCGCGTGGGCATCCACTGCCGCGTCTTCCCTAGCTCTGCGTCATCCCCTTCCTAGGCCTCACCATCGTCCACCGCCCTGGTGCTCTTGGCGCGGCGTGGTCAATTTGGTCAACGAACGACTTCCATTGGAAGAGTACTATACCTGGAGGCTGACAGCTAGGTCCACGGCCACAGCAAGGAAGGTCCTCCTTATTACGCGCAAAATAATTATTCCTCCACCTGACAGCAGGGACCCACTGGACGGGCCACCGTATTTCGCGAAAAAAATGTTTCCCCCCTGACAGCTGGGACCCTGACGGCCACGTATGTACATACGGGCGGGGTCTCGAAAGCCTACTCGTGCATACGTACGGTCAGGTCTCATGTACATGGCTTGGTCGGAATAGAGAAACTGCGCCGTCGTCATGGGGAGGCAACAGAATGCGTCGTGTTCATCGGGAGGCAACAGAACACGTGCTGTTCAACGGGAGCCAACCGGCTTGGACGGAACAGCCGATGGAAACGAGGCCTGGCGTACGGCAGAATGGAGGAAACGGCCTTCTGTTCGACCGGCCACGGTCGAAACGGGATCCTATTCATCGGGAGGGGTCTGGCGTACCGCAAAACGAAGGAAACGGACTTCTCTTGGACCTCCTACTGTCGAAATGGGGTCCTGTTGTTCGGGAGGGGTGTGGCGTACCGCAAAACGGAGGAAACGGACTTGTGTTGGAGTGCTACGGTCGAAACTGGGGTCCTGTTCATCGGGAGGGGTGTGGCGTACCGCAAAACAGGACTCCACGAGATACTGTTCATCTCCACTGTCGACCTCCTGCAGCCTCCACGGGCTACTGTTCATCCACCGTCGATCCCCTCCAGCCTCCACCTGCGGCTGTTCATCCACGGGCTCCTGTTCATCCAGCCTCCACCGCACACTCCTCCACCAGCTACTGTTCAACCATCCCCTCTCCACGGGGTCCTGTTCAACCACCCCTCCTCGGGCTACTGTTCATCTAGCCCTTTGTCGGTGTCAAAACCGGCGGATCTCGGGTAGGGTGTCCTGAACTGTGCGTCTAAGGTTTATTTTAATAGGAGACAGGGGACACGATGTTTACCCAGGTTCGGGCCCTCTTGATGGAGGTAGTACCCTACTTCCTACCTGATTGATCTTGATGAAATATGAAGATTACAAGAGTTGATCTACCACGAGATCGTAATGGCTAAACCCTAGATGTCTAGCCTGTATGATTATGATTACCTCTACGGGCTAAACCCTCCGGTTTATATAGACACCAGAGGAGACTAGAGTTGTACTGAGTCGGTTTACAAAGGAAGGAATCTACATATCCAAACGCCAAGCTTGCCATCCACGCAAAGGAGAGTCCCATCTAGACACGGGAAGAAGTCTTTCGTCTTGTATCTTCATAGTCCATAAGTCCGGCCCATGTTACATAGTCCGGGCGCCCGAGGACCCCTTTATCCAGGATTCCCTCAGTACCCCCTGAACCAGGCTTCAATGAAGATGTGTCCGGCGCACAGATTGTCTTAGGCATTGCAAAGCGGGTTCCTCCTTCGAATACTCCAAAATATCCTTCTAACAAAGAAAAAGTGACCGGCTCTGCAAAACAAGTACCACACAAAAACGTAGAGAGTTTAATATTTCACGAGTCCAATCTACTGAAAACTTTCGTAGCATGACATGACGGCCCTGCCCGGTCATTATTTCGAACCGTTTTAGCCTCCCGCTCCATGTTTCAAGATGAAGTTTTATTGGCACATCTTGTCGAAGCAGAGATCGTGTCCCCTTATTGTGGGATTCTCATCAATACGGGCGTGGGTAATCCAACTGCTCTATTGGCACGATTCCTTGGGAATTGGCGGGTTTCAAGGCCGATGAGGAGGCGTTCGATATTCATCGACTTTATAAAGGGGCACAGACCCATCTTTCTCCTCTACGCCCACCTCTTCCTCAATATTTCCAACCTCGAGCTCCAGCACCCTGGTTTTAACTTAATCGTTCCAAGCCTCCCAGTCATGTCCGGACCCAGCCCTCAAGGCCGGTGGGTGGCCTCCTCTATCACAGAGGAGGATATCGCGAAGCTCCGGGCGGCAAGATACCTGACCGCGGAAATCCTCCACAGGCTCCTTGCTAAGGAACAGGTTATTCCTATACCCAGAACTAGCGAGAGGGTCGTATTCATCTCCCACTTCCTCTGGGGGTTAGGGTTCGCTCTCCACCCCTTCGTTCGTGGCCTCATGTTCTATTACGGGCTAGATTTTCACGATCTAGCTCCGGACTCCTTTCTTCAATCTCGGCGTTCATTGTCATGTGCGAGGCCTTTCTCCGCATTCCCCGACACTTCGGCTTATGGCTCAAGACCTTTTATGTGAAGCCGAAGGTAGTCAACGGGGAGCAAGCTCACCAATACTCTTTGGCCAAAAGGCTCCTTGACGGAAACTTCCAACCTATGGCAGCAGGAGTGGTTTTACATCACTGAATCCCATCACACCAAGTGGGCAGCTACGCCTGCATTCCGATGTGGCCATCCATTACGACTCGCATCATGGATTAATAAGGGGCTGGACTGGGGATCAATTGATGAAGTGCAGATGCTACAAAGTCGTATCTGGAGCCTCCTTGAAAAGGACACCGGTCTCATCAACGTAGTCCAGGTAATGCTAGTCTGCCGAATCCTACTGTGCCAGCGACGGCCTCTCTGCATGTGGGAGTTCAATCCGGAAGGACCATGGACCCTTCACCACTTCTTCGACACAACGCACAGAGGGATGTGGAAGCTATTCTTTGGGACCCGAAATTAGTGGCTGGATACAACCGAGGACATCGGCCTCGACTGCAACCATCCGGATACCTCAGTAAGCACTCGACTCCTGAAGACAGCTTAGTTGATTATCCCGTAACAATATACTGAGAAACCTGTCTTCGACCAGGGCTGGATAAAGAAGGCAAAATGAATTAGGTATTCGGCTCCACTTCCCTAAGACTCAGCTAATCCTATGTTTACAAGGATGCTGGCCCCGACGCCGTATCAAGTGCCGGTGAAGGACATCAAGGAGGAGAGAAAAAAGTCCAAAGGTGGCCTCCACTCTAAAGGTACACCCGACACTATGTCCAGGGAGACTGGAACTCCCATTTCTGAAAACGAAGGGGAAGAAGAAGCTGATATCCCTTCTCCCCATGGGAAGAAAAGGACTGCCTACGAAGATTTGGAGGTGGAGGCTCCCAAGAGAGGGAAGGTGTTCCCGTCAGACGGTTCAGGTTTGGAAGACGATGTTGCCGCACAGTTCCTCCGTAAGGACAAGCCTTTTGCCGAATCATAAGTGAACAAGGGTATTCTATACATATCCCATACTTTTCCAGTTACAAAGGTAACATATGAAATATATGTTTGTAGTCCGGCCCGCAGTCTTCCTCAACAGTCCTCGTCCTCGGGTGATATGCTTCCGTAGATGATGGAAAGCGAGACGCCTCCACAGGCTTCCTCGCCCCTTAGGGCGGACGACTTTGAGGTGTCATCCCGGAGGGTCTCCCCCGATCATCAAGAGGTGCGGGGGGCAATGAGGACAGCGCCCGAAGGTGATACTTTGGTCGTCAAGGGTCCGGGTGTGCATCACCTACGGGGACCCACAATAAAGGCCCCGTACTATCTGGTTTACAGCCGAAGATGACTCCAAGGTCGAGTAAACATATCCCTTCAAAGGGATTTCATATTCCCACAGCCGCTTCCAGGAATACGGAGGCGCCGGATACATTAATGGGCATGTTGCAAAATGCGTCCATCTCAGAGGCACATCGTACGTTAATGGGTATTGTAGTTGAGAGGATTTTGTCCACAAGAAGCAGATTGAATGAAGCCTTCACAGGCCTACTAAGAGGCTTTGAGGTATGTAATGTAATATCTTAACCACTCTTTACATGCATAATGCGCCTGGGTAGAGATAGTAGCCCCTGAGACTCTGGTCGGCTTGCACAGGGAGGCGATCAGAGGCTTAAAAAGATATGCTCATGAAATGACATGATTAATTTGGAAACAGGCTGTTATGTCAATGGCGACTGCCCACGCCACGGAAGTTGCAGATTTAAAGCAAAAACTTGAGTCGGCGGCCGAGGACATTACTCTTGTTAACAGGCGGCTCGACGAGGCACAAGGTATGTTTTGGGGCAGTCAGCTTATGCATGTATAATAATATGAGTACGAAGCTGAGAATTATATACTGGGACATGCATAACAGCAGATGGTGCTGCTGCGGTTGAGACCCTTCGGGTTGAACTTGCCCGGGCCAAGGAGCAAGCCAGAGTGAGCAATGCGGCTGTCAAGAAGGCAGCTACTAAGTTAGAGGCCGAACAATCCGCTCGGCGCCAGTGCGAGGAGAGAATATCTACCAGGGCGCGAGAGCTGAAGGATGCCACTGGCCAATGCCGATCACTCAATAAGGAGAAGAAAGCAAGGCAGCCGAAGTCGACAAGGCCTTACAGGAGGCGCGAGAAGCACGGTCCGAGTCAAGAGCGGCTCAGGAGGAGATTCTACAAGCTGGGGAGATAGCGGCTGCTAAGCCCTTTTTATTAGAGACTAAATTCAATGACCCGAAGTATGCCCTGTTTAATCAATTATGGAGTTCTCCCGACGCATTCTCGGACCTGCCGAAGAGTGTCGCCGATGTGGAGCAGTTTTACCAAGCGCAAGAAGAACGTGCATTGGAGAAGCTTTTATGGTCACTGTTCAACGTGCCAAGGTGTCCATCATTGCTGAACGAACAACTGGCCCAGTGGGCCGAGCTCCACAAGGTGTCCGGAGCTGCCATGAAGGAAGTCGTGGTCCGGCTATGGCCGGCTGTGCCAATTCTGAACAGTTATTTTGTTTTGGTGCAGCGACTTGTTGATGCAGTGTTGCGTATCAACGCCGTTAAGCGGTCGGCGTGCATTGAGGTTTCACGGCTGGCCTTTGCCCGCGTCAAGACGTACTGGGAAAAATTGAAGGAAACTGATGTTGCAACAAAGAGTCCACCCGGGGGCAAGGACCATCGCATGACGGAGCATTATTTTGAGGATGTCCTAGAGGGTGCCCACTTGATAGAGGGTCAATGCTCGAAGGATAGTATGTTCGAGTGAATGTATCGGAATTGTGATAACAATATTATGATATATGAAGGTTGTGTTATATTTATGCCTTTTGCCTGAAAGGCATTTCCTCCTGTGCGGCCATTTTTTATATATAATCTGAATGTTTGCCAGTCGTCGGGTTCAGCCCCCTCCCATATAATGCGGGGGTGTTCGGAATAGCAACTGACTACACTTGACCCAACGTCTTGGTACGTGAAGGAGGTGTCAGTGCGGCGAACTAGGCAATCAGACTGTAGGACTTTAACACCTTCACTTAGCCATAGGAGTTTGACAGTGCTTGTGTGTACGCGGTTATCCGAATATGGCTACGCTACATAGGTGACCGGAAAACGGCCCTTCATGTTATACGGAAGAAATCGCAAAAGATTTTAATAAGTCGCCGAGTGGTTGACCAGCTCTCGCCGCATCATGACAGTCAGTTTTCGGCTTTCTCTACTGAGGTGCTTACCTAGGTGAACCGGAAACACAATCGCAGTAGTTCTCCCTTTACTACCCTAGCCGATAGAACGGAACGTAAGGTAGTAAGCATAGGAGCGAGGCAACCCAACTACTGACCAAAGACATGATTTGGAGCTGATGCATATAATGCCAAACTCGTGACGCTGGAGTATGCTGTAGAGCTGTTCGGACTTGTTGGCAACTAATATGTTGCCGTATCGAGCCCAAGGCGATTAGTGCCGAGGTGTGTATGTGAAACCACTGAAGAGGTAAAATAAAATTCTGTGAGGAAAAGTAAGTACTGAAGACGGATTATGTTCACTGGAATCTGATTGATACATCGAACGCAATCTTACAGAGTATAACACCCCTTCCCAAGTCATTTTACATGCCAGGGGTCGAGGGCTGAGGAAAAAGGCTATATCCAGGTGTTAAAAGGAGTGTTTGGTCTACAAAAACTCTTTTGGACCTCCTGTCGCACGTCTGCGTTGCCTTTTCCTTAGCAAAGAGGATTCCTTACGAGGAGCAATCTTTGGTTGCCTGGATGAAACTGGACTCCGAAAGATTCCTTGCAGGTCCATCGGACGAACAGGTCTTGATTCATCTGTAACAAAAGATAATAAATAGTTCAAAGGAAGGAAGAAAAGCTGTAAGAGGACGAACCATGATGTAGGCCTATCCGCATTGTGCCTCCGTCAATGACCAAGGTACTTTCATAATTATGCATGCGCGATGTGAACTCCGCGGGCATATGCGGCGAACGACGGAGGCGGAACTGCTAATCCAGCTCCAAAATTGACCGGTCTTGTGTAGTAGAGGCCGGTGGCTTAATGGCCGATGAGGTATGCGGTTTAACGAGGCCGCTTTATAATTCGGCTGTGACGGCCGTGGTGTATTCTTTGGAACGGAGGGGGTGTTCCGTGTTTCCATTGATCATTATGACGCCGCGTGGACTGGGCATCTTAAGCTTTAGATAGGCATAGTGTGTGACCGCATTGAAACGAGCAAAAGTGGTCCGCCCAAGCAGTGCATGGTATCCACTGCAGAACGGAACAATATCGAAGAGCAAGGCTTCGCTTCGGAATTTGTCCGGAGAACCAAAGACAACTTCCAGTGTGATTGAGCCCGTACAGTGAGCTTCTTCGTCGGGTATTACCCCTTTGAAGGTAGTTTTGGTGGGCTTAATCCTTGAGGGATCAATGCCCATTTTGCGAACAGTGTCTTGATAGACCAAATTAAGGCTACTGCCACCGTCCAGAAGGACTCGTGTGAGACGGAATCCATCAATGATCGGGTCGGGGACCAGAGCTATCGAACCTTTGTGACAGATACCTGTTGGGTGGTCACTGCGACCAAAAGTGATCAAACAAGTTGCCCCTGGGTGAAATTTTGGTACGACCGGCTTTATGGCATAGTCGTCTCGTGGTACGTGTTTGCACTCCCTTGTAGGGATATGCTTCACATATATCATGTTTACTGGTTTTACTTAGGGGGGGAATTGCTTTTGTCCACCGGTGTTTGGTTGGCGAGTCTCCTCGTCTTCGATGTCACTAGGCGGCCCCTTCCCTTTGTGTTCGGCGTTGAGCTTGCCTGCTTGTTTGAAAACCCAACAATTTCTGTTGGTATGGTTGGCGGGTTTGTCAGGGCTGCCATCAATTTGAGAGGGCCGATCCAGTATCCTGTCTAAACTAGATGGGCCATCTTTGTTTGCCTTGAATAGCTTCTTCCATTGACTGGATTTGGAAGTACTGAATCCGGCGTTGAGCGCCGTCTCTTCGGTTCCTACATTATTGTTTCGACGCTTGTTTTTATCGCGTCGAGGCTTGCCATCCCTGACCTCAGAGGTGCCAGGATTGTCGGTGCTATTGTTCCGTCGAGCCAGCCACCTATCTTCTCCCGTGCAGAAGCGGGTCATCAGTGTGGTAAGAGCTATCATAGACTTTGGTTTTTCTTGGCTGAGGTGATGGGCCAGCCACTCATCTCGGACGCTATGTTTAAAGGCCGCTAGGGCTTTGGCGTCCCGACAGTCAATGATTTGGTTCTTTTTAATTAAGAACCCAGTCCAGAGCTTCCTGTGTGACTCTCCGGGCTGCTGGACGATGTGACTCAGGTCATCGGCGTCCGGAGGCCGAACATATGTACCTTGGAAGTTGTCGCGAAAAGCGTCTTCCAAGTCCTCCCAGCTGCCGATGGAGTTTTCACGCAGGCTGTTCAACCAGTGCTAAGCTGGTCCCTTGAGTTTTAGTGGGAGGTATTTGATGGCATGAAGATCATCACCGCCGTCCATATGAATATGGAGAAGAAAATCCTGAATCCATACCGCGGGATATGTTGTTCTATCATATGATTCAATATTCGCAGGTTTAAACCCTTCTGGGAATTCGCGCACCATTGCTTCATCAGTGAAGCATAGAGGGTGTGCGGCGCCTCTATATCGGGCCAAGTCGCGTCGTAGCTCGGATGGAGTCCTTCTGCGGTTTTCGGCCTGGACGTGGTTATGCTTGTCACACTCGGCTAGATAGCTGCCGTCACGCGTCTGTGCACGCCCCCACGATCCGTAGATCGATCTGGTCTGACCTATTCTATTTTCCAGGTCCTGTCGTAGGTCATATGTATATTCGCGAGTTGTTGTGTCTCTATTTTTAAAGTGAGGAGGTATGGGCCGGTGTTCGGCCTGAACTGCCGTTTTGTCCGGCCACACGATGGTCGGTCAGCTGCGTTACATTCTGACGGTACGAGGTCCAGTGCCTCGTCATCGAAATGAGGTAGAAGTTTATGCTTCTGGTAACTTTTGGTTGCGCGCTCGATGCCGTATTCCTCGGTTGCCAGGACGTTAGTCCACCTATCGTTGAGTAAATCTTGATCAGCTTGAAGCTGCTACTGCTTCTTTTTTAGGCTCCTTGAAGTGGCTATTAGCCGACGCTTCAAGCGCTCCCGCTCGAGAGGTTCCTACGGCGAGATAAAGTCTTTGTTGCCGAGGCTCACCACATCCTCGGAGAGTGGAAGATAATTGATGTCCTCCGGCTCTTCGTTTACGGCCTGTTCATCAGGGCTAACTTGTCCATCTTCCCAATCGTCCTACTCGGAGGTTGGCTCGACGGGTTCTTCTTCGTCTTTGGCATCGTCTGGAGTGTTGTTGTCTCGCGTGCCGGTATTGTTGTCTTTTCCACGACGTTATTTAGAGCGGCACCGCTAACGTCGGTGCTTTGGTTGTATCTTAGGAGGTTTAACCTCGACTGGATTCTTCTCATTGTCGCCGTTACCCTCTTTGGGTGTATCCACCATGTACACGTCATGCGAAGTGGTGGCCGTCCAGCGTCCAGTAAACGACGGGTTTTCGGCCTGCTCCTCTCCGGCATCGTCGTCCATACCATTGATTTCCTCGGAGCCGTAGTCGAGCATGTCAGTTAAGTCCTCGACAGTGGCTATGAAGTGGGTGGTGGGTGGGACGTAAAATTCCCCGCTCTCAGCCCCTAGTCCGGGCTGGGCGTAGTTCGGACATTGCTCCTCTATAATGACGAGGGATCGCATCAAGTCCAGAGCCTCGCTTAAAGGCGAGGTTTGGCCAGCGAGGAGAGAATCCGTGGAGTATGGCGGGAAGGGAACTCCTTGGCCGAACCCACACGATGCTGACTCTGAGGGTTCGGAGCCAATGTCCAGAGAAGAGTCTGGCTTCATGATGGTTGCCAGTGACACTACTTCCTCCAGCTCTCATGTACTGGGCTTAGTGGCCGTAGATAGTCCGGCGGGCTCAGGAATCCTGTCTTCGGACATGGCGACGCGCTCCGGATCTCAAGCCAGAGCGGAGGATGGAGTCATGAACCCTTGGAAGATCAATTCTCCTTAGATATCAGTGACATAGTCCAGATTTCCAAAACTAATCTGGTGACCTGGGGTGTAGTGGTCGATCTACTCTAGATTGCCAAGCGAGTTGGCCCGTAGTGCGAAGCCACCGAACACAAAGATCTGGCCGGGGAGGAAAACCTTCCCCAGGGCAGCATTGTTGTAGATGACTGATGGAGCCATCAAACTTTCTCATGACGAGACAACGGAACTCTCAATGAAAGCACCAATATCGGTGTCAAAACCGGCAGATCTCGAGTAGGGGGTCCCGTACTGTGCGTCTAAGGTTGATGGTAACAGGAGACGGGGGACACGATGTTTACCCAGGTTTGGGCCCTCTTGATGGAGGTAATACCCTACTTCCTACTTGATTGATCTTGATGAAATATGAAGATTACAAGAGTTGATCTACCATGAGATCGTAATGGCTAAACCCTAGATGTCTAGCCTGTATGATTATGATTGCCTCTATGGACTAAACCCTCCGGTTTATATAGACACCAAAGGGGCCTAGGGTTGTACAGAGTCGGTTTACAAACGAAGGAATCTACATATCCAAACACCAAGCTTGCCATCCACGCAAAGGAGAGTCCCATCCGAACACGGGAATAAGTCGACTGTCTTGTATCTTCATAGCCCATTAGTCCTGCCCATGTTACATAGTCCAGGCGCCCGAGGACCGCTTAATCCAGGACTCCCTCACCCTCCACCGGCACCTGTTCAACCAGCCCTCCATGGGGTCCTGTTCATCCAGCCCTCCACGGGGTCCTGTTCATCCAGCCCTCCACGGGGTCCAGTTCATCCACCGGCTCAGTCGATCGGGGTACTGTTCATCCGGCGGCCACGGCCTCTACTACCACGGGGTCCTGTCCAACCCCCCACCAGGAACTGTTCATCCAAACCCCCTGACAACACTCACTGTTCATCAAGGGAAGGAGGCAGCAGTGTTCGACCGGCTTCAGTTAGCAGCAGTAGCGAAGGAATCGCTCGATCGGGTTCCGTTAACAGCCATCGATCGATCGCTCGGGTTCAGTAACGTGTAGCCTGCAATGTAATCTCTCGGGTTCAGTAGGCGAACGCCTCGCTCGGGTTCAGTTAGAGCCCAACGCCTCGCACCCACGCATGTACGTGTATGAGAGAAATGCGCATCACTCGGCCCCCAACCACCCACTATAACCGGGAACTCCCCGATATTTTCCGCGCCCTTTCTTCTACCATGGTTTTTTCCGTCATGGACGGCCCAAAGAATGTCATGCAGCTGCGTCTCCGGCTCGCCCAGGACGAAAAGCCCATTTGTTGTCATGATTTTTTGTCATAGAAGTAGGAGCCCACCACATCTATGATGACACCGGGTTTTGTCATAGTTATCGTCATAGAAGTGTCATAAGCATGACAGAAAAAATCGTTCAGCCCAAAATGTCATGGATGTGTCTTTTTTTTTGTAGTGACTATTCTCAATACTGTCCTGCATGAGTACATATGAAGGCATGTTAAGCACAACAGGATAAACATCAACCAAATATATCCATGGTAAACAACATAATCTACAAATGATAGCTTCAGTGTGTAGGCTTAAGCATGCTAGTTAAGAAAAACAAGAAGTGGAAAGGTGTGTTAACTGCATCAGGCATAACATTTGAAAAGAAGCAAATAGTCATTCAAACTGGTATTGTGCAGGTCTAAAGTACACTAGTTATTGTTAAAAAAATGAAAATCCATGTTAACTTCAATATCCTTAACAGCAACCAAATATCGTAATTCATAGTGGTATTGTGGAAACTGTTATTGATGAAATTGAACTGCACGGCAAATAGTTGCACATATAGAGTATCACATTGTGAAGAACTGAAATAAACAAGTCATAAGGCCATCTCTAGCCAATCATTTAAAAGTTGAAAGACTAAAACCCTTAGTGGATATATATATATATATATATATATATATATATATATATATATATATATATATATATATATATATATATATATATATATATATATATATATATACTCCAGCAATTTTTGGCCTTTTCTAGTCGATCCCCTAAACATAATGTTGTAAGCTTCAATTTGATCAAGTTAAAAGTAGGTTCAACCCAAAGTAGCATGCATTTAAACATAAACATAGATAGTATTTCATAATCGAACATAAAACATAAATTTAAACTAAGCTAAACTACTTTCGGTAGAAGTACAGGTCAAGCCAATCCTTCCTTGTCATGTACGGTGTGCCGCGAGCCGGGTCCGGGCCGGTTCCATCATCGGGGTCATTGGGGAAGGCACTCCTGCACTCGTCGACGTAGATCTACTCGTCCTCGGGGCCTACCTCGATGCCCTCCGCGCCGCTGTCGTTGCCGCCTTCGACCTCGTCATCGGAGGAGAGCGCGATAACCTCGTCACCCTCTGCGCCACCGTACTCGCCGCCTTCAACCTCGTCATCAGAGGAGAGCGCGTTAACCTCACCGCCCTCCACGCTGCCGTCCTTGCCGCCTTCAACCTCGTCTTCGGAGGAGAGCGCAATAACCTCGCTTCCCTCCACGCCGGCAAAGATCGCTCGCTCCACCTCCAGGAGATCCGGGTGCTACCGGCGGAGCTCTTGCATGTAGGCCTCATCAGCGGCCTCGTCCTCGAGGCGCTCCCACGCCTCGTGGTCCTCCCGCGCCATAGCCGAGCTCGCCACCGCTGGCTCCGGCGGAACGAAGTGGACCGGACATGTGCCGAAGGGGAACTTGAGCCTAGCGGCCGTGTTGTGGTAGTAGACCTGCCAGCGGTCCTACTCCATGGCCGCGAGCTTGGTCGTGTGGAAGCTACTGAGACACCGGCGGGTGTGGGTATCCCGATTTGTAATCTCGGTTACCCACGTCCCCCACCGCCGCTGTCGGACCCCGAGGTAGGACCTCGTCGGCTGCTGGGTCCGAGGGAGGACGGGGAAGTCCTCAAACCGGCATAGGGGCGCGGCAGTGGGCGGATCGGGGGACCGGCGATGGCGGATCGGGCCTGTGGAGGACGACGGGGACACCTCGGCGGCCAGCTCGCCGGCGTCGGGCGAAAAGGCCGCGACAAACCTCTTTTTGGCCATTGGCTACTTGAGCTCCCCGGCACACAGGCAGAGGATGGGGATGGAGGCGCCGGCGATGGCGGCGACCTACCAATGGTTCCGAGGGTTGTGTGTGTCTGTGTGAGCGGAGGTTTTAGGGAGTGTGTGGTGTGTGTGGAGGGGGGGGCGGGTGGCAACGTAGTGTTTGAGGAAATACTACGGCAACTGAAAATTTTACTAGGCAGGAGTAACAAGGTGGGGCTACTGAAAATTTGGATCAAGGGCGAGCAGATATTTTTGAGATTGCAAGGGATGCAGAGGCGGGAGTAAAATGCTGGGCTACTAAAAATTTGAATCTAGGACTGAAGCAGAGCGGGAGTAACAGACATTGCACACGGTCCGCACAAACTAATCATGTGCTATCAAACATTAAAACCTTCTAGGCGGTAGATATTTTTCGAGATTACGAGGCAGTAATATTTTCCAGATTGCGAGGGATGCAGAGGCGGGAGTATTTGGGGAGCGATCTAGTGTGCTTGACACGCCGGTTGTGGACTGTAGCCGACGCACCTTCTCGCGTAAGCCATAGGCGTACTATACACTAACGGTGCTCCAGGATATTTTGTACTACATCTCACATGGTTGGTGATAATAAACTGTGTGAGATCTACTTGATTTTCATCTTGATTTGAATTACATAATGGGGTCACAGCAGCAATGGACGGTATTGCTAGACCTTTTATCTGCAGTGAACATGCAACTATATGTGTGTCGTAAAAGAATTGGAATTATTAAGGGTTCATTTGGACATGTTATATATTAAACTGGTTTTCTAGACATTTCAGGTGCACAATTCAAAATTAAGCTACATGCAATGCTCTCGTGCATATAAATTGGTTGAAAAATCAAATCTATGTCCTTAGGTGCATGTTTAGGTTCCGTGCAAGAAAATTGGAATGAATTTCAAACACCAGGGAACTGTTGATTGCCGGCAAAACGTTGAGATACCTAGTTTTTAAATTCTAGTAAATCCGGAACTCGTCTAAAATTCATGAAACTTAGCAAGGTATCATGGAGCGGCATCAACATGCCATGGTAAAAAAAATTGTCCCATTTAGGGCAGGTTTGGGTATAAGCTTCTCATAAACCAGAGCTTCTCACAACAATCCTGATGGTTTTGACACGGAACGTGCCACCTTTGGGGATGAAATGATATGGGTTGCCTCTTATTGCTTTCAAAAAAATTCTAGTGTCAACATAGAACAATAGGAGTATTGTGTTAAGTTTTGGAATTTTTTGGGGTTCGTTTGGAAATTTTTATATATTAACTGGGTTTTCTAGGCAATTTATGTGCATAATTCAAATTTGAAATACATGCACATGCTCCAGTGCATAAAAATTGGTTGAAAAATCAAATCTATGTCCTTGGGTGCATGCTTAGGTCCCATGCAAGAAATGAGAATGAATTTCAAACACCAGGGCATTGTCGATTACCGGCAAAACATGAAGGTACTTGGTTTTTAAATTCTAGTAAATCCAGAACTCGTCTGAAATTCATGAAACTTGGCATGGAGCGACATCAACATGTTGTGGTAAAAAAATTGTCCCATTTGGGGCAGGTTTGGATATAAGCTTCTAACAAACCAGAGCTTCTCACAACAAGCGTGATGGTTTCGGTACGTAACGTGCAACCTTTGGGTTTTCAATGCATTCATGTGCATAATTCAAATTTCAACTACATGTGCATGCTCTAATGTATTTAAATTGGTTGAAAATTCAAATCCGTGTCCTTGGTTGCATCCTTATGTCCCATGCATGAAATGGGGATGAATTTCGAACACCACGTCACCATGGCTCTCTGGTAAACGACGACGTACTTGCTTTTGTAATTCTAGTAAATCCAAAAGTCGTGCAAAATTCAAGAAACTTGGCATGCTATCATGGAGCGGCACCAACATGATGTGGTAAAAAATTTGTCCCATTTGGGGCAGGTTTGAGTATAAGCTTCTCACAAACCAGAGCCTCTCACAACAAGTGTGATGGTTTCGGTAGGGAACGTTTCACCTTTATGGACGAAACGATATTCGTTGCCTCTTCTTGATTTCAATTTTTTCCTAGTGTCAACATAGAACAACAGGAGTGTTGTGTTAATTTTTGGAATTTTTTGGGTTTTGTTTGGACATTTTTATACATTAAATGAGTTATCAAAGCACTTATGTGCATAATTCAAATTTGAACTACATGCACAAGCTCTAATGCATCTAAATTGGTTGAATATTAAAATCTGTGTCATTGGTTGCATGCTTAGGTCCCATGCAAGAAATGGGGATGAATTTCGAACACCACGGCACCGTGGCTCTCCGGCAAATGTCGACATACTTGCTTTTGTAATTCTAGTAAATCCAAAAGTCATCTGAAATTCATGAAACTTGGCATGCTATCATGGAGCGGCATCAACATGCCATGGCAAAAAATTTGTCCCATTTGGGGCAGGTTTGATTATAAGCTTCTCACAACAAGTGTGATGGTTTCGGTAGGGAACGTTTCACCTTTATGGATGAAATGATATCGTTGCCTCTTCTTGATTACAATTTTTTCCTAGTGTCAACATAGAACAACAGGAGTGTCGTGTTAATTTTTGGAATTTTCCGGGGTTTGTTTGGACATTTTTAAACATTAATTGAGTTTTCAATGCATTTATGTGCATAATTCAAATTTGAACTACGTGCACATGCTCTAATGCATCTAAATTGGTTGAAAATTCAAATATGTGTCCTTGGTTGCATGCTTAGGTGTTGGGGAACGCAGTAATTTCAAAAACAAATCCTACGATCACGCAAGATCTATCTAGGTGATGCAAAGCAACGATCAGGAGAGTGTGTCCATGTACCCTCGTAGACCAAAAGCGGAAGTGTTTAATCAACGCGGTTGATGTAGTCGTACGTCTTCACGATCCGACCGGTCCTAGTACCGAACGTACGGCACCTCCGTGTTCAGCACATGTTCAGCTTGATGACGTCCCTCGTACTCTTGATCAAGTTGAGGCCGAGAGAGTTTTTCCGTCGGCATGATGGTGTGGCGTCAGTGATGATGAAGTTACCGGTGCAGGGCTTCGCCTAAGCACTACGACGATATGACCGAGGTGTGTTTCTGTGGAGAGGGGCACCGGACATGGCTAAAAGATCAACTTGTGTGTTCTTGGGTGCCCCCGCCCCATGTATATAAAGGAGGGAGGGGAGGCCGGCCGGCTCTTCTAGGGCACGCCAGGAGAGAGGAATCCTACCAGGACTCCAAGTCCTAGTAGGTTTCCACCTAAGTAAGAGGGGGAAGGAGGAAGGAAGAGGGGGAAGGGAAGGAAAGGGGGCGCCGCCCTATTCCCCTAGTCCAATTCGGACTCAAGGGGGGGTGGCCAACCCCTCCTAGCCCTTCCTCTCTTCCCATTAAGGCCCATCGAGGCCCATTAGTTCCCCCGGGGGGTTCCGACAACCCTTCGGCACTCCGATATTTATCCGGTAACTCCCGAAACTCAATCGGTGTCCGGATAACAACGTCTAATATATGAATCTTTATGTCTCGACCATTTCGAGACTCCTCGTCATGTCCGTGATCTTATCCGGGACTCCAAACAATCTTCAGTACATCAAATCACATAACTCATAATACAACTGTCATCGAACGTTAAGCATGCAGACCCTACGGGTTCGAGAACTATGTAGACATGACCGAGACACCTCTTCGGTCAATAACCAATAGCGGAACCTGGATGCTCATATTGGCTCCTACATATTCTTCGAAGATCTTTATCGGTCAACCCGCATAACAACATACGTTGTTCCCTTTGTCATCGGTATGTTACTTGCCCGAGATTCGATCGTCGGGATCACCATACCTAGTTCAATCTCGTTACCAGCAAGTATCTTTACTCGTGTTGTAATGCATCATCCCGCAACTATCTCATTAGTCACATTGCTTGCAAGGCTTATAGTGATGTGTATTACCGAGAGGGCCTAGAGATACCTCTCCGATACTCGTAGTGACAAATCCTAATAATGATCTATGCCAACTAAAAACACCATCGGAGACACATGTAGAGCATCTTTATAATCACCCAGTTACGTTGTGACATCTGATAGCACACTAAGTGTTCCTCCGGTATTCGGGAGTTACATAATATCATAGTCATAGGAACATGTATAGGTCATGAAGAAAGCAATAACAATAAACTAAACGATCATAGTGCTAATCTAATGGATGGGTCTTGTCCACCACATCGTTCTCTAACGATGTGATTCCGTTCATCAAATGACAGCACATGTCTATGGATAGGAAACTTAACCATCTTTGATTAACGAGCTAGTCAAGTAGAGGCGTACTCGGGATTCTCTGTTTGTCTATGTATTCAGGCATGTACTAAGTTTTCGGTTAATACAATTCTAGCATGAATAATAAACATTTATCACGATATAAGGAAATTTAAATAACAACTTTATTACTGCCTCTGGGGCATATTTCCTTAAGTCTCCCACTTGCACTAGAGTCAATAATCTAGATTACATAGTGATAATTCTAACACCCATGGAGTCTTGGTGTTGATCATGTTTTGCTCGTGAGAGAGGCTTAGTCAACGGGTCTGCATTATTCAGATCCGTATGTATCTTGGAAATTTCTATGTTTCCCTCCTTGACTTGATCGTGGATAGAATTGAAGCGTCTCTTGATGTGTTTGGTTCTCTTGTGGAATCTGGATTCCTTCGCCAAGGCTATTGCTCCAGTACTTTCACAAAAGATTTTCGTTGGACCCGATGCACTAGGTATGACACCTAGATCGGATAAGAACTCCTTCATCTAGACTCCTTCATTTCCTGCTTCCGAAGCAGCTATGTACTCCACTTCACATGTAGATCCCGCCATGACGCTTTGCTTGGAACTGCACCAACTGACAGTTCCACCGTTCAATATAAATACGTATCCGGTTTGTGACTTCGAGTCATCCGGATCAGTGTCAAAGCTTGCATCGACGTAACCATTTACGACGAACTCTTTGCCAACTCCATAAACGAGAAACATATCCTTAGTCCTTTTCAGGTATTTCGGGATGTTCTTGACCTCTGTCCAGTGATCCGCTCCTGGAATATTTTGGTACCTCCCTACTAAACTAATAGCAAGCCACACATCAGGTCTGGTACACAACATTGCATACATGATAGAACCTATGGATGAAGCATAGGGAATGACTTTCATTTTCTCTCTATCTTCTGCAGTGGTCAGGCAAGAACCCTTTCTTTGCTTGATCCATTATGAACTTCTTCTAAACTTTATCAAGCTATGTGCTTTATGAAAGTCCAATTAAGCGTCTTGATCTATCTCTATAGATCTTGATGCCCAATATATAAGCATCTTCACCGAGGTCTTTCATTGAAAAATTCTTATTCAAGTAACCTTTTATGCTATCTAGAAATTTCGTATCATTTCCGATCTTATTCAAGTATCTCTAGAAAGGATACATTCTTAGCAACGAGTATCTTGCCTTCGGATCTGTGATAGAAGGTGTACCGAATAGTCTCCTTTGGGTATCCTATGAAGACACATTTCTCCGATTTGGGTTCAAGCTTATCTGGTTGAAGCTTTTTCACATAAGCATCGCAGCCCCAAACTTTAAGAAATGACAACTTGGGTTTCTTGCCAAACCATAGTTCATATGGTGTCGTCTCAACGGATTTAGATGGTGCCCTATTTAATGTGAATGCAGCCGTCTCTAAAGCATAACCCCGAGACGATAGCGGTAAATCAGTAAGAGACATCATAGATTGCACCATATCTAATAAAGTGCGGTTACGATGTTCGGACACACCATTACGTTGTGGTGTTCCGGGTGGCGTGAGTTGCGAAACTATTCCGCATTGTTTCAAATGAAGACCAAACTCGTAACTCAAATATTCTCCTCCATGATCAGATCATAGAAACTTTAGTTTCTTGTTACGATGATTTTCCACTTCACTCTAAAATTATTTGAACTTTTCAAATGTTTCAGACTTATGTTTCATCAAGTAGATATACACATATCTGCTTAAATCATCTATGAAGGTCAGAAAATAATGATACCTGTCGCGAGCCTCAATACTCATCGGGCCGCATACATCAGTATGTATTATTTCCAACAAGTCTGTTGCTCACCCCATTGTTTCTAGAGAATGGAGTTTTAGCCATCTTGCCCATGAGGCATGGTTCGCAAGCATCAAGTGATTCATAATCAAGTGATTCCAAAAGCCCATCAGCAAGGAGTTTCTTCATGCGCTTTACACCAATATGAGCCAAACGACAGTGCCACAAATAAGTTGCAGTATCGCTATTAAACTTATATCTTTTGGCTTCTATACTATGAATATGTGTGTCACTACTATCGAGATTCAACAAAAATAGACCAATCATCAAGGGTGCATGACCATAAAAGATATTACTCATATAAATAGAATAACCATTATTCTCTGATTTAAATGAATAACCGTCTCGCATCAAACAAGATCCAGATATAATGTTCATGCTTAACGTTGGCACCAAATAACAACTATTTAGGTCTAAAACTAATCCCGAAGGTAGATGTAGAGGTAGCATGCCGACGGCAATGACATCGACTTTGGAACCATTTCCCACGCGCATCGTCACCTCGTCCTTAGCCAATCTTCGTTTAATGTGTAGCCCCTGTTTCGAGTTGCAAATATGAGCAACAGAACCAGTATCAAATACCCAGGCGCTACTACGAGCATTAGTAAGGTACACATCAATAACATGTATACCAAATATATCTTTCACTTTGCCATCCTTCTTATCCGCCATATACTTGGGGCAGTTCCGCTTCCAGTGACCAGTCCCTTTGTAGTAGAAGCACTCAGTCTCAGACTTAGGTCCAGACTTGGGCTTCTTCACTTTAGCAGCAACTTGCTTGCCGTTCTTCTTGAAGTTCCCCTTCTTCCCTTTGCCCTTTTTCTTGAAACTAGTGGTCTTGTTAACCATCAACACTTGATGGTCCTTTTTTATTTCTACCTCTGCAGCCTTTAGCAATGCGAAGAGCTCGGGAATTGTCTTATCCATCCCTTGCATATTATAGTTCATCATGAAATTTTGTAGCTTGGTGGCAGTGATTGAAGAACTCTGTCAATGACACTATCATCAGGAAGATTAACTCCCAGTTGAGTCAAGTGGTTATGGTACCTAGACATTCTGAGTATATGTTCACTGATAGAACTATTCTCCTCCATTTTGCAGCTGTAGAACTTATTGGAGACTTCATATCTCTCAATCCGGGCATTTGCTTGAAATATTAACTTCAACTCCTGGAACATCTCATATGCTCCATGACGTTCAAAACGTCATTGAAGTCCCGGTTCTAAGCCGTAAAGCATGGCACACTGAACTATCGAGTACACATCAGCTTTGCTCAGTCAAACATTCTTAACGTCATCAGTAGCGTCTGCAGCAAGCCTGGCACCTAGCGGTGCTTCCAGGACGTAATTCTTCTGTGCAGCAATGAGGGTAATCCTCAAGTTACGAACCCAATCCGTGTAGTTGCTACCATCATCTTTCAACTTAGCTTTCTCTAGGAACGCATTAAAATTCAAAGGAACGGTAGCACGGGCCATTGATCTACAATAACATAGACATGCGAAATACTATCAGGTACTAAGTTCATGATAAATTAATGTTCAATTAATCAAATAACTTAAGAACTCCCACTTAGATAGACATCTCTCTAATCATCTAAGTGATCACGTGATCCAAAACAACTAAACCATGTCCGATCATCACGTGAGATGGAGTAGTTTTCAATGGTGAACATCACTATGTTGATCATATCTACTATATTATTCATGCTCGACCTTTCGGTCTCAGTGTTCCCAGGACATATCTGCATATGCTAGGCTCATCAAGTTTAACCCGAGTATTCTGCGTATGCAAAACTGGCTTGCAACCGTTGTATGTGAACGTAGAGCTTATCACACCCGATCATCACGTGGTGTCTCCGCACGACGAACTGTAGCAACAGTGCATACTTAGGGAGAACACTTGTACCTTGAAATTTAGTGAGAGATCATCTTATAATGCTACCATCGCACTAAGCAAAATAAGATGCATAAAGGATAAACATCACATGCAATCAATATAAGTGATATGATATGGCCATCATCATCATGTGCCTTTGATCTCCATCTCCAAAGCACCGCCATGATCACCATCGTCACTGGCTTGTCACCTTGATCTCCATCGTAGCATCGCCGTTGTCTCGCCGACTATGTCTTCTATGACTATCGCTACCGCTTGGAGATAAAGTAAAGCAATTACATGGCGATTGCATTTCATACAATAAAGCGACAACCATAAGGCTCCTGCCAGCTGCCGATAACTTTTACAAAACATGATCATCTCATACAACAATTTGTATATCATCACGTCCATATCACATCACAACATGCCGTGCAAAAACAAGTTAGACATCCTCCACTTTGTTGTTGCAAGTTTTACGTGGCTGCTACGGGCTTCAAGTGTGTTGTTCTTACCTACGCATTAAAACCACAACGATTTTTCTTCAAGTGTATTGTTTTAACCTTAAACAAGGACCGGGCGTAGTCACACTCGATTCAACTAAAGTAGGAGAAACAGACACCCACTAGCCACCTGTGTGCGAAGTACGGCTGTAGAACCAGTCTCATGAACGCGGTCATGTAATGTCGGTTTGGGCCGCTTCATCCAACAATACCGCCAAATCAAAGTATGACATGCTGGTAAGCAGTATGACTATTATAGCCCACAACTCTTTGTGTTCTACTCGTGCATATAAGATCTACGCATAAACCTGGCTCGAATACCATTGTTGGGGAACGCAGTAATTTCAAAAAAATTCCTACGATCATGCAAGATCTATCTAGGTGATGCATAGCAACGAGCGGGAGAGTGAGTCCACGTACCCTCGTAGACCAAAAGCGGAAGAGTTTTATCAACGCGGTTGATGTAGTCTTACGTCTTCATGATTCGGCCGACCCTAGTACCGAACGTACGGCACCTCCGTGTTCAGCACATGTTCAGCTCGATGACGTCCCTCCTACTCTTGATCCAATTGAGGCCGAGAGAGAGTTCCATCAGCACGATGGTGTGGCAACGGTATTGATGAAGTTATCGGCGCAGGGCTTCGCCTAAGCACTACGACGATATGACCGAGGTGTGTTTCTGTGGAGGGGGGCACCGCACACGGCTAAAAGATCAACTTGTGTGTTTTAGGCTGCCCCCTCCCCACGTATATAAATGAGGGAGGGGGAGGACGGCCATCCCTCCTAGGGCGTGCCAGGAGAGGGGAATCCTACTAGGACTCCAAGTCCTAGTAGGTTTCCACCTAAGGAAGAGGGGGAAGGAGGAAGGAAGAGGGGGAAGGGAAGGAAAGGGGGGCGCCGCCCCCTTCCCCTAGTCCAATTCGGACCCAAGGGGGGCACGGGGCCACCCCCTCCTAGCCCTTCCTCTCTTACCACTAAGGCCCATCGACGCCCATTAGTTCCCCCGGGGGGGTTCCGACAACCCTCCAACACTCCGATATTTATCCGGTAACCCCCGGAACTCATCCGGTGTTTGAATAACATCATCCAATATATTAATCTTTATGTCTCGACCATTTCGAGACTCCTCGTCATGTCCGTGATCTTATCCGGGACTCTGAACAATCTTCGGTACATCAAATCACATAACTCATAATACGATCGTCATCGAACGTTAAGCGTGCGGACCCTATGGGTTCGAGAACTATGTAGACATGACCGAAACACCTTTCTGGTCAATAAAGAATAACAGAACCTGGATGCTCATATTTGCTCCTACATATTCTTTGAAGATCTTTATCGGTCAAACCGCATAACAACATATGTTGTTCCCTTTGTCATCGGTATGTTACTTTCCCAAGATTTGATCGTCGGTATCACCATACCTACACTACTAGGGAAGATCCTAGCAGTAGCGCGGGTATTTTGCCTATCAGTAGCGCGGGACGACGAGCTACTGATAAGGCGCGACAGCTAAGGTGTAGCAGTAGCGCCTGTCGTCCCACGCTACTGCTATGCATGGCTAGCAGTAGCGCACTTTAGTGCAGAGCGCTGCTGCTAATATCTCTAGCACTTTTTAGCAGGAAGCACTACTGGTAAGGGAGCGGTACTGTTAACTTTGTTCCCCTCGCTACTGCTAGTTTTATTAGTTTCTGTTTTTTTTTGCATATTTGTTTTGTATTTCAATAGGCTTTATACAATAATCTTTAGCATATCATACACATACAAATGTAATCATAGCATATACATACAAATAGTCTCATCAAATCATGTCATCATCATAATCACCATCCAACACAAATTGGTCTCTCGTCATCATCTCGAAAATAGCGATACAAGTCTCGATTACTTGCAACTACATCGTCATCCATCTAAACAATGATATACGCGAGAAGAGCTATCACTTTGAGTGAGAGCGGAACTATGTAGTACATGAGTTTGTATCCCTCTCTCGCATTAGCGTGAACCTAAACTAACTATTGCCTGTCGCTCAGAAACGGGAAACCGGTACACCTGGGCCTGACACTCCGGCCACTCATCGTATATATACTCCTGGCGTAGCTCTTCTTCGCCATCGATGATCTATGCACCTGCATTGTCACATGAGTCGATGATATGAAACATATATAGTTGAGCACCAGAAAGAGACAAACTTGGAAAAATAGAAGTAACATATCATAAGCAGAAATAACAAAGTTGATCGTACCCAAAATGCCCTAACTAGAGTGATCGTCGCTAGTCGAGGAGGACGGTTTAATTACATCACCAATAAAGTTTCGTCGTGCATAACTCAAATTTTCGTCATACAGAAAGTATGGACTAAACGGACACATTGTCATATATCGACAATCACTCCAACATGTAGTGCCATCCATCCAAGTCAGGGAGATAGTCCCCGAGCCTAGTGAAAGGCTTCAGGTCGAGACGCTAAGCAGCTACCCGTGTTCGGACGTCTTCCCGTGACATTTGTCCTTCTTCGTAGAACATCCCTGTTTTTCCGACGACCTCCTTCATGATGATTTGGGCAAGTTCGCGCTAGATGTGATAGAACTCAGTTCAAAGTCAATGATCCTCGATATCTCCTATGTTCTTTGCCCATTGCAGAATATGGGCATCGCCGGATCTAGCTGACATGCGAAGGTTCTGGTGATACCGTCTGTACTCTAACATGTGGTGTAGGACATAGAATCCATCATTAAGAGAATCACTCGATTGCTAGATGCAGCAGAAGTCGGTCTTATGGCCGAAGGCGGGCTTGTCGTCCCTTCTCTTCTTATCCTTGACCTCTCCACCCCGTGCATCGTAGTAAAACATAGCACTGTCGAGAATAGACTTGATGTGGGTGTAATCCTCTTTGTTAATGTTCTTCGACGAATCCAAGTAAAGAGCGTGGGAGTATCGAGGGATGATGATGAGGACGGCGCGCCCGTCGCTGCGCAAAATAAGTACACCTCAAATTAATTAGCCTCCACCGTGAAAATGAATGATTGAAATTGAAGGAAGGATATCTGCGCGGATGACTTACAGGGGATGATAAGGCACGAGAATCGCCTCCTTGTCCTTATTGGCGAGCATGAAATTGATGATGTATTCCCTCACGTATTCACGGTGCTTTTCGCAGACTCCCAAGAAGCCCTCATGCATGAAGTACGGGTCAGCGACACAGATATGAGGTATCTGCTCAACCCCAATGAGGTAGTTCATGTGCAAGGCATAAAGGCGGACAAACGTAAAATCTAGCTTCTTCGCATGAAACATGTCGAATATGTAATCGAATCGAAGGAAGAACTTCTCCGCGGGGAATGTATCGACATACGACAATTGCGGCGGAACGTTAACCACGTAGAGTGGGTATCCTGGATCTTTCGAGGCAATGAGGCCTTTCTCTATCCGCAACACATCGCCATGAAGTCTCCTTAGATTGCCAAATCTGGCCCCTAGCGTTGCTTCAGGTAGGATTGGTTGACCGGGGATATGCCATTTTGCCGCACCGGGGATATCTATACTGTCTTGAACCCGAGGCTGCTGAGGCGGCTGCATCATAGAAGTAGCTTTTTTGCCTTTCCTCGATCTCTTCCTAGACTTCTTTACTACCGGAAGGTCGTCCATAATACGTTCAGCCTCCGGAGACGGCAATTCAGGCACCGACTCATGACGCTCAAACCCTAAGTAGGCGCCAGTATTGACATACTGTTGAGTGTCATCGTCATCCTCATCCTCATCTATGGCAACGTCACCAGCGACTAATGGATCCTTTTCCTCACCCCCGCCGCTATCACCCAGCACGACAGCCGACGCTAATTCGGTAGGTGTGGTGTTGATGTTCATACCGAACTGCGTGCTCGTGGGTGTGCTCCCAGCCGCCTCCAGACGAAGCAGACTCTTTGGCCACAACATGGCCCACCCATTGCAACAATCACCAAGCCGCCGCGGGGTCTCGTCGTCATCCCCCACTAGTACCAGAGGAGCCAAATTCTCATGGCCCGGTTTGACACTGGCCACGGAAACCTTGAAGACTTCCGGGGGGATCGGCCAGATGTGGAACAATGGTCCTTCGGCTCCATTATTGTCGCCTTCCCCACATCCACCTTCTGGTCCCCGATGGTGTACAATATGGTGCACGGGGTTTCGTCGGCCTGCAAAGAAAAATCTGCGACATGAGACATCCGAGAGGCAACGAAAACGGGAGATTATACATTTATTAAAGGGGCGCGGTGTGATAGATATCATGAGGGAGTCGAGCTCAGGCAAAGACGAAGCACCGCCGAGCATGTCCAGTGCCAGAGCCGATGTGGGAGCAGGTGCAGCTGCAGGTGCTGGTGCAATGCTAGTCGAGCTGCTCCCCAAGAAGTCGGCAAGGGGAAAGTCTGCTGCATTTTTTCTGGATTTTGCCTGCTGCAATTGAAAACGGCCGGAACCAAGGTAGTAGACATATCTACAAGCACATGTTTTGCGGCAGCTACCGCTGTTGCGACTGTCTCTGATGATTTCTTCTCAACCGCAATCTCAACCTTCTTGTCAATGTTTTCGTCAGTTAACCTCCGTCTTTCCTTTCTTTCCTCCGTGGTCTCACGGTAGTACTTCTTCCTCGTGGCGCCATCTCGGACACCGTGCACGCATCCATACGACGGTCAAGTCTCCACCAGGAGTCCTTTCAATATGTTCAACGCCCGGTTGAATGGATTGTCCCACTTGGGCTTCGCCAATGCCTCAGACGGCGAGTCGCTTTCGGCCGCAATCCTGTCCTGCTCTCTCTGCAAAAGGCACAAGGATCGTTTACAAATATGACTAACGTGCAGTCGAATTGATCAGAAACTAAAATTACGAGCAGTCTCATAAACTCCATCGTGACTGTGTTCGTCTCGAAAACCTTCTTCATTGGGTCCCAACGGTGCCGGGCCCTGAGGACGTCACGCTCCAGCAGGACGGTGAACTCCGCCAAGGGGTCTTGGATGCCCAGACTCGTGGCTTCCGCATCCTCCTTGGCCCATATGGACCTCTTCCCGCCATAACCACGGCTTCCGATGTGGTGGCACCCAATGTTCCTCTGTTGAAGCTCCTTCATGTACATCGACTTTTTTTGGCAGCTTCGGCCTCGGAAGTCGCCTTGAATATTTGAAAGTGCTCTGTCGTGATTGTCTGATTATCCTTTACAATCTCGGAGTAGGGTTCCTTTTTGTTGACGATCCGATATTTCACCCTTGATTTCCAGGCGGCCAACGCATCGCTAAACTTGGTCATGGTGTGTTTGTTTATCTTCTTCATTGCCGGGTCCTTATCTAGATCTTTATAATCCTTTTCATTCCGTCCCGGGAACAAGAATATCTGGTGCAGCTTACTTAGGTGGGAGGTCCTCATATTATCTATCTTCTTTAGTTTCTCATCCTTGATGGTGGCGGTTGTCTGTATGATGCAGCCTATTTGATTGCCGTAGCACGCGCACGCTTCCTCGGGCGCGTTTGGCTCAAAATTGCCGTCGTCCACGTGACCACCAGTCTAGTAGTCCTGAGCTTGTTAGGAAGCCGTTGCCTCTTTGCTTTCGATTCTATACCGGCTCCGCTAGTCTCGGCGCCTGTCTCAGTCTCAGCGTCGGTCTCGATGCCGGTCTCAGTCTCAGCACCGGTCTCAGTCTCAGTGCTGGTCTCAGTCTCAGCACCGGTCTGCATGTCGGTCTCAGTCCACGATGCGACCGGTGGGCCCAGCGAAAACATCCATTGATCGTCGGCAAGGTTCAAAAATTTGTCTGCTGCCAGGTAGACGTTGTCGCAATCACCAGAACCCTGTCCTTCATCGTTGCTAGCCATGTTTCATATGATTAAATCTACTCAATTAATTCTAGACCTAATAAAATGAATAATGACATAAAAAAGGCCTATGCTTTGCAGGAACGTTGACTCCTTCCAGGTGCGGCAAATCTCGGACACTCGATATGTCCTAGTTTGTAGCACAAGTCATGCCGAAATTCACGGAAAATTTCGGCATGACTTTTGCTAAAAAGTGGACAAATCGAGAACCTAAAATTTGCCGGAACGGAAATGAATCAACATTCCGGCAAAACAAAGGCCACTCGGCTTCATTCCCTGGAAACAATGTTCAAATATCCATCTTCGACATTGCAACACATGTCCAAATATACACGAGCAACCACATGTCCAAATTTCACAAGCTAATTCAAAAACTATGTGTAGAAGAAAATTCATTTAACTACTAATAGAACAAAATTCAGTTAACTTTAGTGCTCTATAATGACGAAAGGAAAAAATTCAGTTAACTACTAATTTCATTCATTTAGGTTATTCATTTAACTTCACCTAAACCTATTGTACCACTACTACTAGTAGCACAACTAACCTAATTAACCTAGCAAAACCCTACTGCCCTAACTAAAAAAATATCTAATTAGCATCTACTAGTACCACTACTGCCCTAACATAATTAACATCTACTAGTATCACTATATACTACAAGCAACACTGCTACAACATCTTCTTCATTTTTTTCTTTTGAAAAACATCTATGAAAACAAAAACCGTAATTAAACCCTACTACCCTAACTAACTTTTGCTGTAAACCCATTTTTTGCTCTAAACTAATTTTTGCTCTAACATCTACTACTTAACATCTTTTCCTCTAAACTATTTTTTTGCTATAAACTAACTTTTGCTCTACTAATTTTTGTTCTAAAATGCAGAGAGAGAGAGAGAGGAGTGGTGGGGGAGGGGTGGGGGCTTACAGAGAGGGGAGAGACGGTGGCGGGGAGGTGCTCGGCGACGAAGGCAGGGGCGGGGAGCGTGGACTCAGGCACTAGCAGCGGCAGTCCTGAGCGGGATCGGCCGGCGGTGAGGTCGAGGGCCGCTGCGGTGAGGTCGAGGGCAGTGACGGTGAGGTCGAGGACGGCCTCGGGCGGCGGCGGTGAGGCTGAGGGCGGCCTCGGGCGGCGGCGGTGAGGATGAGGGCGGCCTCAGGGGCAGACGGTGAGGTTTCGGGCGTCCACGCTAGCAGGAGACGGCGGCGAAGTGGGGCTATGGCAAATTGGGGAGATGGTGGAGAAGTGGGGCGAGGGATTTGGGGGAGAAGTGGTGGCCGGGGTGAGGGAAACTGTTGTTTAAGTGAAACATAACGGTAGCGCGTTTCTGAAACGTGGTATAGCTAAGTTAGCTATAGCACATTTTCAGAAATGCGCTACTGCTATGCCTTTCTCCCTTTTTCCCCCTTTTTCATTTATTTTTCTTTACATTTTTTTCCTTTCTCCTTTTTCTATTTCTTTCATTTTCATTTACTTTTGTACTTGTTTTTCATTTTATTTTATTTTCGTTAGTAGTAGCGCCTTACACATAAATGCGCTGCTACAACAATATTAGCGGCAGCACGGTTTCTAAAAGAATGCTACTACTATGTGTAGCCGATCGGCTTAGTGGTGGGAATTTTAGTAGTAGTGCTTTTACAACGGGACATGCTACTGCTATATATGTATCTGCAGCGTGGTTATTCCGCGCGCTCTACTGCTGTGTAGGAGTGGCGCACTGTTTTAACAAGCTCTACTTCTAAAGTTCTGTGTATAAGGTTTTCCCTTGTAGTGCTAGTTCAATCTAGTTACTGGCAAGTCTCTTTACTCATTCCGTAATGCATCATCCCGCAACTATCTCAATAGTTACATTACTTGCAAGGCTTATAGTGATGTGTATTACCGAGAGGGCCCAGAGATACCTCTTCGATACTCGGAGTGACAAATCCTAATCTCGATCTATACCAACTCAACAAAAACCATCGGAGACACTTGTAGAGAAACTTTGTAATCACCCAATTAAGTTGTGACGTTTGATAGCACACTAAGTGTTCCTCCGGTATTTGGGAGTTGCATAATCTCATAGTCATAGTGTTGGGTTCTACGGTAGGGTGCGTCGACTTCAAATTAAAATTTTCCTACGCGCAGAACATCCAAGAACATGCTACGGGAGATGGATCACAGATCGTTACCACTAGACGCGCAGTGCCGTGCAGCGGAAGAAGAGTTGGGGCAGCGCATCCGCGTGGATCATCTCCTCCTCGTCCGATCCCCCTCGAACAGCCAGTCGTCAGATCCCTCGTACAGGTTCGCCGGGGCGGCGTAGGTGCACCTCCTCTAACGGTATCTGCGCGTGCAAGAGGAACATCATGCGGCGGACTGCTATGTCTGATCACACAATCGGCGGCGAGTAGAGGTGTTTATTCGCAACACATGCAAACCCTAGTGACAGCGCCGAAGCGATCAACCGCATGAGTGTGCCGCATCCCACTTTATATAGGTGTCCGTCGTGGGCTCAACACTTGGGCCTGGCACAGACCCTAAAGCCCGTAAGTCTACTTGACCACAATCCGAATACAGCTCGGATTCGACCTCGTAGGTTCCTTCCCTTCAGCGCGCGACCCCTTAAGTTCAAACCGGCTTGGTCGCAGTTCGGATCGCCTCCGGACTACATGGCTGGTAGCGGCCTCTAGCAAGGCGTGCCGACCACCAAGCAGACGATGATGCTGGTCAGGCGAACCTGTACATCACACTTCCATTCCGTTTGCCACACGATATATGTTGTCGGGCTTGATACGTCTCCAACGTATCTATAATTTTTTAGTATTCCATGCTATATTATATTCTGTTTTGGATGTTTAATGGGCTTTATTATACACTTTTATATTATTTTTGGGACTAACCTATTAACCGGAGGCCCAGCCCAAATTGCTATTTTTTGCCTATTTCGGTGTTTCACAGAAAAATAATATCAAACGGAGTCCAAACGGAATGAAACCTTCGGGAACGTGATTTTCGGAACAAACGTGATCTAGAGGACATGGAGTCTACGTAAAGAAATCAACGAGGAGAGCATGAGGTAGGGGGCGCGCCTACCCCCCCAGGCGCGCCCTCCACCCACTACACCACGACACTGCATCCCCAACAACCAGGTTGGTTGAGAAGATAGGTTCCGCCAACAGACAATCGGTCGGGAAAGACTATTGCCGACCAACCTTGTCTGTTGGGGAAAGTCCAGACAGGAAAGCCCTTTCCCGACCGACATAGATTTCCCGACCCACTTCTTGTTGGTGATGGGGTATCTTTCCCGACCAACATTCTGTTGGGTCTACCCTGGGCCTTTCCCGACCAACAGTCTGCTGGTGCTACCATGGGCATTTCCCGACCGACTATCGTACGGGGAATTCTTTCCCAGCCAACAATCTGTTGGGGTGCCATGGGCCTTTCCCAACCGACAATCTAACAGTGTATTCTTTCCCGACCAACATTATGTTGGGCCTGGCATTGGCCTTTCCTGACCGATTGTTAGACAGTTTTTTTTCTGCCGACCAACATCCATTAGCCCTCCATAAGTGGACTTACATTACCAATAGAATCTACATCAAGTTACAGTTCATGTCATCCAAAAATATTGAACCAGATGCAAACAATAACATACATTTCTTTAATTTTCGCATATAAATACATCATCTGTTATGAACTAATGACCATCCAAGTTTCCTATAAAACTAGTGGAACTAATTAAGTAGAGGAAACATTATAGTTTATTGCCTAATTGCAAAAATTCCTCGCTTTATTTTCTAGAATTTGTTTTAAGAGGCACATCATCTGCCTGGGCTCCTTGTAGTGGGCAACTACATACACATCCTCTCAGCATTCCACCAAGATCCTTGTGTCGTTCTAGTACTTGACATCAAAGCGTTCCTTCTACATCTCATTGGAGAACATCCTCCAATTTGAAAATTTGCAAGTCAAAATCTGTAACGCCCTCGATGCGGCTATATCTCCCACGTGTCGAGGCACGACTTAGAGGCATAACCGCATTGAAAGCAATGTCGCAAGTGAGGTAATCTTCACACAACCCATGTAATACATAAAGGGAAAGAGATACATAGTTGGCTTACAGTCGCCACTTCACACAATACATAAATAAACATTCATCATCCAGATTACACTCAAGGTCCGACTACGGTACCAAAATGAAAGAAGACTACCCCAAATGCTACATAGATCACCGGATCACCCCAACTGGGCTCCACTACTGATCATCTGGAAAAGACACATAGTAACGGCCACGTTCCTCGTCGAACTCCCAAGTGAGCTCGGACGCGTCATCTGCACTGGCATCGTTGGTACCTGCAACTGTTGTGGTAGAATCTGTGAGTCACGGGGACTCAGCAATCTCACACCCACGAGATCAAGACTATTTAAGCTTATAGGTAGGAAAGGATTATGAGGTGGAGCTGCAGCAAGCGACTAGCATATATGGTGGCTACAACGCAAAAGAGAGCGAGAAGAGAAGGCAAAGCACGGTCGTGAAGCTAGAAGTGATCAAGAAGTGATCCTAGAACAACCTACGTCAAACATAACTCCAACACCGTGTTCACTTCCCGGACCCCGCCGAGAAGAGACCATCATGGTTACACACGCGGTTGATGTGTTTTAGTTAAGGTCAACTTCGGGTTTTCTACAACCGGACATCAACAAATTCCCATCTGCCTCATAACCGCGGGGACGGCTTTCGAAAGATAATACCCTGCAGGGGTGTCCCAACTTAGCCCATGATAAGCTCTCACGGTCAACGAAGGATATTCCTTCTACCGGGAAGACCCGATCAATCTCAGAATCCCGGACTACAAGACATTTCGATAGCAATAAAACAAGTCCAGCAAAGCTGCCCGATTGTGCCGACAAATCCTGATTGGAGCTGCACATATCTCGGTCTCAGGGCACATCCGGATGAGATAGGCTACGAGTAAAACCAGGCATCGAGTTTCCCCGAGGTGGCCCCGCAGGCGGCTCGGTTCGGGCCAGCACTTAGAGAAGCACTGGTCCGGGGGGGCTAAAATAAAGATGACCCTCGGGCTCGCGAAACCCCGGGGGAAAAGAGTAGGTGGTGGCAAATGGTAAAACCAATGGTGGGCCTTGCTGGAAGAGTCTTATTCAAAGCGAACTGTCAAGGGGGTCCCATAAATCACCCAACCGTGTAAGGAACACAAAATCCGGGAACATAACACCGGTATGACGGAAACTAGGGCGGCAAGAGTGGAACAAAACACCAGGCATAAGGCCGAGCCTTCCACCCTTTACCAAGTACATAGATGCATTAATTAAATAAGAGGTATTGTGATATCCCAACAAGTAAACATGTTCCAACAAGGAACAACAAGTCCATGTTCCAACAAGGAACAAACTTCATCTTCACCTGCAACTAACAACGCTATAAGAGGGGCTGAGCAAAGCGGTAACATAGCCAATCAACGGTTTGCTAGGACATGGATGGTTAGGGGCTGACATGGCAATATGGGTGGCATGATATAGCAAGTGGTAGGTATCGCAGCATAGGCATACCAAAAGAGCGAGCATCTAGCAAGCAAAGATAGAAGTGATTTCGAGGGTATGGTCATCTTGCCTGCAAGGTTCTCAGAGTTGTCGAAAGCTTTGTCATCGAAAGCGTTCTCAACAGGTTCCTCGTTCACGTACTCGTCTCCCGGCTCTACCCAAGACAAGAGAACAAGCAAAGGAACAAATATCAACCACGATGCAATGCGCAACCAACATGATGCAAAACAAGGCATCATATGCGAGATGTGGTATGCAATGCATATGCGTGCTCCGGAAGGAAAAGATGGACAAGGCATAATCTTGGCAAACCAATTATGCCACTGGATAGGTGAGGTGATTTCGGTTGAAATCGATATAAAGATCACCGGAATCGGATGCACGGTTTGCAAATGACGAGCAATACAAGAATGACAATAATCTGCCATTAACAGCATAATGCTACTTAGCAAGCAACAAGAAATTAAGCTACTGCACCCAAACATATCAACAAAGCATATGAAAGTAATGTAATCAAGATGCTTGACAAAAGATGAACAGTGAGCTACGGCTAATTCACACCACAACAGGTTCAAACAAGCATGGCAAAAGTGCAAAAGATAACAGGTTCGCAGACTTGGTGAAAATAACAACATAGCAGAAACTAACATCAGGATGACATGTTTAGAGCAATGAAACAACATGCTACAAGATCGGCACATAGCAAAGTGAGGCATGGCATGAATATACCCAAAGCACTTGACAAAAGTCCCTTACTGACCATAAGCCAAAAAGGATCAGAAAATATGATTACACCCATGTCGATTAAGCAAGTTTCGTTACAGGTTTCAGACTTGGCAGAAAAACTGGACATGTCAAAAACAGATAACAAGTAGGCATGTTCGTGAGCTCGATGCACTCACTACAGAGCATTGAATGATAAACTAAGCATACATACATCAAGAATACATGGCATAGAAACTAGAAATGTCAAGAATAACATCATATCATGCAAGGATCAACTACACCAAGCTTGGCAAAATGAACACGTAAACAATCTGCCAGCAACATTTTATAGCAAAAGTAGAGCTCGATAGACTCAAGCTATGGCACTCCATAAATACAAACAAAGGCATGGATGGATAGAGAAAATCCATATTCTCAAAACACTCTTACTGATCATGCTCAAAATATGCATAGATCTCTCGGAAACAACATGAACACATGGCATAAAAATAACCGCAGGCAGGGACTGTGAAATTATTAAGTCTCTGAAATCAGCAACATCAAGTACCCTAGTTTGCATGCTTGTGCTAGTCACCACAAAGATCACAAAAATACATGGCATAATTCCCTGGAAAGGTAACATGGCATATTACAAAACTCATGTAGGACTCAACTTAATAGGAGGTACACATCAATCATGGCAAAAATGACAAAAGTGCATTTTCTGATAAGAATCAGAAACTAACATCACATAGCCCTCTTCTAACAGCATTTCGGGCATCAAGATGACTCAAATGAAAATGATGCAATCGAACGAAATGATGTACTCTTCGAGGCGAACAATCGGACATATTATACGCACGAAACAGAGCTACGGATGCAAAGTTATGGCACGATGAACATGCGACGATGATGCAAAAAATAAAGGACTTAGAAGAATCGGGGGAGAGAAAAAGTCAACCCCTCGGGTGCTCAGATCTGGATCCCGAGCTCGAGGGCGCTCGCCGGAGTTGGAGGCGGCCGGAGCGGCGCGGGGGGGGGCGATGGCTGGCGGCGGAGAGGAGGCGCGCCGCGGAGGCGAGGCGGCGCGGTGGCGGGCGACGGCGGCAGGGCGGCGCGGTGGCGGCGCGGACGGAGGCGGCGCGGGCGGTGGCCGCGGCAGCGGCGTGCGGCGGCGGAGGCGGGCGACGGCGGCGGGGCAGCGGCACGGGAGCGGGCCTCGCGCGGGAGCGGCGGCGGAGGACGGTTGGGCCGCGGGGGCCGTGGCCGAGCCGCGCGGGCTTTGGCGGCGGCGGCGGCGATGCGCCACGTGGCGCGCGGCGATTGGTCGGGGGCGCGGTGGCGGACGTTGTCCGGCCGGACCGGACACGTCCGGCGGCGGAGATGAGCGGGGAGCTAGGGTTAGGGTGGTTTTGGACCCGTGATTTCGGAGGGGGAGGTATATTTATAGGTAGAGAGGGCTAGGAAGCTCCAAATGGAGTGCGGTTTTCGGCCACGCGATCGTGATCGAGCGGCGGTGGACATGGGAGTGTCTTAGATGGGTTATTGGGCTGTTATGGAGGGGTTTTGGGCTGCAACACACACGAGTCCTCCACGGTTACCCGGTTAACCGTTGGAGTACCAAACGACCTCCGATTGACCTGAAACTTGACAGGCGGTCTACCGGTGCTATACCAGGGCCGTTTGGCAAACCTCGGTCCATTCCGAGAATGTTTAATACCCGCTCACGAAGAAATGTAAAAGGGGACGGCGGGGGACATAGGAGCGCCGGATTGCAAAACGGACAACGGGGAAAATGCTCGGATTCATGAGACGAACACGTATGCGAATGCGATGCACATGATGACATGATATGAAAAGCATGAAATGACCAAAATGCAAAACGACGGGAAACCCAACCACGGAGGTAATATCATATCACATAGCCGAAAATGGCAACAGTTGGATTACAAATATGGCAAGTTACATCTGGGGCGTTACAACACTCCACCACTACGAGAGGATCTCGTCCCGAGATCTAGGACTGAAAGAACTCTGGATACTTGAAAGGTAGGTGATCCTCACGCTCCTAGGTGGCTTCTCGGTCTGAATGGTGTGACCATTTCACTTTCAGGAATTTGATTGACTTGTTGCGAGTCTTGCGCTCAGTTGTTTCAAGAATAGCAACGGGGTGCTCATGATAGGACAAATCTTCTTGAAGATCAATCTCTTCGAAGTTGATGGTGCGCTCAGGCGTCTTGAAGCACTTGCGAAGCTGTGACACGTGGAAGACATCGTGCACATTAGCAAAGTTGGAGGGAAGCTCAAGTTGATAGGCGAGATCGCCTCGTTTGCCGATGATCTTGAAAGGACCGACGTATCTCGGGGCAAGTTTCCCCTTGATACCGAAGCGACGAGTCCCTTTCATTGGAGAGACGCGGAGGTAGACATGGTCTCCGATCTCGAATGCCAAATCACGATGTTTGTTGTCGTAATAGCTCTTCTGGCACGATTGCGCGGCTTTGAGGTTCTCACGAATGACCTTGCACATTGCCTCAGCCTCTGAGATTAAATCGTTGCCAAGCAATTGGCGTTCACCGGTTTCAGACCAGTTGAGAGGAGTACGACACTTTCTGCCATAGAGAATCTCGAATGGGGCTTTGCCCGAGCTGGCTTGAAAACTGTTGTTGTAAGAGAATTCAGCGTAAGGAAGACAATCCTCCCACTTCATGCCGAACGAGATAACACAAGCTCTGAGCATATCTTCAAGAATTTGGGTTACACGCTCGACTTGTCCACTAGTTTGAGGGTGGAAAGCTGTGCTGAAGCGAATGTTGGTGCCCATGGCCTTCTGAAAAGAATCCCAAAACTTGGAGGTAAAGATGCTGCCACGGTCTGAAGAGATCAATTGTGGAATGCCATGCAAGGAGACAATTGTGGAGGTGTAGAGCTCTGCCAGCTGCGCTGCTGTGATAGACTCTTTGATAGGAAGAAAATGAGCCACTTTGGTGAGCTTGTCGATGACGACGAAGATAGCATCATTTCCACGCTTGGACTTAGGAAAACCAGTCACGAAGTCCATTTCGATATGATCAAACTTCCATTCTGGAATAGCAAGAGGTTGGAGAAGACCAGCTGGTCGTTGGTGTTCTGCTTTC
Organism: Aegilops umbellulata; assembly: GCA_032464435.1. Lineage (NCBI taxonomy): Eukaryota > Viridiplantae > Streptophyta > Magnoliopsida > Poales > Poaceae > Aegilops > Aegilops umbellulata. Next base: position 92,999,562 of record CP136055.1, read on the forward strand.
ACCCTTCTGCAGACATCACACTCATTCACGAATTGAGCAATCTCTCGCTTCATTCGAGTCCACCAATACGACTGCTTGAGGTCATGGTACATCTTCGTACTTCCAGGATGAATTGACAGAAGAGAGTTGTGTGCTTCGTTCATAATGACTTTACGAAGATCTCCCTTTGGAACCACGATCCGGTCCTCGAAGAAAAGAGTATCTCTGTCATCAACTCGATAGCACTTGTATTTGGAAATGCCCTTGTCAATACCACGTTTCACCTTCTTCACCATGGTATCCAATAGTTGTGCCTCACGAATCTGATCTTCCAAAGTAGGAGAGACGATGAGGTTGGCAAGAAAACCTTGAGGGACAACTTGGAGATTCAACTTGCGGAAGGCCTCACAGAGATCCGGTTGAAAGGGCTTGAGGATTAAGCTGTTGCAGTAAGCCTTCCTGCTCAATGCGTCTGCAATCACATTAGCCTTTCCTGGAGTATATTCAATACTCGGATTATACTCTTGAATCATTTCGACCCATCGAGTTTGTCTGAGGTTGAGGTTGGGCTGAGTGAAGATGTACTTGAGACTCTTGTGATCGGTGAATATGTCCACTTTCCTTCCCAACAGGAGATGTCTCCATGTTATTAGTGCGTGGACAACTGCCGCCAACTCAAGATCGTGAGTGGGGTAGTTCCTTTCGTTGGGCTTCAACTGGCGAGAGGTATAGGCTACAACCTTCTTCTCTTGCATTAACACGGCACCGAGGCCCTGAAGAGAAGCATCACAGAATACTTCATAGGGCTTGGATTCGTCAGGAGGAGTCAGGACTGGAGCAGTGACGAGTTTCTCTTTGAGAGTGTTGAAAGCAACGTCACACTCAGGAGACCAGACATACTTCACATGCTTCTGGAGGAGGTTGGAAAGAGACTTTGCAATCTTTGAGAAATTCTCAACGAATCTTCGGCAATAGCTAGCAAGTCCAAGAAAACTGCGAAGCTGCTTGACATTTTGAGGGGGTTCCCAATTCACAACTGCAGACACCTTCTCAGGATTAACAGCAATGCCCTTGGCAGAGATGATATGGCCAAGATAAAGAACTTCATCATGCCAAAATTCACATTTGGAGAACTTCGCATATAATTTGTACTCTCTGAGCTTGTCGAGTACCAAACGCACAATGTTTGGCATGATCCTCCTTATTCTTGGAGAAGACCAAAATATCATCGAGATAGACCAAGAAAAATTCGTTGATGTAGGGGTTGAAGATGAAATTCATCAAGCGAGAGAAAGCTGGAGGAGCATTGACAAGGCTGAAAGACATGACAGTATATTCATAAGAACCAAAGCTTGTTCTGAATGCTGTCTTGGGAATATCCTCTTCACGAATGCGAATCTGATGATAACCCATACGAAGGTCAAGCTTGGAGAACACCTTAGCACCTTTAAGTTGCTCGAAAAGCTCATTGATGTTGGGAAGTGGGTACTTGTTCTTGATTGTCTTCTTGTTCAATGGACGGTAATCGACGCAAAGTCGGTCCGTGCCATCCTTCTTCCGGACAAAAAGAACACCACAACCCCAAGGAGAAGAACTCGGTCTGATCAAACCCAGACGCTCTTGTTTATCGATTTGTATCTTCAATTCCTTCAACTCATCTGGTCCAAGCTTGTAAGGACGCTTGCAAACGGGTTTCGTGCCAGGCTCAAGATCAATAACGAATTCAACTGGTCGGCGGGGAGGCATACCCGGAAGCTCTTCTGGAAAGACATCTTGGTACTCACAAACGACTGGAATCTGAGAGATAGCCTCCATTTCACCATCCTCATTGAGAGAAAACAACCAAATGGTATCATCACGAGAAGCATAGATGATCACATCGTTAGAAGAGTGAGTCAATCTGATTTCCCTGGCAGCACAATCAAGCTGAGCCTTGTGCTTAGAAAGCCAATCCATCCCGAGAATAAGATCAATATCAGAGTCACCAAGAACAATTGGTTTAGACAAGAATCTATAGTCACCCATCTTGATACCGACATTCGGAACGCACATGGTAGATCTCAAACGTTTAGCCGGGGAAACCACTGGCAAAGCTTTAGGTAACGCCTCTGTGTCAAAATTGTGCTTCGATGCAAAAGGATATGACATGAAAGAATGCGATGCACCGGTATCAAATAAGACTTTTGCAGGAATATCATTAACAGGAAGATTACCCATGATCACTTCAGAAGAATCCTCCGCTTGAGCTGCATTCATCATGTTCACCTTGGCATGCTTAGGATTATGCTTGACCATTGCATTGTTGGAAGATTTCACAGGTGGAGGAGGCGGAAGACGCCTTTGGTTGAAGCACTTGTTCGCATAGTGACCCTTCTGCTGACATTTGTTGCAAGTCACCTCTGAGAGCGGACGATGGTAAGGAGCACTTGGCCTTGGAGCTTGATTCTGAGACTTGTTCTGATAGCCAGGGTTGGGTGGGTGGGAAGATCCACGACCACCTGAGTTCTTCTGCTGATAAGGCTAACGGAACGGAGGAGGAGGAGGCAACCAGAACTTGTGTTGCTTAGCTGCCAGAAGTGAAGAAGAATAAGGTTGAACTGCGTCTCTGACTCTCTTCTTAGATGCCTCACACTTGAGCTGAGCAGCTTCTTGTTTCAGCGCCATGTTATAGAATTCATCATACTTTAATGGCTCGAAAAGCACGAGAGCAAGTTGCAGATCTTCTCTGAGACCACGCCTGAATTGGTAGATCATACTCTTCTCATCAGGGATGTCTTGCCTCGCAAAACGAGAGAGCTTCTGGAACTGAGTGTTGTATTGATAGACAGACATGGTGCCTTGCTGGAGATTGCGGAATTCCTCACGCTTAAGCTCAACAACACTTTCTGGAATGTGGTGCGCTTTGAAATCACGGCGGAAATCATCCCAGGTAATCACACGACCTCCTCTGGAATCTTTGTACTGCTGGAACCATTCAGCAGCTTGATCTTTGAGTTGAAAAGAGGCAAACTTGACAAAGTCCTCAGGTCTCACATTGCTGCACTCAAAATGCTTGCTGATGTCCACGAGCCAGTCATCGGCGTCTGTGGCCTCGACACAGTAGCTGAAGGTCTTTGGCTGATTAGCAAGGAACTGGTTCAGTGAAGCGAAGTACGGCTGATTGTTCCCTTGGCCTTGATTCTCTTGATTAGCTTGCCCTTGGTTGCGATCTTGCAAGAGCTGAATCAGAATCTAAGCATTGGCATTTGTGGCAGTCATCAGGGCTTGCCAAGCTTCTGGAGGCGGAGGTGGTGGCGGAGGGTTTGCCTGATTCCCTTCATTGCGTTCCGGATTCTGATGCGTTGGCGGAGCCATCCTGAAGAGGGTGACATCCATTAGCATCTTGACAGATATATATTGAAGCTGAATCAAAGGAACGAAATTGCAACATATAGTCTTCACAATAAACATTCGAACGAGAATGAACGAATGAATTCCAAAGTAAAACATCACACTTCCATAAGCTGAGAAGCCACTTAGACAAGGTATGGAATAAAACAACAAGGTACGGATGTGAACAAATACTTGGTAAGGATTACCCAATACCAAACCAAATATCTGCGGAAGAAATACTAGAGCTACAAGAATTCCCACTTATAAACTCCCGAAACTTTCTGGTTATGCAATCAGGTGTTGGGGATACAGGGGACACAAAATATATCACCCAAACTAACAATACCTAGATCCAGCTGTATCCATCCTTCAACACATAACCAAGAAATCCTCGAAAATCATCTACCTCAACCTTCGAAAAGCATCCGTTATACAAGTCATGGCAATACTCCCGCACTCGCCTCAGTACTGGGCTATCAGGGTTATCTCACCAACAACTGTACAAAAGAGATTTTCGATGTCGGCGTACTAAACTCAGGTATTCCAAAAGCAACGATAAAATTATGACGACAACACCTCGGAGCTCAACTCCCCGGGACACCTCCTCTAAAACCCCTGCTGACGGGAGGCAACCAAGACAATGTTGTCATCGTAAAACCATCGGAACGATTCTAAGATACCCGCGTGATCCTAAAAAAATTTAGTGAAATTTGAGAAGAGAAGAGTCAAAACTTTACGTCAGGATGCCTTACCAGAGCGATGAGGAGACTGGGAAGTAAAAATAATTCCTAAACTCTCCGATATATAATTCCTAAATGACTCAAAACATTTTTCTAGACACAACTCGGCCACTAAATACGATCAAACAGTGGGGGCTCCTAAGGTCGGGGAAGGCTCTGATTACCAACTTGTAACGCCCTCGATGCGGCTATATCTCCCACGTGTTGAGGCACGACTTAGAGGCATAACCGCATTGAAAGCAATATTGCAAGTGAGGTAATCTTCAAACAACCCATGTAGTACATAAAGGGAAAGAGATACATAGTTGGCTTACAGTCGCCACTTCACACAATACATAAATAAACATTCATCATCCAGATTACACTCAAGGTCCGACTACGGTACCAAAATGAAAGAAGACTACCCCAAATGCTACATAGATCCCCGGATCACCCCAACTGGGCTCCACTACTGATCATCTGGAAGAGACACATAGTAACGGCCACGTTCCTCGTCGAACTCCCAAGTGAGCTCGGACGCGTCATCTGCACTGGCATCGTTGGTACCTGCAACTGTTGTGGTAGAATCTGTGAGTCACGGGGACTCAGCAATCTCACACCCGCGAGATCAAGACTATTTAAGCTTATAGGTAGGAAAGGATTATGAGGTGGAGCTGCAGCAAGCGACTAGCATATATGGTGGCTACAACGCAAAAGAGAGCGAGAAGAGAAGGCAAAGCACGGTCGTGAAGCTAGAAGTGATCAAGAAGTGATCCTAGAACAACCTACGTCAAACATAACTCCAACACCGTGTTCACTTCCCGGACCCTGCCGAGAAGAGACCATCACGGTTACACACGTGGTTGATGTGTTTTAGTTAAGGTCGACTTCGGGTTTTCTACAACCGGACATCAACAAATTCCCATCTGCCTCATAACCACGGGCACGGCTTTCGAAAGATAATACCCTGCAGGGGTGTCCCAACTTAGCCCATGATAAGCTCTCACGGTCAACGAAGGATATTCCTTCTACCGGGAAGACCCGATCAATCTCGGAATCCCGGACTACAAGACATTTCGACAGCAATAAAACAAGTCCAGCAAAGCCGCCCGATTGTGCCGACAAATCCTGATAGGAGCTACACATATCTCGGTCTCAGGGCACATCCGGATAAGACAGGCTACGAGTAAAACCAGGCATCGAGTTTCCCCGAGGTGGCCCCGCAGGCGGCTCGGTTCGGGCCAGCACTTAGAGAAGCACTAGTCCGGGGGGGCTAAAATAAAGATGACCCTCGGGCTCGCGAAAACCCGGGGGAAAAGAGTAGGTGGTGGCAAATGGTAAAACCAATGTTGGGCCTTGTTGTAAGAGTCTTATTCAAAGCGAACTATCAAGGGGGTCCCATAAATCACCCAACCGTGTAAGGAACGCAAACTCCGGGAACATAACACCGGTATGACGAAAACTAGGGCGGCAAGAGTGGAACAAAACACCAGGCATAAGGCCGAGCCTTCCACCCTTTACCAAGTATATAGATGCATTAATTAAATAAGAGGTATTGTGATATCCCAACAAGTAAACATGTTCCAACAAGGAACAACAAGTCCATGTTCCAACAAGGAACAAACTTCATCTTCACCTGCAACTAACAACGCTATAAGAGGGGCTGAGCAAAGCGGTAACATAGCCAATCAACGGTTTGCTAGGACATGGATGGTTAGGGGCTGACATGGCAATATGGGTGGCATGATATAGCAAGTGGTAGGTATCGCAACATAGGCAAAGCAAAAGAGCGAGCATCTAGCAAGCAAAGATAAAAGTGATTTCGAGGGTATGGTCATCTTGCCTGCAAGGTTCTCAGAGTTGTCGAAAGCTTGGTCTTCGAAAGCATTCTCAATAGGTTCCTCGTTCACGTACTCGTCTCCCGGCTCTACCCAAGACAAGAGAACAAGCAAAGGAACAAATATCAACCACGATGCAATGCGCAACCAACATGATGCAAAACAAGGCATGATATGCGAGATGTGGTATGCAATGCATATGCGTGCTCCGGAAGGAAAAGATGGACAAGGCATAATCTTGGCAAACCAATTATGCCACTGGATAGGTGAGGTGATTTCGGTTGAAATCGATATAAAGATCACCGGAATCGGATGCACGGTTTGCAAATGACGAGCAATACAAGAATGACAATAATCTGCCATTAACAGCATAATGCTACTTAGCAAGCAACAAGAAATTAAGCTACTGCACCCAAACATATCAACAAAGCATATGAAAGTAATGTAATCAAGATGCTTGACAAAAGATGAACAGTGAGCTACGGCTAATTCACACCACAACAGGTTCAAACAAGCATGGCAAAAGTGCAAAAGATAACAGGTTCGCAGACTTGGTGAAAATAACAACATAGCAGAAACTAACATCAGGATGACATGTTTAGAGCAATGAAACAACATGCTACAAGATCGGCACATAGCAAAGTGAGGCATGGCATGAATATACCCAAAGCACTTGACAAAAGTGTCTTACTGACCATAAGCCAAAAAGGATCAGAAAATATGATTACACCCATGTCGATTAAGCAAGTTTCGTTACAGGTTTCAGACTTGGCAGAAAAACTGGACATGTCAAAAACAGATAACAAGTAGGCATGTTCGTGAGCTCGATGCACTCACTACAGAGCATTGCATTATAAACTAAGCATACATATATCAAGAAGACATGGCGTAGAAACTAGACATGGCAAGAATAACATCATATCATGCAAGGATCAACTACACCAAGCTTGGCAAAATCGAATAACACGTAAACAATCTGCCAGCAACATTTTGTAGCAAAAGTAGAGCTCGATTGACTCAAGCTATGGCACTCCATAAATACAAACAAAGGCACGGATGGATAGAGCAAATCCATATTCTCAAAACACTCTTACTGATCATGCTCAAAATATGCATAGATCTCTCGGAAACAACATGAACACATGGCATAAAAATAACCGCAGGCAGGGACTGTGAAATTATTAAGTCTCTGAAATCAGCAACATCAAGTACCCTAGTTTGCATGCTTGTGCTAGTCACCACAAAGATCACAAAAATACATGGCATAATTCTATGGAAAGGTAACATGTCATATTATAAAACTCATGTAGGACTCAACTTCATAGGAGGTACACATCAACCATGGCAAAAATGACAAAAGTGCATGTTCTGATAAGAATCAGAAACTAACATCACATAGCCCTCTTCTAACAGCATTTCGGGCATCAAGATGACCACAAATGAAAATGATGCAATGGAACGAAGTGATGTAATCTTCGAGGCGAACCATCTGACATATTATACGCACGAAACGGAGCTACGGATGCAAAGTTATGGCACGATGAACATGCAACGATGATGCAAAAAATAAAGGACTTGGAAGAATCGAGGGGAGAGAAAAAGTCAACCCCTCGGGTGCTCAGATCTGGATCCCGAGCTCGAGGGCGCTCGCCGGAGTTCGAGGCGGCCGGAGCGGCGCGAGGGCCGGCGATGGCGGGCGGCGGAGAGGCGGCGCGGCGCGGAGGCGAGGCGGCGCGGTGGCGGGCGACGGCGGCGGGGCGGCGCGGTGGCGGCGCGGGCGGTGGCCGTGGCAGCGGCGTGCGGCGGCGGAGGCGGGCGACGGCGGCGGGGCAGCGGCTCGGGAGTGGGCCTCGCGCGGGAGCGGCAGCGGAGGACGGTTGGGCTGCGGGGGCCGTGGCCGGGCCGCGCGGGCTTCGGCGGCGGCGGCGGCGATGCGCCACGTGGCGCGCGGCGATTGGTCGGGGGCGCGGAGGCGGAGGTTGTCCGGCCGGACCGGACACGTCCGACGGCGGAGATGAGCGGGGAGCTAGGGTTAGGGTGGTTTTGGACCCGTGATTTCGGAGGGGGAGGTATATTTATAGGTAGAGAGGGCTAGGAAGCTCCAAATGGAGTGCGGTTTTCGGCCACGCGATCGTGATCGAACGGCGGTGGACATGGGAGTGTCTTAGATGGGTTATTGGGCTGTTTTGGAGGGGGTTTGGGCTGCAACACACATGAGGCCTCCACGGTTACCCGGTTAACCGTTGGAGTACCAAACGACCTCCGATTGACCTGAAACTTGACAGGCGGTCTACCGGTGCTATACCAGGGCCGCTTGGCAAACCTCGGTCCATTCCGAGAATGTTTAATACCCACTCATGAAGAAATGTAAAAGGGGACGCCGGGGGACATAGGAGCGCCGGATTGCAAAACGGACAACGGGAAAAATGCTCGGATTCATGAGACGAACACGTATGCGAATGCGATGCACATGATGACATGATATGAAAAGCATGACATGACCAAAATGCCAAATGACGGGAAACCCAACCACGGAGGGAATATCATATCACATAGCTGAAAATGGCAAGAGTTGGATTACAAATATGGCAAGTTACATCTGGGGCGTTACAAAATCCCCAGTTAATATTTCCACACAATAACTGGAGAACGTGATATTTTCTCTAAGCTGCCTTCAATATAATTTCAAACCAAAGCAACTAAAGAGAATTCATTATCGCTGATGGGAAAAGGGGTACCTTTCGCTCACCTCTTTTGTGTTTCCTGCAACTTCTTTTGCTATATCCGGAGATACATGAAAGGAGTAAGAAATCTAGAAGTGAAAGCATTTGCTACATGGAAGGATAATTCTCTTTAGGACATGGGGGGTAACGCTCTTCAGGCAACTCCTGCATAAATGAAAGGAGTAAGAAATTAGATGATTAATAATAGGTAGCAGCGAAAGCATTTGCTAAGCAATGAATTTACCTATGGGGATAGGTGGAGCCTTCAATATTTCCAAATAAGTGACATGGTCAAAGTTCTCTGTTGTAGGCAAGCCACTTGCTATCACAAAAAACAATTTAATATCTCCTTCAATCGTTACTTCACCAACAAACCAAGGCTCCAAATCCTGGTAAAAGCCATGGTATGACTAGTAATGTGAAAAATACTCTGAAACAAGAAAAAAATGGTTCTGTAATTAGAGGATGGAAAGTTACTTTCATAGACCATCATAAGACACCACAAAAAAATTAGCCTGACAATCAGTTCGCCTAGACACTGTTAGAAAACGCAACAGAAAGAAAATCATATACAAGAGCCACCTCTCGAATGCGAAGGAAGTGACATATTTGAATGTAACTTTGAAGCCAAGATCTGTTTGTGACCTTTGTCCACCATGCTACTACATTTTTCCAAATCATTCACTGAAAAACAACAGAAAACAAAACTTTATGTCAAGCCTGCTATCAAAAGAAAAAACATGTGTAACCAGTTCATGAAAGTACCTTTTAGAAAACTAATAAACAATAATGAAGCTTAATTAACTGCTACACATAAAGAACTTTACTGCTTCAAGGGCTTCCCTATTTCCATGAATCAAAGCAGCATAGATTCATTTAAAGATATTATTAAACTTACGGACTAGTTCAAATCTGCACACTACAACACATAGAGAGAGGGGGGAGGGGAGGGAGAGGCCAAGTGAGAGAGTGAGATCTTATCGATGTCGATTATAATAAGTCGTTGGTAGGGAAATCTGGTGCATGGTGTAGTGATTAAACAAGTCTCGATTATAATACACTATCAGAAACTGCATTTTCTTTGCTTTGTGGAAAGAACACAGTTTGACGTTGCTATTGCGCTCAATTGGACTATAGTATTGAAATGCCAACACAGAGAAACATCTCATTCTCAACAATACAAATTGTAATAAATACAGAGAAGTCAATAACCATGTGTTAACACGTTGATCCTCAGCTGAAATCACCCCAACCCGCCCACCATTTCCATAACGAGCTGATGGGTCAGCAGAAGTGTTTGTTTCTTCTCTTTAAAAATAAATAAGACAGATTACTCTATTAGCATAGGCGAAAAAACTAGAGTGTGTGATCTTAAGGTCAGCAGAAGCGTTTGAAGCACTATTTGTGTTTATACAATTCGTTATGTATATAAAGAATTGCCCACTACATACCTTTTTACTACCTTTAGTTGTTCCTCCATGACCCCACCATTTTACCTTTAGAATATCAGCTCACCGATCTGGTGTTCCTCTAGTTTTCAGCTTTCCACACTCAGAATGCTCATGCAATGGCAAAAGGTACAAAAAAATTCAGAATACTAGTCTATTTGAAGTTGGGTCACAAGAGGTAACTTAAAATATGTACTGGTGAATGTATAGATCCTGATTGCAAGAAATAAATACCTTACTCATTTATAGCAGCAGCAGATCATCCACTGTTTGCATAATGCACCGGTATGTTCTTTCCATCAAGCAGCTGAATCTATCATCATGTGCCAAAAATGTGCTATCGTAAGGAAAAAGAACTGTGCACCTATTATTGCAAACTATCCTACAGGAACTTGACTTCTGCTATACCTAAAGATGTAGTGAAGCTCTATTTTACCCAGTCGCTCATCTTCTCCAATGTCGAGATGCTTCTCTTTCAAAAGAGAACTTGACGAAACTGTATCCTTTGGATGTCCTCGCAAGGGATGTCATATTGCTTCCACTGCCAGCTAGCACATCAATCAGCGAGAGGACAGGCCTAACAAAATCACAGGTCCAACATCAAGAAGTTAGAACAGGTATGTTAGGACTACCTTCGAGAACATCGCCATGCTGAGAGAAGACGTTGTCAAATGACTCTAGCTGTCGGATGTATGAGATACCTTCGACTTGCCATGCTGCTCTTTGGCTCTAGCACCACCTGCCTACAAAAAAGAATTAATTGAAGACATAGCACCATCTAGCAAGAAACGTAAATGAACTTTATACAGTTAACTTAAGTAAGATACCCAGTACATAGATAACTCACTAGACTCACCAATTGGTGGGAAGGCAGTGGCAAAAAGGGCGGGACATCACTGCACCACTCGCCGGAAGCTCGTGAGTAGCCGGAAGCAGGAATCCTTGTGCACAAGTGCCCTGAACATATAAAGAAAACAAAAGGCTAATTGTGATTCTGGAGCAATTTATTTCATAGCAGGGTTAAATAAGCTGAAGTTCTTGTTCTCAGAGCATGAAGATTAAATATAGACTCTTATATTTGTGACAATTCTACAATGCTCAACTGAAGGCTGAACCATTAGTATGATTATTTGGACTTTTTGTGCACCCTGAAGGCAGTTCTCACTTCTTAGTGTTGTGCTTTACAAATGGATCTTCAGTTAAGATATGCAAGCAAGACATACATACCAAGTAATCACCACATCAAGTCTGAGCTACCAGGAATGGATGCTCAAACATACCACTTGGAGTGTTTATTTTGTGACATCAACGGGAAAAATATTGAAAGGCATTACTGAATATATGTAATGCGTTTTCTGATTTCTAATTGTCATGATCAAGGGCTTTGGACCAAATATTTATTGGCATGGTAAGCATGTATCGTTACAAATACAGTACAATTACTGCTGTAATTTAGAAATTAAATTCATAATTGCTGCCCTCTGATGTCAATAGTTTTGTTCGGTACTTCAGTTTATTTCTAACCCATGCATTTTATTCAGAGACATTGTGCAATAAGATACTCAGTCACAAAGCAAGCATCATATCAATTAAGAACTGTCCGAAATTGGTGCCTGAGATTATTTTCAGTTCAGGGATGTGCATGTATATAGGTTGACCTTAGCACACCACTCAAGTAAAAGTTAATTTCAGTAAATTAAAATAAGATTTATCTTATCTCGTTATTAGACTGCCGAACAAATGTTCCATTGATTTATAAACTAAATTTGAATGTGTAACTGTGTCATTCTCTATCTTACTGAAAACACAGAGATGAAATTGTTCTTAACTATCAGTCCCTTACCCATGTGTAACCAATTCGTCAAAATACTTTTTATAAAACTATAAATCTGCACACTAGGGTTTCAAATCTGCACGCTACAACCAGGAGGGGGAGTGGACGGAGAGACCACAAGAGAGGGAAAGAGACCTTACCGCTGTTGTTACCGCCATGGATGGCTACCTGTTGGTCACCGAAGGTTGGTTGGCAGAGATGGATGCACATGTCGCCGGAAGCAGAGGGACCAGAGGCCCCTACCTCGCTCTGGACCACCGGGAGAGAAATGACCTTGACCCCTTCATATCTGGCACCATTGGAAGGAGTGGAGAGAGAGGGAGGGGAGAGGGAGTCGGCTATGGGTTGGAGCGGTGGCGCCATAGGAGGGAAGAGTGAGGTCGCCTCTCTCGGCCGGCGGTGTGCGTGGGGAACGAAAGGAGCTAGGGTTTCATGTGTGGGGTACGAAAGGAGCATGGAGCAGCGGCGTGCTTGTGATTTTGAGCGAGAAAACTTCGCGGGCTGGGCCGGTTATTGGCGCTAAAAATTGGCCATTTGCGTGGGAGGCCCATGTAGCATCGGACTATCGGTCAGGGTTATTTACCGACCGATGGTCTGTTCGCCATAATAGAATTCCCGATCGACTGTTGGACGGTATATATTGTAGCATTCCCGACCGACAATAGGTCACTGTACATAGATTTTCCGACCCACGGTCTGTTAGAAATTTTCATGGCTGACTGTGGGTCGGCAATAGTGACTTTTTCCGAACAAACGCCGGTAGGGAATTCTGGTGCGTGGTGTAGTGACCCTCGTGGGGCCCATATTGCTCCACCGACGTACTTTTTCCTTTTATATATACCTACGTACCCTGGTAACATCAGATACGGAGCCAAAACCCTGTTTCCACTGCCGCAACCTTCTGTGCCCGTGAGATCCCATCTTGGGGCCTTTTCCGGCGCATTGGTCACGGAGGGCTTCTACATCAACACCATAGCCTCTACGAGGATGTGTGAGTAGTTTACCTCAGACCTTCGGGTCCATAGTTATTAGCTAGATGGCTTCTTCTCTCTCTTTGGATCTCAATACAAAGTTCTCCTTGATCTTCTTGGATATCTATTCGACGTAATCTTCTTTTGCGGTGTGTTTGTCAAGATCCGATGAATTGTTGGTTTATGATCAAGATTATCTATGAACAATATTTGAATCTCCTCTGAATTCTTTTATGTATGACTGGTTATCTTTGCAAGTCTCTTCGAATTATCAATTTGGTTTGGCCTACTAGATTGATCTTTCTTGCAATGGGAGAAGTGCTTAGCTTTGGGTACAATCTTGCGGTGTCCTTTCCCAGTGACAGCAGGGGCAGCAAGGCACGTATTGTATTGTTGCCATCGAGGATAAAAATATGGGTTTATATCATATTGCATGAGTTTATCCCTCTACATCATGTCATCTTACTTAAAGCATTACTCTGTTCTTATGAACTTAATACTCTAGATGCATGCTGGATAGCGGTCGATGTGTGGAGTAATAGTAGTAGATGCAGAACCGTTTTGGTCTACTTTTCGCGCACGTGATGCCTATATACATGATCATGCCTAGATATTCTCATAACTATGCTTAATTCTATCAATTGCTTGACAGTAATTTGTTCACCCACCGTAATACTTATGCTCTTGAGAGAAGCCACTAGTGAAACCTATGGCCCCCGGGTCTATTTTCCATCATATTAATCTTCCAACACTTAGCTATTTTTATTGCCGTTTATTTTACTTTGCATCTTTATTTCTCTTTATCATAAAAATACCAAAAATATTATCGTATAATATCTATCAGATCTCACTCTCGTAAGTGACTGTGAAGGGATTGACAGCCCCTTTATTGCGTTGGTTGCGAGGTTCTTATTTGTCTGTGTAGGTGCGTGGGACTTGTGCGTGGTCTCCTACTGGATTGATACCTTGGTTCTCAAAAACTGAGGGAAATACTTATGCTACTTTACTGCATCACCCTTTCCTCTTCAAGGGAAAACCAACGCAGTGCTCAAGAGGTAGCAAGAAGGATTTCTGGCGCTGTTGCCGGGGAGTCTACGCACAATTCAAGAAATACCAAGTACCCATCACAAACTCTTATCCCTCGCATTACATTATTTGCTATTTGCCTCTCGTTTTCCTCTCCCCCACTTCACCCTTACCGTTTTATTCGCATCTCTTTTCCGTTCGCCTTTTTTTTCGCTTGCTTCTTGTTTGCTTGTGTGTTGGATTGCTTGCGTGTCACGATGGTTCAAGATAATACTAAATTGTGTGACTTTACCAATACCAACAATAATGATTTTCTTAGCACTACGATTGCTCCTCTTACCGATGCTGAATCTTGTGAAGTTAATGCTGCTTTGTTGAATCTTGTCATGAAAGATAAATTTGCCGTCCTTCCTAGTGAAGATGTCGCTACCCATATAAATAGCTTCGTTGATTTGTGTGATATGCAAAAGAAGAAATATGTGGACAATGATATTGTTAAGTTGAAGTTATTTCCTTTTTCGCTTAGAGATCGTGCTAAAGCTTGGTTTTCATCTTTGCCCAAAAATAGTATTGATTCATGGAATAAGTGCAAAGATGCTTTTATCTCTAAGTATTTTCCTCCCGCTAAAATCATCTCTCTTAGAAACGATCTCATGAATTTTAAGCAACTTGATCATGAACATGTTGCACAAGATTGGGAGAGGATGAAATTAATTATACGTAATTGCCCTACACATGGTTTGAATCTTTGGATGATTATACAAAACTATTAAGCCGGATTGAATTTTGCTTCTAGAAATCTTTTAGATTCGGCCGCGGCAGGCACTTTTATGGAAATCACTTTAGGAGAAACTACTAAACTTATAGATATATTATGGTTAATTATTGTCAATGGCACACCGAAAGATCTACTAATAAAAAAGTGTATGCGATAGAAGAAATTAATGTTTTGAGTGAAAAGATGGATGAACTTATGAAATTATTTGATACTAAAAGTGTTTCTTCTGATCCTAATGATGCCTTTGTCTACTTTGATTGAGAATAATAATGAATCTATGGATGTGAATTTTGTTGGTAGGAATAATTGTGGTAACAACTGTATAGAGGAAACTTTAATCCTAGGCCGTTCCCTAGTAATTCCTCTAATAATTATGGTAATTCCTACAACAATTCTTATGGAAATTTTAATAAGATGCCCTCTGAATTTGAGACTAGTGTTAAGGAGTTTATGAATTCGCAAAAGAATTTCAATGCTTTGCTTGAAGAAAAATTGCTTAAGGTTGCTGAATTGGCTAGGAACGTTGATATAATTTCTCTTGATGTTGATTCTTTGAAACTTAGATCTATTCCACCCAAGCATGATATCAATGAGTCTCTCAAAGCCATTAGAATTTCCATTGATGAGTGCAAAGAAAGAACCGCTAGGATGCGTGCTAAGAAAGATTGCTTTGTGAAAGTGTGTTCTTCTAGTTTCTATGAAAATAAAGATGAAGATCTAAAAGTTATTGATGTGTCTTCTATTAAATCTTTGTTTTGAAATATGAATCTTGATAATGATGGGACTGGAGATGAGTTACCTTTACCTAGAAGGCATCCCAAAAATTCGGAGTTTTTAGATCTTGATGCAAAAATTGGTAAAAGTGGGATTGAAGAGATCAAAACTTTAGATATTAATGAACCCACTATTTTGGATTTCGTGGAATTTAATTATGATAATTGCTCTTTAATAGATTGTATTTCCTTTTTGCAATCCGTGCTAAATTCTCCTCAAGCTTATAGCCAAAATAAAGCTTTTACTAAACATATCGTTGATGCTTTAATGCAATCTTATGAAGAAAAATTTGAGTTGGAAGTTTCTATCCCTAGAAAACTTTATGATGAGTGGGAATCTACTATTAAAATTAAAATTAATGATCATGAATGCTATGCTTTGCGTGATTTGGGTGCTAGTGTTTCCACGATTCCAAAAACTTTGTGTGATTTCCTAGGTTTCTGTGAATTTGATGATTGTTCTTTAAACTTGCACCTTGTGGATTCCATTATTAAGAAACCTATGGGAAGAATTAATGATATTCTTATTGTTGCAAATAGTAACTATGTGCCCATAGATATTATTGTTCTTGATATAGATTGCAATCCTTCATGTCCTATTATTCTTGGTAGACCTTTCCTTAGAACGATTGGTGTAATTATTGATATGAAGGAAGGGAATATTAGATTCCAATTTCCGTTAAGGAAAGGTGAGGGAGTCCTGGATTAGGGGGTCTCCGGACAGCTGGACTATATCCTTTAGCCGGACTGTTGGATTATGAAGATACAAGATTGAAGACTTCGTCCCGTGTCCGGATGGGACTCTCCTTGGCGTGGAAGGCAAGCTTGCCAATACGGATATGTAGGTCTCCTCCCTTGTAACCGACTCTGTGTAACCCTAGCCCCCTCCAGTGTATATATAAACCGGAGGGGTTAGTCCATAGGACAACAACAATCATACCATAGGCTAGCTTCTAGGGTTTAGCCTCTACGATCTCGTGGTAGATCAACTCTTTGAATACTCATATCATCAAGATAAATCAAGAAGAAAGTAGGGTATTACCTCCATCGAGAGGACCCGAACCTAGGTAAACATTGTGTCCCCCGCCTCCTGTTACCATCTGCCTTAGTTGCACAGTTCGGACCCCCTACTCAAGATCCGTCGGTTTTGACACCGACATTGGTGCTTTCATTGAGAGTTCCACTTTATCGTCACCATAAGGCTTGATGGCTTGTTCGATCATCGGTAACGATGCGGTCCAGGGAGAGGTTTTTCTCCCTGGACAGATCTTTGTATTCGGCGGCTTCGCACTGCGGGCAAACTCGCTTGGCCATCTGGAGCAGATCGAGAGCTACGCCCCTGGCCACCAGGTCAGGTTCGGAAATTTGAACTACACCGCCGACATCCACGGAGATTTGATCTTCAACGGATTCGAGCCCATGTCAGGTGCGCCACACAATCACGATGAGCATGATTTAGCTCTGTCGTCGGACAGTGTTCTGGAGATCACACAATCACGTGTTAAATTTATTAACGTCTCTTTCCTTGTCAGGAGAACCTTGGCCGAACTACGTCCGGCTAGAATGGGATGCGGACGACGAAGAAATTCGCTGCCCACCCACCACCCACTTAGTAGCAACTGTCGACGATTTTACCGACATACTCGACTTCGTCTCCGAAGACATCGACAGTATGGACGACGATGCAGGAGACGAACAGGAACCACCGCCCACAGGGGCTGGACCGCAACCTCATCATATGATATATATATATATGGTGAATACCCCCAAAGAAGGCAATGGCGAGAAGACAGTGGAGGATGACCCCTCCAAGAAGCAACCCAAGCACCGATGTCAGCGGCGCCACTCTAAGTCCTGCCATAGCAAAAGCAATGATACCGGCACAAGAGACAATAACACTCCGGATAGTGCTGAAGACGATGACAATCCCCTCCAGCCAGATTTAGAGCAGGAGGATGACCAAGCTAGCCCTCCAGAACAGGCAACAAATGGAGAAACGGAGGATGACAATTACATGCCTCTCTCCGAAGACGAGGTAAGCCTCGGCGACGAAGAATTTATCGTGCCTGAGGATCCCATCGAGCAGGAGCGCTTCAAGCGCCGTCTTATAGACACAACAAATAGCCTGAAGAAAAAGCAACAACAGCTTCGAGCTGATCAAGATTTGCTAGCAGAAAAATGGACCAAAGTCCTTGCGGCCGAGGAATACGAACTCGAACGCCCCTCCAAGAGTTACCCAAAGCACAGGTTGCTACCCCGACTCGAGGAAGAAGCATTGAAACCTACATCACCAGCGTACGATGCGGCTGACCGGCCACCTCGTGGCCGAGACAGAGAGGCGTTTCAGCCTGAAGTTCAGCATGCACCCCGCCGCCACTCAAACAAAAATACCACGGCCCGGGGCAACACGCAGGACCTGCGAGACGTATTGGAAAGCAGGGAAAAACATGCAAGATCGATATACGAGTCACGGGGGCACGCACCAACGCGGGACGATGACCATCACGCCGGATACACTAAAAGTAAATCCGGCCAGGCCGAATACATCAGACAAGACTCATATGAACTGCGTCGTGATATAGCCGGGCACAGAGGCGCCGCACACCCCCTATGCTTCCCTGATGAAGTTATGGATCACGAATTCCCGGAGGGTTTTAAACCCGTAAATATCGAATCGTATGATGGTACAAGAGACCCCGCGGTATGGATTGAGGATTTCCTCCTCCACATCCACATGGCTCGCAGTGATGATCTACATGCCATCAAGTACCTCCCACTAAAACTCAAAGGACCAGCTCGGCATTGGCTGAATAGCTTGCCAGCAGACTCCGTCGGCAGTTGGGAGGATTTGGAAGATGCATTCCTTGACAACTTCCAGGGCACTTATGTGCGACCACCAGATGTTGATGACTTGAGCCATATAACTCAGCAGCTAGGGGAATCGGCCAGGCAATTCTGGACACAGTTCGTAACTAAGAGAAACCAAATCGTCGACTGTCCAGATGCAGAGGCCTTAGCGGCATTCAAGCATAACATCCGTGACGAGCGGCTCGCCCAGCACCTCGGCCAGGAGAAGCCGAAGTCTATGGCAGCCCTCACGACACTCATGACCCGCTTTTGCGTGGGCGAGGATAGCTAGCTGGCTTGCAACAACAATACATCAAGGAATCTGGGCACTTCATATACTAAAGATGCTAACGGCAGGCCACATCGTAACAGACACAAGCGCCGCAACAACGGCAATAACGCCGAAGATACGGCAGTCAATGCCGGATTCAGAGGCTCTAGATCCAGTCAGTGGAAAAGGCCATTCAAAAGAAGTACTCCGGGCCCGTTCAGTTTGGACCGCATACTCGATCGCTCGTGTCAATTTCACGGCACCCCCGACAAGCCAGCCAATCGCACCAATAGAGAATGCTAGGTGTTCAAGCAGGTCGGCAAGTTGAATGCCGAAAACAAGGACAAGGGGCTGCATAGTGATGACGAGGAGGAGCCCTAGCCGCCGAACACGAGAGGACAGAAGAGGTTCCCCCCACAAGTGAAGATAGTGAACATGATATACGCAACCCACATCCACAAGAGGGAACGGAAGCGTGCACTAAGGGACGTCTATGCGATGGAGCCTGTCGCCCCAAAGTTCAACCCATGGTCCTCTTGTCCGATCACCTTCGATCGCAG
Organism: Aegilops umbellulata; assembly: GCA_032464435.1. Taxonomy (NCBI): domain Eukaryota; kingdom Viridiplantae; phylum Streptophyta; class Magnoliopsida; order Poales; family Poaceae; genus Aegilops; species Aegilops umbellulata. Next base: position 93,018,701 of record CP136055.1, read on the forward strand.
GGACCACCCCACTAGTATCCGTCATGGCAGATCCGCCGCATTGGTCCTAGACCCCATCATTGATGGATTTCACCTCACTCGAGTCCTCATGGACAGCGGCAGCAGCATGAACCTGCTCTATCAAGATACAGTGCGCAAAATGGGTATAGATCCCTCGAGGATCAAACCCACCAAAACCACCTTTAAGGGTATCATCCCAGGTGTAGAGGCCCATTGCAAGGGCTCAATCACACTGGAAGTGGTCTGCAGATCTCCGGATAACTTTTGAAGCGAGGAGTTAATCTTCGATATTGTCCCGTTCCGCAGTGGCTATCACGCACTGCTCGGGCGAACCGCATTTGCAAAATTCAACGTGGTACCGCATTACCCATACCTCAAGCTCAAGATGCCAGGACCTAGGGGGTCATAACAGTCATTGGAAACACAAAGCGCTCGCCCCGCACGGAAGAGCACACTGCAGCCCTCGCAGCAGAAGCACAAAGCAGCCTTTTAAGGCAAACCACCAATTCGGTGATACATCCCCCAGACACCGTCAAGCGAGTCTGGAGTTACCTGCAGCAGGATCACCTGGCACGTTCAGAGCTCGCCTAGCAATTCGGCCCCCGTCCTAGTCCCAGTCAGGCGACGAAATCCGTGCCACGCGTGCATAATTACACACTGAAAATACCATGGGCATAGGCGGGGGCACGATCAGGGCACGTCCCGGAATGCGGCTCAACCGCACTAGGGGTTGCATACCTTTATCATTTTTTCCCTTTCAGGACCTTACTCTCTGGAAGCCCTTTCCGGTAGTATGATTGCCGGACACATTATGGGAAGGAACAACCAAGGAGGCAAGAAGCTAAGACGTAAAAGGGAATCCCCAGGTGGTCTCTAATAACAATCGACATACCCGTTTTTAATACCAATACGCAGCCTTCCCTTTGGTAGGACATGTCAAATAGTCCTATTTTTTTGCTTATTGCACTACTCGTATCAGTACGCTTCAACGTATTATCTAAATAACAATGCATAGCATTAGTCTATTATTGCATTATTCATCCTTTTCTCTTATATGTTTGTTTACGACAACTTGCACCCATACATTCTGGTACGACCCGTATGCCAGGGGCTTTCGTATACCCCGTAATACGGCGTGAGAAGTCCGAACACTTTCGACAGTGCGGCACCCCGAACTTATAGCATTATATGCATCAGCTCTGAATCATGTCTTGGGTCAATAGTTGGGTTTGCCCAGCTCCCATGTTTTGGTACCTTACGTTCCGCTATATCGGCTAAGGTAGCACTGGGAGAACTACTGCGATTGTCTCCTGGTTCTTCCGGACGAGCACCTCAGTAGAGAAAGCCGAAAACTAACTGTCATGATAAGGCGAGAGCTGGTCGCTGTTCGAGAGGTCTCAAGTCCTTAAAGACTTCTTCCGCTTCGGGCGAGGAGTCGGCCTTGCCCGACTTAGGCGTATATAGTGCCCCAAATTCGGCCTTCCGAATACTAGGGGCTTTGCCAAAATTTAAAATTGTAGACTTCTATTGCTAAGTGATAGTGATAAAGCCTTATAGTCTGATTGCCTGCTTCGTTGTGCTGAACACCTCCCTCGAAGGACCCAAAATTGGGAAAAAGAGTACTCAGGTTTATACCGAACACCCCAGTACTACTTACATGGGGGCAGAAGCCGACGACTGGCCAACTCTGAGATTTTATAAACGGCCGCACATAAGGTAATATTTTAAATTCAAAAAGCGCTTAATAGCGCAAATGAACTAGTTTCACATTAAAGGATCACATGAGCACGTTCATTCAAAAATTACATCTTTAGCACACTCCTCCGCCACAAGGCGGGAACCCTTCAGGACACTGTCATAATACATCTCGGGGCCGCGATGCTCCTTGCCCTCCAGCGGCCCCTCCTTCACTAGCTTCACAGCGTCTAGCTTCGCCCAATGCACCTGCGCACCCTCAATGCAGACAAACCACTTTATGACTTCAAGCCGTGGGCAGGCATCTACAAGCCGCCTCACTAGACCGAAGTAGCTGTTAGGCAGGGGATCGCCAGGCCACATCCGGACTATAAGACCCTTCATGGCCTATTCGGCCGCCTTGTGAAGCTCGACCAGTTGCTTCAGCTGGTCGCTCAAGGGCATTGGGTGTTCGGTCCGAGTATACTGAGACCAGAACAACTTTTCCGTCGAGCTCCCCTCCTCAGCTCGGTAAAACTCCGCGGCATCCAGCACACTACGGGGAAGATCTGCGAACGCTCCTGGAGAGCTCCGAACTCGGGTAAGTAAAAGGAAAGTTTCCTTCACATGCTTGCTTTGCATAATGAATGCCTTACCCGCCGCTATCTTCTTCACCGCATCAATCTCCTAGAGGGCCTTGTGGGCTTCAGCCTTGGTGTTTTGTGCGCTTTCGAGCGCCTTAGCAAGCTCGGACTCTCGCGTCTTAGAGTCATGCTCCAAGGACTCGTGTTTTTTGACGAGAGCCTCGAGCTCTTGCTGCACCTCGCCTACCCGGGCTTCTTGCTTTTCTCGCTCAGTACGCTCCTTGGCCACTTTGTCTTCGGCCTCGCACAGCGCCTTCTTCAGGGTCGCTGATATGTCTCCAACGTATCTATAATTTTTGATTGCTCCATGCTATATTATCTACTGCTTTGGACTATATTGGGCTTTATTTTCCACTTTTATATTATTTTTGGGACTAACCTATTAACCGGAGGCCCAGCCCAGAATTGCCTTTTTTTGCCTATTTCAGTGTTTCGAAGAAACAAAATATCAAACGGAGTCCAATCGGAATAAAACCTTCGGGAATGTGATTTTCTCACCGAACGTGATCCAGGAGACTTGGACCCTACTCCAAGAAGTAACAGAGGCGGTCACGAGGGTGGGGGCGCCCCCCCTAGGGCACACCCCCCTTCCTCCTATATATACCTACGTGCCCCCAAACAATCAGAACAGGAGTCAAAAACCTAATTCCACCGCCGCAACTTTCTGTATCCACGAGATCCCATCTTGGGGCCTGTTCCGGAGCTCCGCCGGAGAGGGCCGTCATCACGGAGGGCTTCTACATCATCATAGCCTCTTCGATGAAGTGTGAGTAGTTTACCTCAGGCCTTCGGGTCCATAGTTAGTAGCTAGATGGCTTCTTCTCTCTTTTTGGATCTCAATACAATGTTCTCCCCCTCTCTCGTGGAGATCTATTCGATGTAATCTTCTTTTTGCGGTGTGTTTATTGAGACCGATGAATTGTGGGTTTATGATCAAGTCTATCTATGAATAATATTTGAATCTTCTCTGAATTCTTTTATGTATGATTGGTTATCTTTGCAAATCTCTTCGAATTATCAGTTTGGTTTGGCCTACTAGATTGGTTTTTCTTGCCACGGGAGAAGTGCTTAGCTTTGGGTTCGATCTTGCGGTGTCCTTTACCAGTGACAGAAGGGGCAGCAAGGCACGTATTGCATCGTTGCCATCGAGGATAACAAGATGGGGTTTATTTCATATTGCATGAATTTATCTCTCTACATCATGTCATCTTACTTAAGGCGTTACTCTGTTTTTAACTTAATACTCTAGATGCATGCTGGATAGCGGTCGATGAGTCGAGTAATAGAAGTAGATGCAGGCAGGAGTCGGTCTACTTGTCTCGGACGTGATGCCTATATACATGATCATACCTAGATATTCTCATAACTATGCTCAATTCTGTCAATTGCTCAACATTAATTTGTTCACCCACCGTAGAATATTTATGCTCTTGAGAGAAGCCACTAGTGAAACCTATGGCCCCCAGGTCTATTCTCATCATATCAATCTCCATCACTTTAATCTTGCTTTGCTTTTTTACTTTACCTTTTACTTTTTACTTTGCATCATTATATCAAAAATACCAAAAGTATTATCTATCATCTCTATCAGATCTCACTCTCGTAAGTGACCGTGAAGGGATTGACAACCCTTAATCGCATTGGTTGCGTTGAGCTATTGTTTTTGTGTAGGTACGAGGGACTTGAGCGTGGACTCCTACTGGATTGATACCTTGGTTCTCAAAAACTGAGGGAAGTACTTATGCTACTCTGCTGCATCATCCTCTCCTCTTCGGGGAAATCCAATGCAGGCTCAAGAGGTAGCAAAAAGAATTTCTGGTGCCATTGCCAGGGAGTCTACGCAAAAAGTCAACATACCAAGTACCCATCACAATCCCTATCTCTCGCATTACATTAGTTGCCATTTGCCTCTCATTTTCCTCTCCCCCACTTCACCCTTGCCGTTTTATTCGCCCTCTCTTTCCCAATCTCCTTCTCCTTCTCTTTCTCCGTTTGCCTTTTTCTCGCTTGCCTTGTCGTCATGTATGGTCTTATTTCTTCTCCGTTATCTCCCGAGAATGAAGTTCTAAATTTTAAACAAAGGGAGGGAGAAAATCTAAAAGACGCTTGGTATAGGATTTGCAATGACGTAAATAGAGCTACCAGGAAGCAATCTACTTCAGTTCTTCTTCGCAATTTTTATGTAGGTGCTAGTCCTTGGTACAGATATATCCTTGATACCATTACCAGGGGGAATTTCTTGGGTAGCCATACTTTTGATTCTTATAATGCTATGATAGATTTGTTTGGCTCACCATCTATTTTGGTTAATGGAACTATGGTAACTTTGGAGCATGTTATGCAAAGGCTTGAAATTATTGAAAACCAAGTTGCTACCATTGAATCAATTGAAAATCTAGATAAAAAGATCCTAATCAAATTACCCAATATGGATCTAAGGTAGAAATGACTTTGAAAAATATTAAGTAGAAGGAACCCATGGTTAATGAGAAAATAAATCTAGATTCCACTAGAATCGATAAACTTGAGGGTATCATTACCAACTTGGGAACCGCTTTTTCTTCCATAAAGAATACTCCTAGTCCTCCCACTAAAATTGCTAAGCTTATGTATGTTCCTACGAATAAGGGTGAATCATCTAGTAAGGAAACTTCGGATCTTAAATCTATAAGTATTCATCCCCATATTTTTGCTTTCTTTAAGGAACCATTTGCTACAAATGATTTTTTTTATCTTGTGCCTAAAAGTTTGATAATTACTAGAAAGAAAGAAATTTCTAAGGAAGATAGATGCCTCATTGAAGAATTGCCTACCAAAGATGGCAATACCTAGATCTATCCTCGCTTTTATGCCCAGCTAGGGGCATTAAACGATAGCGCTTGTTGGGAGGCAACCCAATTTTATTTTTAGTTTTTTGTCTTTTCTTCTGTTTAGGAATAAATAACCCATCTACCTTCTGTTTGGATGTGGTTTTGTGTTTTAATTTGTGTTTGTGCCAAGTTAGACCTATAGGATCTTCTTGGATGATAGTTATTTGATCTTGCTGTAACTACCAGAAACTTTGCGTTCAGTGGCCGAATTGTTAAAAATCACCAGAACGTGATAAAATACGGATTGCAATTGCTGATGATCAATAAACAAATTGTCTAGGTCGTCCTATTTTAGTAGATTTTTTTGGGTTCCACAAGTTTGCGTTAGTTACAGATTACTACAGACTGTTCTGTTTTTGACAGATTCTGTTTTTCGTGAGTTGTTTGCTTATTTTGATGAATCTATGCCTAGTAAAATAGTTTATAATCCATAGAGAAGTTGGAATACAGTAGGTTTAACACCAATATAAATAAAGAATGAGTTCATTACAGTACCTTGAAGTAGTCTTTTGTTTTCTTTCTCTAACGGAGCTCACGAGATTTCTATTGAGTTTTGTGTTGTGAAGTTTTCAAGTTTTGGGTGAAATCTTTTGATGGATTATGGAACAAGGAGTGGCAAGAGCCTAAGCTTGGGGATGCCCTTGGCACCCCCAAGATAATCCAAGGACACCAAAAAGTCAAAGCTTGGGGATGCCCCGGAAGGCATCCCCTCTTTCGTCTACTTCCATCGATAATTTTACTTGGAGCTATATTTTTATTCACCACATGATATGTGTTTTGCTTGGAGCGTCTTGTATTATTTGTGTCTTTGTTTGTTAGTGTGCCACAATCATCCTTGCTGTACACACCTTTTGAGAGAGCCATACATGAATTGGAATTTGATAGAACACTCTATGTGCTTCACTTATATCTTTTGAGCGTTGTAGTTTTTCTCTATGTGCTTCACTTATATCTTTTGAGCTTGATAGTTTTGCTCTATGTGCTTCACTTATAACTTTTGAGCATTGTAGTTTTGCTCTATGTGCTTCACTTATATATTTTGAGCATTGTAGTTTTGCTCTATGTGCTTCACTTAGATCTTTTAGAGCACGGTGGTGGATTTGTTTTATACAAACTATTGATCTCTCATGCTTCACTTAGATTATTTTGAGAGTTGTTAATAGCATGGTAATTTGCTTAATAATAATATGCTTGGTATTCAAGATTTGTGAAACTTTCTTTTGAGTGCGTTGAATACTAAGAAAAGTTGGATGCTTGATAATTGTTTTGACATATGGAGGTAGTAATATCAAAGTCATGCTAGTAGAGTAATTGTGAATTTGAGAAGTGCTTGAGTTAAAGTTTGCAAGTTCCGTAGCATGCACGTATGGTAAACGTTATGCAACAAATTTGAAACATGAGGTGTTATTTGATTGTCCTCCTTATGAGTGGCGGTCGGGGACGAGCGATGGTCTTTTCCTACCAATCTATCCCCCTAGGAGCATGCGCGTAATGCTTTGGTTTTTGATGGCTTGTAGATTTTTGCAATAAGTATATGAGTTCTTTATGACTAATGTTCAGTCCATGGATTATACACACTCTCTCACCCTTCCATCATTGCTAGCCTCTTCGGTACCATGCATTGCCCTTTCTCACATTAAGAGTTGGTGCAAACTTCGCCGGTGCATCCAAACCACGTGATATGATACGCTCTTTCACACATAAACCTCCCTATATCTTCCTCAAAACAGCCACCATACCTACCTATTATGGCATTTCCATAGCCATTCCGAGATATATTGCCATGCAACTTTCCACCATACCGCTCTTCATGACACATTCATCATTGTCATATTGCTTAGCATGATCATGTAGTTGACATAGTATTTGTGGCAAAGCCACCGTTCATAATTCTTTCATACTTGTCACTCTTGATTCATTGCATATCCCGGTACACCGCCGGAGGCATTCATATAGTCATACTTTGTTCTAGTATCGAGTTGTAATCATTGAGTTGTAAAAATAGAAGTGTGATGATCACCATGCAATAGAGCATTGTCCCCAAAAAAAGGAAGGCCAAAGAAAAAAAAGAAGGCCAAAAAAAGAAAATAAATAAAAAGGGGCAATGCTACTATCCTTTTTTCCACACTTGTGCTTCAAAGTAGCACCATAATCTTCATGATAGAGAGTCTCTTGTTTTGTCACTTTCTTATACTAGTGGGAATTTTTTTCATTATAGAACTTGCCTTGTATATTCCAATGATGGGCCTCCTCAAGTACCCTTGGTCTTCGTGAGAAAGCAAGTTGGATGCACACCCACTTAGTTTCTTTTATTGAGCTTTCATACATTTATAGCTCTAGTGCATCCGTTGCATGGCAATCCCTACTCCTTGCATTAACATCAATCGATGGGCATCTCCATAGCCTATTGATTAGCCTCGTTGATGTGAGACTTTCTCCATTTTTGTCTTCTCCACATAACCCCATCATTATATTCTATTCCACCCATAGTGTTATATCCATGGCTCACGCTCATGTATTGCGTGAAAGTTTATGAGTTTGAAATTATTAAGGTATGAAACAATTGCTTGGCTTGTCATCGGGGTTGTGCATGATGAGAGCATTCTTGTGTGACAAAAATGGAGCGTGACTAAACTATATGATTTTGTAGGGATGAACTTTCTTTGGCCATGTTACTTTGAGAATACATAACTGCTTTGTTGGTTTGCTTGAAGTATTATTATTTTTTATGTCAATATAAACTTTGTATTGAATCTTTCGGATCTGAATATTCATATCACAATTAAGAAGATTTGCATTGGAATTATGCCAAATAGCGCTCCGCATTAAAAATTCTCTTTTTATCATTTACCTACTCGAGGACGAGCAGGAATTAAGCTTGGGGATGCATGATACATCTCCAACGTATCTATAATTTTTGATTACTCCATGATATATTATCTACTATTTTGGACTATATTGGGCTTTATTTTCCACTTTTATATTATTTTTGGGACTAACCTATTAACCGGAGGCCGAGCCCAGAATTGCTGTTTTTTTGCCTATTTCAGTGTTTCGAAGAAACGGAATATGAAGCTGAGTCCAAACGGAATAAAACCTTTGGGAACGTGATTTTCTCACCGAACGTGATCCAGGAGACTTGGACCCTAATCCAAGAAGTAATAGAGGCGGTCACGAGGGTGGGGGCGCCCCCACTAGGGCGCGCCCCCCTGCCTCGTGGGCCCCCAGTTGCTCCACCGACGTACTCCTTCCTCCTATATATACCTACGTACCCCAAACGATCAGAACGGGAGCCAAAAACCTAATTCCATCGCCGCAACTTTC